>JARGGL010000015.1:0-1480000 GCA_029955375.1 Rubus parviflorus | reverse complement strand
TAAAAACTACGCATATGGGTTTTCCTTTGTTTTAATATTTGTATTGGAAAGGGAGTCTTGGAGGAGGGAAATTGGATTTTGAGCTGGTTTGGGGGGGAGGGGGGGGGGGTTAGGCCATCTCCAACAAGAGGACTAAACCCCAAAATTTGGCCCTTTTTTCCACTTTATGGTCTCTAACAAGAGTGGGCTAAAGGGCTATATTTGGCATTGGAAGGCTAAAGGGCTGAGGGGAGGGCTACATTTAGCCCTAGCAAGAGCCCAGGCTATAAAGTGAGGCCCATACAAGTGGAGGACTGTTGGACTTGAAAAGCTGAACGGAAGGGAAAAAAAATTGGTATGTGGCAGCTTGCCATTAGGTTGGCTTTTAAAATCTGATTGAATGGCTTGGATGTTGTAACCGTTGCAATCCAATGGCTCACAATCATGTATTCTTTGAAATCAATTCAAGCAACGGCTGGCCCATTAATTAATGTACATTTTGTTCAATTAATTATGCATGGCTGTATTCAAGCAACGGCTAGCCATCTCCAACAAGAGGGCTAAACCCCAAAATTTGGCCCTTTTTCCACTTTATGGTCTCCAACAAGAGTGGGCTAAAGGGTTATATTTGGCATTGGAGGTCTAAAGGGCTTAGGGGAGGGCTACATTTAGCCCTAGCAAGAGCCCAGGCTATAAAGTGAGGCCCACACAAGTGGAGGACTGTTGGACTTGAAAAGATGAACGGAAGGGAAAAAAAAATTGGCATGTGGTAGCTTGCCATTAGGTTGGCTTTTAAAACCTGATTGAATGGCTTGGATGTTGTAACCATTGCAATCCAATGGCTCACAATCATATATTCTTTGAAATCAATTCAAGCAACGGCTAGCCCATTAATTAATGTACATTTTGTTCAATTAATTATGCATGGCTGTATTCAAGCAACGGCTAGCCATCTCCAACAAGAGGGCTAAACCCCAAAATTTGGCCATTTTTCCACTTTATGGTCTCCAACAAGAGTGGGCTAAAGGGTCATATTTGGCATTGGAGGTCTAAAGGGCTTAGGGGAGGGCTACATTTAGCCCTAGCAAGAGCCCAGGCTATAAAGTGAGGCCCACACAAGTGGAGGACTGTTGGACTTGAAAAGATGAACGGAAGGGAAAAAAAATTGGCATGTGGTAGCTTGCCATTAGGTTGGCTTTTAAAACCTGATTGAATGGCTTGGATGTTGTAACCATTGCAATCCAATGGCTCACAATCATATATTCTTTGAAATCAATTCAAGCAACGGCTAGCTCATTAATTAATGTACATTTTGTTCAATTAATTATGCATGGCTGAATTCAAGCAACGGCTAGCCATCTCCAACAAGAGGGCTAAACCCCAAAATTTGGCCCTTTTTTTCACTTTATGGTCTCCAACAAGAGTGGGCCAAAGGGCTATATTTGGCATTGAAGGGCTAAAGGGCTTAGGGGAGGGCTACATTTAGCCCTAGCAAGAGCCCAGGCTATAAAGTGAGGCCCACACAAGTGGAGGACTGTTGGACTTGAAAAGCTGAACGGAAGGGAAAAAAAATTGGCATGTGGCAGCTTGCCATTAGGTTGGCTTTTAAAATCTGATTGAATGGCTTGGATGTTGTAACCGTTGCAATCCAATGGCTCACAATCATGTATTCTTTGAAATATAAAGATCAGCTATATGTATATTCTCATAGTTATTTCAAGTTGAATCTAAGTGACGGGTTGTGAAAAGAGTGTGTTGATTTGCACATATTTGTCGTGCAAATTGCATTCCTAATCACAGGAATTAAGCCACTCCGAAAGCCATTTGTTGCATTTAATGTGTGTTTTCATGTTTCTAGGTTAAATAAGTGAGTTGGAGTAATTTGACACAAAAAGGTATATTTTGACGACATTTGGCGCATTTCCGAGAAGAGGACGGAAAGTCAACCGTAGCTTTCGAACACCAAAGATCACACGAGTCAACCTTCGGAAGATGATGCCATTGAATACCTTGAAGAATCGGAAAGAAGATGAAAAACGAAGAAATTACTTTTCCGGCAACTTTTCCGGCGAACCACCACCACAAGCGGCGGCACCACCACCGGAGCACCACCACACATGGATGAGAGATTCAAATCAGAAATATGCATGGGTTATTGCACTCTAGAAATCTGAAAACTCTTATTTTACTTCACCCATACATGTTTTTTCCCTATTTTCCACCAAAGCATTTTACTTTCTCTTTTCCCATGATTTTTACCATTGTTTAATCATTTTTTCTTGGGAAAACATTGAACATAGCAGCTGCAAGGGGAAAGAGGAATCAGTGCCATTACACAACACAACAGCCCTTCTTCCTCTTCTCCCTCTCCTCTCTTTCTTCTTCTTTTTCTCTTCTTCCTCCTCTAAATTCCAGCCACTTTCTCCATCACTTCCGGCCACCTTCTTCCACTCTTCTTTCTTTCTTGTTCTTCATTCCTCACTCTTTTCTCTCTTCCATTCTCACCATAAAATTCGTGCTCCCCTCTCATCTCACCAAAACAGCCCCCACAACAACATCAAAGATTGCAAGGATTGAGGCTTGGAGCAAGGAGGAGTTCATAAAGCAGGAGGAGAAGTCTTGGATTCATCATTGAGCATTCTCTAACTCTTTTACCTTTTAGTTTCTTTGCTTTAAATTCTTGTAATTTGAGATGTACACTATGATTTGAAATTGAGTTTGTTAGCTCAATCACTATGTTTATCAAATTTACTAGTGTTGCTTATTTACTTTCATTGCATATTCTCTTTGAAAACACCAAAAATATGAACACTACAACCATGTGCACATACTTCACTTCACAAGTATATAGTTCATCTCTTATCTCACCACTTTAGTGCTAGAATTACTTGGTTACCATACACATTACCAAGGTGGTTTTAGGGCCTTCCAATCCATTGGGTACGACAACCCCGGTCTTAATCTATACATCCACATTCTTTGACATTCGTATAGGCGCATTCGCTTATGTGAAAATATACGACACGTCAAATGGCGCCGTTGCCGGGGATTGAGGTTTAACCTTGATCCTTTGGTAATTGGTTTCCGGGTTGTTCTTAGCACTATTCTTGTTTATATTGTTGTTGTTTGTTCATAAGTGTTTGTGTTTCTTTAAGTTTGCATCTAGTTTATTTGTTGTTGTTGTTTTAGTTTGCTTGTTTGTTTGTTTGTTTGTTTGTTTGTTTGTTGTTGTTGTTGTTGTTGTTGTTGTTGTGTAATTAATGTACATTTTGTTCAATTAATTATGCAACGGCTAGCCCATTAATTAATGTACATTTTGTTCAATTAATTATGCATGGCTGAATTCAAGCAACGGCTAGCCATCTCCAACAAGAGGGCTAAACCCCAAAATTTGGCCCTTTTTTTCACTTTATGGTCTCCAACAAGAGTGGGCCAAATGGCTATATTTGGCATTTAAGGGCTAAAGGGCTTAGGGGAGGGCTACATTTAGCTCTAGCAAGAGCCTAGGCTATAAAGTGAGGCCCACACAAGTGGAGGACTGTTGGACTTGAAAAGCTGAACGGAAGGGAAAAAAAATTGGCATGTGGCAGCTTGCCATTAGGTTGGCTTTTAAAATCTGATTGAATGGCTTGGATGTTGTAACCGTTGCAATCCAATGGCTCACAATCATGTATTCTTTGAAATTAATTCAAGCAACGGCTGACCCATTAATTAATGTACATTTTGTTCAATTAATTATGGATGGCTGAATTCAAGCAACGGAAACTTACAACGGTCAAATATTTCCCTATAAATACCTACATATTTTTTCATAATTTCACACCCACCTTCTCTAGCTATTTCTTACTATAATTCACCTCATCAACTTCCTCCTATCTTTATCATCTCTTCTTAGTGAAAAAAAAAAAATGTCCGCCCAAAAAGGTGTCAATTGGACAAGAAAGGAAGATGAAGCTCTTTACATTGTGTATGTCAAAGTTTCCAAAAATTCCAAGAAGGGTGCGAGCCAAAAAGAGACCGGCATTTGGAAACAAGTAAAGCAAAAATTCAATGAATATTTCAATGGCACTCCAAATGTGAGAAATCATGAGAGTTGTAAAGCTCGATGGCAAAAATACATCTTCCCACAAATGAACAAATGGCACCAATGCGTCAAACGCGCCCAGAGGAGGATTCATAGTGGAGCTAATCTTTCCGATCAAGTAAGACTTCTTTAATATATTTGTTTTAGAATTTACTTTTGAAAATAATTGTAATATTTTTGTGACGACCCGGACCAAAACTTATTGTTTTACTATATATAGTGTTTCACGGCGAATAGTCAAAAGTTTCGGTTTCGAGCTTCAAATAGTACTTTTAGGGGGTCGTCGAGTTGACTTTTTGTTCGGTAAAGAATTTGATTTAAGTTTCTTCACGGAAGTTGTAGACCGCGTTAAACCTAGTTCGTAGACACGAAGTACGTCAAAATCGGAGTTCGTATGAAGAAGTGATTGTTCACGGAAGGGAGGTTACTATTTTGGGAAGCTACTATAAATAGGAGTTGCTATTTTGGGGAATTTCCGGAAATGTCTCAGCCAACCCATCAGCTCCCCCGACCCGCTACAGTACCCGTCACCTTTCACCGCCGTTTTCTTCCTCCTCCGGCCACCCCAGGCCTTGAGACCGGTCCCTTTCTCTTCTTCTCTTCCTCCTCTTCAATTCTATACTCACATCTAGCCACGAATCGTTGTGTAGAAGGAGAAATTAAGGAGAGAAAACTACCCGAAAACGCGAAAAACCCTCATTGTTGCCGGCGACGTTTCAGGCCATTTCGACCGAGAAAACCTACTGGTGTTTGAAGGCCTCCTTGCTGCCAGTTCGATGCCATCGGTATCACCTCCATTGGCCGTCGGACGGCGGCGGATCGAAGGAAAGGAAATTCGGCCACCCGGAACTTCCAAGCCAAATTCGTCGAGTTCTACGTCGATTCGGACTTTGAAGTAGTTACAAAACTTGTTCCTTGTGTCCTTGTGAACATTGTGGTAAAATTTGGTGATCATCGGAGATGGTTGACCTAGCTGCGCGTGGGGCCACACTCAGCCGCTTGTGGCGGCGCGTGGCAGTGCGTCCTTCCTCCGTTGGTGCTGCATTTTAGCCCGTTAGCATGTACTCTTTACTACGATCTTGTGGGTATATAGTTTGTTGATAGTTATCGAAGTTTAGAATATTTATCCGAATTAAATTAGGTTCGTTACCGTACGAATTATGGTTGATTCTACCGCGTGACCGTCGGATGGTCACCAAAGTTGAATATGTTGCTAAGATAATTAGTTTGAGTGTGTTGTACGGTTGGATCATCGGAATTAGGTCGTTTGGTTAATTAAAATATAATTACAGTTTGTGGAATCGATAAATTAGTTACGCTCGTTCGATTTATCGAACCGCGACAATCCGACCGTTGGATTAGTCGCCGAGTGTTTTTGGATAATTAGAAGTATCGAGTGGTAATTATCGAGGTGTTGAAATTAAGGTTTTATCGTCGGTTTATTTCAGGAGTACGACGAGGAGGATCTTTTCAGGTGCGGCCATAGCCGAAAATCTGTGAGTGGACGTTTATTTTTAAAGTAATTAATTTTTTAAATTATGGTTTGCGAATATTTGAGCTAATGGAAAGGATGTTGGGAGTTTAAATTGTGACAATTGTGTGTGTTGTGAAATTAGATGCATTTGTGTTATCTTGATTGTTTGCATGCATGCACTATCTATGTTCGACGGGGTAGGCATGACCCCCCAGCGTGTTCTACGAGTTGGCATGACCCTCAGTGATGTTCTACGAGTTGGCATGACCCTCATTGTGTTGTTCTTGGCTAAGTAGGCAGGACTTTTAGTTGACATTTCTATTATTTGGATTAATTATATTTCTTTTTAAATTGGAGAAAGCATTAATTATAATTATTTGAAATTCCTTTATTTTTGTCCACTCACACTAACGTTTTTCTTTAAATGTGTTTCCCCTTAGGCTTTTCTGTTTTCCGTCGCCCCGTTGCATGCAGACGAGCTAACTGAGGTTGCGTGTCGGAGTCGAGGCATAGCTCACACGCTTCCCTATCGTCATAGTAGGATTTTCTCTTAGCTATTGTATCTATTGTGAGATAATTAGAATTGCTCTGATATTTTCAAGATTTAAAGTGTAAAACGTTTTTGAAAAGATTTTGAAATTGGAGTTGAACATTCTTAAAAATTGTTTAATTATCACCGGCGATCACGTAGGCTCGGGTGTTGGTTATGAGTTGGAAATTTTGAAGTGTTAAATGTTTTTTACAGGTTTTGGATAGTCCATTTTAGGAGAGTTTATGCCGAAATTTCGGTAGAGACTCTTTTAAGGTGGGCCCCGCAGGGCCACTCCGGATTCCAGGGTGGAATCTGGGGCGGGTCCTGTCAATTTTTTAAGAAACTATTATTATTGTGTATATTGTTATTCTATAAGAATTTTTTTTTGTTGTAGCAACACCTAGCAGAAGATTTCTTCAAGGAAGAGATGAATGGAAAAACTTTCCGCTTTCAAAATTGTTTCAATTTATGTAGCAATTGGGTGACGTTTCAAGATCCACCACAAGAAAACTTTGGTCCACCACCGGTTCAAAGAAACATCCCTTTTTCTTTGGATGATGATGAGGATCCAAACGGGTCTAATGCCACACCAACTTCGACTCCGGATTGTCTTCCTAGACCGATGGGACAAAATACCGCAAGAAGAAAGCAAGTCAAAGGAAAAGAAAAGGAGGACAAAACCTTTCAAGATAGACTATTGGCCAACATGGAGCGAATAGCGGATGAAAACGCCAAGGCGGAAGAGGCAAAAGCGATAAGAGAGAAAATGAAGGAGGATTGACGAGAGAAGGAGAGGTTAGAAGCTATTGTAATGATGCAAACCGTTAATTTTTCTCCAATTAGTAAGGAGTATTTTGATGAGAAGAAGAGAGAAGCTCTTGAAAGTCTTAAAGCACACAACGCAAGTGTCGCACGTGAGTTGTTTTTGAATTCCGACTCGACATCCAATGACTATCGTCCATGTATGGCATCCGAAGATGACGAATAGTTTGGTTATTTCAATCAATTTAAATTTGTGTTTGGTCAATGTTGTCCTAATAAAGTGTTCAAGATTATGTTAAATTTTAGGATGTTGATTTGATATTATGTCAATGAAGTTTATGTAACTTTTAATTTTTTGAAATAACATGGTTAGTATTTATGATGACAATAATTATTGAAATAGAATGTAATGACACATGAAAGAAAATCAAATAAGACTTTTATTCATTGCAATTTTAAAAAAAAAAGGCACACAATAAAAAGAAAAAAAAAGGCACACAATAGAAAATAAATCAAACAAGCCACAAAATAAAAACAAAAACAATAATATAAAATAGAATGACAATCATACTCCTCGCCCTCCACGCCTTCCTCGCCCTTCTCGCCCTCGTCCTTACCAAACATGTTGGACAAGATCTTTTTGTAGATTAATATTTCCAGTACGAGAGCGTATCCTCCGGTAACGAGACATGTATTCAGCCATAGTAATTTGCCCGGTTCTTGAATCACGAGACAAGTTTGGGCCATCATAGATTCTTGCCCGAGTTCTCCTTGACCTATTTGGGTTTGGTTCATCATCGTCGGACTCTCCATTGTAGTAGTCGTCTCGCTCATCCTCCACAATCATGTTATGAAGTATTATGCAAGCTAACATGATTGACGATAATGATTCTCGATCCCAACCTCTTGCAGGTTGCCTAATGATTGCAAATCGTGCCTGAAGAATCCCAAATGCCCTTTCAACATCCTTACGGAACGTTTCCTATTTAGTAGAAAAATAAACCTCTGCTTCATTCTCAGGATGTTTGATTGATTGCACAAGCGTCGCCCACTTAGGGTATATGCCATCAGCGAGGTAGTACCCAAATTCGTAAGGAGTCCCGTTGACATAGTAGTTAAGTTGTGGTGACTGACCTGCTGTGATGACATCAAACAGTGGTGAATGTCCGTGAACAGTGATGTCATTTTGGGCTCCAGGGATTTCAAAGAAAGCATGCCATATATAGGTGTCGGGACCTGCCACAGCTTCGAGAACAATGATTGGTTTTTTTTATCTGCCGCTAAACCTGCCCTGCCACCCCACTGGACAATTCTTCCACTGCCAATGCATGCAGTCTAGCGAACCTATCATTCCAGGAAACCCTCGTTGCTCGGCCCTTTGCAGGAGCCTCTCCAGATCCTCTGTTGTAGGA
The DNA here is from genome assembly GCA_029955375.1 of Rubus parviflorus. Lineage (NCBI taxonomy): Eukaryota > Viridiplantae > Streptophyta > Magnoliopsida > Rosales > Rosaceae > Rubus > Rubus parviflorus. The sequence goes on along the minus strand of JARGGL010000015.1, from coordinate 1,471,757 downwards.
GCTCAGAGGTAACGTTCTTGGTAGATGGTGACAATAGTACGACATAATTGACCGAGGTTCTCAATGGCAGTTGACTCAGGCATACAGAAAGAATCATCTAAAGAATCAGCTGAACATGCAGTGGCTAGCATTCGGAGTGGGCATGTAACCTTCTGGTGAGGCGAGAAGCCTGGACGCCCAGCACAATCATGCGATTGCCTAAAATAGGGATATGCTGCTTGGACATGATCTAACATCTGGAGGAAGTGTTCACGCCTCATCCTGAAACATCGTCTGAAAATTTTGGACGGGTACACAAGATTATCTACAAAGTAATCATTCAACAATTTTTTGTTGGCTACCTTACGTGCTCAAGGACGACTAGCGCGGCCTGGAACAGAACCGCCCCACTTAGGTTGGTGGAGTTGGTTAATAGCCAACCAGTTAGCTACATCTGTCATTGCTTGTGTTGTATTTCTTCGCCTTCGCTCCTCATCTTCTTCATCGTCTTCATCGTCTTCACATCTCCTTTCATTCCACTTAGAAAACCAGTTGGAATCCATTGCAGACTTTGAAGGGCTTAAATTATAAACTGAACAAACAGTAAGATAGAAATATATGAGATGGTGAGATAAGAAAGCGATAACACCTTTTTATTGAAGTTTGAAGCTGAAGAGAGAAGGGCCACGTTGGCTCGAAATCTAATCGAAAATCCAATAAGCTAATTACAACATGACACGTGGCTTTCGAAATCCTATCCAAAAATGAGATAAGATTCTATAATGATTAGAACTGACACGTGGACGTCAAATATAATTGAGAATCTGAAGATTTGCTTGTGAAGAGCCACGTGGTGTACCTTTTATTATATTATCGAAAATGTACACCTCAAAAAAAATTGTCTTAAAATTAAATTTAGACAAAAAAAAAGAATGATATTATAACTAAATAAAATCATAAATTTGAAAAAGATGATGTAAAATAATAAAATATTAAAAGGGCTAAAATTTAGCCCTCCCTTACTGAAGATGGTCAATGAATGCTTAAATAAATAATAATATTTTGAGGGCTAAAATTTAGCTCTGGGTCCAATATAGCCATCTCTTGTTGGAGATGGCCTTAGAGCGCGTTTTGGAGTGAGTTGACTTCGTTCTCTAGTATACGAAAGTCCACGTTCGTTCACGAGAAAATTTTGTAGCCTGTAGCTCATTAAGGGTAGCTTAGACTTTTTCTGTCCAAACATGTATATTTCTGAATGAAAAGGTTGAGCATGTAAATTTTGAAAGAAATGAACAGTGCTATGTATAGATTTGACCTTTTCCCTATTTTTATTTGGCTTACTATTTGTTATTTGTATTGGAAACTTACTGTGAGAAAGATTGCTAGAAATGAATTAGGGATTGATTTTTGTATTCATATGATAGTTTATCATAATCTTATAGAGAACCAGTTTAAGACCCAGTTTATTTCTAATTATCAATGTCTCCCATGAAGATTGTCACTTGGAATGGTCGAGGTTCTGCTCGACAAGGTTTCTTAGATCAAGCTCGTTTCTATATTAGCCTTTTATCTATGGATGTTTTCTATTTCCTGAATACTAGAATGAATGAAGAATCTTCCTCTAATCTAATAAACAACTTTCTTTTTGATTGTGCAAAAATTGTTCCCTCTATTGGCCAATGTGGAGGACTTATCTTACTATGGAATAGAAATTCTTTAAACTTGTCTATAGTATTTACGCATGATCGTTTCTTACATTGTTCTGTTCGAAATATGACTTCTGGTGACATTTGGTTCCCTAGAAGGAAGATCAACTTCCCTTATGGAATCATTTGTTAACTTTTAAGCCTAGGAATAATGAGCCTTGGATCATGGGAGATTTTAATTGCATTCTTTCTCTTCAAGAAAAGTTGGGTGGTGTACCCAGCACTCCTAGATACATGACCGGATGACCCAATTTACTGGAAATTTGTTTACCTGGTGTAATAATCAAGATCCTCAAACTAGAATTTATGAAGACTAGATAGAACAGTTGTCTCAGACCCTTGGATTCAAAAATTTCCTCAAGCGCTTCGCTTCTTAATAATTTGCCAATTTATGATTCTGATTTCTGACCATGGGCCTATTTGCCTCGCTCTGAATTTGCCTCCTAAACAACCTAAGAATCTTTATACTTGACTCTCTAGTATTGTTAAACAAGCCGTGCAAACTCCAAGTGCAGGTACACTACCAATACCGCATTTCTGAACTTTTACTTGTATATTCCAGTAATTTTGTTTTTGGACAAATGAAATTATCATTAAAACTGCACAAGTGTGACACCCCGAACCAAACTTGCCAATATACTAGTTAGCGTCTTGGTGTTTTGGTGGAAATTTTCATTTTCGAGCTCCGGTTATTACATTTAGGGGGTCTTCGAAATGACTCTACGGTCGGTAAGAAATTTGATTAAACTTTCTTCACGGAAGATGTAGAACGCGTTAAACCGAGTCCGTAGACTTAAAGTACATGAAAATCGAACTTCGTATGGGAGAGTTATGGGTTACGGAAGAGGGGTTACTATTTATGGAAGAGTTTATTTAGGAAACTTCCTTTTTTGGAAGTTTCCATTTTAGTTTTCACTTTTCTCTCTCTCTCTCTCCCCGCTGCACTCTCTCTCTCCCCGACCTTATCCCGCTGCCAATCTTTGCCGGTGGATTCCTCACCGGTCCGGCCACCTCATGGCCAAAAATTGGTCCCAAAACCTTCGTAGGCTCGAGCTCTTCATTCCTATACCCACCTTGTGTATCGAATTTCAGTGTAGAGGGAGAAATGGAAGGGAGAAAATTCGAAAAAATAGTCGTACTGTTCATAGACTTCGATCTTGTTTTCCGGCCAAATCCACCGACAAAGCTCACTGGGCTTTGAAGCCCTCCTCACGGTGAACTCAACGCCACCAGCCTCATCTCAAGGCGCTGCCGAACGGCGGCGGATCATGGATTTGAAGTTTTTCGACCCGATCCGACCGATCTAGACTGAATCGGACTTCGAGCCAGGTATAAAAGTTGCTCCTCTTGATGTACTCTACCAGATCAACGGTTTGGAACTTGGTGGTTTTGAGTTTGGTATGGCGGCGTGTGGGGCCCACGCGCAGCCTCTTGTGGCGGCGTGACAACACCCGCCCCAGAATTCCAACCTGGAATCTGAGGTGGCCCTGCGGGGCCCACCTTAGAAGAGATCATACTGAAAATTCAGCATGGTCTCCCCTAAAAGCGGACTACCCAAAACCTGCGAAAAACCTTTGTACACTTCTAAAGACAATTTATCTATCCAAACTTCTGAGTACTACTTGCTCACCACAACAATATCACAAACCTCCACAAAATATATATATAAAATCAAGGGTTTCTAACCCAACTATATAAAAACTTAAATACATTTTTTTTAAAAGCATTTGTTGGCAATTCAGAGCTTTTCTAACTGTCTCACAAAAGATACATATATCTAAGAGAAAATCCTACTATGATGATAGGGAAGCGTGTGAGCTATGCCTCGACTCAGTTGGTGGCTCGACCTCAACTAATCTGCAACCTGGACAATGAAACCGAAGGGCCCAAGGGAAAGCATTTTTGAAAACTGTGAGAGTGAGTGGATGGAAACTAAGAATAGTTAAAATAAACTTTAAAGAAATAATCTTAATGCTTTCTCAACTTTATTTCTCTAAAACCATGCATGCAATTCATTTATCCGAAAACTCACTAAACTATAAATCCATGAACCTTCCTCAAAACTAAGAAACCTATCTGGCTGACGTTGAGACTTGGACTGGACACCTGAGATTTAGTTTGAAGAAAACTGGAACTAAACTGAACTGAACAACTGAACTGAACAGAGGAACTGATCTGAACAACTGAACTGAACTGAACTGAAATCTGAATGAGTCCGTACGTCTGGTCGTACGTCGCCTAGAAGGCCCTACCCTCCAGACGCCTCTCATGCAAGAATTACCGACCGGTCCCCGAAGGTCCGCACGTTGGATCAGGGTGTGCGTGATCTAAAAGTCCCTAACCTCCAGATACCCACTGATCGATAACCTAGCATGGGTCCTCAACTGAAACACGTGCACGTGGCGGGAAGGACCTACCCCCCAGCAAACTGTATAACTGAAGGAGGTATTACCCCCTATACAAATGAATGACTCAAGGAGGGACTACCCCCTGGATAACTGAAAGCTGATTACTGACAACTGGCCACTGACTACTGGATACTGATTACTGGAAATACTAACGACTGGATGCTGAATACTAAATTCTGAATTCTGAGACACACTGATGACTGAATATATTGATAAAACTATTGAATAAACTGAAACATAATACTTCAAATCTCAAAATACTATTTATTCTAAAACCACAATTATATATATATTTCAGAAAATAAATTGCATGCATAATTTAATTTAAGACAAATTGTTCACTCACTAATTGCCGACTAGGCCCAATGCCCGTCAAAGTCCTCCACGTCCTCCTCGAAGATCAATTCTCAATGAATTTGGAGATATTGCCGTCGAAAGTACCGAGATCCCAAAACTTCCCGTGCTCGATCCGCCACCTACGGTGGTCGTCAGTGAAAACTAAGGGCACCAACAAGTTGCTGGGGTTGAGGGCTTCAAAACCCAATAAGGGTTGCCCCCTAACTCGGCCGAAAACGCCACCGGGGACGGTGAACAGTTCCATGCTATTTTGAGGCTTTTCTCTCCTACATTTCTCTTCCTACACAGAGATTCGTGGATAGAAGTTGGTATAGACTTGACGAGGATGAAGAGGTGAAGAGATTGGGACTAGTTTCATGGCCATAGGTGGCCGGACAGTCGAGATATCGACCGGAGAAGTCGACTGGTACTGTAGACAAGGGGAGAAGTCGGGAGAGAGGAGAGAGAACCGACCTTCCCAAAAATGGAAACTTCCATTTCGGAAGTTTCCTTAAATGTTGACTTCCCGAAATAGTAATCTTTCTTTCCTGAACCATAGCTTTCTCATACGATCTCCGTTTAAAACGTACTTCGTGTTTACGAGCTCGGTTTAACGTACTCTACAACTTTCGTGAAGAAAATTCTTTCAAATTCTTAACCGAAACAAAAGTCGTCCCGAGGAGCCCCCAAAAGCACTAATTGAAACTCTAAATTGAAATTTTTCGCTAACTAATTGTAAAATTAATTAATAATTATGTAAATTGGGTCCGGGTCGTTACACGACGCGTGGGAGCGCGTCAGGCCTCTAATTGTGCTGCATTTTAGTTCACTAACGTTTATTCTTAGTTACGATCATGTTGGTATATGGTTTGGTGGAAGTTAAGAAATTTATCCGATTAATTTTAGGTTTGTATACATACGATATACACTGTTGTGATCGTTGGATGATCACTGAAGTTGGTTATGGTGCTAAGATATTTATTTTGAGTATGTTGTGCGGTCGGATCTTTGGAATTAGGCTATTTGATTAATTAAAGTGTAATTATGATTTGGGAGTTCGATTAATTAGTTACGTTTGTTCGATTTATCGAACCACGACGATCCGATCGTTGGAATCGTCGTCGAGTATTTTGGATAATTAGATTCATCGATAAGTAATTTATTTGGGAGTTGTGAAGTTAAGGATTTATCGGTGAATTAGAGATAGTGAGTTATCGAGGAAAACCCTAAATCGGTTCAAGGAATTTAATATCAGAAATATTAATCCGACTGTCCAATATTTAATTATTAGCGTAATTTGTTTTGTCAGGAAGACAAGTCAAGTCATCGATCGAGGAGGTTGTGCTAGACGTGAGGCATAGCTTAAAATCTGTGAGTGGACACTTGTTTTAAGAATTTACGCAGTTAATTATTATAATTTCAGTTTCAGTTTTTAGTACAGTTAATTCCCCATTTTATCAGGTTTCAGTTTCAGTTTATATTTCAGTTATTCCCTAGTGTTTTCAGATATGAGTTATATTTATGATTTTTGTTGTTGTTTGCACGTGCCACCTGAGTGGTAGGCCCTCAGGTTATGCCATTGAGTTGGTAGGCCCTTATGGCATATGCCTCTAAGTTGGTAGGCTCTCGGATGATGATTCACTGAGTTGGTAGGCTCTCAGTGAATCGGTGACTAAGATGGTAGGCCCTTAGTCATTACGCTTTGTTTTTCAGATTTACTAGTTTTAAAGATTTATTACAGATATTTGGGGATAGAATTTCAGAAAAAGAAAAGTATTTTATTGGGGAAACATAAACAGTTTTACTTTGAAAACTTTTAGAATTTTTGTCCACTCACTTTAATAGTTTTCTATGTTTTCCCCAGGGCTTTTCTGTTTTCAACTGCCCAAGTTGCAGACTACCTAGCTGAGGTCGCGTATCGAGGTCGAGGCATAGTCAGCACCACCCTTCCCATGTTCGTAGGTTATAGTTTAACCTACCTGTTTAATTGTAGAATTGCATAAATATTAGATGCACTGATATTTTTATGATTTAAAGTATATAACGAATTTGAAAATATTTTTATGTTTAAGTTGAAATTCTTGGAATTTAAATTATTATCATCGGCGAGCACGTAGGTTCGGGTGTTTGTTTGGCTTTGTTGGTAATTGAAGTGTTGAATTGCGAATTTCAGGTTTTTGGGTAGTCCATTTTTAGGGGAGGTTATATCGAATTTTCGGTATGATCTCTTCTAAACTGGGCCACACAGGGTCGTCTCGATGTTTCAAAATGAGACGTCGGGGCGGGTCCTGTCAACGTGGTATCAGAGCATTAGGTTATATGATTCTGTAGACTTTACATACTTGATGACACTCAGTACCTTTCGAGTGATGGCCCGACCACGGCGGATCCTCATCACATACTCTTCAATGCTGGTGTAGTTATCAAGTGTGTAAGATACCTGATCTTGAGTTCCTTCTTAGGTACTATGCCTCGTGAACGTCGACCTCCCCAGGGCTTAATAGTTTTCTATGTTTTCCCCAGGGCTTTTCTGTTTTCAACTGCCCAAGTTGTAGACTAGCTAGCTGAGGTAACGTATCGAGGTCGAGGCATAGTCAGCACCACCCTTCCCATGTTCGTAGGTTATTGTCACGCCCCGATTTTCAAATCGATTAATAAGGCATTTTGCCCTTAATTACAATCAATTCGGAAACGTGACTACATGGAATATCAAATACAAATATGCACTAGAATTTTTTTCTTTTTAATTCAAGTACACAACACCAACTCCATGCCCAACATTGTAATTTCAAACTCAATACAAGAGTCGAATATTACATACCAAATATTTATATAATAAATTGATACATCAAAATATTACATAAATAAATCTTCAGAGTGCGAAGCATAAAATAGCGGAAGTCTTATAACCCAACAAAATATATGCAGCCTTGCATTACTCCTGGTTATCCTAACCTGCAGGTATAACCCCTACACCGTGGAATAGTGTACCGGGTTATATCAACAAACCCGGTCAGCTTACGAAGCTGGTATGAGTTAACTCAGTTTTACTCACCCTAAACCGTTTAACAAAATATACATATATAGTTTGTTTTAAACAAATATATGTAACTTATACTTTTCAAAAACAATTCAAATCCCGAAAATTCATATTATAAAATATACTGAACCTACGCGCCCCATATCACGTATTTTAACCCCACACGTCCCATAAACGTGTATGTTAATCCCAGGGTAATTCAGAATATTAAACAATATAAACTTTCCCCAAAATCATTTCCCAAAATTATGATTCTTTCTTTTTAAGAATCGTAAATCATAATAATAATTACTTCAATTTTTAAAGAAGTAAAAACTTCAAAATACAATTCAATATTGTTCAAGAATTGTAATTCAATAAATCAATGCTTCAATTATTTAAGAAGCAAATTCATATCATACTCACACAAAACCACAATCAACTTCAAATGATTAAAAGCGAGAATACCATTTTTCTTCTCCTTTTAATACATCAAGATAAAGCGAGAATACCATTTTTCTTCTCCTTTATTACATAAAGTATTCATCTTTGTTTTCAATGAATACATGGCTACACAGTCTAGAACTCTAACCTTCACCTTCTGGCTACACAGTCTAAAGCTCTAACCTTCACCATTGGCTACACAGTCTAGAGCTCTAACCTTCACCCATTGGCTACACAGTCTAAAGCTCTAACCTTCACCCATTGGCTACAAAAAACATTCGAGTAGGCAAACACAATATCATAATTTTTGAAATATTGTTTCCCACAAAATCCACCAATTAAAACAATAAAATGAATACTTTCAAATATTGTTTTAACACAAAATCACACATGCTGATATATCAAATTAAAACTGTATTTAATTTATATATCGCAAAATTATTTAAATAAATATAATTATTTATTTTCGTAAACAACACAATATGAATTAATATTCATATATAAAATATCGTGAGATTCACTCACCTCTAATTCCTGCTGCGTCTTCAAATAGTAACCAGGAATCGACAAGCACGAGCTACACTTCTCGTAAACACCTATGATTATGCAATATCCAATTAGCATAATACGTTTCCAAAATAATCCAAATGTTCCTCAAATGTCTCCTACGACATCGGAACATTTAATCGAGACCATTTGACCAAAAGTCAACCATCGGTCAACGTGGGTCCCACGTCTACTATTCATCAACGGGTCCCACACAAAATCCGAAACTTCCAAAATCCAACAGCATGCTTATTTCTAGCATCCTAACATCATATCCAAAATTGGTGATGATCCAACGGTCGGATCATCACGGATCTAACGATCCATAACTATCGCTTAATTGATCATTGATCAAACGACCGAATTTGACAAAAGTCAAAACACGAAAGTTGTTCGTATCGACGAACCAAGTCAAACGGAGCAAAGAATTGCTCCCGGACCGACCTGACGCGCCGCCGACGCGCCGCCGGAGGTGGCTGCCGGCCGCCGGTCAAGGTGGTCCGATGGCTACCAAATTTTACCAGTGTGTAGAACTCAACAAGCCCAACAAGTTTAGTAACTACCTCAAAGTCTGGATCGGAGCGGAAGTGGCCGGAATCGGCGTTGACTTTTTGAAAATCAAAAACTTCCCGAGCTCAATCCGCCGCCTACGGTGGTTTTCGGTGAAATCCAAGGGCACCATCGTGTTCCAGGGGTTGAGGGCTTCAAAACCCAGTGCATGAAGTGGTCCGGTGTGGCCGGAAAGTGACCGGACAACAAAGTGGCCGTCGGCCTCTCTTTCTTGCCGCGCGTGCGGCGTCACCTCGCCGGCGCTGGCAGCCAACCCGGGCGGGTTGTGCTCGCCGCCGGTGTCTGCTCCCAACGGCGGGGGCGGTGAGGTGATGCGGTGCCCGGTGATGGGTCGCCGGAAAAATGCAGAGGGAGAGAGAGAACCGGGTAGAGAGAGAGTGATCGGGGAGGAGAGAGAAATTAATCCCCAAAAAAAATAGATTTTCTTGTTTTATAGAAAATCGTCCAATTTCCGAGGGCCATAACTCCTTCATACGATGTCCAATTCCGGTGAACCAAAATCCTACGAACTCGATTCGACGAGGTCTACAACTTTCATGAAGGAAGTTTTCCCAGATTCTCAACTGATAAAAAGTTACCTTAATTAACTTTGTGTAACTTATAATTACCGCCGTAATTAACGTTTTACGACGAAAACCTCTAAAAATATGAAATCGCACCATTTCACTTTAAATTTCACGAACTATTTTATAAAAATAGTATGGAAATTTTCGGGGTATTACACTCTACCCTCCTTAAAGAAATTTCGTCCCGAAATTAGGACGCAGAGTACACTCAAAGTTATCACAACTTGATTCCAAAATCCAAAGTTTCATTGATCAATAACTTAGGTAGTACAATCAAACCACAACATAAACAACCACACAACTTCTGAAATACACTTATTACAAATCTTAAAATGCCTCGCAGGGCTTTAACTACCAGAAGCCATCCTTAAACCTCCAGTAATGACTTCGTGGATAAGAGGCCGGATGTCTCGGAATTCCATACATCATCAGCTGGTAGAAGTATGCTGCCTCCACGAAACACTTGCAAGTGTCGCAACATTCTCTAGCTGCATGCCTATCTCCATCCACGTCCCACATGTCCTGGCCAAAAGGACGCCAAAAACTTGACTCACCGCAAGTAAGACATTTACCAGCGGGCAGGAAAGCAGTAGTCGACGGAAAATACAATAAAAGATGCTCATGACAAAACTCAGCCTGATGCATCATCCGCTCGACTTCTTGTCTACAGTAGTAGATGTTCCATCCGCTTCTCCACCAGTCGAGGGCTTCACACAGTCGCTGCACCGTTTTCTGCTGCTCGGCTCGTGGTCCTAAAATCATCTTAATCATACATGCTGCATAAAATGCAACATGATGACCTACCACTGAACTGGGACGCGAACCATAGAATGTTCCTGGTTTGCATGCCGCATCGAAGTACTCCAGGGCTAAGGGTATGTTGGCCGCTTCCACGAGTACTCGTATTCCCATTCGGAACAGAGACTCCGGGTTCTTCGCTTCCCAGCATCGATTTGCGAAGATGCGCACCTGCCTGTCCGCTTCTATAGAGCCTGTGGGTCTGGATCCACCATCGAACCCATCCATGTCGATCGCCGCCAAAGTAGACCAGCTATCGGCATACTCCTTGAAGTCCTTCGAGACACAACGGAGTTCCATTGTGCTCTGCAGGGATGCGGTAGCCACCAACTGGAATATGTACTTCCAGATCTCCACCGGAAGTTCACTCCATTCAGCATTCTTGGAACGCTTGCTGCACTCTCCTTTGCTCACCATTTTGCAAATTCTAGTAGATGTGTTTGTTTGAAATCAGATATGAGTTAAGTAACACAGCTCCTTATCCTATGTATTTAAACACAACTTTCCACCGTAAGGGAAATCTTTCTTTAATGTAAGTGCGGTGCACTCAACAACCCACTAAGAATAATTATTGCTCATATCTGTCTCAATTACTCAAAAGTATCGCCCACGATACAAGATTTCGCAAGATTTAACCAACAAAAACTCAGTCTTCCACTAACACCGGTCATAATGACTCTTTACTTTAACTTTCGCATAATTAATTCCTCAAAAGATGCGAGGTCTCACAAGAGTGGAACTGTATGTGGAAAATCCATGCATCGGGGAAAAAAAATCTTCCACGATCTCCAAGGGCTCCGACAATTAGCTGTAAATCAGCCACTCACTTTTGCTTTTGAATTTTTCAAATCCTCCACCAACAATAAATATACCCTTACGCATCCACTAACAGATACTTTCCATTAGTGCCATAACTTCCTTTCTCTTTCAAAGAGGACTTCTTCACTCCACTTCTCAGAAATTTACACCAACTCAAACATGTCACGTAAAGTGAATTCGTTCAGTGAATTACTTCAATCTGATCCCTCTGAAAGCCAATTCTTTGAGGGCTTAGATGAAATAATTTCACCAGCAATCGAATTCGACAACGATATCGACATGCTAGACATGCTTCTAGCAGAAGACGAAGCCATTGAAATAGCCCCAAGTCCACAAGTATCATCTCCACAAGCTGAACCTAGTTCATCCAAACGTATTCCACTGAGGAAGAGCTTCACCAAATACCAAGTCCAAGCATTGAAGGACTTCGTCGAGGCTTTTCCACAGCCAACTGTTCAACAGCGACAAGATTTGGGTGACCAAATAAAGTTAACGTTTGCACAAGTCTCTGCCTGGGTGATAAAGCATCGACCCCGAACGCCTGCCCAAACAACTCGTCAACAAAATTTTCTGCTGAGACAGAAAATCAATGAGCTTCAAGCTCAACTTAGCCAGTACCAAGCAGCATTCAACCGAATCAACTGCAACCACTGTGGAAAACGAGTTACTCCCAATAGTGAGCTACTAAAAGGGATTGAAGAGACTACCCCACAACCTCAGACTCTTCCAATTCCTGCAGTCATCGGTCCAAGGGAAAAGTCTCACATGAGGAGGGATATTCAAAAGTGTATGTCGATCCCACATCACTCTTCTTCTACACAACAACCATCAGACAAAATCAACCGTTCAGAACCTGAAGAAGCATCTGCCGTGGCAGAAGCATCTGTCGTGGCAGACACAACTAAGATTTCTGAAATCATTGTGTCGGTCAGAGATGAGCTAATCATCATGGCATCTGCTGCTGCGCCACTGTGGATCTCTGCACTCAAATCCAGCTCTGTCACGCTTCATGAGTTCCTGAATGAAGCAGAGTACAAGAGAATCTTCACTAACGGTATTGATCTTACTCCCACTAACTTCCAAACTGAAGCTTCTCGCTACACAGCCACTGTTCCCCTCAGTCCTGTCGTACTCGTGAATCTCTTCATGGATGTGGACCAATGGTCCACCATATTCGGTAGCATCATTTCAAGGGCGAGTATCCTTGATGTCTTGTCATCAGGGACTACAGAAAGCTACCACGACACCATCCAAGTCATGACTGCTGAATTCCAGGTGACCAGTCCATCTGTCTCCACTCGTGTAACTCACTTTGTTCGTTATTGCCAACGACAAACAGAACAAAGTTGGGCAATAATTGACGTCTCTGTGGACGGTTTAAGCTCAAATCTGGGTCCACACCCAAGATCTCAATGCAAGAAGCGTCCATCCGGATGCTTAATCCAAGATTTGTTCAACGGCAGCTCTCGTGTCGTATGGGTGGAACATGTTGATGTACAGGATCAAATCATGCACCAAACATACCGAACGCTAGTGGAGTCAGGCTTAGCCTTTGGAGCAAGGCGATGGGTAGAAATACTTCAGAGGCAAGCGGAAAGGTTAAATTATTCCGCGGCTGACACTTATCCACCTCAAGACTTTTGTGTCATACCATCTGTGGAAGGAAGAAGAAACATGTTGCAGATGGCATGCAGAATAGTGACAGACTTTTGCACAGACATCGGCAACTCTACTGCTCATGAATGGAAGATAGCTGAACAAACCAAGTTCAGGGGTTCAGGGATAAGAGTCTCCACCAACAAAATCTGGAACAGGCTGAATAAGCCTCATGGTCTCACTCGAACTGCATCTGCAATAATCCAGCATCATGTCTCTCACCGAAAGTTGTTTGACTTCTTCATTGACGTACAAACTCGGAACCAGTGGGACCACCTAGCATTGGAAAAAGAAGTACAGGAGATTGCACACATCACAACTGGTCATGATCCACGCAATTGTGTCTCCTTGTTGCAAATGCACAACACCTATATACTCCAAGAAAGTTGTACTGATTCAACAGGGTCATACGTGATTTATGCCCCTATTAGTCAGTCAACGGTACAGAAGTTAATAGGCGGTTGTGAGTTAGGTACAATTGTATTCCTAACTTCAGGTTTTTCAATTCTACCAGATATGCCTACTGCTGGAAGAACAGAAGGGATCTCAGACAATCCATACATTGGTTGTCTAATAACGGTAGCAACACAGATCTCTACTGAGCTGCTGAAGAACAAGAAAGGATCAGTGGATCAAGTCTGTCGTTTGATCCAAGGTACGGTTGAGAGAATTAGAAATGTAGCCATGTAAGACTATCAATTTCGGAATTGTAATTTGTACTTTATATTCTTAACAACACAACAGCACTGAAGAGCACATGATTGGGATCCGCCGCGGTCGGGCCATCACTCGATAAATACTGTGCGTAATTAAGCATACGAAGTAACCATTACTTGAATGAATCTAAGAACCTAACGCCAAACCCTAAACCTATCCTAAGCTCTAAACCCTAACTTCACTTCTCAATTCCAAAACTCGTTTCATTTCCTTAGAGCGTTCCATTGCTCAATCACTTCCTTAGAGCATTGTTTTGCTCTGATACCAATCTGTCACGCCCCGATTTTCAAATCGATTAATAAGGCATTTTGCCCTTAATTACAATCAATTCGGAAACGTGACTACATGGAATATCAAATACAAATATGCACTAGAATTTTTTTCTTTTTAATTCAAGTACACAACACCAACTCCATGCCCAACATTGTAATTTCAAACTCAATACAAGAGTCGAATATTACATACCAAATATTTATATAATAAATTGATACATCAAAATATTACATAAATAAATCTTCAGAGTGCGAAGCATAAAATAGCGGAAGTCTTATAACCCAACAAAATATATGCAGCCTTGCATTACTCCTGGTTATCCTAACCTGCAGGTATAACCCCTACACCGTGGAATAGTGTACCGGGTTATATCAACAAACCCGGTCAGCTTACGAAGCTGGTATGAGTTAACTCAGTTTTACTCACCCTAAACCGTTTAACAAAATATACATATATAGTTTGTTTTAAACAAATATATGTAACTTATACTTTTCAAAAACAATTCAAATCCCGAAAATTCATATTATAAAATATACTGAACCTACGCGCCCCATATCACGTATTTTAACCCCACACGTCCCATAAACGTGTATGTTAATCCCAGGGTAATTCAGAATATTAAACAATATAAACTTTCCCCAAAATCATTTCCCAAAATTATGATTCTTTCTTTTTAAGAATCGTAAATCATAATAATAATTACTTCAATTTTTAAAGAAGTAAAAACTTCAAAATACAATTCAATATTGTTCAAGAATTGTAATTCAATAAATCAATGCTTCAATTATCTAAGAAGCAAATTCATATCATACTCACACAAAACCACAATCAACTTCAAATGATTAAAAGCGAGAATACCATTTTTCTTCTCCTTTTAATACATCAAGATAAAGCGAGAATACCATTTTTCTTCTCCTTTATTACATAAAGTATTCATCTTTGTTTTCAATGAATACATGGCTACACAGTCTAGAACTCTAACCTTCACCTTCTGGCTACACAGTCTAAAGCTCTAACCTTCACCATTGGCTACACAGTCTAGAGCTCTAACCTTCACCCATTGGCTACACAGTCTAAAGCTCTAACCTTCACCCATTGGCTACAAAAAACATTCGAGTAGGCAAACACAATATCATAATTTTTGAAATATTGTTTCCCACAAAATCCACCAATTAAAACAATAAAATGAATACTTTCAAATATTGTTTTAACACAAAATCACACATGCTGATATATCAAATTAAAACTGTATTTAATTTATATATCGCAAAATCATTTAAATAAATATAATTATTTATTTTCGTAAACAACACAATATGAATTAATATTCATATATAAAATATCGTGAGATTCACTCACCTCTAATTCCTGCTGCGTCTTCAAATAGTAACCAGGAATCGACAAGCACGAGCTACACTTCTCGTAAACACCTATGATTATGCAATATCCAATTAGCATAATACGTTTCCAAAATAATCCAAATGTTCCTCAAATGTCTCCTACGACATCGGAACATTTAATCGAGACCATTTGACCAAAAGTCAACCATCGGTCAACGTGGGTCCCACGTCTACTATTCATCAACGGGTCCCACACAAAATCCGAAACTTCCAAAATCCAACAGCATGCTTATTTCTAGCATCCTAACATCATATCCAAAATTGGTGATGATCCAACGGTCGGATCATCACGGATCTAACGATCCATAACTATCGCTTAATTGATCATTGATCAAACGACCGAATTTGACAAAAGTCAAAACACGAAAGTTGTTCGTATCGACGAACCAAGTCAAACGGAGCAAAGAATTGCTCCCGGACCGACCTGACGCGCCGCCGACGCGCCGCCGGAGGTGGCTGCCGGCCGCCGGTCAAGGTGGTCCGATGGCTACCAAATTTTACCAGTGTGTAGAACTCAACAAGCCCAACAAGTTTAGTAACTACCTCAAAGTCTGGATCGGAGCGGAAGTGGCCGGAATCGGCGTTGACTTTTTGAAAATCAAAAACTTCCCGAGCTCAATCCGCCGCCTACGGTGGTTTTCGGTGAAATCCAAGGGCACCATCGTGTTCCAGGGGTTGAGGGCTTCAAAACCCAGTGCATGAAGTGGTCCGGTGTGGCCGGAAAGTGACCGGACAACAAAGTGGCCGTCGGCCTCTCTTTCTTGCCGCGCGTGCGGCGTCACCTCGCCGGCGCTGGCAGCCAACCCGGGCGGGTTGTGCTCGCCGCCGGTGTCTGCTCCCAACGGCGGGGGCGGTGAGGTGATGCGGTGCCCGGTGATGGGTCGCCGGAAAAATGCAGAGGGAGAGAGAGAACCGGGTAGAGAGAGAGTGATCGGGGAGGAGAGAGAAATTAATCCCCAAAAAAAATAGATTTTCTTGTTTTATAGAAAATCATCCAATTTCCGAGGGCCATAACTCCTTCATACGATGTCCAATTCCGGTGAACCAAAATCCTACGAACTCGATTCGACGAGGTCTACAACTTTCATGAAGGAAGTTTTCCCAGATTCTCAACTGATAAAAAGTTACCTTAATTAACTTTGTGTAACTTATAATTACCGCCGTAATTAACGTTTTACGACGAAAACCTCTAAAAATATGAAATCGCACCATTTCACTTTAAATTTCACGAACTATTTTATAAAAATAGTATGGAAATTTTCGGGGTATTACAGTTATAGTTTAACCTACCTGTTTAATTGTGGAATTGCATAAATATTAGATGCTCTGATATTTTTATGATTTAAAGTATATAACAAATTTGAAAAGATTTTTAAGTTTAAGTTGAAATTCTTGGAATTTAAATTATTATCACCGGCGAGCACGTAGGCTCGGGTGTTTGGTTGGCTTTGTTGGTAATTGAAGTGTTGAATTGCGAATTTCAGGTTTTTGGGTAGTCCATTTTCAGGGGAGGTTATATCAAATTTTCGGTATGATCTCTTCTAAACTGGGCCACATAGGGTCGTCTCGATGTTTCAAAATAAGACGTCGGGGCGGGTCCTGTCAACGTGGTATCAGAGCATTAGGTTATATGATTCTGTAGACTTTACATACTTGATGACACTCAGTACCTTTCGAGTGATGGCCCGACCACGGCGGATCCTCATCACATACTCTTCAGTGCTGGTGTAGTTATCAACTGTGTAAGATACCTGATCTTGAGTTCCTTCTTAGGTACTATGCCTCGTGAACGTCGACCTCATAGGAACGAAAGTTCTCCAGCAGTAAAAGGAAATGTGAATGAGTTTGATTAGTAGTAGCTCATCCAGAACCGTTTTTGGAGCTTGACGGGGCAGTACCCCCGAGTAATAATTTCAGATCTAGTAATAGTCAATGGCTGGTTCGAAGGCTCGGAACAGAAAGATTTGCGGATACCACGAATCCGGCTATGTCATGGAGTTGGGTGGATGGACTAAAGAATCTTGTAATGAGATTGTGTACCCCAATGATAGTAGTATTCTTGAGGCTTAAGCATTACTTGATGGTGATGCCATTTGGGTCTATGCTCGAGGTAGGTGTGAGCATGTGGACCATCTCACCAAATCTTGTGGAGGCGAAAGAAACAATTGATTAGTGAGACTAATAAATGTCAGTTCGGGGTTAGATAAAGCAGCATGCTTGGGATTTATGATCTCAGTAAGTAAGAGCTTATATAAGATTCAAAATGATATAATGAGGATTCTAGTAACCAAGACTGTGGATGTGATTGAGTGGTAAGTCCTATGAATGTTGCAGCATTTAAGAATTATTCGGGGCGTAAAAGTTATTATCGTAGCTTGTGGAATGTGTTTCTGAAATAGTAGGATCTCTCATTTCACTTACCAGAAATGGTAATTGATTTGTGTGATCAGAAATGTGTGAACAAGGTTTTAAGAGCTTAAATGAATCGATCGTGTGACCCTTGCTTTAGACATGACCCTTGCAGATGGTAGGAATGAAAACAGTATGAGTAATGTTGGTGCCTTGTGATATCTGAGATATTAAGTGTTGCAGCATGGAAGGGTAGTTGTTACTCATGTTTTTAGCTACTTGAGGAGCAAGAGAAGAGTTATCTCACTAATGACTTGTAACTTGTTGCAATATTATTAGCTCTTGTTACTGGAGGCTTTAGCGCTGTTATCAAATGGATTGTGAACCTCGAAATTTAGTTTTTATGAGGATCACTCAAGTGCGTTACTAGTTAACTTTTAATTGATACCCTGTTGACTAGTCAAGTGGAGGAAGCCAAGAATCATTATTTTTCGTGTTGTTGAAGTTAAGGGATCATTATGGGGTGTTTCAATCTTCTTGGAGATTTCTTTATAGAAGGAATAGTGTGTTTTGGAGATATGGTTTAAAGATTGTAAATTACTTTACCTGCTGATGAAAGTATGTTTGATATATCGTGCAATAAGAGAAGCTAAACAGGAACCCAGTAGTAGTTGTGATATTATCATCCACGTTTCTATAGGTACGAAATTTTGGGGACGTGAGCATTCTAGTGCACGTGTTTGTTTCCCAAGGATTGGTTTTCCCCAACCATGTTTTTGAAGTCAGCGATTTGGAGGAGTGACAATTTGTTTTGGTATCCTCGATGTTGCGATATTAGAGAAGTTGGCACGAGTATTTTCGTGCGCGTGGGCAACGAGTATTCAAGCTTGTTATTGTGGAGCAAGCCGAAGATTCTTGACCAAGACTTGACCTTCGAGGTTAACCATCTGCGGAAGCAACACTAATTTTTGGAATCGTATACGAATTGAAGCCAATATCGAAGGGTGGTGAACTACGCATCTCGAAGATATTTTTGGACAAGCATTTGTTCAATGGAGCACCTCAACAGGACGATGATGTATATCACAATTGTTAAGAGCGTCACATCTGCATTTCTCGAAAGTGAATTACAAGTTGACTAAGGGAGCTTAGAGGAAATGTTTGACAAGGTCAGAGAACCAAGGAGCCAGCTACATCGATAAGAATTGACATACTCTTAGAAAGCAGTGATCACGAAATTTGAGTTCGAGACACTAGGAGGCAACTGTGCATTTACTTGACACGAACTACACTTTGAACCTTAAGGTACCTTGCGAGGCTGAAAAGTAAATGGAAATTAGTATATTAGGAATTGCACGCATGTTTGTGTTTGACGGAGGTGACAACTTCTTCACCGACGGCTACAATGGAATGAGGGATGTGTACATGATCGATCTTTACTTGTCGATTGGAGTTGTCATGTTCCTTCATGCTTCGTTAATCGCTACGACTATATGTCACCTTATGGACGTACTTGAGACGAAGACCGTACACAATGAATTAAAATCTGAAGTCTGAATCGTGAGAAGGAAAAGTGTTGCTTCAAGTAATTTTTGAAGGAATCGTATAAGCTTTAACCTACACAAGCGGAGGCGATTTGGACACAAATATAAGGTAAAGTTGATTTATGTTACCAGCGAGACTCTCCTCGAAAACTTGGAAGTAATGACTTTGTCAATTTCGGTTCAATTTAATAGAAAAGAGTTTAAATGATGCTTCATCAAGGTGACAAATGACAAATGACAAATGCTTCAATTTGCGAGCTGGTGCAACAGATTTGAAAGGAAAACGATTTGGGAGCTTGAAATATTAAAGGATTTTGTGTAGATTGGAATTCGGTGAACAACTATGTTTACGGTGTTGGGCATTGGCAATAAAGTGGTGAAATTTATTATTTGGTTTCATAGTTTAGCTAACTTTGTCGACGTTAAAGGAATTATTTGCGTGATGTAGTGTTCCATGCGAATTGATTGCTTGAAATGCATGAGAAGAACCTTCATGCGTTTATGATTGGATAGTTATTGCGGCAATGATTTGGGTAATTAGATTTACCACGACATGCAGTATACAACTATTGTAAATGATGGGTGACTAGGTGACATTAGTTCCCGAGAACTTATGGCCTATTCAATTGAAGAAGGCAAGATTGAAATAAAGATAAGTTTGATTATGGTACTGAGTTCAGAGAAGTTGAAATAAGGATTTGAAATGTGGCATTTGCATATACATACACTAAGACAATGAAAAAGAAAATTAGCATTGTGAAAGACAACAGTTGAGTACATGTTTGAGTTATTCATACAATAGGACCAAATCGAGTTAAGCAAGGTTAAAGGTCCAAGTCGTACTAAAAGAAATGAAACCTGATTTGTGCACACTCGAGTCTAAAGTGAAAAAGAAGTGACCTTTGTGTATTCTCAGTTCGGATAAATTTCGGGGACGAAATTTTTATAAGGGGGGGAGATTGTGACACCCCAAACCAAGCTTGCCAATATACTAGTTAGCGTCTTGGTGTTTTAGCGGAAATTTTCATTTTCGAGCTCCGATTATTACATGTAGGGAGTCTTCGAAATGACTCTTCGTTTGGTAAGGAATTTGATTAAACTTTCTTCACGGAAGATGTAGAACGCGTTAAACCGAGTCCGTGGACTTAAAGTACGTGAAAATCGAACTTCGTATGGGAGAGTTATGGGTTACGGAAGAGGGGTTACTATTTATGGAAGAGTTTATTTAGGAAACTTTCTTTTTTGGAAGTTTAAGGAAGTTTCCATTTTAGTTTTCACTTTTCTCTCTCTCTCTCTCTCCCCGCTGCACTCTCTCTCTCCCCGACCTTATCCTGTTGCCAATCTTTGCCGGTGGATTCCTCACCGGTCCAGCCACCTCATGGCCAAAAATTAGTCCCAAAACCTTCGTAGGCTCGAGCTCTTCAATCCTATACCCACCTTGTGTATCGAATTTCAGCGTAGAGGGAGAAATCGAAGGGAGAAGATTCAAAAAAACAGTCGTACTGTTCATCGACTCTGATCTTGTTTTCCGGCCAAATCCACCGACAAAGCTCACTGGGCTTTGAAGCCCTCCTCACGGTGAACTCAACGCCACAGCCTCACCTCAAGGTGCTGTCGGACGGCGGCGGATCGTGGATTTGAAGTTTTCCGACCACCGAAGCTTTTTCGGCCCGATCCGACCGATCTAGACCAAATCGAACTTCGAGCCAGGTATAAAAGTTGCTCCTCTTGATGTACTCTACCAGATCAACGGTTTGGATCTTAGTGGTTTTGAGTTTGGTATGGTGCGTGGGAGCGCTTCCGGCCTCTAATTGTGCTGCATTTTAGTCCATTAACGTGTATTCTTAGTTACGATCATGTTGGTATATGGTTTGGTGGAAGTTATTGAAGTTTAGAAATTTATCCGATTTATTTTTGGTTTGTATACATACGATATACATTGTTGTGATCGTTGGATGATCACCGAAGTTGGTTATGGTGCTAAGATATTTATTTTGAGTATGTTGTGCGGTCGGATCTTTGGAATTAGGCTGTTTGATTAATTGAAGTGTAATTATGATTTGGGAGTTCGATTAATTAGTTACGTTTGTTCGATTTATCGAACCGCGACGATCCGATCGTTGGAATCGTCGTCGAGTATTTTGGATAATTAGATTCATCGATAAGTAATTTATTTGGGAGTTGTGAAGTTAAGGATTTATCGGTGAATTAGAGATAGTGAGTTATCGATGAAAACCCTAAATCGGTTCAAGGAATTTAATATAAGAAATATTAATCCGACCGTCCAATATTTAATTATTAGCGTAATTTGTTTTGTCAGGAAGACAAGTCAAGTCATCGATCGAGGAGGTTGTGCTAGACGTGAGGCTTAACTTAAAATTTGTGAGTGGACACTTGTTTTAAGAATTTATGCAGTTAATTATTATAATTTTAGTTTCAGTTTTTAGTACAGTTAATTCCCCATTTTATCAGATTTCAGTTTATATTTCAGTTATTCCCCAGTGTTTTCAGATATGAGTTATATTTATGATTTTTGTTGTTGTTTGCACGTGCCACCTGAGTGGTAGGCCCTCAGGTTGTGCCATTGAGTTGGTAGGCCCTCAGGTTATGCCATTAAGTTGGTAGGCCCTTATGGCATATGCCTCCGAGTTGGTAGGCTCTCGGATGACGATTCCCTGAGTTGGTAGGCTCTCAATGAATCGGTGACTAAGATGGTAGGCCCTTAGTCATTACGTTTTGTTTTTCAGATTTACTACTTTTAAAGATTTATTACAGATATTTGGGGATAGAATTTCAGAAAAAGAAAAATATTTTATTGGGGAAACATAAACAGTTTTACTTTGAAAACTTTTAGAATTTTTGTCCACTCACTCTAATAGTTTTCTATGTTTTCCCCAAGGCTTTTCTGTTTTCAACTGCCCAAGTTGCAGACTACCTAGCTGAGGTCGCGTATCGAGGTCGAGGCATAGTCAGCACCACCCTTCCCATGTTCGTAGGTTATAGTTTAACATACCTGTTTAATTGTGGAATTGCGTAAATATTAGATGCTCTTATATTTTCATGATTTAAAGTATAAAACGAATTTGAAAAGATTTTTAAGTTTAAGTTGAAATTCTTGGAATTTAAATTATTATCACCGACGAGCACGTAGGCTTTGTTGGGTAATTGAAGTGTTGAATTGCGAATTTCAGGTTTTTGGTTGGCTTTGTTGGTAATTGAAGTGTTGAATTGCGAATTTCAGGTTTTTGGGTAGTCCATTTTTAGGGGAGGTTATATCGAATTTTCGGTATGATCTCTTTGATAGGAGCACTAAGTGTGACGTTTTAATATGTTTTTCTCATTCTTTGGCTGCGTTTTATTTGTAACTTTGCTATTTTAGCTTGGTTTCCATCTTTGAGTCCCTAAATGATGTTTTTTTTTTTGAAAATATCCCTAAATGATGTTAACGTGTGTGAATGGATAAAAATCAGGTTTTTCGGAAACTTTCCTGTTTTGACTTTCCTAATTTGTTTTTGGAAACTTTCCTCATTTGAAATCTTTCCTCATTTTGAGTTCTTTCCTACATTTGGCAGGAATCCTAAAGAGGCTAGGAATGCAATTCCGGAGCAAGAAGAAAAGTCGGATTTTTGTGAAGTCCATTGGGCTTTCACAAGGCCCATTCCGTGAGGCCCATTTCACAAAGCCCAATCCGCAAGGCCCATTTCATGAGGCCCAATCCGTGTTGTCCAAGCCCATTGGGCCATGCCGTGTACCCTAGCCCATCAAGGGGAGTCTTTGTCGTGTGCCCACAAAGGTTTCGTGGGGAGCAAGGTGAGTTTTGCCGTGCCAACAAGGATTTCGTGGGGAGCAAGGAGAGGAAATTAAAAGCCTAATTCTTTTGGGATTCAAATCAGATTTTTATGGGATTTTTAAGGAGGAATTTCGGCAAGAACTAAAGACCATGCCTTGTGGACTACTCAGGGAGTTATCAACTTGATTTCTACCTTCTCTTGGACGGTGAGAATCACATCTAGGGTTTCATGTTTTCCCCTATATATAGGCTGCTCCTTGGCACAAGAAAGACACATCCAACATCCAACACCACCATACATCATATTTTCGGCAATACCTTGCATACATTCCAGCCATCTTTTCCATTCTCTAGTGCTAGGGTTTGCAAGACTTCAAGGAGGAGGAGAAGACGTCTACACCTTGCCCACAAACCAGCCGTGACCATCATCATTCACCATCATCTTGTCGTGCTCTCTTAGATAGCTTGCTTTCAAGGTTCAAGGGTTCGTAGTCTCCATGTCTTCCATGCTATCCACTTGGTGTATTTCGTTTTACCCTTTAAATACTCTTAAGAGTTCCTCTTTGTTGCTTGTTTAATTCTTTGTATTAGTTAACATGATATTAAGGGCATAAGTTTAAGTCTGTGACTATGATTAAGTTTTGTATTTGAATTAAAACAATCTGATTTTTTAAGTAGCTTATGTGTTTCCGTTTGTTTGATTCTGCTTTATAGAGAACTTTTATGTGTTTATGCTATAGGGGTCAACACTTATAATGTTTGCATGTAATTGGAGTTAGAATTAGGTTTTTAATTCACCTAATAGTTTTGGAAAACTAATTCACAAGTAGTAAAAGCTTTGGACAAAGGTCGGAATCAAATAAAGAGGATTGCAAATATATAGGTGAGAGAATCTCATACTAGGTTGTGCACTTTAATTGACAACTTTTTTCTATGCTTTAAACATGGGTTGATTTGCTAGTTTTAGACTTTGATTGCATGTTTAATTGGTTAATCTAGGTGCGAATCACTTAGGTTAATTTTTCGTAGAGAGGGGGTATATTGGGGAATGATTGGGCGTCTGACGTTTCACAATTATCAATTACGGATTCATCACTTAGAAGATTGGTTGTTTTTGGTTCAATGCATGATAACTTATATGTCACGGTTTTGAGTTATGATCTTGATGTTTCATTAGTTGGATTTGTAAATAGTAGATTAGATAATTAAATTCATTGATTCATTGATACAAACTCTTAAACCCCCTTTATTTCGATGTACATATGTGTATATTCTTTGTATATTTGTGACATTAATTCTTTATAATGATTCTTTGTAGGGTTCTAAACTGGGCCCCACAGGATCGTCTCGATGTTTCAGAATGAGACGTCGGGGTGGGTTCTGTCAACAAGGTAGCACAAAAATAATTACAACTGAAAATGAATAAGCAGCAGGAACCATAGCAAAATCATAACCCTAATTACACATGAAATCTGAGGAGCAGGTAAGCCATCACTCCTCAGGAGCTTAACCAAAGAATATGGAGGGTGAAGTACCCAATTTCCAAGATCCATCCTCTTTTTGGCTTGCTTTGCAAGCAAATCTGACGCAGCATTTGAGGCTCTCTCAACCAAACTCTACCTGCAACAACATTTCAACTGGCTTTGAAAAATTCTTATTTGTATTCCTTAAGATTTCAACATTTCAACATTCCTTACAGATCCAATGGAACATTGGCACTAAAGAATAAGCTAGATTTGTCGAAATTAACTCTTTGTCCGGATGCTCTACAATAATCATTTACCAACTTCTACATATTGAGACAATTTTTTACATATGCCAATGACTAACTATATTCCAGTATTTAGTTAAGAAGTGGAACCATGTTTTTGTAAATTTATTCCATAGAAAAGAGGTTATTCATATATAGCAACCTTCAAGCAGCTCAACAAGCCTATCTTACTTCCTATGATCCCATTGACTTAATTTTAAAAATTTATTTTTCTCAAGACTACATAAAATTCATCTTGATGAAGAGTTGTTTTGGTCCCGGAGGGCTCGATCTAATTGGCTTCTGAATGGTGATAAAAATACGACTTTTTCTTTCTTTCTTCAGATCGATCCAAGCTTTAATTAGAAGAAAAATGAAACAAATTCTCAGAAACAAAGATGACTTTGGTTCATAGTTTGATGATTTGCATGATATTGCTCATATTTTTACCTTTTAAGAAACGTTTTACTGCTAACCATCAGCTAGCCTTTGTTGCAAGTAATGAATGTTGTATCCAACCCTCAATTTCAAGCAGTGATAATGAGACCTTACTTGCCCCCATGCCTATAGATGAGATGTTTACTGCCGAGCATCAAATTGGAGGCCTTACAGCCCTAGAACCAGATGATATTCATGCCATATTTTACTATACATTTTAGAATGAAATTAAAGAATTTCTATTTCATTTAGTTTCTAATTTCTTTGAACACAATACTTCTTTACATTTGATAAATAGTACTCGCATTGTTCTAAATCCCAAGACAAAATAACCTGAAAGAGTTAATCATTTCAAACCTATTAGCCTTTGTAACGTGGCTTATAAGTGTATTACTGAAAACCAAGGTGCTTTTGCACTTGGTATATCAATTTTTGATAATATTCTTGTGGCTCATGAACTTTTTACTAATTTTAATAGAAAGAAAGGAAGTGTGGGTTCTTTGGCTATAAAGTTAGACCTAAAAAAGGCCTACGACCTTCTTGATTGGAATTATATTCAAGCTTGTCTACAACGATTTGGCTTTGATCCTCAATGGATTCAACTTATTATGGAATGTATTTCTTCAATGTCTTTTCTATTATTCTTAATGGATCTCAAAACAATCTTTTACTCCTAGTAGGGGTATTAGACTTGGGGTCATATCATGAAACCGAAAACTCAAAAAAATTTAGCCTATAGCTGAATCGAACAAGTTTGGTTCGGTTTTGATTTCGGTTTTGGTGTGTTTGGAACCGAACCGAACTAAATAAACCGAAGTTTATTCTCTTTTTTGTTATTTTCTTCTTGTCCTTACTTTTTCCATTTTTTCCTTTTCTTTTATTTATTTCCTTTGACTTTTCTCTTTCATTTATTCTTCTTTTGTTCTCCGCTGCATTATTTTCCTTTTCCTTAATTTATTCTTCCTTTCTCCTTCTCCCGACCTTCTCACCTACTAGAAACCGAGATCTGGGAATCACAACTCTCTCTCTCTCTCTCTCTCTCTCTCTCTCTCTCTCTCTCTCTCTCTCTCTCTCTCTCTCTCTCTCTCTCTCTCTCTCTCTCTCTCTCTCTCTCTCTCTCTCCTCCTGGACGTACCAATGAATCCAATCACCACCACGACAGCGACGACAACCCCTTGCCATCATAGCCACAACTCAAAACCCTCTCTTTTTCTTTTTAATAACCTAATTTGGAATGAGACTGAGAGATTAAGAAGCCACAGATCGGACTGAAGGTGAAGTTAATTTTTTTTCTTTTACAAAAAAAAAGACCGAAATCGAACTGAACCAGACCTGAACTACCTACCGGTCTGGTTCAGTTTTGATGTTCGTACTCGAAATGGGGGAAGCCAAACCAAACCAAACTGAAATTCAAGTTCGATTCGGTGTTCAGTTTCGGTCCACAACCAAACCGAATTGCCCTGAACCCACCCCTATATTATTAGGAGATCATCTGTCTCACCCTCCCCACATTTCTCGAACTTGGGAGCCCCCTTATATTTTTATTTTATCTATGGAACCTCTTATAAGATCCTTTAATAATTAACTCATAGATCTAAAAATCATGTGAAAATTCTCCGCTCTCCTCATATATGGTTTTAGAATCTCTAAGTTGTGATACAGTTAAAAAAACACTTTTGATTTTTATGGCATGGTTTGACATTGAATTTTGGACACGATATATGCATTGCTCGAACAAGTTGCTTCAATCATTAGTTCGTGGAATTAAAACGATGGTTTCAAGCCTATCGCTACGCGTGAGAGTGCTACAAATTTCAAATTGCTTCCTACTAACAAAAAGAAAGTTAAAGTACTTTCTTTCGATGGTTACGAATTATTTAGTGGTTTGTCATCACGTGAACTTTCGAGGATTAAACTTTAGATAGTGATCCTCGAATTTTCTCATACCTCTTTGCGAAAATGTAACAAGAAGAACTTAGTTCTAAATTTGTTCTTATTGACGTTTGCCTTGTTAAACAGACGATCAAATGAAAGGATACTCCATGGGAATGTGAGCAATGTTTTGGTGGCAGAAGAAAAATCTTTTA
This sequence comes from Rubus parviflorus, assembly GCA_029955375.1. Taxonomy (NCBI): domain Eukaryota; kingdom Viridiplantae; phylum Streptophyta; class Magnoliopsida; order Rosales; family Rosaceae; genus Rubus; species Rubus parviflorus. The sequence continues at coordinate 1,444,562 of JARGGL010000015.1, read as the reverse complement.
CTTACGAAACTACATATGATCGAGTTATCAAGTTGATCAAAGAACGCTTAACAAACCTTGTGTTGACGACCGTCAGTTCTTTGTATGGATGTGTCAAGGGCCATATTTAATTTGGGTTCAGATAACAACAAGAGTCCATGGAAGAAAATTCAATTTGTTGGATGTATATGGGCAACAATATTTTTCCTAGTCAACGAAAAATGCTTTGAAATTTCAACTGAATCATCAGGTAGGTTTAAAGGGTAAATTTCAATGGGAACAAGTTGAAGCATTAGCAGGGCGTGTAGCTGTTCGTCTAGCTCGATCAAGATGGTGGGTTCTCTTCGGTATTGTTTGAAACCGATTCATTGATCCTCACTAATGCAGTTAGACTACAGTCCTCTAGTAATTCACTGCTTGGACCAATTTATGAAGACATTGTGGAAGACCTTTCACCATGTGTTTCGACAAGCAAACACAGTTGCGCATTGCCACAAGCTTTATGTAATGATTTTAGTAGTTCTTGGAGCAATTTGCCTCCAGATTTTCTCATTGATGTACTGGAGAAGGATTTAAATCCTTCCTCTTAATTGCTTATTAAAGTTTTGTCTTTTTCCTAAAAAATCAACTAATTTCACAAACTGTGTGAAATAGAACATGACCATTAATTTATAACTCCCCGATAAATAAATCAGAAACATGTCAATAATTTATTGACTTCGTATTGGCCAAAAGTAAGACTCGTAAAGACGAGCATTGACCAAAATGAAAAAAATTGATTCAACAATCAGAAATAAAAATAATGAAAAATAAAATAGAAGGAAAGACCACAATTTGCATTGGCAGCATTGAAACGGCATCGTATAAGCTATAGCCGCCTGAAAAATAAAGACAACAAACTTTAAAAAGAGCAAAACTGTTTTTTTTTTGATTGAAAAAGAGCAAAATAAATAAATAGAAAAAGAATGTAACCAAAAAAAAGAAAAAGAAAAAAATAGAAAAAGAAGGGGAAATACATAAGAAATCGTCTGTCTAACCTCATCCCGTTTGAACCCAAAAACCACAAAACCAAAAGAAACCAAACCACACCGTATCCCCTCCCCCTGTCTCTCTCTCCCTTCTCTCCCTCTCTCTTTCTCCCACCAAACCCTAAACGAAGACTTTCTGAGATTTTGAATTCGTAATCCGATGCTCTAATCTAACAAATCGTTACGTCGATCCGGTTTACACAGGTGCGGTATTTCTCGTCCTTTTGTCATTGATTGTTAGTATTCTTTCAATTTATTTCATGTGTTTTTGGGGTAAAGTTTGGAGCTGATTGATCTAAGTTTCCTGTGATATTTCGATTCAACGGATCTGATGTTTTTTTTGGTTATGCTTTCAAGTTTCTCTTTCGTTTTTATTTTCTTATTCTTCTAATTTTTGATTTGCTTCTAAACCCAGGAGAATTTAGGGGAACCAAAACTAAACCCAGCTATCGTTTATCGACCATGTTAAGTTAGGGATTGTTCTGATCCTTTCTCCAAAAATCTCCCAGAAACCAAACATGGTCTTATATTTATGCGTGTGTCGTGCAATTTCTTTTGTGCTAAAGGCGTTGATGCTGTTTTTTCCCCTCAATTTTTATGCAGATTAGGTTGCTGTATGTAATCTATGTTTCTTTGAGGTGTGTCTTACATAGCGGAGTTTTAGAAACTGTTAACTGTATTATTGGGCTTTTAAAATAGTATTAGATATTTAAACAATGAATATTTATTCCCTTGTGAATTGTGGTACGGTATCCTCCAGATTGGGTAACCCTCCAGCCCCATTTCCGAAGTGGGTTTGAACGAAACCTCTTATGCCGTTGTGTGAGCAGTCTTTCCATTACTGTGATCTTAAGGACCGGTTTGGTTCTGGGAATTCAAATTCATAGGGGAAGGGAGAAGACTCAAGTGGGCTGAAGGTTTTAATCTCTCTCTCCCATACACCCACAAAGCACACACAAACAAGCATGTTCTTATTGAACATAAGTAAGTAATTCTTTTCCTATTCGGAAGCCTCTAATCCGCCATCCAAAGAGGCTGATTTTTTTTTTCTGAAGATTAGTCGTAGTGTAGAGTTGGACAATGTATCGGGCTTTCTACTTGGTTTCATATTCTCATTTGGGAATCTAAGGATGACTTTTTTCAGGAGTTTTGACTTTCTGTGTAAGAATCGTAAATGCTGCATTCATTACCTGGATTGTACACTGGTTTTTATTTCCTTTTATCTAGAAACTATGTCTTTTGCTAGATTGTTTCTTTAGGGTTTAGGGATGACTTTTATCTAGAAACTATGTCTCTTTTGGGAATCTAAGGAATGACTTTTATCAGGTGTTTTGACTTATCTGATGTTGGGTTTTTTTATATTTTATATTCTGCAGATTTAATGCTGCTTACAATTAATCCAACATATTTGATGGATGATGATCACACAGATGGATAAAATGTCTGCTCCTCCATCATGGGAGCGTGCCCAACGTTTGTATGACAAGGTATCTCAATCGTTCTCTCCTCATTAGATAACTTATTCTTCTCTGGGTTAACAGTTTTGGAACTGCACGTGTGTAAACCTCAACTTCCTAAACTTATACATGATTAATAGAATTCTCAATTGACTCTGAAGACTTGCGCTAGGAATTTGTCTGTGTGAGCATTCCTGCGCCTTTGTGTGTTATCTTTATTTTCTGCATGGATGAGTCTATTATTTACTTTCGTTTTACATGTCATAAGAAAACTTATTCTTCTATGGGTTAACAGTTTTGGAACTGCATGTGTGTAAACCTCAAGTTCCTAAACTTATACATGCTTAATAGTATTCTCAATTGAATTGGAAGGCTTACAATAGGAATCTGTCTATGTGGGGATTCCTGCGTCTTTGTGTTTTCTCTTTATTTTCTGCATGGTCATGCTCCATTATCTACTTTCGTTTTATATGTATTTTTTTTTTTACTTCGACAGATTACTGAGTTGGAGAGTAGGCGTCGGAGGTCTGCCCAAGCACGAGTTCCATCAGATCCCAATGCCTGGCAACAGATACGTGAGAATTATGAAGCTATAATTCTCGAGGACCATGCCTTTTCAGAGCAGCACAATGTTGAGTATGCTTTGTGGCAGTTACATTATAAGCGGATTGACGAATTGCGCTCACACTTTAGTGCCGCTATGGCTTCTGCTGGTTCAAACTCATCACAGGGTTTGAAGGGCCCTACTCGCCCTGATCGTATTACAAAAATAAGATTGCAGTTTAAAACATTCCTTTCAGAAGCGACTGGATTTTATCATGATTTAATAGTGAAGATCAGAGCAAAGTATGGGCTTCCTCTGGGCTATTTCTCTGAGGATTCTGAAAATCGAATTGTTATGGACAAGGATGGAAAGAAATCTGCTGACATTAAGAAAGGTCTGATATCGTGCCACCGCTGTTTGATTTACTTGGGTGACCTTGCACGCTACAAAGGATTGTATGGGGAGGGGGACTCCAAAACTCGTGAGTATGCTGCAGCCTCAAGTTACTACCTGCAAGCTGCATCTTGTTTGCCATCAAGTGGAAACCCCCATCATCAGGTATTGTTTTGTTATTTTTCTTACGACTTATATGAACACAATAGCTGCGTTATTGCCGTGGATGTGCCTGTTTATCATGATTCTGAATTTTCACTGTGATCCTCATTGTACTTCAGCTTGCTATATTGGCCTCCTATTTGGGGGATGAGTTGGTGACTGTTTATCGATATTTTCGTAGCCTGGCGGTGGATAATCCCTTTTCAACTGCAAGGGATAACTTGATTGTGGCATTTGAGAAGGTATTGTTAGTGTAACGTATGACATTCTTCTAGCTGTTTCATGCCTTATAAGTGTGATAAATAATCAATGATCTAGACCTTTTTTCAAATTTGGTTGCTATTTCTAGAGGTTATGTTGTTTCTTTTGGCTTATGAAGTACTAATTTTTGTTCTCGGCACTGCTACCAACAGATAGAGTACTTTTGACAGTTTTACAATTTTTCTGTGTCGAAAGAAACTAGGGATCAGTTACTAGAGCAAGATTCCAAATATGAAAGAAGTTGAGAGGCAGTCTTGATTAAGTGGTCAAACTACATAAGTTACAAATGTGGCTCATTTTTTTCCTTCATTTCTCTTAAATTCACTAGTCAATTCCAAACATAATGTTAAAGTTGACTTTCTTAATATTAGAAATAACCTGGGTTCCCATCTCTCTCTCTCTCTTTTTCCTAGGAAACTTCATGAATGTCTAGATATGTGTGGAATAATAATTTGCTGTTTTTCTGTATCTTCATGCATTGGTTCAAATATTTTTGGAAGGGGGGGGCACTTTGTTATGCCTAAGATCACGCACCAAATTGATATTATGTACAAGGATAGGTCTTTCTCTTTCCTGATCTCAATTCTTCAGTGAAGAAGGGGCAAGACCCTGTGTACATCAAGCAGGTGTCCCTACCCATTTGCTTCAGGCGAGCCTTAAACTGGTTTAAAGCTGACCCAAACTCTCAAGGGTTTGTTCAATCTCTCACTTTGGACCTATGTTTCTCGTAGTACTGACCCTTGGCAACTTAGTCACTCCTGGCGTTTATGTTTGGATCTACTTGAGACATACGTAAGAAATACGTAATGGATGTTTTCTACATTACTGGTCAGGGTCTCTTAATATATGTTAGCCAGAAATCATCCTTAGCTCAACTGCTCTTATTGCACAGTGGTATTTTCCCATTGAACATGGAGGTGTTGACTTGGACCCTTTATGGAGTAGGTGTTGAATCCCTTTGAAAGTGTCGGGGAGGGGTTAGAAAAGGGAAGGCCTGCATTCTACTGTGGTTTTGTCCATAATTAACTTGAAGTTGCATGCAAAAAAGAAAAGAAAAAAAAACTCAGTATTTAATCAGATATGCCCTTATAATAAGTTAATTCTATCTCAGTTTAGTGATTATAGGGCCGTTTTACTAAATGAATAATGCTAGGTGAACCACCTGGAAACCACCCTATGTGGCAGCTTTACTAATTAATTTCTTAGCTTTACATCACTGAAGCCCTTACCTATTTTGTAATCTGTTAATTTTCTCACCTGGATCCTTTCTTTATTACCTAATATATATGCATGATTTATGTATATATTTTTGTTTTCTCTCTGTAGAATCGTCAGAGTTACTCTCAACTGCCTGGCAATGCTAATGCTTCTGCACTCAAAGAGTTGCCTGCACGATTGACAGGCAAAGGTAGAGGGAAAGGGGAAGCAATACCTGCTGTTAAAGATAACAACACAGAAGTGGGCCTTGTTAAGGAAAGATCATCCAGTAATCAGGAGAAATATAAAGCTTTTTCCATTCGGTTTGTCCGTCTAAATGGCATTCTTTTTACGCGTACTAGGTATATTTTGTTGTTGAATATCATTTGGTATGGAAGTTTTTGAAATTGTTTCTAATTTTACTGGAAATTTTAATTCTGTATTTGTGACTTTATTTGTGTAGCCTGGAGACATTTGCAGAAGTTCTCTCAGTCGTAAGCAGTGGTTTATACGAGCTTCTATCTTCTGGAGCAGAAGAGGAGCCGTGTTTTGGTGCTGATGCTGTTGAGAATGGACTAGTCATTGTCAGACTGGTCTCTATACTGATATTCACAGTTTATAATGTGAAAAAGGAAAGTGAAGGTCAGTCATATGCAGAAATTGTACAACGTGCTGTTCTACTGCAGAATGCATTTACTGCTGTCTTCGAGTTGATGGGGCATGTCTTAGAGAGATGTGTGAAGCTGGGTGATCCAAGTTCAAGTTTCCTGTTACCAGGCGTTCTAGTTTTTGTAGAATGGTTGGCATGTTGTCCTGACGTAGCAGCTGGCAGCGATGCTGATGAAAAACAGTCTTATGTTAGATCAAAATTCTGGAATGTTTGCATACTCTTGTTGAATAATCTCTTGTCATCTGTGCCGATGTCCATAGATGATGATGGAGATGAGACTTGCTTTAATAACATGAGCAGATATGAAGAAGGGGAAACTGAGAATCGCCTTGCTTTGTGGGAGGATTTTGAGTTGAGAGGATTCTTGCCACTTCTTCCAGCACATACGATATTGGATTTCTCGAGGAAGCATTCTTTTGGAAGTGATGGCCACAAGGAAAAAGGGGCTCGTGTTAAAAGGATCCTGGCGGCAGGCAAGGCTCTAGCAAATGTGGTCAAGGTTGATCAAAAAGCAATTTATTTTGATTCCCAGACAAAGAAATTTGTCATCGGTGTTGAGCCTCCAATGAATGGCGATTATATGCCTACTTCCTTTTTAGGCATGGCTAACACTAGTGATAATCTGCAAGAAAATCAAGTAGAGAAGACAACAAATTTGGGAGTTGCATTTCCAAAGCCAGAGTTAACCATGGATGGGGATGAGGAAGATGAAGTAATAGTTTTTAAGCCAATAGTGGCTGAGAAGAGACCTGATGTGGTAGGCACTACATTTGCTATCCCCCAGCATTTGGATCCATTTAAATCAGAAGAAATGTCTCTGGCTAACAACTTAAAGAGTTTGGGATTTATGGGGAATGGGCAAGTACTAAAATCTGATCATTTATCAAGTTCGTTTCCATTTCAACAGCCTGTCAATGGTAGTACTAGTAGTATGTTCTACAGCCATGCAAAGGCTCCAGAAGCTGTGTTGCCGTTTAAGGTTGATACTATTGCATCTTCTGGACCAATTGCTGATGGTTTGACATTGAAGACATCATCAGCTTTGCCTGCTGCTATCCGAAAAAATCCAGTTAGTCGACCTGTTAGGCACCTTGGTCCGCCACCTGGTTTTAGCCCTGTTCCTGCTAAACAAGTGAATGAGTCTATCTATAATTCAGAGTTAATGGGTGAGAATCCACTGATGGATGATTACAGCTGGTTGGATGGATATCAAGTGCCATCTTCAACTAAAGGAAATGTGCTCAGTAGTTCCATTAATTACTCATCTCATTCAAATCTCCATCGTGTCTCTAACGGCAATGGCTTAAGTGGAACAGTGAACTTTCCCTTTCCTGGTAAACAGGGTCCATCTATGCCATTCCAAGCAGAAAACCAGAAAAGCCGGCAAGATTTCCATATGCTTGATGATCTTAAACTTCACCATGAAATGCAGCTGCAGCAACAGCAACATCTTGTAAATGGAAATCAGCACTTGACCCCACAACCTGAGCAATATCAAGGACAGTCTGTCTGGACAGGTCGTTATTTTGTGTGATGCCAGTATCAATATGATGGTGAGACTTTGCTTTCTTCTCTGTTTGATTATATTTTTATTACTATATCATCCCCTCACAATTGAAAATGCAAATTCCTTTTTAGTTAAGAAATCACTGCTTTTGCATTGTTCTTGTATTGCTTTTTATTTTATGCGTTTTTATTTCCGAGCCTGTATATAATCATTTTTATGCTTGGTCTGCAGATTCTTTCTGTCCTTTATTTAGTTTTGTAGTTCAAGAGATTTTTTTTTTTTTAAATAGTTTCCCGTAATGCTCTTGTTTTCAGTATCAGTAGCATTTTCATTCATATTAGAATCTAAAAGTTCTTTTAGATTTTATTGTTGTAACAAGCTGTTTAGTTTCATACAAATTATAAATTATCACAAATTCTGGGAAGAACCAACATTCGTGATTTGATATGGTGCGATTTAGTATTTCTTCATTCAAATTCTGGGAAGAACAAACAGTTTGTTATAGTTTATTGGTGTAACAATCTGTTTAGTTTCATACACATTTAGTATTTTATGCACGTGTTGACTGTGTTGTTGTTGTTGTTGTTTAGGTTCTTGAGGATGATCTGGTGAATGTCCGCATTGCCTTTTGCTACCAAATTCAAACTCCAACTTTGAAGCTTTGTCAATGTTAATTTTCTGTTGGAGCATTGGTGGCTTGGCTTCTTGCTGGCGCTTACAAATACCCAGGTTTGTTTTTATTCAAAGCTGTGTTCATTATTTTCAAGTTACTTCACCTTGGCCCAAAACAAAAACTGATTTTTTATGTTTGTTTTTTTTTTCTGTGATGAAAGTAAGTTTAATAATTAATTAGTATGTATTTCCAATACTTTATGGAGTCTACATTGATTATCAACTGTCTTTTACTGTAACCATAGTTGGGGATTCTTCGATGAATTGTCCGATCATATGCAGATCCTGTTTCCTCTTTGTTTAGCCATTTGGAAGTCACAATATTTTATCATTGGACCATACTTGGCCCAACTTTTTGAAATTTTTATATGAGGAATTGTTGTTGGTGGTACTATCTGCATTGGGGTTCCTTCAACTAGGAACTTATATCGTGCTGGGACTGTTTGCAGGGATTAGCCTTTAGCTTATGTCATGATTCTGCATTTCTCAGTCAACCTGCAATCATTTGATGCTGTGCTAAGGGTGTTTTGTTTATACTTTTATTTTGTTCACTACAGGTTTTGCCAAGCTCTCCAGCCCGGAGGATGAGAAATATGGATACATGTTTCATGGTGCGAAGTTCATAAGAAGTAAATGCCTTGTCTGGTTACTTGGGGGTGGATAGAACATGATAATAAGATCATCTGTTGGTTTTGGGGAGTAATAAAAATGGTGTACTGACTCTCTAGTGAACTGTTGAAGCATTTCGATATTTATCATCAGCTTGGAGGTGATATATGTAATTCTACTTGAGCACTTTCTTGTGACAAGCTTTGGAGAGCTCGAGTTGGACAGGTTGTTGGGTATGATACTTCATATCAGAAATGAGACGGTAGATATGAAAAATTGCACTTTGAAGAGTAGTTATGTCGTGAGTACAAGGTGTTGTCTTGGTGTCCTGATTGAGACTTATTATGTTTTTATGAACTTAGAATGATGAGCGATATATTATCTAACCCTTCATTTGAAGTTGGGGAGTTTCATGTAATAATAATTGTGGACCATATCCTATGTTGAATGTTAGATCATATCGACTTTTGTTTGGTTTCTTTTTCTTGGATTGTTGTCTTTATGACTTGTTAGTAGCTTATATTGCAACTATTTCTTATTACCTTTGCTTGTATTGTTGGTCTCTCTCTGTTATGAAAAAGGAGCATGATGATTGTTTGGATTCCTAGCAAAACTGGAATCACTCTTGCAGGTTTACGCAAGTCTTGGATTGTCGATCTGCTCAATTTCTAAATGAACTTTAAACCTTACCTGGATTGAGTCATTAAGTACGGCGAAGTCTGGATTTGCATTGGTTTCTCTCTATTTAATTAACTCTCGTTGAGGTTCGGATGGATGGTGTCCTCTCCATGTAAATAATTTCAGAAAACACTAAACTGAAATATGTATTAGTTTCAGTAAATAATTTCAGAAAACACTGAACTGAAATATGTATTAGTTTCAGTTTTACTGCCTCTTCTTCTCAGCGACATGATCCATTATTTGGCACGGTATGGAGTATATCAACATTTTCTCTGAGGAAACATGGAGAAGTTCATTGCTATGCATCTGAGAAGTAATGCGACTTCGTTTTGTATACAACTATAGAGTTTTAGCATCTTGAAACCTGTCTTGTTCATCAGTCCTCAATCTCAAGCCTCTTGCCCTCTTCTCTTCTGCTCTCTTGGTCTGTCTCCCTGTCCAATTAAGCTTGCATATTGCGAGTACTATTCAATTTGTTGATAAAATTTTCTTAGATGAAAAGTTAAATACAAATAAATCATTCAAACCTGGTTTATTCGAGGAATTTGACTAATTAGATTGATGGTTTGTAGCAAAATTTATTGTGGAATAATTCTGTAAATAACCAAAAAATAATAACAATTTCAATATGATAACAATTAGGACTAAATTCAATTTACCTCTTTGAGAGTTTGGGTCAAAAATTATGTTAGTTCTTGTGGTTTCAATTTTATCAGAAATACTCTTATACTCTCAATTTTGATCAACTGTGACCAAAATCTAACCCACCATCCAAATTGGACGTTAAAAGCTGACGTGGATCATTAAAAAAATAAAAATAAAGGTTCTCTCTCTCTCTCTCTCTCTCTCTCTCTATTCTTCTTCTTATTCTTCTCTCTCTCTCTTGCTTTCGATCTATTCTTCTAGCAAAATTCTTTTCTTCTCTTTCTTCCGATCTAACCCTCACGCCCCTTTTCCCAAAACCCAGGTCCCGACCGTGGTATGAGATTGGAGCAGCGACAGAATTCGATTTGTGTGAGAAACACAGGCGCTGGTGATGAGCGGCGGCGGCGCTGGGCTTGAGTAGTCCGAGGAGAGAAGAGAAGCTCGTGGGATGTTTTGATTGAGTGGCGGTGTTGAATGGAGACGCTGGAGGTACGACTTGGGGGAGAGAGAATTGGAGCCGTGCGGTTGAGATTGAAGAACAGCGGCGGTGTGAGGTTAGCAGAACTGGTGCGCCTGTTATGATGGTTGGGTGCCCAGAGCAGTTTTGCTCTTGGTGAGAGGACCAAAGTTGAGATGGAGTGGCGTTGGTGGCGCGGCTTTGAGTAGAGAAGCGGCAAAGCTGGAGAGCCGGAAAGAGAAGGGTTCGGCTTCGATCAAAGCAGAGAAGAGAAAGAGAGCGATCGGAAGAAAGAGAAGAGAATTTTGCCGGAAAAAGAAGAAGAAGAAGGGAAAAGAGAGAGAGAGAGAGAGAGAGAGAGCTTGGGGACAGGGACGGTCCCTTCAGTTATTTTTTGGCTAATGTTTTTGGTCAGCTTTTAACGTCCAATTTGGACGGTGGATTAGATTTTGGTCACGGTTGATCAAAATTGGGAGTATAAGGGTGTTTCTGATGAAATTGAAACCCTAGGTACTAACATAATTTTTGACCTAAACCTTAAGGAGATAAACTGAATTTAGTTCTACAATTTTCATGAATAACTAGAAATATTCATACACCCAATGGGTGTGGGAGTGGAATTAATTACCTAAATAAAGTGGGTGGTACTTAAGCAATTATGCAAGTTATTTTGTTTTTTTTTGTTGTTGTTGTTTATGATTTGACATTTTTACCTTTTATGAATGACTTTCAAAGTATTTTAATATATGAGGACATTTACGTAAAAATTCATTATGGTTGACAAAACCCCTTCTCTTAATAATAGTATAGATACTTTTTTTATATTCAAAAGCGACAAATTATATTAAAATTAAAATGGAGTACAACTGATAGATGTAGAAACTACATCAAAATTAAAAATAATGAAAACAATACTAGATGCAACAATGCATCGGAAAAGAAACCTAGAAATAACATAATTAGATACAAGACTGCGTCGAATATAACACCGAATGTAAGCCGGGCTATGAAAAAAATAACCGATGGTATGACCGACCATGCATATTCCACGCAAAAACATACGTCGAATAGAAGGAAATTTTCCATCAATGTAACAGGTGGTATAACCGACCATGCATATTCTATGCAAAAACATACGTCGAATAGAGGAAAATCTTCCATCAATGTAACCGGTGGTATAATCGACCATGCAATATCCCACCAAAGTAACCGAAGAACCAAATACCAAGAGTTCATGTCAAAAGCCAACAAACGAGAGAGTCCAGATCAAGCCCAGAAACCAGGCCCATATTCGGATCCGACCCGGATCCCATATCCAGTCCAACAGCAGCACGTCCATGTCGAAAACTCTCGAACTAGACCTCCATGCTGCCGACGCTCGCCGGATAAGGTCCACATGACAACTGCCGGATAAGGTCCACATGACAACTGCCTTTTGATCGTTCTGATCTGCCCATGGAAAGGTTATTCGAGGCATACCTCACACTTACTCATTCACCACCAGTAGAATCAACAGGCCAGGACAAAATCTCTCCCTAGTTGATCGTCTTCAAGATCGAATGACTAGCCGGCAATCGCTTGATGAGTTCCGCATGGGGACGCCTCCATTGTTGACATGCTGATCTGCCTAGAGAACTGTCGATTGAGCCTTTTGATCCAACCAACACAAAGCCAAACCAAGACTCCTCTTCAATAGATCCAATAGACTGGGTCAAGATCTCGCCACCCATGATTTCCATCGCGAAAGAATGACTAACAAGTCGCGCCACATCCCTGACGCACCTATGAACCCAAGCCCACCTCGCCACTTCACTCTCCGTCAACTGGCCAAACCACCTACCCGTTAAGGAACTTTTCAGCCGTCCTCGATTAACCGAAGACTCCCAACAGTTGGTGATAACCAATTTGGTAGAATAGAACAACCGAGCAATCATTCTCATACAACTCACCCAACAAAGAAGGGAAGCCTTGGCCATAACGGATCTGAAAAGCACATGCCGTTGAACACAAAATCGCCAACCACAACCATACTCAAAGGGTGCGACACCTAACACAGTGCCAGAATAGATATTCATCGAGGATGAAGAAAGGTGTAGAAGCGCTAATCCCTTGGATGGCGTTCTCTTAACCCTAGCAGAGCTAGGCTGCTAGGTTTCATATTTTTCAGAGAAATTTGAACTTAAGATCTCATCTATATTAGTATAGATACTTGAACAGGTTTGCATGCAGTATCTAATCCTGATTAAACTGTGGAATATAACTACAACCTCTATATTGCATGCGGTATCTTATCCTGATTAAACTGTGGAATATAACCACCACCTTGAAGCATATTTGTATTGGGAAAATTGGGTTGGGAAAATGTCCAAGTAGAAGAAGGATTTTAAAAGAACAAAATATTGTACGCCTCAAGATTAAATAATAATTAAAAAAATAAAAATTAATTTGAACAGATTTGCAAGTTAACTGCCGGTGAGTTGTGACCTGTTAGTTATTGGTAGAGTTTTTATCACAAATAATATTTGAATTTATCTGCCATTATATACATGGTACCCAACCTTACATTTTGATCTCAACCAGTACATCAACTCTTCGATTTCGTTTTAAATGGTACCTATGCTAACTTTCCATCCATATTCCGTTAAAAATAAGAGTAATTTTGTCAATTCAATCATTCTCAATTAATTTAGGTACCATTTATAAAGAATTCAAAATTAAAACAAATAAATAATGAGAGTTAACAAAAGAAATGAAATTATTTTGATATTTTATTTTGTTAAGAAAATAAAAGAAATTGAATCTTGTTTCAGGATATTATTATTGTGTGCCTTGTCAAACTAGGACTTTAGAATATGTTTATTCTTCTAGAGTATAGATTGTATTTAGAATAGATTTTCTATATCAATACAGATTGTATCTTGTACTCCTCTATATATAGAGACCCTTATTTATTAATGAAATACATCATATTCTCTGCTCATTCTCTCTGTTATTTACGTTTCCCTTAAACACGTTATCAGCACGAGCTTTAGCCCTAGCTACAAAATCCTAAAAACCCTAAAACTCCACCGTTGACAATCACCACTGCCGTGCATCATCAACGCCGCTAGCTCCACCGCTGCACTATCAATCAAGGATTGAAGCGCCTTCTGAGAATCTGCAATTTCTGAGAATCTACCTGCGCAGAATAGTCTACTTTAGAAGAATTTTTATTTCTTTTTAGCCGTTGGATTGACCAGAAACTTTGCTGATATTTTTCTCTGTGTGTCTACTATTCACAGTTCAAATTTTACGCAATTCAGACCGTTGAATCTCCAGATATTCGGTTCCAAAGGAGCGGAACTCAGGATCGAAATTTTCTGCGATTTTGCAATCAAGAAAACCAAGTAAGATTTTCTAAAAGTTCCTGCTTTGATTTAATTTCCGCATTCTTTTTCTCGGGGATTTCAAAGCTTCCCTTCTTCTTCATCCCGACCCCTCTTATGGCGTGGGACTTTATGATTTTTAATGAATCGTGGGAATTCACAATATATGCTATGATAAAGTAATTTTATGAGCATCAAAGAAAAGTTTTGTGATAAAGTAATTTCACAAAAACATCGAATTCGACCAATTTTTGGTCATAACTTACTCATTACTAGGCTCACCTACTTGGGTATGATGTCTAGGAAAGTGATTTGAGATTAGTGGTGTCAAGTGAGCCTCGCTCTACCGACATCTCATCTTACTTACCTGGTCATACTTGGGTAGAGCTACCGAACGGTTTAAGTTATGGCCATACACCATCTTGGTCTTGTTCTAATCCAAATTTTCTTGGAATTTTTATTAGTGTTCGTGGATGTCTTTTTATGACTGCGAAACTAAGGTATCTTCTTATTATGATAAAATAATTTCACAAGTGATAAAGTGATAAAGTAATTTCACAAAACCGTTGTTGAATATAATTCAGATATGCTTCAACTATGGCTATGCTTCAATTTGTAAGGCGACTCTTACAGAAGCAGAATTAATAGAGAAAACTCTCTCTACCTTCCCAGCTTTAGCACTTATATTGTACATATAATATCGATTAAAGTATATTTCCAAGCGACTTTCAATCAGCTTATCAATTTTCTGCAAGTAGCTGAAAAACATGACACGATCATGATGAACAACAATAATTAGGCCTGCCGGAACAAAGAGAGTTCCAAAAGTAACTTATGGCAAAAATGGCCAAAAGCGGACGAAACCCTAAATGTCAAGGGTAATTCTAATGGATGTAGAATGATCCGATTCATATATGTCACGCCCCAAACCAGAGACCAATATTATATTGAAATATGGTGCCCGAATTTGCGGTGTGACTAAATTTCAAAAACAAAATAAATCAAATGAAACAAATGTCTGAATAATACTTCTATTTGAAAATAAAATCGTTATTATTTTACAATACCAGAGTTTAGCGGAATAAAAGACATTACATTTATTCAATTAAAATCATAATAGAAAAACATCAGTTTATATATTCTTCCCGTTTTTCCCCAAGGTTCGTAACCTGAAAACAAGAAAGTGTAGCATCATGAGCAACACAGGCCCAATAAGTACAGCTTACATTCTTATATTAGTGTATCTTATAAGACATCGAAATTGAACAACCAATCGAAAATATACTAAGAATATTTTATATTACTTAGTACCAATTTTATCAAATATAATCCACATATATCAAAAACGTCTTTGACCCAAATAATTCAGTCTCAAATGTAATCGACTAATAATACACCATTGATATAACCCAAAATAATATATGTTCGATCAACATATCACAATATCAATATATGATAAATAGATATCGATTATCTCTAAACAAAGTATGCATCATAGTATATTATCAGCATTTCAGAAATAGATATTGGTTATCTCTAAATAATGTATGCTCAATATCATAACCAAAATCACAAATACATATTCCAATATTAAATATGTATTTTCTCTTCTCAGTGAATGTTTTAGATTTAACTGATAGTAACAATTCATAAACCCACCAAAATTCTCAAGCCGAGGTCCAAAATGCCAAGCATGAGTAATAACCACAAATTCACAAACCGACAATAAATGGCAATCAAATATTCAATCAAAATTATATGTACTCCCCATTTTTAGTGAATATTTTATAATGACTGGTAATAACAATTCAAAATAAATCTCAAGCCAAGGTTTCCAATACCAAGCATGGGTAAAAGTCCGCGTACTAGGTGTACGGGAAAGCGAACAGCATACCAAGGACAATACCAAAGCATGTACACTCAAGGTCGGCAATTTCCTTCCTATGAGTCTAATAGTGCACTATCTGTAGGGACTTGAGCCCTGCGCTTAATCACCACAAAAACCCCATTTACCAGTAATTCACTTAATTAAGCACGGGAGGTTGTACGATCCACCCGGCTTCACAACTTCTTGTTCATAATTATATTCACAAATATAGTCTTCAATTAAGACAAGTTATAGATCACAATATATATGACAAATAAACATAAATATAGATTAAAATCTATATATCAAATATGCATGAACATATGTAAAACAAGATATACATATGTACGTATACACATGCTTAAGCCTTTCATATGAATGCATATGTGATATAGATGAAAGACATAACTAGGTAAATCACATAATCAAGTAAATTACCAAGGTAAGCATGTGATATCTCAAATACACTCTTAACAATATATACTTCCATACATGTTAACATACATGTATAATACTAAGTTGATGTATTCACTTAGTAAACAAAATTATGCACCAATATAAGATTAATAGATAATCAAGTGCAAATAAAACATATATAAAGAATAAGCATATGTAAAACATAAGTAATTAAACTCATGTAGTAAACAAGATCATATTTATAGCAAATAAACATAAACATATGTAGAACAATATATAAGTAAAAATAAAAGACAAGCATTATATAAGGAAATCAGATTATTATTAATATTTTAGTTCTTAAGTCCAAAACCATAAAAGTTCATCAATAATTCTCCGATTAGAATCGTCAAACTTCAAACTTCGTTAAATTGTCCATCGCAAGTCCGATTTAAGCAAGTGAGTACACCATTTCGAAGGGATTTTCGCAAGGAATCCAATGATATAGTCCAAAGAAATATGTCCAGAATGTCCAAGTCCAGAATTCAAGATTAATCAAAACAGTCCAGAAATAAGTATACTCTGTTTTAACCCACTTCACCTAAATTATTACGTACTGTAATTCTAGCCATTAATTGTGATATTCTCCAGATTAGAAGTTCAAATTCTAAGCTTCGTTTTGATATAAAGATCACAAAATTTGGTTAAGAGATGAGTGAGATATGACCACTTGAAATTATGAACAACATAAGAGGTTTTTCAGTGAGTATACCGGATTACAACTTAGATACAGAAAGTTTGGCTCGTTAGATGATCATCAATTTTTAATACGAAATAGAAGGCACAATTTGGAACAACTTTCATGAAGAAGTCCAGATGGTAAAATGATCGGAAATATGTGTTTAAAGGTTCCCAGGTTGGCTGCCGGAATAACTTCAGAAAAGAGGACTTAAGTTTTCTATAAAACTTATTCCTTTCTATTTTCTTCTTGATCATGCAATTTGATGAATCTTAAAGATAAAAGACTATAAGGATGTATTCTGTACTTACATGAATTTTCAAGGGTAGGAAGATGGCCTCGATACGAATCCATAGGATTTCGCGGATTTTAAATCGGAGCTACGGATCGTAAACAAACATTTTCGGAGAGAAAGTGGAGAGATTAAGCAAGAGAATAGAGAGGAGCTAGAGAGAAGCAAGAGAGAAGTGAATTGGCAGAGAAAATAATGGCTGAACCATCTTATTTATAGAATTTTAGAGGTAAGTTAACTAACATAAGGTTAGCTTAACTTAACCTAGTTTAGTTTAATTAATATATCTAACCAAATAAGTCAAGGAAAAATATGCTTAATAAGATTGTGTTCATACACAAATCAGATTTATGTGCCAATTAGTCAAGCAATCAGATCTCTAACTCCAAAGTATGATTCACGTGAGATTAAGTCAAGTAATCAGATCATGCTAGCAACACCAGCTTAATTTCCTTTCTCCTTGTGCTCTACGTATCTCGTAAAAATCATAACTAAATCTAAAAATATGATTTTCAGGTGATTCCAATTCTGAGAGTTTCTTTATGATGTCTACTACAAATCATTAGAAGACCATATCCTCAAATAATAAACACATTGGTGCAGTTTTTACGAAATAGGAAACTGCGTCAGATAAGCTTCAAAAATACATTAAATTTCCGCTGACCATAACTCCTTCGTATAATATCAGAATTTTGTGTGCCGCATGTCTACGAACTCGTATCGACAAGCTCTACAACTTTCGTGAAGGAAGTTATCAGAGAAAATCAATGGATAAGAAAGTCAACTTTTGACCCCTCGAAAATAAAACGTTTCGAGTAAATATTCGTTCCGAAATGCTTTCACTTCACAAACTAGACAAGAGAACTAACATCTATTCCCTTTATTAAATTTCAAGAATATTCAAGAAATTAAATACGAAAATTCGGGGTATTACAATATAATCGTCCCAATAAGGAAGGAAATCGCAACAACGTTGCACAAAATCGTGAGAACTATTGCACCACGTAAAAAGGGCAAGGAGGAAGAGGCATGGGCCATGGAGGCCATGCCAACGCCGGCAAAGTAAAGTGTGGCAATAAGGCACCAAGAGCACCAATCCATCCTCCGAAGGCACATGGTGCCTAAAAACTTTTTCCGACGAACGGTTCGTCGCTATAACCCTTTACCGACGACTGGATCCTCGCTATTGGTAATTTGTCTTTTACCAATGAACGGATCGCCAATGAAGCATGTGTTGCGAATGAGTTATACTCCACTTTATGAGAAGCATTAGAAGATACTGGAGATGACACGAACGTCAATCTCACAATTGCGTATTTTTAAGTCGATCAAAGTAACGAGAAGACTATGGAAGCTCCAGACTCCGAATAAATTGCAATTGTTTTTCCAAGTTTATTATGTAAAGGCTTCTATGCCTTAGTTTATTTGACTTTTTGTCATAATAATTTGTTTATGGATTAGACCTTCTGGACAAGACCTCGATGTAATCGTTGGCATATGGTTTAATAAAGTTTCGAATTTTTCCTCGATGTAATGAAGGATATTCGTGTCAACAGTTATCATATGGAAACTCATTGTGAGAATGGAAACAAATACTTATGTATCACTTCTAATGATTGCGGAAGGAAGCGCATATTAGAAAAACTTATGTGTTGATCTCGTGGGTTATAAATAACCACTATTCTTATTATCGAATCCAACAATGTTTTTAGCTAGAGATGATCTTTTGGATTCCGACACATATAGGCTTTGGCACGACCGTTTGGGACATCCAGATCGTGATATGATGATCCGTATATTAAAAACCTCATACGGACATCCCTTTTATCGAGCTAATAGAAACAAGAATCAAAAGGTGATTCAAGGAGAGGAGAGTTGCGTCACTGACATGCCAAAGAAATGAGCACATTATGTCAAACGCCAGACGATCGATCGCGGAAGCACGTGCGATCGATCGTCCGCCTCAAGAATGCCTCGGAAAGCATCCAGAGAGCATTTGCTATCGATCGCAGAAGCACGTACGATCGATCGCACGTCTCCAGCATGCCTCAGACATCGTCGAGAGCGCATTTACGATCGATCGCAGAAGAACGTACGATCGATCGCACAGTAACGATTGTTACTTCCCCTTCTAATCCTGATTTCAAACTTGATCAGGATACCTCCTATGCTTCTGCAGCCTTCATGGCTAAGGGCTCATTTTGCAAAGCCTGTTCCTTAGGCAAATTAGGATCGAGACCATCCTATGCTAAGGACATAAAAGAAATTATTCCATTCTTACATCGTATCCAAGGAGATATTTGTGGACCCATTCACCCATATTGCGGACCTTTCAGATATTTTATGGTTTTGGTGGATGCATCGACACACTGGTCACATGTCGCTTTATTGTCCACATGCAATGCTGCTTATGCAAAACTCCTAACAAATTATACGTCTTGACAATGCTGGAGAGTTTACATCACAAACGTTTGATGATTATTGCATGTCAGATTGATGTTGAGCATCCCGTACCCCATGTGTATACACAAAATGGTCTCGCAGAATCCACCATTAAGAGACTTCAAATGGTCGCTCGGGCATTGGTTATGCGCACCAATCTCCCATTATCTGCTTGGGGTTATGCAATATTGCATGCAGCTCTACTTATTCGTTTCAGACCCACTACCAATCAACCGTTTTATGCGTACCAAATGGTAACTGGATATGAGCCGGATGTCTCACATTTACGCATATTTGAGTGTACGGTTTATGTGCCAATTGCGCCCCCACAGCGCACTCAATTGGGTCCTCAGAGACGTTTAAGTATTTATGTTGGTAACGAATCTCCAACTATTTCCGCTACTTGGAATCCTTGACATGCGATCTCTTTACCGCTAGATTTGCGGATTGTCACTTTGATGAGACAGTTTTCCCGTCGTTAGGGGGAGATAAGAACAAGAATGTTCAACATGAACGACATGAATTGTCGTGGTCTGTCCCCACTCTGTCTCATCTTGATCCCCAAACCGCACAAAGTGATAGTGAAGTGCGTAGAATACTCAATCTTCAGAACGTAACAGATTCGATGCCTAATTCATCAATCGGCTTATGTCCACAAGTTGTTAAAAATGTTTAACATGGACAAAGTACATCCAGATAGCACTCCCATGATCGGTCGGACCCTAGATCCAAAGAATGATCCATTTCGTCCAGAGGATGACGACGAAGAAATTCTAGGGGCCGAAGTGCCATATCTAAGTGCAATAGGCACATTATTGTACTTAGCTCAATGCACTAGACCTGACATCTCTTTTGCTGTGAACTTGTTAGCTAGATTTAGCTCTGCGCCCACGCAACGCCATTGGAGTGGCATAAAGACAATATTTCGATACCTAAAGGGTACAATCGATTTGGGTTTATTTTATCCCTACAATGTGGCAGATTTATTTACTAAGTCTTTGCCTAAGTCCACATTTGAAAAACATGTTAAAAGCATTGGTATGCTTAAGTTATCCGAGCTCCCATGATTGTAGGAATCAGGGGGAGATGCAGACTTGAGGGGGAGTCTGGCACATACATGTCACTTTCAAATGTGAAGGGTGCGTTGTACTCTTTTTCCTTTCGACCAAGGTTATTTTTTCCCACTGGGTTTTATTGTTACTTGGCAAGGTTTTTAATGAGGCAACATGGAAAGCATCACCTAGTTGTGACCGGCACAAGGGGGAGTGTTTCAGGATATTATTATTGTGTGCCTTGTCAAACTAGGACTTTAGAATAGGTTTATCCTTCTGTTTGTACACGAAAAGTGGCAATAGGTAGGCCCTAATTTGAGGCCCAACTATTTATTTGACATTAAAATAAATAAATAAATATTATCAATTTATGTCATATTTATACATTTTCATGCATAAGTGGCCCAAGCCACAACCGGGGCTATTTAGTGGATTGTGGTTTGGAAGGCATGAGGAGAAGTGATAAAGGTTCGGATTATCCGCTTGACTTGAATTGGACCTCCACTCGCTTGGGAGAGAGAGGCCCACCGATTCAAGCTTGCGAAAAATATGGACAGATGCTAGAGCAACCCAAAGCCCAATGCCAAGGTCCAAACACAAGACCAACCCATTTTTCTTGTTGTGCGATCCAGCACACTAATCCAGCTAACATCCAGCATGATCCAACATACTAAAGTGAGGATATGGGATTATCTAGTGGACTTATATCAAGGCAGCACAACATCCAACGGGTAAAAGAGATAATACAACAACAATCAATCATGCACATTGATCCAAAAGCTGCATATCAATATTCAGCGGGTAAAAGGGAGAATACAGCAGCAATCAATCATGCACACTGATCCAGGAGCTGCATATCAATATCCAACGGATAAAAGATGTAAAAGGAAGTCACTTGCTATTACTCGAATAATACCATCAGCCCTCCACATCAATCTTGGCCTATAAATAGAGGCTCAAAATCAGATCAAAGGGGACTTTTGGCCATGGGGAGAGGGGAAACTCTACTATTTTCTCTCTAGAAACATATCCAGCAGCCCTGCGGGATTAATCCGGCAGCTACTTCTAAGGCCAAAACCATCCCAAAATTACATATCTACTTATTTTCAAACCCATACACACAATATCTCACCAAGAGAAGAGCCTAAACACTTTTAAACCATGCTCTAGCATCAGTTTATCATAATCCTCGCTTCCACACCATATCTCCACTATTTTAGCCCATTTGAGGACATTTATATGCATATTATTTTGGATATTTGTCGTGGTTTTGCTATTTTCTTCTCTTGTTTGCAGGCTATACAACAAACGGAGCCCATCCTAGGCCCGACGCCTTCGAGAAGCTTCGGACTCAGTCCATTACTATTTCAAGAACCCGGGGCACCTTTGTTTTGGCCTAATTCGAAGATGGAATCCCAAAACACCCCCAAACACCTTCTAGAGTATGGATTGTATTTAGAATAGATTTTCTACATCAATACAGATTGTATCTTGTACTTCTCTATATATAGAGGCCCTTATTCATTAATGAAATACATCATATTCTCTGCTCATTCTCTCTGTTATTTACGTTTCCCTTAAACAAATCTTGCTTTCTTTTTACACTAATTTTCTTAATTCTAATCATCTTTAAAAGATGAAAAGTTTTTCAAAATTTTTTTAATATTTTTTTTGGTCTTGTGTCCTTAGTATTTTTTCATTTGATACTTTGTATATTTTTAAAAGAAGTTTATATCATTTTTTTCTAGTTTTTATTTAATTTTGATTTTTGATTTTTGATTTTCAGATTTTTTAGTTTTATATAAAGTAGTACTTGAACTAATTAGAAAGGGGTAGTTTTGACCAATCACTCTCAGAAATGGATCATGTGCAATGCACATGTCATTTTTAACGGAATATGGACGGAAAGTTAGCACATGTACCATTTGAGACGAAATCGAAAAGTTTAGGTACTGATTGTGATCAAAATGTAAGTTTATGTACCATGTATATAATGGAGGATTAGTCCAGGTGTGGTTAGAGCACCCACTACCTAAGATCCAGATATGGGTCCGAGTCACCATGGGGTAGGAGTGAAATCCTTTGATCCTCTTTTTAGGAAAAAAAATGGAGGATTAGTCCAGGTACTATTTGTGATAAAACCCTTATTGGTAAAACCAATACTGTGGAGGTCACATGTTTGAATCTTACTGATATCTAGGGATGAGTGAGGTGAAGATAAAAATTGTCGTTTCTTCTAAAAAAAAAAAAATTTGCAAATTAACTAACCTAATTAATTAAAGGATATCGAGCATGAACATTAGTTGTTGACTTAAAAGCTATGATATATTTGAAAGATTTTAATTAAACTGGACTAAGAAAAATTAAGGTTTTAAGTGTCTTATCTGAGTTTTATGAAGGTTTTCGATGCTAGTTGTTTTGTTATACAATGGATTGGGAGACAAAAATAAAGGCAAACAATCCAGCAAACAGAGAAACCAGGATCGAAAAAACTCAAAGAAACACAAACACAATCAATCCCTGCAAACAGTCTCATATAAGCCTCAACAAGGCTATGAAATTTAAATTATGCAGAAAATTTAGGCGTTACAAAGTATAAAGTTCATAGGAGAATGCAATTAGGATTGTGTACCTTAATACAGATGAGTATGAAATTTCTAGTGATGATTCGAAGACAAATTAACAGTAACAAAGCCCTTCAATTTATGATTTCAACAAGCTTTGTTAAAGAATTTAGGCTGAAAAATATTGATTGAAATCAAGAAATGAAGAACCCTAATACTGGATTTAAAAGTAATTGGAACTGCTGACCGTTGTGTTCTAACGGTTAGTTTGAATTACGTTAGAAATATAAGTTTTCGAGCCATCACTTGGTCTGGGCTTTTGAGGGATAAAGCCTAATTTTAAATAAAACGTTTGTTTGTTTTTTTTAATAACAAAACACACAGAATTTTTCCCCTTGTGGATCAAAACAAAATTCGATTATTAATCGAGCACAATGGCTCTAATACCAAATGTAAACATAATTCTAGATAAGCGTGTTGTGCTCAAGTTAAGAACATAAATACTAACCTATCGTAGACATGGTCGAACTTGGTGCTTCTCCTTTGAGCAATCCTTTAGGCAATCTCACAATGAGGCAGAGAATAACGTAATGCTTGTGATTGCTAGAGCAGGGACCAAGGTCTCTTTATATAGGCATTAACGGGACTAAGTACCTCCCATAAAGGATTCCATGTACAAAGAGGTTTACTAATGATACTAGCAATGGCCAAATATGAATTGTATCCCTTATCATATATAATAGGAAAGAATCTAGAACAACAATGACATTGTCCGATTACTTGCTCTGCTTATATGTAGCTAAGTTGTTGTTTAACTAAATGTATATTGATGAGTCCACAATAATCTCACAAATCGTACATGTGAAAGAGGAACTGGAGAAGGCAAACAACTGAGGTCTTTCTTCTTTTAATTTTCTCGTTTTTATCCTTTTATATTTTAGTCAAAAAAAGCTATAAATGGATAAGGCTAAACCGCGAAGAGAAAAATTAAATCATGGCTCGAAAAAACAATCGCTATCTTTTCCACGTGCTTCAGTTTTTTTTTTTTTTAATGTCTTAAAAGTGACTATTTATAACATTTCACGAAAAAGCGCTATTAGAGAATGCTATAAATAAGCAATTTTCTTGTATTGACATTCTTGTTGGATGATACGATGGTCTTTCTCCACTCTAGCTATCTCCGTCTAGGTAGTTCCTCTAGCTTTTCTGTCTACAGTAACGGGGTGTTATGGCTATCTTTTTTTTTTTCCTTTTTTTTTTCCCCCTTTGGACAATGATTAGGGATGTTTCTTACCCATATAATCATCAACTCATTTAAAGAATCTTTTTATCAAGGTTGCTTTAGAAATTTGTCGTCCCATTATGACTGAGAGACAGTTTCGCTTCTCTTTTCAGTTAGAGTTCTGATGACTAGTGTTCCAATACAACAACCTAGATGGGAGATGTGCTACAACATGCTTTTGCATGCTGAGGAAGATTACCTTTTACTTTTGGAAAACTCATTAGCGGGGCTTTTCCCTCGAAGAAACTGTAACTTTCTTTTTTTGAGGGTTATGTCTTTCTGCTGAGTAAATCGAAAAAGTCAATTATGTGTATCACTTAATCTGTAATGCCAAGCTCTTTTAACCTTATGGGTAAGGGAGTGATATATTTTTAAAATTTTTCTTTGCCTTTTGACTTTTGTAATAACTGATAATAATGCAATTATGACTTTTACTCTAAAAACAATTTCTTCTATTTCTATGTCGGTATGTTTCTTCTATTCCTATTTCACGTCATAATTAGCCATATCCTTTCAACTTTTAATTAAGACTCCTGAATCTAAGAAAATCCAAAACCAAAAATAGAATCCAAAACTTTATGTAAAAGAATTTATATCATGAATGAATTAAGACCCAAATTGTTAAAAGGAGAAAAGAAAAAAAAAGTTGTGGGCGTGGTAAACATATATAATCAATAATTTACATAATAATAAGTCATGTCCCACTAGCCATCAAATTACTTGCCCACCCTATAAAAGGTGCTAGCTCCTCACTCCTCACGGGATTCAAATCCTAGTCATCAATTAATGGGTGCTATCACCATCTTCCTCACATTTCTGCTTCTTCTGCTCGGCTTCCATGGCGGCAGCAGCAACCCCATCAAGACCATTGTGGTGGTGGTGATGGAGAACAGGTCGTTTGACCACATGATTGGGTGGATGAAGAGACTCAACCCGGAAATAAACGGCGTGGATGGCTCAGAGTTCAACTCTCTCAACACAAGTGACCCAAACTCAAAGCGCATCTTCTTCAAGAACCAGTCTCACTACGTCGACCCGGACCCGGGTCACTCATTCCAAGCCATTAGAGAGCAGATATTTGGGTCCGACAGCGACAACACGTCATCCGGCAACCCACCTCCCATGAACGGGTTTGCTCAACAGGCTTACGCCATGGACAACACCACCACCATGTCTCAGGATGTTATGAATGGCTTCGATCCCGATATCCTCGCCGTCTATAAAGCTCTTGTTTCTGAATTCGCAGTCTTTGACAGGTACCTATTTCTTCTTTGCTTTTCAGGCTACCTTATCTTTTCCATTCCTTCATTTTTTTTCTTCCTTTTCATAAAACTTCTAAATATTAATTTTAGTGATTATGCACAAACCCTACAAACCTTTCTTTTTCATTCTGGTACACTAGTAGAAAGTCACGAGCCCTTTTGATCGATGTGAAAATAATAATGATGAGACAGAAAGCTGTTGAGAATTGACTGAGAGAGACAGAAGGGAATCAAAACATGCACATTAGATAAACAACAAAAAAACAAATGCAGACATGAAGCGCTTTATATATATGGTTTCGTTGGTTTGTGTTTACACTTTCAATCCATGTAGATGTAGTATATAATTTCAGACACAAACTATAATGTAATTAGGTACCGTTTGGCGTGAGATCCAATGCTTTATGGTAACATGAGGTAAGAAAGTCTTCGTTTGATTTATAACTAAAACTTAAAAATAAAATACAATAAAAAATTCATGAGTTCTATGTTTTATTTGTCACCGGTGAAATTAGATCCAATCGTAAATGAACACAAATTTCTAGGTTATCAGGTGACTGACTGAGAGAACACTACTTATATATATATAAACAAGAAAACTCTTTGGTAAATTAATGTATCAGTATATTAATAGTAGACCAGCTCCATACAACGACGGTAATGGTAAACCAGCTCCATGTAGTTGTAGACTAGCTTGGAAGGATGGAACAATGTACTTATTTATATAGTTCGAATAAGGGGCAGTTTTGCATGTCCGCAAAGTGCACTCCAATTTTTACTTAATTGTATATCAAGTAAACCAGTTCCATGTATAGACTGAAAGATAGTTGATGAGACTAATGTATTCATTTTTATCATACAATTAATCGCCCGCTAGTCGTGGAATTGTGAATTTTCTAAACACATAAAGAAAGCTGTGAAATTATCAAATGGTATCCATTTGGGGGTTCATCTTTTTTTTGCAGTATCTAGTCGACTTGTACGTATGCAAAAATAACTGTGGACCTTGGCTCTGGGTGTAGGTGGTTTGCGTCGGTGCCATCGTCAACACAGCCGAATCGCCTCTTTGTTCATTCGGGTACATCTGCTGGTGCAACAAGCAACATTGCAGCACTTCTTGCCAAGGGTTACCCACAAAGAACTATCTTCGAGAACCTTGACGATGAAGGAATATCCTTTGGAATATACTACCAAAACATTCCAACCACATTGTTCTACCGCAATTTGAGGAAGCTCAAGTACTTGGGCAAGTTCCACCTTTACGACGCCTTCAAGGCCCATGCAAAGCAAGGGAAGCTGCCACCCTACACTGTTGTAGAGCAGAGGTACTTTGATCTCAAGTTGGCACCTGCAAATGATGACCATCCATCGCATGATGTGTACCATGGCCAAATGTTTGTCAAGGAGGTCTACGAGACATTGAGGGCGAGCCCGCAGTGGAACGAAACCTTGTTGATCATCACATATGATGAACATGGTGGCTTCTACGACCATGTGCCTACCGCTGTTGATGGGGTTCCCAGCCCCGACGGCATTGTCGGGCCGGAGCCCTTCTTGTTCCAGTTTAATCGGTTGGGAGTTAGGGTTCCTACCATCATGGTCTCGCCCTGGATAGAAAAGGGTACCGGTAAGTACTAATGCTATACTTCTTTTTGTGTGTTAATATTCAATTGTGCTCATATGGTCTCCATTTAGGAATACGAATTTCGAACCCATTTTGAAATGACAATTAAATATAAGTCTGAAAGCAAAATATGATAAAAATCATAAGTTTGACTTTTTAGGCCATTCATATCTCATTACATGCATTATACTTCACTAGCCTAATATTCATGCTTTGCTAGTGTTTGGTAGAAGAAATAGGAGTTGTGGTGAAAAGAAATAACTGCATGTATAATAAATTTGAATTGAACATAATACTTTTTTCCACCAACTTTTTTATTTTTTATTTTCATATTTAATATTTTTATTTTATAGTAATTTTTAGATAACATTTCTATTATTAGTGAAGTTTATGACACTAAACTTTTGGCTTAGCTAAAAAAACAAGGAATTAATGTCATAGTCTTAGTTTCCAGTTCATTACGTGATCATGTTGGTATATCAAATCAATATCTATCATATTTTTCGTGTGAAATAGTTGTAAGATTTTCATATTATGTATATGGCATTACTTTCACATAAATAAAAGATTACTGGATTGATAGCTTTAGTTAAGCATATCACACATGAAGTCGTTATCACATAGCAAAAGTCGTAGAAGCCAATTATATAAGAAAATAAAATAAAAAAGTCAGATGATCAATCATTTGGTACAACCTCAATTTGTTAGCAATACAGTCCTATAATCAACGTAGAGGGAATGGAAATTTGACTATAAATTTATAATAACTTGCTTGCCTTGCACCTTTTAAATTAAAAAGAGACTGGGTATTATAAACAATAAGGCGATCCAATAGCTAGAAGCATATACTTTTATGGATACTCTCTATCTTCAATGAACAGCCTTTGGCATTTTTGTAAACTAATATCAAGCTTACCAACACACAATGTCTCAGTCAAATAAAAATACTATGAATCCAACTGATACGAATATGATATGCATGCAGTCGTTCATGGCCCTAATGGATCACCGTTTCCGAATTCGGAATTTGAACACTCATCTATTCCAGCAACTGTTAAGAAGCTGTTCAACCTATCTGCACCATTCCTAACAAAGAGGGATGAATGGGCTGGTACCTTTGAAGGCATCGTGCGAACAAGGACACAACCCAGAACTGACTGTCCAGGTTAGTCGCATTGACTTCATCACTTAGCTAACCAACTGGAAAACACCATATGTACAATGCATTCATAGCTCCTAATGTTTGATTGTCTATTGCCTGCAATGCAAATTTGAGTAGAGCAACTACCAACGCCAGTCCCGACCAGAAAGAGCGAGGCTAAGGAAGATGCCAAGCTTAGTGAATTTCAGCAGGAGATAATGCAACTTGCAGCTGTTCTAAAAGGAGATAACATATTTACAAGTTACCCAGAAAAGACAGGGAAGAAGATGACAGTCAAGGAAGGGAAGGAATACACAGAAGATGCACTTAAACGATTCTTCGAGGCAGGGCTTTATGCTAAGAGAATGGGAGTTAATGAAGAACAAATTGTCCAGATGAGGCCCTCCCTTACTACAAGATCATCCAAAACTTCAACAGAACACCCATAGTTAACCAGACAACACAGATCAATGAGATGAAAACTGGTACTGGGTCCTCACGTGCAAATATAAAAGAGCAGTCACATGTTTCTATATCTATACAAATCCAAGGAAAGAAAATATTCTAATAAAGTATTATGATGTTTATATACATACAAATCTAAGTAGTCTATCTATTACATGCATCGTTGATTAAACAAGGTCTAAATGAGTAAACCAGCATCAGTGAGTGCATTCCTTAGAACCACATTACGCTCCCACAAGTTCTTAGACCGTGTGTACGTATTAACAAAGAAAAGAAAAAATTTCTGTCTTCTTACAGTTTAAAGCTCCTTTGCGTCTCCATTTAGGAAGTCAACGCCAATCATATGAAAGTTTTGTTCAAGACTCTTTAGCTATGGTAATGGGGGAAATGGGAGAATTAAAAAGAGAAAAAAGGGAGATGGTAGTTGATGTTGTTTATTAAGTTCTACAGCATGCTATTGTGAGGCAATGTTCTGGACTTTGCAGATGTATGCAATCATCCTCGAAATGTATATAGAATGATCAAAAAGGCATAGGGCTTAAATACCAGACACCTTAAACCGTTGATTCACAATTATAAACATACTGGAAAAATAAACTGCCATTCTTTAGTATTAATTCCAATTAGCAAGACCTCCAAAATCTTTTTGTTGGAAAGTAACGATTTTGAGGTCAAGATGTATGTGTATTTCCAACAAGTGTAACAAGTGAATGGTATAGATACATAAGAATTTCATATCCTTCTTCAGGCTATATTTCAAAGAGCGTCAACAACAAAAACATCCTTTTTGACTCAAGAAATTCCTCATCTACCTATCACATATTTTTGCTATGCATAGTTTGTATTGGCAGATTCTCTGTAATCCTTTAAACTATCAGTAAGCAAGAAAAGAATCAATGGGCTTATCTTACTTTTCATCTCAGCCACTAATCAATGTCCCACCCAGGAATGTTAGCAGTAGCCTCATTAACCATTTTCACAAGCCTTACCTGCAAACAAGACCGAAAATATATAAACCAGAGAGAGATAGAAAGATTTCATATTGCATGTTTGAAAGATCAATGATTAGTTAAGACATGAATATTCTAATAGGGCATAAACATGTTGATACCAGTTATCAGAGTGAAACACAAACATCAGAACCACAGTAGTATGATGCTGAAATTTGAGCTCCGAAATATATGGAATAACTTTAACTTGGAAATACCAGATAAAGGTGCACAACTTCGCTGTTTTTTTTTCCTCTAACTTGTTTGGCCTCGACCATTAAGGCCAAATTGTCATCAGCAAGAATGAGTTGATAGCATAGCTGATTTTACTTTCTTGTGCTAGTTCATCAGAGTCATATTTATGAGTAGAAAAAAAAAACAATTACCAAACTATTGTCTTTTTAAAACAATTAGCTTCAAATCCAAGTGCATGGAAAGTAAACAAAGAAAACGCTTTACACAGATTAGCAAGATGAAGCAGTCATTCAACTTTAGACCAGCATCTAGAATAACAGTAAACACTTCTGGGTGTAAGCTTACATTAGTTAGTGTATTTGTTTGAGTGTGTGCGCGCGCACGTGTGTTTGTGTGTTTTAGTTTTATTTAGTTTCTTTCCCTCCTCACGTTGGGAGAAGGGAGGGCAGGAGAAGATAACAAAATATGTTCACTATTCACCCTTACTAAAGTGGCTTGGATTGAAATTGCAATTGCAGAACTTTTGTTAAGAGACCCATCTTTCCTTCCACCAATACAATCAAGATTGGAGTGATCAAACTTGGCAGGCTTTTCTCTATTTTTATTTCTCCTCTATTCTTCCCTGTGGCTACCAAACAACAAGCACCCCATCAATCCCTCCCCTTTAACTCCTACTCCTACTCCCCGTTAATTTCCAAAAAAAAAAAACTCCTACTCCTGCCATCTCTCCACTGTTCCTTCCTATTATACATAAGAGAAATAATGTTTTTCAGTGTCACATGTTGCACCTGCATTAAATGTACCTGAATGCTACAGTAATTCAAAGTCGAGTTTCTATGTCCTCAGAACAGAATTATCTGCGACTACTCTTCTGTTAGTTTTAAACTTCTACAAATAATTCTAGTATAAGAACTCTTTAGAAACCTTTAAATGAGCCTGAATGCTAGAGTAAGCTAAAGTTGATGTCCTCCCAACAAACACATCTGCTACTGTTCTTCTGTTATAAAACATTATTAAAGAATACTTTTTTTCCTTCGGGGGGAGACCAGTGATTTATAACACACATAGAGGAAATGCTTATCATGCCTATGTAAAAAATCATATGTATTGCACCAAAAAAAAAAATCATATGTAAAAAATTTCTATGCTTCACAAGAGCAACAGTAATTTTGAGAAGAGAGACATAACAAGGATTTGATTATTAATTAAAAGAGATGACAGCCACGCGACTGCAGATATTACATGCAGAGCTAATTAACATAAGCATAGAGAAACATACTATGAGTATACTTACCACACTTTCAGGAACACCTGGAGGGGGCAAGGAGAGGTTTCTTGGTGGAGGACCACTGAGATATGATCTCTTGTCAAAACGCCATTCTCCAATCTTCCCATAAGTCAGTTCTCCCTAAATGATTATTCAAGAAAACCTTCAGAAATGAACAATACTAAAGCGAGCAAAAATGCTTCCCAATGAAGAAAAGAAAAGTTAGTGGCATCACTATATTATTTATTATAAACGCATGAAGAAAGAGAGAGTGAATTGCAGTTAAAATTGCCACTCATGATAAATTTGGAAAAAGAAAAAAAAGAGTATATATATATATATATATATATAGAGAGAGAGAGAGAGAGAGAGACCTTTAAATTGTAGTCGCATCCATATGTATAATGGATGATGAACCTCTTCCCAACTTCCAAATCCCATGGAGGCTGAAAGCATAAACTTAAGTATGTAAGATCTATGTGTGACTTGATGCAATAGAGAAAATCAAACACAATATTAACAAGATAAATAAAAGTATCATTTAAACCTGCAGCATAAAGTCTTTACGAAGAACATGATGCACACCATGCAAAGCAGATGCTACGGCATATGCATACCTAAGTTCAGCAGAGAAATGACCAAAATCAGAAAAAATATCAGCAGTTTCATGACACCCACTACACTGAAGCTAGCTAATCTTGTGATCTTCTAGATTATTACTCACATCTCGAGCACCCATCCGAAAGCCTTATCAGTTTCTGGGTCATCCTTCATTCTCAAAGAAATATTCACCCATGTGGGAGCAATTTCCTCCAGCAAGGACTAAAGTAAATAACTTGGTCAGTACATACTTCAAACATACAGTTTGTAGTGACAGTAAACAGAGCCTGAGGGCAACATAGCTATAATTATCATGAGATACAATGATGGTGATAGGAATGAAACATACACAATTAAGTACATCCACACATAGATATCGACATACAAGAATCAATGCTCCAACATTCACAGTCACATCATTTCACAGACTACATTAGCAATAAAATATTTGATCTTCTTTATAGCTTAATGGAGAATTGCCAATTTGATCAAAATCAGTCACAGCAGGACTTTATCCTCAGAATGATTTCCAAATTATTTTCTCATTTCAAAAGTATGGTTTGGAGGTAAAATGGGCAGCATGATTCTTAACTATGAAAGGAGCAATGAAGCATACCTGCATAACACAGGCATGCCCACTAACAACTTGCTTATAAGAATAAATGTTCCATCATTCATAATGGCATTATTTAAAGTTACATTAGCAAATAAATTACTTTACCTTCTTTATGATTACAGGAGAATTGCCAATTGGATCAACATCAGTCACTGGACCTTTTTCCTTGGGATAAAATTTCCTAATTATTCGTGCATTATCATCTGGTTTAATGTAGAAAAATGGAAATCCTGCTGGACTATTTCCATGTGCCAAATTGGGCAAAGGATTTACAAATATGTGATCAGGTTCGGCCATTAGGATGTATCTGCAATGATCATGATAGAGACAGTTTTCCATTCATCAATGAAGAGGAAAAGTTTGCAAGAAATTACAAAAACAAGAACACAAAAAGAACTTACTCTTCCTCAATTGTTGCTTTCTCCAGCCATTGCACAAAAGCCCATGGTCTATTTAGGACAATATAGCCCTGGATACAACATCAAGGAAGAAAAGCAATATAAAATCAGTTCTGAGGTCAATATACATAGATTAAATCTTCTGGTTACGTGTACATGAATCTGCTAATTAAGAACAAAATAGTTGTATCTCTGACAGTTAAAAACAATATACAGAGAAAACTAAAATGTATGTCAGGTAAGATGGTTAAGTCAGTCTCAAATAAGGTAATTTACATTGTTTATGCAATTAAATTTGGGACACCTATTCATCTCATAACAGTTGAAAGTTTCAGTTAATTACTATTCCATGTGTGCATGTCACATGTTGCCAGTTGCATGATTCGAACAAATTAGGTCAATTTTAATGCTATAAATCTCAATTCTTTTAATATATAAAGCATAGGAACAATATATATATCTCAAAAAAAAAAACAGAAATAAAGAAAAATTAATCTCCCGGATCCATACGGGGCAAATAAATATGGATGACAAGCAGAAAAATCTGATTCTCCAATGGAATTTACGAGCCCTTTATCATGCTTCATATAACAAGTATGGCTAGTTAAGATATGTAGGGATATTTACACACGACTGTTTCAATATCTACTTCCTGTCATGCTATTTTTATTAATAATGTTAAGATAGGTGTCATTTTATCTTGGTTTATGCATATTCATCTGCTTCGATAGGACTGGTGTGAGATATGATAAACACTAGCTTTAATGAAAAAAAAAAAAATTACGGACGTTGATGCAAATACACAAGTAAACAAAATTAGAAAATGCAAATTATTCCAGAAGTTACAACTTCCATTGTCACTAAGGAGATTCTTTAGTCATTTTCAAGATATTTTATCTATTATTCACGGTTGAGAGTATTAGATTGCACATAGTTTCTATTAACTATGACAATATGCTTGCAGAAACCAAATGAAACTACTAAAACAGAAACTTTAATGTACTGAATAGACAGGATATTAATTTATCAGTTCCTTCCTTCATTTACACTTCATATCAATGATACCTTCTCTAAGGAAGAATATTTTCTAGTATATTGAAAAGCATAACTTACTTTTCATGTACAAAATCAGACAAGCATAATCACTTTGAATTGAGTCACTGCCTCTCATAATATTGATTTTCATTAAACAAATGGAGTTATATACAAATTCATGTTGTAAGATAAATTTGATATTGATTAGATATCTTTTTTAGATAAAATCATTAATAACAAATCCTTGAAAAAATAAAAAAATAAAAGTCATTCTCATACAGAGAGATTTGAAAGTCATTCTCATACAGACCGATTTGAAGAAGAGAAAACTAGCTCATGAGACCAAAAGTACAAGTGACAAAGCATAACCCAACTTGCCAGGAACGATGAATTTAATATGCAAAAATGATCTTTGTTTTTTAACAGTGTTTGGAATGGAAGCTGAACTACCTTTAATTCTCCCTGAATGTTAACTTTCATTTTTTGAACTACAGGAAGTAGAGATAACTGAGACAACAATGGAAAAAAATTCTTACCTGATCCAAGCCTTCTGGGAGTGGATCAACCACAACAGTTGGAATCTCATCCATCAAATTGTCAGCATTTCCAGAATGTAATACTCGAGTGAAATTTCCCATATCTGATCCAGGCATGCCTTGTACCTTCTTGTACCAGTAATACATAATTCGAGACTGCCATTGGCTATAGGGAGCATCAGTGGCTGTAAGAGCAACATGAAACTTTGAGTTGAAATTTCCTGCTCTCCTTTCATTTTCAGGCCTCTGAATCACTGGTTCTTTTAACAATTCAGATTCCTCTGCTAGCCAAAGCGCCGAGTAGGAAGCTTTGTTGTGTATTATTATGCTTAGCAAGTTATATGTAGCAAAGGAAAACCCAAGGGCCAAAAGCACCAAAAGTATCGGTGATGCGCGTCCCATGCTTTTTCTCCCAATCATCTCTTTATGTCTCAATAGCCCCCAAAATTCAATGCAACATCTTTGTGCTGCCAACAAAAGCTTTTGAATACAAACCCATTAAGCCAGTTCAAACCCTCTGCTTCACAGCTCAACTGCACATATAGGAAAAGCCACACTTACTCTAAACCCATTAAACACTATGTTTAACTAAACTTCTATTGACTCAATCACAAAGCCACAAATAAAAAAGCAATGGACAATTCAGCATTACTATTACAAGAAAAGAAAAGAAAAAAAAACAACAAAAAACTGCAACTTTCATATGAGTATATGACAATTCAGAACAACACAAACCCATCAATTCAAACAAAAGCAAAAACGATGAACACACTTAAACTTAGAATTCACATGATTATGAACCTGCCACACAGATCTAGAGTGAAAACAATAAAATGGGCACACTTAAAACTCAACAAATACGACAAGAAAACAGAGAGATGAAGCAATGTATAGAAAGATAACTGAAGACACTTAATAAGTGAGCAAACAAGTTAAAGATAAATGAATGTCTAAGAAAAAGAGCAATACCTGTACAAACTGGGCACCTGAGAACTGAACACCTTAGTGAAGACTAGAAAGAGTTTGGAGGGTTTTCAACGCCCTGCCACAAAACGCGCTGGGAGCTTTTGTTTTGTTTTTCTTTTCAGAAAGTTGGTCGGATGACTGACCCCGAGGGACACTTTATAAACTAGAGGCTTGTAATAAATCACTTCCAACCCAAAAAAAAGAGAGGCTTGTAATAAATTTCAATTTGGGTAACGCTAGGGGCTTATTTTAGTAGTACAGAAAATTCCATGACATCTTTTCATTTTTCTCTAAAACTCACAAGTTTTCAATTCATGCAACAAGTTGTTCACAAGCTGACATGTGTCAAGTGCTGAATTACTTTTTTGTTCTCTTTTAAGCTTTGGATTTGAAACTCAAAGTATGTATCAACAAAAAAAAAAAACTCAAAGTGTGTGCTGCCAAATATCTGTGCAGTAGCAGATATCCATACAGTAGTAGTAGCAGATATCTATGTAGCAGTAGTAACTGTAGCATATATTCGTGTAATAGTAGAAACAAATATTTGTACAGTAGCAGATATCAGATGTACATGTAGTAGTAGTAACAGTAGCATATATTCGTGCAGTAGCAGTAACATATATAAATGCAATAGCAGAAGTAGATATCCGTACAATAGCAAATGTCAGATATACGTGCAGTAGCAGTAACAATAACATATATTCGTATAGTAGCAGAAATAAATATTCGTGCAGTATCAGTAGCGTGCAATACAAATAGAATATATATGTGTAGTAGCAATAGCAGATATCTGTTCAATTATTGAACATAGAACAAGGTATTTTCCTGATAAATGGAAAGGGATGAGTACCGGGTTGCTACTTTGTCCTTAAATCTCTTGTTATTGCAAAAGGAATGAGCTCTTTGTCTCTTCCTTCAATATGCTACTACACTATATCTCTTGATAGCTGCTATTGCAAATTTTTCGTGATAGATGCTACTACATATTTATTGTGATAGCTGCTACTGCATACTAGTCTTGATATATAGCTGCTATTATAATAGTCTTAATAGCTGCTATTGCATAGTAGTCATGATAATTGTTACTACATATTTGTTGTGATAACTGTTACTGCACGGTGATATATGTTACCGTTACTGTTACTGCACGGATATCTGTTACTGCTACTACACTAATATCTGCTACTTCTACTGCACAGATAACTACTACTACTACTGCTACTGCTACTGTACAGATATCTAGTGGCACACACTTTTGGATTAGTATAATGGCAGACTTATAAATAAAACAAAGAAATGTCTGACTATGTTGCACCCATAAAATTTGGGTTTGGGCTTGCACTATAGTGTGTGGGCCTGGGCTGCATGTCCTTATGTGTATAACTCTAATCTTAGTTGGTTTATTAGTGTTTTGTAATGTTGTCATGAGTGTGTATGTCAAATTCTATTTTATTTAAGACCTAAATTTAGAGACATAATTTGATGTGTCATTTCTTGTCAGCCAACCCCTAACCTAGCTTAATCCTCACGAAGGGCAGTATATTTTGCCACATCAAATTTCGCAAAACCAATACTAACCTTTTATATTTTTATTTACATGTTATATAAATCTAAACTACAAATAATTATAATTTCTTAACCCCAAATTCATGAATCCTAATTAAAAAACAACAAAACCAAAACACAGAAGAGATCAAGTCAACGACAACTAAAGTTTTTTTTCTTTGATCTCCTCTCTTCTAATCCTTCTTCTCCATCACTCTTCAATTCCAATCTATTTAAATGGGATTAGAATTGGTATCGATTCTATATCTCTGAAGCATTGATTATGAATGTTTAATTATTAAAACTCTAGTCTTTATATGTTTATAGTTTGTATATATATAAGATTTTTCTCCACTACGGAGCTCTGCATTTTTAAAAGTTGCGGAGTTCCAATGTCAGCCGTCAGATCAAATCATTTAAACAGATATGACGACTAGCATTTGAATTCCGCAACTTTTAAAAGTGCGGAGCTCCGTAGTAGAGAAGACCTATATATATATATAAATTCTGTCAATTGTAATTTTCCTCATATTAATTCCTTGTTCCAAAACATTGACAAATAATACATGATCTTCCATAAACTCGGTGAAGGAAAAAATCTCCTCCATTGAAATTTTTCCATAAACTTAGCGGGAAAAAAAATCTTCTATGAGATAAGCATATTTAAAAAACGAAGGTAGTAAGATGTATATAAGCTTCCCAGCATACCTGGGAATCTCTTGGGCTGAGCTTTTTTAAGAAACCTACGAAGAACTTTAACTGTAGGAGAACGAAGGTAGCAAGATGTATATATAACTTCAATAGCTTTACAAAATCTCTTTCAATGACTTAAGTGCAATAAAGCCCCCCATCCTATAAACCTTAGCACATTGGTTTGCACCGGCGCCATATGCAAGCATTTGTAATGCTCACATCAATTTCTGATGGGGCGATAAACCCATGACACCAAGAGCCCTTGCTTCTTGGACAAAGAAATTGTCGTATTGCATAACCACTATTAGCATGCGCACGAATAGTGGACGATGTATTCTGTAGTGTTGACAAAAATCTAAATATGGGAACACCGGATGCTCGATAAAATAGTCCTCCATGAAATCCTTGCCTCGTGACTCTAATAACCTGTCGATATTTAGGGCACGACCTGGTTATTTTGAACCATGTTGTCAAGGTTGGTCAGAACATTCGATCTCGTATCTAATCGTCGCTGCAACAATAGCCGCGTCATTTGCAAGGCATCGTTCTTCTTCTTCCTCACTGTCACAATGAAGCTTTCTCAACAACCTATTCATTGCAAATAGAGAAAAATGGAAAACAATGAAAAATGCTTTGATTGGGGAATTAGATTACAGGTAAATTGGAGCTTTAGAGGCAGAAGATTGTGTGATCAAATAAGGAAGTAAGGCCCTAAAGATATGAAGCATGACTGTGCAAGAGTATTTAGAGCGTTTTCTTAC
Source organism: Rubus parviflorus (assembly GCA_029955375.1). Classification (NCBI taxonomy): domain Eukaryota; kingdom Viridiplantae; phylum Streptophyta; class Magnoliopsida; order Rosales; family Rosaceae; genus Rubus; species Rubus parviflorus. Next base: position 1,406,208 of record JARGGL010000015.1, on the reverse strand, counting down.
ACTGTCCAAGTATGCACCTTCCTTGGTTGTTGATGAGGTAGATATGTGTTGTTGCTTTGAGCAGGGCTTGAGTGATGAGTTATAGGATAAATTATCTACTAGAGTGTATGGAGATTTTAGGGAGTTAGTAGATGCGGCGTTAAAGGCCGAGACGAGGTTACCTACAGGCCGTACACGATAGCTTGAGTCAAGTGGGCCAAGTCAGGGTCCATCTAAGAGGACCACTTCTACATCCGGGTCTGGATCTTCTTCTGGTAGTAGACCTGGCAATTCAGGCTCTGACTCCGGATCTAGCTTCGGGAGGCGTGGTATGAGACAGAGTCAGTTTAACAAACAGCATAGTAGGACCAGTGTTAGTGGTCAGGGATATGGTGGAGCTTTTCATAACCCACCACCGATTCAGCGAGAGTACCCTCAGTGTTCCAGTTGTTGGAGGTATCACCTAGGTCAGTGTCAGGCGGGTAGTACTGTGTGTTTTCAGTGTGGTCAGCCCGACCATTACAGGAGGGAGTGTCTGCAGTTGATACAGGTGACTGCTTCAGTGCCTAGTCAGGGCACCAGTCAGACGTCGAGAGGTGCATGTAGTAGCGGCACCCGAACTAGTGCAGCGGGCCGAGGTGCCACCCAGCAGGATAGGAGATAGAGAGGGCGTCCCATGACTCATGCGAGACTTTATGTCATGATCTAGCAGGAGAATAAAGGTTCACAGGAGGTTAGTTTACATTACTTATTTTAGATAGTTGTACCGTGTTAAACCTAAGAGTTACTCAGAAACATAATATTAAATGAGAGGTTATTTTTTGCCCCATTTTAATTAGACAGGTACGAAATTTCAGAGACAAAATTTTTTTAAGGAGGGGAGATTGTGACTCCCAGACCAAGATTTACCAATGTGGTAGTTAGTTTTACGGTGAATTGGCGGATAGTTTGTTTTTGAGTCTTGAATGGTGCATTTAGGGGGGGTCCTTGGGTTGATTTTTGTTTTGGTTAGGAATTTGAATAAACTTCCTTCTTGAGAATTGTAGAACTTATTAAACCGAGTCCGTTGACTTAAAGTACATAAAAATCGGACTTCGTATGAGAGAGTTATGGTTCACAGAAGGGAGGTTACTATTTCGGAAAACTTTATATAAATGGAAATTCTATGTCCGGAAATTTTCAAAAATAGCCAAAACCCTTTAGTTTCCGTGTGACCCCTGGGCTCCCCGACCCTCTCCCTCGCTACAGTACCCGTCACCTTTCCCTCATCGATTGCTTCCATCTCCGGTCACCCCATAGCTCACCACCACCCACAAAATATTCATCTCCCTCTCCTCTTCAAAACCCGACAAGTCTCACGGTGAACCACCACATGTGGCCGCCGAAAATTGCTCCTAAAATCGCGACAGAAACAGAGAACTTCGTCGATTTGATTTGTCATTTTTCAGCCAAATCGACCGGCAAAACCTATTAGGAATTAAAGCCCTCTCCATGGCGAAGCTATCCATACTGCTCTATAGGAGTGTTGATTGGACTACAATCCAGCATGCTTGTCTCTACCAACAAGTCAAGCACATATTTTCTCTGACATAGAAAGATCCCATCTCTACCCCTAGCTACCTCAATCCCCAAGAAGTATTTCAGGTCACCAAGGTCCTTCATTTCAAACTCTGATGCAAGTTGCAACTGTAATCTGCCAATTTCTGTAGTGTCATCCCCAGTAATCACCATGTCATCCACATATATTATCAAGGCTGTCACCTTCCCCTTCTGATGTTTGAGAAACAAGGTGTGGTCAGAGTTGCTCTGTTTATATCCAAAGCGACGCATTGACTGAGTGAACCGTCCAAACCACGCTCTAGGTGATTGCTTAAGACCATATAAAGACTTATTCAATTTACACACCACATCCGTAGCTGGATGATTTGTATGTAATTTGCATACAAATTAGGCCTCTAATCACTCTAGCAATGCTAATCCGAAGGCTATTTAGTGTCTCTAATCCTTGAATTGCACCATTGTAGGGTTCACGAGCATCGGACGGATATCGGGAGCGAAATGATGCGTTTTGGAGCTTTTAGTGGATTTTCAGCAAAAGGACGAAAAGTCAACCCGAGGACCAAAAGTTAACTCGTGGTCAACCTCGACTTGAGAGCGTCAACGAGTCAACATGAAGTCCCGGAAGTGAGCCACGAGAGAATTCTGGAGGTTTGGTCAAAGTCAACCCTTGGTCAAGCTCCGAAGGTCAAAGTCAAGGTGAACGAAAAGTCAACCGCGTGACTCACCCACACAAGCTTCCAAATCAGCAAAGGACTACACTAGATATGGTGAGGTCACCCTTAGATTATTCCTTCTTTTCATTCCCCTATGAAATGACCCCCTTACCCTTCATTTAATCCTTCCAACCCTTAGATCTAACCCTAGCCCATCCTAGCCCTTCATCCCCTCTCTCTCTAGCCTATAAATAGCCCTCTTTACCTGATTTAGGTCATTCCCATCATCAGCCCCATCACCCATCACTTTCCTTTCCCATTTTCTCTCTTCTCCCTTAGATCTAGGCTGCCCACGAAACGTCCATCGACCGGTCGACGACTTCCTGACGAACAGTCGACCGTCGGCAGGACAGCCTATTTCTCCACCTTCCTCACCTCCATTCCGCCACCACCCTTCATCAACCTTGTTCACCACGACGTCTACACCATCATCCACCATCTTGGGCAGCTGGGATCCTCACCAAGGCATCAAGATTTGTCATCAAAACCAACGAGGAGCAAGAGAGCATCTATTGAGCATCCCTCATCTCTACTCTCTCTTTTCCTTATGTTTAGAGCTTATAATTGTAAATTGATGATGTATAACTTGATGCTTAGTGAGTAGTTACTCTTGTTGGGGACTAGGGTTGTGTGCCCTAGTCCAATGTGACTTTGTGATGCTTTAATCTATGAATAAATGTCTTTGTTGATTCATGAATATGTGTATTGTCTATTTTAATGGCGCCGGCTGCCGGGGATTGAGGCTAAACCCTTGATTTCTTGGTAGTTGTAGTCGGGTCTTTAGCATTCTTTTTGTTTAATCCACTTTGTTCATATTGTATTAGTTGTTTCACATGTGCAATTCACTCTTGAGTGAGACACATTAGGGGAGTGACGGGCCTTATATCCTAGTGATATATGTAAGACATGAGCACCCCTAATGCTATCACTTTCTAGTTGAAGTTCTAATAAGTGTGCACATTTCATTTCTTGCTTTAGTTGCATCTAAGCTTGTCTATATTGCGTTCTTGTGTTTGTTTGCGTGTTAGTTGCTTGTTATTACTCGTTTTGTATTGATTTGGGTTCCCTAGCACTTCTAGGAACCTTGTTTGCTTAGGTATAAAAGGAGAAAAGCCAAAAAAAATTTCGTTTCAGGGCATTTTGTCGAACGGTCGACCCTGTTTCTCGACCGTTCGACGGGAGTTCCCTGGACGTGTTTCGACCGGTCGACGAAACCTAGCGACCGGTCGACTGGGAGCATTTTTGCTTCCTTTGTTTTGTTTCTCTCACTCGTTGCTATCATTGCTTGTTTAACCACTCACCCTTGTATTTCTTGTCTCAATTTTGATACTTAACCGCTATTCATTGTGTTGTGAAGGTGTATGAACCTTGCTTCAACCTCTCACACACCGATTCAACTTAGAAGTGGAAGAGTCTTAAGTGAGAATACAAGAGGATGGCCAAGAAGAAGGAGACGTGTTCCACGGATTGTGTGTGAGAGCGCGCCTCCTACACTTGAGAGCTGAGAAGTACCCTTAGAATACCATATTCCACAACCAACAATGGAGGAACCACACCACCATGATCATCATGATGAAGGGCCACACAACAACAACAATCCACCTCCCGTGAGGCGCATGAGGGAGTACACTCTCCCTCATATGGTGGATCACCCATCATGCATCGTTCTTCCACCGTGCAACACTTATTACGAGATAAAGTCCTCAACATTGAGCATTATGCCTACATTCTACGCCTTGAAGGATGAAAACCCTTATGACCATCTCATGGAATTCGAACAAGCATGCACAACGGTTCAACTACATGGACTACCGGAGGATGGTTTGAAGCTTCGTTTGTTCCCCTTCACCTTGAAGGATGGAGCAAGGAAATGGCTACTCAAGATTCCACCAAGGTCTATACATTCATGGTTCGAGTTGCAAGAGGCTTTCCTTGCCAAGTTCTTTCCACCAAGCAAGGCAGCCAAGGTGCGAGATTCCATTGTCAATTTCAAGCACCAATCGGGTGATGCTTTCTACGAAACGTGGGAAAGATTCAAGGATTTGGTGATGAGTTGCCCACACCACGGATTGGAACAATGGTTTCTTGTTGATGTGTTCTACCGAGGCTTATCTTCCGGTCAAAGGCAAAGGGTGGACACATTCCGAGGAAGTACTATAGCGAGCATGTCTCTCGAATAAGCTTGGGAAACCTTTGAGGACCTAGCAACAAACTCCGAGCTTTAGGATGATTTTGGGCCAAGAAAATTCCCTCCCACACAACCGGCAACTCAAGTGCCAAAGGCCTACAATGTCTCAAGTGAGCCAACGGGTGATGATTTGTTGAGCACTCAATTTGATAGGTTGGAAGCGGCTTTTAACAAGAAGATGGACATGCTCCTACAAGCACAATTGAAGGCTACCCCATCACAAGTCAATAGTGTTGTCTCTTCGCCACCTTGTTTCTATTGTTGTTCTCTTGGCCATCAAACGGAGGAGTGTTCTTATCATATTGACAAGGAGAAGGAAGAAAGGCAACATGTGAACCAAGTGGGCTCCTACCCACAAGGTTCTTATCAAGCGCCTCCGAAGTCGTACAACACTTATGCACCCCGGAATGATCAAGGGGGAACCCAAGGGTTTCAACCTAGGCCTTATGGGAGCAACACTCAAGGGAGTGGAACGTACGGAGGATACAAGAGCTCAACTTATGGAGCACCTCCCGGGTTTTCTAACCAAGGAGGAGGCACTTACAATCAAGGAGTCTCTACATCCTACGCTTCCCCAAGTGTTCTCCAAGTTCAAGATTCAACGGACCCAACGATAAAGGACATGATTGCTACCCTTGTTCAAAGCCAAGTAAAGTGCGATCAAGCAATTTCGACACTTCAACAAGGGTACCACAATATGCAACAAGACATGTCCAAAATTGAGTTACAAATGGGCCAAATGGCCAAGGAGCTTGGTGAAAGACCAAAAGGTGCCTTGCCTTCTAAAGTGGAGCCGAACCTCAAGTTCAAGTCAAAGGAGTAGTGCAATGCTATATCTACATCCTATTCCGGTATCTCTCATGCTACTTACACCCCAATTTCTAATTATTATATTCCTTCTCCCTCCATTCCTATTCATGAGAACTTTGATCATATGCATTACATGGAGGATGGGGCCAAGGAGGAAGAAAATGTACTCTTTGGCAACTATGGATTGAAGAAGGAGGTATGGTGTGCTAATGATATGGAGGAAGGAGTTGTGCTTGGCAAGGGAATTGGGTACTTGTCTTTTGAGAATGATGTTACCTCTTATGGTGGAGTAACGACACAAGAAGGAGCTTTGTGTAAGGAGACTCCTAGGCATGAGAGTGTCATGGTTACTAACCTTGGTGGTGAAGCCGTGATGGCTATGGACCCACCAAGAACCATGAGCACCTCTAGGGAGCTCCTTGATGATGACATCGCTGCCCATAAAGTGAAGAAAGTCACCCCCAATGAGAGGAAGAACAAGAAAACGGCGTTGATGAATGAGCTACGAGAAGTGTTCAACAAGGTGGAGATTAACATCCCATTGCTAGAGCTCATTTGCCAAGTGCCGGTCTATGCAAAGTTTCTCAAGGACTTATGTACCAAGAAGAAGAGACTTGAGGAGTATGAAGTTTACAAGATTGAAGGGCATGTGAGCTCAATGATACAACACAACATGCCACCAAAGAGGAAGGATCCCGGAAGCTTTACTATTGGATGTCAAATCGGTGAAACTCACCTTGATGGAGCGCTCATGGATTTAGGGGCGAGTGTCAATGTGATGCCTCTATCTCTCTACAAGAGGTTGAGCATTGGTGGTTTGCATCCTACCCCTATTGCACTCACTTTTGCGGATGGAAGCAAACGAAGATCGGCGGGTGTAGTGGAAGATGTGCTTGTAAGAGTTGATAAGTTTATTCTTCCCGCCAACTTTGTTGTGCTTGACATGGGTGAAGACCCCAATGGAGACAATGGATTCCCCCTTATCTTTGGACGCCCTTTCATGGCTACGGCGGGTGTGAAGATCAATGTTCTAAAGGGCACCATTAGTTTCAAGGTGTTGGGTGAGAAGGTAAAGTTCGAAATGTTCAAGCCCGTGCATCCACCGGAGGTAGTTGAGGAGGTGTTTTCTATTAACTTGGTGAAGGGAAATAGCGCTAAAAGTGAGAGGATTTTTTGTCCTTTAAACCCACCAAAGCCTACACCACGTGCTCATGATCACTACTCACCAATTTGGGGATATGACAATCCTTCTTCTATTGAGCATACGAAGCCACCACCATTTGGGTCTCATGAAGGCATTCTTGGGAAGGATCCATTTCTTGAGGGTGCTACAAAGAAGACTCCTCCCATGAGTGCAATGCAAAGGGCGACAATTAAGGCCATGAGAGAAATGGTTGGTGAGGTTAAAAAGAAGAAGTATGCATGGCCACCATCCCCTACATCAATTTTCAAAGGCATCAAGGGCTGCTTTGTGGCAAGTCATAGCGATGGTGAGACAAGCAACACAATGAGTGGGAAGAAGCTTTGCTTTGAGCCACCATAATTTCACCGAGAAGGAACCAAGACCGGCTTGTAGGTCTATAAACCGAAGCGCTTGTGGGGAGGCAACCCCATTTTGAGAAACACATTTATTTTCAGCGTTAGTTAGTAATGAATAAAAGAGTCTAGGTTGGTTGGGAGGAGTTCGGATAGGAGTCTTGGCATAAGAAACCCAAGAAGTGTTGGTTTGCATTTGTCTACGAGAGGCCTGGGCAGATCAGTGACTTTGGAGGCAGTTTTCTCTACATCTGACCATTAGAATTCATTGAAATTAAATGGAAAAGCTTCGTCTATGAGTTCTCTGTTTCCAGTTCAAATTTCTCGTGAAAAAGACCGTTGGATCTACGGAAAAATTTGCTCAAAGGGGGAGTACTCACTGCAGTTTGACTTTCTAGAGGGTCACTTTGACCGGTTCTTCATTGCATGTCCGGAAGGTGATTTCTAAGTTTCCAGTGGCCAAACTAAAGCTCTTTGAGTCTACTTTCCAATGCCACTAGAATCACTCAACTTGGAGGCCTATTCTTGGAGCTATGCCCATATCATTGGGAGAAGGTCACTGCTGTGTTGCTGCTGTCCCCTGTTTTGAATGATCCCGATGCAATCACACTTTCTCATTCATTTGGCAACCGAGGAGCAAATGTATGGAAGTCAGGGCCTTGTGCTCTGAGGTTGGTGTCCATTTGTGGTTTCTCGGCTAGCTAAGGAAGTCTACAAAGGGGGATTTCTTACTCTATAATCCGTATGCTATATTTTGTTTGTGTGCATTCGCCCGACTGTACTCTCTCATTTTCACCACATGATTTTCATTTTCAAAACACCTCACAACATTGAGGACAATGTTGGTTTTAAGTGTGGGGGTGAGGTTGGGCCAAACTAAAATGATTTCACATTTTCAAACCACCAAAATTTTCAAAGTTTTCACGAACGGTCGACCCCTGTGTCGACCGGTCGACACTCGTCCAGGGAGTTGTGGTCGAACAGTCGACCCTTGCGTCGACCGGTCGACAGGTGCATAAGTGTAAAATGTTTGAATTTTGAAACTTTGAAGGTTTTGTGTGTGTTTTGATTGTCCTTTTCAACCCCGATGATGATTGTGAGCCTACTAAGTTGCTAATTAGGAGGATATTAAGCATGTGCTTAGAAATCATTGAGTTGCTTTGTGTTTAATGTGTGTAATTGATGATTTCTTGACACTATATGCACATTTGCCATGTTGGTTGGTCACTTGCAATTAGAGAAGCATATCTAGACGATGTATTGACATGCATACCCCCTATATGGTGAGATTTTGAGCCTCATTGATATGTATGCATCATTCATACATCCTTGTTCTTCATGTGTGTGCATTCCACTAGTTCACGAGACCTAGAACTTGCTCAAAGACCTCTTGAGACTATGTGTTAATTTGCGATGAATTGGAAATGATCTAGGCACTAGAAACGCACCATGGCCAAATTAACTTCATCCCTCTAAACACTAATCCATTAGGACTAACCCATTTTGAGCCTCATTCATCATTAGTTTTTTCTTTGTTTAACCACTAAAGTCTAACCCATGTTATTAGCTTAAACACTAACCGTCCATTGTTCCAAGTATTAACGAGACAACAATTGTGACTTCTCATGTTCTTTGTGTTCTTTGGGTTTGTGTAAAGCAAGTGTGGGGGTAGAATATTTTTATAGATTTTTGTAACGGAGAAAAATGTTGGAAGGAAAAGAAAAATACAAAAGAAGGAAAGAAGTTGAGAAAATAAAAAAAGAAGTTGTGTACAAAAATAAATTTTCAAAAAGAAAGTCCCAAAAGAAAAGAAAAATCCAAAATGGGAAAAAGGAAAGTTGTGAGAAAAAGAAAGAGAAAAGTAGAAATGGAAAGTATGAAAATCCAAAAATAGAGTTTGTTTTTAGAATAAAAGGTTGAGGAGAATAAAAGTTAGGATTGTTTGCAAAAGAAAATGAGTTTCAAAGTCCTTGAGTTGTCTTGTGAAATACTTGGAATATTTGTGTATCCATCCTTTCATTTTGTGCTAACCCCTAACCTTTGGCCCCATTACAACCATGTTAAAGCCCTTTTGATCTAATGAGTTGCGAGTTAATTAGTGGAGAGTTGGTCAATGAGCAAGCTTATGTGGACGTTACTTTTGGTAATGTCTTGAGAGTAAACACCTAACCCTAAACACAAGAGCGGAAATATTTAGTGAATCATGTGAGTTTGGCGGTTAGTCTTGTCGATCTATGCAAATTTGATTGCTCTTGATTGATTATTCCATGGCTAGCACACACTTCACCAAGCATGCATTAGATACACATATTAAACACTTGGCAAATCATGAGGTTTGAGTTGCATGCTTGATTGAATCTTGATGTGTGGCTTAGTGGGCTCTATTTGAGGATATGGTTGTTAAGACAAAATAAATGTGATATGGATTGTTGATTCTTTATTTGCTTGAGGACAAGAAAAGCTTAAGTGTGGGGGTGTGATTTGTATGTAATTTGCATACAAATTAGGCCTCTAATCACTCTAGCAATGCTAATCCGAAGGCTATTTAGTGTCCATAATCCTTGAATTGCACCATTGTAGGGTTCACGAGCATCGGACGGATATCGGGAGTGAAATGATGCGTTTTGGAGCTTTTAGTGGATTTCCGGCAAAAGGACGAAAAGTCAACTCGTGGTCAACCCCGACTTGAGAGCGTCAACGAGTCAACATGAAGTCCCGGAAGTGAGCCGCGAGAGAATTCCGGAGGTTTGGTCAAAGTCAACCCTTGGTCAAGCTCCGAAGGTCAAAGTCAAGGTGAACGAAAAGTCAACCGCGTGACTCACCCACACAAGCTTCCAAATCAGCAAAGGACTACACTAGATATGGTGAGGTCACCCTTAGATTATTCATTCTTTTCATTCCCCTATGAAATGACCCCATTACCCTTCATTTAATCCTTCCAACCCTTAGATCTAACCCTAGCCCATCCTAGCCCTTCATCCCCTCTCTCTAGCCTATAAATAGCCCTCTTTACCTGATTTAGGTCATTCCCATCATCAGCCCCATCACCCATCACTTTCCTTTCCCATTTTCTCTCTTCTCCCTTAGATCTAGGCTGCCCACGAAACGTCCGTCGACCGGTCGACGACTTCCTCACCTCCATTCCGCCACCACCCTTCATCAACCTTGTTCACCACGACGTCTACACCATCATCCACCATCTTGGGCAGCTGGGATCCTCACCAAGGCATCAAGATTTGTCATCCAAACCAACGAGGAGCAAGAGAGCATTTATTGAGCATCCCTCATCTCTACTCTCTCTTTTCCTTATGTTTAGAGCTTATAATTGTAAATTGATGATGTATAACTTGATGCTTAGTGAGTAGTTACTCTTGTTGGGGACTAGGGTTGTGTGCCCTAGTCCAATGTGACTTTGTGATGCTTTAATCTATGAATAAATGTCTTTGTTGATTCATGAATATGTGTATTGTCTATTTTAATATGTGTTGGATGTGTATTTGATCACTCTTTGGTATGCATTTAACCCATCTTGTATGAGAATGGTTTGGCTTGATCACTTTACTCTTTTCTAGGCAATTGGCAATATATGTGATGAGCATGTTTCACTATGTATGACCCTTAATTCGATGATTTACGCCTCCTTTCTTTCTCCCTCTTTATGGAGAGTCCCTAGGACCCTAATAAGGCTTAGGAATACCTTCGAAGGAATCCACTCCACATCGATAATATCGGTGGAGTGGTGGGTTATGCATGTGTTGCTTGTTTGAGTCCCTAAGCTTCGACACTTTACGCCTCTTAAGCATTTTAGGGGATTCGGTATTAGGTAACATAGAGGGATCCCCTAAGACACTTAGAGAGTTTGGATGGCCCTAATAAGGCATTTGAATACCTTAGGTAAGCACGGTCCTAGAACCATAACATGGCTAGGATACGGGGGCTTGATTCGTGGACACATTGGCATGTTTAGGCATTAGAGCATCATTGGTTGCATTGGACTTGGGGTTTGCCCGAAAACTCCAACACTTTCATATATTTGCACATTTTCATTTACTTGCTTGCATTACTTTCTTGTTTGACTTTTGATTGTTATTTTGGCATTCCACCGTTGCTTGTCACCAAACTCACCACACTCACAATTCGCACATTGTAAACACGCACTTCACCCACTCTATTCACTCCTTGCCACCTCATATAGCTAGAGCACCCGCATACATCCACTACCGAGAAGTCGGGGACCGTCAATCCCTGTGGAACGACAACTCCCTTCTCTTCTATCACTTACCATCTATTTTTGCATTAGTCACTGGAGTCGTAGTGTAACCCAGTGGAAGGCTCATGTACACTTCCTCTTTTAAGTCACCATGGAGAAATTCATTTTTGACATCAAACTGTCAGAGTGGCCAGTCTAGATTAGCAGCCAGAGATAGCAGCACCCTAATAGTATTGATCTTGGCAACGGGGGCGAAGGTCTCATCATAATCGATGCCATAAGTCTGTGTGAACCCTTTAGCGACCAACCTAGCCTTATATATGTTCACTATACCATCTGCATTATGCTTCACTGTGAAGACCCATCGACAACCTACTGTCTTTTTGCCACGAGGACAAGGAACAAGCTCCCATGTATTATTCTTCTGCAAAGCTTCCATCTCTTCCTCCATTGCTTTCGCCCATTTAGGGTCTCCTAGAGCATCTTGCACTTTATTGGGCACAGATACAGTGAATATTTGATTCACAAAGAATTCATATGACTTGGACAACCTATGGTGAGACACATAATTGGCAACATGGTACTTTGCTTTGGCTTGGATAGATGGTTCATATCTTTTTGCAGGTTGACCACAAGTAGATCGGTTAGGCAACACATATGTGATAGGATTAGACACAACATGATTATCAGACTCAGATAGTATACGTACCTCAGACTGATCTTCTGAACCTGAGAAGTCACGGTCAGGGGTTGAGGTTGTAGATGAGGGGGAAGTAAGCACTGGTGGAGTTTCAAATTCTTCAGGTCAATTTCTTCTCCGGTCTCCTCAGTCGACAGGTCGACTGAATTTGTCTAACCTGTTGAGATGACATCAGTAACGTTCAATGGTATGTTCGATCGGTTAATGGAATCAATGGAATCGATTCGATCAGCATAATCATCTTCTGAGTCTCTTTGTTCACCTATGCTTCCTTCCACATCTTGACCACTGAAAAATTCTTCAAGGTATCCACCAATCTCCCCCTGAAGAGGTGTTTCAGTGGGCGAGAAATAACATAGATCCTCATAGAAAGTCACATCCATGGTGATATAGAACTTTTGTGTTAGAGGGTGAAAACACTTGTACCATTTCTGATGGGATCCATATCCAACAAAAACACACTTGAGAGCACGGGCATCTAACTTTGACCTTTGATTTTTGGGTATGTGAACAAATGCCACACACCCAAAGACACGGGCTGGAAGATTATGGAAAGATGGAATAAAGACATGAGTATAGAGAACTTCGAATGGTATACGACCTTGAAGAACACTTGTAGGAAGACGATTGATGAGATGAGAAGCAGTTTGAACAACCTCCCCCCAAATATACTTAGGCACGTGAGCGCTAAACAACAAGGATCTAGCGATATCTAGGAGATGACGGTTCTTACGTTCAGATACCCCATTTTGTTTAGGTGTTTGAGGGCAAGTGGTTTGATGGATAATGCCATGTGTTTGAAAAAACTCTTGGAATTCATGATTGACATACTCACCTCCATTGTTTGAACGAAGAACTTTAATATTCCCATTAAATTGTGTTTGGAGAAGAACTTGAAAAGTTTTGAAAGCAGGAAACACAACAGACTTAGATTTTAAGAGAATTACCCAGGATAATCTAGTGCAATCATCAATAAAGAGTACATAGTAACGCATACCAGACAATGTGGGTTCCCGGGAAGGTCCCCACACATCAGAATGAATAAGCTCAAAAGGCATTGTGCTTTTATTAGAAATACTTAAAGGGTAACTAACACGATGGCTTTTCGCCATGACACAAGTTGGACAATGTAAAGCTGACTCTTTTATGCCAATAAACAAAGATGACATTGACTTTCGCATAAGACTAAAATATGGATGCCCTAAGCGGCGGTGCCATAGCCAAATCTCACTCAACTGGTCAGAACTCGAAGTCAAGGCGGCTTGGGCAGTCTTCCCTGGTCTCTCGCCGGCATACATCTGATCCAGATGAAACAATCTCCCTCTCAGATACCCCCGACTAATGATTTCCTTGGTTAGAAGATCTTGAAAAATGACATACATAGGAAAAAATGTTACGCAGCATTGAGATTGTGAATTTAATTGAGGTACAGATATGAGATGATGAGACAAGGCAGGAACATATAACACATTATGTAATTCTAGAGAAGGAGTAACATGTATCGAACCCATTCCTAAAACAGGGAAAGCTTCACCATTAGCATTAGTGACACACGACACAGGTGGAAGATATAATTGAGTAAAGTAGGACCTATCATAAGTCATATGATCTGAAGCACCTGAATCAATAATCCAAGTATCTTCACCAATAAAGCTAGAGACTTGTAAAGCTATACCAATCTTACCACTACCTCGGCCAACCATAGAGATAGAAGGCTTCTCGGTGGTGATAGCTGTATGATCATGTCCCCCAATGCCATAATACTCCTGCTCTTGTACCAATTGCATAGCTTTTTTTTCCTTGGGTCGTGACCCCATTGGTTTGGGCTTGGATTTGGACTTGTCGAAGAAACCAGGAGGATATCCATTCAACTTGAAGCAGGTTTCCTTGTAGTGACCGGTTTCATTGCAATAGGTGCAACGTGGTCGACCGAATGGTCGAGATGAAGAAAAATCCGGAGGTGGACCTTGAGTCATGGGACGAAGTCCTTGGGAAGGAGCCTGCTGCTGAGAGTGCTGCTGGGAAGAGGATTTAGATTGAACAGCCAAGCTGGAAATATCCATCTGAACTGCCTTGGCACTGTCTTGCTGGGACTCATCCTTGCGGATGTAGATGTAGGCCTGAACTAGAGAAGGAGGTTCAGTCATCCTGAGCAATTTCCCCTTAGCACTGCCATGTCGTGCATCAAGTCCACTTAAGAATTGATGGACTCACTCCAGTTCTTTCTCTCTTTGGTAAACAGCAATGTCTTCTGCATTCTTCATTTTGTTTCGGCGCCTCTGATCGATCTCTGCCCATGTATTCTTCAGCTGAGTGAAGAAGACTGAAACAGATTGCCCATTTTGAGACATCCTAGAAGCTTTGCAGAGCAGTTCATGGATCTGGGCAAAATCAGATTCATTTAGATATAACTCCTCCAAGGTCTTCCAAAATATTTCTGCAGCAGTCTCGCATCCAATAATTAATTGGATTACCTCGTCAGTCATGACTTTGTAAAGCAGAGACATGACTAACCCATCTGCATCCTCCCACTTAGTGAATGCGTCTACCTGCTCCTGGTCTGGTGTCTTGATTGAACCAGTGACATGCCCCATCTTGTGCATCCCACGCAGGTGTGCTGACATCATCTTCTTCCAAGTGCGATAGTTGTCAGCTCCACTGAGTTTGGAACCACCAAAGGTACCAGGTGAATCTGGATTGTTGACTGAGACTTCAAACTTGGGAATTACAGAATTGCCCATATCGATTTCTTTGCGTGAACCACCCATCGGAATTATTGACAGATTGCAGCGGAAACTAACAGAGAGTTACGAATAAAGCGTATTTCGACTGGTCGGACGGTTAGCGGCTATCGGTCAGATCAGACTGCAGTCGGTCGGATCGAACGGCGGGCGGTCAGTCGGATCAGACAGCTGGCGGTCTGTCGGATCGGACGTCTGGCGGTCTGTCGGATCGGTCCGCGGTCGGTCGGTCGGGATCGGACGGCGATCGGTCGGTCGGGATCGGACGGCGATCGGTCGGTTGGTCCGATCGGACGGCGGTCGGCGACTAACTCACAAACCCTAGATTTGGGTTTTGGATCTTGAGGAAGCCTCAGAGCGAGGGAGTAAGGAATCTGACCTCGGAACGAGGAAAGAAGAGAGAGAGAGAGAGAGACAAAGTCCTTTCGGATCTCTGCTCTGATACCAACTCAAACTCAAATATAAGAGAGACTAAGAGAGATATATGAGAGAATGATTCTCAGATGGTTTTATTCATCTCACAAGAAGGCTTTATATAGGAGATACAACTGTACTACACTTGTACTACAACTAGTGTAGTCATAAAAGGTAAATTATAAATACATAATATTATATACAATCAATGCATAATATTTTTTCATTAATACATAATATATTCCTATTAATGTATTCCTAATATGACTAATTAACTCACTCTAACGGTATCACCACCTTAGTTAAGCTGGTTAGCTGTTAGCAAATTCAATCACGTCACTGGATTCCAACCCTTCTGTGGTTAAAAAGAACACTACATAGTCGAATCATGTCTTCATCCAGATTTGGACACCTCTGGTTTAGCATACTCAATCTCTGGCAATTGCAATTGCAATGGCTTCAGAGTCCCATGATCAGCTTCACTTTGTTTTGATACCACTAATGTCTCCAGGCCACCTTATACCAATGGCAGACATGGCTAAGCTGTTGGCACAGCGTGGTCTGGTGGTGACAATTATCACCACACCCCTCAATGCTGTTGGAATCAAACCGATCATTGATCGCGCCATTGATTCCGGTGTATCTCTTCATCTAGTCCAGTTCAGTCTGCCACTTGCTGAGTGTGGTTTGCCAGAAGGATGTGAAAACATTTACTCAGTCCCCGCAACAAACTTGTTTTGGAATTTCTTTGATGCTGTTAGCAGACTGCAGCAGCCAATAGAGCAATTGCTTGAGACACTGAAACCCAGTCCGAGCTGCATAATTTCGGATAAACACCTGGCGTGGACGGCTGAGATTGCTCGAAAGTTTGGGATACCAAGGTATATGTTTGATGGGACTAGTTGCTTTACACTCTTGTCTAACCATAATATAGAAACATCCACACTGCTAGAGAGTGTTTCAGAATCAGAACCATTTCTGGTGCCTGGTTTGCCCGATGAGATTGAGCTTACTTTAGCCCAATTACCGGGGCACATGAATCCAGCTGCACATGATATGAGAGAGCTTTACAAAAAGATAACGGAATCTGAAGAGGCAGCATGCGGGGTTGTGGTGAATAGCTGTGAGGACTTGGAACCAGAATATGTCAAAGAGTATAGAAATGTTAGTAAAGTTTGGTGTATCGGTCCAGTGTCGCTATGCAACGACACAGAATTGGACAAAGCTCAAAGAGGCTACAAGGCCTCAATTGATGAAAACCAGTGCCTAAAATGGCTTGATTCATGGCCTGAGAGCTCAGTGGTTTATGTGTGTCTCGGAAGCCTTAGCCGCGTAGCCACCCTTCAATTGGTAGAGCTTGGTTTAGGCTTAGAAGCATCGAATCAGCCTTTTATTTGGGTGGTCAGCAGAAATAGAACTGAAGAGTGGGGGAAATGGTTGTTAGAAGATGGATTTGAGGACTGGATTAAAGGCAGGGGATTGTTAATTCATGGTTGGGCTCCACAAATACTGATATTGTCACATCCTGCAGTTGGTGGATTTCTAACACATTGTGGTTGGAATTCAACATTGGAAGGGATTTGTGCTGGGATTCCAATGATCACGTGGCCTTTGTTTGCTGAGCAGTTCTACAATGAGAAGTTGATAGTGCAAGTCTTGAAGATTGGTGAGAGAGTTGGGGCTAATGTGGCAGTTCCGTTGGGGAAACAAGAGGGGTCTATGGTAATGGTGAAGAGAAGTGAGTTTAAGGAGGCCATAGAGAAAGTGATGATCAATGAAGGGAATAAAGAAGGAAAAGAAAGACGAGAAAGAGCAAAGAATCTTGCAATGATGGCCAAGAAAGCTACAGAGGAGGGAGGCTCTTCTTACCTTAATATTAGACTGTTAATTGAAGATGTAAGATCATACAAACACCAGTAGCAGTACCCCATTTGAGGTGAGAGACCACCAATGACTTTCTGTTTCTTATAAGATTATTGTTATGAAATGCAGTGATTCAAGTGTTTATGGATTTTGGTTAGAAATAAATCTCTACTATTTACAAAAGTATCTCTAGCAGTTCCTGGAAATATCCCTAGCAGACAGGAGTTCCTAGAAATACTCTTGGCTTTAATTATTAACTACCATCCTCTTGACATCTGACTCATCTTGTTTTCTTGCCGGAACATCACAGTATTTGAGGGTTCTTCCATCTACTCATGTTCATAGGCAAAATGTACACTGTTCCGATAACTTAGGTTCACAAGATATCTTAAGACTTTTGGTATTCATTTGCTGGATGTTTAGAAACTGGACTCTAGTTACACAGTTACCCAATTGTGTGAATGTATTTACTTTTCTACTGTGGTCATTATTGAGAGCCTGTTTCTTTTCTACATCAATGGGTGTGTTGCAGGCTCCACATATGTTGATATATAAAAAATAAAAAAAGACTTTGATACTGACATAAACTAGAGACGAATAAACATTGTCCATGAATGTTTTGTTTCTGGTTGTTTCCTTCTGTTATGATTGATGTTTTAGCTGGTATTATTTAGGTGCTTTATCTCTCTGGATATATATTCTCCACTTCTCTGTACCCAATAATATTAACTCAGTCATAGGCTTCAAAATTTACAGAAGGCACTCATAGTTCACAAGAGTGCTAATATCTTTGTGCATGGACATGTTTGGTATCCGTTTAGTTGATAGAATATCCTTGAAAGTCTGTTTCTTCTATACATCAGTTGCATGTTGCAGGCACTACAGATAGAGATGCAAAGAGATTGATAAGGTTTTGGCGGTTTAACATTATCTATAGTCCCTTGTTTTTATTTTTTTAATTGACCAAACCATTTCTATATAACCATATGCAGGGCTAAAGCATCAAACCCACCATATTTTAATACAAAATTTTTGGCTTAGTAATTAGTATATTGAAGCTTATCGTTAAACTTTCAGAACTGCAAGCGGCACAAAAAAAAAAAACCAATATAAGAGATTTACAGAAGGAGCTTAATTAGGCACATGCCTAGGGTCTGCTCTCATTCTCATATCACTTAGATAATATGAATACAAAGCCAGAAGTGGATTTTCCAGAATCTGGAAAATGTCCAGCAAAATCTGCATCTGAGTAGCCTTCTACTTCAAGTTCCTTCACTCTTTTGTATACGAAGCTATAGCTCTTAGTCTTCTGGAGATACCTGAACACTTTCTTTCCTGCAATCCAGTGTTCATGGCCTGGCCAGGATTGGAATAATGAACATCACAGGGACCTAGTATCCTTCCCATAAAAGGATTGCGCACTTCATTATGCTAGTATCCCTCATAATAATTCCCTTCTTTTGTAATTCATCATTCTTCTTTCTTCAATGTAGTGGTAGTTAGGCTATTGCCTTCTACCTCTTATTCCGCTAAAAAAAAAAAAATTTCGATATCTATTTCTTGATTCTCAAGATATTTAGTAAGATTCACTAATCAATTATATTTATCACATTAATGTTGAACTTAATATAAACTAGTAACTTGTTCAAATAATCTTACAATCTCTCACTTGAACATTTACACATGCAAAGTTTTCATATTGCTCTCTATGAAACATACATCGCTCTTAATTACATGATTAAATTGTTGTTTTCGAAGCCTTTCGACAAAGAATAATCCAACAAAGCACACGATAAAGCACGAAGAAGCCAAACATGATCCCTACATTGATCCACCTGGTGTCCTTGTCAAGTCCCCTACTCTTCAACACATCATTGCCGGTGAGCAAACACTTTGAGGGAAGTTGATCTTGAGCATGCCAAGAGAAACACTCACTTTGAATACTCCAGTACTCGTTGGTCAGCAATGTGTCCAATGGATACCTGTAAATGGAAACATAGTACATGAAGAGCCAGTATTTGGGTATGCTCTCTTTTGGAATGAAGTAGCCAGAGAAGAGGAAGAAGGCTCCAAGAACTGTGCAGATAAGCGAATTTCCTGAAATGAAGTCGGGCGAGACTGCACTCAGAAAGAGCACTAGAGAACTAGCCATCAACACAATGAGCCAAACCACGAAAGTGAAAAATGCGAAAGCAGCCACCGAGGGATTGAGACCTACTAGCCAATACACAGGAACCGCAAAGAGAAGAGCCACTGCAAACAAGAAGGGCAGGAAGACAATGGTGTTGGCTATCATGTAAGACGAGATTTTATAAGCTCCCCTTGAGGCTTCTTTCATTAAAACTCGCCGCTCTTGAAGGTATATCGGTAGTGCCTCAACTGTGGAAGAGAGGAGAAAACTGAGACTGAAAGCAAACAGACCTAATCGCTCTGCTATGCCTTCTTCATCCTTCCTCATTTTCATGTATACGCTTGCCAAGCCAAATCCTCCAACAATAGCTTGCATTGTTCTAGCCAACAGCAGCTGCTTCGTTCTGTAAATGATTTTCCAAAATCTTGAGCACAGAAACATGATCTCATAAAAATCACCCATCTTTTGGGTTTGATCACGTTCATCCCTCCCAATTTCTATTTCTGGCAATGATGATGAGGAGTATGGTTCTTTGTTTTCTGTATCAGTAGACTCATGATCATTAGTGCTTCTGGAATATGAATCTTCCAGGGTTTTTATAACTTCCATGGCAAATTCTAGAGCATTGAGTTGCAACGGAATTTGCATTCCCAGATTACCTATAGTTTCTTCGAGTAGTTCAATGCTACCATTATGGACAACAGTACCATGAGAAAGGATCAAAAAGTTGGAAATATGATGAAGAATTCTATAGCTTGGTTGGTGTATTGATAAAACCACAGTTCTTTGCTTTGATTTGGCCATTATAGAAAGAAGCTCTATAACTTGAAGTGCTGAAGTGCTGTCAAGGCCTGAAGTTGGCTCATCAAGAAGCAAAATTGGTGGATTATGAATCATATCAACACCTATAGATACCCTTTTCGTCTCTCCACCAGATATCCCTCTGTTCTCTTCATCTCCGACAAAGCTATCGGCAACATGGAGAAGACCGAGCTCTCGCATTAAGCTCTCCACCCTCTCTTCCCTCTCTTTTGCATCAATGCCTTTCAGCCGAAACTTGGCAGTGAACAACAAAGTCTCCTTCACAGTGAGTAGAGGAAGCAGATTATCATCTTGTGCAACAAATCCGCATATTTTGCGCAACTGGGCAGGACTAGTTATTTGATGATCATTGATCAAGACACTTTTGGGATTGAAGTCTTCATCTTTCACCCTCCCTGATATTATTCGCAGGAGCGTAGATTTTCCGGTGCCACTTGGGCCAACAATGGCAACAATTTCAGCACTTTTCGCAACAAAAGAGACCGACTTGAGTATGCCAACAGGCTTAGGCTTGTGCAGCAGTTGAGACCTATTTGGGAGAAAAGTGTAGGAGAGGTTTTGTACAGTGAGATTGAAAGTTGGGTTAATGCAATGTTGGGGTGGTGGTGATGAGTGGTAGAAAGAAGAGGAAGGGGTGGTGGAATAATCTCCAGGGGAGTTTGAGGTTGAAAAGAGAATCGCCGAGTCATCTCCATTCATGTTTGGTTGCTCAAAGCAAGTTGCTGTCATAGTGTGTGAGCTATCTCAATTTAATTTCTGCAGAGTGAATGAGAAAATGAGGTGATCGATGGAAATTAGAAATTGAAATGTTGTACAGTATAATAAGAAATTGAGGTTAGATGTTTACTTGGTAGTGGTGGTTAATTAAGCTGGTGCATGGTTGGTAATGTTTGGTTACCGGCTTAGAAAAAGTGTGAGAAATACCAATAGGTTATAGGGACAACGGAAAACTTCATTGGAGTGTGGATTTAAACCGAGTGGTTGACAACTTCATCAACCTAAAACAATTTCCAAAGACTATTATCGGAACCAAGAGGAATTGGTGTAGCAGACAGCAGACTAAATAAAAGAAAAAATGGATTGGTCTATGAAGTTTGAAAATGCGGACCTCCCAGACTTTATAATTAAGAAAAAGCAACTGGAATTCATGTTTGTAGAAATTGATCACCATGTCAAGAGTACGTAGTAGAGTACTGTATCAAAATGATTACATGTAAATTAATGTATAAGTTGGCTTAATCAACTCATTAGAAATTGCCGCCGTTGTATGTATGTGTATCCAGCGAGATCCATATTGGTTGTGATTAAAAAAAAATTTAAAAATGTTGGTAGTGATTTAATTTTTTTTTGGCATAATTGCCAAAACATCCCTTGAACTATAATTGTCAGTTTGACCCCAAACTTGCAATCGTTAAAATTGACCCCCTAAACTTGGTAAAAATTGTCAATTTACACTCTCTTCATCAATTCTAACTTTTTTCATCCAAATGTTGATCATGTGCTACTCATGTGAGGGGCAATATGGTCATTTTGGTCACAATTTTTTTTTTAAAAAAATTGTTTGTTTCAAAACAAATATATATTCTATGCCAAAAAATACAAATATATATTCAAAAAAGATATTTATTTTCTTTCAAAGCTTTTATTTCTTTCTCTAGAGAGATTATATTTAGAATTATATTCTTAATTTATCATAAATTGTTTTATATAAAAAAAACTTGTCATAAATTATTATTTATTTATTTTGTTGTATGAATTATTTTTCCTCACATGAGAAATCATTTTTATTAATTTTTTTGCATGAATATTTTTTTTATTAATAATATATATTTGTTTTTTAGAATGAAATGAATATATTGCCCTCACATGAGTGGCACATGACCAAGATTTGGATGAAAAATGTTAGAATTAATGGAGGTGTAAATTGACAATTTTTGCCAAGTTCAGGAGGTAAATTTCAGCAATTGCAAGTTCGGGGTGCAAACTGACAATTATAGCCAAGTTTAGGGAGTGTTTTGACAATTAAGTCTTTTTTTTTTAAAGAAGCAATTTTATTAAAGGCATCCACTATAAGATCTGGAGCATGAACAAACTATTCAGAATGGGTGTCCATATCAAAACCATGACTAACTAATCTATGCGCTACAGAATTGGAATTTCTATAAGCATGGAAGAGTGAGATAGATGGGGAAGCAGAGAGCATGAGCTTGATGTCTTCAATTAGATTACCCAGTGGAGACAAGTCTTCATCATTTGAAGTTAGAGCTTGTTGCTACCATTTCATATCTGTCCCGGTACAGACCCCATGACGGGTCAGGAGTAGCCCACCATCGCTGAACAGCCCACCTCTGGGCCCATTACCACGCCCCAGCGGCATCTACTTACTCGGTAGGGATCCCCTACCGAGTGCACTGCTTTGACAACGCCCCAGCGGCCCAGGCATCGCCCCAGCGGCATCTACTTACTCGGTAGGGATCCCCTACCGAGCCCACTAGCAAAGCCCTGGCGGTACCCCAGCGGTACCAGCAATACCAGGCCGGGTGTACCGACAACAAGCCTTCCCCTCGGCCTTACAGGGACATCCCTCGACCCGGTACCGTGGAACACACAGTCCAGTCGGTACCGGCGCAGCCACCTGGCAGCACGTGCTCGTCCACTACCTCGCGGATCGCACTAAAGAATGCCCATACCGCACTAGGCACCGCCGTCCCTCGACGCGCGTGTCGAGGTAGTGGAGTAATAGAGTATTTCCTCGTGTCATGGGATGTCCCCCACGCCAGGGAAGCTTGTCTCCGACCTCAACTCATATATAAGGAGTCTTCACTCCTTATTGAAGTAAGTTCTCTCCATTCCTAGAAACTCTGCTCAAATCCTCTCGGGACTAACTTGAGCGTCGGAGGGTCTTCGGTCGGTACACGCCGGCCTCCCCTGACCTCCTTTGCCCTTTCAGGTACTCAAGTGCACTCCAGGTGCGTCCCTACCGAGCAGCTGGGAAACGGCAGGAACAGTTTGGCGCCGTCTGTGGGAACTCTTTCCACCACTTAGTAACAAAAGCACCCTCACCCCGTGAGGTACTCTACTAGTCAAGCTATGACAAAATCAGCCGGCGATGGCTCACAGCCCGTCAAGCAAGGCAAGAAGTCCAAGCAATCAAAGGACGCAATGACTATCACCGGCCTTGAGCCTCTTAACGAGGAAGCACCGGCAACAGTCCACTCCACCGAGTCGGAAACTCCTGAGTCCCACCAGAACGAATCCTCGATGATGGCTAGGCTTGAGGCCATGATCCGAGACCTCCAAGAGAGCAACGAGCGACTGCGCTGCGATCAGCTTGCGGCGCAGGAAGCCAGCGCCCGGGAGATCAGCTTGCTCCGGGAGCAGCTTAGCCATGAGCATACGCCCAATCACTCGGTCTCGACACAACCGGGGACAGAGACCCCTCTTAAACCGGCAGAACCCTTTATGGCCAGGCCAGGGCGTGTAACATTGGCGCCCAAGGTCTCGTTCCTCGATGCCCAGGGAGTGGTCCATTTCCCGGACGAAGACGGGACCGAGGGTCACATTGCAATACCTGTGAGCACGCCCGCCATCGGTACCGGCTCAGGCACTGGAAACGGGGACACATTGGTCAACCTCTTCCGGGAGCTCAGTGACCGACTCAGAAGGGTCGAGACCGGCGGTGCTAAGAGTGCACCCAGCCTCGGCATAGCAAAGAAGCCAGTCGGTCCGTTCACCAGGAGGATCCATGAGCACAACCGGGACTTCAAGAGCCTGAAGATGGACTCCTATACCGGTAAAGAGGACCCAGTAATGCATGTGACCGCATTCCAATCCGCTTACAATGGAAAGGGCTATACTGACGAGGAGTGGTGCCACGCCTTCGTCAACACCTTGACTCAGGAGGCCATGCTGTGGTTCTATCAACTAGAACCGGAGTCCATAGACAGCTATGAGCAACTAGTCGAGGCTTTCACCACCGAGTATGCCACGAAGTCCAGCTTCTTCTATTCGGTGGGAGAACTTACCGGCTTCCAGCAAGCCAGCAGGGAGCGACTGGCGGATTATATGGAGCGGTTCAAAGCTGCCTACCGGCGCTGTACCTCCAAGGACGATGTCCGTGCGGCCCAAATCTTCCGAGATGGCCTACAACCGGACGAGTTCCTCAGAAAGCTCAATGCCACGAGCGCTGTCCTCACCTACACCGAACTCATGAACCGAGCAGGGCAATACGCCCGGAGCTACTACCTGACCTACGAACGAAAGTCTCAGCTCAACGCGATGCACAAGGCAAACAAGGCCTCCGCAACCACAGCGGACCCCATCGGGGATAAGCGTAAGCAGGAGCAGGGTGGTGGCTCACGGCCGGACGACTCTCGGCAGAGCGACAAGCGCAACAAGTTCAACTCCTACCGAGGGGGTAATCGCGGCAACAACTGGGAGAACCGCGAGAACAACCGAAGGTATGATCCCCCCAACCGGGAGCGGAATCCCCAACACCAGGCTCCCCAGAGCCACCAACAACGACCGGTATATCAGGTCGGTCCCGGCTATAACAAGCCCAGGGAACAGTTGTACTCCGACCAACGAGGGCAAGGGCAGTACTCCGGTTACTCGGACCGCGGGGAAACCCAGGCCTATCCAAGTCAGTGGCCATACAGCCAACCCGCCGGTATTAACCAGGTGGACGACTCAAGTCAAGGATGGACCGAGACCGGGTATAACCGGCACCCCAAGAAGAAAAGTTCCTGGAGGCACAACCGCCCCCAGAAGTCCAGTAAGCAGGACGGTACCGACGACAGGCTGCTAGTCTGTACAACGTTCAACAAACCCTTGGGGGACATCTACAAGGAAAACCCCCAACTTTTCCCCCAACCATGGCCGAGGCAACAATACGCCAGTAACAGGACTAATACCGGCAAGTTCTGCACCCACCACCAGTCCGGGACCCACACCACCGAAGAGTGTCAGGCTCTCCGGGACGTGGCCGAACAGCTACACCGAGACGGGAAGTTGACCCAGTACACCGGTCAAGCCAATCAAGGCTACCGGAAGGAAATTTTCACCATCAGCGGAGGACCAACCTTATTCGGTACTTCGCGATCTGAGCACAAGTCTCACGTGAAGGAAGCAAAGCAGCACCTGCAATGCTTCTCCGTGCAATCCGCCCCGGTACAGAAAAGGCCTAAGCGAGACCCGTGGAAGATAGAATTCTCCAACGACGAGGAGTCCGGTATCGTGACCCCTCACGACGACCCTCTCGTGATCTCGGCCAAGGTTCACACGGACCTGATGCACAAGGTGCTGGTGGATGGCGGTAGCTCCGCCAACATCATTTTCAAAAGTGCCTACCTCAAGCTGGACCTACCGCTCGAGAACATATCGCGGACGGTGAACCCGCTCATAAGCTTCTCGGGAGATCTAGTCCAACCTCTCGGTAGCATCTGGCTCAACGTAGAGGTCGGCCAGTACCCCAGGTCCCGAAAGGTATCTGCCCACATGCTAGTGGTAGACTGTGAATCATCCTACAATTTCATTCTCGGTAGGCCTATCCTTTGTCAGATCAAGGCCTGTGTGTGCTACTACTTGCTCATGCTAAAGTTCCCTACTCCCGTCGGAGTCGCCTCCATCAGAGGAAGCCAGCCAATGGCCCGGTCATGTTATGCTCAGGAAACTAAGCCACGGCGTCCCTGCCTGGACGTGTGCAATGTCACTACCGGTGACATAGCAGCAACAACCGACAGGCCGGACGACCCCCGGGAAGGAGCAGTGATCATACAGGGAAAACCCCACGAGGAAGTAGAACACATCGCCCTGTTCCCTGAACAGCCTGACAGAGTTGTCAAGATCGGCACCGGCCTACCGGTAACTCTCCGGGGAGATCTGATCAGACTCCTGAAGGACAATGCCTCAATCTTCGCCTGGTCTTATGCAGACATGCCCGGTATCTCCACCACCATTATCTCTCATAAGCTTGGTATCGACCCCGCCTATCGGCCGGTACGACAAAAGAGAAGGGTGGGAGACCAGGAGCGATACGAGGCCATGAAGGCAGAAGTAGATAAACTCCTGAGCATCGGTTTCATCCGCGAGGTTCAGTATCCTCGGTGGTTGTCAAACCCGGTACTGGTAAGAAAGCCTAACGGGAAGTGGCGGATGTGCATCGACTTCACCGATCTCAATCGGGCATGCCCCAAAGACAGTTTCCCTTTACCGAGGATCGACCAGCTGGTGAACTCCACCGCTGGACACGAAGCCCTCAGCTTCATGGACGCCTACTCAGGCTACAACCAAATCAAGCTCGACCCCGACGACCAAGAGCACACTTCCTTTGTGACCAATCAAGGTCTTTACTGCTACAATGTCTTGCCTTTCGGGCTTAAGAATGCCGGTGCCACGTACCAACGGTTAGTCAACCGCATGTTCTCCAGGCAAATTGGCAAGACCATGGAGGTTTACGTGGACGACATGCTCGTCAAGAGTATCAAGCAAAGTGATCATCTTACCGACCTGCAAGAGACCTTCTCCATCCTTCAAGACTATGGGATGAAACTCAATCCCGAGAAGTGTGTCTTCTGTGTCGGTGAGGGTAAGTTCCTCGGTTTCATGGTCAGCCACCGGGGCATCGAAGCTAACCCCGAAAAGATTCGGGCCATCTTGGAGTTAAAGTCTCCCAAAACCTTCAAGGATGTCCAAAGCCTCAACGGCAGAATCACAGCTCTCTCTCGGTTCATATCACGGTCTACCGACCGGTGTGCTCCTTTCTTCAAAATACTCAAAACCGGGAAGAAGTTCGAAGGCTGGACCACCGAGTGCGAACAAGCCTTCACCGCCCTGAAAGAATACCTGGCAGCAGCCCCGCTGCTCAGCAGACCAGTGCTGGGAGAACCACTGTTCCTATACCTATCGGTATCTAGGACTGCCGTGAGTTCAATCTTGGTCAGGAGCGACAACCGGGAAGATTTACCGGTGGACTATGCGAGCAAGTCTCTACTGGACACCGAGACTCGGTACCCGGAGATAGAGCAGCTCGTCTTAGCACTCATGGTCTCGGCTAGGCGACTCCGCCCTTACTTCCAGTCTCACCCCATCGTCGTTCTGACAGACCATCCACTGCGGCTGATTCTGCAGAAGCCCGCGTCGGGGAGACTCACGAAGTGGAGCATTGAACTCAGCGAGTTTGACATAGCCTACCGGCCCAGACCGGCAATCAAGGCTCAAGTGCTAGCAGACTTCGTCTCCGAGTTCACACCAGAGCACGCCAGTACCAATCAACAGCCATCGGCGGAGAAAGCAACTCCCGTCGAGGGTGCCCCAACTACCGTTGGGGAGCAGACATATGACCCATCCATACCGGTTTGGCAGTTGTATGTGGACGGCGCCTCGAATGCCCACGGGAGCGGGGCAGGACTCGTCCTCATTACCCCACATACCGAGAGCCCCGACACATCCCACTTGGAGTGCGCCCTCCGGTTCAGCTTCAAAGCTTCCAACAATGAAGCCGAGTACGAAGCACTTCTGTCTGGCCTCAGGCTAGCCGGTGAAATGGGAGCCAAACAACTCCAAGTCTTCAGTGACTCTCAACTCATCGTCAACCAGGTCACGGGGGACTACCAGGCAAAAGACCCCACTATGTGCCGGTACGTGGCCTTGGTAAAAGACCTCACAAGTGGCTTCTTGTGCTTCAAATTAACAAAGGTACCGAGGGATGAGAACCAGCGGGCCGACGCCCTAGCCAGAATAGCTTCCGCTATTGACCCCAACCCGGGGGACTCGGTACCAATCATCATACTGGAACACCGCAGTGCCGAGACGACACCCATTGAGGTGAACCATTTACGTCTCGAAGAAGCGAACTGGATGACCCCAATCCTAGAGTACCTCCGAGATGGCTCCCTCCCGAGAAATAATGAGGAGGCAAAGAAAGTAAGATTCCGGTCCTCCCGGTACCTCATCATCAACAGTCATCTTTACCGGCGAGCCCACTCAATGCCATACCTACGATGCCTCGGACCCACCGAGTCCCGGGAGGCGATCAGGGAGGTACATGAGGGCATATGCGGCCACCACCCGGGAGGAAGAGCAATGGCTCACAAGCTTGTTAGGCTCGGATACTACTGGCCAACCCTCCTCCGGGACGCCGTGTCATTCACCAGGCAATGCAAGTCCTGCCAATTCAACGCGCCAAATGTACCGAAGCCATCCCAGCCACTAGAAACGATGGTCAACCCGTGCCCATTCGCACAATGGGGCTTGGACCTAATCGGGCCAATGCCAAAGGGTACCGGCGGCGTTGAATATGTGGTTGTCGCCACCGACTACTCCACCAAGTGGACAGAGGCCAAGGCCCTAAAGTCCATCACTTCCCAGCAAATTCAAACATTCATCTGGGAAAACGTCATCTGCCGCTTCGGTGTCCCTCAAGTCATTGTCACCGACAACGGAAGGCAATTCGATTCCAACTCCTTCAGAAAATTTTGCCGGTGCAAGGGCATCACCCTGTACTTCGCATCGGTAGCCCATCCCCAGACCAACGGTCAGGTGGAGGCAGTAAACAAAATCCTGAAGAGGACAATGAGGACCAAGCTGGGCGAAAAGAAGGGCGCATAGCCTGAACTACTACCGGAGGTACTTTGGGCATACCGCACCTCATATAAGGCTGCCACCGGAGAAACCCCGTTCTCCCTCGCTTTCGGTGCAGAAGCTGTAGTACCGGTTGAGATTAATTCCACAACCCACAGGATCGACACTTTCGATCCAAACGAAAACGAAGAGCAGTTGTGTCTCAACCGTGATCTACTTGAGGAACGCCGTGAACAGGCCAACCTCTGGAACGCAGAACACAAGAACAGGCTCAAACGCAAGTTCGACACAAAGGCAAAGGTCCGGTACCTCAAGCTGGGGGACTGGGCACTACGCCGCGTACGATTAAGTACGAAGGACTCTGCAGCCATGACGTTCAACCAAAAATGGGAAGGCCCCTACCGGGTAGTCGAAGTTGTCAAGCCTGGAACCTACCGGCTAATGGACTCCAACGGGTACACACTCCCGCACCCATGGAACATTGAACACCTCCGCTACTACTACCCGTAGGTCGCGCCCGTAAAAACACCGGAACACACCGGAACACACCGGTAGGAGGGTCCACACCCCCTAACGAAAAATCTGTACAACGGATTGGTCGAGCAGAGCTCCCACCGGTACTCTTGTAAAAGCCCGGTCACAGTCCGGCCAGGAGCAACGACTTCTGTTCATATATATCAAATCAGTCACTTACAGTCGGTGAAATGTGAAACTCTTATAAGTCATGTGGCCGGTACCAGCGACCCCCATGCATAAGTTTCTGCTCCTATGCTCCTATTAACATGAGGCCGGTACCAGCGACCCCCATGTGAAACTCTTATAAGTCATGTGGCCGGTACCAGCGACCCCCATGCATAAGTTTCTGCTCCCATGCTCCTATTAACATGAGGCCGGTACCAGCTACCCCCATGTGAAACTCTTATAAGTCATGTGGCCGGTACCAGCGACCCCCATGCATAAGTTTCTGCTCCCATGCTCCTATATTAACATGAGGCCGGTACCAGCTACCCCCATGTGAAACTCTTATAAGTCATGTGGCCGGTACCAGCGACCCCCATGCATAAGTTTCTGCTCCCATGCTCCTATATTAACATGAGGCCGGTACCAGCTACCCCCATGTGAAACTCTTATAAGTCATGTGGCCGGTACCAGCGACCCCCATGCATAAGTTTCTGCTCCTATGCTCCTATTAACATGAGGCCGGTACCAGCTACCCCCATGTGAAACTCTTATAAGTCATGTGGCCGGTACCAGCGACCCCCATGCATAAGTTTCTGCTCCTATGCTCCTATATTAACATGAGGCCGGTACCAGCTACCCCCATGTGAAACTCTTATAAGTCATGTGGCCGGTACCAGCGACCCCCATGCATAAGTTTCTGCTCCTATGCTCCTATTAACATGAGGCCGGTACCAGCTACCCCCATGTGAAACTCTTATAAGTCATGTGGCCGGTACCAGCGACCCCCATGCATAAGTTTCTGCTCCTATGCTCCTATATTAACATGAGGCCGGTACCAGCTACCCCCATGTGAAACTCTTATAAGTCATGTGGCCGGTACCAGCGACCCCCATGCATAAGTTTCTGCTCCTATGCTCCTATGCTCTTATATTAACGTGAGGCCGGTACCAGCTACCCTCATGTGAAACTCTTATGTCATGTGGCCGGTACCAGCGACCCCCATGCGTAAGTTTTTGCTCCTATACTTTGACATGCAGCGTGATCCTAGCGACACCCATGTGCAATTTTCATTACATATGGCCGGTACCAGCTACCCCAATGTATGCACCCACGGTGCCGGTATCAATTACCCACGTGAGACGAGTTCAAACAAGAAAGATATATATACCGGAAGACAGACTGATGTATCCAGTCCTCCCGAGTAGACACTTTGAATATTTCACTTTGAATATTTCATAAAGTGAAATTTCATAAAAGAAGGCGAAACACGCCATTATCCAACAAGTAAAGGCCTTATGGCCAACAAGTACTAGCTCCCGAGAGAGCAGTCCCCACCGGGACGATTGTTCAGAAATGGGTCGAAACCCCCACAAAAAAAACAAAGATTACAAGGCCTTTGGCCTATACCACCCACACAGGGGGACTTCATTCCTGCTGCTGCTGCTGCGCTGGTTGGCCAGAGGTACCGGCTTCTTCGTCGATCTCCTGGAGGATAGATTTGTGCTCATCATCAACGAAGTCCTCGGTGACGGTTGGCACCGGGAGTCGACTCCAGTCTTGGGCCGGGAAGGCATCCTTGATCTTGCCAAGAATGTAAGCTCCACCCTCCATATAGGCTGTGGCCTGCTCCACAGCGCGCTGCCGGTCACGCCGGTAGGCCATCACAGCCTCCTCCCTGGCCTTCCCGACAGCCTCCTCCAGCCGCTTGTCGAAGTCGGCTTGGATCCTGGCCACCTCAGAAGCCACAGCAGCCTTGGCCTTCTCCTCAGCCTCTTGCACAAGCCTACCGGCTTCCTCCTTGACCTTGACAAGCTCAGCAGTCGCCTCCTCCTTGAGCTTGTACATGGTGTTGTAGCCGGCCTTCATGTTTTCGACCTGCCCACCGACAGAGCGTAGCTCCTCCCAGTACCGGCGATCCAGCATCAGCTCCTCGTATGCCAGCTGCAAAAGCATACACATATATAAGTGTCTGGCGCTTCAAAAAAAAAAAAACAAAAAAAAAACAAGACGGTACCTTCTGCTTGCATTGAAAGAGGAGGTCCCGCTGCTGCTTCATTGTCATGGCCGGCAAGTCAGCCAACTTGGACAGCGGGAGAGGGTCCAGCAACGCCTTCCTGGCACAGCCAAGGAACAACTTGGCATTCTCGGACTCGACCTCCCTGCCAAATATGGCATCAGACCCGGTACTGCAGGTCGCCAAGACGGTACCGGCACCCTCCATGGGCCCTTCAACTGAAGCATCTGCCATAGCCACCTTTTGCTTCTTCCGGTGCTCCCTCACCTGTTTGACAAACTACAACACTGTAAGTACCGGCATCAAACAAAGACAATATATATGGAGAAGAGGCATCGGGTTTACCTCTTCCCGGGCAGTCCTTTTCAAGGACACCGTAGCAACCTCTGCTGAAACCTCAGCCTCTTCAGCCTCGGGAGCCTCAGGGACCCCCGAGTCCTCCTCCCCCACATCAGCCTCAGAAGTGGCACGCACTCGTTTGGCTTTCTTCTTCTTCCTCTTCCCGGCAGCATCGATAGCAGCACCGGCAGCCTCAGCAGGAGCGCCGGCTGCCTCCGCAGCGACCAGCTGAGCCTCGGGAAGTGGGTCGTCACCCACGGCCTTCCTCAGCTGGTAAAAATCCCTGCGCTCCCGCACCATGCTTAAATCGTCCGAAAGTCGACGGTACCGACGGAATTGAGGCAAGACTGCAAAGCGCAATACCGACATGAGACAAAAAGTATATATAGACATACATGTACAAGTGTGTTACCGGTATCAACTTACAGGGATACGGGATGGGTGCTAGGCCCGAGAAGTGAAGCGAGTACCGGTTGAGAAGAACGGTGGACCTCCTCAGGACTATCGAGATGTTCTCCCGGATCCACTCAATTTCTTCCTCTTGCCTCTCGGTAAGCTTCCTCCAAGACTGGTCAGCTGTACAACACATAAAAAACAAGAGGTTAGTACCGAGAGACAAAACTTGGCACAATTACAAGTATCAACTCGGGAAGGCTATCAACCAGGAGCGTCTCTAAAGCTACAAGGCACTCTCTTCAACGGTGGGTCAGACCCCTCGGGAAACTCCCATTGACCACCGACGAAGAAATATCGGTGCTTCCAAGTCTGCTGGGAGGTCGGATTACCAAACACCAGCGGGTCCCTAATGATCTCCGGGCTCCCGAGCTCATGAGACTCGATGTCCGCCTCACCGGCCATACCTTCCCGGGCAAGAGCACTTTTCTTCAGACAGCACCGGGTCACCTCCTTGTACTTATGTACAAAGTCCTTCAACTCAGTGTCTCGGGGACACTCTGCACAAGGTTTTCCTACCGACTTGGCCTTGTACCAACCCTTATCCGTTTTCGAGTGCTCCTCCAGGGACCACTGGCTGAAGAACACCGCCAAGTCTGGCTCGCCGAAACCACAATGCCGGTACAGGGTATAGAGAGCGTCAAGACACCGCCAGGTGTTGGGATTCAACTGAGCGATGGCAAGGCCAACCTCGGCCAAGAACCTCTGCTGGTACGATGGCAACGGAATCCGTAGGCCCTCCCCAAAGAAGAACGGGTGTACCAAGGTCTCGCCCGGTATCACCGACTCACTCCTTAGCTCTCCCCTCTCCGGTAGGCGCATGGTCACCGAGTCCGGAATACTAAAAGCCTTCCTCAGGGCCACCAGATCATCCTCGGTGGAAGCGCTGAGCTTCAGGCGGTCTACCGCATAACCCGAAGGTACCGGTTCCCCTGGTACCTCCTCCTCAGCAGTCTCTGCCTCCGACCGAGGCTCCCCACCTTCTCCCACTTCGGTGGCCCGCATTGAACTACTGCTCCCGGGAATCAACTGGCCATCTTTGAACGTATTCAACGGCTCTAAGTCTTCACCGGTAGTGATGCCCCTCATCACCGTCTCGAACATACTCTCAATGCGGACGGCGTCCGTACCGGACGAACATGACCGAGTCTCGCTGCTGCTACTCCCGGTACTGGAGGCCACGTCCACAATCTCTACCGACGGGGACCTCTCTGGCTCTTCACCAGAAAAGGCATTGCCGCTCCCTACACTCTGGCTCTCTGAATCAGACATCTGCAAGAGGTAAACTAAGTTGCTCACCGGGACGACAATCCTAAGCCTATGCAACCTAGCTCGGTACTAAGGCAGGACACCGGTACGCAAACTACGTTACAAAAGCAGAAACACATAAAGATAACACAAGAGTTCTCGGTACTTACACTGTCAAACGGCGGAAGTCGAGACAACGGTTGGTCAAATTGAACGCTACCGGCAACAGGCTCTCACACTCTCTACCGACAGGTTTCAGAGCTCTGGAATGAAGAAATTCAAGAATGAGGTGAAGTGAACTCTCTTCACCCCTATATATATAGCGGGACCTGGGACATCTGCACCGTACGACACCAACCGTCGCTTCACAGGATGACGACACGTGTCAATGCAACGGTTGAACTCCCCATGCAGTTCCAAACCGCCCGAGAGGCGACACGTATCGCCCCACTACCTCGGCAGTTATTGCCCCACTACCTCGGCAGTTACGCCAAGCATACCAACAGGCACGACCTTGGCAATTCCCTTAGAACTCGGAGCGGTTACAACTCCCTCCCGGGAGGAACCCCTTGTTCGGGGACTTGGGGGACTACGTGGGCCGACCCTAAGCGCCGTGGCTGCCACACCGACACTTGGCTACGTCCTGATATGAACTTTTGGACTAAGTCCCCGACCAAGCACTTCCTCTTGCTCGGGAC
This sequence comes from Rubus parviflorus, assembly GCA_029955375.1. NCBI lineage: Eukaryota > Viridiplantae > Streptophyta > Magnoliopsida > Rosales > Rosaceae > Rubus > Rubus parviflorus. The sequence continues at coordinate 1,372,528 of JARGGL010000015.1, read as the reverse complement.
TTGGGGGACTTCTGTTGCTACCATTTCATATCTGTCCCGGTACAGACCCCATGACGGGTCAGGAGTAGCCCACCATCGCTGAACAGCCCACCTCTGGGCCCATTACCACGCCCCAGCGGCATCTACTTACTCGGTAGGGATCCCCTACCGAGTGCACTGCTTTGACAACGCCCCAGCGGCCCAGGCATCGCCCCAGCGGCATCTACTTACTCGGTAGGGATCCCCTACCGAGCCCACTAGCAAAGCCCTGGCGGTACCCCAGCGGTACCAGCAATACCAGGCCGGGTGTACCGACAACAAGCCTTCCCCTCGGCCTTACAGGGACATCCCTCGACCCGGTACCGTGGAACACACAGTCCAGTCGGTACCGGCGCAGCCACCTGGCAGCACGTGCTCGTCCACTACCTCGCGGATCGCACTAAAGAATGCCCATACCGCACTAGGCACCGCCGTCCCTCGACGCGCGTGTCGAGGTAGTGGAGTAATAGAGTATTTCCTCGTGTCATGGGATGTCCCCCACGCCAGGGAAGCTTGTCTCCGACCTCAACTCATATATAAGGAGTCTTCACTCCTTATTGAAGTAAGTTCTCTCCATTCCTAGAAACTCTGCTCAAATCCTCTCGGGACTAACTTGAGCGTCGGAGGGTCTTCGGTCGGTACACGCCGGCCTCCCCTGACCTCCTTTGCCCTTTCAGGTACTCAAGTGCACTCCAGGTGCGTCCCTACCGAGCAGCTGGGAAACGGCAGGAACAGAGCTTGAACTGCAATCAAGCAATCACTATTAACCACCGCATGATTGATGTCCAAAGCGTGGAGAAAGAGGAGAAGAGACTGAGTGTTTCCTGTACGCAAAGCCTGCAATGAAACCACCCTTGTGTGGTCACGAACTACTCCCCCAACATACACCACCAAAATTGGACGAACTAACAAAAGATCCATCAATATTGAGCTTGACAGAACCCTCAAGAGGAAGAGTCCAAAGTTTAGTCATAGGAATTGGTCTGCTACTAATAATGTTTGAAGAGGAAGATGATTGCAAGAACTCCTCATACCAGGACATGGTGACAGAAATAATCACCGAGGAGGGCTTTTCAATATTACGCCAAAGCTTATTATTGCTATTCTTCCATAGACTCCAAATGAACATTAACAACCGTGCAAAATTTCCAGGAGACAGAGCCACGGCTTGATCAAGCATCCATTCTTTGAAAACAAAAGAAGGAGAAACAAGAGTATGAATAGAGAAAGGTGGACTACCAATGATGGATTTCGCAATTTCGCAAAAGGACACTCACACAAAACATGGCCAATTGGTTGTGATTTAATTGAAATCCTACTCCATAAAATAATATAATAATAAATAAATAATAAAATTGACCACATATATTTATGTGGTTTTTTTTTTCTTTTTCATTTACAGTACAATAGACATCAATATTGCTTAAAAAAATTTAGGGGGGGTGTATTGTATTTGAAATTTTTTTATGTTTTAAAGATTGTTGTAGAATTCGTAAATTTAGGGGTATTCAATGAGGATTGTTAAAAAAATCTCTGCAAGTTTAGGTGTATTCAATTTAGATTTTTAATGACTTTTAATGAGTCTGTAAAAGTTTAGGTGTATTCGAAAAATCTAGAAATTATAAAGAATTCATTAAATGATGGAATATTTGTGTGGATTGTTTAGTGTTAATTGTAAAGACAAAAAACTTTTAACAATCCAGCCGATTTCCATGGATTTGAAATTTTCTTCTTTTTATTATTTCATTTTTCTATTTTATCTTGTTCTTCTTTGATCCTCTCTCTCTCTCTCTCTGATCTCTCTCTCCGATTTCTTTGAAGTGATGTATATGAGCATAATTCTAGTAGTCTCTCTCTCTCTCTCTCTCTCTCTCTCTCTCTCTCTCTCTCTCTTCTTGTTCTTCTTGTTCTTCATGTTCTTCATTTATCTTTTGAAATCTTCTTGTTCTTTATTTATCTTTTGTCATCTCTCGCTTTCACACACACACACAGAACCTCTATTATTCAAGGACATAGTCAACACCACAAATAGATGTTATTTTTACCATCGTTATTCATATATCACCCATAACTCTATTTATATTTTTTACACATAAACTTTTATGGCAAGCAACAAATAAAAATGTCGCAAGACATGTTTTTTTTTTTTTTCAAAATCACATTTCTCTTAAATTTATTTTTTCTCTAATATTTTTCTATTACCAAACGAAACGAATAAAAAAATCTAATAGAAATCTAAAGCTTCAATTTCTATAACCTAATGTACTTATAAATCTAGCATAAAATGAAATAGAGAGAAAAAATAAGTCTGGTGGTAATTATCGCAAGTAATTGATCTCTCATGAAAATGAGTGGCTTATTTCCTCTACTCCATGATCTGTTCTTGATGACATTTTTTTCTTCATATTTGGGTACATATGAAACTATGAAGTTAGAAAGTTTCCATGTTAAGCAATTTATTTATTTATTGAGCTTTTACCATGTATTTTCGTCACTAAAATGATGAGTATATAAAGTTTATCTAATTCTACGAGAGTTCTTACAAGTTCATACAAGTTTATCTTTTAAAATCTATATAATTTTAAAGATTTGATAAATTTGGCGATTTTAATTCCATAGAGTTTGTAAATCCATATATTCTTTTTAAATCCATCACATAAAAAAAGTCCTCATAAATTGATATAACTTTTGCAAGCATCAATTTAAAACCCTAAAATTATCGGTAGTATAAAGCAAGTAGGGATCGTTAACAACGGGAATCAAGGGTAGAACCTAAACAAAGAATCACAAAGAATTAATATCGCAAATATACAAGTATATATATACATATGCACATCGAAATAAAGGGGGTTTAAGAGTTTGAATCAATGAATCAACGAATTTAAACTACTAATTACAATTCTAAACGGAATGGATCATTAAGTACACAACTCAAAACCCCAATCATATGAGTATGAATCGAAAACAGCCAATTTCCTAAGTCATGAATCCGAAATTAACATTGTGGAAAATCAGAAGCCAATTATTCCCCAATCAAACCCTCCCTACGAAAATCAACCTAAGTGAAAGCACCTAGATTAACAGTGTTAAGATATAAAGCTAGGCTAGTTGCTCAGGGTTTCAGTTAACAATTTGGCATCGACTATGAGGAAACTTTTAGTTCAGTGGTCAGGCACACCACAGTGAGATTGGTACTTGCTCTTGCTGCCACAAACATTGAGACAACTTGATGTGAAGAATGCGTTTCTTCATGGGGAATTGAAAGAAGAGGTCTATATGCGACAACTAAGAGGCTTTGAAGATTCAACCAATCCTCAGTATGTGTGCAGATTACATAAATCCCTTTATGGACTCAAACAAGCCCCAAGGGCTAGGAATAAAAAATTTACAGGTAAGTATTAAAGTTGAAGCCATCTCATTATGATCCTAGTCTGTTTATCAAGCAAGAAGGTAGTGATGTAGTCATCTTACTTCTATACGTAGATGATATCATCATTACAGGATCCATTGATGATTTAATTTAGTCTGTTATCACATATCTTAGTGTTGTCTTTGGTATGAAAGACATGGGAGCTTTGACCTATTTTCTGGGTTTGCAAATTGAATATCATTCAAATGGTCTCTTTATCAGTCAGAAGAAATATGCTACAGATCTTGTGTCCAAGGCTGGTATGACTTCACAACTCACGTCCCACACCTCACTTACCTCATTCACAACTTCTTGAGCATGAAAGTGAGTTACTATCTGATCCAACTTTGTACAGAAGTATCATCGGAGCTCTTCAGTACTTAACATTCACAAGGCCAGATATCTCATTTGCGGTTAATCATGCCTGTCAATTTCTATATGCTCCTACTGAAACACACTTGGCATCTGTCACTTAAAAGGTACACTAGGATTTGGTCTTACATATTCTAGAGGTGATACATAAATTATTGCTTATAGTGATTCTGATTGGGGAGGTGACCATAATACTAGGCGATCTACCACTGGTCTCATTGTTTATCTTGGCCATAATCCAATATCTTGGTGTGCAAAGAAACAAGTTGTAGTGTCTAGGAGTTCAACTAAAGCTGAATACTTGCAAATACTGCTGCAGAGGTCAGTTGGATTCAACAGGTTTTGTGTGATCTTCATGTGTTCATTCCCTCTCTACCACTTAACTACTGTACCACTTAAGTTGTTTTTCATTCAAAGATTAAGAGCTTGGAGACTGATTACCATTATGTTAGAGAGAGGGTACAGAATGGCAGTCTCATATTGCAATACATACCTACTCAAGAACAGACAACTAATATGCTAACCAAGGGTCTTCATGGTCCTTTATTCAATGCTCATGTTGGCAAACTCAGATTGGGAAATCCCAGTTGAGTTTGAGGGAGGATGTTGAGAGTCAATGCCTTTAGAAAAGTCTTCATCAAGATTGAAGGACACGTGTCCTAATCACAATGGTTTTGTTATGATGGTTTCTGTATAAGATGTGATTTGCTTTTCTAGTTAAAATATGCTTGATTGATTGTGATTCCTTTTTTTCCTCTCTCTCGTAACAACTCAGAGAGCTTATGCCTTTCATGGCTTGTAATCTTCTATCATCAATAATGATTTCTCCAAGGTTTCTTATCAAAAGTAACTTAAAAGACATGAGAGATCACCTTAATATCACTTGGTGGTTATGCATTCTGCAGTGGGAATAATATTGTGGCATGCTCTCCACATACAAATGGCAACTTTCCCGGTATTAATTAGGTCTCAGTTGTGACCGATCAAAAGGGAGCATTTTGAGGCTCTGTTGTGACCAATTGAAAACCATAAGCGCGTAGGACTCTTTATCCGTCCAAATGTGCATTTGAGGTCCATTACGGGCCGATCCGTGACTGATTGTCAAGGTGTAAAACCCACCGCACTTCAACGTAACTAGGCCAAGAGTAAAAGTGTAAAACTGAGCCAAACCCATCTTTGCTTCCCTCAATGATGAGCGAGGAAAATATGGCGAGTCTAAACTCTAAAGATAGTGGATTGAGGAGAGCCTCCGACCATTTTGGCAAGCATAACCACATTAAATGTATTCAAGTGAGGAAAACCCATGTTACCTCCACTTTTAGTCTAAAATCCTAAATGTAAAAGGAACATAAAATTTGAAATTATAGAAAAATCTCAAACTTTTCCATAATCTTGAACACCAAATCGTATACAATATATGAATTCATTTGATATATTATGACCCAAAATGAACTGCAGTTCAAAGTTATAACAACTCAAATTCGTAGTCTAAACTGGTTTTTCACTCTGTAACGTCCAAAACAATCACTTTGTTGATATTTCAGTAGGTTGAGCATGAATTGTTAAATCTTTTCAATTACACTAGCTTCTAAACTCTTATGCAGATTTTATTTTTATTTTTTTTCATCTAAACTTACCCAACTTTTTCTACGTTAAAAATTAGTGCGAAAATAATTCTCTCTTTTTCTCTTACCAGCTTAAAGTTGGTAAAGTTTTGGTAGAGTCTCCTACAAAGTATAAACTACAAAATAAATCTTATAATTTTTGCATATTCATTCAAAAATGAGTTTTAATTTGTCTTTAGAATTAACCCAAATGATGATAGAGACTAATTAAGGGTTCGATCATCCTTCAATATAACCAAAAAAAAAAGAGTTTGAATTTTTCAAATTAATTGCTGATTAATTGATTCTACTTGTGTCCTGTTGTGCACATTGGATGGATGACAAGTTAGGCATTTTTTGAAAGCAAAAGCTCAGCAGAGGTTTAATTTTCTGAGCTAGCTAGCTTTTGACCAAGGAAGACGAAAGTACAACAGCTATAGTAAAAAAGAAAAGAAAAGGAAGAAGTCAATGTAGCTTTTTGATTTCGTCGTTCTTTTAAGATATATAGAGATTTCCTGTGAAAATGACTTTGGCCAATTAGAGAAGAGATAACATTTGTGCACTGCAAATGTTAATGTTCTGAGTTGCGCGTGCTATGACTTTAGCTTCTCCGGCATTGACAGTAACTTTGCAGGCATGCCCTCCATCATAAACAACTTCATCACCATGCCCGTACCCAGATAATTATGATCGATCTATGTACTTATTACTCTGATAACTCAGTAATAAAGCCCACATCGAGCAGAAAAGTTACCTATATATCCCCTCTCGCTCTCTTCTCTACAAGCCATCGCATGCATGATTTCAAAGGTAATAAATGCATATGAAGGGATCAGATTCTCAATGGTATAGCTAGTTGGGTCTGGACTCTGGAAGCTCACATCTGAACGCAGGTAATTATTGCTGTACGTGAAGGTCACATCTCTGAAAACTCAGCTTGTTCTGACTTCTGAAGGCTTTGACGGGATCCTGACTTCCTCCCTTGTTATCTTCTACATTTCCGAACCCCACTCTCTATATATATATATATATTCATTTCTCTACCGGTACGACCTATATATATCTTCTAACGATGGTCAATTCAATTTATATATATATATATCTGTCTAAGTGATCGACTAGTCAAGTCAAGTCTTTCTTCCGCGCGCTATAGCTAGCTCTGATCAGTTCAACTTTCAAGAAGTGTGTATCCTAGCTAGTCTAATCTCGATCGATCAGTTTCAACTTTGCTTTTGCTTTGCTTTGCTTTGGAGATAGTAAAATGGTCCCTTCCCGAGGTCCTGACATGCCTTCACAAACAGTAACTTGTCTAATTAAGCATCACCATCACACAAAATTAATCATGCATTATCAGAAGAAGATAACCGAAAATTCTACGATACTCCAATAGGTAAAAGTTGAAAAGTAACGAGTTCAAGTGCCCACAAGGGAAGATAACTACTTCATTAATCGCATGCCAACTAGTTAGGTAAAAATTACACAATACCATCACAATTAAGTTGAGGTATAACTACCCAGCTGGGCTTAAACGTACTTGCCAGTCCAAAGCCTGCTGCTTCCGAACACAAAACATTGATCATGATTCATGACGTACTAGCTTGAACCCGGCCACTAAAATTAATTAAAAACGTACGAAATTAAGATGATGAGTTACTGTGAAGGAGGAAGAGGAGGGCGAGAGGAAGGAGGACCGCCCCAAGGCATGAGCATGACAGCCATTTGATCATGATGATGAGTATGAGAGATGGGCGGTGGAGTGCCGTAAACACAGGCCGCCGCCGCCGCAGTACCACCACCACCACCACCAAAACCACAACTAGTTGTAGTACTAGTCTCCTGATGATGACTAGTGCCACCACCCAATATGCAAGGCTTAGTCTCTTGTTCATCATGATCATCACATCCACCACCAGCCGGCAACTTGTGAAACCTTGGTTTCAGGAAAATGGCAGCCACAACCACCACGAGACTCGCCGCTATAACCTTGTCTCCGACAATCCCGCCAAACACCTGGCCTTGTGATCCTGCAAGACATATTCCAAAAGAGCAACTGCTTAAAGATTCCACAAACGAGCCCGACAGACTGAGCAGGTTAAACGGTCCATGAAGCGACAGAAACGGCGCCGGCGCGTGGTCGTGGTGGTGGTGGTGGTGCGACAAAGGGCGTCGGAGTGTGACGTTTGAAACCGACCCACAACCGCTCAGCACGCTGATCCCGACGTGTCTTGTACGCGCGTATTGCACCAGGCTCTCCACCACATCCGACCCGGCGGAGATCTCGATGACCACCGACTTCATGCCCGACTCCGACTCCTTGTTGATCACAATCGGTGGCCTCGGCTTGTTCTTCGACCCCGGCGGCCTTCCTCTCGGCTTCTTTGAGTTTGAGATCATCATTATCTCCCCTGTGCTACTTGGTGATCCTCTTCCTCCCAGTAACTCCATGCTGCTGCGATGACTAACCGGTTCCAGCTTCACCGCCTTAGATGATGATGATGATCTTCCACCACACGCGCCGCCGGAGAACATGGCGATGCTCTTGGGGGTGTGGCCGGAGTCATCGTCGTTGTCGGAGGAGGAGGTTTGAGCAGAGAAGTTTAGGCCTTGGCCGCCTTGTGAGGGAGACATTGCACCGCCATAGTCTGCCATCGATCGTTAGTCTAGATTAATGGAATGAGTTCAAAGACTACAGAGGAGGAAAAAGGGACACATGGGAAGTGCTTTTAGTTAGGCTTGTTTTATATATAGTCAAGTCAGGAGGTACTTTCTCAGCAGTCTCGGACCCTCAGCTAGCTAGTCAGGTTTAATTGACTGAGAAGTATATATCGACATGGCCCCTTGTTTCTTGTGGACCCATGCCATTTGAATTTGGTTGGGCAGACGCACACCAGTAATAGTGACGAACGACGTATGATGCGGGAAGCAGGTGCTCTAATTGACTACATTGTGGACTAATTAAAAGTTGAGTAATCATATGTGATAATGATGATCTACGCTTTCTTTTAAATATTATCACATATGGTTACTCAACTTTTAATTAGTCATTATTTTTTTTTATTAGGGATTCTCTCCTAGGAAGGATTTCCTCTAACTCTCTTGGAGGGTTAAGCCGAAAAGACTAATCTCTCTTCGCGAAACGGGCTGTTGCTGACCACTGGTGCTTGACAAGTGCACGAATCCAAAGCCCTCTAAAACCTGTCTAATCTGGGTTTCGAACCTCTGATCTCATATGACCAGGATGAAGGAACAGTTCTCCCACTTAGATGTTACAAGTTTGTCAACTTGACCACACCAAATGGTTGATTATTCATCACTTTGGGCCTCACTTTCAAATACTTTCACATTCATTATTTAGTTTGTTTTTACTAAACAACATTGGTATCCACCTTCAATAATTACGTTAATGTTGAGTTGGGTATGTTGTGAGTTAACTTAGGACTTATTTGAAATTGCTTCTGAAAGTACTAAAAGGGTTTTTCAAATTTGGTAAAAGTACTTTTGTACACAGAAGCACTTGACAAGCCAAGACACATTTTATTTTTTTAATTTTTTTTATATTTATAATTAATTTTTTCAATTAATTCAAAAACGTTTTTGGGTCTCCAAAATGTAATCTCAAACAGGCCATAGTCATCATCACCTTGACAAACTCCTCATACATTATTTGGCCATCACCATCAACACAGCCTCACAAATCGTGACATGACGTAGATCAGCAGTGTATATGAAGCCATTCTTATCCTTGTCAAAAACTCTAAAAACCTCTTTCAACTCCTCCTCAGAGTCGGTGTCTTTCCTCTTCCTAGCTATATATGAGATTGATGCGTTGTTAAGTGGAAGAAAAAGAGAAGAAAAAAAAATATGGGTTAAATGAAGAGATGAAACACTACAACAAAAAACCTCATTTACGAGGAAAAACTTTGTTGTTGAAAAACGACATTTTGTCATTGTAGTATTTTGGCGAGGAAATTTTTTTTGTCGTAAGTTCGTCATGGAAAGGTCGTCAAGAAAAGTTTCCACGAGAAAATAAATAGTTCCACGTGAAATCCTTTTAGTGATGAAAATTATATTTCTCACCATTATTTTTTAGCGACAATTTCTCTCCTCGCCAAAATTCAAATTTTTCTCTCGTTGAAAATGTTTGAGAGGCTGAAAAATAGTCATTAAATATCTTACGTGACAAAATATATTTCATCGCTAAAATGATTATTTTCTCGATAATGATAAAAAATAATTTACAAATTTTAAAAAAATTTAAAAATAAAAGTACACTTTTTGGGACGAAACTATTTTTTTTGTCACTCCCTTTCACATGGCAGTTGCCCTGCCGGCCGAGCCCAACCGGCCAACCCAATCTAGTTGACCCGACTTAGGCCCAATACCTTTGTCCCTCTTTGATCTAGCATAACCAAATAAATGGTCAATTTGCTTTTGCTGGGATTCGAACCCACCCTTAACATTGGCCAGGTAGCGCTTTATTCACTGTGCCACTATGGCTTAATGATATTATTTATGATTTTATTATATTAAACCTATTGAATTAGTAGCATGAAATTGTGAGACATTGTTCTAATTTACTCGATTCATTATTGTTTTGGTACATAAAAGCCAAAATTATTATTTTCTTTTTTTATTATATATATATATATATATATATATATATATATATATTAACGGCAAGATTTCTATGAGCTTTTGAAAATAATAAAATAATACAATGGTTGGTTCCTTTTAAAAACTTCCCACCAAAACTACAACGACTAGTTAATTAGATCCTCATTAATTGTATATTTTGGCGAGTATAATTTTCCTTGCAAAAAATGTACTTTCAGCGAAAAAATTTTAGTTTTGTCGCTAATAAATTTGGCTGGTTTTGCAATGTTTCCCACCAAACCTATAATTGATGAAATCATTATTTCCTCGCTAAATGTCGCTTTGGTGAGGAACATGTTTCGTCGCGGAAGTCTCATATTTTCGATAATGAGAAAGTTAACGGAAGCACCATGTTTGGTAGCGGCACAATAGTTCAGGTACCATTTTTGATTAAAAAAATTGTAGGTACTAAAAAATACATTTCGCAATAGTTTAGGTACCATTTGAGGTTTTTATCCTCCTAAATTGGGGTACTGTGTGTGATAATTTCTCCTGTTTTGAATCTTTTTTAGAATACTAAAACTAGCTGAGCTTTCTTGGTTTGAGTACTCAATAACAGTAAAGGATCTTGTATTCTTGTGTCTTGCCAGCTCGCCCTTCTCTTCCGTTTCAATACTATCTTAATTTTTCTTTTGTGGCTCAAATTAGGAATTATCAAGTCACTTTCACGTGCCATTTCTAAGTGCACTATCACAAGTGCGGTGTTTAAGATTTCCTTGCTGGTTATGTAATCCCAAAGGCATCCTTGTGTGATCTTTAAAAACCTCTTTTATATAAGAGCAAGAGAAAATTAGATAAATTCAAATTTCTAATGGTTGTATTAGGTAAAATCCATACATAATTTTTTTTTATCAATTTACACCCAACTCACATAAGTAAACCTTTCATATAGAGTGTACGTCAAATCCCTGCAAAGAATTAGCTATGTGAATACGGGATCTTGTATCTAACCACTAGGAATCTGATGGGACATTAACTAAATTAGACGAAAAACAGACAAAACAAACTTAGTACATTTCTTAGCTAGCTATCCCTTATACTTGTGACAATTTCTCTTAAGGTGTCTTACTTTGTCACAGAAAAAAGCACTTAAAAAAATTGAATTATTGTTTATTTTAGGGTAGTGAGATCCTCAGGAAAACGTTTAAGCTTTATGAAAATTCATAGATAAGTTGAAAGGTTTCTTATTGTAATAGCTTTTAGTCTCTTCCTTTCCAACTTGGTTCACAGTAGCCACAACTTTTCCCTTCTCTTTCTTGATCTTGCTTTCTTCTTGTGTAGAGATAGATATGAGTGCATTGATGATCCACTTTTGTCTCTGAGTGTTGTAGGTGGTCAAAAGGTGATTATATTGGGGAGGTAGAGAATTTAGGGTAACGCCACAAATTCCTTTTTTTTGTTCTTTTTTATTGTATCAGAACATCTTTTTCTACGTAACGTTCGTCGACAAAAGTGCATTTTTCCTATTTTTACTATCTTTATTAACTCTGGGTTTGTACACGTTTTTTTTCTTCTTTAACGGAAATTTACGTCATCTCCTCCCTCTGCGCGCTTACATCCTTTTTCAAGGCCCATTAATCTCTTGTCGCATCAGGAATCTTTTTCGAGGGTGACTTTTCCTAGTTTTTTATCAGGAATCTCAAAATGTGCTCTCAGCCACGAAAAATCAATCTTCAGGTCTCAAAAATTTCTTGATACAGTTAGCATTCCTAGTACAACTAGGAATACTCTGGAAATTCGCCTTCTTACAAATCTACACATCAAAACCTCAACTTTAGCTTTTTTCTCTTCTTTGCTGATGAAAACCTACGAAACACAAAAATAAAGTAAATAGCTCAAATATACATGAACTAACGAAGAAAAGATAGGGAAATACAATATAAATGAAGAATAAATATAAATGAAGATAGGGAAATACAATAAATGAAGAATAAAACATAGAACTCACCAATTTGTAATGTAATTAAGATGCACATGTAAGAAATGCTCGAGTATGTGTATGCAGCCCATGTGTAAAGCCAATCTACCATAATCAAATAGGCACATAGGACACGATATAACCCACTAAACTCACATAGGATCAAGAAATATTACCACTCAAGTATTTAGAGGCAACGTGTATATCACTCAATAGCAATTTCACAACACACACTGCCATATGCTTGCTTTTCAATCTAATATCCGCTAATTAGCTCACAACTCATTAGATCAAGAGATCTTTTATTCGATTGTAATAAGGTTGTTGTTCCAGCCGTTTCCCAGCTGCTCGGTAGGGACGCACCTGGAGTGCACTTGAGTACCTGAAAGGGCAAAAGAGGTCAGGGGAGGCCGGCGTGTACCGACCGAAGACCCTCCGACGCTCAAGTTAGTCCCGAGAGGATTTGAGCAGAGTTTCTAGGAATGGAGAGAACTTACTTGAATAAGGAGTGAGGACTCCTTATATATGAGTTGAGGTCGGAGACAAGCTTCCCTGGCGTGGGGGACATCCCATGACACGAGGGAATACTCTATTATTCCACTACCTCGACACGCGCGTCGAGGGACGGCGGTGCCTAGTGCGGTATGGGCGTTCTTTAGTGCGATCCGCGAGGTAGTGGACAAGCACGTGCTGCCAGGTGGCTGTGCCGGTACCGACTGGACTGTGTGTCCACGGTACCGGGTCGAGAGATGTCCCTGTAAGGCCAAGGGGAAGGCTTGTTGTTGGTACACCCGGCCTGGTATTGCTGGTACCGCTGGGGTACCGCCAGGGCTTTGCTAGTAAGCTCGGTAGGGGATCCCTACCGAGTGAGTATATGCCGCTGGGGCGTTGCCTGGGCCGCTGGGGCATTGTCAAGGCAGTGCACTCGGTAGGGGATCCCTACCGAGTAAGTAGATGCCGCTGAGGCGTGGTAATGGGCCCAGAGGTGGGCTGTTCAGCGATGGTGGGCTACTCCTGACCCGTCATGGGGTCTGTACCGGGACAGATATGAAATGGTAGCAACAGAAGTCCCCCAAGTCCCGAGCAAGAGGAAGTGCTTGGTCGGGGACTTAGTCCAAAAGTTCATATAAGGACGTAGCCAAGTGTCGGTGTGGCAGCCACGGCGCTTAGGGTCGGCCCACGTAGTCCCCCAAGTCCCCGAACAAGGGGTTCCTCCCGGGAGGGAGTTGTAACCGCTCCGAGTTCTAAGGGAATTGCCAAGGTCGTGCCTGTTGGTATGCTTGGCGTAACTGCCGAGGTAGTGGGGCAATAACTGCCGAGGTAGTGGGGCGATACGTGTCGCCTCTCGGGCGGTTTGGAACTGCATGGGGAGTTCAACCGTTGCATTGACACGTGTCGTCATCATGTGAAGCGACGGTTGGTGTCGTACGGTGCAGATGTCCCAGGTCCCGCTATATATATAGGGGTGAAGAGAGTTCACTTCACCTCATTCTTGAATTTCTTCATTCCAGAGCTCTGAAACCTGTCGGTAGAGAGTGTGGGAGCCTGTTGCCGGTAGCGTTCAATTTGACCAACCGTTGTCTCGACTTCCGCCGTTTGACAGTGTAAGTACCGAGAACTCTTGTGTTATCTTTATGTGTTTCTGCTTTTGTAACGTAGTTTGCGTACCGGTGTCCTGCCTTAGTACCGAGCTAGGTTGCATAGGCTTAGGATTGTCGTCCCGGTGAGCAACTTAGTTTACCTCTTGCAGATGTCTGATTCAGAGAGCCAGAGTGTAGGGAGCGGCAATGCCTTTTCTAGTGAAGAGCCAGAGAGGTCCCCGTCGGTAGAGATTGTGGACGTGGCCTCCAGTACCGGGAGTAGCAGCAGCGAGACTCGGTCATGTTCGTCCGGTACGGACGCCGTCCGCATTGAGAGTATGTTCGAGACGGTGATGAGGGGCATCACTACCGGTGAAGACTTAGAGCCGTTGAATACGTTCAAAGATGGCCAGTTGATTCCCGGGAGCAGTAGTTCAATGCGGGCCACCGAAGTGGGAGAAGGTGGGGAGCCTCGGTCGGAGGCAGAGACTGCTGAGGAGGAGGTACCAGAGGAACCGGTACCTTCGGGTTATGCGGTAGACCGCCTGAAGCTCAGCGCTTCCACCGAGGATGATCTGGTGGCCCTGAGGAAGGCTTTTAGTATTCCGGACTCGGTGACCATGCGCCTACCGGAGAGGGGAGAGCTAAGGAGTGAGTCGGTGATACCGGGCGAGACCTTGGTACACCCGTTCTTCTTTGGGGAGGGCCTACGGATTCCGTTGCCATCGTACCAGCAGAGGTTCTTGGCCGAGGTTGGCCTTGCCATCGCTCAGTTGAATCCCAACACCTGGCGGTGTCTTGACGCTCTCTATACCCTGTACCGGCATTGTGGTTTCGGCGAGCCAGACTTGGCGGTGTTCTTCAGCCAGTGGTCCCTGGAGGAGCACTCGAAAACGGATAAGGGTTGGTACAAGGCCAAGTCGGTAGGAAAACCTTGTGCAGAGTGTCCCCGAGACACTGAGTTGAAGGACTTTGTACATAAGTACAAGGAGGTGACCCGGTGCTGTCTGAAGAAAAGTGCTCTTGCCCGGGAAGGTATGGCCGGTGAGGCGGACATCGAGTCTCATGAGCTCGGGAGCCCGGAGATCATTAGGGACCCGCTGGTGTTTGGTAATCCGACCTCCCAGCAGACTTGGAAGCACCGATATTTCTTCGTCGGTGGTCAATGGGAGTTTCCCGAGGGGTCTGACCCACCGTTGAAGAGAGTGCCTTGTAGCTTTAGAGACGCTCCTGGTTGATAGCCTTCCCGAGTTGATACTTGTAATTGTGCCAAGTTTTGTCTCTCGGTACTAACCTCTTGTTTTTTATGTGTTGTGCAGCTGACCAGTCTTGGAGGAAGCTTACCGAGAGGCAAGAGGAAGAAATTGAGTGGATCCGGGAGAACATCTCGATAGTCCTGAGGAGGTCCACCGTTCTTCTCAACCGGTACTCGCTTCACTTCTCGGGCCTAGCACCCATCCCGTATCCCTGTAAGTTGATACCGGTAACACACTTGTACATGTATGTCTATATATACTTTTGTCTCATGTCGGTATTGCGCTTTGCAGTCTTGCCTCAACTCCGTCGGTACCGTCGACTTTCGGACGATTTAAGCATGGTGCGGGAGCGCAGGGATTTTTACCAGCTGAGGAAGGCCGTGGGTGACGACCCACTTCCCGAGGCTCAGCTGGTCGCTGCGGAGGCTGCCGGCGCTCCTGCTGAGGCTGCCGGTGCTGCGATCGATGCTGCCGGGAAGAGGAAGAAGAAGAAAGCCAAACGAGTGCGTGCCACTTCTGAGGCTGATGTGGGGGAGGAGGACTCGGGGGTCCCTGAGGCTCCCGAGGCTGAAGAGGCTGAGGTTTCAGCAGAGGTTGCTACGGTGTCCTTGAAAAGGACTGCCCGGGAAGAGGTAAACCCGATGCCTCTTCTCCATATATATTGTCTTTGTTTGATGCCGGTACTTACAGTGTTGTAGTTTGTCAAACAGGTGAGGGAGCACCCGAAGAAGCAAAAGGTGGCTATGGCAGATGCTTCAGTTGAAGGGCCCATGGAGGGTGCCGGTACCGTCTTGGCGACCTGCAGTACCGGGTCTGATGCCATATTTGGCAGGGAGGTCGAGTCCGAGAATGCCAAGTTGTTCCTTGGCTGTGCCAGGAAGGCGTTGCTGGACCCTCTCCCGCTGTCCAAGTTGGCTGACTTGCCGGCCATGACAATGAAGCAGCAGCGGGACCTCCTCTTTCAATGCAAGCAGAAGGTACTGTCTTGTTTTTTTTTTTTTTTTTTTTTTTTTTTTGAAGCGCCAGACACTTATATATGTGTATGCTTTTGCAGCTGGCATACGAGGAGCTGATGCTGGATCGCCGGTACTGGGAGGAGCTACGCTCTGTCGGTGGGCAGGTCGAAAACATGAAGGCCGGCTACAACACCATGTACAAGCTCAAGGAGGGGGCGACTGCTGAGCTTGTCAAGGTCAAGGAGGAAGCCGGTAGGCTTGTTCAAGAAGCTGAAGAGAAGGCCAAGGCTGCTGTGGCCTCTGAGGTTGCCCGGATTCAAGCTGATTTCGACAAGCGGCTGGAGGAAGCCGTCGGTAGGGCCAAGGAGGAGGCTGTGATGGCCTACCGGCGCGACCGTGCGCGTGCGGTGGAGCAGGCCACAGCCTATATCGAGGGAGGTGTCTACATTCTTGGCAAAATCAAGGACGCCTTTCCGGCCCAAGACTGGAGCAAACTCCCTGTGCCTAGCGTCACCGAGGACTTCGTTGATGATGAGCACAAGTTTATCCTCCAGGAGATCGACAAAGCAGTCGGTACCTCTAGCCAACCGGAGCAGCAGCAGCAGGAATGAAGTCCCCCTGCGTGGGTGTTTTAGGCCAAGGGCCTTGTTATATTTGCCTTTCTTCTCTCTTTTTTTTTTTTTTTTTTTGTGTGCGGGTTCGCTTTTTTGACCCATTTTTGAACAATTGTCCCGGTAGGGACTGCTTTCTCGGGAGCTAGTACTTGTTGGCCATAAGGCCTTTTATTTTTGTTGGACAATGGCGTGTTTCGCCTTTTATTTTAGGAAATTTCACTTTATGAAATATTCAAAGTGTTTACCCGGGAGGACCGGATTTATCAGTCTGTCTTCCGGTATGTTTTTCACTTTTCTTTTACTCCCATCTTACGTGGGTAATTGATACCGGCACCGTGGATGCATATATTGGGGTAGCTAGTACCAGCCATATGTTGATAGAATTGCACATGGGTGTCGCTAGGATCCCGCTGCATGTCAAAATATAGGAGCATAGGAGCAGAAACTTATGCATGGGGGTCGCTGGTACCGGCCACATGACTTATAAGAGTTTCACATGGGGGTAGCTGGTACCGGCCTCATGTTAATATAGGAGCATAGGAGCAGAAACTTATGCATGGGGGTCGCTGGTACCGGCCACATGACTTATAAGAGTTTCACATTTCACCGACTGTAAGTGACTGATTTGATATATATGAACAGAAGTCGTTGCTCCTGGCCGGACTGTGACCGGGCTTTTACAAGAGTACCGGTGGGAGCTCTGCTCGACCAATCCGTTGTACTGATTTTTCGTTAGGGGGTGTGGACCCTCCTACCGGTGTGTTCCGGTGTTTTTACGGGCGCGACCTACGGGTAGTAGTAGCGGAGGTGTTCAATGTTCCATGGGTGCGGGAGTGTGTACCCGTTGGAGTCCATTAGCCGGTAGGTTCCAGGCTTGACAACTTCGACTACCCGGTAGGGGCCTTCCCATTTTTGGTTGAACGTCATGGCTGCAGAGTCCTTCGTACTTAATCGTACGCGGCGTAGTGCCCAGTCCCCCAGCTTGAGGTACCGGGCCTTTGCCTTTGCGTCAAACTTGCGTTTGAGCCTGTTCTTGTGTTCTGCGTTCCGGAGGTTGGCTTGCTCCCGGCGTTCCTCGAGTAGATCGCGGTTGAGACACAACTGCTCTTCGTTTTCGTTTGGATCGAAGGTGTCGATCCTGTGGGTTGTGGAATTAATCTCAACCGGGACTACGGCCTCTGCGCCGAAAGCGAGGGAGAACGGGGTTTCTCCGGTGGCAGCCTTGTATGAGGTGCGGTACGCCCATAGTACCTCCGGTAGCAGCTCCGGCCATGCGCCTTTCTTTTCGCCCAGCTTAGTCCTCATTGTTCTCTTCAGGATTTTGTTTACCGCCTCTACCTGACCGTTGGTCTGGGGGTGGGCTACCGATGCGAAGTAAAAGGTGATGCCCTTGCACCGGCAAAATTCCCTGAAGGAGTTGGAATCGAATTGCCTTCCATTGTCGGTGACAATGATTTGAGGGACACCGAAGCGGCAGATGACGTTTTCCCAGATGAATGTTTGAATTTGCTGGGAAGTGATGGACTTGAGGGCCTTGACCTCTGTCCACTTGGTGGAGTAGTCGGTGGCGACAACCACATATTCAACACCGCCGGTACCCTTTGGCATCGGCCCGATTAGGTCCAAGCCCCATTGTGCGAAAGGGCACGGGTTGACCATCGTTTCCAGTGGCTGGGATGGTTTCGGTACATTTGGCGCGTTGAACTGGCAGGACTTGCATTTCTTGGTAAATGACACGGCATCCCGGAGGAGGGTTGGCCAGTAGTATCCAAGCCTAACGAGCTTGTGAGCCATCGCTCTTCCTCCCGGGTGGTGGCCGCATATGCCCTCATGTACCTCCATGATCGCCTCCCGGGACTCGGTGGGTCCGAGGCATCGTAGGTATGGCATTGAGTGGGCTCGCCGGTAAAGATGACTGTTGATGATGAGGTACCGGGAGGACCGGAATCTTATTTTCTTTGCCTCAGCGTTGTCTCTCGGGAGAGAGCCATCTCGTAGGTACTCTAGGATTGGTGTCATCCAGTTTGCTTCTTCGAGACGTAAGTGGTTCACCTCAATGGGTGTCGTCTCGGCACTGCGGTGTTCCAGTATGATGATTGGTACCGAGTCCCCCGGGTTGGGGTCAATAGCGGAAGCTATTCTGGCTAGGGCGTCGGCCCGTTGGTTCTCATCCCTCGGTACCTTTGTTAATTTGAAGCACAAGAAGCCACTTGTGAGGTCTTTTACCAAGGCCACGTACCGGCACATAGTGGGGTCTTTTGCTTGGTAGTCCCCCGTGACCTGGTTGACGATGAGCTGAGAGTCACTGAAGACTTGGAGTTGTTTGGCTCCCATATCGCCGGCTAGCCTGAGGCCTGACAGAAGTGCCTCGTACTCGGCTTCGTTGTTAGAAGCCTTGAAATTGAACCGGAGGGCACACTCCAACTGAGATGTGTCGGGACTCTCGGTATGTGGGGTAATGAGGACGAGTCCTGCCCCGCTTCCGTGGGTGTTTGAGGCGCCGTCCACGTACAACTGCCAGACCGGTATGGTTGGATCGAATGACTGATCACCAACGGTAGTTGGGGCGTCCTCGGCGGGAGTTGCTTTCTCCGCCGATGGCTGTTGATTGGTGTTGGCGTGTTCGGGTGTGAACTCGGAGACGAAGTCTGCTAATACCTGGGCCTTGATTGCCGGTCTGGGCCGGTAGGCAATGTCAAACTCGCTGAGTTCAATGCTCCACTTCGTGAGTCTCCCCGATGCCTCAGGCTTCTGCAGGATTATCCGCAGTGGATGGTCGGTCAGAACGACAATGGGGTGAGACTGGAAGTAAGGGCGGAGTCTCCTGGCTGACACCATGAGTGCTAAAACGAGCTGTTCTATCTCCGGGTACCGAGTCTCGGTATCCAGTAGAGACTTGCTCGCATAATCCACCGGTAAGTCTTCCCGATTGTCGCTCCTGACCAAGATTGAGCTCACGGCCGTCCTAGATACCGATAGGTATAGGAACAGTGGTTCCCCCAGCACTGGTCTGCTGAGCAGTGGGGCTGCCGCTAGGTATTCTTTCAGAGCAGTGAAGGCTTGTTCGCACTCGGTGGTCCAGCCTTCGAACTTCTTCCCGGTTTTGAGTATTTTGAAGAAGGGAGCACACCGGTCGGTAGACCGTGATATGAACCGGGAGAGGGCTGTGATCCTGCCGTTGAGGCTTTGGACGTCCTTGAAGGTTTTAGGAGATTTTAGCTCCAGGATAGCTCGAATCTTCTCGGGGTTCGCTTCGATCCCCCGGTGGCTGACCATGAAACCGAGGAACTTACCTTCACCGACGCAAAAGACGCATTTCTCGGGATTGAGTTTCATCCCATAGTCTTGGAGGATGGAGAAGGTCTCTTCCAGGTCGGTGAGGTGATCAATTTGCTTGATACTCTTGACGAGCATGTCGTCCACGTAAACTTCCATGGTTCTGCCAATCTGCCTGGAGAACATGCGGTTGACTAACCGCTGGTATGTAGCACCGGCATTCTTCAGCCCGAAGGGCAAGACATTGTAGCAGTAAAGACCTTGGTTGGTCATGAAGGAGGTGTGCTCCTGGTCCTCGGGGTCAAGCTTGATCTGGTTGTAGCCTGAGTAGGCATCCATGAAGCTGAGGGCTTCGTGCCCAGCGGTGGAGTTCACCAGCTGGTCGATCCTCGGTAAAGGGAAACTGTCTTTGGGGCATGCCCGATTGAGATCGGTGAAGTCGATGCACATCCGCCACTTCCCATTAGGCTTTCTTACCAGTACCGGGTTTGACAACCACCGAGGATACTGAACCTCGCGGATGAAACCGATGCTCAGGAGTTTATCTACTTCTGCCTTCATGGCCTCGTATCGCTCCTGGTCTCTCACCCTTCTCTTTTGTCGTACCGGCCGATAGGCGGGGTCGATACCAAGCTTATGAGAGATAATGGTGGTGGAGATACCGGGCATGTCTGCATATGACCAGGCGAAGATTGAGGCATTGTCCTTCAGGAGTCTGATCAGATCTCCCCGGAGAGTTACCGGTAGGCCGGTGCCGATCTTGACAACTCTGTCAGGCTGTTCAGGGAACAGGGCGATGTGTTCTACTTCCTCGTGGGGTTTGCCCTGTATGATCACTGCTCCTTCCCGGGGGTCGTCCGGCCTGTCGGTTGTTGCTGCTATGTCACCGGTAGTGACATTGCACACGTCCCGGCAGGGACGCCGTGGCTTAGTTTCCTGAGCATAACATGACCGGGCCATTGGCTGGCTTCCTCTGATGGAGGCGACTCCGACGTGAGTAGGGAACTTTAGCATGAGCAAGTAGTAGCACACACAGGCCTTGATCTGACAAAGGATAGGCCTACCGAGAATGAAATTGTAGGATGATTCACAGTCTACCACTAGCATGTGGGCAGATACCTTTCGGGACCTGGGGTACTGGCCGACCTCTACGTTGAGCCAGATGCTACCGAGAGGTTGGACTAGATCTCCCGAGAAGCTTATGAGCGGGTTCACCGTCCGCGATATTTTCTCGAGCGGTAGGTCCAGCTTGAGGTAGGCACTTTTGAAAATGATGTTGGCGGAGCTACCGCCATCCACCAGCACCTTGTGCATCAGGTCCGTGTGAACATTGGCCGAGATCACGAGAGGGTCGTCGTGAGGGGTCACGATACCGGACTCCTCGTCGTTGGAGAATTCAATCTTCCACGGGTCTCGCTTAGGCCTTTTCTGTACCGGGGCGGATTGCACGGAGAAGCATTGCAGGTGCTGCTTTGCTTCCTTCACGTGAGACTTGTGCTCAGATCGCGAAGTACCGAATAAGGTTGGTCCTCCGCTGATGGTGAAAATTTCCTTCCGGTAGCCTTGATTGGCTTGACCGGTGTACTGGGTCAACTTCCCGTCTCGGTGTAGCTGTTCGGCCACGTCCCGGAGAGCCTGACACTCTTCGGTGGTGTGGGTCCCGGACTGGTGGTGGGTGCAGAACTTGCCGGTATTAGTCCTGTTACCGGCGTATTGTTGCCTCGGCCATGGTTGGGGGAAAAGTTGGGGGTTTTCCTTGTAGATGTCCCCCAAGGGTTTGTTGAACGTTGTACAGACTAGCAGCCTGTCGTCGGTACCGTCCTGCTTACTGGACTTCTGGGGGCGGTTTTGCCTCCAGGAACTTTTCTTCTTGGGGTGCCGGTTATACCCGGTCTCGGTCCATCCTTGACTTGAGTCGTCCACCTGGTTAATACCGGCGGGTTGGCTGTATGGCCACTGACTTGGATGGGCCTGGGTTTCCCCGCGGTCCGAGTAACCGGAGTACTGCCCTTGCCCTCGTTGGTCGGAGTACAACTGTTCCCTGGGCTTGTTATAGCCGGGACCGACCTGATATACCGGTCGTTGTTGGTGGCTCTGGGGAGCCTGGTGTTGGGGATTCTGCTCCCGGTTGGGGGGATCATACCTTCGGTTGTTCTCGCGGTTCTCCCAGTTGTTGCCGCGATTACCCCCTCGGTAGGAGTTGAACTTGTTGCGCTTGTCGCTCTGCCGAGAGTCGTCCGGCCGTGAGCCACCACCTTGCTCTTGCTTACGCTTATCCCCGATGGGGTCCGCTGTGGTTGCGGAGGCCTTGTTTGCCTTGTGCATCGCGTTGAGCTGAGACTTTCGTTCGTAGGTCAGGTAGTAGCTCCGGGCGTATTGCCCTGCTCGGTTCATGAGTTCGGTGTAGGTGAGGACAGCGCTCGTGGCATTGAGCTTTCTGAGGAACTCGTCCGGTTGTAGGCCATCTCGGAAGATTTGGGCCGCACGGACATCGTCCTTGGAGGTACAGCGCCGGTAGGCAGCTTTGAACCGCTCCATATAATCCGCCAGTCGCTCCCCGCTGGCTTGCTGGAAGCCGGTAAGTTCTCCCACCGAATAGAAGAAGCTGGACTTCGTGGCATACTCGGTGGTGAAAGCCTCGACTAGTTGCTCATAGCTGTCTATGGACTCCGGTTCTAGTTGATAGAACCACAGCATGGCCTCCTGAGTCAAGGTGTTGACGAAGGCGTGGCACCACTCCTCGTCAGTATAGCCCTTACCATTGTAAGCGGATTGGAATGCGGTCACATGCATTACTGGGTCCTCTTTACCGGTATAGGAGTCCATCTTCAGGCTCTTGAAGTCCCGGTTGTGCTCATGGATCCTCCTGGTGAACGGACCGACTGGCTTCTTTGCTATGCCGAGGCTGGGTGCACTCTTAGCACCGCCGGTCTCGACCCTTCTGAGTCGGTCACTGAGCTCCCGGAAGAGGTTGACCAATGTGTCCCCGTTTCCAGTGCCTGAGCCGGTACCGATGGCGGGCGTGCTCACAGGTATTGCAACGTGACCCTCGGTCCCGTCTTCGTCCGGGAAGTGGACCACTCCCTGGGCATCGAGGAACGAGACCTTGGACGCCAATGTTACACGCCCTGGCCTGGCCATAAAGGGTTCTGCCGGCTTAAGAGGGGTCTCTGTCCCCGGTTGTGTCGAGACCGAGTGATTGGGCGTATGCTCATGGCTAAGCTGCTCCCGGAGCGAGCTGATCTCCCGGGCGCTGGCTTCCTGCGCCGCGAGCTGGTCGCGTTGCAGTCGCTCGTTGCTCTCCTGGAGGTCCCGGATCATGGCTTCAAGCCTGGACATCGTCGAAGATTCGATCTGGTGGGACTCAGGAGTCTCCGACTCGGTGGAGTGGACTGCTGCAGGTATTTCCTCGTGGAGGGGCTCAAGACCAGCAATAGTCATTGTGTCCTTTGATTGCTTGGATTTCTTGCTTTGCTTGGTGGGCTGTGAGCCATCACCTGCTGATTTGGTCATAGCTTGACCGGTAGAGTACCTCACTGGGTGAGGGTGCTTTTGTTACTAAGTGGTGGAAATTTGTTCCCACAGACGGCGCCAAACTGTTCCAGCCGTTTCCCAGCTGCTCGGTAGGGACGCACCTGGAGTGCACTTGAGTACCTGAAAGGGCAAAAGAGGTCAGGGGAGGCCGGCGTGTACCGACCGAAGACCCTCCGACGCTCAAGTTAGTCCCGAGAGGATTTGAGCAGAGTTTCTAGGAATGGAGAGAACTTACTTGAATAAGGAGTGAGGACTCCTTATATATGAGTTGTGGTCGGAGACAAGCTTCCCTGGCGTGGGGGACATCCCATGACACGAGGGAATACTCTATTATTCCACTACCTCGACACGCGCGTCGAGGGACGGCGGTGCCTAGTGCGGTATGGGCGTTCTTTAGTGCGATCCGCGAGGTAGTGGACAAGCACGTGCTGCCAGGTGGCTGTGCCGGTACCGACTGGACTGTGTGTCCACGGTACCGGGTCGAGAGATGTCCCTGTAAGGCCAAGGGGAAGGCTTGTTGTTGGTACACCCGGCCTGGTATTGCTGGTACCGCTGGGGTACCGCCAGGGCTTTGCTAGTAAGCTCGGTAGGGGATCCCTACCGAGTGAGTATATGCCGCTGGGGCGTGGTAATGGGCCCAGAGGTGGGCTGTTCAGCGATGGTGGGCTACTCCTGACCCGTCATGGGGTCTGTACCGGGACAGATATGAAATGGTAGCAACAGTTGTCACGCCCCAAATTCGAGGTCGGTGATTTTAGGCACCTAACTCCGAATCTTAGGTGTGACTGTGTGAGCGCTAAAAATAAGAATAAAACAAAATCAAATACTTTTCTAAAATCGTTGAAAAAAAAATCTTTACAAATAGAAATTACACCTCATTCTAAGTTCTAATTCACTTTCGTCTTGTCTAATCCTTTTTGAAATTTCGTAATAAAAAATAATGTTGTCTTGTTCAAAGCTCATACTTCATCTTATTTAATCCTTTCGATATTTGTGTCACATCTTACAGGAGTGAGCTTACACTCAGTAGAGCGAGATTATTCTTATGTACGTGTCACCACCAAGTTATTAAAAAATAAATCAAAAGTACAATGCATGAATGCAATGCTGACTCAAAGGTCACTCATTGTACCTTCTTCTTTTGTTAGTCATCTTGTGATCTAGTTTTAAAACCCAATAAGATCAGTTTATCAACCTTTTATTGAAAGGGCTTACTTTCCCTTGTTTGTGCACTTGTGGGCTGACCATAGAATGTAATACTCCGAATTTTTGTATTGAATTTTTAGGAAATTCTTGAAATTAAGTAAGGGTTGGATGTTGGTTTTCTCGTCTAGTTTGTGAAGTGACAATATTTCGGAATGAATATTTACTTGAAACATTTTATTTTCGAGGGGTCAAAAGTTGACTTTCTTATTCGTTGATTTTCTTTGATAACTTTCTTCACGAAAGTTGTAGAACTTGTCTATAAGAGTTCGCAAACATGCGGCACGCTAAATTCCGAGATCATATGAAGGAGTTATGGTCAGCTGAAGTTTAATCTATTTTTGAAGTTTTTATGACCTAGTCTCCTATTCTGTAAAATCTGCACTGATGTATTTATTATTTGAGGATGTGGTCTTCTAATAATTTGTAGTAGACATCTTATAGAAACTCTCAGAGTTGGAATCACCTGAAAACCATTTTTCTAGATTTAGTTATGATTTTTACAAGATACGTAGACCACAAAAAGAAAGAAGATTTACCTTGTGATGCAAGCATGATCCAACAAATTGATCTAAGCATTTTTAGCTGCTAATTTCAGCATTTCCAGCACACCAATTTCAGCCTAAAAGTCTTTGTTCACACTTGCCTATTTACTAAGGTTAACTAGCAAGATTAGAAACTAACTTAAGTGAGGGTTAGTGTATTCTCTAGCCTATAAATAGGATGTTTCAGCCATGGAATT
Source organism: Rubus parviflorus (assembly GCA_029955375.1). Classification (NCBI taxonomy): domain Eukaryota; kingdom Viridiplantae; phylum Streptophyta; class Magnoliopsida; order Rosales; family Rosaceae; genus Rubus; species Rubus parviflorus. The sequence goes on along the minus strand of JARGGL010000015.1, from coordinate 1,347,393 downwards.
CTTTGCTAATTCACTTCTCTCTAGCTCTTCTTACTTCAGCCTTCTCAATAGTGTAGAAACTACACTTAGAAACTCTTTGAAGAGAAAGTAATCTCTAGTCAAAGTAACCTTGCTCAAGAACTTGGTTCTTTTAATTGTGAAGCTCAAATTCGAATTCAACTTCCCAACCTTTTGTTGATCACTTCATGTAAGTACAGAATACATTCTTATACTCTTTTATCTTTAAGATTTATCAAAGCGCACAAGTAAGAAGAAAAGAGAAAAGAATAAGTTTTATAGAAAACTTAAATCCTCTTTTCTGGAGTCATTCCCGTCAGCCAACTTTGGAAGCTTAAACTCATATTTCTGCTCATTTTACCATATAGACTTCTTCATGAAAGTTGTTCAACATTGTGTCTTCTATTCTGTGTTAAAAAGTCATGGTCATCCAACGGGTTCATATTTCTAAATCTAAGTGTTTATCCAGTATACTCAATAGAAAACCCCTATGTTGTTCATAACTTCAAATAGTCATATCTCACTCATTTCTTTACCAAATTCGATGATCTTTATTTTAAAACGAAGCTTAGAATCTGAACTTATAATCTGGAGAATATCACAATTAATGGCTAGGATTACAGTACGTAATAATTTACGTAAAAATGGTTAAAACAGAGCATAACAATTTCTGGACTGTTTTGATGAAATCTTGATTTCTGGACTTTAACATTCTGGAGATATTTACTTGGACTATACCATTGAATTCCTTGTGAAAATCTCTTCGAAATGGTGTACTCACTTGCTTAAATCGGACTTGCGATGGACAATATAACAAATTTGGAAGTTTGACGATTCTAATTGGAGAATCATGAATATGGGTGATGAACTTCTACGGACTTGGACTTAAGAACTGAAAACACTAATAACAATCTAATTATCCTTATATTGTGGATAATTTCTCTTTAATGATTGTGTTATTTCATTATATATGTTTTATTTGTATATAATTACTTACTTATAACCTCATATTGATTATTTTGTTTACTAAGTAAATACGTCAACTTAGTATTATACATGTATGTTAACATGTATTTATATGGAAGTATTGTTAAGTGTGTATATTTGATATATCCATATAAATCTGCATATACCATATATGGATTCTTGTATATGGGTCATGGGATTCTTGTATGCGGATTTACCCATGCTTGGTATTTTAGATCTTGGCTTGGGAATTTTTGTGGGTTTATGAATTGCTACTACCAGTTAAATCCAAAATATTCACTGAGAAGAGAAAATACATGTTTAATTGTGGAATATGTATTTGTGATTATGGGATGATGTTGAGCATACATTGTTTAGAGATAATCAATATTTGTTTGTAAAATGTTGATAATATGCTATATATGTACGTTGCATACATTGTTTAGAGACAATCAATATCTACTTGTGATATATTGATATTGTGATATCACCACAACATTTATGGCCGATAGACACCTACAACATTGGTGACAAATTGAGGCCAAAGGACACCTATATTGGCAGGGCCGGACCTGAGATTTTGAGGCCTGAGGCGAAAAGTAAAAATTGGCATGCACCTCTAATTATAGCAAAGAAAGAAACTGGAAAAAATTAATAGCAAAAGAAAAATGAAGAAAAAAAAAGTAAGGGAATTCAAACCTAGATTAATCAAAAATAAAAATGGGCCTGCACCTCTAATTATATATAGCAAAGAAAAATAATGCAAAAAAAAAAGAAAAAGAAAACTGAAAAAAAAACAGCAAGGAGAATTGAACATAGATTAATGGAAACAACGAGTATATATACAGCCTACCAACTGCGCCAATACAACATTTTGATATGGACTTATATTTTTATTAATTAATATCTACGTAAAAATACAAAAAGAAAAAAATTCAGGGCCCCGACGTGACATTGGGCCTGAGGCGACCGCCTCACGGGTCTTACCTCAGGTCGGGGTCTGTATATTGGTGTCCAACCCCTATAGCCACGATGCAGCCACGTTTTGTTGGTAAGTACCCTCTAGAGGCGTGGCTATTCCCTCCAATTGTCACATATAATTGTGTTGGTGGCTTTTTCTGATCATGACAGGTTGGTGGGCCATAACTGATATAGCTACCAAACTAAAGGTGTCCAGCAGTCACTATTGCTTATAGTGACAAATATGAATATATTGGTTCTTCAAGAATGTTTGACACCATCAATTGGGTATTCGGTATTCCCATTACTATTCAAATAATAAAATTTAAATTTACACATACACTTACACACCAACAATCCATACATAAAAAGCTTATACTACATATCTCTGCAACTTCACATTATACCTCAATGCATTACAAATGGTTCAATGTTTCCAACATGTAGTAATATTCATACAATGTAGAGTTGTCAACAACATATAAGCCTTGATGTTAATCTAACATGTAGTGCATGTAACTATCTGGAAGTTGAAATGCCATTATTCCAGGCTTGAAGTTATCAACCTCTCCTCCATGGATGACTACATTAGACAAGAGGAATAATAGTATAAGAAAAAAATCTTAGTTTCATGTATTAGAAGAGCAAACATACCAACCAATTCAGGAAAAATTCTATTAAACACTAAATGTAGACAAGAGATGACAAAGGATTGAATTTACGAAAATACCCAAATTAAGAGGGAGAGAGCTATACAGCTAAGAGAGAGGAACCCTGAAACCTGCAATTACATTACAATTCAGCAAATTATGAACCAAAGTAGCAAACCTTTTCACCCGAAAAGAAACCAAAATACCACAAAATACAGACATATGAAAACAAAATCACCCAAAATCAAACCTAATGTCCAAGTATCCACAAGTGTTATAAAAAGTTCCTTCTCCATGTATCATATACAATATAGTTAAAATACCATACAATAGAAATAGTTGAAGCCAATATAATTAAAAGGGAAAAAATCACCTTTAGTCCCTAAACTTTAACTCATTCGACACTTTCGTCCCTGAACTTTGAAATATATCACTTTAGTCCCTGAACTTTGAAAAAAACTATCACTTTCGTCCCTGACCGAAGTTTTCACAGAATAAACCTCCGATTCCGGCCAATTCGAACGACACCACATACTGGGCTTTGAAGCCCTCCTTGAGGCGAGTTCAACGCCACCAACCCCGCCTCAAACCGTCGCCGGACGGCGGAGAATTTTACAATTAAAGTTTCGGCCACTACCGGCTTTCGGGCTAAATTCGAGTCATTCTAGGCCGAATCGAGCTTAGCCCCAGTTATAAAAGTTACTCCTCTCATCCGTGCGAACATTTTGGCATAGGTTTTGCACCATTTTTTTCCGGTCAGGGACGAAAGTGATAGTCGGTGTTGAAGTTCAGGGACAAAAGTGATATATTTCAAAGTTTAGGGACGAAAGTGTCGAACGAGTCAAAGTTGAGGGACTAAAGATGATTTTTTCCCTAATTAAAATACCATACATGCTTACCTTCAAAGCCAACTCAAATACTTTAATCACAGCATTAATATCTAAGAATTTCTTCTAATGGATTAGAACTAGAGGATATTCCAATTTTCTTCTCAGCGTTATAATACATTCTTTAAAATACACATAACCAAATTAATTTAGATGTAAGACACAGTAAGCAATTAAAACGAAGAACCACACAATGACAAAATGATTAACAAATATCTCTAAAGAAGTGCTGGTCATTTGTGTTGTACTCTTCAAGTTAGTAATTACCACACAGAATCAACTGCCACAGAATGTGCAGTAACTACAAGATGAAGAAATTTAACCAACCATTGTTGCTCCATTACTTCTCTTATCACTAATTTTAGTCCAAGGGTAAAATGAGGTGGAAACTTTAATATACATAGAATCTAAATGCCAATATATCAACAAAGACAGTTCTGTATTAACATAAAACCATTTTCTTAATTTTTGATGTCTAACAAAGAGAGTAACAAAGAAGTGTTCCCTCGAGAGCCTTCTTCTCACCAGCACCGTCGAGCCTTCAGTAATAACCTAAAATACAAAAGTAAGAGATCCTAATTATACGTCAAAGAAAAAGTATGAATAAGATGTCATTGATGGAGTAGTACAAAAGAAACAAAATATGCTCTTGCTATCACTTAACAGGAAGAATGAAAAATAAACATGATGGTAAGCAACAACATAAAAGAGAGCTAATCTTCTGAAGCATGAGCCTCTGCAATATATTTGGCTAATTACTTCCAGAAAAGAAAAGGATATATAGTTAAAGGAAATATTCTTTTTTAAGATTTTACTACCAGAAACAACCGACCAATTCACTATAGATCCATTATTTTTAGGATTCATTTAGAATCTTGATGTAACTCAATCCAACTAATGCATTCATATATTAAGCACATAATCACGAATGAGTTCAGAAACATCAAATAGAACAAATTATATAAACACCAAAAACAACTAACTTCATGTTCTACTTGCAAACTCTTCACTGATTTGTTCAAATCACCCTTGGTAAAGATCAAACCTACATTAAATACACCCAAAACAACAAAATTAAGCGAATGCATCAACGAACCCCTTTACATCAGTTGAAAGTTAAAACAAGCCCAGTAAAACACGCAGAGAAGAAATTGTAAAAATTTCAAATTCATGAACAAATATGGAACACGCAATTGCTTTTGAATACTAAATAATAATAATAATATGAGCCCATACAAACAAACACACACACACACACACACATATATATATAACCCCTAAAAAAACAGATTGGAACATGATTCGAAAAATATGTCACAAAATTGAAAGATTATAAAATGAAAATTAGAATAAAAGCAAAAGAAGAAGACGCACCTATAGATCCCCAATTGAAAATTAGGGTTTTCATTGTTTCATGATCAAATCGATCGATAACGCTGACTCTTTTCATATCCTCTGCTTCGCGCCTAGCCTGCTTCTTCGCCACCGTAAAGCGTCTTCGTCTTTTTCTTGCTACGGCGTTCTCGTTGTCGAACCCAAGAGTTAGGGCGAGAGAGAATGAGGGTTTGGAGAGAGAGAGAGAGAGAGAGAGAGAGAGAGAGAGAGAGAGCAGATGAGAATATGAGATAAGGCAGAGAGGGAGAGAGGGAGAGAGAGAGGAGATAAAAAGAATAGGTCGTGGTTTTTTAATAAGGATAGTCACGATTATCCTTATTATTGTAGAGCAATAGTGGGGCCATCGAAACCAAATAAGAGAGATGTTAGAAATTTCAATGCACTGTTGGAGAGAGAGGTGAATTTTCCCACGATTCCTTCATTGGTGGCTATACAATAGTGGCTTTTGCCCATTATTGTAGTAGTGTATGTGATCGAATATATATTATTTTGGGTTATACCAATGATGCATTATCAGTCGAATACATTTGAGACTGAATTATTTGGGTCAAAGACGTTCTTGATATATGTGAATTATATTCAATAAAATTGGTGTGAAGCAATATAAAATGTTCTTAGTATATTTTTGATTGGTTGTTCAATTTTGATGTCTTATAAGATACATTAATATAAGAATGTTAGCTGTACTTATTGGGCATGCGTTGTTCATGATGCTACACCTTTTTGTTTTGAGGTTACGAAGCTTGGGGAAAAACGGAATGAATATATAAATGAATGTTTTTCTACTATGATTTTAATTGAATAAATGTAATGTCTTTTATTCCACTAAACTCTGGTATTGTAAAATAATAATGATTTTGTTTTCAAATAGAAACATTATTCAGACATTTGTTTCATTTGATTTATTTTGTTTTAAAATTTTAGTCACACCGCGAACTCGGGTACCATATTTCAAAATAATATTGGTCTCGGGTTTGGGGCGTGACATAGAATCTAGTGCCCAATGAAGTAAACTCAACTACACAAAAGGATTCATTTCTCTCAATCCATCTAGATTTCAATATTGCTCGTATTCTTCCATACTATTTTCTAATACATTCTCACAATTCCTCACTATGCATCATGTGTCATGATTGTAATGTTATTGCTTGTAATATAACCTACTACACACGCTTCTATAGAAAGCGATAAAATCAAACATGCAATTCAATCAATGGAAATTCACCGATTTCAATTATTAATCTATTTAACATTTATAGAAGAGGTTTCCTAAGACCCTACCTGGATTTCCATACTTTGAACCCAATGCTACTCAAGGTTGACATCACCACAACTCCCATTCTGGATAACTGAATTTTTAGCGACGATTTCACTCATCGATATCCATCGAACCTTATCGAGTAATCACTTCTTTGCTTTTTGAATTCGACTATCATTGCCAAACCATAGTTCACCAGAACAATGATTTCGGTAACCCAAGTGTTAAATACTAACCAAAGTCGATCAAATAATAATTTTAATGTACCAATCATATACTTAACGATCTCCTGATCGGACAAACCATCATTGCCAGTTATACTCACTACTAACTTCATAAATTAATTTCAATCTCAAAAGGTTCGATACCAAATTCACTATGCACTCCACCAGTCGTCCACAAAGAATAGTACTTCGAAATTCAGACCTTTCCTTTGTTCACAGGATTGCTCATAAACATTCAATCCTCTTGTGGAATCTATACCCAAACAACTATTGATCTAAAGTTCGGTAGTAACAATATATTCCTAATTGGGTGCGAGTCCTAATAACTACTAAGGACACCTAAATTCTCATTTCGCACTTCCTCTGTACCTAAAAAACTTGAAGCAAGATATGAGTACTGAGTGTAAATCAAGCAACTCAAAACTTTTCTAATCCATTAATATATATATAGGCATTGCTACAAGAGATAAGACATAGCTTTCGGTGGTGGAGCTGTGAAGACATTACATAAAAAACAGAGTAACATTTACAGTTTTTGTTTTTATGAAAAGCAGAGTAGCATGTGCACTAACAGAGTAGAGGACAAACACGACTACTTTACAAGAAAAAGGAGAGCAGTTGTAAAGACTAGGTGTTGACAGGTTGAGAGGAAGTGGAAGAAGATAATAATTGGTTATTACACCCCCGCAAGCTGACAGGGCGAGACCGCACAGGAAGCTTGGAAGCTAACAATTTGAAGCATTTGGAATGCAATCCTTTTGTGAATATATCAGCGAGTTGATCTTCACTACACACAAAGCCAACTGAAATTTCCCTTCTAACCACTTTATCTCGAATGTAATGATAATCCACTTCAACATGCTTTGTGCGAGAGTGGAAAACTAGGTTGGAAGCCAAATAAATAGCCCTCACATTATCACACCATAAGCGAGGAGGAGACAAAGCAACTCTTAAATCACGAAACAAAGCACGGATCCAAGAGAGCTCAAAAGCCGACAAAGCTAATTATCGATATTCAGCCTCTGTGCTCGATTAAGAAATACCACCGTCTTGCTTCTTAGAACTCCAAGAGATTAAATTATTCCCCAAGTAAATACAATAACCTCCCGTAGAACGACGTTCATCTGGGTCACCGACATAATATGTATCAGAGAAAGCTTGTAAATATAAAGTACCTGGAGAATAGACAAGGCCATGATCATAAGTAGACTTGACAAAGCGTAAAATACGCTTGACTGCCATCCAATGAGAAGTCGTTGGACGATGCATAAATTGGCAAATTTGGTTGACAACAAACGCAAGATCAGGCCGAGTTATGGTCAAGTATTGAAGAGCCCCAACCACACTACGATACTCGGACGGATCATCAAGAATATCACCATCATGTATACTCAAACGCTTTCCATGAGCAGCAGGAGAGAAAAGTGGTTTAACGTCTTAAAACTTAGTTCGGCAGAGCAAATCAAAAGCGTACTTTGATTGAGTCAAATAGACTTGAGAACCTTGATGGACCACCTCAATTCCTAAAAAATAATGCAAGGGACCCAAATCTTCATAGAGAACAATTGGCTCAATTGTGAGATAAGCTTAGTAACACAACCATGAGAATTGCCTGTGATTAAGATGTCATCAACATAAATCAAGAAAATTAGAAACACATGCACCATTGTGATTATATGTAAAGAGAGAGTAATCTACCAAAGATTCAATGAAACCAAGTTCCAATAAGTAGTCAGAGAAGCATTGGAACCATGCCCGGGGAGCTTGTTTTAATCCATATAAAGAACGGTGGAGTTTGCAAACATAGTGAGGGAACTGATTATCAATGAAACCAGCTGGCTGCCGCATATAAACTTCCTCATAAATATATCCATGCAAGAATGCATTTTAGACATCAAGCTGCTGAATAGACCATTTAAAATGAATATATAGCCAAAGCAATCACAGTGCGAATTGTTGTATGCTTAACAACGGGACTAAAAGTCTCCGCATAGTCAATGCCTTCTTGTTGATGAAATCCGTTTGCAACGAGGTGAGCCTTGTATCTTTCAATTGAACCATTAGATTTCCTCTTAATTCGAAAAACCCATTTGTTGGGCAGAACATTCATGATTGTTTAGGAGGCACAAGAGACCACGTGCCACTGACCTGGAGTGCATTGAACTCGATCAGCAGCCATGGCATCTCGCCATTCAACCTGTTTCATAGTTTGACTAAAACATGTAGGCTCAAGAACATTAGGAGAAACCGAAAATAACCATAGCATATTTTGGATTAGGCTTATGAATTCCATGTTTACTACGAGTCTGCATAGGATGAGAAGAAACCAGATCCAGAGAGGATGATGAACGTTGATCATGACCAGGCAAGACTGAGAGCATGTCAGGCGGCTGTAACACAGGTAAGGAAGAGGAACCAAGAATAATTGATGAAGGTGGAGAAGAAGAACTTGCCGTAGTGGAGGGTAAGGGATTAGGAGGAGGGGGATTGGGGAGGGGTACGGTAACGGTGGAAAAGGCAACACCACAGGCGATGTAGCCGGTAGAATCCAGGATCAATGGTGGATCTGAAATTGCGGAAGCAGGCAGAGGAGCAATGGTCTCTCTTAAAGGGAACATTTGTTCATCAAACAGAACATGACACGACAAATAAATACGACCAGACGAATGATCTAAACATTGATAACCATGATGATTGAGGGAATAACCAATAAAGACACAAGATTTTGAACGAAAATCCATTTTATTGTTATTGTACGGACGAAGATAGGAAAAACACGAACAATCGAACACACGAAAAAAATCATATTTGGGAGACTAATGAAAAAGAATTTCAAAAGGAGACTTAAACCCTAATAAACGTGATGGAAGTCTATTAATTAAATAAAGAGAAATATTAAAGGCAGCCATCCAATAAGGGGAAGGCATATGAGCCTGAGCAAGAAGTGTTAAACCAGTTTCAACAACATGACAATGTTTACGCTCTGCTAAGCCATTTAGCTCAGGAGTGTGAGGGCATGAAAGCCAATGATGAATTCCATGATTACGTAAAAAATTGGTGAAAACATGAGAGGTGTATTCACCACCCCCATCAGATTGAAAGCTTTTGATTTTAGCAGAGAGCATGTTCTCAACATATTGTTTAAATTGAACAAACAAATTAAAAACTTCATATGCTTAAAATGCATAGGGAACAACCAAGAGTAACGTGAATAATCATCAATAAATATGAGATAATATTTAAAACCTTGTACATATGAAAATGGAGAACTCCACACATCGGAGTGTACAAGGTGTAAAGGAAAAGTAAAGACTGACTCGGACAATTTGAAAGGTAATTTTGAACTTTTACCCAACGGACACGAATGACAAAATGACATAACACGAGATCCCTGGACATGAAGCTCCTTATTTGAAAATAAATGAGTTAGGGCTACACTACATGGATGACCAAGACGTGAATGCCAGATAGGAGCGGAAACACGAACACCAACAAGACCAAATTTAGAGGGCAAGGTATTTGACGACGACAATGAGAGAGGATAGAGGCCATTGCTACTCTTCCCGAACAAAAGCGTCTTCTGCGATTTTAGATCCTTCACATAAAAACAATCGATGTAAAATACAAAGTAGCAGTCATTATCAATAGAGAACTTATTGATAGAGAGTAAGTTGGTAGAGGTTTTGGAATAATGGAGGACATCATTAAGTTTAAAATTTGTGGTGTTAGAAGATAGAATAGAAGATCCAACATGATTGATGGGCAAACCTGTATCATGACCAACACCACCGAACCATGATATGCCTGAGTTTGATGAAGAAGACCAAGATCAACAATAACGTGCGAATTAACACCAGTGTTAGTCAGCCATGTGGAAGAAGAGGGCTGAAGTGAAGAACCAGCAACCATAGCAGACAAGTGTTTGGTTGGAACACGACCTTCATAAGAGATATTCATTCGATTGAAACAGTCAATCGCTGTATGACCCATTCGCTCACAAATTTGACATTGAGAGCGAACAGAGCCAGTAGAAGAGCCTCTACGAGCACCGCCAGGAGTACCTCCAGGAGAACTACCAAAGGAACGAGAGCCAAGGAATGAACCTCCTCGCCCAACAGCACCCCGCGGGACAAACCTCCACGAGAAAAACCACGACCTCGGTGAAAATGACCGCGAAGACGAGATGCAAAGAGAGTAGTAGCCCCAGAGTCAAGGCTAGGAATATTGTAAGTCGACCAACGACGCTCAACATTGAGAAGCAACGCCTCAAAATCATCATAGGTGATCAGCGTATCGCGAGCTTGAGCAGAGCTCACAGTCATCTCATATGTAGCCCTAACATTATTCATGATGATAGAGACCAAGTCTGGATCACTAATAGGACTGCCAGAGAGCGCAGGATTGTCAGCAACAAAATTGATCTTGTCCAAAAAATCAGAGATGGAGAGATCGCCCCTGGTAGTACGCAGGAGCTCACTACACAACTGCAAGATACGATTCTGAGAGGGTGAAGCATAACGCTTCGCAAGAGAAACCCATGTAGCTCGGGACGAGACTGAATGAGCCACAGTAGATAGAACAGAGGGTGTTAAAGAGCCATTGATCCATCCTAGAATCATCTGATCATCTTGAATCCAGGCCTCGTATGCTGGATTCACCATATTAGTGAGTTAACCAGCATCATCCTTTGTAAAACAATCAGGACATTCAGAGGAACCGTCAACATACTTCATAAGTTTCCTGCTTTTAAGAGCAGGAAGAATTTGAGCAAGCCAGAGTGGATAGTTAGTGCGATCGAGTTTGATGGTGAGGAAATTGACAACATTGGAATTAGTGGTGGTGGAGGAGGAAGAGGAAGAGGCCATTTGATTTGAAGCGGAAAAAAAATGTGAAGAACTCGTTAGACTATAACTGCTCTGATACCATAAAGAACTTGAAGTAAGATATGAGTACTGAGTGTAAATCAAGCACACTCAAAGCTTTTCTAATCCATAATATATATAGGCATGGCTACAAGAGATAAGACATAGCTTTCGGTGGTGGAGCTGTGAAGACATTACATAAAAAGCAGAGTAACATGGAGTAACATTTACAGTTTTTATTTTTATGAAAAGCAGAGTATCATGTACACTAAGAGAGTAGAGGACAAACACGACTACTTTACAAGAAAAGGGAGAGCAGCTACAGGTTGAGAGGAAGTGGAAGAAGATAATAATTGTTTATCTTTCCGAAGTTTGTGAAGAAGCAAAAGCCACAACACAAGCTCTCCCATTAAAAACATAACCATCCATTCCCTCTTTGCATGCACTTTTCTTGGTGATCCGTCCAGGGTCGACCGGTCGACGTCCCTTGTCGACCGGTCGACGGCTGGCAGCCGGGTTGTTTCTCTTGTTTTCTTCTCCTTCCACCACCCAAATCCCTTTCCTTCCTTCACCAACTTTCTTCCTCACTTCCTCCTCTATATCCTTGCCTATGTTTTCTCCATCATTCTAGCACTTCTACATCACATATGCTTGGATCCATCAAGAACACCAAGATTGGGAGGCCAAGAGCAAAGAGAAGAGGAGCTTGCTACTACTTGAGTGACACAAGGAGCTGCTGCCATCTTCATGAGAATCCCTCAACTTTCTCTTTATCTTTCCCTAGTTTATAGTTTGTTTATTGTGGGAGTATTGATGTGTAATCTAAGCATGTGTGACTAGTTGTTTAGGATTGGGGACTAGGGTTGTGTGCCCTAGTCCATTTGTGATGTGATGATGATTTGAATTATGTGTGGATGCTTGAAGATGAATAAATATGTGTATTGTCTATTCTAATATGTGTTGGATGTATATTTGAGGAATTAGTCACTCTTTGGTATGCATTTGATCCATCTTGTATGAGTGTGTAGGGTTTGACCACTTTATTATACTCTAGGCAATTGGCAATATGTGTGATGAGCATGTTTCATTTGTGTGATCCTTTATTCATGTGCTTTTACGCCTCCTTTCTTTCTACCATCCCGCGGAGAGTCCCTAAGACCCTAATAAGGCTTAGGAATACCTTAGGAAGAGTCTTTTCCACATCGATAATATCGGTGGAATGGTGGATTACACATGTGTTGCTTGTTTGAGTCCCTAGTTTCGACACTTTTACGCCTCTTAAGCACTTTAGGGGATTCGGTATTAGGTAACATAGAGGAATCCCCTATGACACCTAGAGAGTTCGAATGGCCCTAATAAGGCATTTGAATACCTTAGGAAAGCACGGTCCTAGAACCATAACATGGCTAGGATACGGGGCTTGATTTATTCATCACTTAAGCATAAATGCATAACCGGAATATCATTCATCATTGTGGGCTTTGGTAGACCCCGAATACTCAATCGTTCTATCATTTCTATCCTCTTCATGTTCCCTCTCTTTATGTTTTGTGCATTAGATAGTTTACTTTATGTTTTGTTTGTTTGCATTTCACTCTTTCATATTTCCAATAACATTACACTACACTCACTCGTATATCCACTTCACCATTTCATCTTCCCATCTCTTGCCTCATCATATTTGTGCATCTTCTTTGGTTACTTATTTGCCAAGGGGTTGAAGGGCCATCGATCCCCGTTGGAACGACAACCCCGGATCTTAAATATACATACACACTTTTGGCAATTGTCAAATGGCGCCGCTGCCGGGGATTGAGGTTCAACCTTGATCCCTTGGTAATCGGTAACCGAGTTTCTTGCACTATTCTTTTTGTTTTGTGTGATATAAGCATCTATGTTTAGTTTATTTTATTATGAATAAAGAGCTTATGGGTGGTTGGATAAAGTATGATGGATGTTTCGGTGAAGAGAATTCATTTTTGTGTTGTTTTGTTTGATTTCCAGAATCTGCCTGGGAGGAACAGTCCACTTGGGAAGCATTTTTATCTCTTTTCCACCGCTGGATTGAGCTGCAACTTTACAGTTTCCTCTGTGTGTGTAATGTTCCCTGTTCAAATTTCATTGAGTTCCAACCGTTGGATCTCCAGATTTGCAGTTCCAAAGGAGTGGTACTTGACGATTGCCAAAAGTTAGTAAGTATATTTAAGATCCGGGGTTGTCGTTCCAACGGAGATCGAAGGCCCTTCAACCCCTTGGCAAATAAGCAACCAAAGAAGATGCACAAATATGATGAGACAAGAGATGAAAAGAGTGGATGAGGCGTGTATATGACAATGTGTGTGTAGAGGTGTAGTGTTTTTGGGTTTTCGAAAGATAGTGCAAAGTAATGACAAACAACAATTAAAATGCAAGAAAGTATAAATATGCAAATAAAGTAAGATAGGTGTTGGGGTTTTCGGGCAAACCCCAAGTCCAATGCAACTAGTGATCCTCTAACACGAAACCATGTCAATGTGTCCACGAATCAAGCCCCGTATCCTAGCCATGTTATGGTTCTAGGACCATCTTATCATGTGTATTCTAGTGCCGGATTATGGATCACTAGAACTCTCTCAAATTGGTTTGAGAGGCGAAGGGCACAAAGACTTAGAAGCTCAAACAAGGGAACCTCATCACACATATTGCCAATTGCCTAGAGAAGAGTAAAGTTGTCAAGCCATACACAACTCATACAAGATGGACCAAATGCATACCAAAGAGTGACAAATCTTCCAATACACATTCAATACATATGAAAATAGACAATACACATACCCATGAACCAACAAAGGCATTTATTCATAAATCAAAGTATCACATAGTCACATTGGACTAGGGCACACAACCCTAGTCCCCAACAAAGTAACTACTCACTAAGCATCATAGTATACATCATCAATTTACAAATATAAACTCTAAACATAAGGAAAAGAGAGAGTAGAGATGAGGGATGCTCAATAGATGCTCTCTTGCTCCTCCTTGGCTTTGATGATGGATCTTGATGACTTGGTGAGGATCCCAGCTGCCCAGGTGGTGAAGGATGTAGTAGACGTCGTGGTGATCAACTTTGATGAAGGGTGGAGGCGGAAAAGAGGTGAGGAAGGTGGAGAAATGGTGGATCCCGTCGCCGGTCGACCGGTCGACAGGTAGTCGTCGACCGGTCGACGAACGAATCGTGGGCAAACCTAGATCTAAGGGAGAAGAGAGAAAAGGGAAAGGGAAAGTGATGGAGATGGGGGCAGCTGAATGGATGCCCTAATGAGGCAACAACTAGGGTATAAATAGGCAAAGGAAGGGAGAATGAAGGGTTAGGATGAGCTAGGGTTAGATCTAAGGGTTGGATGAATTAAATGAAGGGTAAAGGGGTAAATCCTCATGTGAACAAAAGGAAAGAGTAATTAATGGGTGACCTCACCAAATCTAGTGTGGTGTAGCTGAAAATTAATTGCACAAGTGGATGAGTCACAAGGTTGACTTTGCCTTGACTTTGACCGCGACCTTCGGAGTTGACCAAAGGTTGACTTTGACCAAACTTCCGGAATTCTTCTTGCGACTCCTTTCCGGGACTTCATGCTGACTCGTTGACGCTCCAAAGTCGGGGTTGACCACGAGTTGACTTTTGGTCCTCGGGTTGACTTTTCGTCCTTTAGCCGGAAATCCACAAAAGCTCCCAAATTGCGTCCTTTCGCTCCCGATATCCGTCCGATGCTCGATTCACCTACAATGGTGCAAATCAAGGATTAGAGACACTAAACGGCCTTCGGATTAGCATTACTAAAGTGATTAGAGGCCTAATTTGTATGCAAATTACATACAAATCACACCCCCACACTTAAGCTTTGCTTGTCCTCAAGCAAATAAAGAATCAACAATCCATATCACATTTATTTTGTCTTAACAACCATATCCTCAAATAGAGACCACTAAACCCCACATCAAGATTCAATCAAGCATAAACTCAAACCTCATGATTTGCCAAGTGTTTAATATGTGTATCTAATGCGTGCTTGGTGAAGTGTGTGCTAGCCATGGAATAATCAATCAAGAGCAATCAAATTAGCATATGTCGACAAGATTAACCGCTAAACTCACATGATTCACTAAATATTTCCGCTCTTGTGTTTAGGGTTAAGTGTTTACTCTCAAGACATTACCAAAAGCAACGTCCCCATAAGCTTGCTCATTGACCAACTCTCCACTAATTAACTCGCAACTCATTGGATCAAAAGAACTTTACATTGGTTGTAATGGGGCCAAAGGTTAGGGTTAGCATGAAATGAAAGGATGGAATACACAAATATTCCAAGTATTTTACAAGATAACTCAAGGACTTTGAAACTCATTTTCTTTACAAACAATCCTAACTTTTATTCTCCTCCACCATTTATTCTAAAACAAACTCTATTTTTGGATTTTCTAACTTTCTATTTCTACTTTTCTCTTTCTTTTTCTCACAACTTTCTTTCCCATTTTGTATTTTCTTTTCTCTTGGGACTTTTTTTTTTTTTTTTTTTTGAACTTTATTTTTATACACAACTTCTTTTTGATTTTCTGAACTTCTTTTCCAACCACTTTCTCCTTTACAAAACTCTAATCTACTCTACCCCCACACTTGCTTTTCACAAACCCATAAAACATAAAGAACATGAGAAGTCACAATTGTTGCCTTGCTAACACTTGGAACAAGGGACGGTTAGTGTTTAAGCTAGTAACATGGGTTAGACTTTTGTGGGTTAAACGAAGAAAAAGCTAATGATGAATGAGGCTCGAAATGGGTTAATCCTAATGAAAAGTGTTTAGAGGGATGAAAGTTAATTTGGCCATGGTGCTTATCTAGTGCCTTAATCATTTCCAATTCATCGCAAATTAACACGTAGTCTCAAAAGGTCTTTGAGCAAGTTCTAGGTCTCGTAAACTAGTGGAATGCACACACATGAAGAACAAGGATGTATGAATGATGCATACATATCAATGAGGCTCAA
Organism: Rubus parviflorus; assembly: GCA_029955375.1. Classification (NCBI taxonomy): domain Eukaryota; kingdom Viridiplantae; phylum Streptophyta; class Magnoliopsida; order Rosales; family Rosaceae; genus Rubus; species Rubus parviflorus. Next base: position 1,331,173 of record JARGGL010000015.1, on the reverse strand, counting down.
AATCTCACCATATAGGGTATATGCATGTCAATACATCGTCTAGATATGCTTTTCCAATTGCAAGTGACTAACCAACATGGCATATGTGCGTATAGTGTCAAGCAAGCATCAATTACATAAATTAATCACAAGGCAATCCAATGATTTCTAAGCACATGCTCTTTATCCTCTTAATTAGCAACTTAGTAGGCTCACAATCATCATCGGGATTGAAAAGGACAATCAAAACACACACAAAACCTTCAAAGTTTCAAAATTCAAACATTTAAACTTTTAGCACCAGTCGACCGGTCGACGCAAGGGTCGACCGTTCGACTACAACTCCCTGGACAAGTGTCGACCGTTCGATGAAAACTTTGAAAATTTGAAAAATTTTGGTGGTTTGAAAATGTGAAATCCTTTTAGTTTGGCCCAACCTCACCCCCACACTTAAAACCAACATTGTCCTCAATGTGAGGTATTTAAAAGTGCAAAGCAAATTGGTAAAAGTGAAGAAGCAAAGTCGGGCGAATGCACACATACAAAATATAGCATACGGATGATAGAGTAAGAAAAACCCCCTTTGTAGACTCCCCTAGCGAGCCGAGAAACCACAAATAGACACCAACCTCAGGGCACAAGGCCCTGACTTCCATACGTTTGCTCCTCGGGTGCCAAATGAATTAGAAAGTGGCATGAAACACCACTTAGCCCGGTGGCTAAGGTGTTCATCTTCAATGAAGCACAACAGCTCTCATGGTGAAGGAAAGCTCATCAACGGTTGTTTGCTAGACCTCCCCCAAAGTGATGGTTCACAGTAAATCAGCTCTGACCTCTTCCCTTTGCAAGGGACATAATTCCAGAAGTAAGAACAGTCAAAGTGAAAGCTGGGATCGTCACTTCCAGCTCTGAGTACCACTCCTTTGGAACTGCAAATCCGGAGATCCAACGGCTGGAACTCAATGAAATTTGAATAGAGAACAGTAGACACACAGAGGAAACTGTCATACAAATTGCAGCTCAATCCAGCGGTGGAGATGAGATAAAACTGCTTCCAAAGTGGACTGTTCTTCCCAGGCAGATTCTGGAAATCAAACAAAACAAAACAAAAATGAATTCACTTCACCGAAACGTCCATCCTACATCTCCCAACTTCCCATAAGCTCTTTATTCAAAACAAAACAAACTAAACATAGATATATATATCACACAAAATAAAAAGAATAGTGCAAGAAACTCGGTTACCGATTACCAAGGGATAAAGGTTGAACCTCAATCCCCGGCAGCGGCGCCATTTGACGATTGCCAAAAGTTAGTAAGTATATTTAAGATCCGGGGTTGTCGTTCCAACGGAGATCGAAGGCCCTTCAACCCCTTGGCAAATAAGCAACCAAAGAAGATGCACAAATATGATGAGACAAGAGATGAAAAGAGTGGATGAGGCGTGTATATGACAATGTGTGTGTAGAGGTGTAGTGTTTTTGGGTTTTCGAAAGATAGTGCAAAGTAATGACAAACAACAATTAAAATGCAAGAAAGTATAAATATGCAAATAAAGTAAGATAGGTGTTGGGGTTTTCGGGCAAACCCCAAGTCCAATGCAACTAGTGATCCTCTAACACGAAACCATGTCAATGTGTCCACGAATCAAGCCCCGTATCCTAGCCATGTTATGGTTCTAGGACCATCTTATCATGTGTATTCTAGTGCCGGATTATGGATCACTAGAACTCTCTCAAATTGGTTTGAGAGGCGAAGGGCACAAAGACTTAGAAGCTCAAACAAGGGAACCTCATCACACATATTGCCAATTGCCTAGAGAAGAGTAAAGTTGTCAAGCCATACACAACTCATACAAGATGGACCAAATGCATACCAAAGAGTGACAAATCTTCCAATACACATTCAATACATATGAAAATAGACAATACACATACCCATGAACCAACAAAGGCATTTATTCATAAATCAAAGTATCACATAGTCACATTGGACTAGGGCACACAACCCTAGTCCCCAACAAAGTAACTACTCACTAAGCATCATAGTATACATCATCAATTTACAAATATAAACTCTAAACATAAGGAAAAGAGAGAGTAGAGATGAGGGATGCTCAATAGATGCTCTCTTGCTCCTCCTTGGCTTTGATGATGGATCTTGATGACTTGGTGAGGATCCCAGCTGCCCAGGTGGTGAAGGATGTAGTAGACGTCGTGGTGATCAACTTTGATGAAGGGTGGAGGCGGAAAAGAGGTGAGGAAGGTGGAGAAATGGTGGATCCCGTCGCCGGTCGACCGGTCGACAGGTAGTCGTCGACCGGTCGACGAACGAATCGTGGGCAAACCTAGATCTAAGGGAGAAGAGAGAAAAGGGAAAGGGAAAGTGATGGAGATGGGGGCAGCTGAATGGATGCCCTAATGAGGCAACAACTAGGGTATAAATAGGCAAAGGAAGGGAGAATGAAGGGTTAGGATGAGCTAGGGTTAGATCTAAGGGTTGGATGAATTAAATGAAGGGTAAAGGGGTAAATCCTCATGTGAACAAAAGGAAAGAGTAATTAATGGGTGACCTCACCAAATCTAGTGTGGTGTAGCTGAAAATTAATTGCACAAGTGGATGAGTCACAAGGTTGACTTTGCCTTGACTTTGACCGCGACCTTCGGAGTTGACCAAAGGTTGACTTTGACCAAACTTCCGGAATTCTTCTTGCGACTCCTTTCCGGGACTTCATGCTGACTCGTTGACGCTCCAAAGTCGGGGTTGACCACGAGTTGACTTTTGGTCCTCGGGTTGACTTTTCGTCCTTTAGCCGGAAATCCACAAAAGCTCCCAAATTGCGTCCTTTCGCTCCCGATATCCGTCCGATGCTCGATTCACCTACAATGGTGCAAATCAAGGATTAGAGACACTAAACGGCCTTCGGATTAGCATTACTAAAGTGATTAGAGGCCTAATTTGTATGCAAATTACATACAAATCAGTACTCAGAGTTGGAACTGGTAATCCCAGCTTTCACTTTGACCGGTTCGTGTTCAGTTTTCCAAAGGGATTTGGGGGAGTTTTTTAGTTGCCGACCTGAAGCATTTTGAGCTACTTTAAATGCTTCTTGAAATTACTCCATTCCAGTTCCTACTCATGGAGTTATGTCCCTTGCAAAGGGAAGAGGTCAGAGCTGATTTACTGTGCACCATCACTTTGGGGGGAGGTCTAGCAAACAACCGTTGATGAGCTTTCCTTCACCATGAGAGCTTTTGTGCTTAATTGTTAAGTGAAGGTGAACACCTTAGCCACCGGGCTAAGTGGAGTTTCATGCCTTTTATCGATCTTTGGATCACGTTCTTGGAGGAAGAAACCCGAGAAGTGTTGATTAGCATTTGTTCAAGAGAGGCCTGGGCAGAACAGTAATTTTGGAGGCAGTTTTCTCTACATTTGTCCGTTAGAATTAACTGAAACCAGTTGGAGAATCTTGATCTATGAGTCCTCTGTTTCGAGTTCAAATTTCTCTCAGAATCGACCGTTGGATCTGCGGCAAAATTGGTTTAAAGGAGGAGTGCTCACTGCAGTTTGACTTTCTGAAGGGTCACTTTGACCCGTTCTTCATTGCTTGTCCGGAAGGCTATTTCTGAGTTTTCAGTGGCCAAACTAAAGCTATTGGAGTTTACTTTCCAATGCCACTGGAATCACTCAACTTGGAGGCCTATTCTTGGAGCTATGCCCAAATCATTGGGAGAAGGTCGCTGCTGTGTTGCTGCTGTCCCCTATTTTGGATGATCCCGATGCAATCACACTTTCTAGTTTATTTAGCACCCGAGGAGCAAACGTATGGAAGTCAGGGCTTTGTGCCCTGAGGTTGGTGTCTATTTGTGATTTCTCGGCTTGCTAGGGAATAGTCTACAGAGGGGGTTTTTCTTACTCTATCATCCATTGCTATATTTTGTATGTGTGCATTCGCCCGACTTCGCTTCCTCACTTTCACCAATTTGCTTTGCACTTTTAAACACCTCACAACATTGAGGACAATGTTGGTTTTAAGTGTGGGGGTGAGGTTGGGCCAAACTAAAATGATTTCACATTTTCAAACCACCAAAATTTTCAAATTTTTTAAAGTTTTCACGAACGGTCGACCCCTGTGTCGACCGGTCGACAGGTGCATAAGTATAAAATTTTGTGATTTTGGGACTTTGAGGTTTGTGTGGTGTGTTTTGATTGTCCTTTTCAACCCCAATGATGATTGTGAGCCTATTAGGTTGTGAATTAAGTGGATAAAGAGCATGTGCTTGAAAATCATTGGATTGCCTTGTGATTAATTTATGTAATTGATGCTTGCTTGACGCTACATGCACATTAGCCACGTTGGTTGGTCACTAGCAATTAGAGAAGCATATCTAGACGATGTATTGACATGCATATACCCTATATGGTGAGATTTTGAGCCTCATTGATATGTATGCATCATTCATACATCCTTGTTCTTCATGTGTGTGCATTCCACTAGTTTACGAGACCTAGAACTTGCTCAAAGACCTCTTAAGACTACGTGTTAATTTGCGATGAATTGGAAATGATTAAGGCACTAGTTAAGCACCATGGCCAAACTAATCTCTAATCCCTTAAACACTAATCCATTAGGACTAACCCATTTTGAGCCTCATTCATCATTAGTTTTTTCTTCGTTTAACCCACAAAAATCTAACCCACATTACAAGCTTAAACACTAACCATCCCTTGTTCCAAGTGTTAGCGAGACGACGATTGTGACTTCTCATGTTCTTTGTGTTCTATGGGTTTGTGAAAAGCAAGTGTGGGGGTAGATTAGTTAGAGTTGTACAAAGAAAAAAAGTTGGAAGGAAAGCAAAATACAAAAGAAGAAAAGGAGTTGAGAAAATAAAAAAGAAGTGTGTACAAAAAAATAAAGTTCAAAAAGAAAGTTCCCAAAAGAAAAGAAAATACAAAATGGGAAAAGAAAGTTGTGAGAAAAAGAAAGAGAAAAGTAGAAAAAGGAAGTACGAAAATCCAAAAATAGAGTTGTTTTTAGAATAATAGGTTGAGGAGAATAAAAGTTAGGATTGTTCGCAAAAGAAAAATGAGTTTCAAAGTCCTTGAGTTGTTTTGCAAAATACTTGGAATATTTGTGTATCCATCCTTTCATTTCGTGCTAACCCTTAACCTTTGGCCCCATTACAACCAAATGAAAAGCCCTTTTGATCTAATAAGTTGTGAGTTAATTAGTGGAGAGTTGGTCAATGAGCAAGCTTATGGGGACGTTACTTTTGGTAATGTCCTTGAGAGTAAACACTTAACCCTAAACACAAGAGCAGAAATATTTAGTGAATCATGTGAGTTTAGCGGTTAATCTTGTCGATATATGCTAATTTGATTGCTTTTGATTGATTATTCTATGGCTAGCACACACTACACCGAGCATGCATTGGATACATATCTTAATCATTTGGCGAATCATGAGGTTTGAGTTGTGTGCTTAATTGAGTCTTGATGCATAGCTTAGTGGGCTCGTTAAAGGTTTGGTTGGAAAGGCAAAATGAATGTGATATGGATTGTTGATTCTTTATTTGCTTGAGGACAAGCAAAGCTTAAGTGTGGGGGTGTGATTTGTATGTGATTTGCATACAAATTAGGCCTCTAATCACTTTAGTAATGCTAATCCAAAGGCCGTTTAGTGTCTCTAATCCTTGAATTGCACCATTGTAGGGTTCACGAGCATTTGATTGATATCGGGAGCAAAGGAGTGCGTTTTGGAGCTTTTAGTGGATTTCCGGCAAAAGGACGAAAAGTCAACCCGAGGACCAAAAGTCAACTCGTGGTCAACCCCGACTTGAGAGCGTCAACGAGTCAACATGACGTGTCGGAAGTGAGTCGCACGAGAATTCCGGAGGTTTGGTCAAAAGTCAACCTTTGGTCAACTCCGAGGGTCGTGGTCAAAGTCAAGACAAAGTCAACTGTGTGACTCATCACCAAAGGATTCCAAAATTCAGCAAAGGACCACACTAGATATCATGAGGTCATCCTTAGATTATTCTTCCCTTTTATTTCCTTGAGAATTTACCCCATTGCCCTTCATTTAATCTATCTAACCATTAGATCTTTCCCTAGTTGATCCTAACCCTTCACTCTTCTCTACCCTAGCCTATTTAAACCTAGTTTTTGCCATTTAGATTCATTCCCCACCTCTTCATAGCAGCCCTCATCTAGATCTCACTCAATTCTCTCCCTTCTTCCTCTCCCAAACACCCTTTTTTCTTGGTGATCCGTCCAGGGTCGACCGGTCGACGTCCGGCAGCCGGGTTGTTTCTCTTGTTTTCTCCTCCTTCCACCACCCAAATTCCTTTCCTTCCTTCACCAACTTTCTTCCTCACTTCCTCCTCTATATCCTTGCCTATGTTTTCTCCATCATTCTAGCACTTCTACATCACATATGCTTGGATCCATCAAGAACACCAAGATTGGGAGGCCAAGAGCAAAGAGAAGAGGAGCTTGCTACTACTTGAGTGACACAAGGAGCTGCTGCCATCTTCATGAGAATCCCTCAACTTTCTCTTTATCTTTCCCTAGTTTATAGTTTGTTTATTGTGGGAGTATTGATGTGTAATCTAAGCATGTGTGACTAGTTGTTTAGGATTGGGGACTAGGGTTGTGTGCCCTAGTCCATTTGTGATGTGATGATGATTTGAATTATGTGTGGATGCTTGAAGATGAATAAATATGTGTATTGTCTATTCTAATATGTGTTGGATGTATATTTGAGGAATTAGTCACTCTTTGGTATGCATTTGATCCATCTTGTATGAGTGTGTAGGGTTTGACCACTTTATTATACTCTAGGCAATTGGCAATATGTGTGATGAGCATGTTTCATTTGTGTGATCCTTTATTCATGTGCTTTTACGCCTCCTTTCTTTTTACCATCCCACGGAGAGTCCCTAAGACCCTAATAAGGCTTAGGAATACCTTAGGAAGAGTCCTTTTCACATCGATAATATCGGTGGAATGGTGGATTACACATGTGTTGCTTGTTTGAGTCCCTAGTTTCGACACTTTTACGCCTCTTAAGCACTTTAGGGGATTCGGTATTAGGTAACATAGAGGAATCCCTTATGACACCTAGAGAGTTCGAATGGCCCCAATAAGGCATTTGAATACCTTAGGAAAGCACGGTCCTAGAACCATAACATGGCTAGGATACGGGGCTTGATTTATTCATCACTTAGGCATAAATGCATAACCGGAATATCATTCATCATTGTGGGCTTTGGTAGACCCCGAATACTCAATCGTTCTATCATTTCTATCCTCTTCATGTTCCCCCTCTTTATGTTTTGTGCATTAGATAATTTACTTTATGTTTTGTTTGTTTGCATTTCACTCTTTCATATTTCCAATAACATTACACTACACTCACTTGTATATCCACTTCACCATTTCATCTCCCCATCTCTTGCCTCATCATATTTGTGCATCTTCTTTGGTTACTTATTTGCCAAGGGGTTGAAGGGTCATCGATCCCCGTTGGAACGACAACCCCGGATCTTAAATATACATACACACTTTTGGCAATCGTCAGCATTTATCACTTCTAACTATACTTCAATACCTTGCCGCCTTTGCGGTTTTGAAATGAAAGTTTCAGATTGCCGAAAAAATAAAAATAAAGAAACTATACTTCAATACCTCTCAACTTCACCATCCAACATACTAACTCCTGACATTCTTTCACATATACAAAACCCATTTTTCTATAAATGACAAGTCTTAAGCCGAGCGTACCTAAAATCTCAGGTCATTTGGAAATGATATGAGGTGCCAAAGATATATCCAAAGGGACCTGTTTATAGCGTAGAAAAACTGATGCAGATCCTTAACTTAGAAAAATCATAACTTATTCTAGAAAAATCAATTTCACGTGATTTCAAGTCTGAAATAATCTTTGAGATGTCTACTACAACTTTCAAGAAGACATTAACTTCATATAATGGACATAATAGTACAGGTTTTAGCTAAAATGTCACTGGGTCAGAAACTCATTTTGACAGTGTAGACCTCTGTTTTCTGCCTTAAGTTTAACCAACCAACACTAGATAAAAACCACCAAAAGTATACGCATCATAACCCTAAAGTATAAGCTTTCAAAATATACAAATGTTTTCTAAAAATAATTTCTAGATTAATGGGTATGGCTGCTCAAAGTTGGCTAAATGATCATGAAAATCCAGAAAATCCTATTTCGACATAACCAACTACATGTTTTCGATCATGGATTTGACCCCACAAACATTATCAAAATTCAATGATTTTTTCGAAGGGTTTGAAGCTGGATACATAAGCTTTATAAAGATAATTTTGAATTTCAAAATGAAGGTATGGGTGATAATATATGGTCCCTCAAAGTTGGCCAAAAGGTTAAGTTTCTGGAAATTTCCAGCAATCCAATTTATTTCTTTCTACAGTTTCTCAGTTTGATCGATTATGTAGCTGCAAAACTTAGCTCTTAGGTGCCAAGAACATTGTCCATAACTTCATTTACCATTATCCAACACCAATTTCTCGAAATCTGAGTTCAGTCCCCAAAACAAAGCCTTCAAATTTCCTCTCTACACCCATTTCAAAAATCCTATAATTCAACTCATTTCTATTTCATTTTTCCAAGTCCTATCAACACCCTAATTCCATAGTTTAATCCCTATAAACCCAGACCTAATTGAATTTGAAAACAAACCCAAAAGTGTCACAAGAACAATTAACAAAAGAAATTCAAATTAATAAAGTAGAAAGCAACCTTTGATGCCAAGGCTAGTTCTCATAAGTTAGTCTCCAATCATTCTGATTTCTTTTCTGCTCCTTCCTCCCTCCCTCTCTTTCATGTTCATTATTTCTTCTTGTTATTTCTCTTCTTCTGTTTGTTTCCCGTTCTCTTCCTCTGTTTCTTTCTTTTCGTTCTTTGCCTTTTCCTATACTTGGTGACAACACAATCTACTCAATCCTTATCTTATTGAATTTGTCATTTTAAACCAAAATGCCAACTCTAGCTTATACTCATTCTCAATCTAATTATTGGTTTGAAACTTCTGCACTTCACCTCCACGTAAGAAGTGTGAGTTAGCTAGTATTTGACTTGTCTTTCTTATTAGTTAATAATATAGCTAATCCAAACCGTCAAACTAAACACAATTAGCCAACATATCAAAACAAAATTAACCTTTCATTCAAATTTAGACAAATATTTACTATCAATGGAAAGACAAAAACACGATGCCCATCCGGACCATTAATTGACAAATTTACGCTTCCGTCTTATACATTTCATAAAAATTATGAAATTGCTACTAACTGATTTTATTAAGGGGTCAATAAAAATTTTTATTGACTTTTATTGAGGGGTCAACAAAACATTTTATTGACTTTTATTGAAGGGTCAATAAAAGTTTTAGATGTTTTATGTGACACCCCGGACCAAAGCTTCCTAATGTACTGGTTAGCGTTTCGGCGATTTGGCGGAATTTTCATTTTTGAGCTTCGGTTAGCACTTTTAGGGGGCCTTTGGGGCGACTTTTCTTTCGGTTAAGAATTTGAATAGACTTTCATCTTGGAAGTTGTAGAGCGCGTTAAACCGAGTTCGTGGACATGAAGTACGCAAAAAACTGAATTCGTTTGATGAAGTTATGGGTCACGGAAGGGAGGTTACTATTTCAGGAGACTAATATTTAAGGAAATTTTCATTTTCGGACTTCGTTTCTCTCTCCTCTCTCCCGACCGTCTCTCTCTCTTATCCGGTTGTCAGTTTTCTCCGGCCGATTTCTCGGCCTTCCGGCCACCTCAGGCCATGAAACCGGTCCCAAAATCTTCGTCTCCTCCTCCTCTCCTCTTCAATCCTATACCCACTTCAAGCCACGAATTTAAGTGTAGGAGGAGAAATCTAGGAGAGAAAAACATCCAAAAATTGCGAAAACTGCCCTACCTTACCGGCAATGATTCCGGCCGATTTGACCGAGACCACCTATTGGGCTTTGTAGCCCTCCTCACAACGAACCAAACACAATTGGTCTCACCCTTATTGGTTGCCAGAAGGAGGAGAATCGAGAGGTCAAAGTTCCGGCCACCGTGAGTTTTCGAGAGAAATTAGTGCATTTCCACTCCTATTCAGACTTCGTGGCATGTATAAAAGTTGCTCCTTATGTTTTGGTGTACATGCTGGAAAAATTTCAGGACCATCGGAGATGGTTGACCGGCGGCGCGTGGGGCTCACGCGCAGCCGCCTTGGGTGGCGTGTCCGGCCTCATTTGATAGTGCATTTTGGTCCATTAACTTGTACTCTTTACTACGAACAAGTTGGTATTTCGTTTGTAGGAATTTATCGAAGTTTGGGATTTAATCCGATTAATTTAAGTTCGTTATCGTACGATTTACGGTTTAGATTATTGTGTGACCGTTGGATGGTCACGGAATTTGTTTAGGATGTTAAGATAATTAATTTGAGAATGTTGTATGGTTGGATCTTTGAAGTTAGGTCAATTGGTTAATTGAAACTTAATTACGATTAGAGAGATTTTAAATTAGTTACGTTCGTTCGATTTATCGAATCACGACAATCCGACTGTTGGATTCGTTGCCGAGTGTTTTGGTAAGTTGAGGTTCATGAATTGTCGGTGAATTAGAGGTATTGGAATTATCGAGGGAAAAACCGAAAACGGTATAAAAAATTAATTATCGAACTAATAGTCCGTCCGTCAAATAGTGATTAATTATCATAATTGGTTTCATTCAGGAGGACGACAGAATTTTTCTACGGAGGAGGATCTCGACGAACGCCAGCCTTAGCGGTTTCAGTGTGAGTAGACTTTGTTTTAAATCAAATAAGCTCATCGTTTTATTTTCGGAATATTTTAGTAGTCTTGCCTCATTCAGATATTGAAATTTCGATTCTCCAGCTTGAGATTTATATGTATTTGTTGAGTTATGATTTTATTCACATTTTTTGTTTTTGTGTCTATGCATGCATAGTTATCTGATGTGGTAGTCCCCCTCAGGTAACCTGCCTGATGTGGTAGTCCCCCTCAGGTGCTATCTGACGTGGTAGTACCCCTCAGATAGTGGCGTCTGGCATTGGTAGGACCCCCCCAAACGTCGAGTGACCAACGTGGTAGGCTCCCTTGGTCATCAGTGACTAATGTGGTAGGTCCCCTTAGTCATCACAGCAGTTTTCAGTTTAGCTTTAGTTCAGTTTTCAGTTTCAGATTTCAGTTTAAATTTTCAGTTCAATTAATTTAATTTGTTTGAGGCATGTTTTTCTCGAGGGAAAACATATACAGTTTTATTTTGAAAACATTTAGATTTTGTCCACTCACGCTAATAGTTTTCTATGTTTTCCCCTGGGCTTTTATGTTTTTCAAACGCCCAGTTTGTAGACTAGCTAGCTGAGGTCACGAGTCGAAGCCGAGGCATAGTCACTACTACCTTCCCATTCCTGTAGGTTATAGCTTAACCTACTTTCGTTTATTTATTGTATCTTGATAAACTTAGTTGCTCTGATACATTGAGTTTTAAAAATGTTTAACGAATATGAAGAGATTTCTAAATTTGAGTTGGATATTTGGAAATTATTCTTAAATTGTGAAAAGTTGAATTATTTTCACCGGCGAGCACGTAGGCTCGGATGTTGTTTGGGAGTTGAATAGTTTTGAAGTGTGGTTTTTAATTAATTATAGGTTTTCGGGTAGTCCATTTTTAGAGGAGGTTATATCGAAATTTCGGTATAATCTCTTCTAAAGTGGGCCCCACAGGGTCGCCTCAATGTTTCAGAAAGAGACGTCGGGGCAGGTCCTGTCAACTTATTAAGCACATTGACAAATTTTATTAAGGGGTCAATAAAGTTTTAGATATTTTATTCTATGTTATTGACAAATTTTATTGAAGGGTCAATAAAAGTTACAAATGTTTTATTGAAGGTCATTGACACATTTTATTGATGGGTCAATAAAAATTTATTGAGGGGTGAATAAACATTTATTGAGGGGTCAATAAAAGTTTTCTTCAACCAAAATCTACAATTTGAGGACTTGAGAATAAATTTCGCGTCACGACGAGTCCGTGAGACTTTTCGGGAAATTTATCGGACTCCCAAACTATTTTTAATAATTTTTGGACGTTTGAAAATATAAAAAAATTAATTAAAAGAAAATAGAAACGGTGCGATCTGGACCGTTGATCTCAACACCTTTTCATATAGACCGTTAGATTGGATATAGCACAGATACGTTCAGACCACCCAGGCCTCTCCACCCAGTCGAGAACCGCCAACCCGCTAGCAGACCTGATGGTTTCTTCGCCGCCCGGTCACATCCTGGCGTCGTACGACTTCCATTCTCTTCCTCTCTGTGGCGCGAAGCAAACCCCGTCTACAAATTGTCAAATGAACAACGGAAGACAGTGGTTCGAAGGAAGAAAGAGTTCAGGATTTCGACGGTTTCCGGGACGTTTTTCGGCGAATCCGATCATTGTTGTTGACGAGGGAGGTATGAAACTCGACGCTCTTGTCGAGCTCTACGTGTTTTCAAGCTTTGATTTGAGATTTGTTCGACATTTGTAGAAGTTAGAATTTGAACATAGTGATTTTTGTCGTGCAGCTCGACCACGATGAAACAAAAGGCAAAAATGTCTGAAAAAAAAATATAATAGATCAGGCCTTAATAATTTTTTCCTTGATGGGAGTAAAACAAGCCTAACCCAGGCCTGTTGGGGAAAATTAAAAATCCCCTACCTTGATGGGGAATGTAAGGTGAAATTATTTTGTTATCCAAGATACATTAAATTAACAAACAGTAATAATTCGTCAATTTTGAACCATATATACTTGAAATTTTGGGATTTCACAGGGGCTAAGGGCGAGTGGCTATAAGAAATGACATATGAGAAAGACAAAGTGCAAGAACCGACTCTCTCTTATAGAGATATACGACTTTTGCTTTCAAATGCTAACTCACACGCTATAATCCTGATGTACAAACCCACTAACTAAACAATATACAACCCTTTATTTTTTTTCTTTTATTCTAGTCGAGCCTGGAATCCACCTAGCCCTAACTAGAACCCCAAAGAGGTCCCAATCCACGGAGAGGCCAAACTAGATGCAAGCTCCGCATCACCAGCCATGTCATTGACGCCACCCTTGGTTAGACATCTCCGACCACGACCCTAGATTAGATGGTCTACCACCATAGTGAGCTAGCACTATCATCGATGCCAAACAACTATTGCCGAAGCCAAGCAAGATCAGATCCACCCAATAACCTGACAACCAACAACTCACCACCAAGAAAGCAAGAGATCAACCTCCACCAACACAGATACCATACGACCAAATGTAGAATCACCGAAATAGCCTTAGTACCAACACAACTAGGGGTGGGCATGGTATTGGATGGGACGGTATAGACCTGACACCAATCCCAAAACCGAAAATTCTATTCGGTATGGAACGATACGGTTTTGCCATTTTTAATTTTAGGAACCGTGTCAAACCAATCTCGTTCGGTTCGGTTTGATTTCGGTGTCATTTCGGTTTTGGGCCACAATAAAAAAAAAACAAGGCCCAATGTGAAAAAATTTGCAAATATTACAAGTTCTTGACTTGCAGACTTGTCTCAACCCGCATAAATTTCAAGATTTCTTTTTGTTTTCCCTTGCATCTTAGAACAAAAGAGTCATAAACATAACTTGTTTGTCAATTCATGACAGGACCCGCCCCATATTCCATCCTGGAATCCGAGGTGGCCCTGCGGGGCCCTCCTTAGAAGAGATCATACCGAAAATTCAGCATGGTCTCCTCTAAAAGCGGACTACCCAAAACCTGCGAAAAACTATTTTACACTTCTAGCAACAAATTATCCATCCAATACTTCCGAGCCTACTTGCTCGCCACAAAATTCCATCCTCCACAATAACAAAAACAAGGACAAGGGTCACTAACCCAACCAATAGAAACTTCCAAATACATTTTTTTTTAAACAAGTGACTTTGGTAAATCAGAGCAACTAAAATACAAGTGAAATAACGATAAACGTAGAAGTAGGATAGACAAAAATCCTACAGATGAACTGAGGAAGTGCTGGAAACACTATGCCTCGCCTGCGTGATGTGGCCCGACCTCAACTAGTCTGCGAACTGGGCAACGTAAATCGAAGGGCCCAGGGAAAAGCATTTAAAAAGGTTAGAGTGAGTGGACAAAATGAATAAGTGCAAATAATAGAACTTTAAAATATAACCTTGATGCTTTTCCAATTCATTCCTTTCTAAAAAAAAAAACCATGCATGCAATACAACTTAAATAAGATATCCTGTAAATTGAGTAAAATCGCGGAAGATAAATGAAAAACACGAGTACTAGGGTGTGTCATATATAGTAAAATCCTTTATTTTATTTAAAAGAAACCATAAGTTTAATACCAACATCAACTTATTTTCTGCAATCTCAAACTATAAGTTCATCAAATATTCTGAAAATCTGAAACTAGCTTGAGGACCCAAAGTTAAACTGGAAGCTCATGATGAATCCATACGCCGACTACCTCGGCCGTACGATACTTGATAAGACAGATCAATCGACACTCTGGGCGTGCTTCCACTCTCCCAGGGAAAAACTAAGACTGACGAAAAATCAAGATGAGTCCGTACGCCGGCTACCCAGGTCGTACGGAGTCTGGGCGTGTTCCCACTCTCCCAGACGGATAAAAAGACATCAGATGAGGCCGTACGCCGGCTACCCTAGTCGTACGGTGTAATACCCCGAAAATTTCCATACTATTTTTATAAAATAGGTCGTGAAATTTGAAGTGAAATGGTGTGAAATTGTATTTTTAGAGGTTTTCGTCGTAAAACGATAATTACGGCGGTAATTATAAGTTACACAAGGTTAATTAAGGTAACTTTTTATCCGTTGAGAATTTGGGAAAACTTCCTTCATGAAAGTTGTAGACCTCGTCGAATCGAGTTCGTAGGAATTTGGTTCACCAAAAACGGAGTTCGTATGAAGAAGTTATGGCCGTCGGAAGTTTGACGAATTTCTATAAATAGAATGTTGGGATTTACTGTTCACCCGAAAATCAGAATTTATCCCAGAAATGTACTGTTCACGCCGTGAACAGTACCAGAAACTTCCTCCGGTGATTTCTCCCTCCTCCGGCCACCAATTTGTGTGAGACTTGTCCCAATCTCTTTGTCTCTTCATCCTCTTCGATTCTATACTAGTTTCATTCATTGATTTTCAGTATAGAAAGAGAAATCAAGAAAAGAAAAAGGAGAAAAACGCTGCCGAACTGTTCATCAGTTTCTGGGCAAGTTTCCGGCCAAATCGAGCCACCTTACCTACTGGGCTTTGTAGCCCTTGCCAGGGGCTTTCCAGCAACATAAAATATGCCTCAATCGGAGTTCGGACGAAGGAGAATTTTGGATTTGAAATCCTAGGGTTTCGGAGCTATCGAGGTAAATTCGAGACTTTTTACTTTGAATTGGCCCTTGTGGCAGTTATGAAAGTTGTTGCTGGTAATGTGTAGAACATTGTGTTAAAATTTCATGGCAATCGGATTACTTTTTTCCGGCGACGGACAGTCGCCGGTGGCGGCGCGTCGGCGGCGCGTCCGGCCGGTCCAGGAGCAGTTCTTTGCTCCGTTTGGCTTGGTTCGTCGATACGAACAACTTTCGTGTTTTGACTTTTGTCAAATTCGGTCGTTTGATCAATGATCAATTAAGCGATAGTTATGGATCGTTAGATCCGTGATGATCCGACCGTTGGATCATCACCAATTTTGGATATGATGTTAGGATGCTAGAAATAAGCATGCTGTTGGATTTTGGAAGTTTCAGATTTTGTGTGGGACCCGTTGATGAATAGTAGACGTGGGACCCACGTTGACCGATGGTTGACTTTTGGTCAAATGGTCTCGATTAAATGTTCCGATGTCGTAGGAGACATTTGAGGAACATTTGGATTATTTTGGAAATGTATTATGCTAATTGGATATTGCATAATCATAGGTGTTTACGAGAAGTGTAGCTCGTGCTTGTCGATTCCTGGTTACTATTTGAAGACGCAGCAGGAATTAGAGGTGAGTGAATCTCACGATATTTTATATATGAATATTAATTCATATTGTGTTGTTTGCGAAAATAAATAATTATATTTATTTAAATGATTTTGCGATATATAAATTAAATACAGTTTTAATTTGATATATCAGCATGTGTGATTTTGTGTTAAAACAATATTTGAAAGTATTCATTTTATTGTTTTAATTGGTGGATTTTGTGGGAACAATATTTCAAAAATTATGATATTGTGTTTGCCTACTCGAATGTTTTTGTAGCCTATGGGTGAAGGTTAGAGCTTTAGACTGTGTAGCCAATGGGTGAAGGTTAGAGCTCTAGACTGTGTAGCCAATGGTGAAGGTTAGAGCTTTAGACTGTGTAGCCAGAAGGTGAAGGTTAGAGTTCTAGACTGTGTAGCCATGTATTCATTGAAAACAAAGATGAATACTTTATGTAATAAAGGAGAAGAAAAATGGTATTCTCGCTTTATCTTGATGTATTAAAAGGAGAAGAAAAATGGTATTCTCGCTTTTAATCATTTGAAGTTGATTGTGGTTTTGTGTGAGTATGATATGAATTTGCTTCTTAAATATTTGAAGCATTGATAAATGAATTACAATTCTTGAACAATATTGAATTGTATTTTGAAGTTTTTACTTCTTTAAAAATTGAAGTAATTATGATGATGATTTACTTTTCTTAAAAAGAAAGAAATCATAATTTTGGGAAATGATTTTGGGGAAGGTTTATATTGTTTAATATTCTGAATTACCCTGGGATTAACATACACGTTATGGGACGTGTGGGGTTAAAATACGTATTATGGGATGTGTAGGTTCATTATATTTTATAATATGAATTTTCGGGATTTGAATTGTTTTTGAAGAATATAACTTACATATATTTGTTTAAAACAAACTATATATGTATATTTTTGATAAACGGTTTAGGGTGAGTAAAACTGAGTTAACTCATACCAGCTTCGTAAGCTGACCGGGTTTGTTGATATAACCCGGTACACTATTCCATGGTGTAGGGGTTATACCTGCAGGTTAGGATAACCAGGAGTAATGCAAGGCTGCATACTTTTTGTTGGGTTATAAGACTTCCGCTATTTTATGCTTCGCACTCTGAAGATTTATTTATGTAATATTTTGATGTATCAATTTATTATATAAATATTTGGTATGTAATATTCGACTCTTGTATTGAGTTTGAAATTACAATGTTGGGCATGGAGTTGGTGTTGTGTACTTGAATTAAAAAGAAAAAAATTCTAGTGCATATTTGTATTTGATATTCCATGTCGTCACGTTCCCGAAATGGTTTGTAATTAAGGGCAAAATGCCTTATTAATTGATTGGAAAATCGGGGCGTGACATACGGTGTCTGGCGTGCTACCACCCTCCAGACATCCACATGTTAGTACTACCGACCAGGTCCCGAAGGCCGCACGTCGGATCAGAACGTACGATGCTTGGGCGTGCTACCACTCTCCCAGACATCCTCAGCGTCGATAGACTAACCAGGTCCTCAGATAGACACGTGCACGTAGAAATGAATATCGGAACACTGACAACTGGATGGATACTGATACTGGATATTGACATCTGAATACTGATAACTCAAGTAGGGACATAGACAACTGAGTACCGACAAATGGACATGAACCACTGAATACGACAAATTTGAAAATCTCCACGAAATCCTTTTTACTTCTTAGAAAATTATAAATCACAAGTCCTTCTCATTAAACATTCTCACATTTGAAAATATACGAGCATAAGCTCAATTTCTCGTAAGGTGGAAAATAAATGTCATAAGTTTGAAGTTCGCAACCAGCAACATAAATCAAGTCTCAAGCGAATAATTAGAAATATTAATACTTCTCTTATATAAAAATCCCCAACATTGAAACTGAAGCAGGAAGTAAAAAATCATGCTTGAGACATCGAATCAGAAATCATAATTATTTAGCAGGAAATTAATGCGAGCAATAATTAATTCGGAAAAAAATAGATTGCATGCATATTTAACTTTAAAACAAAAGTCCACTCACAGATAGCCGACTAGGCCTGATGCGTGTTGAGGTCCTCCTCAATGTCCTCCTGAATAACGCGAATTATAAAACCACAATTATTGACGGACGAAACAATAATTCGAGATTCAATTCAATAATCCAAATAGGGTTCTCGATAACCCTCGCAACAAGCAACACCAATTCCAACGATACAATTCGAATCCCAACTCCACTATTAAATTCCTCAACGATGAATCTAATTGTCAATCACTCTCGGCAACTAATCCAACGGTCGGATTGTCGCGGTCCGATAAATCGCACGAACAAAAAAAAGTAATTATCGAACCCTTAATCCACAATTATTTTTCAATTAACCAAATAATCGAATTTCCTTAATCCAACCGTCCAATACTCTTGAATTAATAATCTTAACATGCTAAACAAATTTGGTAGCCATCCGACGGCCACAACTATGTAACTCAAAAAAATATACGAACCTAAACTTAATAGGATAAAATCCTAAACCTCAATAATTTCCTTCAAACTTTATGCTAACATGATCGTGACAGAGAGTGCACGCAAATGAGTTAAAATGCACCACTGTTGGAGGCCGGACGCGCCGCCACAGGTGACTGCGCGTGGGTCCCACGCGCCTCCCCAACCATCTCCGATGGTCACCAAATTTTAGCACAAGGTACATCACATCACCAGCAACAACTTTCATACCTGGGTCGGAACTCGAATCGGTCTGTATTGGCCGGAAATTGGCCTGAAAGTGCACTATGGCTGGAAAACTTCAACTCTTCGATCCGGCGGTGGATTGGGCTGAGATCAGTGGCGTTGGGTTCGTAGTGAGGAGGGCTTCCAAATCCAGTAGGTGGTGTCGGTCGGTTTGGCCGGAAACGTGATCGGCGACGGTGGCAGTTTCGGCGAAAAAACCCAGTTTTTCTCTCCTTGATTTCTCCTTGCACACTCAAATTCGATGGGTGAAACTAGTATAGGATTGAAGGGTTCAATGAGACGAAGGTTTTGGGACCGGTTTCGTGGCCGGAGGTGGCCGGAAGAGGGAGAAATCGGCGGAGGAAGCCGCCGGGTACTGTAGCGGTTCGAGGAACAGTCGGGTCTGGAGAGAGAGAGAAAAATCCGAAAAATGAAAACTTTCCATTTCGGAAATTCCATAAATAGAAACTTCCCGAAATAATAACCTGACTTCCATTACCCATAACTTCTTCATACGAACTCCGTTTTAAACATACTTCGTGTCCACGAACTCGGTTTAACGCGCTCTACAACTTCCGTGAAGAAACTTAAATCAAATTCTTTTCCGAACAAAAAGTCAACACGACGACCCCCTAAAAGTACTATTTGAAGCTCGAAACCAAAATTTCCGACGATTTGCCGTTAAACACTATAGTAAATCGATAAGTTTTGGTCCGGGTCGTTACAATTCACCACAAGATTCGACACACCTTTTGCCTAAACATCAAACACTATTTTTTTTCCCATGAAAAACTATGAATTTTAATAAACTATAGCATATTCTTGAATGCATATTGATTACTTGCCTGTACTTCACTATATATTGGGAAAATTTAACTAAATGTCTGAAACTTTTTCTTGACATCGAAATTATTTGTTAAAAGGCAAACAAATTTCTCGAAGACAAAATGGTCAAGTCTAGTATAGACCGGTTGAGACTTGACCAAACAGACAATAATGTGGCCACTTAATTAAAAATAAATAAAAATTAATTATATCGGTTCGGTACGGTATGAATATGGGATGAGAAAATTGGTGTCAATCCCATACAGTTAGACACAGTTTGACTTGGTATTTGAATTTCGGTATGAGAATGGAAAATGAAACCATACCCACATGTCAAAAACAAACGCGTAGACATCATAATTCATTCCCACATGTCATCGCAATCCGAAAGTGTCAATTTTGAATTATCTTTGTGACTTTGTCTGGTCCTTTCTTCCTTCCCGGCCTCGACACAGTCCCACATGACCGGAACATTGAAATTGCATTAATTTTTTATTTAAATTAAATTAAATGGGACCAACTATTTATGTCATCCACAAACTCCTCCTTCTCTTTTCTAGGGCTTTCATCCCCAAAGAGGGCTCTGTCTTCTTTTTCTCTCAATTTCTCTGTATTACTATTATATAATAATATGTAGCATAGAAGAATCAGAATAATTTTCCAGCATCTATATAATATTCTATATCTATATCTATATATAATTCGTATAGAAACTTGTTTTGATTTTTCAGGCAGGCATATTATTTAAGTTAGATCAGTAGAAAAGTTTAGATCCATATTTTTCAATTATCAAATTGATCATGACTTCAGTCATCAACGTCGACGGCCACGATCAGCTTCTCAACGATCTTTGCAATTCATCCCCCCATGAACACCAGGTACCGCTTCTTCTTCTTCTTCTTCTTCCTCTTGCCGCCATCAGATCCAGTTCATTTGTTTGATGTCTTTAATTTGATTATTTTGTAAATTATCTTGGGTTTCAGCATCTCATTTTTCCTTCAATTTCTGTAAATTTATGCAAGTATTTTAGTAATTAGGAAATGACAGCGTATAATTCCATGCTCCGTTGATAAGTTTTTGGTTATCATTGTTGTTCTTATTGTTAATTTGGGGCTGTGATTTTTTCCAGGGGGAAATGGAAAGCAAAGCAGAGAATTGTGAAAAGGGATGTGGGAACCATGGTGGGGTGTGTGCAATATGTTTGGATGAGATTGTGCTTCAGGAAACTGCTCTTGTAAAAGGTTGCGAGCATGCCTACTGGTTTGTCTTACCATTCTCTTTATCTTTCGATTTGCTCATTTCTTTTCCTAAATTTAAAGCATTGCATTGTTGCTTTTTTCTTGGGGATCACACATCTGGTTTCTGCATTTAGTGTTGAAGCTCTTTAATTTATCTATAACGCCTAGAGTAATTTTTTTTTATCGGGAGCCTAGAGTCATCTTACTCATTTGGTCTTGGCGTTGTGGAATTTTGCGGTTTTGGTTCTTGGCCTCTTTGGATAGATGTCTTGCTTTTAATTTAATTTACAAAGGGACACTTATGTGTTTATTTTTCTCTGGGGCAAGGGCTGGACTGTCCGGGATTTGTTATTTCAGTGTTGTCAAGTGATTGTTATCGATGTTCTATACAATAATTCAGAGTCTCAAGCAGTTTGATAATGAAGGGTAATCTGATGGACTGCTTGTTTTTAGTTTGACAGAAAACTAGCGTAAATGAAGTTATTATTTTGACAAATTTTGGTGCGTTAGGATATCTTGGATGAATTGCTATATCGCATTCAACTTAGAGTAGTCAGACTAGTGAATATATATTTAAATCTCGCATTCAGCATAGTATAGGCTGACATGTGAATATATATATGTGTGTGTGTTATTTGAAAGGTGTTTCTGGGGCGAGCCTAAAGCGCAAATCTGGGAGGGGCAGCAGGATTTTGCCCCAGGCACAATGGAGAAAGGCCAGAAAGGCGTATGCTTTCTTCCCTTGTGCGTCGCTTTTCGGCGAATTGTAATTATTCCAACCAAGTCAGAGCCTTCGTTGTGCTCCCAGATTGTTGTAAGCCTATATTTCTTACCAAATGCAGCCAGTGCGGACCTTACTACGGGAGTGATGATTGGCACTCGCCAAGCTTGGAATGCAGGGCATGCAAGATGTCTGTTCCAGCTTGAGGGGCAGTGTTGGAAGATTTTGGATGTTCTTAATTTTATTCTCATTGTCAGTAATTCAGCTGATTGATTGATTGATTGGGCTTATAATTAGGCTGATTGCTTGAATTAGGCTCATACTTGAAAATGTCTCCTAATGTTTACAAAATTTGGAAGGTGACTGGAAACATGATTTTGATCAGATTTAGGCAGATGGGTACTTTCTATTTTGGTTTGTGTATGTTTTGGATATTCAGACAGTAGGTCTGTTTAGATATGTGTGCGATTGTTTTCTATCCTTTCTGTGCTTTCCGGGCAACCTTGATGATATTGCTAATATACTATAGTAGCTGATAGCTTCTCTATTTTGCTCATGTGCAATCTTCCCTATTTGGCAAAGGATGGAAATCTCGTAGTTATTTGTGTTATATATTTTTGTGTTTGTTACTGTGTTCCATTAGATTTTTTTGCTCTATATTCAGCTTATCAGCCATTCTTGTTAAACATTCATTCATTTTACTGAATCATTGACTGGTTCAGACTCAGAACAATGGTAGTTTTTGCTGTACTATAATCTTTTTGGAGCTTCCAAGAAATTCATTAATTACTGTAGTTTAAGCTTCATGAAGCATTTAACAAGGATGAATAAAGTGAAGTAAGACAGTAAGGCCCAGCCCGGAAACTGGGCTTGGATATAGATTTGAGACTAATTTTTTGATCTCAAGATTCCAAGATTCTATTTTGAGGAAATCAGAGAAAAACAGGGGTTAGGATTAGGCTAGGTCAGGGGTTCGATCCCCTCCAATGTAACCAAAAAAAAAAATCAGAGAAAAACAGCAGAGATCTAATTTTTTACTTTTATTTTGCCCAAGTTTCATGCTCATTTTGCTGGGACCGAGTGAAATACTCTCAAATTTTAATTTAGAAAGTTATTTCAAATCCTCAGATTTTAGCTTTCAAAATTCAAAATAACTTTCTAAATTCAGGATGGATTTCGACCAAATTTAAATCATCATGTTTAAACTTTAAAAACAAATGCAAGATTTGGATTTGGAGCAAATCCAAATCCAAATTCAGCAATTCAAGTTGCCCAAGACACTATGAATGTGCATAAGACCCCCTTCCAATACTTCCTCTTTCATTTATTTATTTTTTCTAATTATTCTTTTGTTTAACTTTTAAGCAATCACACTAGACTATGGTTTTCATGATTTCTCATTTATTATGGTTCTGCACAGTGCGACTTGCATTCTTCGTTGGGTGACATACAGCAAATCACCCACCTGCCCTCAGTGTAAACATCCATTTGAGTTCTTGAATGTCCATCGGTCGCTTGATGGCAGGTATTTAAATTCTTCTTTTGTTTCTTTCTTCCCCCCTCTATTTTTTTTCCCTTTTTCGAGGAAAGGAACTCTGAGCAGAGTTCTTGAGTTCTTCCTAGTTTGAGAGGGGGAAGATATTATGCATATAATAATTCACTGATAAATATTCCCAATAGATTATAAAGGTAGTGTGAGCGAAGTTTTCTGAAAAAAAAAAAAAAAGGGAAAGGGAAAGGGAAAAGAAATGTTATATGATACTGGAAAAATGGTCGACATTAGTCTTTGACTGGTGACAGGCCGTGTTGATGAATTTTCTAGGGTATTCACACAGTACTTTCTACGACATGCTATTTGTTAGTAATCAGTTGACATGCCTAAAGAAATAAGAATGTGCTGTCCTTTTAATCACTATGTTGGCTTGACAGCATACATGATTATATGTTCGAGGAGAGTGTGTGTCTACTTCTTCGAGCCACATGGTTTGAGCCTCTGGTCGTGGAGGATCGTGAAGATGTGTATGGATATGATGATCCTGAAGATTATTATCCCTATGAGGATGAAGAGGACGACCTAGATGAAGCTTACTTCAGTAGTTCATCTAGTATCCGTATTGGTAATCGAAGGTGGGGAGATAATGGGTACGTGAGCTCTGGACGGCAAGAAGCAAGGCCTGTTCACAGATCAAATATCCAGGAAGCAGGTGCTAGTTCGTCTCGTGAACCTAGGAAGAAAGAGGCTGCAATGGACAAAACTGGGAGACGGGCAAAGAGGGCACTTAAGCGTGAAGCTGCGGATAAGGCAGCTGCAGCAAAACATCAGATGCATTTGGCGAGGTTGGGCAGGAAGTGATTCCTGCAACATCATATGCCAGATCTTCAACCCCCACCCCTTCTCCTGTACAGTATTTCCGTGACATTTTTCTTTTTGGGTATTTTCTGACTCTGAAATAATGTACCATTAAATTGACTGTAAAAAGGGTAGAAAGGAATCAAAGAAAAAGTAAAAGAGGACACCGTCAAATAATAACGGACTGGTACTCTATTGTATCCTTTAAATATTCAGAAATCTAGTTCTCTTGGATTTGCCTTTTTATCTTCACTTGCAGTTTTAAGTTTTAACTGGAAAAATATTGCAACTCTAGGAATTTTTATCCACAAGGATAAAAAAAAGTGAAGGAATTTTTGTAAGAGGTAAATTGATATTTTGTCCAAAATTAAGAGGGCAATTCGGCCGATAAGCCTTTACTTTTTCTGTGGAATTTCTTTTTATTTGTGTTCATCAAAACTAAAAATCCATATTTTAATTGTATACAAAGGACCATTGCTTCCAAATCTTGACCTGTATGACTGTATCTTTTGGTATGTTAATAAAATATCGTTTTTTTTCATCGATCTTTCCCACATGGTGCCTTAAAATTTTGGAGAGCATCTTAGTTGGGGAGAAAAGGTCCAATTAGCTTAGTGGAGCAAGTAAAGAAATTAGAAGTGGAAGCTGTAATGTCAAGCGAAGCAACCCGTCTTCAAAAATCACTATCATTCACCCACCCTCTCAGTGCATGAGAAAAAGGTGGTTAAAAAAAGAACCATACATATATTTACATCATCATCATCATTTTTTGTCTCCCTTTCTTTCCTTTCCTTTCCTCCTCCCACCACCCACTACCAAACCCACCAGCAACCTCCACAATTCCACTGTAAGTCTCTCCCTCTCTCGCAGCTCAATTGGCATTTTTTTTTTTTTTGTAAAATACTTTGCTTGAATATATAGATTGATCCTGGAAAGTTCAGTGCTTATGGAATTTTAATAGTTGTAGAAGCAAAGGCTTCAGTTTGTATTTTGGTTAGTACGTCAATTTGCTATCTCTTTCCCTCTGTCCCTCTCTCCTGACATTGCTTCAAAAACTCACGTTTTAAGCATGAAACAAAACTAGTGCAAAATGTTGTATTGATCACTTAAGCAATCATGTATATCAATTCTGTTGTTGAGTTGTTGTTCTAAACAGAAACTAGTAATATATCACCAGGAAGCTAATGGAATCCTTCAGCCAGATAAGTGGATTCCGGTACAACCTGAATGCAAACACAATAGGCGGCGATGATGATGATGATGATGCCGAGTTTTCTGGGATTCTTGACATCTATGCTCATCATGCTAGAAACATTCACAACATATGTATCTATGAAAACCAAGATGTGTATGCAAAATTCTCTCTTACTTACAATCCAGATGAGACACTCTCAACTAGAATCATCAATGGAGGCGGCAAGAATCCGGAATTCAACGAAAACTTGAGGATGAAAATCACTCAATTTGATGCTGTCCTCAAATGTGAGATTTGGATGCTCAGCAGGGCCAGAAATTATATGGAAGACCAGCTCTTGGGATTCACTTTGGTCCCAATTTCGCAAGTGATTGGGAAAGGAAAGCTGACTCGAGATTATAGTCTTTCTTCCACTGACCTCTTCCATTCCCCAGCTGGAACTGTCCAATTGACTCTTTCTCTCATCCCATCTTTGCCTATCGAATCGTCTGCTAACTCATCCATAACTTCAGAAGTAGTATTGCTTGATCAAAAGATATCAGAACAAGTAATGTTAGACCCAGTTGAGTATTCCAGGATCGAATTCCCTGATATCAATGTAGTAAGTCAGAATCAGCAAATGGTGACAGAGTACTTTGACTTGGCAAAGCACAGGCATGGTTCTCAAGGACAAGTTGCCTCGTTTCTTCGTCTTGGTGCATCTCCTGATCATGACTATGACATGATTGTAAGCTCATCTCCTAATGAGAGCATCCACAACTCTGGCTTCTTAAGTTCCACCACAACAAGCTTGAGTGACGACCGAAACAACAACTCCAACTCCGCTGATTCAATCGAGAAAAAGACTTGTGTGGCTTCTGTCACCAATGTAGCAGCTAATCAAGGCTGTGCTGCTTGTCCAGACACTCCGACCTCAATAAAGGGAAGAGAAGCCTCTTCCGGAGATGAAAAGTCGAGTTTCTTGGGCAAGGAAGAGGAAGAGGAGATGAAGCAGGAACACAAAGTTGGTTCGGCTCAATTTGGTCAGGTGTTTTCTGCTCCACTTGGGAATATGAACACCGAGGCTGAGCAATCTGCAATGCAGCAACAAATAGTCGACATGTACATGAGAAGTATGCAACAGTTTACTGAGTCTCTGGCCAACATGAAGCTCCCGATGGATCTTGATAAACCTGATCAATGTGAAGATCGTGGTGAAGTGATTCCGAACCACAGCAACAATTTAGAACTCGATAAAAAGAAGGATGGATCAAGGGTCTTCTATGGTAGCCGGGCCTTCTTCTGAGTCTGTGTAGTCGCTAATTGATTCTGCAATGCAATATCTGAGGGTACAAATTAGTTTATTTAGCAACAAAAATGAGCTTTATTTATTGTTAACTTTCTTACTTTCACAGGCTGCATTGAGTTCCTCAGAAATTCGTATAACTGATTTCCCTTGTTCATGTGAATAGCGGCTTCATATTCAGGTGTCGTTGTTGCTTTAACTAGAACAACCACATGTTAATGTCTGCTAAACAGTGGTTAATGTGATTTTGAATTTGTATTCTGGATAGATTTTGTTAGTTAGTAATCCTTGTTTTGGCTGTAAAGGATTCAGGAAATTTCCTATGGTCTTACAAACGCTACAAGAAGCATGGTCTTACAGCTTCTACAATAAGCATAACAAGCAAGAAGACAGTTTAGGTGCAATTTGTAATATCGTAAATACTATCCTTTGAACTAAATCAATAGCCAATTAATGTGTACAACTGCTATAATATTCAACATGCTCGGGAACGAATTTGCTGAACACCTAAGTGTGGGTGGTGATACAACTACTCTTGTATGCAACTCACGTGGTGATCAATAAATCCGTTGGGTTGCTTCATATAAATCTCTTCCTCCAAATCATCATTTAGGAATGTTGTCTTCACATCCATTTGATGCAACTCCATATCAAAATGTGCTACTAGAGCCATTATGATTCGGAATGCATCTTTAGTAGACACAGGAGAGAAGGTCTCATTGAAATCGATTCCTTCTTGTTGTGTAAACACATCAGCTACAAGCCTGGCTTTGTATCTTTCTACTCTCCCATCAACTCACCTCTTGGTTTTAAAAACCCATTTACAGCCTATAGCTTTGTGATTTTTATTTGGTTCTACAAGCTTCCAGACCCCATTAACTCTCATGGAATCTAACTCAGCTTCCATAGCTTCAATCCACTTATCAGCTTGCTCACTTTCCATTGCCTGTTTGAAAGTAAGAGGATCATTGTCATCCCCACCATTCTCTCTGTGACCTCCTCAGATTTTGTGGTTGTGCCAATGGTTCAACTTGGAGTTGTTCGAAAATTTCAGGTTCAAGGATGATTGGATCTGGTGGAATGTTTGGCTCAGGTGCAACTTGCTTATGAAACACATCAGCTACCAAAAGATCCGGTAACTGCAAGTGTTCAAGAGCTATGGCCTATGGATGTAGTGTTCTTAGTAGGCCTATCTTCTGTCAACACTTTAAAGTCAATTTCCAGGTCTTCTAAGTCTTGTGTATTGTTCATTTCTTCAATAAATACTGCTTTCGAAGTTTCAAATATTCTGGTACGTACTGTGAGCAAGGTAGTAAAATTTGAATCACTTGGACTTTTCTGGATAACCTATGAAGTAGGGACTCACTGTCTTAGAGTTTAATTTTGATTCTAGTGGATTGTAAAGCCGAGCTTCTGCTTTACATCCCCAGACACGAGTATGATTTAGGCTAGGTTTTCTGTTGTTCCAGAGTTCAAAAGGTGTTTTGGTCACAAACTTGCTAGATTCATCACCATTGCTAACCCAACACCGGAATAACATACACACTTTTAAGGCCAATTTCAATGCAATTGCCCCTCTCACTTCTGCTATGAAATACTAGTACTCAAACCTTCAAACACGTTACTACCTCCTTCATCTTCCATACATTTCTCCATAATCAATCCTGGTTAGTGGTTGATTTGACCTTTCCACTAGATCTCTTTTTGCGGATGCAGGGTTTGCGACCTTCTCTGATCCCATCCAAATCGGTGTTTTATACATACCTCAAATCTATAGCACTAACTACTTCACTCTGTTGAGCTTGTTTACCAGCTTTTCAGTGCTTGGTGTAAAGAGAGCAAGAACTACTGTAATGCCCTGATTTGCACCTCTTCATATCGAGCACATTACAGTGCCACAAATCCTTAGAGCACAAGTTATACTTGACGCCATAAAGATATGCAAGGAACAACGATAAAAATAAACTATAGCTTTATTGTATGAAATTCATAATTGAGTCGGAAGCGTTGAAATTTCATTTGAGGTGAAAAATATAATAGTTTCATTTTCGATAAAAGTCGAAACGTAAGGAAATGACGATATTGAGACTCTTGCTCGAAATACAACTCTAAACTGACACATGGATAGTTAAAATATTGCTCATTTACACGAGAGCTAACCAACTTAGAAAGCAATATCAACATGTAAATAAATTCTCGAACATGTTTCCAAATAAACTAAAAGTGAGGATAAGTATCGAAAGATACGACGTCAGGATTCAAGAAACTGACTTAACGAAACAATGTTTGAAATACTCAATTTAAATAACTTCAGCACAACCAAATCGATCCAACTCTTTTCCGCTCTTGTGCACAGTACGTGCATCCAAAAACTATTGTAGGGGTGAGTTTTCATCCTCGCTACTCAGTAAGGGTTTCACCTCGACTAGGTTTAAAAACTACATATAAAATATATATATTTCTGACCAGTAATTGAAAACTACGTATATAGATAAGAATAACAATAAAATCACAATCATATACTTTGATACAAAAACATTTATGCGGGCCCAAAAAACAAACATGATGACTGATCACTAGCTATGCCAACTACATCCTTACCAAGATCCATGTTATAAAACGGCGAGTAGTGAGAGTGTTCATTTATGCCGTATTGCCTAGAAATGATGCCATACCGCAATGGATGTCAGACAACATCCCGTCCATATAGTCCCTCCGGAGGTTTAGGGGATCGAAACCCAAAGTAGTCGCTATGCTCCGCTCACTCTCAGGTCATCACAAGATATAGAACATAATCGAAAACACACATGATATATAAAATATCAAATCATTCAAATTCATAAAGTACTATAGCCATGCAATCTTATTTACTTAATATATATATACGAGAAAATACTAACCGAGAGAGTCCCAAGTCCCCTACCTGTAATATCGGAGCTCCCACTTTGCTCGCCACTTCAGGCCAACACCACTACCACACTTTGCTCGCCGAGGTTCTTGAACATTGGAGTCCCTAGTCTGACAATAACTGAGTGTTATTCTAATATTTACAATCAATAACACTCAACACACTCTTTGCATTGGAAGAGAATTGCACCATCTGCCTTTTGTTTTCGTTGTCAACAAACTCATGAATCAGTCTTACACGCAACCTGGAGTTGTGTTCATTGTGTTGCGGTGTTGGAAAGACTGACGTTTTATTCCGTGTTGGCTTCAAATCAGTTTCACTCTTTTGCTTTGCTTCTGGATTTCGCTATGGAAAAATTATTGGAGCAGGAGGTTCAACTTCTTGTTATTTTGTTATGGATGAATTGGAGGGAAAGGAATAATGCTCAGCATGGTAATGAGGTACTGCTACCCCATATTATTTTTGAGAAAGGCATGAATTATCTTTCAGGTCTTCTTGAAGTACAAGCTATGAGGAAAAGTACTGGGAATTTTCGGCAAGAGAGATCATGGACTGAGGGTAGAGTGCTTCGGTGGAAGGTGCCTGCAGCATGCTGTTTGAAACTGAACTGTGATGGGGCTTTTAATGAGCCTCTTGGGCAGTTTGGTGGAGGGGCAGTGTTACGGGATGAGTTTGGTGTTCTAGTTGCTGCTGTGGGGGAGGCCTATACTCAGAAAGGTACAGTTTGCCTTAATGAATTACTTGCTATCAAATTAGGTCTTGAGATGGTGCTAGATCGGAGGTGTGGAGGGGTGGAAGTTGAATTCGACAGTCTAGAGGCTGTGCGGCTGGTAAATATGGATGAGCAATGTCTTAGTATAGAAGGTGTGGTGGTTGAGGAGATTCGCAATTTGATGTCTCTTTTGCAAATTTCTTCTATTCATCATGTGCCGCGTAATGGAAATATGGCTGCCCATTCAATTGTTGTTCATGTAGCTCGGGAACAAGGGTGTTTTTCTTGGTTAGAGGTTGGGCCTTCTTGGCTCATGTCTATCATCTTGGAAGATATGCCTGTAACCGGTGGTTCTGCTAGGGATATGAGTAGCTCTCAGTCTTCTTATGCAGTGCTTGAGACTAGATATAGTCAATCCCATCTATGTAATTCAATTATCTAATGGAATAAAGTTGGTTCTTTCTAAAAAAAAAAAAAAAAATGTGAGAGCCCATTTTCATGCGCCCACATTCTCTACTCACGGTTTGGCTTATATGGATACCAAACACATACACCTAATTTCAAGTTGTCAAGCTAAGGTCTTAGCTTGGCCTTCAACGCCCACAAACTTTTAACTAGGGATGGGTGCGGTCCGAGCTTGACCACTATTTTGCAGGGACCGGGACCCGACTGACACTTTCAGGTCGGGCCCAAAATGGGTGTTCGACGTTGTTGGGACTGGAGGAAATCCGGACCGAGAATTTTCGGGCAGGTTTCTCGGGTTTTCGGTTTGATAATGTTGGTAGATGACGCGGGCGGCGGTGCTGGGCTGAATTATAGAGGGCGGTAGGGCGAGACATAGAAGAAGAAAAAAAGAAGAAGAAGAAGAGGAGTTGCAGGAGAGGAGTAGAAGAAAGAGAAGAAAAAATAAAAGAAATGAAGAAGACGAAGAGTTGCAGGAGAATGGTATAAGAATTAAAAGAGAATAAATGAAGAAGAATAGTTGCAGAAGACGAGAAGAAAATTGGCTTTTCTTAACGCATCCGCCACAACATTGGCTTTTCCTAGATGATAGTTAATCACACAATCATAATCCTTGACCAACTCCAGCCAATGCCTCTGTCTCATGTTTAGCTCCTTCTGAGTGAAAAAATACTTGAGGCTTTTATGGTTTGTGAAAATTTCACACTTCTCACCATATAAATAATGTCGCCAAATCTTTAGTGCGAAAACTACCGCAGCTAATTCCAAGTCATGAGTAGGATAGTTTTGCTCGAAATTCTTCAATTGCCGAGAACCATAAGCTATCACCTTACCATTTTGCATGAGCACACAACCAAGCCGTTTGTGAGACGTATCACTGTATATTACATAGTTGCCGGAGCCAGATGGAATGGTTAGGACAGGGGCAATCGTCAAACGTTGCTTAAGTTCCTGAAAACTATTCTCACAAGCTTCAGACAATTGAAACTTGACATTTTTCCGTGTCAACAGGGTTAGAGGGGTGGCAATCTTCGAGAATCCTTCCACAAATCTCCTGTAGTATCCCGCTAAACCCAAAAAGCTCCGAAACTCCCCTACATTTGTAGGCCTTGGCCAGCCAGCCAGCTACAGCCTCCACCTTACTTGGATCCACAGATATTCCCTCTTTCGAGACTACATACCCTAGGAAAGCAATTCGGTCAAGCCAAAACTCACACTTCTTGAATTTGGCAAATAATTGTTTCTCCTTGAGGACTCTCAACACTTCTTTCAAATGTCCCTCATGATCCTCTTCACTCTTGGAGTAAATAAGAATATCATCAATGAATACAATAACAAATTTGTCCAAATACTCCTTAAACACACGATTCATGAGTTCCATAAAAATTGTCGGGTCATTGGTTAGGCCAAACGACATTACCAGGAACTCATAATGCCCATACCTTGTACGAAAAGCAATTTTTGAGACATCTTCACACCTAACCTTGAGCTGATGGTAACCGGACCGGAGATCAATCTTAGAAAATACACTCGCTCCCTGCAACTGATCAAACAAGTCTTCATCCTTGGCAAAGGGTATATATTCTTCACCGTAACCCGATTGAGCTCCCGATAATCAATACATAATCTCATTGTACCATCCGTTTTCTTGACGAACAGCACAGGTGCCCCTCAAGGAGATACACTGGGTCGAATAAAGTCTTTATCCAACAAGTCCTGCAATTGCTCCTTTAATTAATTCCTTAATTTCTGTTGGCGCCATACGATAAGGTGTATTTGATATTGGAGTTGTTCCCGGTTGAACCTTGATGGTAAACTCCACCTCCCAATCAGGGGGTAGCCCTAATAGATCCTCTGGAAACACTTCTGAAAAGTCTCTGACCACCGGAATGTCTTGCATCCCTTTTTCCTCCATTGTGCCTACTACACTAGCTAGGAAGCCCACACAACCTTTTCGAATGGACTTATGCGCTTGCATGGCAGATATCACCCGAGGTAAAGATTGTACTTTTGTGCCCACAAAACTGAACTCAGGTTCACCCACTGGCTGAAACGTCACCACTTTCTCGAAACACTTCACATTGGCCTGATAAGCAGTTGGCCAATCCATTCCTAGTATTATGTCAAAGTCATGTATCTTAAGAATAGCCAAGTCCGCAACGAGTTCATTCTTCCCAATTAAAACCTTACATGACCTAAGCATCCTACTTGCACATAACTCTTCCCCCGAAGGAGTAGTAACACAAATTTCACAATCTAAGTTTGTAGGTGTCATATTAAGCTTAGCAGCACACAAGTGAGATACAAAAGAATGTGTAGACCCTGTATCGAACAATGTAAAAGCAAGGTGCCCGGAGATTGAGATGGTACCTGCCACTACAGATGGTGATGACTCAGCCTCTTTTCTTGTTAATGCAAAAACCCTTCCTGGAGTCCTGTTGTTGGTGTGGACACTCTCCTGATCCTTCTTCATATCTGGGCAGTCCCGTATGAAGTGTCCCATCCTACTGCACCTAAAGTAAGCAGTAGTGTTTCTATGACATAGCCCAGCATGCTTCTTTCCACAAGTTTAGCAAGATTGCGAAGTACCCCAATTTGTCTCATCCACTCTAGGCTTCTTGTTTCCTCATGTCTGACTCTGAACCACTCTTTGGTTGTCCCTTCCCCATGTCCTGTTTTGTGTTGAACCCTACCCCTTTTCAATTTCTCCGCTCATCGGAATGTCATGCTTAGCAACAATTTGTGCTCTCCTCACAACCTCAACATAAGTTCGCAAGTCAAGAACCTCCACGGCCTTCCTGATGTCCGACCTAAGCCCTCTCTCAAATCTTCTTGCCTTACGCTCCTCAGTGTCCACAAGATGTGGAGCAAATCTCATGAGTGACTCAAACTTTCGCTCATATTCTAGTAAGGGCATGGACTCCATCTTCAACAATAGAAACTCAGCCTCCTTGTCAGCTCTAAGTGGCTTAGGGAAGTACTTGTCATAAAATAGTTCCTTAAACCACGTCCAGGCAACGGGATTCACATCGATGTTGTGGGCCCTGCGCATGCTCTCCCACCAATGCCTAGCATCCTTCTTTAGCAGAAAAATTGCACAAGTGACCTTGTGTGCATCAGTGCATTCCATAAGCCTGAAAATGCTCTCCAGCTCATTTACCCACTCCTCAGTTGCAAGTGCATCTCCATGTCCATCAAATGCAGGTGGATTATTTTTCCTAAATTGCTCGACCACCTTGTTTACTCCTCCACCACCTTGCTACATGTTATTACCCCATGTCGTCATCATGGTGAAGAAATCTTGCATAGAATTAGGACCTTCATTGGGAACTTCATTAGGCTCCACCTGGCCTCTTCCTCTTCCTCTTCCTCTTCCTGACATAACTAATTCCTAAGTCGCCAAAATTAGAAACATATATATAAGATTAAGCATTTTCATAAGCACACTAGTTGTAGTACCATAGTAACTAGATCACAATATTATACGTGCAATACACATGGCAAAAGAGAAGTAGGTATAGTTAATGATTAAATCATAACTCCAAACACCAATAACCAAACCAGGAGAAAACTCAAGATCCAAAAAGGTTAAAGCCACACACAAAAAATATATATATATAAAAATAATAATAATAATAATAATAATAATAATAATAATAATAAATAAATCGAAATCCTATAGACTTGGCAGCAGACTGGTCCCCGATACTGACTCCTCTAAGGTCTACAAGTTCGTTTGGCTCTGATACCAAATTGTCACACCCTAGTAAAAATGGCACTTAAAGTATAGCTGCTAAAGTGTCATGAAAGGTTTCATACTCTTATCTGTAGCAAAGCAAATCCATAAAGTACGAAATACAAAATCATTTCATCTTACAACCAAAGGTTTTTAAAGGAGTAGTGGAAAACTCCTCACTTATTGAACAAAGACTCAAATGAAAAATCATAGTTTTAATATTGTAGGGGACTGTGACACAACCACTAGCTGCTGCTAAGTCTTCTACGCATCTAACTCCTCTTCAGAACCTGGAACCATAACAAATTTCTAATGAGATTAACCCAGTAAGCAACAAATACAAACCACGTACAACAACAGATGAGAGCAATCACATACTAACTATAAAAATATATAACTACAATAGATGGAGTGCACCCCAAACAAATCCAGATCAGAAACTTTCGAGAGCCCTTTAGGCACAACCTACCAGTGAGACCCAAACTTATTAGAGATGGGAGACAGACGCCACCCGTCGGTGACACGCACTATGTGGGCCATATAACAGACGATGCATAAAATGCACCAACAGATTAGTACAAAAATTTTCACTTACAGAACAGATTCTCCCTAGACAGTCTCCTCGTAATGATATGTCTAAAGAACGTCTAGTTCAAATTCTCATACTGAAACAGTCAGACTTTGCATGATGTAAAATACACGAACATCACATAACATAATCAATCAAATCAGAAAACAAACGGGCGCACTCCAAAACTTTGCAATATAGTATATGCATATATAGACAATAGCAAATCAAACATAGATACATTCATTATGGTTTCAAAACAAGCCATAGTTACTTACCTCGAGTAGCCAAAGGTTCATAGTCAACTGGTAGTGCGTCCTAATTAAGTCAAGAATCTCTGAGCCTATAGACAGATAAATACTCAAAATGAGTCACAAACTAAAACCTTAAATCTTGTAACAACAGTACCTAGCAGAACCTCGCCCGAAAGAAAAACCCCATTTAATAAACCCCTCAACCTAAGGACTTCAAAATTTACAAGAGTGAACTAGACATCCTAAAATACCTATAGTAAAAATTACCAGCCATTTTTTAACCCAGAACTCGTCCAAAGAATTTTCTAAAACCGTTCATTGTTGCTGTTAAAACCAAAACCGTCACTGCCAACAAGTTTTCCGAAAATTCTATAGGTTACATTAAAACTCCAAATTGAATCAAAACTGGAACACATGACCCAGGTATACCTGCAATAGCACAGTAAAAATTTGAGAACAAAAACAGTTGTCACTCAATCCCAAACAACACCCCAAATCCGTAACTAAAACTGACTCTGTCATCTGCAACAGAAATGTTCAGCCAATCCCGGAGTTTTAATTAAATTATTGTACAAGATAATCCCACTAAAATTTACATAGAGACACTAGACACAACTATAGCTAAACCAGAAAATCTCCAAGTGTAAATTAGATCGTTTGGTTCCTCAAACACTGCCCTCAATTCGTTGCTAATTTTCTATCAGGAAAGTTCCTGGGGTTCTGTGCTAATTTAGAAAAATCACCAAAAATTCAATTCTTAATATTTTCCTATGAAACCAACGCCAAAAGAACCAATGATAAGTTTATTTTTACTTACAAAATATTTCGAAATTAAAATGAAGTAATACCTGACCAAAATCGTATCACAATACCTGACCCCAGAAACTGTAACAAAAAATCAGGGTACCAAATTAGGTTATATCCTTTCCTTTGATTACCTAGACACAAAACCTCTGTAAGGAACGACTAAGATAATCATTTGCAAGCTAAAACCTTAATTTGCCACAAACCTCTACTCAAACCCGTAATACCCCTTCTTGTTGGAACAACGTAAACCAGCTAGTCTCTCCCTTTTCTTTTCCCTGCGTGTAGAACCCTTTCTTTTCTTTTCTTTTCACGTTGAACACGTCCCTCTCATCTAAAGTTCTAGAGTCCTAAGTAAACTCAACTCCCTAGTAGAAACTAACTTCCTTTCAAACGTAGCTGAAAAGAAGAAAAATGCAAATAAATACATTCTCCCTTTTCTTCCCAAAAACTAAATAACTAATAGGGTAAACCCTATTACAACTAACTTATCAAACAAATAACGTCACAAATTAAAACTATAGCAACACAGGCCAAGCTACAAAAACAAATACAATTCACAAACAACATGGAAATAATGAAATAATAGAACAGGGATAATTCCAAAATAAGCAGATATCACAATTTTGGTGACTGTATGAGGAATAAAAATATTTTGTGGCTTAAAAAATAACAAGGTCACCAAAAGTGACCTTATATGTAATTGTCTCTAATACAAAGTGTAAACAGCTTTCATGGTATGATTATATTTAAGTGTTAAACTAGATAATTAAATTTTTCTATGTATTCACTATATTTTTTTCAAATGATTATGATCTTAGGGAAAATCAAGTAATCTCAACCCTATTTTGACTAGAAGCTTGAATATATGTGGATCCACAATTAGTTATTAGTCTCAAATTTATATGGTTTGCATATAAATGATTTTATAAAAAATGATATAGAAGTGGTATCATTTGATGACTAGCATTTATAATACACAAAGGCCTCTACACATAAAGATATAGGAGACGGAGAAAAATTAGAATTTTGAACCTCATAAACTTTTGTGGTGTTCTTAAATCACTCATGTAATTAGAGTATGTAAATATTTGTGTATATTAAAATAAATAGAAATCAAATGAAATATATTAAATTAAATTATTCAATACTTGTTGTTTGTGAGCGCGCATCAATTTAACCTAATTTACACTACAATTCATTATGTAATAATGTGTGTTCAATATTTTTTTTATTTTATTTTTTGAAAATAGCAGAAACTTTATTAATCAATAGAGGATTACAATCCTTAATATGGGCATCCTAAAATGGAGCAGTACATACCACACAAGTGGCCTAATCAATGAGTCTAAACCTAGAATTCTAATCGATGATTCAAAACCTAGAATAATACAAACACCGTGCATCACTGCTGTCAACAACCAACAGAAAAATTCCGGCAAGTATTGCCATTGAGACCAATAAATCCAATTTAGCTCAAGGAGAACCCATGAAAAAAGAAAGTAAAACCACAGTCGAAAATTGCACAACTGATCATGCTTATTCTTAAACAAGAAATTTAAAAAACCCAAATCAAATAACCAAATCTGACTTAGGTTAAACTTTAGCAGCGCCCCACCAGTAATAAGGTCGCCGACTTGGAACACCAAGGCTGTTGAGCCGCTAAAATCGAGCATCCAAAACTCATCTGGATCCCAGATCTTGAATCCTTGGATTTGATTGATACCCAACATAACGGAAAACGACAAGCAGAAAACCAGATCTAAGCGATGTGTCAACCATCGATGAGAGCCCAAGAGACGCCTTGCAGGAGCATAACCACCAAAGGCCTGAAAAGAGCATGACGGACAAAGCCGTCCTTGTGAGTGAGAGAGGCCAAGACCATCCTCACCATAAGAAGCCGCACAAGCGAGCGCTAACGGCGCTAGGATTTGTGTGATGAAAAGTATAGAAAGAAGCCAGATGCTAGGAGGATAGCGCACAGAGGCCCTACTGAGGAATCTCATGGGGGTAGGGTTTTGCTAGAGAGAAGACTCTCATGGGGGCTTTTACTAGCTAGTGTTTCAATATTTTCTTTTAAAAATATAGTAGGTAATTAATCAAATAAACATCTCATAAAGTTTCATTTAAAGTTTCTATGTTTTTTCTCCAAATTTCCGTCATTTCTCTCTAACATTTACCGATATTGAAATTTCCTCGATATTTCTGTCGAAATTTCTATTTTTTGGACCTTCAAAATTTCCTCGAAACTCAAAAATTTGGTCCTTGATGTAAGAACCATAGCATGACTTGCATTAGTAATGAAGAGTTTTCATGATCATAATATGGCTTGCATTAACATCCAACTAGTTTCTGTCTCTACTTCATACAATCAATGGCTCACATTCGGCCACATGGCCAGTGTATTCCATAATTTTTCTATGAATGAATCAAAAAAAAAAATTAAGGGGGGTGTATTCAATATAGAGTCTACAAGATTTTTTTGTATTTTAAAAGTCTATGGGTATTCAATTAGGATTTTAAAAAGTCTTTTAAAATCTCGGTATATTCATTTAGGATTTTAAAATGTCCGTCCAAATCTAATGGTATTGAAAATTCTATTGATTTTCAAAGATTTCATTGAATGATGGATTGTGAAGGATTCTAGGGTTTTTGGTATAAATAGAAATCTATCTAGAAATCTTCTCACCAACCTAAAGATTTTGACGTTCAGAAGAATATGAAGGGAGACGAACAGACGACTTTCTTGACCTCGTTGTAGAAGACGAACATACCACTCTCTTCTCTAATCAACCAAGATTAGTACTTCCTCATCTATTAACGTTATATATTGATGTTGTTATGATCGTTTGACTATTATTTTTATTTGCAATATTCATAAATATTAGGGTTTAGAAACCACTTCGTGTTCTTGATTCCAGTTTTCTGTTAAGTGATAAAATAGTAATCAATATCTGTATTTTGGTTGGTTTGAACTTGTAGAAGTATTGAATATTGTTTCTATCCTTATTGATTGATCTTCTGGGATGTTAATTAGATCAATCAATATTCATAAAGAGAGGTTCATTGCACTTGAGCTAGACTAGTCCAATCCGACATAAGTATATGTTTAAACCTAGCTATATATATATCAACCGCACGGTTTCTGGGGTTGATATGACTTATACATATATATATCTGACCATGTTTCAGTCGGATGACCATGTACATGTTTTATATATATCTAGCATGAGTGTGCTTTCAAGGTCTATCTAATCATATTCTTTTCCCAATAGTTGTTAATGCCCAGATGAATATTTCTTCTCGTCTTTTTTCTGAGATAATTTTTTTTTCTGGTACTCAATTGCATAGCAGAGTAGTGAGAGCACCACCTGTTTGTGAAAGGTACCCAAAATACACACATACTCGCATATGTGGTTACATGTCTGTGTGTAGATTGTTAAATGGGTGATCTTGGTCTCTTTCTATGTACCATTTTGTTTTTGGATATGGGTTATCTTTCACTATTTGTTTTGTTATTTGTCTAAGATCAAATTCTGGTTTTGTTAATTAGCTGCTACAATTCTGTTTTAGAATATAATAGTCCCCTTTTGTGTGTTCTATGTATTGTTTCTTCTTGCTTCATATGAAATTGAATACAACTATGCTTAGATTGGAAGATGTTAATTGAAAATTGTTGCCCACTCCATGATTGCATAATAATGCTGCAAAATAGTAGTAGTTTTACTGTATTAGCAACAAGATGTCAATAGTTATTGGAGATTAGGAGTAATGTATTATACTATAATACTATATATACTAGTTAGTTGAGGGGTTGCATAAGCATAAAATATGTCATTTACGTACTATAAAAAGGTTATTTAGGTGATAAGATTATAGATTTACAGATCATGTTCCATGTCTCTTAGGAAAATATAAGCTGTGCTTCATTTATTAATTAGGTAAATCGATCTATAGGCCATTTGTACAAGGTGTCATATCACTCTTGGATGTTCCCAAAACAGGAGAAATACATTAATAAGAGAAGTACTACATGAATGATGAACCCTAAAATATAATAAATATTCATATCTAAAATATAAGCATAAACTAGCTGACCAAGTAGTACAAGAGCAGAGAAAAAACGCACGTCCTCCCTAGTGATCCTAGCACAGTTTGCTTTTCTTTTAATGATATATCAAAAACAAAGGCATGTTTTTTTTTTCTTTAAATGAATGTTTTTCTTTTTTGGTTAATGAATGCTTTAATATTTTTTTTCCCTTTGCTTTTGTGGTGTTTTTAAATAGGAAAATGCATAATTGAAACGAAAGATTATATATATATTCTAATAAAAAATTTATTTTGTATAATATAGCATGGTTGATCAACAACAAGATGTTAAAAAAAAGGGACTTATGAGCAGTGGACCAAGGAAGAGAGCGATTTATTGTTAGAACTCATGGTAGAAGCCGCCACACAGGGATGGCGTGACAATAGTGGCATCTTAGCCAAGCAAACAGTGGAAGAATGGCTACTTCATGTTCTTAATGAAAAACTTGGGTGTCATAAGACCTACAACAATTACCAAAGCCGGTTGAAATGGTTTAAAAATCGATGGATCTCTTATTCAACCCTTATGCGTTTTAGCTCTGGTTTTGGGTCTGACTCTACTACAAAGAAGTTCACTGTTTGTGATGAAGTATGGGACGAATACTTTAAGGTGAGCTTCCTAAATACTATATGACAATTTATTCTTATAAATAATCCTATTTTCAAGATGTAATGCAATAATAATTTAAATTTTTTTTTCTAGGCTCACCCAAAGGACACCGACTTACGTTACAGAATATTTCGGGATTATGAGGATTTGGAAATCGCTATTGGGAATGGTGTAGCAGTTGGGAAAAACTCAATCGAGTTGGGTAGTGTCACTAATGCAAGACCATTAGGTGTTGGAGAAGATAGAGATGTGTGCATAGAAGACTTTGATTATGATGTAGACAGTGATGCATTCATAAGACCCAATCAGAATGATCCATCATTTCACTCCACATCACCGCTCCAATCCCTTGAAACTTTGGAGGTTCCCATGCAAAGAACAACCCAAAACAAAAGAAATAGAACCGAGTATGAAGGAAGCTCTAGCTCAATTGGAAACACCCCTCAAAGTGGCATTATAGAAAGGCTTGATCAAATTTCCACAAGTTTCCAAGGAATCTATAGCCTACTAGAGAAAAGAGAAAGGGAGAGAGAATATACAATTTGGGATGCTATCAAGGATACCCCAAACTTAGAAGATGGTACGTAGTCATATATATATATATTACTTGCTAGTTAATTGAGCTTTATTTGTCATTGAGCATATACTAATGTCCCAAAAAAAATATAATGCAATATAATATATACCAAAATTTACAAACATATAATACTTATATTTATATGCTTTGTTTTTAATAGTGCAGCAAATTACTTCATCCTAGATAAATGGAAGGGGAAGCCATAGAGGGAGAAGAAATAGGGGGAGAAGAAATAGATGAAGAAGAAATTGAAGAAGAATTTTATGAAACAATTAAGTACTTATTGATGGCAATTCAAGCAATAATCATTGTGTTAAGAGAGACTATAGTTACTATGCCTCGACGTATTGAACGTCCGCTCAAACGACGACCAGTTACTAGGAAAGGATATTATTATATACATGAAGTGTTGAAGGAAGATCCACAAAGTTTCTGAGAGTTGCATAGAATGTATCCGGATATATTTCTAAAGTTGTGTACCATTATTAGAGAAAGTACGCCTTTAGAAGATACAAGGTATATTTGTGTTGAAGAAATGCTAGCAACATTCTTGCTCATTGTGGGTCACAATGATCGATATTGTAATGTTCGTCAAAGGTTTGGTCGTTCACATTTCGCTACTAGTCAAAACTTTAACAAAGTTAAGGCATTGAACACTATAGCACCACAAATGATGGTCAAACCTGGATCCGCAGTGCCTTCTAAAATAAGAGGAAGTACAAGATTTTACCCCTATTTTAAGGTATGTTTTTTTTTTTTATAAAAAATTACTTGTTTGTTTACTTAAATTTTTTAAATTGTATGGACTACGAAAATTTTGCTACCTTTTCTTTATTAAAATTTTGTTTTAATTTAGGATTGCATTGGTGTTATTGATGGCACCCATATTCCAGCAATGGTAAAAGGCCGCCAAGTAAACAGCTATCGTAATCGTCATGGAATTCAATCCCAAAATATTTTGGCAGCTTGCAACTTCGATTTGGAATTCATATACATGCTTAGTGGGTGGGAAGGTTCAGCACATGATTCAAAAGTGCTAAATGATGCCTTATCAAGGGAACGTCTTAAGTGTTTTGGATACTAGTGCGTCTTGAGTGTTTTGGGTACTAGTGCTCAAAATTTTTTTAAGTCTTCACTTATAAGGGGCAAGATGGAGATTTACAAATCCAATGATCCAGATTATTGCTCACATGCCTGAGCACTAGTGCTTTGGGTATTGTAGAATTTTTCGCCTTATCAAGGAGAAATGGACTTGAAGTGCCTCAAGGTAATTAATTTTATTTATTTCTTTCTTTATTTCTCTTTCTATCATGTTAGTTTCTATGAGCTTAATTTTATGTGTATGACATGCTAATTAAAATGTATTGCATTTTTAGGAAAATATTTTCTGGTGGATTGTGGATTTGCTAATCGACGCCAATTCTTAGCTCTATTACGAGGTGTTCGATATCATCTCAAAGATTTTGGTGGTCAAAGTCGCCACCCCCGAAATGCAAGCGAGTTGTTCAATCTTCGCCACGCGTTGTTGAGGAATGTGATTGAGAGGATATTTGGTATCTTTAAATCGCGGTTCACAATTTTCAAAGTTGCACCTCCATTCTCATATGAGACACAAGCAGAGCTAGTGTTAGCTTGTGCTGGACTACACAACTTTCTTCGCAAAGAGTGTCGTTCCGATGAATTTTCTCCTGAACCAGAAAATGATTCATCATCTTCATCACATCTAGACATGGAAGAGGAAAATCTTGAACTACTTTCTCAAACTCAACAATGACAAAGAGCGGAAGCTAATGCTTGGAGACTTAGCATTGCTGGAGCTATGTGGGCAGATAGACCGCGAAATGATGATAATGGAAATCAAGAGGATAACAATAAAAATCAAGACAATGACAATGAAAATAATGAGGAACAAAGGAATGAAGAGAATCAAGAGGGTTATGATGATAATGAGGTTGGAATGGAGGACTATGCTTCTTTATGATATTATTTTTTTAATTGTCTTTGTATTTTGGGAAATGTGTTCTTTTGGTTGTCTTTGCATTTTTTAGTGATTCATTTTGACATACATAAAAGATAATTTGGAGATGATAACTCTTTTGGTTGCCAAAAATTTAGTTGTCTATGACATTGTAAGAGTATTTTATTTTGTGTTAAACTCTTTTGTTTCAAGTCGTAATTATTTTTATTCTATAGTTTTTTCTTTAGTCGATTTTGTATTCTATTATTGGAATTAGAACAATCCATGAACTTATTAAAATCTAAACAAATCCTGATAATAAAATGCATTAAAATCTGTTTAGGTCCATGTAGAATTAAAACAATCCAGAATCCATGGATTATAAAAAGTCTTACATACACCCCCTAAATCGCAGATACATTTGTCTGTAGTCCGGTCCCTTTTGGGCCTCCTTTTAACTAAAAAAAAAGGGCATTAAATCACATATCGCAAAATAGGAAGGAGGCCGAAACCAATCTGCCTGGACAGCCTCACCGTCGGAGGCGGAAACTCCTGCGCTTTAGGGCTTTTGGAATCGCGCTTCTGAAAACAAGGTTATCTTTGCAGTTGAGATTTTTGTTCATCTCATTCGTTGCGCCTTTTTAAGTTTCATTTCGTGGATTGCATGCCATGAACCAATTCATTTGTTTACTATCTCATAGGGAAAATGGGAGCAGAGGGAAATACAGTTCAGGATTCTCCAGCTGAAACGATGTCGTTGGATAAAGTGGAGGACTTGCTGGAGGTACCCAAACTCCATTTTCCAAACCTCAATCACCTATACACTGCTTTACTCTTTTGTATTGATTCAACAAATTTTACTCTTTCTTGATGATGCAAAATTGATGACTTTTTTATGTGCCAGGCCGCAAGATTTGATGACATCCAGGAGATTATGTCCTTAGCATCTAGTGTGTCTCTTGATTCGAAGGATTCTCAGGGCCGTACAGGTTATAATCCAGTTTCTCTCAGTGCTAGCATTTTTTATAGTGCTGATTAAACTAATGATATCTGTTTTTTTTTTGTGTTCTTACTAATTTTTCTATAACATGTATTGAAAGTGGTAGATAAATACTGTTGCGGCTTATGGTTTCTTAAAAGGAGGGACTTTGTATTTTTGTAAAACGAATTAATATTTACTTTTTGATTCGATTGTAGATGTACATGTGATGACACTGCTTCCCATCAACTAGTTCTTTTTGCCATTTATCTCTTTTTTTGCTTTGTTACTTTCCTGTGAATGATCACTTCCATGTCAAGATGTTGAAACTTGGGGCTGGATCAATTCACTCATCCTACGACCAAGAAAAAAGAAAGTCACTGATCCTGAGGTCTTTCCTTCTCAAGATTAGCACTGGATAGTGACCTTTTATTGTTCTTTCTAAATCTTGTAGATTTGAGAAGAAATAGATTAATGATAGGTCCAGAGCACAGGGAAAAAAAAAATTAGAGGTGTCTGTTGTGCAATCTTTTGCTTGTTGTCTCAACTATCTTCAACTAAAGAGCAAAAAACTTCAACCAGTATTGCTTCTTTAAATCTAAATAATCATTAATTGGTTATCAAATTTGAAATTTAGTCGGTGAGATTGCTTTTATATGTTCTGAGGTTGATGCTATTGATAATTGATCTGTTAAAGCTTGTGAAGGAAGGAAAGTA
This sequence comes from Rubus parviflorus, assembly GCA_029955375.1. NCBI lineage: Eukaryota > Viridiplantae > Streptophyta > Magnoliopsida > Rosales > Rosaceae > Rubus > Rubus parviflorus. The sequence goes on along the minus strand of JARGGL010000015.1, from coordinate 1,286,372 downwards.
TGGATATTGAATGGGTGCAGGAGTGCTTTTGGAAGGATGGGGATCAAAGCTCTTGGTTCAATTGAGATTCTCTCGGAAGTGAGGAATCAGGAATTCTTTCTCTTAAGAAATGGCTAGGATTAGTGCATTGAAGCTGACAACTATCTTGTTAATCAATATAATAATGGCCTCCTTTAGGTTGTGGCCTCAATAGGATGTAGTGTTGTTCCAAATTACGATAACCTTCCCATTTCCAAATTGTTTTCAGCAATTACTGAAGTACTACCCTCTTGTATTAATACTTTTCTAGCCTACTTAGGCGAGAAAGTCGATCTAATGGGGCTGATCTAATCTCTTTTAACTCTGGAATATTGTTGCAGAGCTTTGCCCGTGTACAAATGGATATTATTTTTATGTGGTTCATTAATGTCTATTGCTACTTTTTATGTTTTCGACGAGAAATTCTTATTTCTGAGGTTTAGTTTTCTTCCGATGTTGGTCAAGGTGCTTCTTTGTCCATTACAATTTATGCACATAGAAACAAAATAAACGTTTAGTTATTTTATGAAGTTGTGAACACACAAACATAGTTCTTGACATGTGAGTCTTTTTAAGTTAAATTTAAAGATTCAGACGCTGTATATATTCTTTTTTCTTTTTTTTTCATTTTTCATTTTTCCTTATAACAGTAAGTGATGATGAACTATTTACTTATGGCTAACAATTTTTACAAGCTTATCTGTGTAACTGTGCTTGACCTAGTTATAGTGACATTTGATTGCAGCACTACATATGGCTTCTGCTAATGGTCATCTTGACATTGTGGAGTATCTTATCACTAGAGGAGTGGTAAGGTGTACACCTTACTTTTTGTTCTCTTAATTCGATAGTCTCTGATTGGTTGAAGTGGTTAGTTTATCAAAGGATTAACTATTTATTTGGCATGTTTGTTTGTTCGATGACATGCATCAATTCAGTAATATTTCATCAAGAAGATTTTCACTTCCATATTTTAGGATGTCGAGTCATTACTTGCTTGGATTGGTTGGTCAACGAACTATGACAACTCTAGACGAATACATTTCATTCATACTAAAGCTGACAAGTTGACCAATACTTTGTGGGACTTTGTAAAATGTCCTCTTGTTAAGGATCATAACCGGGAGTAGTCCTCTTTGAAAAAATGTCCTCTATATGACACTTATTTCTATTGTTATGAAATCTTTCAAAGATTAAAATGTCCTCTACACTTTGTTCTGATATATAATTATTTCTAACTTATCATAACTTTGTGGGACTTTGTGTAAGGATCTTAATGCTCCAAATGAGGAGATGAATACACCTCTACATTGGGCCTGCCTGAATGGACATGTCCAGGTAATAAATTTGTTTTCTAGGCACAGCTATATTTGCCCATTCTAGTTCTTTATTTATTGTCTTTGCCATTGCAGGTGGTTAAGAAATTGATCTTCGCAGGAGCTAATGTAAGTGTACTAAACAGGTAAGTGTACTAAAACCCTTCTTTTTAGCAATAAAGATTTATAACATCTTTTCTTAGTACAAAATTGGTGGTTATCTTCAGCTATGAGAAGAGTCCAATTGATGAAGCTGTGAGTGGGGAAAAGATGGATGTTATTGATGCCATTAATGAAGCAGTGGCCCAAGTAGAGCTTACTGGCATCAGGGTGTCCTAATGGACGAATCTGGGTACCTTATGCATTGAAGCTCTAATGAAAAGTAGGTTATGACAGAAGATTCAGAGATGTTATTTTCTTTGTAGGCTGCAAGCTTTTGATATGAAATTTTTGGTGATAACAATAGAAGACTATTAACTTCTAGTTGTTTGCTAGAACAATGATGTTAGTCATTTCATATTTTATACTTTTTGGAATGTATAGTGCTTCAGTGATGTGGAAGAAACGCTATGCTGTATCGTTTTGAGCTTTCATGGGAGTAATTTGGTGGAATGAACGTACCGACCATATCTAGAGTTTGGTGTTAGGTTGTAAAGTAGAGAGATAATATATTAACCAAAATTGTTATGTTTGGTAGATAATGTTTTCCAATACTTATCGAATTATCGAATGATGCTATTTCTTGTGCATCTTTGCCCAAAATAATGAAGGATATTTCTTGTGTTATTTTTTTATATATGCACAACTATGATGCCCAGTTCGACCCTTTACAACCGAAAACATTCTTTAGCTATATTGGGATGAGCTATTGATGGCGGTGGGGGGAGAGGACAATGTTCTTCAACTTTTCACCTTGTTACGAAGGCAAATGCTATCAAATTCTCTTTACCTCTCGGCCTTGTTTCGTTGGCAGAATTTGGACCAACTTTCATTTCTCATGTTTGGTATGCAAAAGGTAAGAAATAAGTTTCCTGCAATAAGGAAAAGATCAAATTACTCAGAATGTCACATACAGAAGTATACTTCCCCAAGAGGCCACCGTATTTTATAAATCTCAGCACTATTTTCCTACTTCAGTCAAAGAAAGCAGGCGGCAGAAAAGCAGAAGAAACATACAAAAGCAGCAGAGTTAGTTGAAGCAATATTAGTTGAAGCAAAGTGCAAGCAACGTGGAGCTACAAGAAGCAAAAGACATTGAAGTGGCTCTGACAAGTTAGGCCAAGAAAGAACTGTAGCTAATTATTTGTGCATAAATAAGTTTGTTTTGATAGGCAGTTTTTGTTTTATTAGGCATGATAATAGTACGTAGAAGAGTATGCTCTTCTATAAATATAGCAGCTTACTGCATGGCATACACGACTGAATTCAGAACATCAGTGCCTCTGCCTCTTTCTCTCAGTTTGTAAACACTCCCCGTTTGTAAAATAGTTCCTTCAATCAATAAAAGATTAGTACATATTCCTCATCCATCTCAACTATTAAGTAAGTTTACTTAGTTTATTTTTTTGTTTTCTTTAGCAAGCTTCTAGTCCAAAAACAGAGAAACACTATCATAGTTATATTATGATCTTGCTAAATTGACGATCATACTTTCTTTTGACACATCTGTTATAGTTAAATGTATTCCAAAGTGACTGTCAGATACTAGTCAGGATATGTTAGATTTTGGTAGTACACAGGATATGTTAGATTATTTTGAGCATACTTTAGACGGTATGGTTTTTTATTTCTTTCAAACATGGCAAAATCAAGAACCAGAAGAGCATCAAAAAGCAAAAACAACATTTAATATAGACTTTTTTACTAAATTAGTTAAAAGAGAACTTTTAGATCATAATAGATTAGATGGTAGGAATGAACAAAAGCAAATAAGAGCAATTAGAAATTTAGAGCCGTTACAAATTTGTGATTTACAATATATAGGGCATTATACTTCATATTTCTTTAAATATTTAGGAAGAACATGTAGAATAAATGATACTAATTTATCAGATACTTATATGACTAAAATAAAAGGACCAATAGGAGAAAAAATATGGACAGAATGGCAAAAACATCCTAAGAAAAACGATAAAGCAATAGGACCTAGAGTTCAGCATGTGTATGATATACTTAGAGCAGAATGTAGCCAGATGAAAGCTAAGCGACAGATTAGAAAGCAATATTATATGAGCTGTAAAAATATAGATTTACCTAAGCAGTATAGTTGTCATAAAAAAGATAATCAAAAGCATAAAAAATCATATAGGAAGAGCTATAAAAAATATAAAACATATAAATAGCATAAACAGTTTAGCATTCAACCCTCTAGAACATTTAGGAAAAGAAGAAGCAAACCTTGGATTAGAAGATATAAATTTCCAAAATATAAGAGTAGTTGTAAATGTTTTCTTTGTGGAGAAGTAGGGCATATTAGACCAAAATGCCCTAAATTAGGAAAACAACCTAGAGATAAAATACAATTAGTAGAGCAATTTCAATTAGAAAAAGATGAAGATTTAGAATCAATTTATAGTTTAAGTGATAATGAGAGCATTAATAGCATTGATATGTTTTCAGAAACAGAATCTAGCAATTCAGATAGTGATTTAGATTTAGATTTAGATATATGTATATTAGAAGAAAAAGAAGAGCATGAAGAATTTAGATATGTTAATTTAGGATGGCCCGAACCATGTAGTAAATGTAAGAAAATAGTATTAGATAAATACTTAAATTCAAAATAGTTTTTTGTAAACCTTGTTACAATAATAGACAAGTAGAATTAGAAAATAGCAAAAACAGTCTCAGCTTAGAAAAGCAAAAAAATAGCTTGATAGTAGAAAATAATAGTCTTAGCCTAGAGAAGCAGAAAAATAGCTTAGAAATAGTAGGAGATAGTATAAACAATCTTAGTTTAGATAAGCAGAAAACTAGTTCATTAATAACTATTAAATGTGAATTAGAATTTAATAAAGAGCATAAAATACAAACCATAGCAATGATAGATAACACTAAAAGTGTAATTAGAGAAGAATTAGTACCAGCACATTTTAGAGAAAAATTAATTAGACCAGTTAAAATATCTCAGTTTGACACAAAAACAGTAAGCATGACACACTGCATAAATAATACACCAATTAGAATAGAAAGACATCAATTTACTTTACCATTAGCATTTATATCACTAGTAGGATCATATCCATTCATTTTAGGATTAAATTTCTTCAAAAGCATACAAGGATTTTTATATCAGCCACCAGATATTACATTTTTTAAGAAATGAATAACAACCGCTGACCAAAGCAATCTTATAGAATTGTACAATAGTGTTAGCATAGAAGAAATAAGTTCTAGAAATCATAGTATAGAAGAATTAGAAGTAGAAAATCTATATGAGCAAAATAATATAAAAGAATATGATGAAATAATATTTGAGCATGAATACCCAGAAATAGGAGCATTAGTATCTTTAGAAATATTACAGTTAGATAGACCTAAGAATTTAGAAGAATTGTTACAACTAGCAGAACAAACTAGAATTATAGGAGAAGATCCCCAGTTACATTGGAATAAAAATAAATTACTAGCAAAATTAGATATAATTAATCCAGATTTAACTATTAAAACAGCAGGTATGCCTTGTAATTTATTAGATAAGCAAGAATTTGAGCAGCAAATAAAAGAGCTTTTAAACCTTAAAGTAATTAGACCTTCAAAATCTAGACATAGATCAGCAGCATTTGTAGTTAGAAAACACTCGGAGCTTAAAAGAGGAAAAACTAGAATAGTAAATAATTATAGGAGATTAAATGATAATACATATGGAGATAGTTATAAATTACCCAATAAAGATGAGTTAATAAATAAGATACAAGAAAGCAGATACTTTAGTAAATTTGATTGTAAATCAGGATTTTGGCAAATTAGATTAGCAGAAGAATCAATAGAATGGACAGCATTCACTTGTCCAGAAGGACATTTTGAATGGCTAGTCATGCCATTTGGATTAAAAAATGCACCATCAATCTTTCAAAGAAAGATGGATTAAATATTTAAAAAATATGATCAATTTTGTAGTGTTTATGTAGATGATATTTTAGTACATAGTAAAAATAGGAATGAGCATAGAAAGCAGTTCGAAATAATTTTGCAAGAATTTATTAAGAATGGTATAGTTATTAGCAAAAATAAAATAGATTTAGAAAAGCAAGATATAGAATTTTTAGGAATGTATATTAATTCAGGAACTATTCAACTTCAAGAGCATATAGCTAAGAAAGTTAGAGAATTTCCAAATAGATTAGAAGATAAAAAGCAGTTACAAGCATTTTTAGGTTTATTAAATTATGCTAGAAATTTTATACCAGATATAGGAAGAAAAATAGCAGCATTACATAGTAAAACCAGTACAACTGGACATAAATATTTTAATAGTGAAGATATTAAATTAGTTCAGCAAATTAAGCAAGAAATTACACAACTTAAGCCATTAGCACTTCCATTAGATAATAGTTATAAAATTGTAGAAACAGATGAATCAGCATTAGGTTGGGCAGGAATTTTATATCAGAAAAAGCATAAAGAATCACTCGAGTCAGATGAGCAAATATGTAGATATTCATTAGGAAAATTTAGTGATATACAATCTAGATTACCAGCAACAGATTTAGAAATATTAGGAATAATTAATTCATTAGAAACATTTTCTTTATTTTTACTTAATGAAGTTTTTACAATAAGAACTGATTGTTAGAATATAGTATCTCATTAAAATAAAATTACTACTAATAAACAAGCAGCCCGAAGATGGGTCAATTTTGTTTATTGTATTACAGGAAATGGATTTAAGCCACAATTTGAGCATATTAAAGGAGCAGATAATACTCTAGCAGATATCTTATCCAGACTTATTCGTTGAACATGTATAGATTACTATGGACCCTCATCCTCTAGCAATAATAGGCAAGCAACAAGTGGAGCACCACCTCATAGTGGTTATCCATCGAGCATAGCAGCAAGGCCACCTATAAGGCATGTAGCACCTCCTTTTGTCTTTAGCTATGGAGGAATTAAAATTCAAGAGGTAATAAATGAGCATTATAGGTATAGGAGTCAGCGAGGGCTAGAAATTAGCCAGCAGCATATATTACTAGATAATTTTTGGAGCATGAGGAACAATCCTCAACATCTAGTAGTAGAACAAGAAAAATTAGTGAGAGCATTAGAACAAGAGTTTGTTATAAAAAATCGAGCATTTATGAGAGCATCAGAAGAGCATAGCAAAGTGCTAGCAAGTTTTAAAACATTGAGAGATAGCTATGATAAGTTATTAACAGAGCATGAAAAATTACTAGCAAAGCATAAAAATAATATTGAAAGCATAGCATCTATCAGTATTCAAAAAAATAAGATAGAAGAGCAGTTGAGCAAAATAAAAGGAAAGCAGGTATTAGAAGAGGTTAATAAACCCACTAATAGTAGACATGAAGCAATGAGCATATTCATTAGAGCAACAAGAATAGCAGATACTTCTAGGTGGTCAGCATCCACTATGGAGCATACTAGCACTAATCCTAATTACTTACAAGCAATAGCAAGGGAACGACTTAGATGTCACCTAGCAAAATTAGAATTTTGTAAATATGAAAAACATCAGCATGAGTCTTTTCAAATAGCCTTGAAAACCTTTCTTTTAACCCTTCTTGTAAATCCAGCACCAGGCATTGAAATTATTCCACAGTCATTTTATCTTTGTCAGCCCAAAAAGCAACCAAATCAAGAGGACAAAGTTGTTAAATTCACCGTCCTCTTAGCATACCTTAACATGCCAATATACAATGAATTACACTTTCAGCATAATAACCAGAGTATTTCAGTTACCCCAGGTCTTCTTTTTTAGCAAGGTTTCCTAGCCAATATTTATGTAAAAAGCCTTCGTCATATCCATTCTTTTCCAGCCAACCTTAGTAATATTATCCAATTTTATCTCTCCCTTTGGGAAGAAGTCAGCCTAACCATAGATAGTATTCCACCTAAGCATTTTGATAACATTATTTATCCAGATCCAGCAGTCCACAATATTATCCTAGATAAAATGAGTTACTCAAGTCCACCATTACCACCAGGACCAGTACCTCTTCCAACTCTCACAGATATTCAGCAATTTAGAGGAACACAGATAGTCCAGCAAGAAGAGCTTTGGAATGATAGCCATTTATTTATGGTAGCACAAGATAAGTACATGACAGTCTATACATCAAAGCAGACCGAAAGACCACTCGGCTACATAGTAGGAGGACCTTCACCAAAAATCAGAATGGCCAAGAAGAGTCTGACGGAGCAAGCTTACTACATACTTTTTGAAGAATACAGCAAAGAAATACCAGAATCAGCAGCAGAAGATTCATACACAACAGAAGACAATGCAGAATACTAGAACAATCTAGATGAAGTAGAACTGCACAATATACCAAACCAAATAGAAGCATGAACAAGCATTTTCTCACAGTAACTCAGCATTATTGATACCAAAAGTATCCAAGTCAGAAGCATCCAAATATGGCAGAAGCAACGTAATCAGAATTCACATGTAGCATAGTAGTGTATAATAATGAAGCAATCACAGACAGCACAGTAATAAGCAATAATGGAGCAAGCATCACAGATAGCACAGTAGCATACAATAATGGACCTTTTCAAAGCATATGTAAATATACGGAAAATAAAGGCTATTTTAGTCTTTTCCTGTGAAATACTTACCTTATTTGGAAAATACGGCCTGAAGTGGCCTTATACGGAATTAGCCCTAAGGAAAAATAAAGGGGAAAATGAATCCTCCCATACCCAAAGGGATTAATTTTCCTTCATACTTTCCAAGCATTAATTATATAATCTAAAGACTATTATATCTTTAATGAAAATTATTATTACTATCCAAAAGGCTCTTGAAATTTATGTTTTAATAAATAAGGATATAATTGGAAAACTGATATGATTTAGTTTTCTATTCCTACACAATTCAAACACTAGAATGGAAACAAATATACACTTTTTGTTTACTTTCCCAACGTTTCTAAACATTAGTAGGGAAACCTAATGGGAATATTATTTTCCCTTTGCCATGGGAAATGTAAAGGAATTACTTTCATGTATTCTCTTGTGCGTGCAAATGAAAAAAAAAAACTTCTAAACAACCTAATATAGTACTCACAATGGTCACTCAATAATTCTCTCTCCAACACTGTCCACGACATTTTTTTTATCATGATGTGTAATTTCGCTCCAATTAATAGTGCAGTATTGGCATTCTCACTAAAAAAATTATTTTCAGCAAAATGTTAGTGGAGGTTTTAAGTTTGATTAACATGTTGATAAAAAAAAAGATTAAATTCAATTTACCAAATTGAGGTTTGGGTCAAAAATCATGTTAGTCCCTGGAGTTCCAATTTCATCAGAAACACCCTCATACTCTTGATTTTGACCAGCTGTGATCAAAATCAATCCCACCGTCCAAATTAGACGTTAAAGCTGACGTGGCGTGGGCTCCTTTTTCTTCCTCTTCTCTCTCTGTCGACGATCAAACGACGAACTCTCTTTCTCCCCTTTCTTCTCCTATGTTCTCCCTCTCTTCCTCTGTCGCCAAGCCCAATCCATCTCCTCCACTGCGTTCTCGACGCTGCCGAGCCAATTCCACGGCTTCTCTGCAATCCACGCCACTGTGCTCTTAGTCTTCAATCCAGCAGCCGCCGCTTCTTTTCACGAACACCAGCTCTGCCGAGCCCATGCTTTTCACAAACACCAACTTCGCGTGGTGGCACGTCCGACCCCTTTTGGTGTTGATTTTTGGTGGGTTAGCTTGCATTCTTCATTACGATCGATTTGGTATATTATTTGTGATGAATTGAGGTGTTTGAGATTTTAGTACGATTAATTTAGATTCAATTCGTACGATTTACAATTTACAATATTGTAACCGTTGGATGGTCACCGAAGTTAACTATGATGTTAAGATATTAGTTTTGAACATATTGTGCGGTTGGATCATTGAAATTAGATCATTTGCTTAATTATTGTATATTTACGATAAATAAGCATGCGGGTAAAATTTGAAATTTATAATTAAAATTGTAGATACGTTATTAATTGAGGAGTGAGGGTTTCGGAATTCGTCAACGCGTTTGAGGACATGTGAATTCCCGATGGAAACCCTAATCAAGTCAATTCATTTAACTTTCGAATAATTGTCTCGTCCATCAAAAATAAATATTTATAATAATTCGTATTATTCAGGAGGACGTTGAGGAAGATCTTGACGGGCGTCAGGTTTAGTCGATTATCTGTGAGTGTACTTTTGTTTTTAAATAAATATGCATGTGATTTCAATTTTTAGAAATAATTAATTTTCACTATGATTTTCGACTTCGAAATGTTGGAATTTTATCAATTTATATCTCGAGCATAAAAGTTTAGTTTCCCCATTGATTATTAAAATTGTAGAATTATTTTTTAAAATTTATTATATGCATGAATTTTATTGAGGCTCGAGATAATTGTTATTGTGAAGCTTGATTGATTGGTAAATATTATGTGTTTTTAAGAAAATTATGATTTATAATTATTCTTAGTATTGAAGAGGGATTTTTTAAGAGAGTTTTTAGATATTTTTATTTAGTATTTAACAGTCTTCATGATAAGACTTTTGTAAGCATCAATTTAAACCCTAAAATCATCGGTAGTATAAAGCAAGTAGGGATCGTTAACAACGGGAATTAGGGGTAGTACCTAAACAAATAACCATTATAAAGAATTAGTGTCACAAATATACAAGTATATATACATATATGCAATGAAACTATGGGGGTTTAGAGAGATTGACTTATATGAAACTACTTATCTAAACTACTAATTACAATTACTAATGACAACCTTACATAGAATGGAACGTTAAGTACATGAAACACAACCACAATCATATGAGTTAAAGTATGAATCGAAAACAACCAATTTCCTTATCATGAATCCGAAATTGACATTGTGAACGATCAAAAGCTAATCATTCTCAATCAAACCCTAACCACGAAAATTACCCTAAGTGAAAGCACGTAGGTTAACCAATTAAACATGTCATCTTAGTCTAAAAAGTTAGCTAATCAAACCATGTTTAAAGCATATAAAAGAGTTGTCAATTAAAGTGCACAACTTAGTATGGAAAAGTCCATCTATTTGCAATCCTTTTTATTTGATTCTGACCTTTGTTCAAAGCCTTTACTACTTTAGTGAATCAGATTCCAGAAAGCCGAAAATCTTAATTCTAGCTCCAATTACATGCAAACATTATAAGTGTGCACTCCTATAACATAAACACATAAAAGTTTTCTATAAAACAGAATCAAATGAACAGAAACACATAAGTGACTTAGAAAATCAAAAGTAATTTAATTCCAAACACAATATAACTCATAATCATAGGCTGTAAATCATGCCCTTAATGTCATGTTAACTAATACATAGAATCTACAAGTACACAAAGAGGAACTCAAAAAGAGTAATTAAAGAATAAACCGAAATACACCAGATGGAAAGCATGGAGGACATGGAGACCACGAACCCTTGAACCTTGAAAGCAAGTTATCCAAGTAGGTCACGGCTGAATGGTGGAGATGGAGGATCACGGTTGGTATGCTTGGTGTAGGCGGCTACTTCTCCTCCTTGTAGTCTTGCAAACCCTAGGCACTAGAGAATGGAGGAGATGGACGAAAACTATGATGTATTCTGAAAATATGGAAGTAAGGTGTGTTTTTCTTGTATCTAGGAGCAGCGTTGTCACGCCCCGATTTTCAAATCAATTAATAAGGCATTTTGCCCTTAATTACAAATCAATTCGGGAACGTGACTACATGGAATATCAAATACAAATATGCACTAGAATTTTTTTCTTTTTAATTCGAGTACAACAAATATACTCCATGCCCAATAAATGTAAATGCTGACCCGTTCTTTAGGGTTACATATTACAAGCCATAAATTAAATAATAAATTGTTATTACAAAATATTAAATAATTAATCCATCAGAGTTTATTACATAAACAGCGGAAGTCTTATAAACCAATAATATGTATGCAGCCTTGCTTACTCCTGGTTATCCTAACCTGCAGGTATAACCACTACACCGTGGAATAGTGTACCGGGTTATATCAACAAACCCGGTCAGCTTACGAAGCTGGTATGAGTGATCTATGTTTTATTCACACTGTAACATTTTCCCAATTGAATTCTTTTATTTTCAGAAATCAATTAAAACCCAAAAGTTCCATTTCAAATCCGGAAGATTCGTATTATCTAATATACTGAACCTACGTGCCCCATACCACGTATTTTAACCCCACACGCCCCATAAACGTGTATGTTAATACCAGGGTAATCCAGTATGTTAAATAATATAAACCCTCGATCTTTACTCACACAAAACCATTTATAACTTAGCCTGATTAAAAGTGAGATGCATCTCCTTTTAATACATCAAGTTATTTTTAACTTCGCCTGATTAAAAGTGAGAATACTATTTTTCTTCTCCTTTTAATACATCAAGTTAATCATACAATATGCAGTCTAGAGCTCTAACTGAATGGGCTACCATTTTTCACCCATTTAACATTGTCCCCGGTCAGGACAGTCCGTTTGGACAAAAACATTCAAATAGGCAAACACAATATCTTAATAGAATTATTGTGTTCCCACAAAATTCACAAATTAAAACAATAAGATGAACATTTTTCAAATATTGTTTTAACACCAAAATCACAACAACACAATATGAATTAATATTCATATATAAAAACATCGTGAGATTCACTCACCTCTAATTCCTGCTGCGTCTTCAAATAGTAACCAGGAATCGACGAGTTCTAGCCAATTGCTTCATGATTTCAAAATTACCTATGAACATGCAATTTCCACTTAGCATATCATAGTTTCCAAAACATTTCATTATCCCTCAAATGTCACTTAGACATTAATAACCATAATTCGGGACAGTTTGACCAAAAGTCAACCGTCGGTCAACGTGGGTCCCACGTCAACTATTCATCAACGGGTCCCACACAAAATCCGAAACTTCCAAAATCCAACAGCATGCTTATTTCTAGCATCCTAACATCATATCCAAAATTGATGATGATCCAACGGTCGGATCATCACAGATCTAACGATCCATAACTATCGCTTAATTGATCATTGATCAAACGACCGAATTTGACAAAAGTCAAAACACGAAAGTTGTTCGTATCGACGAACCAAGTCAAACGGAGCAAATAACTGCTCCTGGACTGGCCGGACGCGCCGCCCACGCGCCGCCGCCGGCGGTGGTCAGACCGCCGGTCAAGGTGGTCCGATGGCTACCAAATTTTACCACAATGTTCTACACAATACCAGCAACAACATTCATAACTGCCACAAGGGCCAATTTAAAGTAGAAAGTCTCGAATTTACCTCGATAGCTCCAAAACCCTAGGATTTCAAATCCAAAATTCTCCTTCGTCCGAACTCCGATTGAGGCGTATTTTATGTTGCTGGAAAGCCCCTGACAAGTGCTATAAAGCCCAGTAGGTAAGGTGACTCGATTTGGCCGGAAACTTGCCCAGAAACTGATGAACAGTTCGGCAGCGTTTTCTCCATTTTTCTTTTCTTGATTTCTCTTTCTATACTGAAAATCAATGAATGAAACTAGTATAGAATCGAAGAGGACGAAGAGAAGAAGAGATTGAGACAAGTCTCATGCAAATCGGTCGCCGGAGGAGGGAGAAATGGCCGGAAGAATATCGGGTTACTGTTCACGGCGTGAACAGTAATTTTCTGGGGGATTTCTGATTTTTTTGGTGAAAAGTAAAACCCAAAATCCTTTTTATAGAAAATTGTCAAACTTCCGAGGGCCATAACTTGTTCATACGATGTCCGTTTTCGATGAACCAATTTCCTACGAACTCGATTCGACGAGCTCTACAACTTTCATGAAGGAAGTTTTCCCAAATTCTCAACGGGTAAAAAGTTACCTTAATTAACCTTGTGTAACTTATAATTACCACCGTAATTATCGTTTTACGACGAAAACCCCTAAAAATATGAAATCACACCATTTCACTTCAAATTTCACGACCTATTTTATAAAAATAGTATCGAAATTTTCGGGGTATTACAGTCTACCCTCCTTAAAGAAATTTCGTCCGAAATTAGGACGCAGAGTACACCCATGGTTATCACAACTTGATTCCAAAATCCAAAGTTTTATTCATAACAACTTAGGTAGTACAATCAAACCACAACATAAGGTAAACAACTACAACTTGCACAATCTAATACAAATTCTTAAGATGCCTCGCAGGGCTTAAACTACCAGAAGCCATCCGTAAACCTCCAGTAGTGACTTCGTGGATAAGAGGCCGGATGTCTCGGAATCCCATACATCATCAGCTGGTAGAAATATGCTGCCTCCACGAAACACTTGCAAGTGTCGCAACATTCTCTAGCTGCATGCCTATCTCCATCCACTTCCCACATGTCCTGACCAAAAGGACGCCAAAAACTTGACTCACCGCAAGTAAGACATTTACCGGCGGGCAGGAAAGCAGTAGTCGACGGAAAATACAATAATAGATGCTCATGACAAAACTCAGCCTGATGCATCATCCGCTCGACTTCTTGTCTACAGTAGTAGATGTTCCATCCGCTTCTCCACCAGTCGAGGGCTTCACACAGTTGCTGCACCACTTCCTGCTGCTTGGCTCGTGGTCCCATTATCATCTTAATCATACATGCTGCATAAAATGCAACATGATGACCTACCACCGAACTGGGACGCGAACCATAGAATGTTCCTGGTTTGCATGCCGCATCGAAATACTCCAGGGCTAAAGATATGTTCGCTGCCTCCACGAGTACTCGTATTCCCATTCGGAACAGAGACTCCGGGTTCTTCGCTTCCCAGCACCGATTTGCGAAGATACGCACTTGCCTATCTGCTTCTATAGAACCAGTGGGTCTGGATCCACCATCGAATCCATCCATGTCGATCGCCGCCAAAGTAGACCAGCTATCGGCATACTCCTTGAAGTCCTTCGAGACACAACGGAGTTCCATTGTGCTCTGCAGGGATGCGGTAGCCACCAACTGGAATATGAACTTCCAGATCTCCACCGGAAGTTCACTCCATTCAGCATTCTTGGAACGCTTGCTGCACTCTCCTTTGCTCACCATTTTGCAAAACTAGTAGAGATGTGTTTGTTTGTGTTATATGAGGTGAGTAACACAACTCCTTATCCCATGTATTTAAGACAAAATTTTCCACCGTAAGGAAACCATTCTTTAATGCGAGTGCGGTGCACTCAGCAACCCACTAAGAATAATTATTGCTCATATCTGTCTCAATTACTCAAAAGTATCGCCCACGATACAAGATTTCGCAAGATTTAACCAACAAAAACTCAGTCTTCCACTAACACCGGTCATAATGACTCTTTACTTTAACTTTCGCATAATTAATTCCTCAAAAGATGCGAGATCTCACAAGAGTGGAACTGTATGTGGAAAATCCATGCATCGGGGAAAAAAAATCTTCCACGATCTCCAAGGGCTCCGACAATTAGCTGTAATCAGCCGCTCACTTTTGCTTTTGAATTTTCAAATCCTCCACCAACAATAAATATACACCTTACGCATCCACTAACAGATACTTTCTATTAGTGCCATAACCTCCTTTCTCTTTCAAAGAGGACTTCTTCATTCCAGCTTCTCAACAATTCCCACTAAACTCAAACATGTCACGTAAGGTAAATTCGTTCAGTGAATTACTTCAATCTGATCCCTCTGAAAGCCAATTCTTTGAGGGCTTAGATGAAATAATTTCACCAGCAATCGAATTCGACAACGATATCGACATGCTAGACATGCTTCTAGCAGAAGACGAAGCCATTGAAATAGCCTCAAGTCCACAAGTATCATCTCCACAAGCTGAACCTAGTTCATCCAAACGTATTCCACTGAGGAAGAGCTTCACCAAATACCAAGTCCAAGCATTGAAGGACTTCATCGAGGCTTTTCCACAGCCAACTGTTCAACAGCGACAAGATTTGGGTGACCAAATAAGGTTAACGTTTGCACAAGTCTCTGCCTGGGTGATAAAGCATCGACCCAAAACGCCTGCCCAAACAACTCGTCAACAAAATTTTCTGCTGAGACAGCAAATCAATGAGCTTCAAGCTCAACTTAGCCAGTACCAAGCAGCATTCAACCGAATCAACTGCAACCACTGTGGAAAACGAGTTACTCCCAATAGTGAGCTACTCAAAGGAATCGAAGAGACTACCCCACAACCTCAGACTCTTCCAATTCCTGCAGTCATCGGTCCAAGGGAAAAGTCTCACATGAGGAGGGATGTTCAAAAGTGTATGTCGATCCCACATCACTCTTCTTCTACACAACAACCATCAGACAACATCAACCGTTCAGAACCTGAAGAAGCATCTGTCGTGGCAGAAGCATCTGTCGTGGCAGACACAACTAAGATTTCTGAAATCATTGTGTCGGTCAGAGATGAGCTAATCATCATGGCATCTGCTGCTGCGCCACTGTGGATCTCTGCACTCAAATCCAGCTCTGCCACGCTTCATGAGTTCCTGAATGAAGCAGAGTACAAGAGAATCTTCACTAACGGTATTGATCTTACTCCCACTAACTTCCAAACCGAAGCTTCTCGCTACACAGCCACTATTCCCCTCAGTCCTGTCGTACTCGTGAATCTCTTCATGGATGTGGACCAATGGTCCACCATATTCGGTAGCATCATTTCAAGGGCGAGTATCCTTGATGTCTTGTCAACAGGGACAACTGGAAGCTACAACGAAACCATCCAAGTCATGACTGCTGAATTTCAGGTGACCAGTCCATCTGTCTCCACTCGTGTAACTCACTTTGTTCGTTATTGCCAACGACAAACAGAACAAAGTTGGGCAATAATTGACGTCTCTGTGGACGGTTTAAGCTCAAATCTGGGTCCACACTCAAAATCTCAATGCAAGAAGCGTCCATCCGGATGCTTAATCCAAGATTTGTTCAACGGCAGCTCTCGTGTCGTATGGGTGGAACATGTTGATGTACAGGATCAACTCATGCACCAAACATACCGAACACTAGTGGAGTCAGGCTTAGCCTTTGGAGCAAGGCGATGGGTAGAAATACTTCAGAGGCAAGCGGAAAGGTTAAATTATTCCGCGGCAGACACTTATCCACCTCAAGACTTTTGTGTCATACCATCTGTGGAAGGAAGAAGAAACTTGTTGCAGATGGCATGCAGAATAGTGACAGACTTTTTCACAGACATCGGCAACTCTACTGCTCATGAATGGAAGGTAGCTGAACAAACCAAGTTCAGGGGTTCAGGGATAAGAGTCTCCACCAACAAAATCTGGAACAGGCTGAATAAGCCTCATGGTCTCACTCGAACTGCATCTGCAATAATCCAGCATCATGTCTCTCACCGAAAGCTGTTTGACTTCTTCATTGACGTACAAACTCGGAACCAGTGGGACCATCTAGCATTGGAAAAAGAAGTACAGGAGATTGCACACATCACAACTGGTCATGATCCACGCAATTGTGTCTCCTTGTTGCAAATGCACAACACCTATATACTCCAAGAAAGTTGTACTGATTCAACAGGGTCATACGTGATTTATGCTCCTATTAGTCAGTCAACGGTGCAGAAGTTAATAGGTGGTTGTGAGTTAGGTACAATTGTATTCCTAACATCAGGTTTTTCAATTCTACCAGATATGCCTACTGCTGGAAGAACAGAAGGGGTCTCAGACAATCCATACATTGGTTGTCTAGTAACGGTAGCAACACAGATCTCTACTGAGTTGCTGAAGAACAAGAAAGGGTCAGTGGATCAAGTCTGTCGTTTGATCCAGGGTACGGTTGAGAGAATTAGGAATGTAGCCATGTAAGACTATCCTTTAAGGAATTGTAATTTGTACTTTATATTCTTAACAACACAACAGCACTGAAGAGCACATGATGGGGATCCGCCGCGGTCGGGCCATCACTCGATAAATACTGTGCGTAATTAAGCATACGAAGTAACCATTACTTGAATGAATCTAAGAACCTAACGCCAAACCCTAAACCGATCCTAAGCTCTAAACCCTAACTTCACTTCACAACTCAACAACTCGTTTCATTTCCGTAGAGCGTTCCATTGCTCAATCACTTCCTTAGAGCATTGTTTTGCTCTGATACCAATCTGTCACGCCCCGATTTTCAAATCAATTAATAAGGCATTTTGCCCTTAATTACAAATCAATTCGGGAACGTGACTACATGGAATATCAAATACAAATATGCACTAGAATTTTTTTCTTTTTAATTCGAGTACAACAAATATACTCCATGCCCAATAAATGTAAATGCTGACCCGTTCTTTAGGGTTACATATTACAAGCCATAAATTAAATAATAAATTGTTATTACAAAATATTAAATAATTAATCCATCAGAGTTTATTACATAAACAGCGGAAGTCTTATAAACCAATAATATGTATGCAGCCTTGCTTACTCCTGGTTATCCTAACCTGCAGGTATAACCACTACACCGTGGAATAGTGTACCGGGTTATATCAACAAACCCGGTCAGCTTACGAAGCTGGTATGAGTGATCTATGTTTTATTCACACTGTAACATTTTCCCAATTGAATTCTTTTATTTTCAGAAATCAATTAAAACCCAAAAGTTCCATTTCAAATCCGGAAGATTCGTATTATCTAATATACTGAACCTACGTGCCCCATACCACGTATTTTAACCCCACACGCCCCATAAACGTGTATGTTAATACCAGGGTAATCCAGTATGTTAAATAATATAAACCCTCGATCTTTACTCACACAAAACCATTTATAACTTAGCCTGATTAAAAGTGAGATGCATCTCCTTTTAATACATCAAGTTATTTTTAACTTCGCCTGATTAAAAGTGAGAATACTATTTTTCTTCTCCTTTTAATACATCAAGTTAATCATACAATATGCAGTCTAGAGCTCTAACTGAATGGGCTACCATTTTTCACCCATTTAACATTGTCCCCGGTCAGGACAGTCCGTTTGGACAAAAACATTCAAATAGGCAAACACAATATCTTAATAGAATTATTGTGTTCCCACAAAATTCACAAATTAAAACAATAAGATGAACATTTTTCAAATATTGTTTTAACACCAAAATCACAACAACACAATATGAATTAATATTCATATATAAAAACATCGTGAGATTCACTCACCTCTAATTCCTGCTGCGTCTTCAAATAGTAACCAGGAATCGACGAGTTCTAGCCAATTGCTTCATGATTTCAAAATTACCTATGAACATGCAATTTCCACTTAGCATATCATAGTTTCCAAAACATTTCATTATCCCTCAAATGTCACTTAGACATTAATAACCATAATTCGGGACAGTTTGACCAAAAGTCAACCGTCGGTCAACGTGGGTCCCACGTCAACTATTCATCAACGGGTCCCACACAAAATCCGAAAACTTCCAAAATCCAACAGCATGCTTATTTCTAGCATCCTAACATCATATCCAAAATTGATGATGATCCAACGGTCGGATCATCACAGATCTAACGATCCATAACTATCGCTTAATTGATCATTGATCAAACGACCGAATTTGACAAAAGTCAAAACACGAAAGTTGTTCGTATCGACGAACCAAGTCAAACGGAGCAAATAACTGCTCCTGGACTGGCCGGACGCGCCGCCCACGCGCCGCCGCCGGCGGTGGTCAGACCGCCGGTCAAGGTGGTCCGATGGCTACCAAATTTTACCACAATGTTCTACACAATACCAGCAACAACATTCATAACTGCCACAAGGGCCAATTTAAAGTAGAAAGTCTCGAATTTACCTCGATAGCTCCAAAACCCTAGGATTTCAAATTCAAAATTCTCCTTCGTCCGAACTCCGATTGAGGCGTATTTTATGTTTCTGGAAAGCCCCTGACAAGTGCTATAAAGCCCAGTAGGTAAGGTGACTCGATTTGGCCGGAAACTTGCCCAGAAACTGATGAACAGTTCGGCAGCGTTTTCTCCATTTTTCTTTTCTTGATTTCTCTTTCTATACTGAAAATCAATGAATGAAACTAGTATAGAATCGAAGAGGACGAAGAGAAGAAGAGATTGAGACAAGTCTCATGCAAATCGGTCGCCGGAGGAGGGAGAAATGGCCGGAAGAATATTGGGTTACTGTTCACGGCGTGAACAGTAATTTTCTGGGGGATTTCTGATTTTTTTGGTGAAAAGTAAAACCCAAAATCCTTTTTATAGAAAATTGTCAAACTTCCGAGGGCCATAACTTGTTCATACGATGTCCGTTTTCGATGAACCAATTTCCTACGAACTCGATTCGACTAGCTCTACAACTTTCATGAAGGAAGTTTTCCCAAATTCTCAACGGGTAAAAAGTTACCTTAATTAACCTTGTGTAACTTATAATTACCACCGTAATTATCGTTTTACGACGAAAACCCCTAAAAATATGAAATCACACCATTTCACTTCAAATTTCACGACCTATTTTATAAAAATAGTATCGAAATTTTCGGGGTATTACAAGCGTATTTATAGGAGAAAGCATGAAACCCTAGATGTGATCCACACCGTCCAAGAGAAGGTAGAAATCAAGTTGGAATCTCCCTTGAGTGATCCACACGGCCTCTTTTTATTCTCCAATTATTTTGCACGAATTTGACTTGATTTATCCCATAAAAATCTGAATTAAATCCTTCATGAATCAGCCATTTAATTCCTTGTCCTTCTTGGATTAGGTCTCCTTGAAACTTGCCAAAAATATGTCTTGATACATCCCCAGAAATCTGAAGTAAATCCTAAAAGATTTAGCATTTAATTCTTTATCCTTCTTGCTTTAGGATTCCTTGAATGCGGCAACAACTTCCTCTCCTTGTAATTTGCGGCAAGGATAACCCTAGATGGGCTAGGGTTACGACAAAGATCCAATGGGCTTGGGCTTTCCAAATGGGCTTTGCATCTTGTGCCTAGCATCATGGGCCTCACGGATTGAGCCTCTGAATTGGGCTTTTGCAACTTGGGCCTCACGGATTGGGCCTTCCAAAGCCCAATGGGCTTTATGAAATCCAACTTTTCTTTTCTGCTCCGGGATAAATTGGCAATCCTAGTTGCAATAAGATTCCTACTTCCATTAGGATTCCTGCCAAGTGTAGGAGAAAACACAAATGAGGAAAGATTTTAAATAAGGAAAGTTTCCAAAACAAATTAGGAAAGTCAAAACATGAAAGTTTCCTAAAAACCTCATTTTTATTCATTTACGTACTTAAACACCATTTCGGGACTCAAAGATGGAAACTAAGCTAAAATAGCAAAGTTATAAATAAAACGCAGCCAAAGAATGGGAAAAACATATTAAAAACGTCACACTTTGTGCTCCTATCACTTCACTCACCATATTAGTGGGATCTGTTATCCAGTCGTTAGCATCCAGATGTCATTGTTCAAATCTTAGTTATCCAGCTCATCTAGGGGGCAGTTCCTTCTAGAGCTATTCAGTCATTTAGGGGGCACTACCTTCTAGTGTCACATGCACATTGATTTGTATGTGATTTACATACAAATTAAGTCTTTAATCACTTTAGTAATACTAATCCAATAACCATTTAGTGTCTATAATCCTTGTTTTGCACTATTGTAGGGAACATGAGCAACATATTGATATCGGGAGCGAAATGACGCATTTTGGAGTTTTTAGTGCATTTCTGACAAGAAGACGAAAAGTCAACCGAGGACCGACAGTCAGCTCGTGGTTAACTATGACTTTAGAGCGCCAACATGTCAAATATCAAGTCTCGGCCGTGAAGCACAAGAGAATTACGGAAGATTGACGAAGAAACCGAAAAGTCAAAAAAAGTCCACTTTGGTCAACTCCGAATGTCAAGGTCGAAAGTCAACCTTGTGACGCACCATTGAAGACTCCAAAATCAGCAAGAAATGGTACACATATCTTTTGATATCCAATGACCTAATCATTTGATTATTCTTTTATACATTCCTTATTCTTTTTGGAATAAAAGGACACTTGTCCTCACCAAATCCAAGGGTTTGTCCTACTTCCCTTTGACTTTTATTTTATGTTTTTTATTGCTGGAAATAAATTTCAATTATCTCTATGTCCCTCACCTAAATTTCTCTTAAACATCACTTAACTTTCCACCTATATTAGCCTTGTCATTTTACTTCTATTTTTCCTAGCCGTTAGATGGGCCCCACATGTCCACTTCAGATTCCAGAGTGGAATGTGGGGCGGATCATGTCACCAAATTTCAAAGTTGACATGGCAGTACACAATAATAACAGATAAATTAATTTTATGTCAAATTTGACATCCGACTTTTGCACGCATGGTTATCAATTTCTCTAGTTAAATTAACAGTAGGTCCCACAATAATATAAAAGTTTGCTAATTTTTTTATCTTTCTTTATGACCTTTATGGCTGCAATTTTTTCAACAAGTTGATAAATTATCATCAAATGAAACATTTGAATGGCATTCCGGATTGAGCAAAGCATGGCCAAATGTTCAACGGCCATGTCAGCCTTCAAAATTAATTTTGACACACTTTTTTTGACATCTAGATTGGAGAAGCTCTTAAAGGGGTTGCGAGTAACGCTCAAAGGTTTTGTAACATGCAATCTTTATGCCACTCAACAAAAAAATGATCATAATAGGGTATGCCATTCAACAAAAACGGTAGCCTTCGTTTCTCTCAAACAACGTGTTATAATGGACCTTCTCTTTTTACACCATTTCAAGGACCAACCAATTTTTCCCGTGTCATTTGTAGCTTCCCAATGGTGCATTACATTGAATAAAGGTGTGAGCTCAAGGCTAGGATTCTTCGCATTTTGATGCCCTCTCCATTCCCATTCCCATATATACAGTAATGTATGTATTTTCCTTTCCATAGCATTTCAAGTCAATCAATCATTCCCAAAATGAAACTAGTACCAAATTTGGAAGCAACACCAGCACCCACTCAAAGTTACAACATATCTTTTCCAATATTAGATGAGATCCGAGTTCTAAAAGAAACAAGAAAAACCAATGTTGTCAAACACAGTATACAACTATAATTAGAGGAGTTTTTCTTGGGGGCCTTAATTTGCATCTTTGCCAGAGATCCTTAGTGCCTGAAAATTCAAGAGCAAAAGTAGGTACTCAGTGTACGTACATTGCACCGGTACTGTCTCCATGTGGCTCACTACTAATAAATATTGCACCGATATTATACCCGACTTGACCACATTTATCACTAAGTGCATAGTTTTATTACAAAATACCTCGGTACAATTAGTAGTAACCACTCACTTATAAGTTGTATTTTATTCTTACACCTTGGACAATGCAAAACTAGTAGTCTGTCTACTAGGTGCGTTACCTAACATGAACCATGCATATCTTAATTAATTAGAGTATACAGCCAAAAATAAATTAGGGTATACAAAACAAAACAAGAAGAATTACCAAGATATATTGGACAATGGTTCCCTATAATATGTTTTTTCTCTAGTTTAGGAAAAAATAAGCATTTTTTTGCTTCACCAGCTTCCCTATACCTATCCCTATTTTAGAGATAGTAAGTAGAGAGAGAATAAAAATCCCTATATTTACAGCACTCTAAAATTTATAAGAAAACATCTTCTTTGGATCTTTAATGTTCTTCTCTTTCTTCAAATTATATTTATTTGTACCATAAATTATTTGAATACATTTTCAAATAAAAAATATTACCATATTCAATTGTAGATAATAAATTATAAAGAATATGATAAATAATCTGTTGGAGATACAGTACAAAAACTATAGAAATTTTAACTTTTAAATTTCTATAATAGAAATTTTTTAGAGAATCTATTGGAGATGCTAGATTGTGCAATCCAAATATCCATGTAATATAAATACACGGTACTTCACCTTTTTTTGGACGAAATATATACGGTACTTAACTTAGTAGCGATAAATTAAGTTTGTTGCACAACAAACATGCATCGGGTCTCAGATATCCAACCTACAATTAATATCTGCAAATACAAATATTTTCTGTTTATATATATGATTCTAATATATTTCTTCTAGCTAGCTAATCAACATCTTCGTACCTGCCCGACATAAAAGTCATAAGTGAGGCTATATATTATACTGATTACTACGAAAGGTCTATAATAGTCTAGAGTATTGAAACTCTGGAGATTACTGTTTGTGGTGTGACTCGTACATTGAAGCGATTGAACTAATCTAAATATTTATAACACGAGTCACAAAATTACTTACAAAAAATGATGTCATCCCATCATGTGCAGCAGCATATATAGTGAGAATTAATATATATATATATATATATATCCACTAAAGAAGTCTTTATTTTGTAAAGAACGGAGTTTTGATGTCAGCTATCAAATCTGTTTAATTTGACAACTGTGATCAAAACTCTGCACCTTATAAAATAAAGAGCTTCTTACGTGAGAATCATTATATATATATATATATATATTAATCTATTAATTAAGAGAATAAACCTTATGGTTAAATTTTTAAAAACCCACAATTTGTCCTTCCTTAATTAAACTTCAAGAATAAATAATTCAATATTTAAAGGACATAATGATAAATAAAATTTAAAAAAAAAAACAAAAATGATTAATCAAAACGTGGGTAGTTGGTCTCAACAGCAAACCTGCAATTGCAGTTTTTTTAATTAATTTTTTATTATATCAGTTTGAAGAAATGAAATAACTTATTTAAATATACAATTATTGACAGAAAAATCAAAACAAAATTAACTATATACAAAAAAAAAACAATTGACACACGCGAGAGCTGTTAAGAGGCTAGTATATATATAATTTAAGCAATGATCGAATGAGAATAAAATCCCCATGATGAAAGCAATCTAGTTATACTAACATGCAGAGACAAGCCAAGGGTACAGCATGTGAGTGAGCTAGGGAAAGAGAAAACAAGCTAAATCCATTTAGTATATAATATGCATATATATATATGGTAGCTAGCTACCATTGAATTTAGACACCAGCCTCGATCTTAATATTAATCAAAACACTAATTGATTAATTAGTCAACAAATGTATGCAACGTTAGTTCCAACAAAACATAAAACTACAAGTAATGAGGACAAGCCAAATTAAGAAGCAATTAAGCCGACATATATTCATCACTGCTAATTAATAAGTGAAAATGACGTACAATAGAGGAAATACACCAGCTAAGATTGATCATGAACTTGGCGTTTACAAAGAAAAGAACTCGTACATCAATCGAGGTTTACAAAGAAATGAAAAGAGTTTAAAGTTGAAACAAACAAGTAATTAATTAGTAGTGAATGATTTTAGTGAGATATATGATATTAGTGCAAAGCAGATCGAGATGCCAACTTAAAGCTAGTCTATTTCGAAAACAAATTAAGATTGGTTATATTACAACAACTACTTTTCTTGCTAATGCCCTAAAGCATAAAGCAGACAGCAGTAGCCAGATTACAGTTTCTGCAGATATAGCTAGCTTAGAATTAAGATGCTGATGAAGATGAAGTAGAGTCAAATGAAAAGGAAAATAAGAAAGAGATCGAATATGCTAGCTAAGCAGTGAATAGGAGTGGTAATTAGCTAGCAGGCATGCACCAGGATCGAAAATATCAATATGCATGACAGCTGAAAATTAATTATACAGAATAAATATATGGAGCTCACAAACAAAACCCTTTTAGTCAATTTGTGTAGAGACTTGTGAATTGTGATTTGTGACTTATGAGCTAGTGTAGAAATTACTTTTAAAATAAATTAATTATAAGCCTTGCACTGAGGCACATGAATGAATAGTGCGCACAAGTTAAGAAATAGTTGTAGCATAAAGGAAAAAATAAAATGCTTTATGCTGTGGATTTGACAAGCAAAAGACTTTGATGAACAAAAAGAACAATAAGAGAGGAAAGAGACAGATAGCAACAAAGCAAACTACTACCATACATTATAGGAAAAAAGGAAATTAAGAAATTAAAAAAAAAATTTATCAGTAGGAACAGAAACCTCTCTACTTTGTTTTTTCTATTATTTTGTTGTTACTTGTTAGTGATTGACTAATTTTTCTTGTAAGAAAGCAAACAACTTTCACTCAAACGATTCCATTTCACTAATAAGAATAGGTGAAAAATGCAGATAACAAGAAAGCAACCTACAACTTCTACTATGGGAAAAAAGAAATTAAGAAAGAACTTAAGAAATGAAACAAAGTATCAATATATAGGAGTAGAAACCTCTCTTCCTCTATGATATTGAAGAAAAGTTTGTTACTTATTTGATTCTCTCTTCTTCACTTAGTTACATGTAAGAATAGGTGAAGATCAGAGTTGCAGGTTTTTAATTGGCATAAGATAAACCCCTCCACCTCAGTGTTGGTACTGTGATGCAAATGAAACTATACTAACTGGACTCGAGGAAACACTAGTTTGGATGATCAATGTTCATACAAGATTAAAAAAAATAAAAATAAAATTAATTGGTTGCAGCATATATGAGGAAGTAAATTAGACTAGAATAATTAATTAATTAATTTAATTATTCCTTCCGAGGTTTACTTTCATTTCATCGATGGATGGATCCATGCCACTAATTAACTAACACCAGCAACAAGAATGACTATTGATCATCAATTTAATTTATTGAATTACCCAAGTTTGAACCTCCAAGCAGCAATCCTCCACTAGAGGCTGCGTACACATCCGATGGGTCGAGTATCGGAGCACCTCCATTATTTCTTCCAGCAGTTGTAGTACTAGTGGCACCTCCACTTCCACTTCCACCCCCCAAATGCAAATCAGACATGTTAGGGAAGCTATGATGATCTCTACCCTGACCTTCAACCCCTTGATCATACAAGAACCCCTTAAACACATGACCGCGGATTTTGACGACAGCCTGATAGGCGTACTCATCCTCTGCACCCTCGTCCACCGCCGTCACTCGAACGCACTTGAAAACCGCCGGCGCTCGTACTTGGCCTGGCATTGGGTCTCTAAAACCACCATCTGTATCAATGTACGTTTGTGTAAGTATTTATGAACTAAGTGAGCAAAATTAATTCCAACTTTGAAAACCCACACTACTACTCGATCGATCAGATGATCAATTAATTCACCCACAAATACAAGTACAATAGTAATTAATGATGCTAGCAAAGAAAGAGAGAACGAGAGAGAACCTTGGTGTTGGTGTTTGGAGGTAGTGTCATAGCTTCTGGGTGGCGTCGTGTTTGAAGTAGAATTAGTATGAGACGGAGTTGTGGTTTGCGAGGTAACCAGTTTTGGTTTTTTGGCATTAGAACTAGTATTATTATGAGAGGTTGACGCAGAAGAACCGGCGGCGGCCACCGCCTCGGACATCAACTGCCGCTCCCTGCGTCTTGCCGCCGGGACCCACGTGCTCTTCACGTGAGTGGAACAATCAAAACCACGGCTCTTGCAGCACGTCCTGCACCGCCTATGACTGCAGTCTTTCTTGGCCTGGTTCCCGCAGTCTTGACACGTCAGAGCCGACGATGACGCAGCCCCCGCCGAGGCACCAATATCTCCACTACCACAGCCTTGAGCCATCAAATGGGCCCCACCGCCGTGAAGGATGTGATTTTTCTTGAGGAAACGTTGGTGTTGCTGCTGCGTCGGCTGCTGCCACAGGTGAATACCTCCCCCTCCTCCTCCACCACCTGCGCTGTTTCTGTTGCGACCGCTCATCATGTCGTGATCATCATCATCATTGTCATGATGCATATTGGTATTGGGTGGGCCCAGACAAGGGGTGGTGGCGAGGAGAGGAATGACGCCGACGCCCAGAGCCGTGGCGGGATTGGAGGCATTCATGGAATTATGATCGGATGAGAGAAGGTTGGGGTGGTCTTGGTGGTGGTGGGGGTGGTGGTGGTGGTAGGCGGCGGCTGGAGCGACAAGGAAGACGTCGCGAAGGCCCAGCATACCCATCTCCGGTGGGAAGCCGTAGTTGATGGGCCTGGATGGGCCGGATGATGATGACCACATGGCTGAGGCGGAGGAGGAGGGTCCGGCAGTAGGCCCAGCATTGAAGCCGAGAGAGAGGTCGTTAGCCGAGGACGAAGCTGATGACCAGTCTGCAAAAGCTCCAGAATCTGAAGGCAGCCTCCTTGTGGTAGCCACAACTGAAGCCCTTAATTTACAACGACAACACTAGGTATCCGCCCAATTCAGAATCTCTCTCCTATCGATCGATCTCTCTCTCAATTAATGAGTTATTTGTTATCTTCTTCTTCTCATCTGATCAGTAGATAACTGACAAAACATAGGGGAGAGAGAGAGAGAAGGAATTAGGATCGATAGCTCTCTGAATCAATCTCGTGTGTAGGCTTGCTAATATCTATGTCTGGGTGTTATGTGTAAACAAAGTGTATGGTGAGTGGAGTGGGGTCTCTGAAGTTCAATAAGAAAAGAAAAGAATAGATGGATGGAGATTGTTGGAAATGGGAGAAAAGGCTAGGCTAGCAGGCTGTTCATTTCATTTCCATTTAGCTCGATCAAGCTGTTTTTTTTTTCTTTCTATTTTCTATTTCTCTCTTCTACTGCTGCAGAGCTGCTGCTGCTGCTTGCTGCTTGCTGCTTCCGTTGTGTTGCCTCGAGTACTGCCATTTTGGCTTTTATGTGTAAAAGAGTTGGTTTCTGATCAACAACACAGATCGAACAGAGCAGAGATAGAGAGAGAGATGACTTGTGCTTCGATCTCGATCTTCTGCGTGGGGGCCGGCCCAATCCACAAACGACTAGTGATCCAGTGAACTGCTATGTGTCTGTTTATGTGAGAGAGTGAGCTAGAAAGCCAGACAGACAGAGAAAGAGAGAGAAATGCAATAACGACCTTTCCTGTGTATTTTCTGCTGTTTCTTCTATTGTGCCCACTAACCTTTCTCTCTCATCATAATCATGGATCTCTTCCTTCTCTGAACTCTCTCCTTTTTATCTCTTTCTCTCCCTAAAATTCAAACCAAACCACCAAAAGCATTCCTCAATATGTTTCCTTCAAAGCCAACTGAGGTAGGTATGGGTTCTCTCTCTCTCTCTCTCTCCAATAATCGATCGCAACAATAGCTGAATAGCAAACGAGTTAGGAGGAGCTAGAGAGAGAGATTGAGAATTAAAGCAATAAAATAAAAGTGACATGAGAGAAAGGGAGAGTATAAAGACTTTTGTTCTCTAGTTTTTGTAGTTTTGTGGAGCTCTCTAAAGTGTCACATGACAACTCTCATTCATTTCATCTAGCCAGCTAGCTAGGGCAATGTACAGAGTGCTCCATCGTCCCTTACTTCTACTTCATCGCGCGTGTCTTCCCCCGCTTCCCATGACCGCGTGATGCCTTTTATTCCATCTTAGCTCCTCCGAAAATGGTGGTGGCCCGCCTGATTATAGAGCTCACATGCGGGCGCGTGTACGAATCGCATTAACCCTAAACCCTAACGTGGAGTCCCTCTTTAGTCCCAAAATCCATCTGCTTTGTCGTTTTACAATTTTTCTTGGATGGAAGATGAATTCCTATTAATTAAGCAAACAAAATCAAGGAAGGTAAATCCGTTTAATCAGCCAAGAGGAATATACGAGTTTTGAAGAAAAAAAAAATCTGGTCTAAATCAGTTCGAACTTGCGTGTTCAAACTCTCTTATTTGCATATACTCGGCAATATAATTTAATGATCTGAATTGTTAGTCTTTTAAATTATCTTTAAAGATCATCTTTGCAAAAAAAAAATAATTCAAATAAGAGATCGTTAACACATCTAATTATTTTAAACAAATAGACGATTTTGATAAAAGCTAACAATTTCATAACTAACAGTCCTTTTTTTTTTTGTGAAACCTCGTAAAACCGAGGTAAGTTTGTTGCAAAGAAAGAAGTGACAGAGAGGGAGACCAAAACCAAAACCAAAACCTCTGAACCAAGAATATTAAAACAAGAAAACATCAACCGTCTATTTGTTGGAAAATTCTAGTGTATGTTAACGTATCTCATACGTACAATTACAACTTTTAAGACTTAATTACTCAAATGAGAACCTATTTACACAAATGAGAACCTTATTTACCTTAACGAGGGCTTTTTCATAGTTACCACATGAGTTGTCGAACTTGTAATATGTGTCGTCAAGTTGTAAAATATTATAATTACCACTTTTAGGACTTAGTTACTCAAATGAGAACCTAATTTACTCTAATGAGGACATTATTTACCTTAACAAGGACTTTCTCTCTTCATGATGTATGAGAAATGTCAACATACCATAGCCTTACTCCTATTTGTTTTATGAATAAACGATTTTAGTTTACGTTTATTTTTTTACAGTATTGATCTATAAATGTTGCTTTATAAAACGAATGGTTTAGATAATGAAATTATACTGCCGAATATATATAAATAAAAGAGAGTTTTGACACGGGTCCGAATTGGTTTGGACCATAATTTTTTTCAAAATTCGTATATTCAACTTGGTTGATTAAAATGTTCCAAGAGTGAAAATATATTTGTCATAGGTATAACAGTAAAATAGTCATTATATTGAGACAAATATGGGAACTGATTTTGATACTCCACTTTACCACTTGCCCTCCACTTTTAACTATATAAAAGTGGAGTGCAAATGGTAAAATATATGGCAAAATGAATTGCCAAAATCATTACTCATCTAAAAAAATATATAATCAAAACTGACAATCACAAACTCCTCCACATTAGGAGAAACTGAAAATAAACACCCAACTTAAAAAGTAGGTCACATTGAGGATAATATTCAGTTAAAAGAAAGAAAGAAAAAAAAAAAAAAAATATATATATATATATATATATATCAAGAACCACATTTAAGCAACACTAATGCCAAAAAAAAATATAAAATGTATTATGGGGCTGAATCAATATTTTTTTTTAAAAAAAAAAACAAATTAACACGCGCGTACGCGTGAGCCTATATATGTTAAGAGACTAGTATGAATGAAATCAATATTGGTCAGACTTGAGTGTTGTTAGTTTGTATATTACTGGTGTAATGGTGCATCATGCATTGCATATTAGGTATCCTATAATCATTGTCTCAACGGCAAACTTTTTCAATTTGTTGCACAACATTTTTCTCATTATAGAGATGTCAAACGGCTAGGTTATGACTACAAAAAAAAAAGACCGCTTAAGGTCTGCTTGGCACGACTCAAGCACGATTAGAGACGGGCAAACCCAGCCCGATTTATCAATATGGGTCCAGTAGGAATGAGAAAAATTGACCCGAACATTAAAATTGGCCGGAACGAGAAAAATTGGCACGGCTCAAGCACGATTAAACCAATTCTTATCTCATTTTTATTTGATATCGCATTAATTTTGTCAAATATAATAAGGTTGATAATTAGTTATTGGGGCACAATCATGCTTAAGAAAGAAATAAAAAATATATATCAAAATTTACGTTTAAGCAACGCTAATGCCAAAAAATACCATAATGCATTATGGAGCAAAATTAATATTTTAAAAATAAATAAACTAATTGACACACGCGTGAGCTTGTGTACGTTAAGAGGCTAGTATGAATGAAATCAATACTGGTCAGACTGGTGTGTCGTTAGTTTGTATATTACGGATGCAATGGTGCATCATGCATTGCATATTATGTATCCAATAATAATTGTCTCAACTGCGAACTTTTCAATAATATTGCTTCACAACATTTTTCTCATTTTAGAGGTGCCAAACACCCCGGGTTATTAAAAAAAAAAAAAAAAGGAACAGGGCCGAGCACGGCATGAGGCCAACCTACTTAAGGTCGGCTTGGCATGGCTCAAGCACGATTAAAGAAGGCCCAACCTATCCCGATTTATCAATATGGGCCTGGCCAGAACGAGAAAAATTGGCCCAATTGGCTAACCCAGCACTAGCCTGCAACGAACCGGGTTTGACTCGTGCATGATCCATCGCGGACCAACCCATCAAAAAAATACCAACATGTATTATGGGGCAAAATCAATATTTAATGAATTATTAATTTATATATTCAATGGGCCTTAAGAAAAGTTAGAAAAAAATATTATCTTGTGCATTAAGCGAAATTATTATTTTAACACACAGGCCCGAGTCAGGACTTGATTTTTTTATTATCTAAGCAAAGTTATTACTTTATCGAACATTCATTTATCGAGGTTTTACTGTAATTGACACATGCGTGAGCTTGTGTACGTTTAGAAGCTAGTATGAATGAAATCAATACTAGTCAGATTGGTGTGTCGTTAGTTTGTATACGGATTGTATAATTATTAAATACAATTAAGCTATTTTTTATTCATTAAAAAATAATTTAAATTCAATACTAGCTAAAGTAGAGAGTATTGGTGCAAATATATTTTCAAACTGACTAAACCAAAATAGCTTTTTAGCTACTTTAGCTAAAATTTAGTTAAAAAATAGCTAGTATTGCTAAAGATGCTCTAAGATATCATATTGTCATACTTTTTCAATTATTTATATAGTATGCCATAATATAAAATATTTAAATACAAAATCAACATTTAACTTAAATTCCTATGATTAAGTCTAGAATTTAAATTAAAATTATTATTAATCTATAATAAATGAAAATAAATTCGCATAATAATTTTTATCATTCAAATTTCCATTACCTTAATTAATTATTGGTAGAATAATCGCAAAAGTACAAGTAAATTACTGATAAAATAAGTAGGTGAATTGTTAATGTATAAAAATATGTAAAAAAAATGTATTTATATTTCTAAGTTTTTCATAAAGAGGTAAATTATTCATAAAAAGAGTAGGTAAATATTACATTCAAAAATTAGGTAAATTGTTCATAAAATAGTGGGTAAATTATTTATAAAAGAGTCAGTAAACTATCTATAAATTAAAGAGTAGGTAAATTATTAAAAAAAAAGTAGATAACTTGTTATAAAATTATTCATAAATTAGGTAGATTGTTCATAAGAAAAGAGTAGGTAAATTATTAAAAAAAAAGTAGATAAATTGTTCATAAGTTAGGTAAATTGTTCATAAAGAATAGGTAAATTGTTCATAAAAGTAATATGTATATAGGTTAAGAATTTTGCAAACAACAGTGTAAAGCAAAGAAGGATTGTGGAATACGAATATAATCATTACAATTAAGCAAAAGCACTACAAACAAAAGTATTACCTCTACTCTTTTTCATAGTCTCAAAACATCTTTAACAATACTAGTTATTTTTTAACTAAATTTTAGCTAAAGTAGCTAAAAAGTTATTTTGGCTAGCTAGTTTGAAAATAGGTATACATCAATGCTCTCTACTTTAGCTAGTATTGAATTTAAATTAATTTTTTAATAAATAAAAAATAGGTTAAGTGTATTTAATAATTACACAAAACAACTAAAAATGAATGTTTTTAATTAACATAAATAATAGAGAGCATCATCTCGCTCTCTATATTTAAGAGTCATATAGCTAAAAGCTAAAATAGAAAGTCACTTGAAAGCAACTGCTAAAATAGCTGAAAAGCTAAATAAGCTCTCTAAAATAATTAAGGAGCTAAGATAAAGAGTTTGCTAAAGATACTCTCAACATACTACACAATGCAAGTAGAGAGAAAATCTTCTTATAAAATTACCATTAAAAAAGGAGATAATCTAAATCTAAAGTTACCTATTCTATTTTCTTGTGATTGTTTACATGCAAGACTCTCCTTATGATCACTTTAGATGCTTATATCTACCAAATACTATATTGGAAGAGATACTTGGCAAACTAAAGGAGGTTAATTATAGAAGAAAAAAGGATAGCAATAAAGAACAAAACAAAATAAATAGCAAGTAATTTAATTTTTAAAGTGATGAAAAAGGAAAGCAATTGTAGCAAATTTTGGAAATCATTATTATAATACAAAAAATTTGTTTAAGATTGATTACACAAGTAATGAAGAAGCAAAATAGAAGGAGAAAAAATTGAGTTTGCCAAAACACAAGTAATGAAGAAGCAAAATAGAAGGAGAAAAAATTGAGTTTGCCAAAACAACAGTAAAAAAATGTTTAGTGTTACGGCATTTGAATATTTTGAATATCTCAAAATATATAAAATTAACTATCGTTATCAAAATAGAAAAAAGTTTAGATGACATATGGTCAAAGAATTAAATCCATCAATAAAAAAATACTTGAGTTTTAATTAAAAGTTAAAATATGATAAGCAGATTTTTTCTAATTTCTCCAGTTAAATTTGTAGAAGAAGATGACCACTCCAGCTAACTTTGCCTCGCTGGCTTGCTCCAATTGCACTGCATCAGATCGAGTCACATCATGCCTGAAGTCGCTCCAAAATTTCATTATACAAATTCATCGATCTCCAAGCTCTCACACTTGACCACCCCACAGTTACTTCCTTGAAGACTAGAAAAAAGCCGGACAATGGAGAATATTACATCAAATCTCATTGATATAAGATTTGTGACATTCTTTCATCTCTTAAGAACTGTACCCTCCCATGTGGTGATGCTGATCCAACAATAGTGTTTCCTCTTTAGTTGGTTTTTCCTTTCTATTTTTCTCATAAAATGCTTGAGAATAACTTAAAAATTTAAGCTGATTTAAAATGATAGCCTTAGAAATTTGTTTTATGTTCTCTGTTAACAAATACTGCGACGAAGACAACGATAAAAATTATAACTGAAAATTTATATTCACATACTTATCCTAGTTGTCCAAATACAAAGCTAAATCAGAGTTGAGCATATGAGTCAACTGGGAACCAAGTATGTTGATTCAGAATACTATGCCACAAAGTAGAGCAAAAAAAAAAATAACAAAAAAAATGATGAAAAGAAATAAGAAAACAAAATTAACTTCTTTGTACGTAGCAATGATAAAAAGTGATTAACAATGTATCTGTTTGGTTTAACTGCTTACCTCTTTCTGTGTACCCAACGTTCCATTTGGATCAGGTAAGAGGGGGTTGTTGTCGTGGATTTTAGGGTTTAGGGTTTAGGGTTGTTGTCGTGGATAAAAAAAAATAAACTGAACATGAGAGGGGGTTGTTGTCGTGAATTTTTTTTGTAATTTGTTTTTCCCTATAGAAAAAAAAAATTATGAAAAAGTGATTGATTCAAATTTTCAGCCAAGTGTTTTGAGATCTTGAACATATTTACAGACCATTGGCCAATTTCGGGAGTGCCTTATAGCCCTTGGCACGATAGCATCTCTTATGTTTAGTTTATTTTTTTTATCACTATCTAAAGAGGGAAAATTCTAGTGTATGTTAACGTATCTCATACGTACAATTACAACTTTTAGGACTTAATTACTCAAATGAGAACCTATTTACACAAATGAAGACCTTATTTACCTTAACGAGGGCTTTTTCATAGTTACCATATGAGTTGTCGAAGTTGTAATATGAGTCGTCAAGTCGTAAAATATTATAATTACCACTTTTAGGACTTAGTTACTCAAACGAGAACCTAATTTACTCTAATGAGAACATTATTTATCTTAACAATGACTTTCTCTCTTCATGATGTATGAGAAATGTCAACATACCATAGTCTTACTCCTAAAGAGTGCTGCTTTCTTTTAGATGATAGTTTTCGATCTCTAAACATTGCGATTGCTAATAAGAAATGACCCAAACTTATCTTTTCATGAGAGATGAAATTTACAATCTAGTTACTTACTGTAAAATGTTTTGTATTGTTTTTTGAGCTTATTTATTAGAATTATTAATAATTATCGATGATTATGGTTTTCTTCCTAGATTATCATTGTCTTTCTTAGTTCCTTGTTTCAAAAGAAAAGCTTTTATTTATTTTGTTCATGTACACATCCTTTAATTGGTTAAAAATTGTTGTTCATAAAGGATAATTCTGCATATTTACCCCCTATTGTGATTAACATATTTTCACATTATAATTTCATAATCCAATCGTTTATATTTTAAATTATCTTTTATAGATTATCTCTGCCAAAAATAATCGAATCGGAGATTGTTCAATCATTAAATTTTGTGAAACAAATGAACCGTTCTGACAATAATTAATACTATTATGATGAACTGTCTATTTATTTCATATGAATAAGTTACTAAAAAGTCTCTAAATTTATTGATTTTTTGCAAAAGTGAATAAGTTAAAATTTAAATTGAAAATACGTTAATTGGAAAAGGAGTGAATCGCCCCTCACCCCCAAGAATTATCCGTTCAGAAATTAGCCAAAAATAAATGGCAAGATAGAAAGATATATATATATATATATATGACTAAATTCAGTTTACCACCCTGAGCTTTAGTCCGAAAATCATGTCAGTCCCTGCTCTTTCAATTTCATCAGCAATACCTCTGTACTTACCAATTTCATCAGTCTAGTCCAATCCGTCAATTTTGACCGTTAAGTGCTGATGTGGTCAAAGTGGAACCCACCTTTTGATGATGTGATGATGACATGGATTTGAGCCACGTCAACACTTAACGGTCAAAATTGACGGAATAGATTAGACTGATCAAATTGCTAAGTACAAAGATATTGTTGATGAAATTAAAACAGCAGAGACTGACATAATTTTTTGTCTAAAATTTAGGGCGATAATCTGAATTTTGTCTATAAATATAATAGGGTAAAACCTCAAATGGTACCTGAACTATTGTGTAAGGTATTTTTTAGTATCTAAGAATTTTAGGAACCTCAAATGGTACCTGAACTATTGCATACTTACCTAATATGGTACCTCCATTACTTTTCTCGTTAATGGATGTACCATATTAGGTAACGGCATAATAGTTCAGGTACCATATTTGGTAAAAAAAAATTCGTAGGTACTAAAAAAAACTTTATGCAATAGTTCAGGTACCATTTGAGGTAACAGAGGTACCATATTAGGTAAATATGCAATAGTTCAGGTACCATTTGAGGTTCTTAAAATTCTTAGGTACTAAAAAAAACTTTACTCGATAGTTCAGGTACCATTTGAGGGTTTTACTCAATATAATATTGTAACAAAAAGAAAAGAAAAGAAAAATATAATATTATAATTCTTCCGTTTGGTAATGAAAGACAGAGAGACATGGAAGGGGAACTTTACCGAGGCAATAAACAGTAGAAAGTAAACGGAGTGTGAAAGTGGAGACAGAGACACTCACAGAGGACAGCATTCTATACCCACTGGTTTATTGGACAATAGCCTAGTAAGTAGTAGCCTAGTACAGTTGCCTCCACAACCCAACCCATTGACCCAACCCCACAATTAAACCTAGCCCCTGCCCTGCCCTTTTTCAAAAAGAAAACGGCGCTCTCAGAAACCAAAGCTCTCTCCAGTCTCTATCTGGGTTGCTTCTTCCACACACCACTTGCATAATTGCATTGCCAAACCGTCATTTCTCCCATTATTTAACCGGTTTTTCCGAACCTAACTCTTCTTCTTTAATGGCCTTGATGATTCAATAATATACATACATACTGGAGAGAAAGGGTTTGTCGGAGCGTGTAAAACACGTGTTCAGATTGAGGCAGTGAATAATTGCACATGCCGAGGCTGCCTCGAGCCCTGCAAAACACCACTCTTTTCAAGTTACTTTTCTCCTGAAATTGGGCTGGCGCGTGAACTTTCGGCTTGCGGCGTGGGTTCTGATCGGAATGCCAAAACTGCAAAAAGACAACTTTTCAGTACAAATTACAAAGCCAAAGGGCTACACTGGCGGGAGAAGGAGAGCGGAAAGACTTGTGTGGGTGTTCAGAAACTGGATTTTAGTCACGGACGGTCGCTCCAGAACTGGGATTTTTCCACTACATTCTCCTTTGGACAATTGAATTGGTCTTGTGCATTTCGTATATGTGTTTGTTGATTGACCCCGCACTAACACAATTGAGATCTCTCTCACCCCGGAACAAATCCTGATCTTTATTCTATTTTGTTTCGTAAAGAAATATTCTCAAATGATATTTGAACTCTCAAGTATGACCTAATACAAATTTATACTGTATTTCGTTACCCATTTGGTAATTCCGTCAAAACTCTGTTAAAAATGTTTATGTGGCACTTACATGACACCAAAATGGCTAACGGAGCAATAAT
Source organism: Rubus parviflorus (assembly GCA_029955375.1). Taxonomy (NCBI): domain Eukaryota; kingdom Viridiplantae; phylum Streptophyta; class Magnoliopsida; order Rosales; family Rosaceae; genus Rubus; species Rubus parviflorus. The sequence continues at coordinate 1,248,750 of JARGGL010000015.1, read as the reverse complement.
TCAAGTACCACTATGGTAGTTTTACAAATTTAGGAACCAAAATTTGCATTGGGTAATACTTCAATTATCATTTGAGGATTTTTCCCTTAATTAAACGGTTGACAATTACACTCGCAAGTTTTGTAGAACCCTTGCTAGTTTTGAGATATTTTGACCCTCGCCGCCATCGTAGCTCATAAATAAAGAAGTTGAGCATATATATATAGGCTTTCTCCAATACGGAGTTTTGCATTTTTAAAAGTTGCGGAGTTTAAATATCAGCCGTTAGATTTGTTTGATCTAACGGCTAACATTTATACTCTGCAACTTTTAAAAATGCGAAACTCTGTAATAGAAAAGACATATATATATATATATATATATATATATATATATATATATATATATATATGTACACACACACATCCTCCTTATTATATATGGAAAATTTTTCTGTCCACAGTAGAGTCAAAGCCATATCATTTATAACTAAGATTGGGAGGAATTGTCGCCGGAAGCTTCGGATCCAGCGAACTTCAAGGCTTCAATTCGCCTTGCACGGTGATCGATTAGATGATCCACCACCACAAAGATGTTACTGGGAATGAGAGGAAGAGAACCCAAGTGATTTGAGTTGCTGCTATGACCGGAGGAGAGAGAACCGATCGGGTGGGTTTTCCAAAAAATTTCAAGCTTCGATCCGCTTTATACTGTGGATAATAAGGTACAAAACTTGTTTGTATGGATAAGTCGTTCCAATACGAAGAGAATGAGACCAATTTTACAGCCCGACATGGCCGAATGTAACGGCGAAGCCGCAAAGTACTTGCAAAACTGGGTCGAGGGATTCTCTTATTTGTTGACAAACGACTTGTGTGGTAACGGGGTGGACACGCTGTTAATGAACGTTCTCGTCGGTGGATAGAAGACTCTCATTATATATATAAATATTAACTAAATATAGGTCCACAGAGGGTTGGGCCACTTTTCTATAGAGTAGGGTTCTTAGACTAAAGGAGGCCATGGGCCACGTGAGGCAACATTTCTTCTTGAGCTTGGGCATGTCAGCTGGGCCGTGACAACACATTCAAATTATTCCCTTAACATATATAACTGTAAAGTAAGTGCTAATTAAAGACAAAAGTCAAGCTTGACCATCCTCAATTTACCTTAAGCCTTAATATTTTTGGGTAGTCAAGAAGCATGTGGCATGTTGAGTTAAAAACCAATGTCAATATCAAGTCATTGAATGGGTTTCTTAGTCCCTGACTTGAGTTATGTAAAAAGTTTCTAGCTTACAAGGATGGTCCATGGCTATTTAAATTTATAGGCACGACCCTCATGAATATGTCTTACGATTGTATAAATGTGCCACCTCTTACAATTATATTGGATAGTGATCGATATGGGGAGAAACAGTGAAAGTCGGCATAATACTATATGATCGATATATACTAGTTTTCATACACGCGCAATAGATATATATATACACTAGTTTTCATACAAGCGCATTGTGCGTGTAGAAGACGGCGTATTATCGTATTATATTACTTTTGAAATTAAATAATAAATAAAAAGGAAAAAGAAAGTAAGAAAGTTGGAGGTTCTCATATTATTTTATGTATTTATTATTGTTATGTCCTTAGCATATTTAAGTTTATTTATTAGCTAATATAGTTTAGGAGGGGCAAATATTATGTTTTTGAATGTCTGCAAAGAACCAATGTTTTGACTTTATATATATAGAAATCAATGTCCGAAAAATTCCTAGGCGCTAGTCAAGCGGTAGGCAGAGGATTAGCGCCTAGGAGCCTAGGCTGGGATTAATTGGGAGATTAATCGTTTTTATTTTTTATTTTTTTTATTTTATACAACATATATTATAATTTTATTATTAAAAATTAGACATTTTCAGTTTAAACTATATAGAAAATTAAAACTATATGACTAACCGTGTAGCTCATTGTTTAGCTAGTTTTGGTTATGAGTCCCATGTTAATCAAGTTTGGCTCACTACTGCTCCTGAGTTTGTTCGGGATGCCCTTGATTATGATTGTACTCATTCTTAATTTGCAATAAAAAAATTTCCCTTAAAAAAAAAATATAGAAAATTTAAAATATATACTATATTTAAGAGAAGAGCCTTTGTCAACCATAGCCGAATTTTATTACTTTAATAACCCGCAAATTTTAAATAATTTTGTATAAAATGTCAACTGTCAGGGACAAAAAGATCAAAAATAAAATAATTAATAAAAGAATTTACTATAAAAAAACTGCCCACTACTTTTTAGAAAAAAACTACTCACTTTCACACCCGTAGGGTGTGTTGCCATTTCTAGTATATAATAATAAAATGGTGGGAAACGGCTTGTTTAATTAATCAATCAATGATTCAATGCAATGGACAGATGCACATCACCCATTTGGCACGTGTGGGAACTCTATGCCTCGACAGTGTGGTGTAGCCCGACCTCAATTAATCTACAAATTGGGTAACGTTAAACCGAAGGACCCAGGAAAAAACATTCCGAAAACGTTAGAATGAGTGTACAAAAATAATAAGTAAAAATAATACTAATTTAAAATATCTTTGATTGACAGGATCTGCCCCAGATTCCACCCTGAAATCCAAGGTGACCCTGTGGAACCCACCTTAAATGAAATTTCTACCAAAAATTCTGAATAAACTCTCTTTAAAATGGACTACTGACGATTGCCAAAAGTGTGTATGTATATTTAAGACCGGAGTTGTTGTTCCAACGGGGATCGATGACCCTTCAACCCCTTGGCAAACAAGTAACCAAAGAAGATGCACAAATATGATGAGGCAAGAGATGGGAAGATGAAATAGTGTAAATGGATATACAAGTGAGTGTAGTGTAACGTTATTTGAGAGTTGAAAAAGAGTGAAATGCCAACACGAAACATAAAGTAAACTAACTAATACACAAAGTGACAAAACGTAAAGAAGAGGAACATGAAGAGAATAGAAATGATAGAACAATTGAGTATTTGGGGTCTACCAAAGTCCATAATGATGAATGATGTTCCGGTTATGCATTTATGCTTAAGTGATGAATAAATCAAGTCCCGTATCCTACCCATGTTATGGTTCTAGGACCGTGTTTTTCTAAGGTATCCAAATGCCTTATTAGGGCCATTCGAACTCTCTAGGTGTCATAGGGGATTCCTCTATGTTACCTAATACCGAATCCCCTAAAGTGCTTAAGAGGCATAAAAGTGTCGAAACTAGGGACTCAAACAAGCAACACATGTGTAATCCACCATCCACCGATATTATCGATGTGGAAATGACTCTTCCTAAGGTATTCCTAAGCCTTATTAGGGTCTTAGAGACTCTCCGCGGGATGGTAGAAAGAAAGGAGGCGTAAAAGCACATGAGTAAAGGATCACACAAGTGAAACATGCTCATCACACATATTGCCAATTGCCTAGAGTAGAATAAAGTGGTCAAACCCTACACACTCATACAAGATGGATCAAATGCATACCAAAGAGTGACTAATTCCTCAAATATACATCCAACACATATTAGAATAGACAATACACATATTTATTCATCTTCAAACATCCACACATAATTCAAATCATCATCACATCACAAATGGACTAGGGCACACAACCCTAGTCCCCAATCCTAAACAACTAGTCACACATGCTTAGATTACACATCAATACTCCCACAATAAACAACTATAAACTAGGGAAAGATAAAGAGAAAGTTAAGGGATTCTCATGAAGATGGCAGCAGCTCCTTGTGTCACTCAAGTAGTAGCAAGCTCCTTTTCTCTTTGCTCTTGGCCTCCCAATCTTGGTGTTCTTGATGGATCCAAGCATATGTGATGTAGAAGTGCTAGAATGATGGAGAAAAATAGGCAAGAATATAGAGGAGGAAGTGAGGAAGAAAGTTGGTGAAGGAAGGAAAATGATTTGGGAGGTGGAAGGAGGAGAAAACAAAGGAAACACAACTCGGCTACCGCCGGTTGACCGGTCGACCCTTGATGGGTCACCAAGGAAAGAAGAGGTTTGGGAGAGGAAGAAGGGAGATAATTGGGTGAGATCTAGGTGAGGGCTGCTATGAAGAGGTGGAGAATGAATCTAAATGGCAAAAACTAAGTTTAAATAAGCTAGGGTAGAGATGGATGAAATGCTAGGATCAACTACGGAAAGATCTAATGGTTAGATAGATTAAATGAAGGGTAAAGGGGTAAATTCTCTAGGGAATAAAAGGAAGAAGTAATCTAAGGGTGACCTCATGGTATCTAATATGCTCCTTGCTGATTTTGGACCATTTTGTGGATGAGTCACAAGGTTGACTTCGTTGTTGACTTTGACCATGACCCTCAGAGTTAACCAAAGTTGACTTGCTTGACTTTGCTTGACTTCTCGACCAATCTTCCGGAATTCTCTTGTAACTCACTCCCGGGACTTCATGTTGACTCGTTGATGCTCAAAAGTCGGGGTTGACCACGAGTTGACTTTTGGTCATCGGGTTGACTTTTCGTCATTTTGTCAGAAATCCACTAAAAACTCCAAAACGCGCCCTTTTGCTCCCGAAATCAATCTGATGCATGTGAACCATACAATGGTGAAAATCAAGGATTAGAGACACTAAATGACTCTTGGATTAGTATTACTAAAGTGATTAGAGGCCTAATTTGTATGCAAATCACATACAAATCACATTGGACTATAGCACACAACCCTAGTCCCCAACAAGGTAACTACTCACTAATCATCAAAGTATACATCATCAAATTACAAATTAAAGCTCTAAACATAAGTAGAAGTGAGAGTACGGATGTGGAATGCTCAATAGATGGCTCTCTTGCTTCTCCTTGGCCCTTGATGATGGACTTGATGAATTGGTGAGGATCCCCAACAGCCAATGAGTGAATGATGTAGTGGACGTCGTGTGGAGCAAGTTTGATGAAGGATGGAAGAGGAAAGAAGGTGAGGAAGTGGGTGAACCGTTGCTGTTCGACCGGTCAAATGGTTTGTGTCAACTGGTCAACTGGCAGGCAGAAGGAAAACCAAAAGGGAAAAGTTGAGAGGAAGAAATGGAAGGTGGAGAGTGATGTGAGATAGGGGCTAGCTGAAAGATGACCTAAATGGGAAAGAACTAGGTTTATATAGGAGAGGAAGAGAATGAATGTAAGGCTAGGATCAACTAGGAAAAAATCTAATGGCTAGATAGAGTAAATGAATGACAAGGGAGTAAATGCACATGGGAACAAAAGGGAGGAATAATCAATGGGTGACCTCATGGTATCTAGCATAGTTCTTGCTGATTTTTGAACCTCTAGTGGTGAGTCACAAGGTTGACTTCGTCCTTGACACCTTGACCCTCGGAGTTGACCAAAGTTGACTTTTCTTCACTTTGCGGGTTCTTTGGCAATCCTCCGGAATTATCTTGTGCTCATCTTTCGACACTTTATATTTGACATGTTGGGGCGCTAAAGTCGGGGTTACCCACGAGTTGACCGTCTGTCCTCGGGTTGACTTTTCGTCTTCTTGTCGAAAATCCACTAAAATCTCCAAAATGCGCCATTTTTCTCCCGATATCAATCTGATACTCATGTTCCCTACAATAATGCAAAAAAAAGATTAGAGACACTAAACGGCTATTGGATTAGCATTACTAAAGTGATTAAAGACCCAATTTGTATATAAATCAAATACAAATCAGTAGTCGAGCAAATTTACAGAGATTCACATGTGTTCAAGGTACTGTTAAGCAAGGTTGGTGGACTTGTCTCAAAAAGCAAGTGTGGGGGTGTTATTCATTGAAATAAGTTGGACTCAAGTAAGTATGTTGCCGATGAAAAAAAATATGATGCGGCATTGAAAAATAAAAAATCTTGAGTTTGGTTTACATATTGTTTTGTGAAAGAAAGTTTGTAGAATGAAGCATAGGTGCAACAACAATATATTTGGCCTCAAATTAAATTGTTTGCTTTATGAATTTATTGATATAGCTTGGTGATGTATCAAAGATTAGTCAGAATCTCTTGCATCTCATAAGTACTTTGCTAGTTTCTTGGGATATTTCTTATTTCCTACCCTTCGTTTATTTCGCCTTAACCTCATGGCCCCATTACAACCCTAATAAAGACCTTTTGATCTTGGAAGTTGCACTTTCGGCTTGCGGAGACTTGTGTTAAGGGGTGAGCCTATGACATGTGTTGATACGGTAAAATTACCCTAGGACAGAACTGACCTCAATAAAGACTTCGACATAGAAAATAATTCCTAACTGGGCTTGGAGTCCTTATTCAAGTATTACTGGATGAACAAGTTTAGTTTGGCCACTCTCCAAGAAACCTAATTCTATAAGAATATGGAAGCATACTTCTACAAGAAGACAAATATCTCGTGCCTCTATATAAAGAGTTCCCTCTAACCGAAGAGGGGGATCGATTCTATTCAAGCTATCAATTATTGGAGTGATCTGGGTGTAATGGGGATACAGGTTGTGAGTGATCAAATACTTTGTAATCTCTCTGTAATTTCTTTATTCACTAGTGAAACCCTAAACACCAAAGTGGACGTAGCCTTAATTGGGTGAACCACTATAAATCTCGTGTTTTTTTTGTTGTGTTTTTTCGTGTTTTATGTTAAATGACAATCCTATGCACTAGACTTAAATTAGGGTTTTGGTGCACCACCAGCCTGGTCATGCTGAGATGACATGGAGGATTGCCAACATCAATCTCGACGAGGTCATCTAATTGTTGATACCAATTTTAGGCATGAACAGTTTGGCACCGTCTGTGGGAAACGACAAGCATTGTCATGTTTTTCTCTCCAAGCTTATCAAATATGATCACATACAACTCAACTATCATGAGCCAAGAGCACAGTGACACTAACGAAGAAGAAGCTGTAGTAAAATCACCAATTAATTTGGTGAATCATAAAGTCTACAATCTGATCTACACGAGGCACGAGTTACACGTTAGCATGGAAATAAAGAGAAGAAATCCCAGCGGCGAGCACAAGCCTTTGACATCACCTTTTTATTCATTATGCCGGTTGTTTGATGAAGAAAAGTTCGAGGTTTAGTACTACCCTTAGAATCCAAAGCAATTTGATTTTTCAAAAGCAATTCAAGTATGGCACGTTAGTGCATGCGGACAATCAGTATCTGACCAAATTGACCAACGTCTATTGCATGCATTATAAAGGCTATAGGCAAGTCAATCAAGGAGTAAATCGTAAGCTTAGTTGTGAGTTCTTAATTAAAGAGTCTACAATGTGGCCAACACGTAATGAAGTGCTTGTATGGCTAATAATCAAATAGTCTAAGACTCTAAGCGAATAAGAAAATCTCAGCAAAGCAAAAGCCAGCCACCCAAGGGAGATCAACCGAAAACCACCGCAATCAACACACAAGACTGTCATTGCACATGCCTATTCTTTTATTTGATTAGTTATAAGAAGCAACTGCCAATAATATTCTACGATTCAACCTATGTGCTCCTATCAGGAATTCTGAAGCAAACAAGCTTAAGTTGCAGAACTTGCCATGTCGATGAAAAATCCATATGAGACTTCACTTGTTATGGGAAGCTTGAGGGAGAAAAGAAAATCAGAATTATGGGCACCGCAGTATTGTGAGTCTCCTATTAATTATTGGCTATCGTTAATAATTGGTTACATATTATTTGTTTCATGCATGCATAAAGCCCCAAGCTACAAGTTGGCTTAATTATTCGAAGAAAACAAGATGTTGGTCTCAAGATTCACTGATGCATGCATGGAGTCTCTAGCTATGTCATGTGGTTATTTAATTATTCGAATTCAACAAACCATACATGGTATTCTATAAGAAGCGTTCTACGTACAGTTTGGTCTACAATTTGACTCAAGGGACATCTATGATTTGTTCTACAGTTTGTTCTACAAGGTTTCAACTATTCGATATTAAGTTCTACGACTATGAAACATACAATTCTACACTGGGGACTACTAAGAGTCTAAAATTTTAGTGCAACTCGGATACCCATGGTATCTTGGGGTAGTTCGGACAACCAATATAACTCAGACAACCGATGTATTTCGGACAATCAATATAGTTCGGACAATCGATGTAGTTTGGACAATCAATGAGTGGACAACCGATGAGACAGACAACCCATATATGAGCACGGACAATCCGTGAGCCATTGCGCTCGCGGACACGACTCATGGGCTCGAACTCAACGACCCAATCTCAACGACCCAAACTCAACGACCCGGTCTTAACGACCCAATTTCACGGACCCGATGTTTTGGACACAGTTCACTACTTTGAAACTTTCTATATAATTTGTTTTCATTGGATCTTCTACATTGAATTTTCTACGAAGGATATTTTCTACAACTAATCTACAAAGATGTAATGACATTTATGATTTAAATAAGCTCGACAACTTCAATAACTTTTAGCAAGTCCCTAGCCTAGAAGTACCTTTTGACTAGAGACTTGGGGGACTTCTATTGATACAGTAAAATTATCCTAGGACCGAGCTGACCTCAATAAAGACTTTGACATAGAAAATAAGTCCTAACTGGACTTGGAGTCTTTATTCAAATATTACTCGATGAACAAGTCTAGTTTGGCCACTCTCCAAAAAACCTAATTCTATAAGAATATGGAAGTATATTTCTAGAAGAAGACAAATATCTCATGCCTCTATATAAAGATGTCCCTCTGACCGAAGAGGGGGATCGATTTTATTCAAGCTATCAATTATTGGAGTGATCTGGGTGTAATGGGGATTGTCACGCTCCGAATTTCCAAACAATTAATAAAGCATTTTTTTTGCCCTTAAATACAAACCATTCGGGAACGTGATGCATGGAATATCAAATACAAATATGCACAAGAATTTTTTTTCTTTTAATTCATGCATACAACCACACTCACTCCATGCCCAACAATGTAATTTCAAACTCAACACAAGAGTCGAATATTACATACCAAATATTTATATAATAAATTGATACATCAAAATATTACATAAATAAATCTTCAGAGTACAATGCGTAATAGCGGAAGTCTTATAAACCAACAAATGAAAGCAGCCATGCTTACTCCTGGTTATCCTATCCTGCAGGTATAACCCCTACACCGTGGAATAGTGTACCGGGTTATATCAACAAACCCGGTCAGCTTACGAAGCTGGTATGAGTGATCTCATTTTACTCACCCTAAAATGGTTTAACAAAAATATACATATATATTTTGATTTAAACAATATATATGTAATTTATATTCTTCAAATATAATTCAAATCCCGAAAATTCATATTATAAAATATACTGAACCTACGCGTCCCATACCACGTATTTTAACCCCACACGTCCCATAACGTGTATGTTAATCCCAGAGTAATTCAGAATATTAAACAATATAAACTTTCACCCAAAATCAATTTCCAAAATTATGATTTCTTTCTTTTTAAGAATCGTAAATCATAATAATATTTACTTCAATTTTTAAAGAAGTAAAAACTTCAAAATACAATTCAATATTTTTCAAGAATTGTAATTCAATAAAATCAATGCTTCAATTATATTAAGAAGCCATTTTCAAACCATACTCACACAAAACCAAAATCAACTTCAAATGATTAAAAGCGAGAATACCATTTTTCTTCTCCTTTTAATACATCAAGTATTCAAAATCAGACGGATAAAGCGTGTTCCCACCGTTTCCCAGCTGCTCGGTAGGGACGCACCTGGAGTGCACTTGAGTATCTGAAAGGGCAAAGGGGGTCAGGGGAGGCCGGCGTGTACCGACCGAAGACCCTCCGACGCTCAAGTTAGTCCCGAGAGGATTTGAGCAGAGTTTCTACGAATCGGGAGAGAACTTACTTGAATAAGGAGTGAAGACTCCTTATATATGAGTTGAGGTCGGAGACAAGCTTCCCTGGCGTGGGGGACATCCCATGACACGAGGAAATACTCTATTACTCCACTACCTCGACACGCGCGTCGAGGGACGGCGGTGCCTAGTGCGGTATGGGCATTCTTTAGTGCGATCCGCGAGGTAGTGGACGAGCACGTGCTGCCAGGTGGCTGCGCCGGTACCGACTGGACTGTGTGTTCCACGGTACCGGGTCGAGAGATGTCCCCATAAGGCCGAGGGGAAGGCTTGTTGTCGGTACACCCGGCCTGGTATTGCTGGTACCGCTGGGGTACCGCCAGGGCTTTGCTAGTGGGCTCGGTAGGGGATCCCTACCGAGTAAGTAGATGCCGCTGGGGCGTTGTCAAAGCAGTGCACTCGGTAGGGGATCCCTACCGAGTAAGTAGATGTAATGGGCCCGGAGGTGGGCTGTTCAGCGATGGTGGGCTACTCCTGACCCGTCATGGGGTCTGTACCGGGACAGATATGAAATGGTAGCAACAGAAGTCCCCCAAGTCCCGAGCAAGAGGAAGTGCTTGGTCGGGGACTTAGTCCAAAAGTTCATATCAGGACGTAGCCAAGTGTCGGTGTGGCAGCCACGGCGCTTAGGGCCGGCCCACGTAGTCCCCCAAGTCCCCGAACAAGGGGTTCCTCCCGGGAGGGAGTTGTAACCGCTCCGAGTTCTAAGGGAATTGTCAAGGTCGTGCCTGTTGGTATGCTTGGCGTAACTACCGAGGTAGTGGGGCAATAACTGCCGAGGTAGTGGGGCGATACGTGTCGCCGCTTGGGCGGTTTGGAACTGCATGGGGAGTTCAACCGTTGCATTGACACGTGTCATCATCCTGTGAAGCGACGGTTGGTGTCGTACGGTGCAGATGTCCCAGGTCCCGCTATATATATAGGGGTGAAGGGAGTTCACTTCACCTCATTCTTGGATTTTTGCATTCCAGAGCTCTGCAACCTGTCGGTAGAGAGTGTGAGAGCTTGTTGCCGGTAGCGTTCAGTTTGACCAACCGTTGTCTCGACTTCCGCCGTTTGACAGTGTAAGTACCGAGAACTCTTGTGTTATCTTTATGTGTTTCTGCTTTTGTAACGTAGTTTGCGTACCGGTGTCCTGCCTTAGTACCGAGCTAGGTTGCATAGGCTTAGGATTGTCGTCCCGGTGAGCAACTTAGTTTACCTCTTGCAGATGTCTGATTCAGAGAGCCAGAGTGTAGGGAGCGGCAATGCCTTTTCTGGTGAAGAGCCAGAGAGGTCTCCTTCAGTGGAGATTGTCGATGTGGATTCTAGTACCGGGAGTAGCAGTAGCGAGACTCGGTCCTGTTCGTCCGGTACCAGCACCGTCCGCATCGAAAGCATGTTCGAGACGGTGATGAGGGGCATCACTACCGGTGAAGACCTAGAGCCGTTGAATACAATCAAGGACGGTCAGTTTATTCCCGGTAGTAGTAGTTCTGTGCCGGCCACCGAGGTGGTAGGAGGAGGAGAGTCTCGGTCGGAGGCAGAGATTGTTGAGGAGGAGGTACCAGAGGGATCGGTATCTGCGGGTTTTGCGGTAGACCGCCTGAAGCTTAGTGCTTCTACCGAGGATGACTTGGTGGCCCTGAGGAAAGCGTTCAGTATTCCGGATTCGGTAACCATGCGCCTACCGGAGATGGGTGAACTGAGGAGTGCCCCGTCGGTACCGGGTGAAACCTTGGTGCACCCATTCTTTTTTGGGGAGGGCCTGCGGATCCCTTTGCCGCCGTATCAGCAGAGGTTTTTTGGCCGCGGTAGGTTTGGCCATTGCACAGCTAAACCCTAACACCTGGCGGTGTCTCAATGCTTTGTACACCCTATACCGGCATTGCGGTTTCGGTGAGCCTGACCTGGCAGTCTTCTTCAGCCAGTGGAGTTTGGAGGAGCATTCAAAAACTGACAAGGGGTGGTACAAGGCCAAGTCGGTAGGGAAGCCGTGCGCAGAGTGTCCCCGAGACACGGAGTTGATGGACATCATGCACAAGTATAAGAAGGTGACCCGGTGCTGCCTTCAAAAGAGTGCCTTGGTCCGCAAAGGTATGGCCGGCGAGGCCGATATCGAGTCTCACGAGCTTGGGAGCTCCGAGATCATAAGGGATCCGCTGGTGTTTGGCAATCCTACCTCGCAGCAGACTTGGAAGCATAGATACTTTTTTGTGGGTGGTCAGTGGGAGTTCCCTGAAGGAGTGGACACACCGGTAGAAAGGGTGCCGTGCCAGTTTAGAGATGCACCTGGTTGACAGCCTTTCTGAGTTTCCACTTGGTAGTTGTGCACCGTCGTGTGTCTCGGTACTAACCTCTTGTTTTTATGTGTTGTGCAGCTGACCAGTCTTGGAGGAAGCTTACCGAGAGGCAAGAGGAGGAAATTGAGTGGATCCGGGAGAACATCTCGATAGTCCTGAGGAGGTCCACCGTCCTGCTCAACCGGTATTCGCTTCACTTTTCGGGCTTAGCACCCATTCCGTGTCCCTGTAAGTTGCTACCGGTAACACACTTGTACATGTATGCCTATATATACCTTTGTCTCATGTCGGTATTGTGCTTTGCAGTCTTGCCTCAATTCCGTCGGTATCGTCGTCTTTCGGACGATTTCAGCATGGTTCGGGAGCGTCGGGACTTCTACCAGCTGAAGAAAGCCGTGGGTGAAGACCCACTTCCCGAGGCTGAACTTAATGCTGCGGAGACTGCCGGTGCTCCGGTGGAGGCTGCCGGGGCTGCTGTGGAGGCTGCCGGGGCTGCTGTGGAGGCTGCCGGGGCTGCTGTTGATGCTGCCGGGAAGAGGAAGAAGAAGAAGGCCAAGAGGGTGCGGGCCGCCTCGGGAGCTGATGGGGAAGAGGAGGACTCGGGGGTCCCCGAGACTGCTGAGACTGAGGTTTCCACAGAAATTGCTGTGGCGTCCTTGAAGAGGACGGCTCGGGATGAGGTAAAACCCATGCTTAACCTTTCTTGCGACTCTCATCTGTCCTGCCGGTACTAATGCTTTTGTAGTTTGTCAACCAGGTGAGGGAGCACCGGAAGAAGCAGAAGGTGTCGGTGGCGGAGACTTCTGTTGAAGGGCCCGTGGAGGGTGCCGGTACCGCCCTGGCTACTCGCAGTACCGGGTCTGATGCCATCTTTGGCAGGGAAGTCGAGTCCGAGAACGCCAAGTTGTTTCTCGGTTGCGCTAGGAAGGCATTGCTGGACCCTCTCCCGCTATCCAGGTTGGCCGACTTGCCGGCCATGTCGATGAAGCAGCAGAGGGACCTCCTCTTTCAGTGCAAGCAGAAGGTACCGTCTTGTTTGTTTTTTTTTTTTTTTTTTTAGCGCCAGACACTTATATATGTGTACTCTCTGGCAGTTGGCATACGAGGAGCTGATGCTGGACCGCCGGTACTGGGAGGAGCTACGCTCCGTCGGTGGGCAGGTCGAGAATATGAAGGCCGGCTACAACACCATGTATAAGCTGAAGGAGGAGGCGACGACTGAGCTTGCCAGGGTCAAGGAGGAAGCCGGTAGGCTTGTTCAAGAAGCTGAGGAGAAAGCCAAGGCTGCCGTGGCCTCCGAGGTTGCCAAGATCCAGGCTGACTTCGACAAGCGGCTGGAGGAGGCTGTCGGTAAGGCCAAGGAGGAGGCTGTGATGGCCTACCGGTGTGATCGTCAGCGTGCGGTGGAGCAGGCCACAGTTTACATCGAGGGAGGTGTCTACATTCTTGGCAAAATCAAGGACGCCTTTCCGGCCCAAGACTGGAGCAAACTCCCTGTGCCTAGCGTCACCGAGGACCTCGTTGATGATGAGCACAAGCTTATCCTCCAGGAGATCGATGGAGCAGCCGGTACCTCTAGCCAACCGGAGCAGCAGCAGCAGGAATGAAGTCCCCCTGCGTGGGTGTTATAGGCCAAGGGCCTTGTAATATTTTTCTGTCGGTTTTGGCTTTTTCGACCCCTCTTTTTTTTTTGAACAATTGTCCCGGTAGGGACTGCTCTCTCGGGAGCTAGTACTTGTTGGCCATAAGGCCTTTATTTCTTGTCGAATAATGGCGTGTTTCGCCTTCTTTATTTTATGAAATTTTCAGTTCTCGAAATATTTCCAAGTGTTTACTCGGGAGGACTGGATACATCAGTCTGCCTTCCGGTATGTTTTTCACTTTTCTGTATCTCATCTCACGTGGGTAATTGATACCGGCATCGTGGATGTGTGCATGGGGGGTGTTATGCATGGGGGTAGCTGGTACCGGCCGCATGGCTTACAAAAGTGTGCACATGGGTGTCGCTAGGACCACGCTGCATGTCGAAATAGGATAGAAACTTATGCATGGGGGTCGCTGGTACCGGCCACATGAAAGAAAGTTTCACATGGGGGTAGCTGGTACCGGCCTCATGTGTTGAAATTTTGCACATGGGTGTCGCGGGGATCACGCTGCATGTCAAAATATAGGAGCAGAAACTTATGCATGGGGGTCGCTGGTACCGGCCACATGACTTAGAAGAGTTTCACATGGGGGTAGCTGGTACCGGCCACATGTTTTGAAATTTTGCACATGGGTGTCGCGGGGATCACGCTGCATGTCAAAATATAGGAGCAGAAACTTATGCATGGGGGTCGCTGGTACCGGCCACATGACTTAGAAGAGTTTCACATGGGGGTAGCTGGTACCCGGCCTCATGTTTTGAAATTTTGCACATGGGTGTCGCGGGGATCACGCTGCATGTCAAAATATAGGAGCAGAAACTTATGCATGGGGGTCGCTGGTACCGACCACATGACTTAGAAGAGTTTCAGTTTTACCGATTGCAATTGAGTAATTTGATGTGTTAAAACAAGAGACGTTGCTCCTGGCCGGTTTGTAACCGGGCTTTTACAAGAGTACCGGTGGGAGCCATGCTCGACCATTCCGTTGTACTGAATTTTCATTAGGGGGTGTGGACCCTCCTACCGGTGTATTCCGGTGTTTTATGGGCGTGACCTACGGGTAGTAGTAGCGGAGGTGTTCAATGTTCCACGGGTGTGGGAGTGTGTACCCGCTGGAGTCCATTAGCCGGTAAGTACCAGGCTTGACAACTTCAACTACCCGGTAGGGGCCTTCCCACTTCTTGTTGAACGTCATAGCTGCAGAGTCTTTCGTACTTAAACGTACTCGGCGCAGTGCCCAGTCCCCCAGCTTGAGGTACCGGACCTTTGCCTTTGCGTCAAACTTGCGTTTGAGCCTGTTCTTGTGTTCTGCGTTCCGGAGGTTGGCTTGTTCCCGACGTTCCTCTAGTAGATCACGGTTGAGACACAACTGCTCTTCATTTTCGTTCGGATCGAAAGTGTCGATCCTGTGGGTTGTGGAATTAATCTCAACCGGGACTACTGCTTCTGCACCGAAAGCGAGGGAGAAAGGGGTCTCCCCGGTGGCAGCTTTATATGAGGTGCGGTATGCCCAAAGTACCTCCGGTAGCAACTCTGGCCACGCGCCTTTCTTTTCGCCCAGCTTGGTCCACATTGTCCTTTTCAGGATTTTATTTACTGCCTCTACCTGACCGTTGGTCTGGGGGTGGGCCACCGATGCGAAGTAAAGGGTGATGCCCTTGCACCGGCAAAATTCCTTGAAGGAGTTGGAGTCGAATTGCCTTCCATTGTCGGTGACAATGATCTGAGGGACACCGAAGCGGCAGATGACGTTTTCCCAGATGAATGTTTGAATTTGCTGGGAAGTGATGGACTTGAGGGCCTTGGCCTCCGTCCATTTGGTGGAGTAGTCGGTGGCGACAACCACATATTCAACACCGCCGGTACCCTTTGGCATTGGCCCGATTAGGTCCAAGCCCCATTGTGCGAATGGGCAAGGGTTGACCATCGTCTCCAATGGCTGGGATGGCTTCGGTACATTCGGCGCGTTGAACTGGCATGATTTGCATTGCCTGGTGAATGACACGGCATCCCGGAGGAGGGTCGGCCAGTAGTACCCAAGCCTGACGAGCTTGTGAGCCATTGCTCTTCCTCCCGGGTGATGGCCGCAGATGCCTTCATGTACCTCCCTGATAGCCTCCCGGGACTCGGCGGGTCCGAGGCATCGTAGGTATGGCATTGAATGGGCACGGCGATAAAGATGACTGTTGATGATGAGGTACCGGGAGGACCGGAATCTTACTTTCTTTGCCTCATCGTTGTTTCTCGGGAGGGAGCCATCCCGCAGATACTCTAGGATTGGTGTCATCCAGTTTGCTTCTTCGAGACGTAAGTGGTTCACCTCAACGGGTGTCGTCTCGGTACTGCGGTGTTCCAGCATGATGATGGGTACCGAGTCCCCCGGGTTGGGGTCAATAGCGGAAGCTATTCTGGCTAGGGCGTCTGCCCGTTGGTTCTCATCCCTCGGTACCTTTGCTAACTTGAAACACGAGAACCCAAGTGTGAGGTCCTTTACCAAGGTCACGTACCGGCACATAGTGGGGTCTTTTGCTTGGTAGTCCCCCGTGACCTGGTTAACAATGAGCTGAGAGTCGCTGAAGACTTGGAGTTGTCTGGCTCCCATATCATTAGCTAGCCGAAGGCCTGACAGAAGTGCTTCGTATTCGGCTTCATTGTTAGAAGCTTTGAAATTGAACCGGAGGGCACACTCCAAGTGAGATGTGATTTGTATGTAAATTGCATACAAATTAGGCCTCTAATCACTTTAGTAATGCTAATCCAAAGGCTATTTAGTGTCTCTAATCCTTGAATTGCACCATTGTAGGTGAATCGAGCATCGGACGGATATCGGGAGCAAGAGGATGCGATTTGGAGCTTTTTGTGGATTTCCGGCAAAAGGACGAAAAGTCAACCCGATGACCAAAAGTCAACTCGTGGTCAACCCCGACTTGAGAGCGTCAACGAGTCAAGATGAAGTCCCGGAAGTGAGTTGCACAAGAATTCCGGAGGTTTGGTCAAAAGTCAACCTTTGGTCAACTCCGAAGGTCGCGGTCAAAGTCAAGGCAAAGTCAACCGTGTGACTCATCGCCCACACAAGCCCAAAATTCAGCAAAGGACCACACTAGATATGGTGAGGTCACCCCTTGATTATTCCTCCCCTTTATTCCTTTGGAAGTTACCCCCTTACCCTTCATTTAATTCATCCAACCCTTAGATCAAACCCTAGCCCATCCTTGCCCTTTATTTCCCTCCTCTCTAGCCTATAAATAGCCCTCTTTTCCTGAATTAGGTCATCTCCATCACCAGCCCCAAAAGTCTCATTTTTCCTTTCCTTTTTTCCTCTCTTCCTCTTCCCTTCCGGTTCAGCCGCAGCACGACCGTCGACCGGTCGAGACTTTGCCGTCGAACGGTCGACGAACGGGTCGACCAGCCACCTCCGCCACTTCCGCCGCTTCTACCACCATTCCGGGCAGCTGGGGATCCTCACAACCATCAAGGACGACGTCTAGATCAAAGGAGAAGAAGGGGGCACCACTTATTGAGATTTCTTTAACCCTTTTCTCTTTTGTATTCATGCTTATATCTTACATTTGCTATATGATGTTGTATACCTTAATGGTTAGTGAGTAGTCACTTTGTTGGGGACTAGGGTTGTGTGCCCTAGTCCAATGTGATGTATTGATGGATTGATTATGTATGAATGCTATGTGATGAATGAGTATGTCTTTTATCCATTTCAATTTGTGTTGAATGCATGTGTAGGAAATTTAGTCACTTTCTTGAGCATGTGTGCAACCTATTTTGATTGAGATTGTTGGGGTGACTCCTAGCTCTCTCTAGGCAATTGATATTAGATGTGATGAGGTTCCCTTGTTTGAACTTCTAAGTCTTTGTACCCTTCGCCTCTCAAACCAATTTGAGAGAGTTCTAGTGATCCATAATCCGGCACTAGAATACATATGATAAGATGGTCTTAGATCCATAACATGGCTAAGATACGAAGTTTGATTCATTCATTGCACAAGCATGAGTACTAATTAGTTTGTTATGCATCGCATTCGGACTTGGGTTAACCCGAAACCCCAACACCTTTATATATTGTGCACACACCTTACATTACTTACTTGCTTGCATTTATTTAGTTGTTTGTTTGTCTTGGCATATCACCATCTTTTTACCTAAACACCCAAAACATTAAAGGGCTAGGATGGGCTAGGGTTTGATCTAAGGGTTGGATGAATTAAATGAAGGGTAAGGGGGTAACTTCCAAAGGAATAAAGGGGAGGAATAATCAAGGGGTGACCTCACCATATCTAGTGTGGTCCTTTGCTGAATTTTGGGCTTGTGTGGGCGATGAGTCACACGGTTGACTTTGCCTTGACTTTGACCGCGACCTTCGGAGTTGACCAAAGGTTGACTTTTGACCAAACCTCCGGAATTCTTGTGCAACTCACTTCCGGGACTTCATCTTGACTCGTTGACGCTCTCAAGTCGGGGTTGACCACGAGTTGACTTTTGGTCATCGGGTTGACTTTTCGTCCTTTTGCCGGAAATCCACAAAAAGCTCCAAATCGCATCCTCTCGCTCCCGATATCCGTCTGATGCTCGATTCACCTACAATGGTGCAATTCAAGGATTAGAGACACTAAATAGCCTTTGGATTAGCATTACTAAAGTGATTAGAGGCCTAATTTGTATGCAATTTACATACAAATCACACCCCCACACTTAAGTTTTGCTTGTCCTCAAGCAAATAAAGAATCAACAATCCATATCACATTAAATTTGCCTTAACAACCATATCCTCAAAGAGAGCCCACTAAGCCACACATCAAGATTGAATCAAGCATATACTCAAACCTCATGAGTTGCCAAGTGATTAAGATATGTATCCAATGCATGCTCGGTGTAGTGTGTGCTAGCCATGGAATAATCAATCAAGAGCAATCAAATTAGCACATAATGACAAGATTAACCGCTAAACTCACATGATTCACTAAATATTTCCGCTCTTGTGTTTAGGGTTAAGTGTTTACTCTCAAGGACATATCCAAAAGTAACGTCCCCATAAGCTTGCTCATTGACCAACTCTCCACTAATTAATTCACAACTTATTGGATCAAAAGGGCTTTCACATGGTTGAAACGGGGCCAAGGGTTAAGGGTTAGCACGAAATGAAAGGATGGATACACAAATATTCCAAGTATTTTACAAAACAACTCAAGGACTTTGAAACTCATTTTCTTTACAAACAATCCTAACTTTTATTCTCCTCTACCTTTTATTCTAAAACCAAACTCTCTTTTTGGATTTTCTTTCTTTCTATTTCTACTTTTCTCTTTCTTTTTCTCACAACTTTCTTTTCTCATTTTGTATTTTTCTTTTCTTTTTGGGACTTTTTTTTTTTTTTTTTGAACTTTATTTTTGTACACAACTTCTTTTTGATTTTCTCAACTCCTTTTCTTCTTTTGTATTTTGCTTTCTTTCCAACCTTTTTCTCCTTTACAAACACCTAAAAAGTACTCTACCCCCACACTTGCTTTACACAAACCCATAGAACACAAAGAACATGAGAAGTCACAATCGTCGTCTCGCTAATACTTGGAACAAGGGATGGTTAGTGTTTAAGCTAAAAACATGGGTTAGATTTTAGTGGTTAACAAAGAAAAAAAGCTAATGATGAATGAGGCTCAAAATGGGTTAGTCCTAATGGATTAGTGTTTAAGGGATTAGAGATTAGTTTGGCCATGGTGCTTAACTAGTGCCTTAATCATTTCCAATTCATCGCAAATTAACACGTAGTCTCAAGAGGTCTTTGAGCAAGTTCTAGGTCTCGTAAACTAGTGGAATGCACACACATGAAGAACAAGGATGTATGAATGATGCATACATATCAATGAGGCTCAAAATCTCACCATATAGGGGTATATGCATGTCAATACATCGTCTAGATATGCTTCTCTAATTGCTAGTGACCAACCAACGTGGCTAATGTGCATGTAGTGTCAAGCAAGCATCAATTACATAAATTAATCACAAGGCAATCCAATGATTTCTAAGCACATGCTCAATATTCTCCTAATTAGCAACTTAGTAGGCTCACAATCATCATTGGGATTGAAAAGGGCAATCAAAACACGCAAAAACTTCAAAGTTCCCAAAATCCAAAATTTTACACTTATGCTCCTGTCGACCGGTCGACGGGAAGCATCGACCGTTCGACAATAGCTCCCTGGATGAGTGTCGACCGGTCGACACACGGGTCGACCGTTCGTGTAAACTTTGAAAAATTTGAAAAATTTTGGTGGTTTGAAAATGTGAAATCCTTTTAGTTTGGCCCAACCTCACCCCCACACTTAAAACCAACATTGTCCTCAATGTTGTGAGGTGTTTGAAAATGAAAATCAAGTGGGTGAAAGTGATGAGAATGAAGTCGGGCGAATGCACACATACAAAATATAGCAAATGGATGATAGAGTAAGAAAAACCCCCTTTGTAGACTCCCTTAGCTAGCCGAGAAACCACAAATAGACACCAACCTCAGGGCACAAGGCCCTGACTTCCATACGTTTGCTCCTCGGGTGCCAAATGAATTAGAAAGTGTGATTGCATTGGGATCATCCAAAACAGGGGATAGCAGCAACACAGCAGCGACCTTCTCCCAATGATTTGGGCATAGCTCCAAGAATAGGCCTCCAAGTTGAGTGATTCCAGTGACATTGGAAAGTAGACTCCAAGAGCTTTAGTTTGGCCACTGGAAACTCAGAAATAGCCTTCCGGACAAGCAGTGAAGAACCGGTCAAAGTGACCCCTCAGAAAGTCAAACTGCAGTGAGCACTCCTCCTTTAAACAAACATTGCAGCAGATCCAACGGTCTATTCAGAGAGAAATTTGAACTGAAGACAGAGGACTCATAGAAGAAGCTTCTCCAACTGATTTCAATAAATTCCAACGGATAGATGTAGAGAAAACGGCCTCCAAAGTTACTGTTCTGTCCAGGCTTCTCTTGAACATATGCTACACAACACTTCTTGGGTTTCTTCCTCCAAGACTCCTATCAAAACACCTCCCAACCTCCCTAGATTATTTTATTCATTACTAAATAATGCTGAAAATAAATGTGTTTCTCCAAATGGGGTTGCCTCCCCACAAGCGCTTCGGTTTATAGACCTACAAGCCGGTCTTTGTTCCATTCGAAACTCAAAAGACATCCGCAAGGTGAAACACCTCCTCGTGTGTCTCAAAATCACTTTCATGGTATAACTTCACTCTATGTCCATTGACCTTAAAGGTACCTCCATCGTGCAAATTCTTGATCTCCAATGCTCCATGGTCAAAGACATGAATGACTTCGTAAGGACCGCTCCACCTTGAACGTAGTTTGCCCGGAAACAATTTCAATCTTGAATTATAGAGCAACACTTTTTGTCCGGGAACAAACTCCTTGGCCTTAAGCTTCTTGTCATGCCAAGATTTAGTTTTGGCCTTAAATAAGGCGGCATTCTCATAAGCATCTTGTCTTATCTCCTCAAGCTCATTCAAGTCTAGCTTCCTTTGCTCTCCGGCCTTCATCACATCATGGTTTAGTGCCTTGACTGCCCAAAAAGACTTATGCTCAATCTCCACCGGCAAGTGGCATGCTTTCCCATAGACAAGGCGGAATGGAGACATCCCCAAGGGAGTCTTAAATGCAGTTCTATATGCCCAAAGCACATCATGGAGACGCACACTCCAATCCTTCCGTGTAGCATTAACAACCTTCTCCAAGATGGACTTGATCTCCCGATTAGAAACCTCCACTTGGCCGCTCGTTTGAGGGTGGTATGGAGTGGCCACCTTGTGCTTTACCCCATACTTGTGAAGAAGGGCAGCAAATGTTCGGTTGATAAAGTGAGAACCGCCGTCACTAATAATGAAACGAGGTGTACCAAAACGGGTAAAAATGTGCTCTTGTAAGAATTTTGTCACCACTTTTGCATCATTAGTACTTGTAGCTTTTGCTTCCACCCATTTAGATACATAATCAACCGCGACCAAGATGTACTCAAAGCCAAATGAATTAGGAAAAGGACCCATAAAATCAATGCCCCAAGTGTCGAATATCTCAAGCTCGAAAATGTTAGTGAGCGGCATTTGGTCCCTTTTTGAAATGGTGCCCACTCGTTGGCAACGATCACATTGTAGTGCAAAGTCATTAGAGTCCTTGAAAAGAGATGGCCAATAGAATCCGGCTTGCAAGATCTTAAAAGCCGTCTTCCGTCCACCAAAATGCCCTCCACACGTGTGAGTGTGGCAATGTTCCAAGATACTAGGAATCTCCACATTTGGAACACATCGTCTCAATACTTGGTCCTTCCCCGCCTTCCACAAGTAAGGGTCATCCCAAATGTAATGACGAGCATCCCGTTTTAATTTCCTTAACTCATCGAAATCCATACTCTCCGGTGCATAAGTCCCATTGCTAGCAAGGTAATTCACAATGTGTGAAAACCATGGTAGCCCTTGGATAGAAATAGCAAGTAAGTGTTCATCCGGAAAGGTCTCGGTGAGGGGAATAGCACAAGAGTCACCTCCTTCCATAATCCTTGAGAGATGATCGGCCACCACATTTTCCTTTCCCGGCTTATCATGCACTTCAATGTCAAACTCTTGGAGAAGTAGAATCCATCGAATGAGCCTAGGCTTAGAGTCCTTCTTCGTCATGAGGTACCTCAATGCCGAGTGATCGGTGTGTACAATAACTTTAGAACCAATGAGGTAACTCCGAAACTTCTCAAGAGCAAAGACGATGGCCAAAAGCTCTTTCTCGGTGGTAGTGTAATTCATTTGGGCATCATTAAGAGTCCTTGAGGCGTAGTAGATAGCATGCATGAGTTTTTCCTTCCTTTGACCCAAAACGGCGCCCATTGCATAGTCCGAAGCATCGCACATCAATTCGAAGGGAAGTGTCCAATCCGGCGCACTCATGATTGGTGCGGTAGTCAAAAGTGTCTTAATCATCTCAAAAGCCTCCACACAAGCTCCATCAAAATTCCAAGGAGCATCCTTGGCAAGAAGATCACAAAGGGGTTTTGAGATTTTAGAGAAATCCTTGATAAACCGGCGATAGAATCCGGCATGACCCATAAAGCTTCTCACTCCCTTGACATTGATTGGTGGTGGCAATCTCTCAATCAACTCCACTTTTGCTTTATCCACTTCTATACCTCGTATGGAAACCACATGACCGAGGACGATCCCTTCATCCACCATGAAGTGGCACTTCTCCCAATTCAAAATGAGATTTGACTCCTCA
This sequence comes from Rubus parviflorus, assembly GCA_029955375.1. Lineage (NCBI taxonomy): Eukaryota > Viridiplantae > Streptophyta > Magnoliopsida > Rosales > Rosaceae > Rubus > Rubus parviflorus. The sequence goes on along the minus strand of JARGGL010000015.1, from coordinate 1,225,674 downwards.
CATCTCTTTAGAACTAAAGCCAAATGTGTTAAACACTCATCAAAAGAATTTCCATGCACCGAGAAGTCATCCATGAAGATCTCCATAAATTGCTCCGTCATGTCATGGAACAAGGCCATCATACATCTTTGAAAAGTAGCGGGAGCATTACAAAGACCAAAGGGCATCCGCCTATAAGCAAAAGTACCGAACGGGCATGTGAAGGTAGTCTTTTCTTGATCTTCGGGAGCAATGACAATTTGGTTATACCCACTATATCCATCAAGGAAGCAAAAGTGTGAATGTCCCGCCAACCGCTCAATCATGTGGTCGATGAAAGGAAGAGGAAAATGATCCTTTCTAGTGGCGGAGTTCAACTTCCGATAGTCAATGCATACTCGCCACCCACTTTGAACACGTTGTGGAACCTCCTCCCCTTTATCATTCGTCACCACGGTCATCCCACCCTTCTTTGGTACTACTTGAACGGGGGAGACCCACTTGGAATCGGAAATGGGAAAGATAATCCCATGGTCTAGCAACTTAGTGACTTCCTTCTTTACTACCTCCATCATGGGTGGATTAAGTCTCCGTTGTGCATCTCTCACCGGTTTGCTATCCTCCTCCATATAGATGTTGTGCATACAAACACTTGCACTAATTCCCTTAATGTCGGCAATTGTCCACCCTATGGCCCCTTTGTGCTCTCTCAACGTCTTCAATAACTTCTCTTCTTCATGTGTGGTGAGCTTAGATGAGAGAACCACCGGCAATGTGTCACCATTACCCAAAAAGGCATACTTCAATGTAGAAGGCAACGGTTTCAACTCAAGTGTAGGGGGTGAGACAATAGATGGCAACATTGTTGGCTCCATAGAAGGTGATGTATCCAAAACACTTGGCGGTCTAATACGATATGTACTAGGTGTGGAAGATGCAACCGACAATGCACTAGCTTCTTTTAAGATCACTTCATCATAGAATTCCATGCCATGGTGTGCTATCAAAGTCTCCAAAGAATCTTTGGAACTAGACTCTATAAAAGAGGATTCCACCAAGTCATCAACAACATCAACACGGAAACAATCTCCCAAATGCATGGGACTCCTCATGGCATCAAATATGTGGAAACCCACGGTGGTGTCAAAAACGGTCATTGTGAGGATTCCTTTTTGAACATCAATTTTTGTCCCGGCGGTAGCCATGAATGCCCTTCCTAAGATGATAGGAAGCTCCTCCTCGTCACTAGTACCCTCCATGTCAAGTATCACAAAATCCGCCGGTACTAATAACTCATCAATCTTTACCAAGACATCCTCAACAACTCCTTTTGGAAACACAAGGCTCCGGTCCGCCATCTTAAGTGAAATCTTGATAGGCTTGATATCTCCGAGCCCAAGTGACTTGTACACATCAAGAGGCATGAGATTAATTGAAGCTCCCAAGTCTAACATGGCTCGGTCAAACCCTTTAGCTCCAATGGTACACGGGACCGTAAAGGAACCGGGGTCTTTAAGCTTTGGAGGCAACTTTCCCGTAAGAATAGCCGACACCCCCTCACTTAAGAGCACTTGTTCATCCGGTTTGAACTTCCGCTTGTTTGTGCACAACTCCTTGAGAAACTTGGCATACGAAGGAAATTGCTTGATGGCATCAAGAAGTGGTACATTGATGTTAACTCTTTTAAATAGCTCAACGAACTCCCTCCGGTGCTTGTCTTGCTTCTTCTTGGCTTCCCAAAAACTAAATCTTGGCATGACAAGAAGCTTAAGGCCAAGGAGTTTGTTCCCGGACAAAAAGTGTTGCTCTATAATTCAAGATTGAAATTGTTTCCGGGCAAACTACGTTCAAGGTGGAGCGGTCCTTACGAAGTCATTCATGTCTTTGACCATGGAGCATTGGAGATCAAGAATTTGCACGATGGAGGTACCTTTAAGGTCAATGGACATAGAGTGAAGTTATACCATGAAAGTGATTTTGAGACACACGAGGAGGTGTTTCACCTTGCGGATGTCTTTTGAGTTTCGAATGGAACAAAGACCGGCTTGTAGGTCTATAAACCGAAGCGCTTGTGGGGAGGCAACCCCATTTGGAGAAACACATTTATTTTCAGCATTATTTAGTAATGAATAAAATAATCTAGGGAGGTTGGGAGGTGTTTTGATAGGAGTCTTGGAGGAAGAAACCCAAGAAGTGTTGTGTAGCATATGTTCAAGAGAAGCCTGGACAGAACAGTAACTTTGGAGGCCGTTTTCTCTACATCTATCCGTTGGAATTTATTGAAATCAGTTGGAGAAGCTTCTTCTATGAGTCCTCTGTCTTCAGTTCAAATTTCTCTCTGAATAGACCGTTGGATCTGCTGCAATGTTTGTTTAAAGGAGGAGTGCTCACTGCAGTTTGACTTTCTGAGGGGTCACTTTGACCGGTTCTTCACTGCTTGTCCGGAAGGCTATTTCTGAGTTTCCAGTGGCCAAACTAAAGCTCTTGGAGTCTACTTTCCAATGCCACTGGAATCACTCAACTTGGAGGCCTATTCTTGGAGCTATGCCCAAATCATTGGGAGAAGGTCGATGCTGTGTTGCTGCTATCCCCTGTTTTGGATGATCCCAATGCAATCACACTTTCTAATTCATTTGGCACCCGAGGAGCAAACGTATGGAAGTCAGGGCCTTGTGCCCTGAGGTTGGTGTCTATTTGTGGTTTCTCGGCTAGCTAAGGGAGTCTACAAAGGGGGTTTTTCTTACTCTATCATCCATTTGCTATATTTTGTATGTGTGCATTCGCCCGACTTCGTTTCCTCACTTTTACCAATTTGATTTTAATTTTCAAAACACCTCACAACATTGAGGACAATGTTGGTTTTAAGTGTGGGGGTGAGGTTGGGCCAAACTAAAAGGATTTCACATTTTCAAACCACCAAAATTTTTGAATTTTTCAAAGTTTTCATCGAACGGTCGACCCGTGTGTCGACCGGTCGACACTCATCCAGGGAGCTATTATCGAACGGTCGACCCTTACCGTCGACCGGTCGACAGGTGAATAAGGTTTAAATTTTATAATTTTGGAACTTTGAAGGTTTTGTGTGTGTTTTGTTTGTCTTTTACAACCCCGATGATGATTGTGAGCCTACTAAGTTGCTAATTAAGAGGATAAAGAGCATGTGCTTAGAAATCATTGGATTGCCTTGTGATTAATTTATGTAATCGATGCTTGCTTGACACTATACGCACATTTGCCATGTTGATTGGTCACTTGCAATTGGAAAAGCATATCTAGACGATGTATTGACATGCATATACCCTATATGGTGAGATTTTGAGCCTCATTGATATGTTTGCATCATTCATACATCCTTGTTCTTCATGTGTGTGCATTCCACTAGTTTACGAGACCTAGAACTTGCTCAAAGACCTCTTGAGACTACGTGTTAATTTGCGATGAATTGGAAATGATTAAGGCACTAGTTAAGCACCATGGCCAAACTAATCTCTAATCCTCTAAACACTAATCCATTAGGACTAACCCATTTTGAGCCTCATTCATCATTAGCTTTTTCTTTGTTAACCACTAAAATCTAACCCATGTTTTTAGCTTAAACACTAACCATCCCTTGTTCCAAGTATTAGCAAGACGACGATTGTGACTTCTCATGTTCTTTGTGTTCTATGGGTTTGTGTAAAGCAAGTGTGGGGGTAGAGTATTTTTAGATGTTCGTAAAGGAGAAAAAGGTTCGAAAGAAAGCAAAATACAAAAGAAGAAAAGGAGTTGAGAAAATCAAAAAGAAGTTGTATACAAAAATAAAGTTCAAAAAGAAAGTCCCAAAAGAAAAGAAAAATACAAAATGGGAAAAAGGAAAGTTATGAGAAAAAGAAAGAGAAAAGTAGAAATAGAAAGAAAGAAAATCCAAAAAGAGAGTTTGTTTTTAGAATAAAAGGTAGAGGAGAATAAAAGTTAGGATTGTTTGTAAAGAAAATGAGTTTCAAAGTCCTTGAGTTGTTTTGTAAAATACTTGGAATATTTGTGTATCCATCCTTTCATTTCGTGCTAACCCTTAACCCTTGGCCCCGTTTCAACCATGTGAAAGCCCTTTTGATCCAATAAGTTGTGAATTAATTAGTGGAGAGTTGGTCAATGAGCAAGCTTATGGGGACGTTACTTTTGGATATGTTCTTGAGAGTAAACACTTAACCCTAAACACAAGAGCGGAAATATTTAGTGAATCATGTGAGTTTAGCGGTTAATCTTGTCATTATGTGCTAATTTGATTGCTCTTGATTGATTATTCCATGGCTAGCACACACTACACCGAGCATGCATTGGATACATATCTTAATCACTTGGCAACTCATGAGGTTTGAGTATATGCTTGATTCAATCTTGATGTGTGGCTTAGTGGGCTCTCTTTGAGGATATGGTTGTTAAGGCAAATTTAATGTGATATGGATTGTTGATTCTTTATTTGCTTGAGGACAAGCAAAACTTAAGTGTGGGGGTGTGATTTGTATGTAAATTGCATACAAATTAGGCCTCTAATCACTTTAGTAATGCTAATCCAAAGGCTATTTAGTGTCTCTAATCCTTGAATTGCACCATTGTAGGTGAATCGAGCATCGGACGGATATCGGGAGCGAGAGGATGCGATTTGGAGCTTTTTGTGGATTTCCGGCAAAAGGACGAAAAGTCAACCCGATGACCAAAAGTCAACTCGTGGTCAACCCCGACTTGAGAGCGTCAACGAGTCAAGATGAAGTCCCGGAAGTGAGTTGCACAAGAATTCCGGAGGTTTGGTCAAAAGTCAACCTTTGGTCAACTCCGAAGGTCGCGGTCAAAGTCAAGGCAAAGTCAACCGTGTGACTCATCGCCCACACAAGCCCAAAATTCAGCAAAGGACCACACTAGATATGGTGAGGTCACCCCTTGATTATTCCTCCCCTTTATTCCTTTGGAAGTTACCCCCTTACCCTTCATTTAATTCATCAAACCCTTAGATCAAACCCTAGCCCATCCTAGCCCTTTATTTCCCTCCTCTCTAGCCTATAAATAGCCCTCTTTTCCTGAATTAGGTCATCTCCATCACCAGCCCCAAAAGTCTCATTTTTCCTTTCCTTTTTTCCTCTCTTCCTCTTCCCTTCCGGTTCAGCCGCAGCACGACCGTCGACCGGTCGAGACTTTGCCGTCGAACGGTCGACCGTCGGCAGGACAGCCTACTTCTCCACCTTCCTCACCTCCATTCCGCCACCACCCTTCATCAACCTTGTTCACCACGACGTCTACACCATCATCCACCATCTTGGGCAGCTGGGATCCTCACCAAAGCATCAAGATTCGTCATCAAAGCCAAGGAGGAGCAAGAGAGCATCTATTGAGCACTTCTCATCTCTACTCTCTCTTTTCCTTATGTCTAGAGCTTATATGTATAAATTGATGATGTATATTTGGATGCTTAGTGAGTAGTTAACTTTGTTGGGGACTAGGGTTGTGTGCCCTAGTCCAATGTGATGTATTGATGGATTGATTATGTATGAATGCTATGTGATGAATGAGTATGTCTTTTATCCATTTCAATTTGTGTTGAATGCATGTGTAGGAAATTTAGTCACTTTCTTGGGCATGTGTGCAACCTATGTTGATTGAGAGTGTTGGGGTGACTCCTAGCTTTCTCTAGGCAATAGATATTAGATGTGATGAGGTTTCCTTGTTTGAGCTTCTAAGTCTTTGTACCCTTCGCCTCTCAAACCAATTTGAGAGAGTTCTAGTGATCCATAATCCGGCACTAGAATACACATGATAAGATGGTCTTAGATCCATAACATGGCTAAGATACGAAGTTTGATTCATTCATTGCACAAGCATGAGTACTAGTTAGTTTGTTATGCATCGCATTTGGACTTGGGGTTTGCCCGAAAACCCCAACACTTTCTTTATATTGTGCACACTCTACTTTACCTTATTTACTTGCTCGCATTTATTTTGTTGTTTGTTTGTCTTGGCATTTCACCATCTTTTTACCTAAAACCAAACTCACCACACTCACACTTCGCACATTGTTTAAACACATTTCACTCACTCTATTCACATCTTGCCATTCCACACATAGCTAAAGCACTCGCACATTCACTACCGAGAAGTTGGGGAGCCGTCAATCCTCCGTGGAACGACACTCCCGGATCTCAAAACCACCCACTATCTTTTGCATTTTGACTAAATGCAAAAGATAGTGGGTGGTTTTGAGATCCGGGAGTGTCGTTCCACGGAGGATTGACGGCTCCCCAACTTCTCGGTAGTGAATGTGCGAGTGCTTTAGCTATGTGTGGAATGGCAAGATGTGGATAGAAATGAGTGAGTGAGTGAGTGTATACACAATGTGTGAAATGTGAATGTGGTGTTCGGTTTGTGTAAAAGGTATGGTGAAATGCCAAAACAATCAAATCAACACAGCAAGTAATGGAATGCAAGGAAATGTAAAGTGTGTGCACAAAATATAAAGGTGTTGGGGTTTCGGGTTAACCCAAGTCCAAATGCAACCAATGATGCTCTAATGCCTAAACATGCCAATGTGTCCACGAATCAAGCCCCGTATCCTAGCCATGTTATGGTTCTAGGACCGTGCTTTCCTAAGGTATTCAAATGCCTTATTAGGGCCATTCGAACTCTCTAGGTGTCTTAGGGGATCCCTCTATGTTACCTAATACCGAATCCCCTAAAGTGCTTAAGAGGCGTAAAGTGTCGAAGCTTAGGAACTCAAACAAGCAACACATGCATACCCACCACTCCACCGATATTATCGATGCGGAGTGGATTCCTTCTAAGGTATTCCTAAGCCTTATTAGGGTCCTAGGGACTCTCCATAAAGAGGGAGAAAGAAAGGAGGCGTAAAGCATCGAATTAAGGGTCATACATAGTGAAACATGCTCATCACACATATTGCCAATTGCCTAGAGTAGAATAAGGTTGCCAAACCATACACAACTCATACAAGATGGACCAAATGCATACAAAAGAGTGGCAAATCTTTACATACACATTCAATACATATGAAACTAGACAATACACATATTCATGAATCAACAAAGGCATTTATTCATTAATCAAAGCATCATGAAGTCACATTGGACTAGGGCACACAACCCTAGTCCCCAACAAGAGTAACTACTCACTAAACATCATAGTATACATCATCAAATTACACAATAAAGTTCTAGACATAAGGAAAAGAGAGAGTAGAGATGAGAAATGCTCAATGGATGTTCTCTTGCTCCTCCTTTGCTTTGATGATGGATCTTGATGGGTCACCAAAAAAAGAAAAGGTTTGGAAGTGGAAGAAGGGAGAGAATTGGGTGAGATCTAGGTGAGGGCTGCTATGAAGAGGTGGTGAATGAATCTAAAATGGCAAAAACTAGGTTTAAATAGGCTAGGGTAGAGAGGAGTGAAGGGCTAGGATCAACTAGGGAAAGATCTAATGGTTAGATAGATTAAATGAAGGGCAAGGGGGTAAATTCTCAAGAAAATAAAAGGGAGGAATAATCTAAGGATGACCTCATGATATCTAGTGTGGTCCTTTGCTGAATTTTGGAATCCTTTGGTGATGAGTCACACGGTTGACTTTGTCTTGACTTTGACCACGATCCTCGGAGTTGACCAAAGGTTGACTTTTGACCAAACCTCCGGAATTCTCGTGCGACTCACTTCCGAGACGTCATGTTGACTCGTTGACACTCTAAAGTCGGGGTTGACCACGAGTTGACTTTTGGTCCTCGGGTTGACTTTTCGTCCTTTTGCCGGAAATCCACTAAAAACTCCAAAACGCACTTCTTTGCTCCCGATATCAATCCAATGCTCATGAACCCTACAATGGTGCAATTCAAGGATTAGAGACACTAAACGACATTTGGATTAGCATTACTAAAGTGATTAGAGGCCTAATTTGTATGCAATTTACATACAAATCACACCCCCACACTTAAGCTTTGCTTGTCCTCAAGCAAATAAAGAATCAACAATCCATATCACATTAAATTTGCCTTAACAAGCATATCCTCAAGGAGAGCCCACTAAGCCACACGTCAAGATTCAATCAAGCACACAACTCAAACCTCATGGTTCGCCAAATGATTAAGATATGTATCCAATGCATGCTCGGTGTAGTGTGTGCTAGGCATGTAATAATCAATCAAGAGCAATCAAATTAGCATATATCGACAAGACCAACCGCTAAACTCACATGATTCACTAAATATTTCCGCTCTTGTGTTTAGGGTTAGGTGTTTACTCTCAAAACATTACCAAAAGCAACGTCCCCATAAGCTTGCTCATTGACCAACTCTCCACTAATTAATTTGCAACTCATTAGATCAAAAGGGCTTTCACATGGTTGTAATGGGGCCAAAGGTTAGGGGTTAACATGAAATGAAGGGATGGATACACAAATAATTCCAAGTATTTCACAAGACAACTCAAGGACTTTGAAACTCATTTTCTTTTGCAAACAATCCTAACTTTTTATTCTCCTCAACCTATTATTCTAAAAACAACTCTATTTTTGGATTTTCGTACTTTCTTTTTCTACTTTTCTCTTTCTTTTTCTCACAACTTCCTTTTCCCATTTTGTATTTTCTTTTCTTTTGGGAACTTTCTTTTTGAACTTTATTTTTTTTGAGGAGGCATCCTCAACAACTCCTTTTGGAAACACAAGGCTCCGGTCCGCCATCTTAAGTGAAATCTTGATAGGCTTGATATCTCCGAGCCCAAGTGACTTGTACACATCAAGAGGCATGAGATTAATTGAAGCTCCCAAGTCTAACATGGCTCGGTCAAACCCTTTAGCTCCAATGGTACACGGGACCGTAAAGGAACCGGGGTCTTTAAGCTTTGGAGGCAACTTTCCCGTAAGAATAGCCGACACCCCCTCACTTAAGAGCACTTGTTCATCCGGTTTGAACTTCCGCTTGTTTGTGCACAACTCCTTGAGAAACTTGGCATACGAAGGAAATTGCTTGATGGCATCAAGAAGTGGTACATTGATGTTAACTCTTTTAAATAGCTCACGACAACCCCCTTCTCTTCTATCACTTACCATCTATTTTTGCATAAGTCAAAATGTGTCGGGGCTCTCGGTATGTGGGGTAATGAGGACGAGTCCTGCCCCGCTTCCGTGGGTGTTTGAGGCGCCGTCCACGTACAACTGCCAGACCGGTATGGTTGGATCGAATGACTGATCACCAACGGTAGTCGGGGCGTCCTCGGCGGGAGTTGCTTTCTCCGCCGATGGCTGTTGATCGGTGTTGGCGTGTTCGGGTGTGAACTCGGAGACGAAGTCTGCTAATACTTGAGCCTTGATTGCCGGCCTGGGCCGGTAGGCTATGTCAAACTCGCTGAGTTCAATGCTCCACTTTGTGAGCCTCCCCGATGCCTCCGGCTTCTGCAAGATTAGCCGTAGTGGATGGTCGGTCAGAACGACAATGGGGTGAGATTGGAAGTAAGGGCGGAGTCTCCTGGCTGACACCATGAGTGCTAAAACGAGCTGTTCTATCTCCGGGTACCGAGTCTCGGTATCCAGTAGAGACTTGCTCGCATAGTCCACCGGTAAGTCTTCCCGATTGTCGCTCCTGACCAAGATTGAGCTCACGGCCGTCCTAGATACCGATAGGTATAGGAACAGTGGTTCCCCCAGCACTGGTCTGCTGAGCAGTGGGGCTGCCGCTAGGTATTCTTTCAGAGCAGTGAAAGCTTGTTCGCACTCGGTGGTCCAGCCTTCGAACTTCTTCCCGGTTTTGAGTATTTTGAAGAAGGGAGCACACCGGTCGGTAGACCGTGATATGAACTGGGAGAGGGCTGTGATCCTGCCGTTGAGGCTTTGGACGTCCTTGAAGGTTTTAGGAGATTTTAGCTCCAGGATAGCTCGAATCTTCTCGGGGTTAGCTTCGATGCCCCGGTGGTTGACCATGAAGCCGAGGAACTTACCTTCACCGACGCAAAAGACGCATTTCTCGGGATTGAGTTTCATCCCATAGTCTTGGAGGATGGAGAAGGTCTCTTGCAGGTCGGTGAGGTGATCAATTTGCTTGATACTCTTGACGAGCATGTCGTCCACGTAAACTTCCATGGTTCTGCCAATCTGCCTGGAGAACATGCGGTTGACTAACCGCTGGTATGTAGCACCGGCATTCTTTAGCCCGAAGGGCAAGACATTGTAGCAGTAAAGACCTTGGTTGGTCATGAAAGAGGTGTGCTCCTGGTCCTCGGGGTCAAGCTTGATCTGGTTGTAGCCTGAGTAGGCATCCATGAAGCTGAGGGCCTCGTGTCCAGCGGTAGAGTTCACCAGCTGGTCGATCCTTGGTAAGGGGAAACTGTCTTTGGGGCATGCCCGATTGAGATCGGTGAAGTCGATGCACATTCGCCACTTCCCGTTAGGCTTCCTTACCAGCACCGGGTTCGACAACCACCGAGGATACTGAACCTCGCGGATGAAACCGATGCTCAAGAGTTTATCTACCTCTGCTTTCATGGCCTCGTATCGCTCCTGGTCTCCTACCCTTCTCTTTTGTCGTACAAGCCGATAGGCGGGGTCGATACCGAGCCTATGAGAGATAATGGTGGTGGAGATACCGGGCATATCTGCATAGGACCAGGCAAAGATTGAGGCATTGTCCTTCAGGAGTTTGATCAGACCTCCCCGGAGAGTTACCGGTAGGCCGGTGCCGATCTTGACAACTCTGTCAGGCTGTTCGGGGAACAGGGCGATGTGCTCTACTTCCTCGTGGGGTTTGCCCTGTATGATCACTGCTCCTTCCCGGGGGTCATCCAGTCTGTCGGTTGTCACTGCTCTGTCACCGGTAGTGACATTGCACACGTCCCGGCAGGGACGCCGTGGCTTAGTTTCCTGAGCATAACATGACCGGGCCATTGGCTGGCTTCCTCTGATGGAGGCGACTCCGACGGGAGTAGGGAACTTTAGCATGAGCAAGTAGTAGCACACACAGGCCTTGATCTGACAAAGGATGGGCCTACCGAGAATGAAATTGTATGATGATTCACAGTCTACCACTAGCATGTGGGCAGATACCTTTCGGGACCTGGGGTACTGGCCAACCTCCACGTTGAGCCAGATGCTACCGAGAGGTTGGACCAGATCTCCCGAGAAGCTTATAAGCGGGTTCACCGTCCGCGATATGTTCTCGAGCGGTAGGTCCAGCTTGAGGTAGGCACTTTTGAAAATGATGTTGGCGGAGCTACCGCCATCCACCAGTACCTTGTGCATCAGGTCCGTGTGAACCTTGGCCGAGATCACGAGAGGGTCGTCGTGAGGGGTCACGATACCGGATTCCTCGTCGTTGGAGAATTCTATCTTCCACGGGTCTCGCTTAGGCCTTTTCTGTGCCGGTGCGGATTGCACGGAGAAACATTGCAGGTGCTGCTTAGCCTCCTTCACGTGAGATTTGTGCTCAGATCGTGAAGTACCGAATAAGGTCGGCCCCCCGCTGATGGTGAAGATTTCCTTCCGGTAACCCTGGTTGCCTTGACCGGTGTATTGACCAAGCTTCCCGTCTCGGTATAGCTGCTCGGCCACGTCCCGGAGAGCCTGACACTCATCGGTGTTGTGGGTCCCGGACTGATGGTGGGTGCAGAATTTACCGGTATTAGTCCGGTTGCCAGCGTATGCTTGCTTCGCCCATGGTTGGGGGAAAAGTTGGGGGTTTTCCTTGTAGATGTCCCCCAAGGGTTTATTGAACGTTGTACAGACTAGCAGCCCGTCGTCGGTACCTTCCTGCTCACTGGACTTCAGGGGGCGGTTGCGCCTCCTGGGGTTTTTCTTCTTGGGGTACCGGTTATACCCGGTCTCGGTCCATCCCTGACTTGAGTCGTCCACCTGGTTGATACCGGCGGGTTGGCTGTATGGCCACTGACTTGGATGGGCCTGGGTTTCCCCGCGGCCCGAGTAGCCGGAGTACTGCCCTTGCTTCCGCTGATTGGAATACAACTGTTCTTCGGGCTTGCTATAGCCGGGATCGACCTGATATACCGGTCGTTGTTGGTGGCTCTGGGGAGCCTGGTGTTGGGGATTTCGCTCCCGGTTGGGGGGATCGTATCTTCGGTTATTCTCGCGGTTCTCCCAGTTGTTGCCTCGATTACCCCCTCGGTAGGAGTTGCACTTGTTGCGCTTGTCATTCTGCCGAGAGTCGTCCGACCGTGAGCCACCACCTTGCTCTTGCTTGCGCTTATCCCCGATGGGGTCCGCTGTGGTTGCGGAGGCCTTGTTTAACTTGTGCATCGCGTTGAGCTGAGACTTTCTCTCATAGGTCAAGTAGTAGCTCCGGGCATACTGCCCTGCTAGGTTCATGAGCTCGGTGTAGGTGAGGACAGTGCTCGTTGCATTGAGCTTTCTGAGGAACTCGTCCGGCTGCAGGCCATCCTGGAAGATTTGGGCTGCACGAACATCGTCCTTGGAGGTACAGCGCCGGTAGGCAGCTTTGAACCGCTCCATATAATCCGCCAGTCGCTCCCCGCTGGCTTGCTGGAAGCCGGTAAGTTCTCCCACCGAATAGAAGAAGCTGGACTTCGTGGCATACTCGGTGGTGAAAGCCTCGACTAGTTGCTCATAGCTGTCTATGGACTCCGGTTCTAGTTGATAGAACCACAACATGGCCTCCTGAGTCAAGGTGTTGACGAAGGCGTGGCACCACTCCTCGTCAGTATAGCCCTTGCCATTGTAAGCGGATTGGAATGCGGTCACATGCATTACTTGGTCCTCTTTACCGGTATAGGAGTCCATCTTCAGGCTCTTGAAGTCCCGGTTGTGCTCATGGATCCTCCTGGTGAACGGACCGACTGGCTTCTTTGCTATGCCGAGGCTGGGTGCACTCTTAGCACCGCCGGTCTCGACCCTTCTGAGTCGGTCACTGAGCTCCCGGAAGAGGTTGACCAATGCGCCCTCGTCCCCTGCGCCTGCGCTGGTACCTATGGCGGGCGCGCTCACTGGTATCACAACGTGGTCCTCGGTCCCGTCTTCGTCCGGGAAGTGGACCACTCCCGCGGCATCGAGAAACGAGACCTTGGGCGTCGATGCTGCCGGTTGGGGGTGACTGGTCACACGCCCTGGCTTGGCTGGCAAGCGTGCTGCCGGTTTGAGAGGGGTCTCGGTCCCTAGCTGTGTCGAGACCGAGTGATTGGGCGTATGCTCGAGGCTAAGCCGCTCCCTGAGCAGGCCGATCTCTCGGGCACTGTCTTCTTGCGCCGCGAGTTGGTCGCGGCGTAGTCGCTCGTTGCTCTCCTGGAGGTCCCGGATCATGGCTTCAAGCCTGGCCATCATCGAAGATTCGATCTGGTGGGACTCAGGGGTTTCCGACTCGGTGGAGTGGACTGCTGCCGGTGTTTCCTCGTGGAGGGGCTCAAGACCAGCAATAGTCATTGTGTCCTTAGATTGCTTGGACTTCTTACTTTGCTTGGCGGGTTGTGAGCCATCTCCTGCTGATTTGGTCATAGCTTGACCGGTAGAGTACCTCACTGGGTGAGGGTGCTTTTGTTACTAAGTGGTGGAAATTGTTCCCACAGACGGCGCCAAACTGTTCCCACCGTTTCCCAGCTGCTCGGTAGGGACGCACCTGGAGTGCACTTGAGTACCTGAAAGGGCAAAGGGGGTCAGGGGAGGCCGGCGTGTACCGACCGAAGACCCTCCGACGCTCAAGTTAGTCCCGAGATGATTTGAGCAGAGTTTCTAGGAATCGGGAGAGAACTTACTTGAATAAGGAGTGAAGACTCCTTATATATGAGTTGAGGTCGGAGACAAGCTTCCCTGGCGTGGGGGACATCCCATGACACGAGGAAATACTCTATTACTCCACTACCTCGACACGCGCGTCGAGGGACGGCGGTGCCTAGTGCGGTATGGGCATTCTTTAGTGCGATCCGCGAGGTAGTGGACGAGCACGTGCTGCCAGGTGGCTGCGCCGGTACCGACTGGACTGTGTGTTCCACGGTACCGGGTCGAGAGATGTCCCCGTAAGGCCGAGGGGAAGGCTTGTTGTCGGTACACCCGGCCTGGTATTGCTGGTACCGCTGGGGTACCGCCAGGGCTTTGCTAGTGGGCTCGGTAGGGGATCCCTACCGAGTAAGTAGATGCCGCTGGGGCGATGCCTGGGCCGCTGGGGCGTTGTCAAAGCAGTGCACTCGGTAGGGGATCCCTACCGAGTAAGTAGATGTAATGGGCCCGGAGGTGGGCTGTTCAGCGATGGTGGGCTACTCCTGACCCGTCATGGGGTCTGTACCGGGACAGATATGAAATGGTAGCAACAAAGCGAGAATACCATTGTTATTCTCCTTTATTACATAAAGTATTCAAAATCAGACGGATAAAGCGAAAAAACCATTTTTCTTCTCCTTTATTACATAAAGTTTCCAAAATCGACGGATAAAGCGAGAATACCATTGTTATTCTCTTTTATTACATAAAGTATTCGTCTTTGTTTTCGATGAATACATGGATACACAGTCTAGAGCTCTTTATTTTCATCCATTGCCATGGACCAATGTTACCATTGTCCCCCGACCCGAAGGGTCAAAACTCATTTAAAGGTATTTTTATCCATTGCCATTGTCCCCAGGATAGTCCATTTGGACAAAAACATTTAAGTAGGCAAACACAATATCATATTTTTTGAAATATTGTTTCCCACAAATTCACCAATTAAAACAATAAGATGAATAATTTCAAATATTGTTTTCCACAAAATCCACTAATTAAAACAATAAAATGAATACTTTCAAATATTGTTTTCCACGAAATTCACACATGCTGATATATCAAATTAAAATCTATATTTAATTTATATATCGCAAAATTATTTAAATAAATATAATTATTTATTTTCGCAAACAACACAATATGAATTAATATTCATATATAAAAATATCGTGAGATTCACTCACCACTAATTCCTGCTGCGTCTTCAAATAATATCCGGGAATCGACAATGATAGCCGAAAGCTTCATGATTCCACAATTACCTATGAACATGCAATTTTCCACTTAGCATATCATAGTTTCCAAAATGATGATTCTAAAATCCAATCACTTCAAATATTCTTCAAATGTCTCTTAGACATTAATAACCATAATTCGGGATAGTTTGACTAAAAGTCAACCGTTGGTCAACGTGGGTCACACGTCTACTATTCATCAACGGGTCCCACACAAAATCCGAAACTTCCAAAATCCAACAACATGCTTAATTCTAGCATCCTAACAGCATATCCAAAAATGGTGATGATCCAACGGTCGGATCATCACGGATCTAAACGATCCATAACTATCGCTTAATTGATCATTGATCAAACGGTTGAAATTCAACGATCCAACCTCACAACATGCTTATAACAACAATATTAACCATACGATCAAATTTGATGATCATCGGACGGTCGGATCTCTCGGATCGTAAATCGTACGATCCGATAATCGGGTTAATTGATCATCGATCAAACGACCGAATTTGACAAAACTTAAAACACGAAAGTTGTTCGTATCGACGAACCAAGCATAACGGAGCAAAGAACTACTCCCGGACCGACCAGACGCGCCCCCGACGCGCCGACGCAGGCGGTGGCCGGCCGCCGGTCAAGGTGGTCCGATGGATACCAAAATTTACCAGAATGTTCATCTCAACAATACCAACAAGTTTAGTAACTACCTAAAAGTCTGGATCGGAGTGGAAGTGGCCGGAATCAGCGTTGACATTTTGAAAACCCAAAACTTCCCGAGCTCGATCCGCCGCCTACGGTGGTTTTCGGTGAAAACCAAGGGTACCATCGTGTTTCTGGGGTTGAGGGCTTCAAAACCCAATATTCCCGGTGGTCTGGGGTCGCCGGAATGTGGCCGGACGACGAGGGCAAAAACAGTCCGGTTTCGGCGGTGCGTGCGCCGTCACGCCGGAATGGCAGACGGAAAATCCCGGCGGGTTTGGACCGTCGGCAGTAGCCGCTGCTTTTGGTGGGGGAGGTGAGGCAAGGCGGTGGCCGGTGCATGTCGCCGGAAAACGCAGAGAGAGAGAGAGATCGGGGGGAGAGGAGAGAGAAAGCCCCGAAAAAAAGATTTTTTTTTTGTTTATAGGAAAAACGTTCAATTTCCGAGGGCTGTAACTCATTCATACGATTTCCGTTTTCGACGAATCACATGTCCACGAACTCGTATCGACGAGCTCAAAATTCTCCTGAAGGAAGTTGTCCCAAATTCTCGACGGATAAAAAGTTACATTGTTTAACCTCTCGTAACTTATAATTACCATCGTAATTATCGTTTTACGACGAAAACCCCTAAAAATACAAAATCACACCATTTCACTTCAAATTTTACGACCTATTTTATAAAAATAATAGTGAAATTTTTGGGGTATTACAAGGATACATGTTGTGAGTGATCAAATACTTTGTAATCTCTCTGTAATTTCTTTATTCACTAGTGAAACCCTAAACACCAAAGTGAACGTAGCCCTAATTGGGTGAACCACTATAAATCTCGTGTTCTTTTGTGTTCTTTCGTGTTTTATGTTAAATGACAATCCTATGCACTAGACTGAAATTAGGGTTTTGGTGCACCACCAGCTTGGTCATGCTGAGCTGACATGGAGGATTGCCGGCCTCAATCTCGACGAGGTCATCTAATTGTTGATACCTATTTTAGGCATCAACAACATGTGTTCTATTCTTTCGAGTAATTGATATTCCTTTCATGAGATCATTATTTAAATTTCAAAAAGAGCTTTTATTCTTGTTATGCATATGTGAGCTATTTGTTGTCTTGTATACATTAGTCCTCTCACATATACCTTGAGTGAATGCATAAGATTTAGCCAGAAAATTTGAGTGAAAATTGAGTGATTATCCTTGTGAGGATGAAGTTAATACTTGGTTAAAGCATATTGATTGAGATTTGGTTCATTGTGTTAACTATTGGCTATTTCACACACTACACTTGAGTATGATCGTTATGGAGATTTATTAACTTTTGAATGAAGTTTTTCAGACTTGTTGTGATGAGTAAACTAATCTTGATGCTATTGACTTGTATGGTTCTCTGAGATAAATGTTGGAAGGTGTAGATTGAGTCTTCGTTTTTGTTCTGTTTAGTTGTTTTGCTCAAGGGCTAGCAAAAGTTAAGTGTGGGGGTATTTGATAGGAGCATAGTTATATGCTCTGTTTTTGTTTAATTCCATATTATTACCTCCATAATCCCTGTTTATTCGGGCTATTTATATTGTTTTATGTTTTGTAGGACTTCTGGAGCAACGAGGAAGGAAAATGAGCAATTGGAGGCGAGTTGGAGCATTTTTGAAGTTGAAAAAGGATTGAGGGCAGAAGGAGGTTCGACCGGTTGATGTCCTATTCTGACCGGTCGATTGTGCGATATTGAATCTTAATTGTTTTAGGATTTTTCCTAATCCTTTTGGGCTTCGACTCCATTTGGGCCAATGACGTCTCAAACCCTAAAAAGTGCTATAAAATGGTCTCTTAGGCAGTCGTAGAGATAGATCATATACCCGGAGAACAAAGGAAAGTTGATGAAGGCCGAAGATTCCGTGTTCTTTATTTCTTCTCTTTAATTTCTTTCTTTAGTTTTGATTATGTTTTTGATTGTTGCTACCATGACTATGAGTAGCTAATTTTCTTAGTAACTAGGGGCTGTTTTCAGCCCTAGACATGTTGGTCTTATGATTTTGGTTTAATCAATACTTCTTAGACAATTGGTTGTTTATTCATTGATAAATCTTTTGTGTGTTTATTGTGGTGTACAACATAGTAAGCATGTTGGGATTTTATTGCTATGAATGTGTGCATGACCAACTTTATCGTAACATGTTCTAAAGTAACACATGAATAATTGGCTTATTCATATGAATCAATATCTAGGTAATTAGAACAACACTAGTATCGAAGTTGGCTAGCATTACTCACACTCTCTTTGTGCTTAATGACTTCTGATTTGTTATACCTTTGGGAAATATCATCCTAGGCTGCTTATTAGAAGCTAAGTTAGGTCGTAAACACCATACACTTAATATACCAAGTATGAGAGATTAATAGGTTAAGTTTGACACATCATTGGCTTAACTTGAGTAATGACATTCAATTGTGCAAAGAAGGATAGATTGACTTTTCATAAGTGAAACATTGTCTTGTGGTGAACAACAGTCCCTGGTTACATTGTTCTCCATTGTTTTCTCCTAAATCATTCACAAACTCTCTTGTTTTATTTTCTGTTTTCTTTAGATTAATCAAAACCATAAATCCCCCATATTTATATTATTGTTTTAGTCATTGTAGTTTAGTAATTAGAATCAATCTTCTGCGGGAGACCCTTGCTTATCCATACTACTTCATGACATTATTCTATAATTGCAAGAAATAAATTGTGTGCTAGTTTTAGCCCTACCAACAGACCATATAAGTGGCCTAATCGATGAGTTTAAACCTAAAACTCTAATTGATGATTCGAAACCTAGAACAATACATATATCATCCATCACTGTTGTTAGCAATTGCCAGCTCCAACATAAAAATTTCGGCAAGTATTGTCATTGAGACCAATAAATCTAATCTAACTCAAGGAGAACCCATGAAAAAAAAGAAGTTAAACAACAATCGAAACTTACACAATTGATCATGCTTATTCTTAAACAAGAAATTAAATGGACACAAATCAAAGAACCAAAAATGACTTGGGTTAAGCTTTAACATCGCCCCACCAGTAATAGGGTCGCCGACTTGGAACACCAAGGCTACTGAGCCGCTAAAACCTAGCACCCAAGACTCACCCGGATCCCAAACCTTGAATCCTTGGATTAGATTGACACCCAACAGAACTGACAGCGACACAACAAAGCATATCCGAATCCCAAAGGAAACCAGATATAATAGAGGTGTCAACATCTCTGAGAGCCCAAGAGACACCCTGCAGAAGCATAACCACCAAAGGCCTGAAAAGAGCATGACTGACAGAACCGTCATTGTGAGTGAGAGAGGCCAAAACCATCCTCACCATAGGAAGTTGCACCAGCAATCGCTGACAGCGCTAGAATTTTCTTGATGGGAAGTATAGAAAGAAGCCAGAGGCTATGAGGATAACACACGAATGTGCTGCTGGAATTGATGCGCATAAAGACGCTGCTGATAGAGGTATCTCATGGGGGCTAGGGTTTGTTCCCATAAAACCCTAGTTTAACAACACATAATGGGGGCTAGGGTTTCTTCCCATCAAACCCTCTTTTAATAACACATAATATACTCCTTTTAATGTATTCCTAATGGAACTAATTGACTCACTCTAACACATATGTCTTTGTTTGATCTTCTGATTATGCCACTACGCGAAAATTAAGTAATTGATGAATCGATCTCTATCAAAAAATTATGAAATATAAATTACACTTGCGTCGTCTCTTTCGGTTTCCAGTACTCGAACCCTATGAATCTGCATGGAGAAAACCTAACCTTATGCTCAGAAATGGTCTCAAGCTTGGGCGACCATAATTGCTCTTTAGAGCCAACAAGCTGCTCGTAGTGTTTCTGCAGCTCAGGTGTGCTACAAAGAAAACGATTGCTTGGACCAGCAATTTCCTGACCTCTTGTAATCAGCCTTGTAATGAACTCTGGCACAACTTTGATCAACACCTTTCCCTTCGACCCCCTTATGTACTCGAAGGGACTCTCGCCGAATTTGATGGGAGAATTCTTAGGGCTGGACGAGCTTAAGGCGGCAATAGAAGAGGCCGAGAGCACTCTGCTTGCAAAGCGATCAAGGGGAAGAACAAAGTAGGTCTGGCCGAGCATGAGTTCGTCATCGATGGATAAGGCGGGAATCGGATGACCGATGAAGAAAGAGTCTGCATGGCACACCATTTGTTCGGGAAACTCGAACATGATTTCTCCGGCGATGTGTTTCCCTCTGAGGACTCTTGTGGTGCCTTGGAAAAAGATTACTTTCACAGCTGAGTTTGCGTTTTGTTGAAAACATGGAGACACTGCATTACCCATTGGGATGGATGATGATTACAGTTGGGTACGTTTTAGGTAAGGGACGGGAGAGAACGAGAAGTTGGGGGGTTTAATTATTATATAAAGGATAGAAAGGCCGGCCGGGCGCTGATGGATTTGACTTGGAGAAAGTACATGGTTAGGATTTAGATCGATTTGAGGAAGTCGGTGGTCAGCCATGTCGGCGAGCTGTCTCTCTCTCTCTCTCTCTCTCTCTCTCTCTCTCTCACACACACACAAAGATATAAAATGATCTGCATGCCTAACATTTTAATTATTAGTGATAATGTTACTTGCACTCAAAACGTTATGTGCTATTTTAATTATATGAATGATTCATTCAGATGACCGTATAAGGATCATGACATGTGAAATCATTGTTGAGAGTATAAACAAAAAAATTAAAATAAAAAAATTCTTCAAGGTTATATATATACTAAATTCTTGAATTTTTTGTGGGAGCTTAAATGTGAGTTAATTTTAGGTTTTATTCTCAAGGATCTAGGCTAGTCACAAATCCTAACGTACTGCTAAACCCCTACATATTAACCCCTAAACCTCAATGTAAGTATGCATGCATTCTCTCTCTCTCTCTCTCTCTCTCTCTCTCTCTCTCTCTCTCTCTCTCTCTCACAACCAAAGTCATATAATAGCCATTTCGTAACATACAGTATTAATGCGCCCATTTTGGCAGATTAGCAAGGTTTCGTCCTAAATCTAGGGTTCATGGTCTAAGCGCGCACCACCTAACTAGCCAAGTTGTATATGCTATTTTATGTGCATGGAATTAATAGGCACATAAAATAGCATGTACGAATATCGTGCACATAATGTATGCATATGCATGGAATCGTGAAGATGGAAATATGGATATGGATATGAATATGAATACATTCATGGAAATATGGATATGATCGTGAAGATCGTGCATGTATGCATATGCATGGAATCGATCTTCACGATCAAATTCATATTTCTATAGAAATAATCATGTACGAATGTATGCATATTTGTAAATGATTTTTTTGTTTTATCAATGTTTAACTAAATGGTGTTTTCCTTCTAAATTTATATTAATTTAACATGTTTACTTACTTGGAATGAAAATGTGAATAAATCGAAATTCATTCATAATACATACCCCTTTGTTAATCAAACTCCGAATATTCAGGAATGATTTTTTTTTTAATTACTTTTAAGTGGGACTCACAACCATTCTGATTCATGTACATGTTAGTAAATGCAAGAGATCGAACTCATAAATTGGAATCAATTTTTTTATTTCTATACCAATATTAAATAAGTAAACATGTAAGAAAATGATAGTATGTACATATATGTAATGGATCATGTTGTTCAGACAAAAAAAGTGGCCATCTTCAAATAAGCATGTGGCTTTTCTAAACAATATATTTGCTGGCTAAGATTCAATACAATGAATCATGCTATGTTACATTGTCCTCTCAACTTCTGAAGTCACACTGACAGTAAGTTTCTTATTCAAAAGTCAAAACCCTTGATTGACTTTTTCATCATTGGCCGCATATAAAATCCTCGAATACATCAAGGAGTGAGAAAAGTACACATGTATTGTCCAACACTCCAACTGCCCCACAATTACTCCAAAATGAAAAAGTTCCGTCTTTTTGTGTATTTTCTAGCTTCATTTTTCTTTCTTTTTTATGAACAAGAAAAAATTGAGCAACCCACCCTTGAACTTGGGTTTTCTTCAATAGAAAGAAATCCATCTGGGGTTCACCGGTGAAGAGATGTTAATCTGACTTACTTCGTGGTTACAGTCTGATTTAGATGTCAAGATCAATTTTTTCATATTTCATTCTCTTCATTTCATGTCCAACTATCCCAAAAGATTTATTTTGGTCGAAAGTTGAGCATATTTGAATTAATAGGAGGCAATTAGCCCAATATTACAACAAACCTGTGAACACGTTACAATCCCACAAAAGGGAGAAAACAAAACCCACACAGGAATACATAAAGCGAAAAAACAATTACAAACCAAGTAAAACAAGAAAAACCCTACACCGGGTAAAATACACACTGCCTCAAAAACGCCCAACAAAATTTTATGTAAGCGAGCAGAGTGTGATTGACTAAACAATATGGACATTCGCAAATTGGTAGCATGATTAGGTTGGAAGGAAGATGCATGCCTCGTTCGTGCCTCGATGTGATTCAGAGTTGAGCTTAAATGAGGGTTTGAATAGGCCTGAAGCGTATAACTGCGGGTTTACAAAATTGATTTTGACACATGATAAAATTAGTTTAAAAATTGGAAAGTGGAAGAAATATTCTACTTACTTTTAAAAAATATTCTAAGACCAGTCCGAAAAATATATTCATTTGGCAAAGGACGAAACTACACCGTCTTGCCACCCCGAGACTGTTTTAGAATGAATGGGCTATTATTAACTTGGTTTATCCATGGACTTTTAGCAAATTGTAGACTCAGATGATTGTCATTTGTTCATTCTTATCCGAAAATTAATATACATGTCAATTAGGTGACAACACAAAGTTGATTAATACACCATCTAATCTCTTTTTAGTGCTTAATTCCTAAAGGAAAAATCAGAATACACACGCATTTCACATGCTCCAATGGAATAGTATAGTTAATGAAAGACAAGTTTGAAGTAGTCCACACACCTCATTTGCAGCTGAGTTACTTCCAAAATGGACAAAGAGAGAAGACTGCTCTCAGAGTCCGAGATTTACTTTAATTTACACATTTTCTTTTATAAAAAAAAAAAAGATAAAAAGAGGACACAGGCTGGTCAGTTCAAATGTATACATTGTAAATTTCTTTACCATCTTTAAATCTCACCTGTCCTCGATCAGAGACCTGAAATTTCTCTGATGCAATCCGAACTGCTGCAGCGGATTTGAGAGAAAATGTAACCAAGGCTGTTGTAACACCGCAAAATCAACCGCAGTTTAGCTTCTGAACACCAAGAACATTCATTGCACAAGTCCAAGCACAACAAATGGGTGTTAGAAAAAGCCCGTTCGAATATCCTTTAAGAACTTCAATAGCCTGTCTCTTTTCCATTATAATATCAATTGCAAACTTTCTAGTTTCTACAGGATGAGGCCATTCCCTTGACCAAAGAAGGATGAGGCCATTCCGCTTGTTAAGACCTGCAACAAAATTTTAATTAGAAACACATCTGCTTCATGACCAGAGTTGAAAAGGAGGGCAACTAAAACAGAAAAATATTCAGACAAAACTAGTTTTGCCAGCCAAATTCAAGGACTTGCCATTTAGAAAAGAGAGACCACTATTGAACAGTCATCCATTTACGGACACTATCCCAAGGAGGACAGGACACTGATATAAGAATCCAGAAACAAAATTTATCTCTCTCATTTGGGTGCGCAAGTTCACAACGAATTCACTTGCATTTAAGTACCAGAAACAGCAAGATGCAAATGTATTTATCTACCTGATTTGTCACCCCATAGAGTTTGGAGAAAATTGTAAAACCCCTCCCCTCAAGAAACATTTTCATGTAGTGATAAAACTTTGATGGAGAATCCTTTCAAATCTTGCACATCAGCAACAAAAGACAATTTTACACCGGCACTAAAACATACAGAGCTAAATGTTGTATCCATTAGTGTTTAGAAAAAAAAAAAAAATCTAGATCTTATTCACATGGGCAGGCTATATTATCCACTACAAAAAGTATGCTGTTGTCTCAAAAGTGCAAATGAAAAAAGGGATGTACAGAGCAAAATCTAGGAATTGATTACACTATCTTATGGTTATAATGTTTCTTATATTAAAATTTGTTTAAAACATCAAAAATTGATGATAACTATGAAAAGTACTTTGATGCATCAAAAGTGGAAAAGAAAGAAGGGACCCAGAGAGAAAACTCTAAGGACATTATTGCATTATCATATAATGATATCGATAATAAATGATGCGAAATTACAGACTACCAGCTAACTGATATAAGTATACCTACACAGTTTAACACCCATACATCACTGGCAAGAATTTTTCTAGGACAAAGTCAGATGAAAACACCAGGTATATTATATTCACAATTTAACAATTCTAAGAGATTCCTCTAAGTTATCAATCACAAGATATTATGAAGATGCACCAACCTATAAGCAAAAGATTGGTTTAACTAGTCAAACTTCACACCATTTTCCACTACTACGATAAAAACCTATATAGAGGATAAAGAGGCTCAGGTTCTTATGACTGTAAAGAAATACGCCTTAGCATTGGTTCCACATCACACTAGATATAAAAGTAGAAATTCTAAGTCAAGCCCACTGTTCCTCAATGAGAAAAATATAGATGAAAAATGACAAAGGCAAGAAACAAAGAAAAGAAAGCAAACTTCAAATAAAAATTTACCTAGAAAAAATTGAGAAAATGAGTTTCAAAGATGCACGGGTAATTAGCCTAGAAATATTTGAAAAATGGTTTTCAAGTGACGTTGAAAAGAAAGTACAAAACTAGCCCCAAGATATAGGCCGCTCGTTTGCTATACACTTCTTGGTAAAGACATCCTCTCCTCCACTCATTCAATTGCTGCCCCAAGGAAGTCCTGAATAACTGAAATGAGGTCTTGGTGCCTAGATATCTCTTCCTTTGCTTTCTCTTTTAGCTTCTCGTTCCTATTGTCTATCTTTCTAATTTCTATAAATTTATAACCCTATTATAACCCTATGTCTTCTTTTCTCTAAACCTGTATTACTGAAATTTCTATCATCCAAACCCGCCCATAGTCCTAGACAACAACCCACCTTGTCTTGTCCTTCAACATTCCTTTTTTCTATTTTTTTTTCTTTTTCCGTTGAATCCTACAACATTATTCAACTACTGAAAATGAACTCGTATGCAGTGAAACAGTAAATTCTCAATGTTCACAAACTATAGTGACCATCAATTTCACTCAGATACATATAAAAATCCAACCATGTGAATGAAGACTGAAGAGTATGTACGTTCATATTTCAAACAATGTGGAAAGCTAAGGTTAAATAACAACCAAATTTATAGAAGAGACTAAGACATCATGAATCCGTAAATAGTCATGTTATGTCATAAGCCAGAAACAAAATTTATCTCTTTCATTTGGGTGCGCAAGTTCACAATGAATTCACTTATATTTAAGTACTGAAAACAGCAAAATGCAAATGTATTTATCTACCTAAGTTGTTGCCCCATAGAGTTTGGAGAAACCTTCCAAATCTTGCACGTCAGCAACAAAAGACAATTTTAAACCGGCACTAAAACATACTTCTAAATCTTGTATCCATTAGTGTTTGGAAAAAAAAAAAATCTAGATCTTATTCACATCGGCAGGCTATATTATTCACTACAAAAAGTATGTTCTTGTCTCAAAAGTGCAAATGAAAAAAGGGATGTACAGAGCGAAATCTAGGAATTGATTACACCATCTTATGGTTATAATGTTTTATGATATTAAAATTTGTTTAAAACACCAAAAATTGATGATAACTATGAAAAGTACTTTGTTGCATCAAAAGTGGAAAAGAAAGAAGGGACCCAGAGAGAAAACTCTAAGGAAACTATTGCATTATTATATAATGATATCGATAATAAATTTTATATTCAGGTTTAGTTGTCTTGTTCCTATCGTCTATCTTTAGATGATAACCTGAAGATCAAGTATCCTGAATTCACAATCATAGCTAAGGTTTATCAGAGGTGAGTATGTTCTCTCCATATGTGTACCCTGTAGAACAGAATAAATTGTATCTCCATTATTTGAAAATACTTATCTATCAAAATGTATTTGCCTAGACAAAGAGCCCACCTTCATAACAAGTGAACAGGAAACAAGGCCTGTAAAGTAATAAATTCAAATCCCAGCATTTAAACAAGCGGATATATAATAACAACATTTTAGTGGCATAGCTGAATAGAATTAAGAAAGAGGCAATTAGGAGAGATATCCCACCTTGAGCTTTAAGAGCAAAACCAACAACTAGAATTCATCATCTGGTACAAATCCCCTTTGCAGCATTTCATCATGGTAGCGAAATGCCTCCTTCAAATTGTCCAGGGTCACATGTCCATTTATCAATGACGTGTAAGTGGATCTATCAGGATTTACACCTCTCTCAATCATCTTTTGCAAAACTAACTCAGCTTCATGCAGTCTACCTTGTCTACAGAACCCATATAGAATGACATTGTATGTAATCACATCTGGCAGTAGTCCTTGCTTTTCCATCTCCTTAACTGAAAAAAAGGCTTTATCCAGATTGTCTTCTTTGACATATCCATTAATCAGAGTGTTGTAAGTAATACTATCAGGAACAATTCCTTTTGAAATCATTTTGCCTAAGAACTGATATGCCTTTTCTGTATCACCAAAGCGGCTATAGCCCTTTATGACAGTGTTACAAGTCACTAGAGTGGGTTTGATACCTTCTTCAATCATCTGGTCCCACAAACGAAACGCCTCATGGACATGTCCCATGCTACAGAATCCATTGATAAGGATGCCATATGAAATGTGGTTAGGAAATATTCTTCTAGAAACCATGTCACTCCATAACTCCTTAGCTTTATCCATGTCACCTGCTTTGCAGAATCCATCAATCAATGTGTTGTATGTGACAATGTCAGGCTTGATATTTCTACTAGTCATTGCCTCGAACAAATTTAGCGATTTAGTCATATTCCCGTTTTTACAATAACCATGAATAAGTGTTGTGAAAGTATAGAAGTCTGGAAAGACACCCCTTTCCACCATCTCATTGAAGAGTTTATCTGCATCAGCAAGCATCTTCTCTCGACAAAGTCCATTTAAAATAGTATTGAACGTAACAACATCCATCACGCAGCCTTGCTCAAGCATCTCATCTCGCAACTTCAAAGCCTCTAACATCTTGCCATTTCTACAATATCCGTCTATAAGGATAGTATAGATCACATTATCTGGAACAAAGCCTGCAGTTTTCATGTCTCGAAAATATAATAGCGCATGATCAATATGTCCATTCCTCGAAAGCACCCCAATTATTGAACTGAAGCTGACTAAATCAGGAACAACACCTCTACATGACATTTCATGGAAAATTCCTTCCGCCTCTGAAATAATATCTTTTCTACTACTCTCAACCAGCAGTGTGTTATATGTAGTAGTATCAGGACTCAATCCAATCTGCAACATCTCATACAAAACTTCCTTTGCTCTTGCATAATTTCCTACTTTACATAAACCATTTATGATAGCATTGTACGTGAAAAGCTCAGGTCTCAAACCCTTAGAAGCCATAGAGTTTTTTAACTGAAAAGCTTCTTCTAAAAGCCCTTCGCGACAATACGCATTGATTAGAGTATTATATGTCACAATATCTGTACAAACCCCCTTCTCTGCCATATCCGATATGAACAAATTAACCCTATCTATTTTGCCATCTTTACATAAGGCATTAACCATAATGTTCAGTGTATAAACATTTAACTGAATCCCGCTGCTAACAACTTCCCCATATACTTCCCATGCCAAATCTACCCACCCAACCTTCACAAGCCCACCCAGAAGACTATTACCAGCATTTATTGAAACACAAAATCCATTGCTTCTAAGTGCCTTCAACGCCTCGAACCCTTCTCTCAACTTCCTAGCTTGCACATAAGTTCTAACCAACAAATCAAAAACCAAGGAGTTTGAACCGCAATTGCTATAGGTTGAAACCAAAGAGTCAACTATTTCAATACGGGAAACGCCACTCTTCCTAACCATTCTAAGAATTAAAGCTTGTGCATCCGAAACCCTTCGACCGCGGACCAAAATGTGAATCATTGCACTCAAAGACTGCGACGAATGCTTAAAATTCGGACAATTTAACAAAATTAAGTCAATAAATTTCAGACCCAGTTGCAAATTTTCACGGCAACGAAAAACAACTTCAACAACAACAACTGGGTTTAACCGAAACAGATAGTTACGCAAATGATTGAGATTACCTTGCTTCAAACCCAACAAAACCTTCTCCACCAAAAGAGAATCTGACAGCGAAGCTGATAAAAATGGTTCTTGCCTGGTACCGTACTGTAACTGCATGAGTGTGACACCATTTTCCAAGTAGTGGTTTGATGGACTAGAAGATAAAGATTGGGGTCTCTGAGAGTGAAAGACTGGGTGTTGTGTTTGTTTAGGGAAGGTTGTGAGGGTTCTCAGAGTAAGATTTTGAACAAGTAGCCGATGGGTGCACATATTTGAAAGTATCACGTTCAGGAGTGAATTCAGGTTTCAGCAGATAGTAGGAGTGGGTGCTTTGATTTGTCCACAGGTTCTGTGTAGAAAGGTTCTCCCAACTACCCGTTGTATTTGGTGTCTCAATCGAATTATCATCGATGAATTTTTTTTATCAAATAACAACTTATCTTTTTTTTTTTGACAATAAATAACAACTTATCTATACTATATTTAAGAGAAGAGGTGTTGTCAACCATAACTAACTTTTTTGACCTTATATACTCTTTTTATATTAAAAAACATGAGTAGCGCTCTAAAACTAACCTGAAGCTAACCATATTCTTAACATTTAGATTCATCTAATAATTCTGATTAAATTATAATTAATATCTAAATTAATATACCATATCTGACTTAAAATTACAAAATGTTGAAAAAAAAAAAACCTACATACCAAAAAACTAAATCCTAAATCTTTAAACCCTAACCCCTATCCTCCAAACTCTAAACCCTAACCCCTAAACCCCAAACCCCAAATTCCAAACCCCAAACCTAGGTACGTGTTGGGTTTGGGATTAGGGTAGGTTTAGAGTTTAGGGTTTAGGGTAGGTTTAGAGTTTAGGGTTTAGGGTAGGTTTAATAATTTAATAGATTTTGAATTTGATATAATTAATATTTTATAATTGATATTAATTTTGATCTAATCAAAATCATTAAATGAATATAAGGGTTTAGAGTGTGGTTAGTTTTAGAGCGCTACTCTAAAAGACATTAGATATCAATTTATTCAGAAAAGACAATAAAGTCAAATTATAAATCAAAGAAAAAGAAAAAATAGATAATAAAATCAAAATATCTCACTACCCACACTATCACACTCCCATGTTTTTCTCCAACTTTATTATCATCTTTTTAACTCCACACACATAGTGTGTGGGCTCCATCTAGTAATACATAAATTCAAGACCTCCCAGTTACAAAAAAGAAACTAATGAAACTAGAGCTGGCAAAAAAAAACCGAATTGCCGAGTCGAGACTTCGGTACTGACGAATTCGGTATACCAATTTTTCGGTCCGGGAAAACCGAACCAAGATACGTAACATGGTTCGGCATTTTTAATAGGTTCGGTACTATCGAACTCACCAGATATATAATATATATTATTAAGTTTTAATTACATGTTGATTTGTACGTATTGTACGCGCAAATCATATTCCTAACAACGAGAATTAAGTTACTCCGAAGGTCATTTGTTGTATTTAACTTGTGTTTTAATATTTTTAAGTCATTCACGTGAGTTAAGGTAATTCGGCACAAAAAAGATGCATTTCGGGACCAATTGGAGCATTTTCGAGAAAATGACAAAAGTTAACCGAAGTCAACCGGGCCCACACATGATCAACTCTGAGGTCAAATCCGAAGGCATCACATTCCAATCCATCCATGAGTTTCCCAAGCACATAAGGAGAGCCCCTTTGATTGGTTGAGATATTTTGGTGGTGAATTCAAATTCAAATTAGAGACAAAACATTTAATGCTCAAAACATCATTTGTCTCGTAGCATTTGACAGGACCCACTCCAAATTCCACCCTGGAACCTAAAGTGGCCATTGGGGCCCACCTTAGAAGAGTTTCAACCGAAAATTTTGGTATAAACTCTCCTAAAAATAGACTACCCAAAACCTGTGAAAAACAATTTAACACTTCTAATAGCCACAAACTAACCCACTTCAGAGTCTACGTACTTGCCATAGAATTCAGAAATCTCCACTATTACACAATAAACGGGTCTTGCCCCAAATCCAACTTACTACATTAAGTTTCAAAAACATTAAAACATGGTGTTTAGAGCAATCTAGAAGTTTATTGAAGATAATTATACATAGTGTAGGTTAAATAAATAACCTACAAGGAAGGATAAAAGAGTAGGTCACTATGCCTCAGCCACTAGACGCACGAACCTCAACAAGCTGATCTGCAGACTGGGCAACAGAAAATAGAAAAGCCTAGGGAAAAGCATTTAAAGAAACGTCAAAGTGAGTGGACAAAAAAATAAGGAATCTATTTTACAAATGTATGTTGCTTTCCCCATTTTAATATAATTTCCTTTCTCTGCATGAAAAATCAAGTTTATGATAAATGCTGGAAATAAATGAGTGATAACTAAGGGCTCTGCCAACTTAGCTATCGAACTAATGGAGGTGATGACTAAAGGCACTGCCCGCTTAGTCACCAATTATCAAGGGCACTGCCCGCATGACCATTTTATGCCACTTGAGGGAAACTGCGAACTCAAATGACACATCGACGGCCCTGCCTGCTTGATGATGTTACTTGAAGGGCATTGCCTACTTTAGATAACGCATGCATGCATATAACTAAAACTGAACTGATTGAATAACTGGCCTCCGGTAAAATCATGCAATTTAATACTGAAAAATATGCTCGAGATGATAAGCTCATAAACTCTAATATTTCTAAAAATAAATTTCATGCATAATTAATTTTAAAGCAAACGTCCACTCACAGATAACCGACTAAGTCTGACGCGTGTCAAGATCCTCCTCGACGTCCTCCTGAATAAAACCAATTATAATAGCTATTAATATTTGACGGACATAACAAGAGAATATTCTACAATTACTTCATTGAACCGCATTAGATTTTTTCTCGATAAACCCAATACTTTAAATTCACCGATAATTCCCGAACAAAATAATCGTCGACAAATCTAATTATCAAAAAACCTCGGCGACGATTCCAACGGTCGGATTGTCGCGGTTCGATAAATTGAATGAATGTAAACTAATTTATCCGAACTCACAAATTGTAATTAAACTTTAATTAACCTATGGACCTAAATCCAAAGATCCAACCGCACAACATTCTCAACATTAATATCTTAACAACATAAACGATTTCGGTGACTATTCAACGGCCACACGGTAAAGTCAATCGTAACTCGTACAACAACGAACCTAAATTAATTCGGATTAATTCCTAAACTTCAATAACTTCCAACAAACTATATATCCACATGACCGTAGTAAAGAGTACATGTTAATGGGCCAAAATGCACTACCAAAGGAGGTTGGACATGCCGCCACAAGCGGCTGCGTGTGAGCCCACGCGTCGACCGGTCAACTATCTCTGATGGTCATGAAATTTTACCACAATGTGCATCACAACACCAGCAAAAACTTTCATACCTGCCACGAAGTCTGAATCGAGCTAGAAATTCACGAATTTGCCTCGAAACCGCCAGAACCCTAGAATTTCAAATCCAAAATTCTCCCAATCCAGGAAGAATCGATGAGGAGGGCTGGTATGGTTGTGTTCGTCGTGAAGATAGCTTCAAAAGCCACTAAGCTTCACCGGCCGATTTGGCCGAAAAATGGCAAATCGAATCGGAGAAGTTTGCGGCTACTGTCGCGACTTTACAAGCAAATTCCGGTGGCCACAGGTGGTTGTTCACTGTGAGACTTGTTGAGTTTTTAAGAGGAGAGAGTGATGAAGATTTTGGGACCAGTATTGTGGCCTGAGGTGGCCGGAGGAGGGAGAAATCGACGAGGGAAGGCGAAGGGGTACTGTAGCGAGAAAGGGGATTGGGGAGCTGAAGGGTCACACGAAAAATTCCAAGGGTCAATCTTCTATTTCCGGAAATTCCCGAAATAGAAATCTCTATTTAAGCAAAGTTTCCCGAAACAACAATCTCCCTTCTGTGAGCCATAACTTTCTCATACGAAGTCCGATTTCTACGTACTTTATGTCCACATACTCGGTTTAACGTGTTCTACAACTTCTGTGAAGAAAGTTTATCTACATTCTAAACCAAACGAAACGACCCCGTAAAAGTACTTTTTGAAACTTGAAATTGAAACTTTCGACGATTCGCCGTGAAACACTATAGTAAAAAGATAAGTTTTGGTCTGGGTCGTCACAGCCTTCCATCCCCAAATCTGATCCCTATGGTCCCAAATCTGCTCCTTATTGTCTCTACACATCATTTGTCTCTTAGCCTTCCATCCAAATGTGTTAGCAACTTATTTATAGACCCTAGGATCACTTCCCTTGAATAAAAGCCTTTCAATTAGCATTATATATATGTTTAACAGTTCCCATTCTGGGAAGAACCAACCCTAGACACCATCATTGATCCATTCATTCACCCAAGAAAACCAACCAAGAACACTGTCAACATTTTCTGATTCGTGCCCAGACGACCGGACGCCACCAATCCGTCCGGACGGATTACACGAGTTCAGTCACTGTTTTGGTCAGTTTTCAACACCTTCCACCACTCAAATCACTTTTTTTCCATCACGAAAGTTGTTCCTAAGGCATCTATTTATCTTAAGAACTAACTTTTACCACAATTCCACCATCATTCCACAATGTTTCAAGCTCCACAGCTGGAAATTCGTCAAGAACACAAGAAATTCGGAAACTTGGAGAAGAAGAAGCTTGGGAGTGAAGAAGAGTTCAAGAGGGGGCTGTCATCTATACTTGGAGTCACCAAGGAGCTGCTGGCCATCATCCATTGAGAATTTCTTAACCCTACTCTAGTTATTCTTTGTATTCATGTTTCCATTATCTTGACAATATTGATATATTTCATAAACATGTGTGAGTAGTCCTTTAGATTGGGAACTAGGGTTGTGTGCCCTAGCCCATGATGATGTATTGATGAACCTTAATGTTTATGTTTGTTGATTGAAAGATGAACTTGTTCTTTGTCAATTTATTCATGTTTGATGCTTGTTATTAAATAAGACTAATTCTTGAGCATATGATGAACTTGTATTGTATGAAATTGTTTAGATTAGTCACCTTAACAATCTTGGACAGTTGACATTTGCGCATGATGAGTATGAGCATGAAGCTTTCCTTGTTTGAAATCCTAGTCTTAAAGTCTTTTGCCTTACTTGATTAACTTGGGGACCTTAACACGGCTCAGGTTAATTGAGTAAGAGTTCAAGTTGTTGTGAATAACACAATTTGGCATGAGAGGATGATTGAGACTCGGTCTTAGAACCATAACATGGCTAAGATACAGAATTTGGTTCGTTAATTATTCAACATTGCATATTCATTAGATTTGAGATTCATTGAAGTGGCTTAGAGTTAACCCGAAACCCCAATCGTCTTCCACATTTGATAACAACCACATCTTTGTTGGGCTTGTCACCTCAACATACTTGCAATCTATTAAACACATTCATTTGTGCCTTTACTTGTTTGCCTAGATTAGTATTGTCACTTTAGGGTAATGTTGGATACTTGTCGCTCAAGAGTGACAGCTCTTTGAACACTACACCATGTACATACTCTACTTCTAAGTACATAGATCATCTCTTGTCTCTCTACATTTAGTGTTATTCTTCCTTGGCTACATTGCATTACAAAGTGGGATATTGGGCTTTCCAATCCCTTTGGTATGGTATTCCCTCGGTCTTAATCTATACATCGACAATCTTTGACATTCGTATAGGTGCATTCGCCTATGCGAAACTATACAACATGTCACATGTATCATTCAAGACCATTGGGGTAAGCTTAAGTTGCACCCGCATACCTGATTTGGTATGGGTCTTCAAACTCTCTCTCCTGCCCTCCCAAACCCAAAAACCCTAAGAAGGTCATATTTAATATCATTTTTTTAGACAAGGAGAACTTGTACTGCAACCTTAGAAAGAATTACAATCATAAGCTAGGGCGTAATTGAGAGGACCCGCCCAAGATTTCACCCTGAAATCCGAGGTTGCCCTGTGGGGTCCGCCTTAGAAGAGTCTTTACTGAAAATTCGGCATAAACTCCTCTAAAAATGGACTACCCAAAACTTGCAAAAAAATAATTTTAACACTTCAAATAACCAAAATATAACCAAACTCCTGAGCACTATTTGTTCACCACAATATTTTCAATCCTCCATAAAATACACATATTGAAGGGTGTCTAACCCAAACTACGTAAAATTTTAAATACATTTTTAAAACAAGAGTTTGGTTAGTCAGAGCAGCTAACTGTTTCACAAAGAGATATAAATAGATGAGGGAATATCCTACTATGATAATGGGAAAGCAGTGGAAAATATGCCTCAACTCGGTAGGTGGCTCGACCTCAACTAGTCTGTAAATTGGGCAACGTAAACTGAAAAGCCCAAGGAAAAGCATTTCGAAATCGTTAGAGTGAGTGGACCAAAATCAAGAAATAACTATAATTACTTTAAAATATCTTTAATACTTTCCCAGAACTTTATCTAAAACCATGCATGCAATTCAATTTAATTGAATAATCATTAATGACTTTAATCCATGAAGCTTTCTCTAAACTGAAAAAATCTATCTGGCTGAACATTTGAGATTTGGGCTGAACAACTGAGATTTGGTATGAAGAAACTACACCATGACAACACTGAACGTAAATTGTGGAATCTGGATGAGCCCGTACGTTTGGCTGTATGTCGCCTGGAAGGTCCTACCGCCCAGACACCTCTCATGCAAGTATTACCGACCGGTCCCCGAAGGTCCATACGCCGGATCAGGGCGTACGTGATCTGGAAGTCTCTACCTCCCAGATGCCCACATGGTCGATAAACAAACATGGGTCCTCTGAATAAACACGTGCACATGATTCTGGAAGGTACTACCCCCCAGAAAACTATATAACTCAAGGAGGTACTGCCCCTAGATCACTAGATACTGACTATTAGAAAACTGGTACCGATTACTAGAATCACTAGAAACTAAGTGCTGATGACTAGAAATACTAATGACTAGATAGCAAACACTAATATCACGGTGGAAGGAGAACTATTAAATAAACTGGAATATGATTTCCTTTAAATTATTTCTTAGAAAAATCATCAATCAAACCATAATTCTCGATGCACGCAAAATGACATAAATATTAAATTCTTCTAAAATCACAAAACGAACATAAGTCATCAAATCTCGCAATATCAATTTTCTAAAACCACAAATATTTATGAAAAATAAATTGCATGCATAATTTAATTTAAAACAAATATCCACTCACTGATAATTGGCTAAGCCGGACCTCTATCAAGGTCCTCCTCAATAACATGAATTATTATAACTATTTATTTAGGACGAACGGCAATAATACGAGATTAAATTAAATAAGCAGGCTAGGGTTTCCTCGGTAATTCTCATACTTCTAAATCATTGCTAAATCTCGAACCCCAACTAAGTAAATATCGACATATCTAATTATCAATCACACTTGGCGACGATTCTAACGGTCTGATTGTCGTGGTTCGATAAATCAAACGAACGTAAACTAATTTATTCGAACTTACAAATCGTAATTATTCTCAAAATACGGTTGGATTAGCATAATTCCAACGATCCAACTGCACAATATTCTCAAAATTAATATCTTAACATCCTAAACAATTTCGGTTACCATCCAACGGTCACAATAAAGTTGTTCGTACGTAAACGAACTTAAATTTAATTGAATTAAATCTCAAACTTCAATAATTTCCTACAAACCTTATACCCACATGATCGTTACAAACACCACAAGCCAATGGGCTAAAATGCACCATCATTGGAGGCCGGACGCGCCCCCACAAGCGGCTGCGCGTGAGCTCTACTTGCCGCCGGTCAACCACCTCTGATGGCCACCAAATTTTACCACCAAACTCGCAACATCACAAGGATCAACTTTCATACCTGGCACGAAGCTCAAATCGAAGTGGAAATGCTCGAATTTCACACAGAAGTCCGCGGTGGCCGGAACTTTAACTCGTCGATTATCCGATGTCCGGTAACGATTTGAGATGGGGATAGTGGCAATGAACTCGCCTCGAGGAGGGCTTCAAAGCCCAGTATGTGGCTTATGTCGTGTCGGCTGGATTGAAGGTCGGCAAATGGTGATAGTTTGGCTAATTTTTTCGAAACTTCTCTCCTTAAATTCTCCATTGACACTTAAATTCGATGAAAGTAATTGTTATAGGGTTGAAGAGGATGAAAAGATGAAGAAAATGGGACCGGTTTCATGCTAAATGGTGGCCGTATGACTGAGATATTGGCCGGAGAAACTCTGACAATAAGTAAAGGAGTGAGAGAGTGTCGGGCTGAAGAGAGAGTGACGTGTCGTATAGTTTCGCTAAAGAACAAGTGTTTTTTACGAGTGTCAACAGTTGTGGATGTATAGATTAAGACCAGGAGAATGTCGTACCCAAGGGATTGGAAGGCCCAAGATCCCAATTCGGTAAACAATGTGGCTAAGAATGCAATGACACTAGAAATGATGTGGTAAGAGGTGGACTATGTACTTAGATGTGGAGTATGTGCAACATGGTTGTGTAGTATTCAAAAAGGGTGTCACTCTTGAGTGACTAGTGACCAAAACAGTAGCCAAGACAGTAACCAAGTGACAATACTAATCTAGGCGACAAAAGAAAGAAACATAAGTGAATGTGCTTGATAATTGTCAAGTGTTGAGGTGACAAGCCCAACAAGTGAATGTGTTTGTGTGATCAAATGGTGAGGATGATTGAGGTTTCGGGTTTACTCCAATCCATATCCGATGAATAGATAACCCAATGTAAATACATGTTGAAAAGGTTCATGAGTAAATCATACATTCTACCCATGTCATGGTATGGAAAGCGAGTGCAATCTAATGTCATCATGTCTAGTTATGGTCATGAGAATCAAGTCTCACATTATACAGGTATGCAAGTCAATTCAAAGTTTAAGCATGCTTCTTGAATTGCAATCGACAATTGTACATAGACATAGTGTGAATGGATTCAAGCAATCATCAATGGTGCAAATTAAACACAAAGCAAATTACAAGCAAGGCCTAAACATATGCTCAACATCCTCCTAATCATAACATATTAAGCTCAGTTTCCTCAATGGAGTTGGAAAAGATTCACACAAAACACAAAGGAAATAAACAACAAAAATTTCGAAGTTTCAGAAAAATGCCCAGGAATCCGGATGGAATCAGGTCGTTCGGACGGATAACACGTGCAGAACCAACATTATTCTTCTTCCAAAAATTTAAAATGTGAAATTTTTAGGCCAAAATGGAAAAAAAAATTTGAAACTTCAAGACGGGTTCGAACCCGAACCTCACCCCCACACTTAAACTTAACATTGTCCTCAATGTGATGAGTGAATTTAATAATTTACGTTGGGTGATGGACACGACAAACAATAACAAACGCCACATGAAACAAACAAACAAAACAAAACAATTGACACAAAACAACTAATGTGAATGAAGTGAAATAAAAACTCTCTTATGGCGATCTCCACAATGATATTCAGTAGGGACCAACAATCACCAACCTCAAGGCATAAAGCCTTGACTTCCATATGTAAGCTCCAAGTGTGCTCCATGGTGAATATTGTTGAGCAAGAGTGAGTACAGTGAATCAGCTTTGACCTCTCCCCTTTTCCAGGGGTATAACTCCAATAGTAGGAATAAGACTGCAATGATTCTAGTGGCTTTGAAAAATAGATTCAAATGGCTTCATGTTGGCCACTGGAAAAACCCCAAACGCCTACTGGAAGGTAGAACACGAACTGGTCAAAGTGAGGGCTGAGAAAGTCAACTCAGGCCTGAGTACCACTCATTGAAGACTGAATATCTAGATATCCAATGGTCCAAACAAAATAAAATTTTAACTGGGGGCAGTAGACACATAGAGGAACAACTTTCATGAACAGCTCAACTCATTCTAACGCTAGGATGAGAGAAAGGGCCTCCATAATTGGTCTGACCTGCCCAGGCAAATTCTGGACACATTACAAAATGATTAATTTGAGCTCCCTATTAACAGAACTCCGAACTTAGCACATCCCGTGCTTCCAATTGAAAACTCTTTATTCAAAACTGAAAACAGCTACTAGTGACATGAGGTTGCCTCCCCACAAGTGCTTTTCTTTATAGACTTCAAGCCGGTCTTGCTTCCATTCATCTTGTTACTCATGGAGGCTTAAAGCTCTCTTTTTTACCACCAACCATGGTGGTTTGCTCACAACTCCCACCAAAACAGCTACTGGGCTTAATGAATTTGGGAGTGAAACGTGGAGGCCAAAAATGTCTCTTAGTTCTCCTCTTCATTTTGGGTTCACCAACTCCTTTCATTGAAGCTTTGCTTGTCTCCTCCCTTCCTTTAATTGATGGAGGGTGTTGCTTCGCATACTCTTCAAAAAATAGCAGTTCCATAAGTGTATTCACATCAAATGCAGGCTGCACACATTCATCAATTCGGAAACAATCCCCTAAAGGCATGGGACTTCTCATAGCATCAAAGATCCTAAATCCAACGGTTGCATAAAAAACCGTCATTGTGAGAATCCCTTTTTGGACATCAATTTTTGTCCCGGTAGTGGCCATGAATGGTCTTCCCAAGATAATGGGTATTTCATTCTCTTCTCCATTTGCACTCTCCATCATGTCAAGCACAACAAAATCTGCCGGTATAAGAAGATCATCAATTTTTACCAAGACATCCTCCACCACTCATCTTGGAGTTATTGTTCTTTGATCCGCCATCTTGAGAGATATCTTAAGAGGTTTAATGTCATCCAAGGCAAGAGTCTTGTAGATGTGATAAGACATGAGATTGATGGAGGCACCCAAATCAAGCAGAGCTTTTTCGAAACCCTTGTTCCCAATAGTACATGGAACGGTGAATGATCTGGGATCCTTGAGCTTTGGAGGAAGCTTCCCTAGTAGCACAACAGAAACTTCTTCACTCAAAGTGATTTGCTCATCCTTAGTGAATTTCCTTTTGTTGGTACACATCTCCTTCAAAAACTTGGCATAAGGAGGAAATTGCTTGATGGCCTCAATAAGATGGATGTTGATGTTCACCTTCTTGAACATTTCAATGAACTCCTGTCGGTGTTTGTTTTGCTTCTTCACTTTCTCCTTGCTTCGGACTTGAGGGAATGGAAGTGGAACTTGATACTGTTTCAAGTCTAAAGGTGGTACACATATCGGTCCTCTTCTTGGCACATTGTCATCCGGTACAAACTCTTCTTGAAAGGATACATTTCTCCCCTTCCTCTTGTCATGATCTTCTTTCTCAAATTCTTTCTCTAGAGAGATCTGCCCAAATCCTTGGCCAAGGGGAATGCCATTTTCATTGTTGACAACACTTGATGGTGTTTTCTTTGAAGCTGCTCCAGTGGGTACATTTTCTTCCCCACCTGCTTCCTTATCCACCCATTTGTTTCTCCGCATATTAGACAAGGTCACATCTCCACAATCCAATTTGCCGGAAAGTACATTTTTTCCCTTCCGGCCCCATTCTCCACATTTTTATCAATATCATCAATATCCAATGTAATAGTAGTAAGAGAATGAGGCTTACCCACACTTGTATTGGGATGAGATTGGACCTTGTTGTCATAGATTCTACCCGAACGAAGAGTAGAGATGACATTTACTTGCTCATGTTGCTTGTGCTTTGGAT
Source organism: Rubus parviflorus (assembly GCA_029955375.1). NCBI lineage: Eukaryota > Viridiplantae > Streptophyta > Magnoliopsida > Rosales > Rosaceae > Rubus > Rubus parviflorus. The sequence goes on along the minus strand of JARGGL010000015.1, from coordinate 1,185,977 downwards.
TTTGTTCCACTTGGCTAGGTAATGCACCCATTTGTCTTTCACTCATCTCCTTGGCTAGCTGTCCAAGTTGCAGCTCCAGCTTGTTGATGTTTTGTTGCACATTCTGCTACCCTTGTGCCAAGGTTGACACTTGTTGATCAGTTCTTAGTTGGCTAGCAGTGAGGGCAGCAAACATTTCTTTCAAACTTGGCTCTTGAGCATGTGTTGCTATGTAAGTATTAGGCTTTTGGTATGTGTTTGCTCCTCCATTAGTGTAGTTGGAAACACCCTTTTGATATTGTGAACTGCCTTGGTACCCTTGGGAAGAACTTGCAGCCCCATGATAGTTATTGAGGTTGGCAGCTCCTCCTAGATAAGTTCCTTAAGACCTCTCTTGATAACCTTGGTTCCTTCCTTGGTAGTTGGGGAAATTTCTTGAAGGATATGCTTGTTGCTCAATTTGATACAAATGTGCCTTCACAAAATCTGGATATTGAGGTGCAAGATGACACTCTTAAGTCTCATGATTAATGGCTTCACAAAGCAAACAACTTGAAGAGGCCACTTTTACTTGTGCATTGGATGGAGGGGAAGGAGCCCTTTGCACTTGGAGTAGCAAATCAATTTTCTTGTTCAATGATGCTTCAAGCCTCTCAAGCTTGCTACTCATGAAATCTTCATCTTTTTGAACTTGAGAAACCTTATGGAAGCTTCTCCCACAGAACTCATCATTTCTTCCTCTTCCTGTTTGGGAATACTCATCCCTTCCCCTTGATTCTCTGCTTCTCCCAAGATTGTCCCACTGCCCGGATTGAGCAGCGATTTCTTCAATGGTGTCCCATGCCGCATTAGGTCCCTTCCTTTGGAAATTTCCTCCACAAGCGTTGTCCAATCTCCGGCGATCATCATCAAATAATCCATTGTAAAAAGAAGAAACTAGCAGCCACTTACTTAGACCATGATGAGGACATCCAAGCTCAATGTCCTTGAATCTTTCCCATGCATCATAGAATGTCTCACACCCCTCTTGGCGGAAGTTGGTGAGGTGGTCTCTCATGGCAGTGGTCTTGTGTTGTGGATAGTAGGCATTGAGGAAGACTTTTTGCATTTCTGCCCATGAATGTACACTGCTTGGTCTAAGCTTGTGAAACCAAACACGTGCTTTGTCTTTCAAAGAAAAAGGGAAGAGTCGCAGCTTCAAGCTTTCTGGTAATAGCGCTCCTTGTGGCGTCACAAGTGGCATGGTGGAGCATATGGAGTTGAATTCCATAATATGGTTGTAAGGACTTTCGTTATTCACACCATGAAAGGTTGGTAGAATAGAGTGTACCCGGCTTGATGTCATAGTTGATAGTCGGCTGTGGAATGATGATGCATGAGGGAGCATTTACAATACTCGGGCAGGAGTAATGGCTAAGAGGTAACTCTTCCTCAACATGTGGTTCTCCCATTGGTTCCCTTTGCAGTGTTAAGCTTCTTGGAGATTCTTCAAATTGAGTGTTTGGTGGTGCACTCCCGGTTCTCTGAACTCTTCTTGTTAGTCTTTCTCTTGATGTTCGTCTTACAACTCTCCCACTTCTTAATTCAATTGGTATGTTGGAATTTGAACATATGCTCATGTACCTTTAAAGACCAACAAGAGTGATTAGATTCAAATAATTAAACAAGAAAACCAAAGTATAGAACCTATGGAAGCTATTGGAAGCACACAACAAGAGAGAACAAACACAACAGTTTCGGGACAGCTCCCAGGCGATCGGACGGACTAAATCCGTCCGGACGGATTGCACGGGCAGAAGCTACTGACCTCTTAGGCGTCCGGACGGATTTATGGAGTCCGGACGGATATGATAGACAGAGAGATTCCAGAAATGTCAGTTACTGATCCTAACGACTAGTACCCGAAAACTTATATTTTTACCTAACCTAGACTTAACAAAATGACACCAAATTTTAGCTACAATAACTAGACACACAAAAGCACTAGCACAAATATTTTTGGAATTTTCTGGATTGATTTACTATTTTAACAAAAATCGGAAAGACACAAAACAGTAGAAACAAAGCTAGAAACAACTAGGAAGCAAAAATAGCAACAAACATAAACCAAACTATGAAAACAAAACAGAAAAACTAAAGAAAAAAACACTATGAACAATTATCAAACAATTTAAATTACAAGAATAGTGCCAAGACAACCTGGCCATGGTTCACCAAAGGATCAAGGATTAACCTCAATCCCCGGCAACGGCGCCATTTGACGTGTCGTGTGTCTTTTACGAGTGTCAACAATTGTGGATGTATAGATTAAGACCAAATGAATGTCATATCCAAGAGATTGGAAGGCCCAAGACCCCAATTTGGTAAACGAAATAACCAAGAACCAATGACGCTAGAAGTGGTGTGACAAGAAATGGATTATGTACTTAGATGTGGAGTATGTGCAACATGGAATTGTAGTGTTCAAAGTTATGTCACTCTCAAGTGACAAGTAACCAAAACAGTAACTAAGTGACAATATTAATCTAGGCGACAAAAGAAAGAAACATAAGTGAATGTGCTTGATAATTGTCAAGTGTTGAGGTGACAAGCCCAACAAGTGAATGTATTTGTGTGATTAAATGGTGAGGATGATTGGGGTTTCAGGTTTACTCTAATCCATATCCGATGAATAGATAACCCAATGTAAATACATGTTGAAAAGGTTCATGAGTAAATCCTACATTCCATCCATGTTATGGTATGGAAAGCGAGTGCAATCTAATGTCATCATGTCCAGTTATGGTCATGAGAATCAAGTCTCACATTCAAACGTGAATGGAGGTGAAGAACAAATGCAGCAAGGATTTACACAAAACTAATTGATGGATGAATTAATTTCTGTATCCTAATTCTAGGATCATGCCTTTCTAAGTTATTTTCATGCCAACAACAGTCCATAAAAACTTTCGATTTATTAACCTAAGTCAAATTATGATCTTTGAGTTAACAAATTAAGGCATAAAGCATTGACACATAGGAAATCAAACAAGGCAAGTTAAAAACTCAAACTCATTCTCATCATGCTCATTGTCAACTGTTTAAAGATCGCAAGATAGCTAATCACACAATCTCAACCAAGATAAATCCAATGCATGCTCACAAATTAGCTAGATTCATAAACAAGTATTAAACATGGTTAAATTATGCAATGAAAATACTCATCATCAACCAACATGAATAAACATCAAATTATCATAGCTTCATCATCAATGGACTAGGGCACACAACCCTAGTCCCCAATCTTAAGGAACTACTCACACATGGTTATGCAATACATCAATATTGTTAAGAATGGAAACATGAATACAAAGAATAACTAGAGTAGGGTTAAGAAATTCTAAAGGGATGATGGCTAGCAGCTCCTTGGTGACTCCAAGTGTAGATGACAGCCCCCTCTTGAACTCCTCTTCACTTCCAAGCTTCTTCTTCTTCAAGTTTCTGAATCCTTGTGTTCTTGACGAATTCCCAGCTGTGGAGCATGAAATGTGGTGAAATGGTGATAGAATGGTTATGAAAGTTAGTTTTTAAGATAAATGGATGTCTTAGGAACAACTTTCGTGAAGGAAGGAAAGTGATTTGAGTAGTGGAAGGTGGTGAAAATGGAAGAACAAAACTGGACAGTTTCTTGGGGTTCTTGGTGGATGAATGTGGAGTAGAGTGGCTGATTCCTTCTATGAACGAAATGGGGAACTGAATTCCTCTAATGGGTTGGTCTGCCAACAACTCTATTGCAGCCCTAATGCTCACAATAGAATATGTGAGTGCATGATAGGAAAAATACAAAAGAAAGATATAGTGGAGGGATGTAAGAAGCTAAGTGGGAGGATGGTAGGATTTTTGCACATGTATGCAGCAATGCACATGTGTGAAGCAGCTGAAGAGTATCTCCTCCATGTGTGGTGGCTGCCCGGAAATGGTGCTGCCGCTTGTGGTGGTGGTGGTTCGCCAGAAAAATCGTTGGAAAGGCAATTTTATCATTTTTCTCCCTCTTTCCGAATCTTCAAGACAACATCTTCCGAAGGTTAATTCGTACGGTCTTTGATATGGAGAAATCACGGTTGACTTTTCGTCCTCATCTCGGAAATGTACCAAATGTCGTCAAAATGCACCTTTTTTTGCCGAATTACTTCAACTCACGTAAATGACCTGAAAACATGAAAACACACTTTACATGCAATAAATGGCCTTCGGAGTCACTTAATTCCCATAATTAGGAATGTAATTTGCACGACGAATATGTGCAAATCAGAGAGAAAAAGAAACAAAAATGGAAATTTCCTAAATAGGAGTTTCCCAAAATAGTAATCCAACTTTCGCGATTCATAATTTATTCATACGAACTCATTTTAAAGTATACTTCGTGTCTACGAACTCGGTTTAACGTACCCTACAACTTCCGTGAAGAAAGTTCATTCAAATTTTAAGCGAAACGAAAAGTCAACCCAAGGACCCCATACTAATTGAAACTCTAAATTGAATTTTTTTTTTTGGCTAATTCACCACAAAATTAACTAATAAATAGGAAAATTTGGTCCGTGTCGTCACAGTAATCCTGAATAAAAGCAAGAGCATGTGAAAATTAGGTTTGATTTACAAACGACTCATAAGCATGGCTAGCGAGATTTTGAGCAACTCGATTAGTTTCACGAGGAGTGTACGACAAAGTAACATGAGAGAGATGAAATAGGAGCTCATTGATATCCACTATAATATGACTAACCATTGATTGATCAATCTTAGTATCATGAATTTCTTGTACATCCATTAGACAATCACTCTCCATATGCGTTTGTTGCCTAGGAAGGGAAGACATGCAGAAGGTTAAGACCTTCCTTGATACTCAGCAACTCAATCTGATAAGCCGAAATAACATGTTGAACTGGCTTAACAAAACCAGCAACAAACTTCCCCTGTTTATCTCTAACAACTCCCCCCAAACCTCCATGACAAGCAGAAGCAAGAAAGGCTCCATCAACATTAACTTTCGATTCAAGAAAAAAGGAAGAGGAGGAGACCACTTAATCACTTTTACACTACTACAAAAATGCAATCAGACGACGCTCATTAGACGACGAAACAAAGGTTGTCTGTTGTCTGTTAACGAGAACTCTATTGTACAACGCTAGTAGTCAAGTTCTGTAGTTTGAATGAGAGAAAATTCAAAAAAATTTCTTTAGAACTATATTGCACAACAGAATTAGACATGTTCTGTCGTTTGAATGATACAAAATTTAGCGGCACATTTTCCTCCATCATTCGACTCATAATTCCCTCCCAAAACTTGTTACCAATTTGGAATTTGCACTGTAAGGTACAACATTTTAGTTATTTTCATTGTATGATTGAAACATATGCGCCAAATTTTGACTAAACTCGCTTGCAACTCTAAGGTCTTCAAAATCAGACGATCAAGATGCAAAACTTGGTACAACAGATTTTAGTCATTCTGTTGTCTGAATAAGAACGGTACAACGGTTTAGTTTTTTTCGTTGTATGAGTTGAAACATGGGTGCCAAATTTTGAGTCACCTCGCTTGTAGTTCTGGATCTTCAAAATCTGATGAAGTTCACTAGATGCAAGATGCAAAAATTGGTACAACAGATTTTAGTCATTCTGTTGTCTGAATAAGCAAGGTAGGTGGCAAACTTTGAATTTGGCCAATTGGTCCCAAGCTGATTTTAAATTCCCCCCAACCATCCAAGGCAGGCGGCAAATTTCACTCTGCTCCCATGTCAAAATCTATATATTCTTACAACAGAACTTGAAGAATCTGTTGTCTAAGTCACTTTGCATTCAGATCGAAAAAAGTTTCCAAAAGTATAGATTTCTTTCAGAATAAAAAGAAATCAAAAGAATCTGTTGTCTAAGTCACTTTGCATTCGGTTATAAAAAGAAATCTATACTTTTGAAAAATCTCATCGTTGAGGAAAACAACATTTAGCAAATCGACCGTTGGATGTGATAATTAAGATATTTTATGTCTACGGTTAAAAATTTGGCCGCTTTTGTCTTCGTTTTAACCTCGATCCACGTGGTCAACCGAAAAAGTCATTTATGCCCCTATATTTATTAATTAAAGTTCTCAAAAGGCAACTGCATTGAAACATAATATGGGGTTGCAACTTTTTACGTGGGTTTATGGAGCTCGGTTGCAGGAGCATGTAGTCGCGAAGGGCACAAAAATCAGATTTCATAAAGAGTCATTAAGGAATAAATAGCAGAAATGATATTTTGGTAAAAGATGATAAATAAGAGTTGACCGCATTGACCAATGTCAAAACGACGACGAACGAAAATCTGAACCTTTTTGGAGATTTTGAAAATTAGTCTTGAGATGCATTCTGTTAGAACGAGAAGTAAAAGCATATATACCTCTCCTTAAGCAAACACCAAAGTTCCCTAGAGGTCTTGCTGCCGACAACAAAAGAGAGGACATCACTAGACAGTGAAGCTGCAAGTATAGACATTACGGCAGAATCGTTTTGCTCCCAATTCATGTACTGCTTTGTCATTTCTGTAATACCCTAAAAAATTTTATTTGTGTTTCCTCAAAAATGTTGTGGAAATTGTATGGAAATTGTGAGAGTTTGTAATTGTGGACATTTTATCGTAAAATGGAAATTTACAACGGTAATTATAAGTTTCTGAAAATCAAAGAGTTGACTTTTTATTGGTTGGAAAATTGGGAAAACTTCATTCACGGAAATTGTAGAGCTCGTCGAACCGAGTTCGTAGACGTGTGGTTCGTCGAAAACGGAGTTCGTTTGAAGAAGTTATGGGTCTCGGAAGATTGGACGAATTTCTATAAATAGAAATTAATTTTCGGAAAATTCATTTTAACTCCGGAAAATTCCGAAAAATTCCGGAAATCAGACTCGCCGATGTCACGCCCCGATTTTCAAATCGATTAATAAGGCATTTTGCCCTTAATTACAAACCAATTCGGGAACGTGACTACATGGAATATCAAATACAAATATGCACTAGAATTTTTTTCCTTTTAATTCGAGTACAACAAATATACTCCATGCCCAATAAATGTAAATGTTGACCCATTCTTTAGGGTTACATATTACAAGCCATAAATTAAATAATAAATTGTTATTACAAAATATTAAATAATTAATCCATCAGAGTTTATTACATAAACAGCGGAAGTCTTATAAACCAATAATATGTATGCAGCCTTGCTTACTCCTGGTTATCCTAACCTGCAGGTATAACCACTACACCGTGGAATAGTGTACCGGGTTATATCAACAAACCCGGTCAGCTTACGAAGCTGGTATGAGTGATCTATGTTTTATTCACACTGTAACATTTTCCCAATTGAATTCTTTTATTTTCAGAAATCAATTAAAACCCAAAAGTTCCATTTCAAATCCGGAAGATTCGTATTATCTAATATACTGAACCTACGTGCCCCATACCACGTATTTTAACCCCACACGCCCCATAAACGTGTATGTTAATACCAGGGTAATCCAGCATGTTAAATAATATAAACCCTCGATCTTTACTCACACAAAACCACATAACTTAGCCTGATTAAAAGTGAGATGCATCTCCTTTTAATACATCAAGTTATTTTTAACTTCGCCTGATTAAAAGTGAGAATACTATTTTTCTTCTCCTTTTAATACATCAAGTTAACCAAACAATATGCAGTCTAGAGCTCTAACTGAATGGGCTACCATTTTTCACCCATTTAACATTGTCCCCGGTCAGGACAGTCCGTTTGGACAAAAACATTCAAATAGGCAAACACAATATCTTAATAGAATTATTGTGTTCCCACAAAATTCACAAATTAAAACAATAAGATGAACATTTTTCAAATATTGTTTTAACACCAAAATCACAACAACACAATATGAATTAATATTCATATATAAAAACATCGTGAGATTCACTCACCTCTTAATCCTGCTGCGTCTTCGAATAAAAACCGAGAATCGATCAACATACGTAAGTGTCACATCTCGTAAACACCTATGATTATGCAATATCCAATTAGCATAAAACAATTCCAAAACGTTACATTATTCCTCAAATGTCACCTAGGACATCGGAAATATTAATCGAGACCATTTGACCAAAAGTCAACCATCGGTCAATGTGGGTCCCACGTCAACTATTCATCAACGGGTCCCACACGAAATCCAAAACTTCCAAAATCTACCAACATGCTTATTTCTAGCATCCTAACATCATATCCAAAAATGGTGATGATCCAACGGTCGGATCATCACGGATCTAACGATCCACAAGCATCGCATAATTGATCCTTGACCATACGGTATAATTTCAATAATCCAACGGTTCAACATGCTTATAATCACAATATTAACCACACGATCAAATTTCATGATCATCCAACGGTCGGATCTCTCGAATCGTAAATCGTACGATCCGATTAATCGGGTTAATTGACCATCGGTCAAACGACCGAATTTGACAAAAGTCAAAACACGAAAGTTGTTCGTATCGACGAAACAAGTCAAACGGAGCAAAGAACTGCTCCCGGACCAGCCGGACGCGCCGCCCACGCGCCGCCGCCGGCGGTGGTCAGACCGCCGGTCAAGGTGGTCCGATTGACACCAAATTTTACCAGAATGTAGATCACAACAATCCCAACAAGTTTGATAACTACCTCGAGGTCTGGATCGGAGTGGAAGTGGCCGGAATCGGTGTCGGTGGGTTTTTGATCCCAAAAAGTGCAAATCGTCGTTGCCGCCGATCTAGGCCGTGCCGCCGTGATCCACCACCATGGGGAGGTTGCTGGGGAGGAGGGGAGCAAAACCCAAGTCGTACCTTCGTCGGAGGTGGCCGGAAAAAGGAGATCCGGTCGGGTCCAATTTACCCGAAATCGGGTTGCTCGGATATTGGCCTTACAGGCCTTGCCGCCGTCGGGGGAGACCATGGGCCGGTCGGCGATGTGACGGCGAGCATGTCTGGGCCAGACCGGTGGCCGTACGTCGCCGGACGCGCCCGCACGCGCCGGGTCGGGCCGGCGGGTCGGCGGCGGTCCGCGGGTCTGCTTGGGAGAATTCCGGAAGTTTCCGGAATTTTCCGGGTATTTTCTGATTTTTATGAAAATTACCCCATATTTATACACTATCGACCAAACTTCCGAGGGCCATAACTTCTTCATACGATGTCCGTTTTCGGTGAACCAAATTCCTACGAACTCGATTCGATGAGTTCTACAACTTTCATGAAGGAAGTTTTCCCAGATTCTCAACGGATAAAAAGTTACCTTAATTAACCTTGTGTAACTTATAATTACCACCGTAATTATCGTTTTACGATGAAAACCCCTAAAAATATGAAATCACTCCATTTCACATCAAATTTCACGAACTATTTTATAAAAATAATACGGAAATTTTCGGGGTATTACAGTCTACCCTCCTTAAAGAAATTTCGTCCCGAAATTAGGACGCAGAGTACACCCAAGGTTATCACACTTGATTCTAAAATCCAAAGTTTTATTCATGATAACTTAGGTAGTACATAACAAACCACAACATAACAAACCACACAACTTCCAAAACACTCAAATTACAAATACTAAATGCCACGCAGGGCTTTAACTACCAGAAGCCATCCTTAAACCTCCAATAGTGACTTCGTGGATAAAAGGCCGGATGTCTCGGAATCCCATACATCATCAGCTGGTAGAAATATGCTGCCTCCACGAAACACTTGCAAGTGTCGCAACATTCTCTAGCTGCATGCCTATCTCCATCCACGTCCCACATGTCCTGGCCAAAAGGACGCCAAAAACTTGACTCACCGCAAGTAAGACATTTACCGGCGGGCAGGAAAGCAGTAGTCGACGGAAAATACAATAGTAGATGCTCATGACAAAACTCAGCCTGATGCATCATCCGCTCGACTTCTTGTCTACAGTAGTAGATGTTCCATCCGCTTCTCCACCAGTCGAGGGCTTCACACAGTTGCTGCACCACTTCCTGCTGCTTGGCTCGTGGTCCCAAAATCATTCTTATCATACACGCTGCATAAAATGCAACATGATGACCTACCACCGAACTGGGACGCGAACCATACAGTGTTCCTGGTTTGCATGCTGCATCGAAGTACTCCAGGGCTAAAGATATATTCGCTGCCTCCACAAGTACTCGTATTCCCATTCGGAACAGAGACTCCGGGTTCTTCGCTTCCCAGCACCGATTTGCGAAGATACGCACTTGCCTATCTGCTTCTATAGAACCAGTGGGTCTGGATCCACCATCGAATCCATCCATGTCGATCGCCGCCAAAGTAGACCAGCTATCGGCATACTCCTTGAAGTCTTTCGAGACACAACGGAGTTCCATTGTGCTCTGCAGAGATGCGGTAGCCACCAACTGGAAAATATATTTCCAGATCTCCACCGGAAGTTCACTCCAATCAGTATTCTTTGATCTCTTACTGCACTCTCCTTTGCTCACCATTTTGCAAATTCTAGTAGATGTGTTTGTTTGAAATCAGATATGAGTTAAGTAACACAGCTCCTTATCCTATGTATTTAAACACAACTTTCCACCGTAAGGGAAATCTTTCTTTAATGCGAGTGCGGTGCACTCAGCAACCCACTAAGAATAATTATTGCTCATATCTGTCTCAATTACTCAAAAGTATCGCCCACGATGCAAGATTCCACAAGATTTAAATCAACAAAATCTCAGTTTTCCACTAATGTCGATCATAATGGCTCTTTACTTTAACTTTCTCATAAATAATTCCTCAAAAGATGCGAGGTCTCACAAGAGTGGAACTGTATGTGGAAAATCCATGCATCGGGGAAAAGAAATCTTCCACGATCTCCAAGGGCTCCGACAATTAGCTGTAAATCAGCCGCTCACTTTTGCTTTTGAATTTTTAAGTCCTCCACCAACAATAAATATACCTTTACGCATCCACTAACAAATACTTTCCATTAGTGCTATAACCTCCTTTCTCTTTCAAAGAGGACTTCTTCACTCCACTTCTCAGAAATTTCACCAACTCAAACATGTCACGCAAAGTGAATTCGTTCAGTGAATTACTTCAATCTGATCCCTCTGAAAGCCAATTCTTTGAGGGCTTAGATGAAATAATTTCACCAGCAATCGAATTCGACAACGATATCGACATGCTAGACATGCTTCTAGCAGAAGACGAAGCCATTGAAGTAGCCCCAAGTCCACAAGTATCATCTCCACAAGCTGAACCTAGTTCATCCAAACGTATTCCACTGAGAAAGAGCTTCACCAAATACCAAGTCCAAGCATTGAAGGACTTCGTCGAGGCTTTTCCACAGCCAACTGTTCAACAACGACAAGATTTGGGTGACCAAATAAGGTTAACGTTTGCACAAGTCTCTGCGTGGGTGATAAAGCATCGACCCAAAACGCCTGCCCAAACAACTCGTCAACAAAATTTTCTGCTGAGACAGCAAATCAATGAGCTTCAAGCTCAACTTAGCCAGTACCAAGCAGCATTCAACCGAATCAACTGCAACCACTGTGGAAAACGAGTTACTCCCAATAGTGAGCTACTCAAAGGAATCGAAGAGACAACCCCACAACCTCAGACTCTTCCAATTCCTGCAGTCATCGGTCCAAGGGAAAAATCTCACATGAGGAGGGATGTTCAAAAGTGTATGTCGATCCCACATCACTCTTCTTCTACACAACAACCATCAGACAACATCAACCGTTCAGAACCTGAAGAAGCATCTGCCGTGGCAGAAGCATCTCTCGTGGCAGACACAACTAAGATTTCTGAAATCATTGTGTCGGTCAGAGATGAGCTAATCATCATGGCATCTGCTGCTGCGCCACTGTGGATCTCTGCACTCAAATCCAGCTCTGTTACGCTTCATGAGTTCCTGAATGAAGCAGAGTACAAGAGAATCTTCACTAACGGTATTGATCTTACTCCCACTAACTTCCAAACTGAAGCTTCACGCTACACAGCCACTATTCCCCTCAGTCCTGTCGTACTCGTGAATCTCTTCATGGATGTGGACCAATGGTCCACCATATTCGGTAGCATCATCTCGAGGGCAACGATCCTTGACGTGCTGTCAACAGGGACAACTGGAAGCTACAACGAAACCATCCAAGTCATGACTGCTGAATTTCAGGTGACCAGTCCATCTGTCTCCACTCGTGTAACTCACTTTGTTCGCTATTGCCAAAGACAAACAGAACAAAGTTGGGCAATAATTGACGTCTCTGTGGACGGTTTAAGCTCAAATCTGGGTCCACACCCAAGATCTCAATGCAAGAAGCGTCCATCCGGATGCTTAATCCAAGATTTGTTCAACGGCAGCTCTCGTGTCGTATGGGTGGAACATGTTGATGTACAGGATCAAATCATGCACCAAACATACCGAACGCTAGTGGAGTCAGGCTTAGCCTTCGGAGCAAGGCGATGGGTAGAAATACTTCAGAGGCAAGCGGAACGGTTAAATTATTCCGCGGCTGACACTTATCCACCTCAAGACTTTTGTGTCATACCATCTGTGGAAGGAAGAAGAAACTTGTTGCAGATGGCATGCAGAATAGTGACAGACTTTTTCACAGACATCGGCAACTCTACTGCTCATGAATGGAAGGTAGCTGAACAAACCAAGTTCAGGGGTTCAGGGATAAGAGTCTCCACCAACAAAATCTGGAACAGGCTGAATAAGCCTCATGGTCTCACTCGAACTGCATCTGCAATAATCCAGCATCATGTCTCTCACAGAAAGCTCTTTGACTTCTTCATTGACGTACAAACTCGGAACCAATGGGACCATCTAGCATTGGAAAAAGAAGTACAGGAGATTGCACATATCACAACTGGTCATGATCCACGCAATTGTGTCTCCTTGTTGCAAATGCACAACACCTATATACTCCAAGAAAGTTGTACTGATTCAACAGGGTCATACGTGATTTATGCCCCTATTAGTCAGTCAACGGTACAGAAGTTAATAGGCGGTTGTGAGTTAGGTACAATTGTATTCCTAACTTCGGGTTTCTCGATCCTACCTGATATGCCTACTGCTGGAAGAACAGAAGGGGTCTCAGACAATCCATACATTGGTTGTCTGGTAACGGTAGCAACACAGATCTCTACTGAGCTGCTGAAGAACAAGAAAGGGTCAGTGGATCAAGTCTGTCGTTTGATCCAGGGTACGGTTGAGAGGATTAGGAATGTAGCCATGTAAGACTATCAATTTCGGAATTGTAATTTGTACTTTATATTCTTAACAACACAACAGCACTGAAGAGCACATGATGGGGATCCGCCGCGGTCGGGCCATCACTCGATAAATACTGTGCGTAATTAAGCATACGAAGTAACCATTATTTGAATGAATCTAAGAACCTAACGTCAAACCCTAAACCGATCCTAAGCTCTAAACCCTAACTTCACTTCACAACTCAACAACTCGTTTCATTACAGTAGAGCGTTCCATTGCTCAATCACTTCCTTAGAGCATTGTTTTGCTCTGATACCAATCTGTCACGCCCCGATTTTCAAATCGATTAATAAGGCATTTTGCCCTTAATTACAAACCAATTCGGGAACGTGACTACATGGAATATCAAATACAAATATGCACTAGAATTTTTTTCCTTTTAATTCGAGTACAACAAATATACTCCATGCCCAATAAATGTAAATGTTGACCCATTCTTTAGGGTTACATATTACAAGCCATAAATTAAATAATAAATTGTTATTACAAAATATTAAATAATTAATCCATCAGAGTTTATTACATAAACAGCGGAAGTCTTATAAACCAATAATATGTATGCAGCCTTGCTTACTCCTGGTTATCCTAACCTGCAGGTATAACCACTACACCGTGGAATAGTGTACCGGGTTATATCAACAAACCCGGTCAGCTTACGAAGCTGGTATGAGTGATCTATGTTTTATTCACACTGTAACATTTTCCCAATTGAATTCTTTTATTTTCAGAAATCAATTAAAACCCAAAAGTTCCATTTCAAATCCGGAAGATTCGTATTATCTAATATACTGAACCTACGTGCCCCATACCACGTATTTTAACCCCACACGCCCCATAAACGTGTATGTTAATACCAGGGTAATCCAGCATGTTAAATAATATAAACCCTCGATCTTTACTCACACAAAACCACATAACTTAGCCTGATTAAAAGTGAGATGCATCTCCTTTTAATACATCAAGTTATTTTTAACTTCGCCTGATTAAAAGTGAGAATACTATTTTTCTTCTCCTTTTAATACATCAAGTTAACCAAACAATATGCAGTCTAGAGCTCTAACTGAATGGGCTACCATTTTTCACCCATTTAACATTGTCCCCGGTCAGGACAGTCCGTTTGGACAAAAACATTCAAATAGGCAAACACAATATCTTAATAGAATTATTGTGTTCCCACAAAATTCACAAATTAAAACAATAAGATGAACATTTTTCAAATATTGTTTTAACACCAAAATCACAACAACACAATATGAATTAATATTCATATATAAAAACATCGTGAGATTCACTCACCTCTTAATCCTGCTGCGTCTTCGAATAAAAACCGAGAATCGATCAACATACGTAAGTGTCACATCTCGTAAACACCTATGATTATGCAATATCCAATTAGCATAAAACAATTCCAAAACGTTACATTATTCCTCAAATGTCACCTAGGACATCGGAAATATTAATCGAGACCATTTGACCAAAAGTCAACCATCGGTCAATGTGGGTCCCACGTCAACTATTCATCAACGGGTCCCACACGAAATCCAAAACTTCCAAAATCTACCAACATGCTTATTTCTAGCATCCTAACATCATATCCAAAAATGGTGATGATCCAACGGTCGGATCATCACGGATCTAACGATCCACAAGCATCGCATAATTGATCCTTGACCATACGGTATAATTTCAATAATCCAACGGTTCAACATGCTTATAATCACAATATTAACCACACGATCAAATTTCATGATCATCCAACGGTCGGATCTCTCGAATCGTAAATCGTACGATCCGATTAATCGGGTTAATTGACCATCGGTCAAACGACCGAATTTGACAAAAGTCAAAACACGAAAGTTGTTCGTATCGACGAAACAAGTCAAACGGAGCAAAGAACTGCTCCCGGACCAGCCGGACGCGCCGCCCACGCGCCGCCGCCGGCGGTGGTCAGACCGCCGGTCAAGGTGGTCCGATTGACACCAAATTTTACCAGAATGTAGATCACAACAATCCCAACAAGTTTGATAACTACCTCGAGGTCTGGATCGGAGTGGAAGTGGCCGGAATCGGTGTCGGTGGGTTTTTGATCCCAAAAAGTGCAAATCGTCGTTGCCGCCGATCTAGGCCGTGCCGCCGTGATCCACCACCATGGGGAGGTTGCTGGGGAGGAGGGGAGCAAAACCCAAGTCGTACCTTCGTCGGAGGTGGCCGGAAAAAGGAGATCCGGTCGGGTCCAATTTACCCGAAATCGGGTTGCTCGGATATTGGCCTTACAGGCCTTGCCGCCGTCGGGGGAGACCATGGGCCGGTCGGCGATGTGACGGCGAGCATGTCTGGGCCAGCCCGGTGGCCGGACGTTGCCGGACGCGCCCGCACGCGCCGGGTCGGGTCGGCGGGTCGGCGGCGGTCCGCGGGTCTGCTTGGGAGAATTCCGGAAGTTTCCGGAATTTTCCGGGTATTTTCTGATTTTTATGAAAATTACCCCATATTTATACACTATCGACCAAACTTCCGAGGGCCATAACTTCTTCATACGATGTCCGTTTTCGGTGAACCAAATTCCTACGAACTCGATTCGATGAGTTCTACAACTTTCATGAAGGAAGTTTTCCCAGATTCTCAACGGATAAAAAGTTACCTTAATTAACCTTGTGTAACTTATAATTACCACCGTAATTATCGTTTTACGTTGAAAACCCCTAAAAATATGAAATCACTCCATTTCACATCAAATTTCACGAACTATTTTATAAAAATAATACGGAAATTTTCGGGGTATTACAGCCGACGACCTGGTAACCCGACCCGGCCCCATCTCTGCCGTTCGGCCACTTCCGGCCACGGCACCGGCGCAGACCGACGCGCCTCGTCGGCGCCGTCCTACCCCAAGTGGGCTTCACCGACGAATCACGCCGGAATTGGGTGGATCATTCGCGGCCTTTACAGCGAAAACCAACCCGGCCGGCGACGGCGATTCCGGCCACCTCCGACGACGGGACAGCTTGAGTTTTGTTCCTCTCCTTCCCAGGAATCGATCCATGGTGGTGGATCACAGCGGCACAACCTAGATCGACGGAATCGGAGCTTTGAAGTTTTTGGATCAAGAACTTTCCACGCCGATTCCGGTCAATCCGCTTTGATTCGGACTTTGAGGTAGTTATCAAACTTGATACTCTTGTTGAGTTGTACATGCTGTTAAAATTTCATGGCAATCAGAGAAATTTGACCAGCGGAGCCACCGCCACTGACGGTGGCGCGTGGCGGTGCGTCCGGCCAGTTCTCGGAGAAATTATTTGCTCCGATGTGCTTAGTTCGTCGATACGAACAACTTTCGTGTTTACAGTTTTGTGAAATTCGGTCGTTTGATCGATAATCGATTAAATCGAAAATCGGATCGTACGATTTACGATCTGAGAGATCTAACCGTTGGATGATCATCAAATTTGGTTGTATGGTCAATATTGTTATTATAAACATGTTGTGCGGTTGGATCGTTGAAATTGGAAGTGTTGGGTTTCGAGTGGGACCCGTTAAGGAATAGTCACGTGGGACCCATGTTGACCGACATTGACTTTTGGTTAATTTGTCTCGATTATTAGTTCCGATGTTGTAGGAGACGTTTGAGGAACATTTGAATTATTTTGGATGTGTATTATGCTAATGTAAATTGCATAATCATAGGTGATTGTGAAATGTGAAGCGTACGTGCTTTGGTCGATTCCCGGTTACTATTTGAAGACGCTGCGGGAATTAGAGGTGAGTGAATCTCACGATATTAAATGTGAACAATAAATTCACATTTGTGTTGGTTGCGAAAATAAACCAATTATATTATTGTTGAATAATTTTGTTTGTGTGGAAAACAATATATTGAAAATATTTATATTGTTTTGAATTATTGATTTGTTGAAAACGATATTTTGTGAAAAAAATACAAATGTTATCGTTTTATGATTGTGGGTGTTTTGATGAAAACGATTTTGTAAAGAAATACAATTTGAATCGTTTTGTTGGGCATGAGAAATAGTATTTTGACCTAAAACGTTCGAATACCATAGATGTTGATTGGGGAGGGGACCAGGGAGGCACTCTGATGGCATTCAATCATGGGATTGAGTTGTGAGGCTATATTTACCTCAGTCAATTAGAGCACTAGTCTGTCGCCATAGTATTCTGATCAGGGAGGCAGAAAGTTGTAAGATTGAGAATGATGGTATTTCTCATTCTTAAATGTCTAAAAAAGAAATGACATTGAGTTTGTTGGGTATTTGAGAAGGATGGTATTTCTCATTCCTAAATGTCTAAAAATAATGACATTGAGTTTGTTGGGTATTTGAGAAGTCTTTTAAGTATATTTGAACTTCTGATTGAGATTTGTGGACTTTTCCTTCAACAAATAAATGAAATTTGGGTAAAAGATTTGGTGTGAGTTGACTTGTGGTTACTTCTCTAATACTTGAAGTAATTACTATTATGAATTACAATTCTTGAAAATATTGAATTGTATTTGGAAATGTATATTATTCTTTTGAAAATAAAAGAATTTGGATTTTGGGTGAGTTGTGTTCTTATTATTGTGAAAACGTTCATAATAATTGTTAGTGATTGATTTTGGATGAAAGTTTATATTGTTTGATATTCTGGATCACCCTGGGATTAACATACACGTTATGGGACGTGTGGGGTTAAAATATGCGGTATGGGACGCGTAGGTTCAGTATATTTTATAATATGAATTTTCGGGATTTGAATTATATTTGAAAAATATAATTTACATATATTCGTTTAAAACGAACTATATATGTATAATTTGTTAAACGGATTTTAGTGTGAGCAAACTGAGGTCATTCTCACCAGCTTCGTAAGCTGACCGGATTTGTTGATATAACCCGGTACATCATTCAATGGTGTAGGGGTTAATCGTGCAGGTTAGGTCAACAGAGTAGCATTGAAGAATTGATTGGTAAAACCGTTATCAACCATAACTGTTATTGTTGGACTTCCGTTGTTGTGTAATAAACTCTGAAAGAGTATTTACTTAATATTTGAAATATCAATTTATTATGTAAATTATGGAATGTAACAATTGACTCTAAATAACGAGTCAGTATTTACATTTGTGAGCATGGAGTGAGTGGTTGTTGTACTGGATTTAAGAAAAAAATTCTAGTACATATTTATGTTGGATATTCCATGCTTCACGTCCCAAGTTGGTTATGTAATTATGGACTAAAACCCCTTATTATTTGTTGAGAATTCGGGGCATGACAGTTTGGTATCAGAGCAATGGAACGCTCTGAAGAAGTGTTCGAGACAAGTAGAATCGCGAGTGGTGTTGGAGTTTAGAGCTGAGGATACGTAAAGTGTTTCAGGTTATGAGTTAAGTGTACCTCTTACTTGGACCTCGTTTCTTGGTTGTTAGGATTGTGTTCTTTGGACTATATCCTAAAACGTGTAGTTGGGTTAAGCGTTAGGTTAGTAATCTAATCTATGTAATGGTTACTTCATATGCTTAATCACACACGGTAGTTATCGAGTGATGGCCCGACCGCGGCGGATCCCCATCATGTGCTCTTCAGTTCTGTTGTGTTGTTAGGAATATAAAGTACAAATTACATTTCCTTAAATGGTACTCTTACATGGCTACATTTTTAATTCGCTCAACTGTACCCTGGATCAAACGAGAAAGTTGATCCACTGACCCTTTCTTGTTCTTGAGTAACTCGGTAGAGATCTGAGTTGCTACCGTTACTAGACAACCAATGAATGGATGGTCTGAGATGTAATACCCCGAAAATTTCACTATTATTTTTATAAAATATGTCGTGAAATTTGAAGTGAAATGGTGTGAAATTGTATTTTTAGAGGTTTTCGTCGTAAAACGATAATTACGGCGGTAATTATAAGTTACACAAGGTTAATTAAGGTAACTTTTCATCCGTTGGGATTTTGGGAAAACTTCCTTCATGAAAGTTGTAGACCTCGTCGAATCGAGTTCGTAGGAATTTGGTTCATCGGAAATGGACATCGTATGAAGGAGTTACAGCCCTCGGAAGTTCCACGTTTTTCTATAAAAGAAAGATTTTATTTTTTTTCTGGAACTTTCTCTCTCCTCCCTCTCTCTCTCTCCCCGCGCAGCTCTCCCTTTCTCTCTCTTCTGGTTGTTTTCCGGCGAGCCGTGACCGGCCACCGTGTGCCTCACCGCCACCACCAAAAGGTGCAGCTCGGGCCGACAGACCTAGCCCACCCGGCCTTGCCGCCCGCCTCGCCGGCGTGACGCCGCACGCGGCGGCCAAAGAAGAGGCCGACGGCCTCCTCATGCTCCGGCCATTTTTCGGCCACCCCGGACCAATCCGTGCACTGGGTTTTGAAGCCCTCAACCCCTGGAACACGATGGTGCCCTTGGATTTCACCGAAAACCACCGTAGGCGGCGGATTGAGCTCGGGAAGTTTTTGATTTTCAAAAAGTCAACGCCGATTCCGGCCACTTCCGCTCCGATCCAGACTTTGAGGTAGTTACTAAACTTGTTGGGCTTGTTGAGTTCTACACACTGGTAAAATTTGGTAGCCATCGGACCACCTTGACCGGCGGCCGGCAGCCACCTCCGGCGGCGCGTCGGCGGCGCGTCAGGTCGGTCCTGGAGCAATTCTTTGCTCCGTTTGACTTGGTTCGTCGATACGAACAACTTTCGTGTTTACAGTTTTGTGAAATTCGGTCGTTTGAGCGATGATCAATTAAGCAATGGTTATGGATCGTTAGATCCGTGATGATCCGACCGTTGGATCATCACCATATTTGGATATGATGTTAGGATGCTAGAAATAAGAATGCTGTTGGATTTTGGAAGTTTCAGATTTGGTGTGGGACCCGTTGATGAATAGTAGACGTGGGACCCACGTTGACCGATGGTTGACTTTTGGTCAAATGGTCTCGATTAAATGTTCCGATGTCGTAGGAGACATTTGAGGAACATTTGGATTATTTTGGAAATGTATTATGCTAATTGGATATTGCATAATCATAGGTGTTTACGAGAAGTGTAGCTCGTGCTTGTCGATTCCTGGTTACTATTTGAAGACGCAGCAGGAATTAGAGGTGAGTGAATCTCACGATATTTTATATATGAATATTAATTCATATTGTGTTGTTTGCGAAAATAAATAATTATATTTATTTAAATGATTTTGCGATATATAAATTAAATACAGTTTTAATTTGATATATCAGCATGTGTGATTTTGTGTTAAAACAATATTTGAAAGTATTCATTTTATTGTTTTAATTGGTGGATTTTGTGGGAACAATATTTCAAAAATTATGATATTGTGTTTGCCTACTCGAATGTTTTTGTAGCCAATGGGTGAAGGTTAGAGCTTTAGACTGTGTAGCCAATGGGTGAAGGTTAGAGCTCTAGACTGTGTAGCCAGTGGTGAAGGTTAGAGCTTTAGACTGTGTAGCCAGAAGGTGAAGGTTAGAGTTCTAGACTGTGTAGCCATGTATTCATTGAAAACAAAGATGAATACTTTATGTAATAAAGGAGAAGAAAAATGGTATTCTCGCTTTATCTTGATGTATTAAAAGGAGAAGAAAAATGGTATTCTCGCTTTTAATCATTTGAAGTTGATTGTGGTTTTGTGTGAGTATGATATGAATTTGCTTCTTAAATAATTGAAGCATTGATTTATTGAATTACAATTCTTGGAGAATTATTGAATTGTATTTTGAAGTTTTTACTTCTTTAAAAATTGAAGTAATTATTATTATGATTTACGATTCTTAAAAAGAAAGAATCATAATTTTGGGAAATGATTTTGGGGAAAGTTTATATTGTTTAATATTCTGAATTACCCTGGGATTAACATACACGTTTATGGGACGTGTGGGGTTAAAATACGTGATATGTGGCGCGTAGGTTCAGTATATTTTATAATATGAATTTTCGGGATTTGAATTGTTTTTTAAAAGTATAAGTTACATATATTTGTTTAAAACAAACTATATATGTATATTTTGTTAAACGGTTTAGGGTGAGTAAAACTGAGTTAACTCATACCAGCTTCGTAAGCTGACCGGGTTTGTTGATATAACCCGGTACACTATTCCACGGTGTAGGGGTTATACCTGCAGGTTAGGATAACCAGGAGTAATGCAAGGCTGCATATATTTTGTTGGGTTATAAGACTTCCGCTATTTTATGCTTCGCACTCTGAAGATTTATTTATGTAATATTTTGATGTATCAATTTATTATATAAATATTTGGTATGTAATATTCGACTCTTGTATTGAGTTTGAAATTACAATGTTGGGCATGGAGTTGGTGTTGTGTACTTGAATTAAAAAGAAAAAAATTCTAGTGCATATTTGTATTTGATATTCCATGTAGTCACGTTTCCGAATTGATTGTAATTAAGGGCAAAATGCCTTATTAATTGATTGGAAAATCGGGGCGTGACATGAGATCCCTTCTGTTCTTCCAGCAGTAGGCATATCTAGTAGAATCGAAAAACCTGAAGTTACGAACACAACAGTACCTAACTCACATGCGCCTAGTAACTTCTGCACCATCGACTGACTAATAGGGGCATAAATTACGTATGACCCTGTTGAATCTGTGCAGCTTTCTTGGAGTATGTAGGTGTCGTGGATTTGCATCAGAGAGACACAATTGCGTGAATCTTGACCAGTTGTGATGTGTGCAATCTCCTGTACTGTTTTTTCCAATGCTTGGTGGTCCCACTGGTTCCGAGATTGTACTTCTCTGAGGAAGTCAAAAAGTTTCCAGTGAGAGACATGATGCTGGAATATTGCGGTTGCAGTTCGAGTGAGGCCAGGAGGCTTATCCAGCCTATTCCAGATTTTGTTGGTGGAGACTTTTACCCCTGTACCTTTGGATTTGGTTTGTTCAGCTACCTTCCAGTCATGAGCAGTAGAGTTGCCGATGTCTCTACAAAAACTTGTCACTATTATGGATGTCATCTGCAACAAGTTTCTTCTTGCTTCCACAATTGGAGTGACACAAAAGTCATTGGGTAGATTTGTGACAACCGCGGAATAATTTAACCGCTCCGCTTGTCTCTCGAGTATTTCTAACCATCGCCTTGCTCCAAAGGCTATGCCTGACTCCACTAGAGTTCGTTATGTTTGGTGCATGGTTTGATCGTTTGCGTCAACATGTTCCACCCACACGACACGAGAGCTGCCGTTGAATAAATCTTGGATTTAGCATCCGGATGGACGCAATGTGCGTAGTGGTGAAGTTTGTTTGGTTTTGGTGAAAATAGCAATAGTGGAATGCCAAGACAAATAATCAAAAAGCAAACAAAGAAAGTGATGCAAGTAAGTAAAGTTGAATGTGTGAACATTAAGGAAAGTGTTGGGATTTCGGGTTAGCCTAAGTTTAAACATGATGCTTAATGAACCAATTTAGTATTCGTGTCTATGCAATGAATGAATTAAGCTTCGTATCTTAGCCATATTATGGGTCTAAGACCATCTTTTCTTATGTATTCTTTGTCACGCCCCGAATTTCCAAACAATTAATTAGGCATTTTTGCCCTTTAATTACAAACCATTTCGGGAACGTGAAGCATGGAATATCAAATACAAATATGCACTAGAATTTTTTTCTTTTAATTCAAGTACAACAACGCATACTCCATGCCCAACAAATGTAAATGCTGACCCGTTCTTTAGGGTCACATATTACAAAACAAAAAATAAATAATAAATTGATATTACAAGATATTAATTAATTTATCCATCAGAGTTTATTACAAGACAGCAGAAGTAAAATAAAACACTTATGGTCGATAACGGTTTACCAACCAAATCCTTCATTGCTATTCTGCTTACCTAACATGCACGATTAACCCATACACCATTGAATAGTGTACCAGGTTATATCAACAAACCCGGTCAGCTTGTGAAGCTAGTATGAATGATCCCAATTTACTCACACCGAACACATTTACCCAAAAACTAAATTCTTTTATTTTCAAAGAATCATTTAAAACTCCAAATACAATTCTATATTTTTCAAGAATTGTAAATCAAAATAGTAATTACTTCAATTATTAAAGAAGTAATCTCAAATCAACTCATACCAAATCATTTTCTCCAAAATACTGATTTCTTTTGTTTTAAAAGAAATTCCATAAATATCCAAATCCAATCCCAATCCCGAAAATTTATATTATATAATATATTGAACCTACGCGTCTCATACCACGTATTTTAACCCCACACGCCCCATAACGTGTATGTTAATACCAGGGTAATTCAGCATATTAAACAATATAAACCCTCATCCAAAACTCAATGTCATCTAATAGACAAAAAAGTGAGAATACCATTTTTCTTCTCATTTTAAAACAATATCCACTT
Organism: Rubus parviflorus; assembly: GCA_029955375.1. NCBI lineage: Eukaryota > Viridiplantae > Streptophyta > Magnoliopsida > Rosales > Rosaceae > Rubus > Rubus parviflorus. Next base: position 1,162,327 of record JARGGL010000015.1, on the reverse strand, counting down.
GTCTCATTTTAGGACTCATGAATACCGTATCCCCCAGGAATACTAAGGCGACAGACTAGAGCTCTAACTGCATGGGCTTTATTTTCACCCATTGCCATGAAGCAATGTTACCATGGAGCAATGTTACCATGTCCCTCAACCCAAAGGGTCAAAGCTCAATTAAAGGTATTCTTACCTTTACATCTAACAAATGTCATATTTTAAGGCATATTCTCAAATACATCAAAACAATATTATATTTTTAAAATATTGTTTTCCACAAAAATCCATCAATTAAAAACAATAATAATGATTAGTTTCAAAATATTGTTTTTCCAAAACTCCACAACTCATAAAATCATTTATTTGCATTTTTCACAAATATCACACATTTCAAATAACACAGATGAGAATTAATATTCACATCTAAAACATCGTGAGATTCACTCACCTCTAATTCCTGCTGCGTCTTCAAATAGTAACCAAGAATCGACAAGCACGAGCTACACCTCTTGTAAACACATATGATTATGCAATTTCCAATTAGCATAATACACTTCCAAAATAATTCAAATGTTCCTCAAATGTCACCTAGGACATCGAAAATATTAATCGAGACCATTTGACCAAAAGTCAACCGTCGGTCAACGTGGGTCCCACGTCTACTATTCATCAACGGGTCCCACACAAAATCCAAAACTTCCAAAATTCAACAACATGCTTATTTCTAGCATCCTAACAACATATCCAAATATGGTGACAATCCAACGGTCGGATCATCACGGATCTAACAATCCATAAGCATCAATTAATTGATCATTGATCAAACGGTTGAAAATCAACGATCCAACCGCACAACATGCTTATAACAACAATATTAACCACACGATCAAATTTGATGATCATCGGACGGTCAGATCTCTCGGATCGTAAATCGTACGGTCCGATTTCCGGCTTAATTGATCATCGATCAAACGACCGAATTTGACAAAACTGTAAACACGGAAGTTGTTCGTATCGACGAACTAAGCAAAACGGAGCAAAGAGTTACTCCTGGATCGGCCGGACGCGCCGCCGCCGGCGATGGTCAGTCGCTGGAAAAAGTTCTCCGATTGACATGAAATTTTCACAGCATGTACAACTCAACAAGATGATCAAGTTTGATAACTACCTCGAAGTCCGAATCGGAGTGGAAGTGGCCGGAATTGGCGTTGACTTTTTGAAAACACAAAACTTCCCGAGTTCGATCCGCCGCCTACGGTGGTTATCGGTGCAAACCGAGGGTACCAATGAGTTGCTGGGGTTGAGAGCTTCAAAACCCGATAGGTTTGGTGGTCTGAGGTGGCCGGAAAATGGCCGGACGACGAGGTGACGCACGGCACCTTTTCCGTCGGTGCATGTGGCATCACGCCACCGAGGCTGGCGGCCAACCCGGGTGGGTTTGGACCGTCGGCGCTTGCTGCTCCTTTTGGTGGGGGCGGTGAGACTAGGTGGTGGCCAGTAGAGAGAGAGAAGCATGGGGAGAGAGAGAGAGATCGGGGAGAGAGAAAAATTGCCCAGAAAAAAAATAAGAATTTGTTTTATAGAAAAATGTGAATTTTCCGAGGGCTGTAACTCCTTCATACGATGTCCATTTTCGGTGAACCGAATTCCTACGAACTGGATTCGACGAGGTCTACAATTCTCGTGAAGGAAGTTTTCCCAAATTCTCAACGGATAAAAAGTTACCTTAATTAACCTTTCGTAACTTATAATTACCACCGTAATTATCGTTTTACGATGGAAACCCCTAAAAATACTAAATCACACCATTTCACTTCAAATTTCACGACCTATTTTATAAAAATAATAGTAAAATTTTTGGGGTATTACATTCTTAGTGTTATATTATGGGTCACTAGAACTTCCTCAAATTGGCTTGAGAGGTGATGAGCACAAAGACTTAGAAACTCAAACAAGGGGACCTCATCACTTCTATTATCAATTGCTTAGAGAAAGCTAGGAGTCACCCCAACAATCTCAATTAAGGTAGATTGCAAACATGCTCAAAGAAGTGACTAAGTTCCCTAAATATGTACTCAACACAAATTGAAATGGATAATAGACATACTCATTCATCACAAAACATTCATACATAGTCAATTCATCATTACATCACAATGGACTAGGGCACACAACCCTAGTCCCCAATAAGGTGACTACTCACTATCCATCAAAGTATACATCAACATATCACAATAACAAACTATAAACATAAGTACAAGAGAGAGAAAGGTTAAGAAATGCTCAATGGATGATGTCTCCTTCTTCTCCTTGGCCTTGGATGATGAATCTTGATGTTTGGTGAGGATCTCTAGCCACAAGATGGATGATGATGTAGAGGAGGTAGAGAGGAAAACAAAAGGGGAAGGTGGAGAGGAATGAGAGTGATGGGTAGTGTTTTCTAGCTAAAAGATAACCTAAAATGGCTAAAACTAGGTATATATATTAAGGCTCCTAAGGATTAAAGGCTAGGATTAAAACTTAGGATCTAATAGGTAGGAAAAATAGGAAAAAGAGGGGTGAAATGACATGGTTATCTAAGTGGAATGGTAGGTGGTGTGGATGAGACTTTTAGATGAGGGGCTTGGAGGTAATTGGCAATAAATTTCAGCAATTAAAATGCAAAAAAAGACAATCAAATGGGAGTAGGACAAACCTATGGATATGGTGAGGCCAAATGTCATTTTTCTTACTAAGTAAGAAAATGAAGGAATAATCAAAAGATGACATAAGACAAATGACATATTCCTTGCTGAATTTTGGGATTCATGTGGTGAGTCACAAGGTTGACTTTCGACCTTAACTTTGACTTTGACCTTGACCTTCAGGGTTGACCAAAGTTGACTTTTCTTGACTTTGCGGTTTCTTTGGCAATCCTCCAGAATTCTCTTGTGCTTCACTTCTGAGACTTCATATTTGACTTGTTGGCACTCTAAAGTCGGGGTTGACCACGAGTTGACTTCGAGTCAACCGGTTGACTTTTCATCTTTTTGTCGGAAATGCACAAAAAGCTCCAAAACACGTCATTTCGCTCCCGATATCCATCCGATGCTCAAATTCACTACAATGGTGCAAATCAAGGATTAGAGACACTAAACGGCTATTAGATTAGCATTACTAAAGTGATTAAATGACTAATTTGTATGCAAAACACATACAAATCACTTTGGGAAATTTGGGAAGCACTTAAAAGGGGTTTTTTAGGAAGTGCTGCAAAACAAAAACACGAGAATCACAAGGTCTCAATAAAAGAATTTTTTTCTTTCCATTGTGTCCTGGATTATTAGGAGCCGCATGATTAATTTGTTGCGCGCTTTCAGCCGCTGTTTCGTGCCTCCAACGCGAGAAAAATATCTTCATCTCTCCCACTTTTCACCGGACTGCTTCATTTATAAAACTCATGTTTCTCTCCATGACTATTTTCTTTCTGTTGATGGCTCTAGCAATTGGATGATGATTTCTCTGTAGTTTAAAGAAAATTTATAGTTTTCTCATGACTTTGAGTTCCTGAAACTGTTGATTTGCTAGGGGTTTTAAAGGTATGTTCAGGGTTTCTTTCGGTTTATGTCGTTGATTTTAAAGGTATGTTTAGGTTTTTTGTTCAATATTCTTTGGCTCATGTAGATGTTATATGGATTATGTTATGCAATTTTATTGATTTCATAGATATAAATTTATCAGTCTCTGTAATTGTAGTCTTTGATATTTATGATTTGGTCTTTTGGTTAGTCTCCCTACAAAATTGTTACTAATAGTAAATATTATTAGAAGAAATTACAATCAGTAAGGCTATTTTTTGTGTAATAGTTAATCACCATTCATTCAATTTGATGTGTTCTTTGTGATGAAAAATTCTAGTATATGTTAACGTATCTTATACGTACAATTACCACTTTTAGGACTTAATTATTCAAACGAGAACTTATTTACTCTAATGACGACCTTATGTACCTTAACGAGGGTTTTTTTGTAATTACCACATAAGTTGTCAAAGTGGTAATATGTGTCCTCAAGTTGTAAAATATTATAATTATTACTTTTAGGACTTAATTACTCAAACAAGAACCTAATTTACTCTAATGAGGACATTATTTACCTTAACATGGACTTTCTCTCCTCATTATGTATGAGAAATGTTAACATACCTCAGTGTTACTCGTTTGTGATATATTTTGCAAATGCTATCCATTTTGTACATTCCCTTAATCAAATGAGAATTACATGTGTTATAATTATATGTTTATTAAGGTTAGATGGAAAAATGTTGTGAGAAAATTTAATGGTTTTGCTAAAAGGAATTACAAATACAAACAAATGCACAAATATTAATTATTTGTATAGAGAAACATTATCTAGTTGATGCTGGTTATCTACAAATGAAAAAACATTTAAGACCAGATAGAGGTGAGCAATATCATATGCTGCAATTTCGACAAGGAACTCAATCATGAGAGAAGAAAGAAATTTTTAATCATAGACATTCATCACTAAAAGGTATAATTGAAAGGATGTTCGGTACTTGAAACAATTGATGGGCAATGATACTATATATACATAGCTTTCATTTGGAAAAGCAAATACATCTTGTTGTTGCTTTAATGTCTATCCACAACTTCATACGACTTTAGTCTATGATTGATCCACAGTTTCAAGCTTACGATGATGATGATGATGATGATGGCCTACTTCCCCAAGCACATGAGGGAGAGATTATGAGGAAGCAAAAAGTGTGTGTGTAAATTAAGACCGGGGTTGTCGTTTTCACGGGAATCGATGGCCCTTAGACACCCATTGGCAAACAAATAACCAAAGATTCTAGCACAAAGATGATGAGGCAAGAGATAGAAAGATGCGAGAGTGAAGTGGATATACAAGTGAGTGTAGTGTAACGTTATTTTAGAATTGAAATAAGTGAAATGTAAGCAAGCAACATAAAGTAAACTAACTAATGCATAAAACATAAAGATCAGGAGGAACATGAAGAGGATAGAAATGATATAATGATTGAGTTTCGGGGTCTACCAAACCCCATAATGATGAATAATGTTCCGGTTATGCATTAATGATCAAGTGATGAATGAATCAAGTCCCGTATCCTAGTCATGTTATGGTTCTAAGACCGTGTTTCAAAAGGTATTCAAATGCCGTATTAGGGTCATTCAAACTCTCTAGGTGTCATAAGGGATTCCTCTATGTTACCTAATACTGAATCCCCTAAAGTGCTTAAGAGGCGTAAAATATCGAAACTAGGAACTCAAACAAGCAAACTCATAAACAATCCTCCACTCCACCGATATTATCGATATGGAGTGGATTCTTTCTAAGGTATTCCTAAGCCTTATTAGGATCCTAGGGACTCTCCGTGGGAGGGTAGAAAGAAAGGAGCCGTAAAAGAACATGAATTAAAGGATCATTTAAGAGTATTCAAGGCTCATCACATATGCTACCAATTGCTTATATTATGCAAAGTTACCAATCTCACACAATCACATCAAGATAGATTGGTTAACATGCCCAAGAAGTGGTAAATTCCTAAACAACTATCCAACACATATTGAATTAGGTAAGCACACATATTTATTCATCTTCAAGTATCCATATAAACTTAAAATCATCATCACATCACAAATGGACTAGGGCACACAACCCTAGTCCCCAATCCTAAACAACTAGTCACACATGCTTAGATTACACATCCATAGTCTCACAATAAACAAACTATAAACTAGGAAAAGATAAAGAGAAGGTTGAGGGATTCTCATGAAGATGGCAGCAGCTCCTTGTGTCACTCAAGTAGTAGCAAGCTCCTCTTCTCTTTGCTCTTGGCCTCCCAATCTTGGTGTTCTTGATGGATCCAAGCATATGTGATGTAGAAGTGCTAGAATGATGGAAAAAACTAGTAAAGGATATAGAGGAGGAAGTGAGGAAGAAAGTTGGTGAAAGAAGGAAAATGATTTGGGTGGTGAAAGGAGGAGAAAACAAGGGAAACACAACCTAGGCTATCTGTCGTCGACCGGTCGACCCTAAACGGGTCACCAAGGGAAGAAATTTTAAGAGGAAGAATGGAGAGAATTGAGTGAGATCTAGGTGAGGGCTGCTATGAAGAGATGAGAGAATGATCTTATTGGCAAAAACTAAGTTTAAATAAGCTAGGGTAGAGAGAAATGAAAGGCTAGGATTAAAGCTAGGGGAATCTAAAGGCTAGATGGAATAAATGAAGGGCAAGGGGATAAATATGCTCATGGGAACAAAAGGAATGAATAATCTATGGGTGACCTTATGGTATCAAGCATACTCCTTACTGATTTTGGACCCTATTGTGGATGAGTCAGAAGGTTGATTTCGTCCTTGACTTTGACTTTGACATTCGGAGTTGACCAAACTTGACTTTGCTTGACTTTTCGGCTTCTTTAGCAATTTTCCAGAATTCTCTTGCAACTCACTTCCAGAACTTGATGTTGATGCTCTAAAGTCGGGGATGACCACGAGTTGACCGACGGTCCTTGGGTTGACTTTTCGTCCTTTTGCCGGAAATGCACAAAAAGCTACAAAACGCGTCCTTTCGCTCCCGATATCAATCCAATGCTCAATTTTCCTACAATGGTGCAAATCAAGGATTAGAGACACTAAACGGCCATTGGATTAGCATTACTAAAGTGATTAGAGGCCTAATTTGTATGTAAATAACATACAAATCAGATTAGAAGAGAAGAAGTTGCTAAAAAACAAAATTCGACTCATCAACGGGAAATGGACGATGTACGCGATAACATTGCAAATCTTCTTATGGTCGGCCAGTTGAAACTCATGCTAAATTGATTGTTAGATTTTCGTTTTTTCTTCTTTTCTTGAAGATTTCAACAAGTTTACAATAGTTTGAAATGGTTGTTTATGGATTTTTTTTATAAGTTTTTGTAATTTTATGTTAATTACATTTAGTTATTATTTTAATATGGATGAGGAGTATATGATTTGTAATATAAAAATAAAAATGCTTTTTCCTTAAGGAGCCAAATACTCTTGATAAAATAAAAAACACTTCTACACTAAATCGAGCTCGTGAACACGAAGTACGTCCAAAACGGAGTCTGTATGAAAGAGTTATGATTCACGGAAGTTAGATTACTATTTTTGAAAGTTTCTTTTTTTAGGAGTTTCCGTTTTTAGGGGTTTCCATTTGTGGAAACTCGATTCTCTCTCCTCAGCCTGATACTCTCTCTCGTGCTACAGTGCTGCCGGCTTTTCCGGCCGATTTCTCCTTACTCCGGCCACCTCAGGCCGTGAGACTTGTCTCATTTTCTTCATCTCTTCCTCCTTTTCAACCTCATAGCAATTTCTTCCATCGAATTTCAGTGTGTGAAGAGAAATCTAGTAGAGAAAAACCTTAAAACTGTTCACGACCCCGAACTCGTTTTCTGGCCAAATCGGACCAAGTCACTCACTGGGCTTTGAAGCCCTCCTCACGGCGTGTCTATCCACACCAGTCTCACCCCACTGCGACGTCGGACGGCGGCGGATCGGAGGTTTGAAGATTTGACGATTTCCGAACCTTTTCCAGCAAGATCTGGCCAATCCAAGCCAAATCGGACTTTGAGGCAGGTATAAAACTAGTTCTACTTGTTGTAATCTACCAGATCAACGGTTTAGATCTTGTTGATTAGGAGTTTGTGTCGACAGCGTGTGGGCAGTGTGGCCCACCCGCAGCCGCTTGTGGCGGCGCGTCCGACCTCCTTTGTTGACGCATTTAAGCTCATTGGCTCACATTTCTCTTTACGAGCGTGTTAGTATAAAGTTTGAAGGAGATTGTTGAAGTTTAGAAGTTATCCGATTAATTTATGTTCGTTATCGCACGAAATACGATTGAGTTTACTGCGTGGCCGTCAGATGGTCACCAAAGTTGTTTAGGATGTTAAGATAATTATTTAAAAAGTATTGAACGGTTGGATTATGGGAATTTGATCGATTGGTTAATTAAAGGATAATTTTGATTCTTGGGTTCGATAATTAGTTTTTATTCGTTCAATTTATCGAACCGCGACGATTCGACCAGTGGATTTGTCGTCAAGGGTGATGGATGATTAAAGTTATCGATGAGGAATTTATTAGTAGGGGTGAAGGTTAGAATGTATCGTTGGATTAGTGTTGCGAGAATTATCGAGAACCCTATTTGGGTTATTGAAATAGATTGCGAATTATTGTTTCGTCCGTCAATTATTTATCGTTTTTAATTCGTGATGTTCAGGAGGACGTTGAGGAAGACCTTGACGGACGTCAGGCTTAGCGGGCCATGTGTGAGTGGACAATTGTTTTAAATTAAATTATGCATGCAATATGTTTTTCAGAAATATTTATGATTTTAGAAATTATTATTGATTTATGAGTTAATTGTTGATTTCGTGAGAATAGAGTTTAGTTTAGAGAGAATTATGCTTCAGTTATTCAATAGTATCATCAGTAAATCTAGTCATCAGTATGTTCAGCAGAGTGTTCAGTTTCTGGAAATTCTAGTAGTCAGTGTCCAACAGTCAGAATCCAGTAGTCAGTACTTAGTATACAACATTCAGTATTTAGTCATCAGTATCTAGTTTTGTAGGGGGTAGTACCTCCTTCAGTTAGTTTTTAGGGGGGGGGGGGCAGTACCTTCCAATCACGTGCACATGTTTCAGCAGAGGACCCATGTTAGTTTATCGACTAGTGGGCATCTGGGAGGTAGGGACTTCAAGATCACGTACGCCCTGATCCAGCGTGCGGACCTTCGGGGTCCGGTTGGTAATACTTGCATGAGAGGCGTCTTGGGGTGTAGGACCTTACAGGCGACGTACGGCCAGACGTACAGACTCATTCAGATTCCACAATTTAGTCAGTTCAGTTCAGATAAGTCAGTTCAGTTCAGTTCTTCAGACGAAATTTCAGATATCCAGCCCAAATCTCAGTGTCAGCCAGATAGGTTTCTTAGTTTTGAGGAAGGTTCATGGATTTATAGTTTTATTGAGTTTTCAAATAAATAAATTGCATGCATGGTTTTAGAGAAATAAGTTTTAGGAAAACATTAAAATTAGGGTAAAAACCTGATTTGGTACCTAAACTATTCCGAAATGTATATTTTGGTACCTACAAATTTTTTTTACCCAAAATGGTACCTGAACTATTGCACCATTACTCAAAATGGTACATCCGTAACTCAAAATGGTACATCCGTAACTCAAAATGGTACATCCGTAACTCAAAATGGTACATCCGTAACTCAAAATGGTACCTACAAATTGTGTCATTACCTAAACTGGTACCTGAACAATTACAATATTACCCAAAATGGTATCTGAACTATTGCGCCATTACCCAAAATGGTACCTAATTGGATCATATTCAATTACGGAGGTACCATTTTGGGTAACAACGCAATAGTTCAGGTACCATTTTGAGTTTTTACCCTTAAAATTATTTCCTTTAAAGTTTGTTATAACTATCATCAGTTTTCGTCCACTCACTCTAACAGTTTTCGAATATGCTTTTCCCTGGGCCATTCGGTTTAAACCGCCCAGATTGCAGATAGTTGAGGTCGGATCGTGCAACGAGTCGAGGCATAGATTTTCAATATCTTCCGACATCTACCAGTAGGCCTTTATCGGTTTTATATGTCTTACGTTTAATAAGTCTAGACTGCTCTGAAATACCAACTTTTGTTTTGTAAATTAAATCGAATGTTGAATATTTTGGGGTTAGAGACCCTTCTTGTATAAGTGAGTTTAATTGTGGAGGATTGTGATTTTTATGTGGTGAGCAAGTAGTGCTCAGGAGTTGTGGTTGGATTCTGTCATTAGAAGTGTAAAAAGGTTTTTTGCAGGTTTTGGGTAGTCCACTTTTAGGGGAGAACATGTTGAATTTTAAGTATGGTCTCTTCTAAGGTGGGCCCCGCAGGGCCACCTCGGATTCCAGAGTGGAATCTGGGGCGGGTCCTGTCACATGCAAATTCCCTAAAGCGCTACTAATGAAAAGCTTTTTCTAAGAAGTGATCCCATACAAGTCCTCTATCTCTTTGAGAGTCGTTTGAAGCATAAAATTAATACATCAGTTAAGAGAATTTAAGGGGGATGATTCAGTGTTCCTCAAATTGCATTTCTATTGCCAAAAAACTGGTGGCTAAACCCTTTAATAAGAATTTCTCTCCTCACTATGACAACAAACCCACAAGAATAGTATTATAACCCCAGTTATACTAGTCCACAACTATAGCTACTTTCCATTATTCAAGAAGCCATTTATTTGTTAGCTCAACGAATTCTTAGTGGGTGGACTCGATTGAGAGTCGTCAATGTTCTTGCTTAACCGTGCACCAACAAACCACCCCATTTTTTGTGATATCCAAAAAGTGCCATCTAATCATCATATCAGTTAAGATACGATGTGATCCATACCGAACTCCCCATAACATGAAATCCACAACGTACCTACTTCATCTTACTTCCAAACAAATCAAGTTCTGAACACCTCTTCCAACCTAAAAACCAATCCTAACCACCATACCAAGATCAATCTCAAATTTACCAAAATCTTGAACGCGTTTGGAGAAAATGAGAGACGAGAGGGAGGGTGGAAAGAGAGAGACCAATAATCTCAAGAGAATGGAAGAAGTCGGTTAGTTGGTTAACACCTAAAGTTTGGGAGGCTTGATTGACTGTGGACAAGATCGAAATCATAGGCAACGATTGATACACAAGCATTTATGCACGTATTTCTATCCTTAATCACTTGAATTAAGCTAATTTCGAGGCTAAATTACATCACTAATCCACTTTTGTTTATATTGTAAGTGAAATAAGCAAAGGAAGGAAAACAAGCGAAAAACGGTGGTCGGTGCGGTTCGATTCTATGTCCAACCCTAATACTCATTAGTGACATGCTACAAGTAGTTAGGCAGTTACCTAAGTATCACTATTTGATAAACGAGATTGATCTCCCCATAATCTTTATATTTTGTATGTATTTTAATTTTGGAATATGATTAATATGAATCTTGTTTAATTTTCTCTTTCATTTATATATTGGTCCATGTAGTTCCACCTTTCGATATTAATAACTGTATGTAGTTTGGCTGCAATGTTATTAAAATTGATGGCAAAAATTGAATTAATTTTATTTAATGAAATCTAGTTGATCCAATCATAATTTTCTTCACAGATGTGGATGTTGCCTTCCCTCAAAATTAAAAGCGACAAAAGAACGAAAAAAAGGGCCCTAAACGAAAAAAAGAAGAAGAGAAATACACAGGAAACAGACAACCGTAAGTTTTATTTAGAATTAATTTCATTTTACATCTCTGATCTTTACATTTTCAATCATTTGTGCCCATGAACTTCTATTTTCATCACAGGTGCCCTTGTATTTACCAATTTTAATCAATCTTGTCAAATCATTAGCTTTTCCATTAATTATTTTGTTAATTAATAACGTGACTCTAATTAGTCCCTTTTTATATATGATGATGTTTCATTGATGTGGAATGAAAAATCATATCGTAGGTGACGAGTATTGGAAAAGATTTCACAAAATAATTGATTGAAAAACTAAAGGGTTGATAAGATTGATTAAAATTGGTAAATACATGAATATCGATAATAACATTAGAAGTGTAGGGACACAAATAATTTAGAGCATAAAGTTCAGAAAGCTAAAATGAAATTTACTGTTTAATTTATTTTTGTTAGCAACTGTGAAGGTTTATTTGGATGAAGAAACAAGGAAAATTCTTCTGTCAACCAGCATCTGCTGTCAATCAGCAGCGTGGGAGACACGTGCTTAATATTTTAATAGCCATCAAGCGATCTCAGCCATTCGATGTCAATCCGAGTCGTTAGTTAATGCTTACTTTGTTATGTCAGTCAACGTCCAGCGTTAAGTTAGAGATGGATCAAAAAACATTGGTCAGGATGATTTCGTGATTGAGGAGGGAGAGGATTTGTTGTCGGCAAGGTCTGGGTTTAGTGTCAAAACGAGGTCAATTGTTGCTTTCACAAGGACATGAACACCGAGGGGATCGGTGGTGGGTCTGTGGCTGACCGCCTTGTTATAAGGCCTGAATATCACCGGCATATGAGGCTCTGCGAACGCTGACAGCTTGAGGTACCATGAGACCCGTCGCAACCCGTTTGACCCGACCCGGACCTATCTCCTCCTTCCGGCCTCCTTCTGCGACGAAACCACCACGGTTGGCTTCGCCTCAATACCCTCTTCGTCCCTACTGTGGTCTCTTTCATCAATTCTCAACCTCGCCGCGACCCATTTGACCCGACCCGAAAACATCTCCTCCGTCTGGCCTCCTTCTGCGACGAGACCACCACCGTTGGCTTCGCCTCAACACCCTATTCCTCCCTATTGTGGTCTCTTTCATTGATTCTCAATCACGGTTGCGGATCGGAGCCCGCAAATTTCGCCAAAGCCACCGCTGGTATACCCAAAATCCCAGATCCCATTTGGTCAATCTTAGATTCTTCAACCTCCTTCACCGAAATACTAGAGGTTATGTGGTGAGTAGTGTGGTTGGATCCAATTTCCCCAAATTTTAGGTTAGTTCTGTCGCGGAGGCTGCATTTTTTTTTTAACTGGCTAAGGGTGTGATAACGGAGACATACGGCCACGTGCGCGGCACATGGGCTGTGGACATCACCGAGGTGGACTGAAGACTCTCCCGAAGAAACAAAAGCAAAGGAAGGCAAAACATAAAGAAAAAAGAAGAACAAAAAAATTACGCTGCCTTTGAACTTCTGAAATCAAAATTTAATTGGGTGCAAACAAAACATGCAGACTCAGTTGTATACTCTTCTGCTTCAATTTATCTGGCCAAGCGGTCGAATGCCTTTCGCATTCTAGGCCGATAGAAGTCAATAACCAAGAAATCAATCCCGGGAAACTCACACCATGGAAGGTATTATTGCTTCTCTTCTATCTGATATCATTATTGAGATATGGGTTTTCTATTTTTGATCGATTTGTGTGAATTTCTTGCATTGGATTGTTTGTTTATAATTGGGATTTTGAATTTTGTTGTACGCATGGAGAATCTGTTGTGATGGTAAAGAGGGCATCCGGATTTTGAATATTGGAGGGGTTGGTTGCTAAAAAACTGAAAAGAATGAAGGAAACTAGGGTTTTTGATTTGTAGTTATATCATGTTGGTTTTGTGTTTGCTACTGTCTTGCTGAATGCTGAGTACCAATGCTAGTAGAGTAATATTTAATTCTCTTTTTGGGCGCGAGTCTAATGTATATTCATGATTTCATTTAGTTTCTATGCTGTAAGCTTCCTACATTTTTCATTACGCACAAAAGTTTTGGCCTTGGGGTTTTAATTTTTTAATTTTCTGATTTCATATATCATTGGCACAAAGACTATTAATCACCATGATAGTGGAAATTTTAGGCAATGCTTGAATGTTTGTGAAGAATGATGCCTCGACGGTTTTTCCTGGTAGGTCGTTATGTATGAATTCTTTTGTAAATTCTATAGTCAATATTGCAATATATTTGTCCAAGGGATCATCTTCTAACTTTCCAATTTGAGCATATAGAAATGAAGTGGTGAAATATTTTTGGAAAGGTTAGTTAAACTAGGATAATTTATATAAAAGATTCCTGCAACCTAGTTAGGTAAAATTGCATATTCTTCCTACCATTTTACATTTCACTCAGAAGGTCAATAGTTATGGAGGCCATCTTATGACTTATTGTCCCAAAAATAAAGAAGTCTCGCAGTTATAGTAATGTTAATGAAGAAAGTTATCCATGTGAAAATTGTTCTAGAATAACTTTGTAAGAGTTCTAGAATCTAGATTTTGGATTGCTTTCAAATGGTTAGCACTGCTGAATGGTGGATGGTGACAACTTTTGATTCCCCTGTATTTTTTTTTCTTTTTTTTTCTCATGGTTACCCTTGTTTTTCTCCTCTTTCCAAATCTGAGGTGGGGGACAAGACTAGAATTCGTTTTTATGTGAGGTTCCTTATTTCGGGAAGTATTCAAGTGATGGAGAAGTGGTAGAAATTGATATCCTGCATTAATGATATTGCTTGTGTTCTGATAGGAGAGTTTGGGCTTTCTAGAATTCTGTGGTTTTTTCTTCCAAGTCCTTTCTATCTTTGTTAGAGAATCCAACCATAACCTCTGGCTACTGCCAAAGTATAGTTTTTAGCCTGGCTGGTCCTTATAAATTTATTTGGGAAACTACCACCCATCATGTGCTGTCTGGGCCTCGATTTGGACGCTGTGGTGTATAAGTAACTAGAGAATCTTTGAAAATAGGCCCTACTTGTGCTTTACATCACTTCTACTGCCTATCCCTTTGAAGGAGAAGCAGTAGGGAGCTCAAAGAGCAGTATGACTATATGTTGACTACTGTAATTCAAACTATATGGGTGTTAAAACATGGTTCAATTGTTATACGCTATAATATTGAGTATCTGTATTTTTGGCACGGTCGATATTCTAAATGAGGTTTTGTCGATTCCTATTTTCATTCATATGCACATATCCTGAAGTTAGCTACTGTATTATTTGCCACCAAACTTTACTACCACCCCGAAACTCAGTATTTGTTTTACATTCAAATGGAATATTATATCCATACCTGGTAGCTGATTATTCTACGAATCTGTAGCGAATCTGTCATCATATATATATATACACATATATATTCATTTATTCTACGATTTCATTTTGTGACTAGTGTAATCTCTTTTATTTTGTGGTTGATGTAGACTCAAATGAAGTACATTCTGAGGAGAATAAAGCTTCCCTTGATAATAATAAGAAAAGAGTACTCAAGACACCAGCCCAGCTTATGGCTTTGGAGAAATTTTATAATGGTGAGAGTGCTTCTCTTTTCATATTCTTGTTAGCCTTGCTCAGTTTCAATCTTCTCAAAGAAAAAATGTTTTAACTTTTTCCAGAGCATAAGTATCCTACAGAAGAAATGAAAACACAACTCGCGGAAGATTTAGGATTGTCAGAAAAGCAGATATCTGGATGGTTTTGCCACAGAAGGTTAAAAGACAAAAGACTGTCTAGAGATGAAACATGTGCAAATGGACGGCAAGATCGTTCAAGTGGTGTTATTCAGGATCGCGCTAGTGGACTTGGGCAAGACTCATGCGGTAGCACTAAAGACTATAGGTATGTTGATCCTAGGGAGGTTGAAAGTCGGAGGCTTTCTGGGCATGATTTCCCAGCTGCAGATATCACTCGTGAGCATCGTGTTCGTTATACAGACAGAGTTGTTGGCATGGATAATACATCTTCAGAAAGTAGCTCATCTTTACAAGATAGGTTCTCTACTCAAAATGATGATCCATATGATATGGAAACTTCTAGATACGTAACTGATAATGGAGTCTTTTCACCCTTAAATTCCAAGGGCACAGAAAACATGGGATATAAGCCCTCAGGGTATTTGAAGGTGAAAGGTGAAATAGAAAATGCTGCTATTACAGCTGTTAAGAGGCAACTCGGGAGGCATTATCGGGAGGATGGTCCTCCATTAGGTGTAGAATTTGATCCACTTCCTCCTGGTGCATTTGAATCCCCTATGGATCCAGTGCATGGTAAGTCATAACATATTTTCTGTTACTAGAAAAAATTTCATTTTCAATGCCTGATCACTGTTTTTCAGATCTTGTTGCTTAAATATTGATGATGTCGTATTCCTCTTACTTTGCTTTATGTTAGCATCTTGGAATGCTTACAAGAGAAGATTAAAATATTAAATATTTCTATTTTTGGTGAATGATTATCAACTGCATGGACTGGCTCACAAAGAGTCAAACAAACTGTGAAATGGCTTAAATGTTGCTTTTGGGGGTGAGATGATAATAGTTTATGAGAAAAGTATAGTGACTATTGTGTAGGTTTTATTTTTACTACAAAATTGGTTAATCTGCTCTGTGCATAGATAATGTAGATATAGCCTATTTGAGTAAAAGCATTGAAAAAATATTTTTACAGTGTGTGACATCACTGACATGTTATTACACTTTAATGAAGATTATACAAGCTATTGGAAGGCTGGTGCTTATAGTCTTACCTCTTGGCTTTCAGCATAAACACAGAAATCTTGAACTTTAAGTCTATTTTCTGTTTTGTGCAATTGTAAGGAAGTGCTTTGTTTTCTTTCCATTCTTGTAAACTTTGCTCCTTGTTTGGACTTCTAGTTCACAGTTTGTTTAAACAACATATCTTTCATCTCAAAACAAAAAGAAAAAAAAATGTAGAGCCTTCAAGTTAATCTGATGTTATATGATATAAGCTCCCAACAGATGAAATTTATGTAAACCTAGCTTTTGGAACAGTGATAATATATACTTTAACCTAGCTTTTGGAACTGTGATTAACATAAACTAGCCCTCTCGCAAGGGCTTGTGTTTGCTTTCCTATATTCGGGCTACTTTTTAATTTTTAATCCTTAATACATGGGTACTTGTGAACAAATTGGAGTAATTGCAGGAAGAATCAGAGTTTACTTGTATTTAGTGTCTGTAAATGTTACATAATAGACAAAACTGTCGTCATGGGATAAGGTGGGTTGAGTATATTAGGCGTAGTTCTTGGAAAGAAAGTGTCAATACAGAGGGAATCCCGTTTCTGTCATCGTTTATGGCTCTACTAGATACAGAGATTCTCATCTGCCATTTGCAGATGATATAATTCTTAAGTGAGCAGAGCTAATTCAATCTGTTATCATTGCTCGAGTACCTTTGTGCCTTGTCTGGAATAAGATTAGTAAGTCAAATTTCTTTCAGTAGACTCTTGGTGGTTCACTGTTTGTACTTTTAAAAGTTATTTAATGAAATTTTGTTTCTTACATACAAAGAAAAATAGAATTAATAGAAATGTTATTTATCGGGCATAAGCTTGGAAGAGAGCAAAGTGGAGAGAGTAGAAAATTCTATGGGCTATTGGGTACGGTTGTGGTCCTCGTGCCTATGAAGTATATGGGTGTTCCTTTTGGCCGATGGTGAAACACAGATCAAGAAGTGTGCATGTGCGAGTCAACGGGCGATTAGGTGTAAGGCGCAGCGAAGCTGAGTGGTGGAATCTCTGTGGGTGCACAACCAACCAACTTTGATCTTCAAAGGGTACGAGTGGTGGCATGCCTTTCGGGACCCCAAAGATGGTGAACTATGAGGACCCGATCTGTGGGATTTGGTTTGGAAAAGGTAGAAATAAGTTTGCACAATTGGAGGAGGATTTTCTTTCAAAAGGAGACAAATCAACCCCAATTCAATCTATGCATGGAAGCATGCCTACTATTTTTGTCCTTGTTCAGAATTTCGTGTGAAGAGTGGCTAAGAAATTGGAAAATCTGATAAGGAACTTTTCGGTGTAGAGGAAGGCAGGATGGAGCATTTTTTAGTATTTGGTGATTCAATGTAACGAGATGAGTTGTCTGGGGTAGTTAGTCTATTGAAAGATGCAAAAGTTTTTAAAGCTTTTTTTTTTGGTTAGTGGCTTTGAAGGTGCCCTTTGGAAAGAGCCCTTGGGGAATGCTGTAATTTGAAATATGTATGGATCAATGTAAATGGGTGGGAAGCAAAAACAGTTGAGGGCTTCAAGTCAAAGTCTTGAAAGATGTATCCCAATTCTGGGGGTAGGCAATCTATTTGTAAGAAGCAAAGCATTTTTAGCTTTTTGGCGTATGTAGTTTTGGAACTTCCTTTTGGAAAGAGAACCTTTGTGGCATGCTGTAATTTGGAGTAAATATGGGCTAATGAAAATGGGTGGAAAAATTAGATTTGAGGGGTTCAAATCAAAGTCCACTGTGAGACGTATCCCAAGGGTTTGAATGTTCTTCTGGGTAACATCAGTTAATGGTAGGAAATAGGGCTACAGTAAGATTTGGGGACAGTTTGGGTGGAGGATAATTCTTGAAGAATTTGTTCCCTGGCGGCCTTTTTAATTTCTCGAGGTATCACAATTCTACCAATGCTAGCTTAGCTGACCCTTCTCTTTTCCCACAAGTTGTGATTTTGGTTTTAGGGGGAATTTAAATGATGCTTGTGATGTGGGAACTATCCTCAGTGTTGTTGTTTCTGGATGTGCTTGCTTCCATCCTGCTACAGAGAATGCAAGAAGATGGAGGCTATATTCTTCTGGGTTTGTCGAGTAAATCATATTTCTGTCTGGCTGTTTTCTGAGTGAGAATTCTGATTTGCTATATTTTTATCCTCTGGTTTGATCTTGAAAGCAAGAGTCCCACCTAATGTTAAGGCCCGTCCTTGGATGATGGTGCATGAAAATGTTTGATCTTGTGATATGATCAAAACGGATAACATTAGCTTACCTTTTGCCTCATGCATGCCAAATGCGGAGGTAGAAGCAGGGGGCAGTATTAATCATGTGTTTCTATGTTGCCCAATGGCTTTAAGTCCAGTGGAAGTTGCTTAGCACGAGGCTAATGTGAGTTGGGTGGTTCCATTGTTCCGTGTTTCTCTTTCTGTTTGTAAAACACAAAGGGTTTGGATTTGGTAAGAAGGCTCAGTTTCTCTCGGGATCCATGATGCTAGTTTTGTTTTGGTTAATTTGAATGGAGAGGAACAAAAGGGTTTCTGAAGATCATAGCTTGGGGCAGACGAGCTTTGGGGAAAAGTAGTTTCAGACCCTCCTTGTGGGCTTTGATCTCTTCAGAATTTTGAGATCTTGCTATTTCTTCTGTTCTTCTACACTTCAGGAGTATGTTGATCAGGTTTGGTTTGTGTTTATTGAACGAAACTAGTTGGCTTTTGTCAAGTAGTTGGATCTTTCATATATTATATTACATTAGTAGTTATGATGATTAGTGGATTCAGGAACTTTGTACTTCTGTTAGATTTGCAAATACAAAAATGTAGGTTTTACCAAAAACAATTACTAATTTTCAGTCTTTTGTTTTTCTCTAATTACTAATATATTTTTGAAGTTCACCGCTCTCTCCTGGCATCACACGTTTACCCATTTTCTTAGGCACATGCTTTTGTAGAATACTAGTTTTACAAGAGAGTTACCGCTCCTCGTAGGTTGTAAACCTTGGGTTTTGTCATGCTTCTGCACTGATGTCTATAGTTTTCTTTTACCGCTTAGCAATGGCTCCTGTCAACGAGTTGAGGGTGGCTGTGATGCAGAATACAATTAACTAAGGAAACTACTTAACTTAAGACTATGGTAAGTTAGGGATATGGGTATTTTATTTGACCTAGGGATCTTAGGAATTATCTTGTCCTAGTTGTTAGAACTATCTGTGCTTGTATTTAGGAATTCTCTTCTGTTTGTGATGTTGCCCCCATTTGATTTAAACTGGAATGAGTATTGTTTATGCTTCAAAAATATATAATTCAAGTTAAAGGAAGATCAGACTCTGTCATAGTAATATGATGTCATAGATATTTTTCCTGAACGAGGAATGGAATGGGGGGAAAGGAGATTGGATTGGGGTGAAGGGTTGGAGGAAGAGAGAGGTGTTAAAAAAAATGATTTTGCTGTAATTTCATTATCGCATCAGTGTTTTTTGCTATAATTTACATTTTTGTACTATTAGATGTGTATGAAATGTAAGTGGAGAGAATTTAATTGAAACCTACTCGGGAGTTCTTATTTTTTAGGCGTGTTTGTTGCAGAAGCTGCTCATTAGTTCCCGTAAAACTCTCCCTCTCTTTTATTTCATAGTTAGTCTCAAGCTGATTGTGGTTTGCTTTTTTATTCACATTCTTCAGTATCTTAGTATGAAGTTTGAATTTTGTTTGAATATGTATACATATATCTAGTACATATAATATACACATATTTAGATATATTAGGTTCTTGCATAGTAGGCTTATATTCTGTTATGTTCAATGCTAATGCAGAACCGTCAATTGGTGGGGATGCTGCTGTTCTCCATTCTCCTGACACATCTGGAGTTAAAAGGCCATCAAGTCCAAGCTCTGTAAGTGAACACTTCTGACATATTTGTGTTATATTTTGACATTTCTAGTTGGGGGGAATACTCTGTTTGATTTAAAAGATGATTGTTGTGTTTGAGGGTGTAAGTACATGAGTGAGCTAATTTACTTGTTAATTCTCGTTAGACAAGATAATTATGGTGAGGAAAATATATCCAATCAATTGATATTAATTCTGAATTGTGATGTGCCATCTGTTATTTGTATACCTTCAAACGTTAGTCCTCAATGCCTATTTTAAAGCCGTGTTCTGTTACTGGTTGAAGTACAGAAAATAAGACTCTGCTTTTGGTAATCCGAATATCATAAAGTGTTATATTATCACAATTGAGATGTATATTTTAACCTTTTTTCTGGACCAATTGCATTCAAAAGACCTCCCTACTCCTATTGATGGCAAGATTCAATCCTAGGGTGCTGGTACGGATCAAGGGACTTCACCATTGCCTGGAAACTTTATCAAGCTTCACCTAATAGAAATATGAACTTTTGATCTTCGCTACATTTATCAATATTTCATTTTGTGCGCTTCTGGATATCCTCTAAATTTTTGGGTGGAAATTTATTCAGTCAGCTGTCATAGGACTCATAAGACATTAGGTGTTCCATGCGTCCATATAACTGATTGGTTTAACTAAATTTATTCAGCTGGCGTAGGACTTGGAAATTTCGATCTAATGGATCAATATTGAAACCTGCGACCGTTCATCGATAGTGATATCGAATAATCCACTGATCATTTCATAAAATATTAGTATCGGTATGTTCATCATGTCCGTTATTTTCATCCTTGGGTGGACCCAAAACTGGGTTTGCTGTTTGTTGTTTTAATTCTTCTTAATATCACTAGAGTGAAAAACTGGAAGACAATAATCTGAGTATCAGTGTTAACCAACCAACCACTTGTGTTATTCTTTGCACCTCCACTTGTGTTTTGTTGTAAGCAAAATAATTGGTTGTTAATAATTGGAATCCTCGAAGCAAAATGAACTCTTCTATAATGTGTTGTATTTACTTTAAGTGGATTCTATATTAACAGTCTCGAAACTGTTGAGCTCTTCCTGCCTCCCCTCTTCTGATATTCTTTCCACCTTTTCATGGCCTTGCAGAGATATGAAGTATATAATTCCAAGTTGAGTTCCCAGGGTTTGTATAGGCAGCAGGAAGATCCTGGTAAGATGCATGGGGTTGATATGGCGGAGAGGAAATCTTGCAAGCAATTGAGACAAAAGTCGACTTATCTCAAAGATACCAATTCTTCTGCTGGCCTAAACTCTTCTTTGGATATCTATGACAAATTTCCTGGAGGAATGTCTGCTTATAATGGTAATAGGAAGAACAGAATGAGCTCTAAGCTTGGCCACTATGGTAGAAAAATCACTAGTGAGCCAACAGAGCCGTGGTTAAATGAGTCTGATAAAGTCCGTAGCCCCAAGATTGGCCAAAGGAGCAAGGCTTCAAAATCTATTGTTAAGTATTCCGAGACTCATGACACAGAGAGAGGACGGTTTACGATGATTGCACGGGTACTCCTCTATGCCTTACTACTCTGGTATCAAAAGTACTTGGCTTCTAATGTCTGTGACTATTTTCTAATTGCTACATGTGCCAGGAGGAGAAAGTGGATGGAGAATTTAAGGCCATGAAAGACTATCAAAATCCACTTGGAGCAATGATGACAGATGAAATGGCGGTGAGTTTCAATTTTGATGGGACAATATTAATGTCTTAATGTGCATGCATGGCATACTTAAACGCCTACTGTTGCGTTTGTGTATATGCATAGATGCCTACCATTACGTGTGTCGTATGGTGGTTTTGCTTTATATTGACAGCCTTTTTTCATTGCTGATGAAGGTTGCAAAACAAGGCAGAGTTAATTTCCCTCAACGAGACTATGCAACAAATTTGTCATTTTCTCAAATTCCAGAGCGTAAAAATCAGATTAAAGGGTTGGTTTAAATATCCATCATCCGTTTAATTGCATATCTGCAAGTTGTACACTTATGTGCTTGTTTTTCCTTAAATTTGTGCCCTTGTTTTGTTTTTCTTTTTAAATTCTATAGTGGCTTTGTAAAGTGCCATATTTCCCCAGAACACATTTAAGTGTCTGACACTTGTTACTGATTTTGAAGTATCAAGGTTATAGAAAGATGTGATAGATGGTTAGCTATTCTAGGTTGGGTTGTAGCGGAGTTCATCGTGATTAGCTTCACTTTTATGGTCGAGTGACTGTGGCATTTGACTTAACCATGATGACATGCTATTTTTAGGAATAAATTCGAGGTATTTTATAAGGCTTTGACTTTGATGAGTTGGTTTCCATATAAAGAGCTTTGTCACTAATTGAATAATCAAGAACCAAAAGTTTTTACATAAATTTAGATGCATCCTACATTCTCAGTACTGTCCCAGCATAAAATAATTCATTTTGTCTTTTCATTAGAATTCCTTTTAGGATTAAATTGGGCAGAGCATCACTTGATCTATGTTGTGAGCATTATTCTTCTTTTTTTGTTTTTTTTTGGCACAAATGTTGTGTGCATTTTTAACATCAAGGACTAAAATTAATTCCTGCATAAATATTCATTGATTCAGCATTGCTATTCGCTTTCTGACTGCATTGTGCATATATTAGAACTGCCATGGAGATGCCATCTAGCTTCAGTGAGGATGAAACTGCAGAAACCAACTCTTCTGTTGATTGAGGATCCTGCAATTGAAGGATGATAAGCTTGAAGGGGGTTCTCAAATCACAAATCTATAGAGATGTACAGTTGAATAGAGCATGTATTAATTTAAGTACATCGGAAATACTATATGTGGCAAAATTCAAACCACCGGTTTGTTTTGCCAATCTCGTCGATCAACTGTTAATATGTGTAGAATTTTTTGGTTTTCTTTTCTGATACAATTTTTAATTCTTTCAAGAGAAGATAATAGAGATGACAGTTCGATTGTAAATCTCATCTGTCTGGATCTGCTAGGGGTTAGGGTATTAAAAGCAAAGCTGATACAACTTCCAACTATGTTATTGTTTTTTGTTTGTTAAATGTACCACAACTAAATTTGGGTTTGCTTTGATTTTATAATTGGAAGAGATTGTCACTTATTATTGTAGTAGATATATATGATTTCAGATTCAGTGGGGGTCTTTGGAGGTATTGGTGCTTTGAATTGTACTTTGATTGCCAAAGCCTCATAATTATCTGTATCTTTATATTTGAGAAAAATTAAAACCCATTGAAGGAATGATCTCACCGTTTTAGTATGCGAATCTAGTCATTGTTACAAATATATTCCATCGTCGCTTTATATGCAGGTGGTTGGAAACTTGGAATGTGGTTTGCTTATGACCAAGGCTTTACATATTAAGGGAACGTGGGATGTCTCTTCCTAATTCCTTCATTCACATTTATTCTTTATTTTTTTAAGCATACTTCACGACAATTTTTTTCTTTTTTTTTTTAATTTTTTTTTCTAGTCTTTGTTTTGTCGACCTGCTCTCTAGCTTGGGTTTTTCTGGTTGTGACGGTTGTTTCCTGGCTTTTCTAGTTTGTGACGACTCTCGTTTGCTTGACGAACAAGCCATGCTATGTAAATGGAAGCGTAAAGTTTCTAAATCAAGGGATTCAAACAAGGAAGTGAGTCCTCATCATTCTTATTACCAATTCCCTAGAGAAAGCAAGGCGAACAACCTCACAATTTCACATCAAAGTAGATTAAACACATGATCAAAGAGTTGGTTAAGTTCCTAAACAAACATCTAACACAATTGAAGTAGATAATAAACATACTCATTCATCAAAACAACATACATAATCAATCAAGAGTCAATTACATCTCTATGGACTATGACACACAACCCTAACCTCCAATCCTAGCAATTACTCACACATGCTCAAAATATACATCTCAAATTACAAGTATGAAAGCTAGTAAAGTAAGTAAAAGTGTAGAGAAGTTGAGAAATGCTCAATGAGATAGTTAGCACCCCTAAGGTGAATCAAATGTGAGTGCAAGCTCCTCCTTTTTTTTTTTTTTTTTCGTGGCTAAAAGAGGAGAAAACCTTGTTATTTTTGGACCACAACATTTAGATTTTTGCCTCACAAAAGGTTCAATAAAGTGGAAAAAGCATAACGACATATTGTGCTGCCAACACTGATATAACGAGGGGTGCCTCTCCCACGTACATTTGGTAAAATTAACTTATGGTCTATAAGGAATTGGTTGAGTTTGAACTACTAATTAGGGATGGATGAACGAATGAAATAGCATTGGCTTGGAAAGTTGGAATGTTGCATCATGGATTTGATAACCACACCATCCCACTATGCTATGCATGAGAAAGGTGAACAACATAGGACCACTTGAAGAACGGGGCCAGATTTCTGACTTGTTAAGCGACTTTTGTAAAAGGTGCATGCACCTCCCAAATCCCATGTTGGTATCAATCAATAAGCAAGCATGATTCTGTCAAGGGCATCATGAACCTCTCTTAAGGACACATTGTAATTATTATTTTTCTTATAAAAATATTACAAATAAAATTCCTTTGAAATTTTAAACAAATATTTATCAAATAATACATATTGAGAAATATATTTGAAAAGTGATTAAATCAAAACACTATTGTGGCTACATGGCTAATTTCTTGGCCATAAGCCGGCAATTTGTCTGCGATCTTATTAGCTTCTATGAATAAGCCCACACTGAATTTGAAAAATAAATTTTATCAGGTTGAGGAGAAATTTAGAATCACCTTGGGCTTCAATAGAGTAAAATCTTGAAATGGTATATAGACTATAACAAATTGCAATTTTTAGTACATACTTATGTTTAGGCAATCCTCTGATACGTACCTAGACTATTAAATTGGAGTGTACGATGACACATGTGATCAAATTAAAAGTCTAGGTGCATAGTGATCTTAGGAGTAACGTTATGAGAGATAAAAGGAATTTAACCCAAATTTTTTAAAAAAATCTAGGACTAAATTTAGTTTATTATCCTGAACTTTAGATCGAAAATCAGGTCAATTCCTGAGATTTCACTTTCATTAGCAACACTTTTCTACTTACCAACTTCATCAAAGTGGGTCCAACCGTTAGCCAATCCATCAAGTGTTGACTTGCTTCAAATGGGACCCATCGTTTGTTGATATGGAATGCCAAGTCATCTTGAGTGCTTACATGGTCGTGGTGGATCCACTTTAATGATGTGACATGTTTTGATTTGTGGAGTGGGTCCCACCATGCTCAACAAAAATATCAAGCATTTCCCCAATGACAATGACGTGGAATGCCAAGTCATTTCGAGTGCTAACGTGGTGGTGGACCCACTTTGATGATGTAGCATGTTTTGATTTGTGGAGTGGGTCCCACCATGCTAAACAAAAATAGTAGGCATTACGGCCATTACCCCAATGGGGGCTCGAACCTCTAACCTCTTTGTTGGAGGATGACTTGATCATGCATGAGGGTGTTCGTGCAAGCGTACACACGTCAAAATAAAGTGAGAGTATTATGCTCGGGATGTCGTGTCCTCGGAGATCGAAGACCCTAAATTCCTATTGGTAGTGTGTGAAACCATGTAATTTAGCAATGATGAAAATGTAAGAAATGGAAAGTGTGGGCGAATGTTATTGACAATGGATGTGTGTAGAGGTGTCTTCGATTTTTGGAAAGAGTTTGAAAAGTAAGAAATAAGCTAGAAGTGCAAGTAAATAAAAGCAATTAAAGTAAAATAAGTGTGTGTGAAAGTTTGGAAAACGGTTGAATTTTCGGGTTAGCCAAAGTCTACAAATGATGCTTAATGAACCAATTTAGTATTTGTATTCATGGAATGAATGAATCAAGTTTCGTATCTTAGCTATGTTATGGATCTAAAACCATCTTTCTTATGTATTCTTAGTGTCATATTATGGGTCACTAGAATTCTCTCAAATTGGCTTAAGAGGCAATATGCACAAAGACTTAGAAACTCAAACAAGGGAACCTCATCATGTCTATTATCAATTGCCTAGAGAAAGCTAGGAGTCACCCTAACAATCTCAATCAAAATAGATTGCATACATGCTTTAAGAAGTGACTAAATTCCCTAAATATGCATTCAACACAAATTGAAATGGATAATATACATACTCATTCATCACAAAATATTCATATATATTCAATCCACAATCACATCACAATGGACTAGGGCACACAACCCTAGTCCCCAACCTTATTGAACTACTCAATCCATAAGGAGCATCATATGAAATTGATTACAAATAAGAGGAGAATATGGATAGAAATGCTCAATGAAGATGTCTTGGAGGCCACTTTCTTCCTTATTCTTCCTCTACTTGCTTTTACTCTACGTGTGTGGATGCCCTTGATGAAGTAGTAGTAATTCCCAGCAAAAGCTTAATGGATGATGTAGATTGGATCCCCATAAGCAACTCTCGTGAAGGGTGGAAGTGGAGATGAGGATTGAAAAGTGGTGAAAATGGAGAGGGAAGTTACCACAGTTGTCGGACAACCTCTTTCGACCAGTCGATTGGTTGAGAATCATTAGGGAAAAGAGAGAGCTCTTTGAGAGGAAAAGTGATGATGTATGTGTGTTGGCTGGTGAATTATGGCTTAAGCTTATTCCATTCAGGCAAGGAAAGTGAATAAATAAAAAGAACTAAAAGGAATGGAGGGCTAAGATGCAAAATAGGTAAATCTAAGGGCTATATATGGTGGGGTAGGTGAGGGTCAAGGGGATAACATTCTTTTATTTCCAGCAATGAAAATGGGAAAATACAAAGTCAAGAGAGAATAAAGCAAAAAGAATATTTGGTGATGACAAATGTCCTTTTTGGAAAGAGAATAATCAAGGGTGAGATCATTGCTGACATCATAACATGAGAAACTTTCCAAGCTAATTTTGGGGCCTTCATGTGGTGAGTTACAAGGTTGACTTTTGACCTTGACTTTTGACTTTAGGGGTTGATCATAGTTGACTATTCGGCAAAATTTTGACTTTTCGGTTTCTTGGTCAAACCTCCGGCATTCTCGTGTGCTTCACTTTGAAGACTTGATATTTGACACTTTGACACTCAAAAGTCATGGTTGACCACAGGATAACTTTGGGTCAACCGGTTAACTTTTCGTCTTCTTGTCGAAAATGCACTAAAAGCCTCCAAAATGCGTTATTTTGCACCCAATATCAATATTTTGCCCAAATTCCCTATATTATTGAAAAACATGGATTAGAGACACGAAATGACCATTGGATTAACATTATTATGGTGTTTAAGAGCCAAATTTATATGTAAATCACATACAAACCAGAGGATTTATGATTAACTTGGGCAAAGCAACAAATTATGTTTTATAGGCAACATTTTAATATTTATATACTTAAAAATAGCTCAGAAATAATAAACAAAATATTTTATGTAGAAATATTTTTTTTATTTAAACAAAAAAAATTATACCACATAGATGTTGATGGGGAAGAACCGATTTGTGCTTCCAAATCCAAGTAGTTTGAGTCACCGCCGTTGTCAAAGGAGGGAGAACCGATTGGATTGGATTTCTAAAAACTTTCGAGATTCGATCCACTGCCTCTAGCCTGAGTCGAGCTGTACCACTACCAGAGGTCGAGAGGCGACCTCGAGCTGCGCTAAATTAGGTGGTCCTGCTGCCGGAGGTGGCTGGAGGCTCCGCTTAGCTTCGGGTCGGAACAGTGACAAAGCAAAAATAGTGGTAAGTGTATTGAGATACGGGATTTTCGTTCCAACATGGATTGACGGTTCCCAATCTCTCGGTAGTGTGTGTGGTCGGGTGACTAAAGCTATAATGTGGAGTGACAAGGGGTGGAAAGAGTGGGTGAAGTGTTTATGTGACAATGTGCGATGTGGTGTGGTGTTTGGTTTGTGAAAAGATGGTGGAATGCTAAGACAAACAACAAATAATGCAAGTAAGTAAAGATAATGTAAAGTGTGTGCAATGTATGGAAATGTTGGGGTTTTCGGGCAAACCCCAAACCTAATGCAACAAGCAATGCTTTAATCAACTCAATCATGCCAATGTGTCCACGAATCAAGCCCCGTATCCTAGCCATGTTATGGTTCTAGGACCGTGTTTCCTAAGGTATTCAAATGTCTTATTAGGGCCATTCGAGCTCTCTAGGTGTCATAGGGGATTCCTCTATGTTACCAAATACCGAATCCCCTAAAGTGCTTAAGAGGCGTAAAAATGTCGAAACTAGGGACTCAAACAAATAATTCATGCTCATCACACATATTGCCAATTGCCTAGAGTAGAATAAGGTTGTCAAGCCATACACAACTCATACAAAATAGATTAAATGCATACCAAAGAGTGACAAATCTTCAAATACACATTCAATACATATGAAAATGAACCAACAAAAGACTTTATTCATAAATCAAAGCATCACATAGTCACATTGGACTAGGGCACACAAGCCTAGTCCCCAACAAAGTAACTACTCATTAAGCATCATAGTATACATCATCAATTGACAAATACAAGCTCTAAACATAAGGAAAATAGAGAGTAAAGATGAGGAATGCTCGATAGATGACTCTCTAGCTCCTCCTTGGCTTTGATGATGGATCTTGATGGATCTTGATGACTTGGTGAGGATCCCAGCTGCCCAAGATGGTGGATGGTGGTGTAGACGTCATGGTGAACAAGGTTGATGAAGGGTGGAGGCGGAATGGAGGTGAGGAAGGTGGAGAAAATGGCTGATCTGCCGACGGTTGACCGGTCGACCGGTCGCCGGCAATGTGTCGACCGGTCGACGAACGAATCGTGGGCAAACCAAAGGGAAGGAAGAAGAGAGAAAAGGGGAAGGGAAAGTGATGGATGATGGGGACTAATTGGAGATGACCTAATGAGGCAATAACTAGGATATATATAGGCAAATGAGGGAGAGAATGGAGGGCTAGGATGAGTAGAGTTTGATCTAAGGGTGAGATTGATTAAATGAAGGGCAAGGGGGGTAAATCCATATAAGAAACAAAGGGGAGAAATAATCTAAGGATGACCTCATGATATCTAGTGTGGTCCTTGCTGATTTGGAGACTTGTGTGGGTGAGTCACAAGGTTGACTTTGTCGTTGACTTTGACCACGACCCTCGGAGTTGACCAAATGTTGACTTTTGACCAAACTTCTGGAATTCTCTTGCGACTCACTCCCGGGACTTCATGTTGACTCGTTGACGCTCTAAAGTCGGGGTTGACCGACGGTCCTCGGGTTGACTTTTCGTCCTTTTGCCGGAAATTCACTAAAAGCTCCAAAACGCACTCCTTTGCTCCCGATATCAATCCAATACTCGTCAACCCTACAATGGTGCAATTCAAGGATTAGAGACACTAAACGGCATTTGGATTAGCATTACTAAAGTGATTAGAGGCCTAATTTGTATGCAAATCACATACAAATCAAACACCGGTTAACCGGGTCTAATCTCTGACGAATGCAAAAATAGATGGTAAGTGATAGAAGAGAAGGGGGTTGTCGTTCCACGGAGGATTGACGGCTCCCCGACTTCTCGGTAGCGTGTGTGCGAGTGCTTTAGCTATGTGGAGTGACTAGATGTGAATAGAGTGAGTGAAATGTGTTTAAACAATGTGCGGAGTGTAGTGTGGTGAGTTTGGTGTACGCAATTGTGGAATGCCAATCAATCAAACAAGAAAATGTAAATAGACAAAGCAAGTAAAAGGTGTGCAAATATAGGAAAGTGTTGGGGTTTTCGGGCAAACCCCAATCCAATGCAACAAGCAATGCCTAATCAACTCAATCATGCCAATGTGTGTGTGAATCAAGCCCCGTATCCTAGCCATGTTATGGTTCTAGGACCGTGTTGCCTAAGGTATTTGAATGCCGGATTATGGATCATCCAAACTCTCTAGGTGTCTTAGGAAATCCCTCTATGTTACCTAATACCGGATTTCCTAAAGTGCTTAAGAGGCGTAATAGTGTCGAACCTAGGGACTCAAACAAGTAACAACTCATCACATATGCTACCAATTGCCTAAGTCATGCAAGGGTACAAATCTCACACAATCTCATCAAGATAGATTAGTTAACATGCCAAAGAAGTGGTAATTCTAAAGACAAGCAACCAACACATATTGAATTAGGTAAGCACACATATTCATACAACACAAAGACATTTTATTCATTGATTAAGCATCACAAAGTCACATTGGACTAGGGCACACAACCCTAGTCCCCAACAAGAGTACTACTCACTAAACATCAAAGTGTACATCATCATCTCACAAGAGTATGCAATAAACATGAATACAAGAGAGAAAAGGGTAAGAGATTCTCAATCCAAGGTGTCTCCTTCTTCTCCTTGAGTCTAGATGATGTCCTTGACGTCTGGTGAGGATCCCAACAGCCCAGGGCGGAGGAGGAAGCGGTGGAAGAAGCGGAGGCGGCGGAACCGTCGACCGTCGACCGTTCGACAGGAAGTCGTCGACCGGTCGACCTGCGTGCTGCGGCTGAACCGGATGGGGAGAGGAAGAGAGGAAAAAGGGAAATGGAAAATGGGACTTTTTGGGGCTGGAGATGGGATGACCTAAATCAGGTAAAGAGGGCTATTTATAGGCTAGAGAGGGAGAGGATGAAGGGCTAGGATGTGCTAGGGTTAGATCTAAGGGTTGGAATGTTTAAATGAAGGGTAAGGGGGTAACTTCCAAAGGAATAAAGGGGAGGAATAATCAAGGGGTGACCTCACCATATCTAGTGTGGTCCTTTGCTGAATTTTGGGCTTGTGTGGGCGATGAGTCACACGGTTGACTTTGCCTTGACTTTGACCGCGACCTTCGGAGTTGACCAAAGGTTGACTTTTGACCAAACCTCCGGAATTCTTGTGCAACTCACTTCCGGGACTTCATCTTGACTCGTTGACGCTCTCAAGTTGGGGTTGACCACGAGTTGACTTTTGGTCATCGGGTTGACTTTTCGTCCTTTTGCCGGAAATCCACAAAAAGCTCCAAATCGCATCCTTTCGCTCCCGATATCCGTCCGATGCTCGATTCACCTACAATGGTGCAATTCAAGGATTAGAGACACTAAATAGCCTTTGGATTAGCATTACTAAAGTGATTAGGGGCCTAATTTGTATGCAAATCGCATACGAATCACACCCCCACACTTAAGCTTTGCTTGTCCTCAAGCAAATAAAGAATCAACAATCCATATCACATTTATTTCCGCCTTAACAACCATATCCTCAAAGAGAGCCCACTAAGCCACACATCAAGATTGAATCAAGCATATACTCAAACCTCATGATTTGCCAAGTGATTAAGATATGTATCCAATGCATGCTCGGTGTAGTGTGTGCTAGCCATAGAATAATCAATCAAGAGCAATCAAATTAGCACATAATGACAAGATTAACCGCTAAACTCACATGATTCACTAAATATTTCCGCTCTTGTGTTTAGGGTTAAGTGTTTACTCTCAAGGACATATCCAAAAGTAACGTCCCCATAAGCTTGCTCATTGACCAACTCTCCACTAATTAACTCGCAACTTATTAGATCAAAAGGGCTTTTCATTTGGTTGTAATGGGGCCAAGGGTTAAGGGTTAGCACGAAAAGAAAGGATGGATATACAAATATTCCAAGTATTTCACAAGATAACTCAAGGACTTTGAAACTCATTTTCTTTACAAACAATCCTAACTTTTATTCTCCTCTACCTTTTATTCTAAAAACAAACTCTCTTTTTGGATTTTCTTTCTTTCTATTTCTACTTTTCTCTTTCTTTTTCTCACAACTTTCTTTTCTCATTTTGTATTTTTCTTTTCTTTTTGGGACTTTTTTTTTTTTTTTGAACTTTATTTTTGTACACAACTTCTTTTTGATTTTCTCAACTCCTTTTCTTCTTTTGTATTTTGCTTTTTTCCAACATTTTCTTTGTACAACGCACACTCTAAACTAAAATACCCCCACACTTGCTTTTCACAAACCCATAGAACACAAAGAACATGAGAAGTCACAATCGTCGTCTCGCTAATACTTGGAACAAGGGATGGTTAGTGTTTAAGCTAAAAACATGGGTTAGATTTTAGTGGTTAACAAAGAAAAAGCTAATGATGAATGAGGCTCAAAATGGGTTAGTCCTAATGGATTAGTGTTTAAGGGATTAGAGATTAGTTTGGCCATGGTGCTTAACTAGTGCCTTAATCATTTCCAATTCATCGCAAATTAACACGTAGTCTCAAGAGGTCTTTGAGCAAGTTCTAGGTCTCGTAAACTAGTGGAATGCACACACATGAAGAACAAGGATGTATGAATGATGCATACATATCAATGAGGCTCAAAATCTCACCATATAGGGTATATGCATGTCAATACATCGTCTAGATATGCTTCTCTAATTGCTAGTGACCAATCAACATGGCAAATGTGCGTATAGTGTCAAGCAAGCATTGATTACATAAATTAATCACAAGGCAATCCAATGATTTCTAAGCACATGCTCTTTATCCTCTTAATTAGCAACTTAGTAGGCTCATAATCATCATCGGGGTTGAAAAGGACAATCAAAACACACAAAAACTTCAAAGTTCCCAAAATCCAAAATTTTACACTTATGCTCCTGTCGACCGGTCGACGGGAAGCATCGACCGTTCGACAATAGCTCCCTGGATGAGTGTCGACCGGTCGACACACGGGTCGACCGTTCGTGAAAACTTTGAAAAATTTGAAAAATTTTGGTGGTTTGAAAATGTGAAAACTTTTTAGTTTGGCCCAACCTCACACCCCCACACTTAAAACCAACATTGTCCTCAATGTTGTGAGGTGTTTGAAAATGAAAATCAAGTGGGTGAAAGTGATGAGAATGAAGTCGGGCGAATGCACACATACAAAATATAGCAAACGGAAGATAGAGTAAGAAAAACCCCCTTTGTAGACTTCCTTAGCTAGCCGAGAAACCACAAATAGACACCAACCTCAGGGCACAAGGCCCTGACTTCCATACGTTTGCTCCTCGGGTGCCAAATGAATTAGAAAGTGCGATTGCATCGGGATCATTCAAAACAGGGGACAGCAGCAACACAGCAGTGACCTTCTCCCAAAGATTTGGGCATAGCTCCAAGAATAGGCATCCAAGTGGAGTGATTCCAGTGGAATTGGAAAGTAGACTCAAAGAGCTTTAGTTTGGCCACTGGAAACTCAGAAATCGCCTTCCGGACATGCAATGAAGAACCGGTCAAAGTGACCCTTCAGAAAGTCAAACTGCAGTGAGCACTCCTCCTTCAAATATAGATTGCAGCAGATCCAACGGTCTGTTCAGAGAGAAATTTGAACTGGGGACAGAGGACTCATAGAAGAAGCTTCTCCAACTTGTTTCAGTTAATTCCAACGGACAGATGTAGAGAAAACTGCCTCCAAAGTTACTGTTCTGCCCAGGCCTCTCGTGGACAAATGCAAACGAACACTTCTTGGGTTTCTTCCTCCAAGACTCCTATCCTTAACACCTCCCAACCTCCCTAGATTCTTTTATTCATTACTAACTAATGCTGAAAATAAATTTGTTTCTCCAAATGGGGTTGCCTCCCCACAAGCGCTTCGGTTTATAGACCTAAAAGCCGGTCTTGGTTCTTTCTCGGTGAAATTATGGTGGCTCAAAGCAAAGCTTCTTCCCACTCAATGTATTGCTTGTCTCACCGTCGCCATGACTTCCTACAAAGCAGCCCTTGATGCCATTAAAAAGTGATGTGGGAGATGGTGGCCAAGAGTACTTCTTCCTTTTAAACTTACCAACCATCGCCCTCATGGCCTTGATTGTCGCATTTTGTAGCTCATTCATGGGAGGGCTCTTCTTTGTAGCTCCTTCTAGGAATGGATCCTTCGCAAGTATGTCTTCATGGGGCCAAGGTGGTGGCTTCGTGTGCTCAATGGAAGGAAGGTTGTCATACCCCCAAATTGGTGAGAAATGATTGTGAGCACGTGGTGTAGGCTTCGGTGGGTTCAAAGGACCAAAAATCCTCTCGCTCTTAGCGCTATTGCCCTTCACCAAGTTTATGGAAAATACCTCCTCAACTACCTCCGGTGGATGAATGGGCTTGAACATTTCGAACTTCACCTTCTCACCCAACACTTTGAAACTAATGGTGCCCTTTAAAACATTAATCTTCACACCCGCCGTAGCCATGAAAGGGCGTCCAAAGATAAGGGGAAATCCATTGTCTCCATTGGGGTCTTCACCCATATCAAGCACAACAAAGTCGGCGGGAAGAATAAATTTGTCAACTCTTACTAACACATCTTCCACAACACCCGCCGGTCTTCGTTTGCTTCCATCCGCAAAAGTGAGTGCAATAGGGGTAGGATGCAAGGCACCAATGCTCAACCTCTTGTAGAGAGATAGAGGCATCACATTGACACTCGCCCCTAAGTCCATGAGCGCTCCATCAAGGTGAGTTTCACCGATTTGACATCCAATAGTGAAGCTTCCGGGATCCTTCCTCTTTGGTGGCATGTTGTGTTGTATCATTGAGCTCACATGCCCTTCAATCTTGTAGACCGTATGCTCCTCAAGCCTCTTCTTCTTGGTACACAAGTCTTTGAGAAACTTTGCATAGACCGGCACTTGGCAAATGAGCTCTAGCAATGGGATGTTAATCTCCACCTTGTTGAACAATTCTCGTAGTTCATTCATCAACGCCGTCTTTTTGTTCTTCCTCTCATTGGGGGTGACTTTCTTCACTTCATGGACAGCGATGTCATCATCAAGGAGCTCCCTAGAGGTGCTCATGGTTCTTGGTGGATCCATAGCCATCACGGCCTCACCACCAAGGTTATAAACCATGGCACTCTCATGCCTAGGAGTCTCCTCACACAAAGCTCCTTCTTGTGTCTTCACTCCACCATAAGAGGTAACATCATTCTCAAAAGACAAATACCCAAGTCCCTTGCCAAGCACAACTCCTTCCTCCATACTAGGCATCTCCTCATCCAATCCATAATTGCTAAGGAGTACATTTTCTTCCTCCTTAGCCCCATCCTCCATGCAATGCATATGATCAAAGGCCTCATGAATGGGAATGGAGGGATAAGGGATATAGTAATTAGAAATTGGGGGAGTAGGAGTGTAGGTAGCATGAGAGATACCGGGATAGGATGTAGATATAGCATTGCACTCCTCCTTTGACTTGAACTTGAGGTTTGGCTCCACTTTAGAAGGCAATGCACCTTTTGGTCTTTCACCAATCTCCTTAGCCAATTGGCCCATTTGAAATTCAATCTTTGACAAGCCTTGTTGCAAACTATGGTACCCTTGTTGAAGTGTCGAGATTGCTTGATCGCTCTTCACTTGGCTTTGGACAAGGGTGGCCATCATGTCCTTCATCGTTGGGTCCGTTGAATCTTGAGCTTGGGGAACACTTGGGGCAGCGTAGGATGTAGAGACTCCTTGATTGTAAGTGCTTCCTCCTTGGTTAGAAAACCCGGGAGGTGCTCCATAAGTTGAGCTCTTGTGTCCTCCGTATGCTCCACTCCCTTGAGTCTTCTCTTGGTATCCTTGAGTGTTACTCCCATAAGTTCTTGGTTGGTACCCTTGAGTTCTCCCTTGATCATTCCGGGGTGCATAGTTGTTGTACGGCTTTGGAGGCGCTTGATAAGAACCTTGTGGGTATGAGCCCACTTGGTTCACATGTTGCCTTTCTTCCTTCTCCTTGTCGATATGATAAGAACACTCCTCCGTCTCATGACCATGAGAACCACAATAAAAGCAAGGAGGTGAAGACACCACACTATTCACTTGAGATGGGGTAGCCTTCAATTGTGCTTGTAGGAACATGTCCATCTTCTTGTTAAAAGCCGCTTCCAACCTATCAAATTGAGTGCTCAACAAATCATCACCCGTTGGCTCACTTGAGACATTGTGGACCTTTGACACTTGAGTTGTCGGTTGTGTGGGAGGATGCCTTCGAGGTCCAAAGTCATCCCAAAGTTCAGAGTTTGTTGCTAGGTCCTCAAAAGTGTCCCATGCCTCATCGGGAGACATGCTTGCTATGGTGCTTCCTCTAAATGTATCCACCCTTTGTCGTTGACCGGAAGATAAGCCTCGGTAGAACACGTCAACAAGAAACCATTGTTCCAAGCCATGGTGTGGACAACTCATCACCAAATCCTTGAATCTCTCCCATGTTTCGTAGAAAGCATCACCCGATTGGTGCTTGAAGTTGACAATGGAATCACGAACCTTTGCCGCCTTGCTTGGTGGGAAGAACTTGGATAAGAAAGCCTCTTGCAACTCGAACCATGAGTGTATGGACCTTGGTGGAATCTTGAGTAGCCATTTCCTTGCTCCATCCTTCAAGGTGAAGGGGAACAAACGAAGCTTCAAACCATCCTCCGGTAGTCCATGTAGTTGAACCGTTGTGCATGCTTGTTCGAATTCCATAAGGTGGTCATAAGGGCTTTCATCCTTCAAGGCGTGGAATGTAGGCATAATGCTCAATGTGGAGGACTTGATTTCGTAATGAGTGTTGCATGGTGGGAGAACGATGCATGATGGGTGATCCACTACATGAGGGAGAGTGTATTCCCTCATGCGCCTCACGGGTGGTGGAGGTGGATTGTCATGTGGCCCTTCTTCTTCCATTGTTGGTTCTGAAATAGGGTCTTCTAAAGGTGCTTCTCGGCTCTCAAATGTAGGAGGCGCGCTCTCACACACAATCCTTGGAGTACGTCGCCTTCTTCTTGGCCGTCCTCTTGTATTCTCGCTTAAGACTCTTCCACTTCTAAGTTGAATCGGTGTGTGGGAGGTTGAAGGAAGGTTCATACACCTTCACAACACAATAGACAGTGGTTAAGTATCACAATCGAGGCAAGAAATACAAAGAAAATGGTTAGATAAGCAATAGGAAGCGAAGAGTGAGAGAAACAAATCAAGGGAAGCAGGTTTGCTCCCAGTCGACCGTTCGACAATTGTCGTCGACCGGTCGATGGTTGTCCAGGGAGTTCCCGTCGAACGGTCGAGAAACAGGGTCGACCGTTCGGGAAATGCCCTGAAACAAAAATTTTTGGCTTTTTTCTTTATATCCCTCAACAAACAAGGTTTCTAGAAGTGCTAGGGAACCCAAATCAACACAAAACAAGTAATAACAAGCAACAAGTACGCAAACAAACACAAGAATGCAATATAGACAAGCTTAGAAAACAACTTAATGCAAGAAATGGAATGAAATGAAATGTGCACACTTATTAGAACTTCAACTAGAAAGTGATAACATTAGGGGTGCTCATGTCTTACATATATCACTAGGATATAAGGCCCGTCACTCCCCTAATGTGTCTCACTCAAGAGTGAATAGCACATGTGAAACAACAAACACAATATAGACAAAGAGATTCAAACAAAAAGAAAGCTAAAGACCCGACTAACTACCAAGAAATCAAGGATTTAACCTCAATCCCCGGCAGCGGCGCCATTTTGACGAATGCAAAAATAGATGGTAAGTGATAGAAGAGAAGGGGGTTGTCGTTCCACGGAGGATTGACGGCTCCCCGACTTCTCGGTAGCGTGTGTGCGAGTGCTTTAGCTATGTGGAGTGACTAGATGTGAATAGAGTGAGTGAAATGTGTTTAAACAATGTGCGGAGTGTAGTGTGGTGAGTTTGGTGTACGCAATTGTGGAATGCCAATCAATCAAACAAGAAAATGTAAATAGACAAAGCAAGTAAAAGGTGTGCAAATATAGGAAAGTGTTGGGGTTTTCGGGCAAACCCCAATCCAATGCAACAAGCAATGCCTAATCAACTCAATCATGCCAATGTGTGTGTGAATCAAGCCCCGTATCCTAGCCATGTTATGGTTCTAGGACCGTGTTGCCTAAGGTATTTGAATGCCGGATTATGGATCATCCAAACTCTCTAGGTGTCTTAGGAAATCCCTCTATGTTACCTAATACCGGATTTCCTAAAGTGCTTAAGAGGCGTAATAGTGTCGAACCTAGGGACTCAAACAAGTAACAACTCATCACATATGCTACCAATTGCCTAAGTCATGCAAGGGTACAAATCTCACACAATCTCATCAAGATAGATTAGTTAACATGCCAAAGAAGTGGTAATTCTAAAGACAAGCAACCAACACATATTGAATTAGGTAAGCACACATATTCATACAACACAAAGACATTTTATTCATTGATTAAGCATCACAAAGTCACATTGGACTAGGGCACACAACCCTAGTCCCCAACAAGAGTACTACTCACTAAACATCAAAGTGTACATCATCATCTCACAAGAGTATGCAATAAACATGAATACAAGAGAGAAAAGGGTAAGAGATTCTCAATCCAAGGTGTCTCCTTCTTCTCCTTGAGTCTAGATGATGTCCTTGACGTCTGGTGAGGATCCCAACAGCCCAGGGCGGAGGAGGAAGCGGTGGAAGAAGCGGAGGCGGCGGAACAGTCGACCGTCGACCGTTCGACAGGAAGTCGTCGACCGGTCGACCTGCGTGCTGCGGCTGAACCGGATGGGGAGAGGAAGAGAGGAAAAAGGGAAAGGGAAAATGGGACTTTTTGGGGCTGGAGATGGGATGACCTAAATCAGGTAAAGAGGGCTATTTATAGGCTAGAGAGGGAGAGGATGAAGGGCTAGGATGTGCTAGGGTTAGATCTAAGGGTTGGAATGTTTAAATGAAGGGTAAGGGGGTAACTTCCAAAGGAATAAAGGGGAGGAATAATCAAGGGGTGACCTCACCATATCTAGTGTGGTCCTTTGCTGAATTTTGGGCTTGTGTGGGCGATGAGTCACACGGTTGACTTTGCCTTGACTTTGACCGCGACCTTCGGAGTTGACCAAAGGTTGACTTTTGACCAAACCTCCGGAATTCTTGTGCAACTCACTTCCGGGACTTCATCTTGACTCGTTGACGCTCTCAAGTTGGGGTTGACCACGAGTTGACTTTTGGTCATCGGGTTGACTTTTCGTCCTTTTGCCGGAAATCCACAAAAAGCTCCAAATCGCATCCTTTCGCTCCCGATATCCGTCCGATGCTCGATTCACCTACAATGGTGCAATTCAAGGATTAGAGACACTAAATAGCCTTTGGATTAGCATTACTAAAGTGATTAGGGGCCTAATTTGTATGCAAATCGCATACGAATCAATATCCGGTTTGCGGGTATGCCAAAGGTTTCTAGGAGATGAAGGGTCACTGCTATTTCCGGAAATAGTAACCCAACTTCCATAGGCCATAACTTGCTCATTAGAACTCTGATTTTTGTGTTTTTCATGTCTACGAACTCGGTTCGACAAGCTCTAAGATTTTTGTGAAGAAAATTCTTCTAGAAATTGGATAAAATAAAAAGTCATTCCAAGGACCCCTAAAAGCAAGTTTCTAGGACTCTCAAAGAGTAACTTTGGTAGACTCTACTTAAACCAGTACGTTTCGAATTAAGCTCAATACGGGTCGTAACAACCTTTTAGAACTCCTGATGTAAGGTAGGAAATGAAAATTCAGGATCTCATATTGCATAATCGAGTTCTCTCAAGTATCCACACATCTTGTTTGCTTTGATTAGTTGGTATCCTATTTGAAAATTGAAAAAAAAAAAAAAATAGTAGCATTACCTACTTGGCTTCTTGTTAATCGTACGCATTCCTAATTTATGGATGCAACTAATTCTCTGACATGAGGTATCACTAGTCCTCTTACTTGAGTTTAGAGGGTCTTTGACTTTACTAATAAATCTATACAAATTCCTAGATTCTCGACGAATTCATTCAAAGACGCTTGAATGAACAGCAAGGAATCCGTCACATTCTAGTAATCGTGAAGGATAACATCCTATGAATGTGATGGAAAGTTAGAGAGGAAGAGTTTGGAAGGTGTTTTGTGGCTAGAGAGAGGGGAGCACGAAAATTGGAGTGGTGGAAGGGGTGTTGACTGCAAAATGAAGAGAAAAATAGTTTAAGTAGGTGGAGAGAAAATGAATAGAGGGCTAGGATGGCTTGGAAAGTAAGGGCTAATAACTAAGATCTTAAGAAGCTAAATTGACTAAATAACCTAAGGATAGGTAGGAGAGTGTGAAGAAGAGGAGGGATAGAGTGATAATGTGTATAGAAACAACAAAAATCAGATTTTGGAGGATTAGGAGACAAAAATGCAATGTAGAAGGCTAGAAGACAAAAGGTGTTGGAAGCATTTAATACTTTGTCTTTGACTTTGAATTTGAAATAAGATGCAATACCAAATATCTAAAAATCACCGAGTACAGGTTTCTTGGCTGAATTGGGAAGCTTCATGGAGGGATCACAACTTGACGTTTTCGGGTTTTCCTTGGAGTTGACCTCGGGTGGGCCCAATTTGACTTTCAGTCGACTTTCTGGGGCCAAAAGTTGACTTTTTGGATTATTGGCCAAATCTCCGGAATAATCTTGTACTCCACTTCCGATGCTTGACTCGTGTGATCTTAATGTTCAAAAGTCATAGTTGACTTTTCGTCATTTTCTCTAAAACGCTCCAAAAGTTTCTCAAATGCATCCTAAAGCTCCGAATTACTTCACCACACCTATTCAACCAAGAAATCACACAAATATACATTAATGATATTATTTAGCCTGTAGAGAAGTCTAATCGAAATGATTATATATATTCTTTTTACGAAATATACGTACAAATCACACCTTCATTGGACACATTGGATAATATTGCAACATCTGTTACTTCTAACTTGTAATGAAGATACACTTGAGACATTAGATCTCTCAATTTATCAACAAAAGCATCCACTTTTTCTTTTTTTTTTAAATAAGCATACCAATATGCCATATATTCCATTTTCTATCTGGGATCTAACACAATGGCAATTATCGATATCAGATTTAATGATTCAATGTTGCAATACTTTTCAAACTTTATATTTTTTTTTCTTAGCCATCCTACTAAGAAAAATATCATAGCTATGTAAATGAAGCATGATCAAATCTTTAACTTGTGTAACTTCATCAAAGTATGTGTTTGAAGTTATGTGATGAGAACCAAAAATACGCTAGGTTAGATTGTAAAAATCCTCCAAAAATGTATGCAAGCTACTCAATTTAATCCAATCAAGAGATTCCATTCAACCTTCTTCATTACATTATTTTTCAAAGAAAGAATCTTGCTCCAAAATCATATAAATGCTCTCTCAAACCCCAATGCTGCATCTCTCATGAGATAAGTTGAGTTCCATCTTGTTTTGACCTCTAGGCACACAATCCTTTTTTTATTTATATTCTCCTCCAAAGCACATTTTTGAACAATTACATACTTGATGGGCTATCTCTCACATACTTAACACTTCTACGGAGTTTTTTGATAGTTTCATTTATCTTCTCAATCACATCCCTCACAATAAGGTTTATTGTACATGTGCAAAACATCTCACATGTAAACACTTACCACCCAACAACAGCATGTATCTTTTATTCAGCCTTGCTTTCAAATCTACAACACATGTATAATTATTTTTTGCATTGTCAAGGGTTATTGTCATGACCTTTTCTATTCCTCATTCTAAGAGATAACTCTATATTGCCTTTGCAAGGGCCTCACCATGGTGTGGATGTGGAACCATTCGAACAATAAGAATTTTCTTTTTAAGGGTCCAGTCATTGCCAACAAAGTGATTCATCATAACCATATACCCAAGATTTTGAATTGATTTCCACAAATCAATTATGATGCACACTCGTGTAAATGTCAACTTCAAATAATCTTTCAATTTTTTTGTTTTTTCATGGTGATATATTTTCAGGAAATCTTTAGCCATTGTGGTTCTACAAATAACACTAAACTTGGGTTGCATTATCCCACAAAACCTCTAAAAACAAAGTTTCTCTACAAGAGTAAATGGGAGTTCACATTTGATAATCATTTCAGCCAAAAATTTCCTACATGTATCTTGGTCAAACTTCCGGTGACATCTTTCTTAGCAACATTTGTTCCACGTGCAACTTTCGTAGCTTGTGTTGCAGCAACCTATTTGTTAGAGGTAGATTTTAAAGCATCCATGTCAAATCCTTCTGCTAATAATTAAAGAGAAAAAAATACTAAGGACCTTAGTCTATAGTCCTTATAGAGTGTCCACAAAAAATAAAAGGACCTCTTCTTTTCACTCAAAGAAAAAAAAAACAAAGAACATCCAGAATATCATAGCACTTGCTCGATCATCAGATATGAAATATTCATCATTAGACTAACCCATAATGAATTATGCGATCTATGAAAAATCTTATATTAAATAGAAGAAAATTAATTTTCAAAAATCAAACTAAGGGAAAAAAAGAACATCAGTACCTAATCAACAGAGATAAAGAGAACTTTGCTTTCAGAACAAAGAGTCAGATCATCAAAAACTCAAAGGAGGAAAGAAGTATGAGAGGTTGGGTTTTTTATCGTTCAAAATGGTGTCTTTGCAGGTTCTAAACCTCTTGCCACACAACTCAACCAATTAGTTTATTAAAACTATTTATTAAGTTATTAAAATAGTGGGACTCAAATTCCAAATTAGGAATTTTAATCGGTTTGGAACTTTGGATCATCCTTTTAAATTCTAAAAGATTTTTATATTTTAAATGTAATTGAAAAGTCAATTACTCATTTTAAGTGAAATTATAATCAATATAGTGTGAGAGCATAAATCTTATGATTCCAGAATGTGGCTAAGATGTTTCGCAATCACTAAGTATTGAGAGTCGCGAGCTTCGCAAGTGCTTCCTGCTATGATGATACCTGCAAAATAAGTCATACCCAGTGTAGCACCGGATAAGACTCTCCGATGATTAAGTTAGTAAACAATTCAAGTAGTGGGCTGATTGTAGATGAATTCGATATTCAATACCTGAGGAGAGGGATTAGCTCTCCTTATATAGAGGATTGAGAAAGATATATTTCACAAGAAATTGGTAAGAGAATCCTAACCCGTGTTGGATTGGGAAAGTGAATCCTCTTAGGATTTGGATTTGCCATGTGATTTTTTAGTAAGTAAGGATTCACGAGGATTCCTTATCTTACCGACTAACCGAGGATGTCAGTTACCACAAACTCTTATGTATGAATCGGGACAAAAATCATAAGAGAATCTCAGTCAAATAGGGTTTTCCGTATATTTCTGGGATTCAATAGAGGTTCCAACACCCTGTTAAGGGTGGAAACCGCCGCTATAAGAGGTTTCTCTACCCAAATTGACGGCTAATAAGACTCGACCACGGACTGAAAACTAGTGGAGGCTAAGATTGTTAGTTGAGGAAGCTTCGGCTTCTTCTGGTCAAGAAGATGTCACAACAAATTGATTTGTATGTGATTTGCATACAAATTAGGCCTCTAATCACTTTAGTAATGCTAATCCAATGGCCATTTAGTGTGCCTAATCCTTGATTTGCACCATTGTAGGGTTTACGAGCATCAGATTGATATCGGGAGCAAAATGGATGCGTTTTGGAGCTTTTAGTGAATTTCCGGCAAAAGAACGAAAAGTCAACCCGAGGACCGTCGGTCAACTCGCGGTGAACCCCGACTTTAGAGCGTCAACGAGTCAACATGAAGCCCCAGAAGTGAGTCGCAAGAGAATTCCGGAAGTTTAGCCGAAAGTCAACCTTTGGTCAACTCTGAGGGTCATGGTCAAAGTCAACGACAAAGTCAACCTTGTGACTCATCCACACAAGTTTCAAAATCAGCAAAGACCACACTAGATATCATGAGGTCATCTATAGATTATTCGTTCCCTTTTATTCCCAAATGTTTTTACTATCCCTTACCCTTCATTTATCCTATCCAACCATTAGATCTTCCCATAGTTAATCCTAACCCTCCATTCTCTCCCTCCTTTGCCTATAAATAGCCTAGTATTTGCCTCATTAGGTCATTCAATTTCAGCTAGCCTCACTCACATCACTCTCACTTTCCCTTTCTTCCTCTCCCATTTTCCCCTTTGGTTTACCTTCTGGCCGCTAGTCGACCGGTCGACACATAGCCAGCGACCGGTCGAACCGCGACGGTTTCCACCACTTCCACCACTACCTCACCTCTTTTCTGCCACCTTCCTTCATCAACCTTGCTCACCACGAGGTCTACCACTACATATATCCACCACTTTGGGCAGTTGGGATCCTCACCAAGTCACCAAGTTCATCATCAAATGCCAAGGAGAAGCTAGAAAGTCATCTATTGAGCATTCTTCATCTCTCTCTCTTCTACTTATGTTTAGAGTTTATAATTGTATTTTGATGATGTATACTAGGATGATTAGTGAGTAGTTACTTTGTTGGGGACTAGGGTTGTGTGCCCTAGTCCAATATGACTATGTGATGCTTTGATATATGAATAAATGCCTTTGTTGGTTCATGAGTATATGTATTGTCTATTTTCATATGTATTGAATGTGTATTTGAGAAATTAGTCACTTTTTGGTATGCATTTGATCCATCTTGCATGAGTTGTGTATGGTTTGACCACTTTACTCTTCTCTAGGCAATTGGCAATATGTATGATGAGCATGTTTACCTATGTATGACCCTTAATTTATGTCCTTTACGCCTCTGTTTTTCTATCATCTCGCGGAGAGTCCCTAAGACCCTAATAAGGTTTAGGAATACCTTAGAAGGAATCCACTCCATATCGATAATATCGGTGGAGTGGTGGGTTATACATGTGTTGCTTGTTTGAGTCTCTAAG
Organism: Rubus parviflorus; assembly: GCA_029955375.1. NCBI lineage: Eukaryota > Viridiplantae > Streptophyta > Magnoliopsida > Rosales > Rosaceae > Rubus > Rubus parviflorus. Next base: position 1,117,643 of record JARGGL010000015.1, on the reverse strand, counting down.
CTTCGACACTTTACGCCTCTTAAGCACTTTATTGTTATACTTTGCCATCGTTATTGTTATACTTTGCCAGTGTTTAATAGATTATGTGCAATATAACTGAACTAATTTGTGAAAAGTTAAACAACCTTACTTCACAAATTACTGGGGGCAAGAGACTATACCTTTACATTGATGAACATATACTGTCTGCTGAAACCCCATTGCTCGAAATCGTTTGTAACAAAATGAATACTTTGATTAGTCGATCTACGTACATTTTCTTTAGAAAACTCCTTCTTAAGGACCTTAGGATGGGCCCACAAGCCCTTAGTCTGTGTGACTTCCGGTTTGTAATTCTTTGGAAATTAAGAAGGACGATTTTAGAGTAAAGATGACATGATTGAGTGAGCAAAGGTTTAGAAGTTAAAACCATTTTCAGTCGTGACACTAAACCTTCGTGGATAAGTGTATAGGATGGTAGGTGCACTGATCCACGACCTATTTGCATCCTCTTTAAGCGAGGCTTCACCATAAACGAATGCGCCTCCCTTCGAGTCAGGCTATACTGGGCCAGTACTTAATCTGGGCTCTAATAATGAGCATACCTGAGGCATTCTCTCCGAAAAAAGTCTGAAGAGCATGAAACTCCAGTGAGGATAATCTTGAGAATGCGACAGTACATTATTACAGTATTCTGTCCCAAAATCTACCATGGAACCTCGAGACCTCGATTCAAGTTCTCATTTGTATTCCTTACCAGACGCACACTATTTGCGCATAGTGCGAGCTGCTAACGAATCACTCAGAACTAACAAACACAGTCTCATATATATATATATATATATATATATATATGTAAACTAAACTCCAGTAAGCTTATCTGATAAACAGAAACCTTACTCGGGTAAGATGTTCAAAATATGGACCCTATCCAGTCCCATGACTGAAATTTCTACGCAAAAGTAACTGGAGATGTTTGGGAAGACAAGAAAATGACCCTACGCTATTACACTTGGATCATCCCATAGACACAGTTGTGAGCTTCATGGATTAGCAGTGTCATTCCTAACCTCGCGAGTAGAGTCAGCAGTATCCTCCACTTGCTGACATGTTCCGGCAACCTTTAGAGGATCTTCATCAGCGCTCTTCTTCCCAAATTCCTCCAGAAGCCTATCCTTCTCCAGGTCATGCTCCTCTCTCAGTTCAGTAAGCGCCTCCTCGAGCTCGCGGTCAGCATCTTCTTTGATTTTGTCAATCTCAGTCGCATGCGCCTTCTCGACAGCAGAAGCTCGAGATTTCAGTGACTTGCCTTCATCCTCGAACTGAGACTTTGTTTTCTCCCACAAGGTTCTCTCTTCAAAAAACTGGGACCTCATCATGTTCAGCTGGTAGGAGACATCCCCCCACGCCTTCTGGGTCTTCTCCAAATCAAAGTTCGCCTTCTCCAACTCCTGTTCAGCCTTCCTCCTCATCTCTTCCTCTTTCTTAGCAGAGGCCGACGAGGTGTGCAGTATGTCACCCAGCTTATCCATAAGAGCGGTTTGAACAACGACAGCTGACTAATGCAAAATATAGATGGTAGGTGATAGAAGAGAAGGGGGTTGTCGTTCCACGGAGGATTGACGGCTCCCCGACTTCCCGGTAGCGTGCGTGCGAGTGCTCTAGCTATATGAGGTGACAAGAAGTGAATAGAGTGGGTGAAGTGCGTGTTTACAATGTGCGAAGTGTGAATGTTTTGGGTGTTTTCGAGTAAATGAGAAATAAAACAAACAAGCAAGTAAACTAAATGCAAGTAAAGGAAATGAAAAGATAGAGTGATGGGGAACTAAGGGTTAACACTAGCCCACTTCAATGCAATGAACAACCACAATGAGATGCTTGCAATTATGATTCATGATTCCAATTAATCGAGAATGTATCACTCTAACCATCCAAGGTCAAAGTGAACTCTCTAGTGCCAATCCAAGCCATGTCATGGTTCTTGGAATAACACTTTGAGGCGATGAGGGCATTAATATATATTCTAAGATATGTCCCTCCGGTCTAAGGGTCGAGACAACTCAATGGGCGTAGCTAGAGCCTAAAGAAAGGTCTCTAATTACATCCAAAGGCGATGAGCACAATGATATGGTCGATGTGATATATCCTACATTGTAGGAACTCAATGGAATAATCCAAAGGCTATGAGTGCTATCGAAACCCATCTAGAAAGTATGGTTATGCCGGTTAGGACTAAAACCAACTCAATTAGCACAATTAGAGCCTAATCGAAGGTCTCTAATATGTCAAGAGGCTATGAGCACAACAATTACGATATAAGAAGTATGACTATGCCAACCAAGGCCATAATCAACTCAATTGGCACACTTAGAGTCCAACCAAGGATCTCTAGTGCATCAAAAGGCTATGAGCACAAATCAAACATACAACACATGCTATATTCCATTGCCCATGAAACTAGAGGCACCACCCACCAATTTCACATCAAGATAATGCTAGAAACATAGCTAGGAAGTGGTGAATTCCCTAACCCATGCACCTAACATATGAAATTTGAATATAAACATGCTCATGAATCAAGATTGCATCACATATCATTAAAAGAGGTTCAAATACACATCATTGGACTAGGGCACACAACCCTAGTCCCCAACAAAGTGACTACTCACTAACCATCAAAGCATACATCAAGATATAGCAAGTGTAAGCTTTAAACATGAATACAAAGAGAGAAAAGGGTTAAAGAAAGCTCAATAAGTGGTGCCCTCTTCTTCTCCTTGGATCTAGATGTCGTCCTTGAAGGTTGTGAGGATCCCCAGCTGCCCAAAACGGAGGAAGAAGTGGTGGAAGAAGCGGAGGCGGCGGAGCTCGTCGACCGTCGACCGTTCGACGGGAAGTTGTCGACCGGTCGACTGACGTTCCGGATGTAGGGTGAGGGGAAGGAAGGAAGAGAGGAAAGGGAAAGGAATTTGAGGGATTTTGGGGCTGATGATGGGAATGACCTAAATGAGGCAAAAACTAAACTATATATAGGCAAAGGAGGGGGAGAATGGAGGGCTAGGATGTGCTAGGGTTTAATCTAAGGGTTGGATGAGTTAAATGAAGGGTAAGGGGGTAATTGTCAAAGGGAATGAAAGGGGGAATAATCAATGGGTGACCTCACCATATCTAGTGTGGTCCTTAGCTGAAAATTAATTGCACAAGTGGATGAGTCACAAGGTTGACTTCGCCTTGACTTTGACCGCGACCCTCGGCGTTGACCAAAGGTTGACTTTGACCAAACTTCCGGAATTCTTCTTGCGACTCCTTTCCGGGATTTCATGCTGACTCGTTGACGCTCCAAAGTCGGGGTTGACCACGAGTTGACTTTTGGTCCTCGGGTTGACTTTTCGTCCTTTAGCCGGAAATCCACAAAAGCTCCCAAATTGCATCATTTCGCTCCCGATATCCGTCCGATGCTCGATTCACCTACAATGGTGCAAATCAAGGATTAGAGACACTAAACGGCCTTCGGATTAGCATTACTAAAGTGATTAGAGGCCTAATTTGTATGCAAATTACATACAAATCACACCCCCACACTTAAGCTTTGCTTGTCCTCAAGCAAATAAAAAATCAACAATCCATATCACATTTATTTTGTCTTAACAACCATATCCTCAAATAGAGACCACTAAACCCCACATCAAGATTCAATCAAGCATAAACTCAAACCTCATGATTTGCCAAGTGTTTAATATGTGTATCTAATGCATGCTTGGTGAAGTGTGTGCTAGCCATGGAATAATCAATCAAGAGCAATCAAATTAGCATATGTTTGACAAGATTAACCGCTAAACTCACATGATTCACTAAATATTTCCGCTCTTGTGTTTAGGGTTAAGTGTTTACTCTCAAGACATTACCAAAAGCAACGTCCCCATAAGCTTGCTCATTGACCAACTCTCCACTAATTAACTCGCAACTCATTAGATCAAAAGGGCTTTCATTTGGTTGAAACGGGGCCAAGGGTTAAGGGTTAGCACGAAATGAAAGGATGGATACACAAATATTCCAAGCATTTCACAAAACAACTCAAGGACTTTGAAACTCATTTTCTTTTACAAACAATCCTAACTTTTATTCTCCTCAACCTTTTATTCTAAAAACAAACTCATTATTTGGATTTTCTTACTTTCTATTTCTACTTTTCTCTTTCTTTTTCTCACTACTTCTTTTTCCCATTTTGTATTTTTCTTTTCTTTTTGGGACTTTCTTTTTGAACTTTATTTTTTTGTATACAACTTCTTTTTGATTTTCTCAACTCCTTTTCTTCTTTTGTATTTTACTTTTCTTCCAACCATTTTTCTTTGTACAACACTCTAATCTAATCTACCCCCACACTTGCCTTTCACAAACCCATAGAACATAAAGAACATGAGAAGTCACAATCATTGCCTTGCTAACACTTGGAACAAGGGACGGTTAGTGTTTAAGCTAGCAACTTGGGTTAGATTTTAGTGGTTAAACAAAGAAAAAGCTAATGATGAATGAGGCTCAAAATGGGTTAGTCCTAATGGATTAGTGTTTAGAGGGATGAAGTCAATTTGGCCATGGTGCTTATCTAGTGCCTTTATCATTTCCAATTCATCGCAAATTAACACGTAGTCTCAAGCGGTCTTTGAGCAAGTTCTAGGTCTCGTAAACTAGTGGAATGCACACACATGAAGAACAAGGATGTATGAATGATGCATACATATCAATGAGGCTCAAAATCTCACCATATAGGGGTATATGCATGTCAATACATCGTCTAGATATGCTTTTCTAACCACAAGTGACTAATCAACATGGCAAAGTGCATAAAGTGTCAAGCAATCATCAATTACACATATTAACCACAAGGCAACTCGATGATTTCTAAGCGCATGCTCAATATCCTCCTAATTAGCAACTTAGTAGGCTCATAATCATCATCGAGGTTGAAAAAGACAATCAAAACACACAAAACCTTCAAAGTTCCCAAAATCCAAAATTTTACACTTATGCTCTGTCGACCGGTTGACGAGACCGTCGACCGTTCGACAATAACTCCCTGGATGAGTGTCGACCGGTCGACACACGGGTCGACCGTTCGATGAAAACTTTGAAAAATTGAAAAATTTTTGTGGTTTGAAAATGTGAAATCCTTTTAGTTTGGCCCAACCTCACCCCCACACTTAAAACCAACATTGTCCTCAATGTTGTGAGGTGTTTTGAAAATGAAAATCATGTGGTGAAAGTGATGAGAATGAAGTCGGGCGAATGCACACATACAAAATATAGCATACGGATGATAGAGTAAGAAAAACCCCCTTTGTAGACTCCCTTAGCTAGCCGAGAAACCACAAATAGACACCAACCTCAGGGCACAAGGCCCTGACTTCCATACGTTTGCTCCTCGGGTGCCAAATGAATGAGAAAGTGCGATTGCATCGGGATCATTCAAAACAGGGGACAGCAGCAATACAGCAGTGACCTTCTCCCAAAGATTTGGGCATAGCTCCAAGAATAGGCATCCAAGTTGAGTGATTCCAGTGGCATTGGAAAGTAGACTCCAATAGCTTTAGTTTGGCCACTGGAAACTCAGAAATCACCTTCCGGGCATGCAATGAAGAACCGGTCAAAGGGACCCTCCAGAAAGTCAAACTGCAGTGAGTACTCCTCCTTTAAACATGAATTTCAGCAGATCCAACGGTCCTTTCAGAGAGAAATTTGAACTGAGCATAGAGGACTCATAGAAGAAGCTTCTCAAACTGGTTTCAATGAATTCCAACGATCAGATGTAGAGAAAACTGCCTCCAAAGTTACTGATATGCCCAGACCTCTCATAGACAAATGCAAACCAACACTTCTCGGGTTTCTTCCTCCAAGACTCCTATCAAAACACCTCCCAACCTCCCTAAAATCTTTTATTCGTTACTAAATAATGCTGAAAGTAAATGGTTCTTCTCCAAATGGGGTTGCCTCCCCACAAGCGCTTCGGTTTATAGACCTACAAGCCGGTCTTGATTCCTTCTCGGTGAAATTATGGTGGCTCGAAGCAAAGTTTCTTCCCACTCAATGTATGGCTGGTCTCACCATCTCCATGGCTTCCTACAAAGCACCCCTTGACGCCATTGAAAATTGATGTAGGAGATGGTGACCACACATACTTCTTCTTCTTAACTTCACCCACCATTTCTCTCATGGCCCTAATCGTCGCCTTTTGCATTGCACTCATGGGAGGAAGTCCCTAGCTTGAATTGAAACCAACTAAGAGGTTGAATCAAGGTTTATGCACCTTCACAACACAATAAACAGTGGTTAAGCATCACAATTGAGGCAAGAAATAGAAGGGTAAGAGGTTAGATATGCAATGATAGCAAAGAGTGAGTGAAACAAAGTAAGGGAAGCAAGATTGCTCCCAGTCGACCGTTCGACACCAGGCGTCGACCGGTCGAGCCACGTCCAGGGAACTCCCGTCGAACGGTCGAAAAACAGGGTCGACCGTTCGTGAAATGCCCTGAAACAATATTTTTGTGCTTTTCTCCTTTTATACCTAATCAAACAAGGTTCCTAGAAGTGCTAGGGACCCCAAATCAACACAAAAACAAGTAATAACAAGCAACTAACACGCAAACAAACACAAGAATGCAATATAGACAAGCATAGAAAACAACTTAATGCAAGAAATGGAATGAAATGAAATGTGCACTTATTAGGAACTTCAACTAGAAAGTGATAACATTAGGGGTGCTCATGTCTTACATATATCACTAGGATATAAGGCCCGTCACTCCCCTAATGTGTCTCACTCAAGAGTGAATAGCACATGTGAAACAACAAACATAATATAGACAAAGAGATTCAAACAAAAAGAAAGCTAAAGACCCGACTAACTACCAAGAAATCAAGGATTTAACCTCAATCCCCGGCAGCGGCGCCATTTTGACGAATGCAAAAATAGATGGTAGGTGATAGAAGAGAAGGGGGTTGTCGTTCCACGGAGGATTGACGGCTCCCCGACTTCCCGGTAGCGTGCGTGCGAGTGCTCTAGCTATATGAGGTGACAAGAAGTGAATAGAGTGGGTGAAGTGCGTGTTTACAATGTGCGAAGTGTGAATGTTTTGGGTGTTTTCGAGTAAATGAGAAATAAAACAAACAAGCAAGTAAACTAAATGCAAGTAAAGGAAATGAAAAGATAGAGTGATGGGGAACTAAGGGTTAACACTAGCCCACTTCAATGCAATGAACAACCACAATGAGATGCTTGCAATTATGATTCATGATTCCAATTAATCGAGAATGTATCACTCTAACCATCCAAGGTCAAAGTGAACTCTCTAGTGCCAATCCAAGCCATGTCATGGTTCTTGGAATAACACTTTGAGGCGATGAGGGCATTAATATATATTCTAAGATATGTCCCTCCGGTCTAAGGGTCGAGATAACTCAATGGGCGTAGCTAGAGCCTAAAGAAAGGTCTCTAATTACATCCAAAGGCGATGAGCACAATGATATGGTCGATGTGATATATCCTACATTGTAGGAACTCAATGGAATAATCCAAAGGCTATGAGTGCTATCGAAACCCATCTAGAAAGTATGGTTATGCCGGTTAGGACTAAAACCAACTCAATTAGCACAATTAGAGCCTAATCGAAGGTCTCTAATGTGTCAAGAGGCTATGAGCACAACAATTACGATATAAGAAGTATGACTATGCCAACCAAGGCCATAATCAACTCAATTGGCACACTTAGAGTCCAACCAAGGATCTCTAGTGCATCAAAAGGCTATGAGCACAAATCAAACATACAACACATGCTATATTCCATTGCCCATGAAACTAGAGGCACCACCCACCAATTTCACATCAAGATAATGCTAGAAACATAGCTAGGAAGTGGTGAATTCCCTAACCCATGCACCTAACATATGAAATTTGAATATAAACATGCTCATGAATCAAGATTGCATCACATATCATTAAAAGAGGTTCAAATACACATCATTGGACTAGGGCACACAACCCTAGTCCCCAACAAAGTGACTACTCACTAACCATCAAAGCATACATCAAGATATAGCAAGTGTAAGCTTTAAACATGAATACAAAGAGAGAAAAGGGTTAAAGAAAGCTCAATAAGTGGTGCCCTCTTCTTCTCCTTGGATCTAGATGTCGTCCTTGAAGGTTGTGAGGATCCCCAGCTGCCGAAAACGGAGGAAGAAGTGGTGGAAGAAGCGGAGGCGGCGGAGCTCGTCGACCGTCGACCGTTCGACGGGAAGTTGTCGACCGGTCGACTGACGTTCCGGATGTAGGGTGAGGGGAAGGAAGGAAGAGAGGAAAGGGAAAGGAATTTGAGGGATTTTGGGGCTGATGATGGGAATGACCTAAATGAGGCAAAAACTAAACTATATATAGGCAAAGGAGGGGGAGAATGGAGGGCTAGGATGTGCTAGGGTTTAATCTAAGGGTTGGATGAGTTAAATGAAGGGTAAGGGGGTAATTGTCAAAGGGAATGAAAGGGGGAATAATCAATGGGTGACCTCACCATATCTAGTGTGGTCCTTAGCTGAAAATTAATTGCACAAGTGGATGAGTCACAAGGTTGACTTCGCCTTGACTTTGACCGCGACCCTCGGCGTTGACCAAAGGTTGACTTTGACCAAACTTCCGGAATTCTTCTTGCGACTCCTTTCCGGGATTTCATGCTGACTCGTTGACGCTCCAAAGTCGGGGTTGACCACGAGTTGACTTTTGGTCCTCGGGTTGACTTTTCGTCCTTTAGCCGGAAATCCACAAAAGCTCCCAAATTGCATCATTTCGCTCCCGATATCCGTCCGATGCTCGATTCACCTACAATGGTGCAAATCAAGGATTAGAGACACTAAACGGCATTCGGATTAGCATTACTAAAGTGATTAGAGGCCTAATTTGTATGCAAATTACATACAAATCAACAGCCTGCGGAACATGAGTCAGAAAAACATACAGGACTTGGAATGCAAAATGATAACAGTAAGCGACATTGGCTAAAGACCTGATAGGTATGAAGCTGCATAGCACCAACGAGAGTATTCACTGATCTATCCTCAAGAAATATGCGATTTATATCCAAGACGGAACTGTCCAGCATAGCAGCTACTAGACCACTATGATTCATAGCTGTGCACTGGTCGGAAACCTTCACTCCCAAAAATGTGGGTTCAACCTTGAAAGGCTTCATCGCCCTTAGCTCTTCTTCTGATAATTCTCTCGGAGGAAATACCAACATGGGGCACGATACACCATCCTTCTTGCTCACCACTTGTGGAGTGTCTTCATCAAACATGGAGTCATGAGGATCCTTCCCCTTTCTCCCAGCTGAGGTCACGAAAGGATACTTCATATCAGGAATGAAAAACCCAAGCTTGCAAAACAAGGGATTACATAAGGAATTATTGTACCTACCCTTATCAGCGCTTACTTTCCTCTGTTGCTCTCGAGCAGCAATCCTTGAAGCAATCTTGTCGTCAACAGAATCTTCATTCTCCTTGTTGGATTGGGTTGGATCCACAACAAAAAGAGGTTGAGTGTCACTAACCCTCTGTATAGGACAGTTAGATCACCTGACAGGATTAGCTGAGCCAAAGTCAGTATGCGACCTAGACTTACCAGGATTGCCCTCATTGCTGTCTTCAGAAATAGTATCAGAAACGTCATCCTCATCTTTTCTCTTTTTAGACTTTGATTCAGGGCGGACAATCACCACTTTCTAGTTAGAATGATCTAGTGGAACCATACCATCTAGGCCACCAGGTGCAAGCCTAGCTAGCTGGATCTATCAACCACCTGTATGAGCGTTGTTCGGCTGGGATCTCGAAAGCAGCAAGCATGAGATCTTCACGGTATGCTTCCACTTCATTCAACTTGTCTACCATATCATTTTCAGAGGAATCCTTCCCTTTCCTTGGCTCAAGAGGTATCTTGAGGCCAACTTTCTCAGCATGCACTCCCCAGGGACCAAAGACCAAGACCTCATCTTTCCACCACTCCCGAGAAGCTCTGTCAATAGGTCCAAACCACGATTTGAGAAACTTACCAAATGCGCGGAAGGTCAGGTAGTGGCGCCCAGTACGCTGAAGCTTAAATTGATACAGCATACGGAATTCATTCAGACCTATTTCATAGTTGAACTATTGATTCATACGATCGAATGAAGGCAGGGCCTTGATGGATTCAGGAGACCACTGTGTCTTTGGAAATCCAAATCGACACAGAAATTCACATATCAGTGGTGAGAGAGGCATGGTTAAGCCAGATACGATCTGCATGGGCATGATAGTTAGAGGATCCCCTAATTTCTCCTTCAACTTTGATGCCTTAGCAAAGTCAGAAACAAGAGTAAAGGAGAACTCAGAGTAATCCCCCAGATAGTAAGTTGAAATCAACATGACAAGTTTGTCAGAAGTGTAGACGCGAAACTGGCTAACATTTGGGTTGAGATCGACAATGGCAAAAAAAGAAGCCATTACGAGGGATTCTGAAAGCTGACAAAGAGCCAAGGTGAAGGACGAAAATGTTAAGTCTGGCGATTTCTAGAAGTCAAGCTTGTAGAGACAACGGCTAATTGAAGGGGCACGATTTTTGAAGTTGGGAAACTAATTGATCTCGAAGTACACCAGACACAGGACGAGCTCACTTCTCCACGAACGGTCAAAGAAATATTTTAAAAATTTAAGGAAGCTACAACACGCAACCACCTCGAATGACACGTGTCCTATTCGTGGCAGTTGGGGGGCAACTGTGGGTGCATGAAATATCTTGCATAGCATACGGGCCCAATAACGTATGAAGCGATCCCTGGGACCAGCCCATGAGATTGAGGCTTAACATTAATCTCAATGGATCTGGACCTGAGCCCATGAGATCCCTGTATCCAAGGATGAAGTGCTGCCAAAGATAGGATAATTTAATAAGTGTGTGAAGCGGATGCTGATCGAACAAGGAAGAAATCTCCTAATACAATACAATTACACGAAAGACTTATTGATTAACTATATTTCCTGTATCCAGTCCCTAATAGCCACTAAGAGGCTCGGGGTAAACACTAAACATGTTTGGCCTAGGATAAGTAACGAATTGATGAGCATTCCTTACTTACCTAAAAGACAAGTAACCGACCCCTAGGGTTGCTTACACAATGACTCTTCTACCCTTGCCTTCTTCTCTCATATAAAAGGAACGCAAAGCTAAACCCTAAAGGTAACGCATACAACCCAACCATAGCCTACTGCTTTGTGTTGCTTCTTACTGACTTGATCGTCAGAGGGTCATTGTCCGGCACCCCGCCGAGCAGTAGACGTTGTTTTGCAGGTTGATCTGAGAGGCATACTACCTTGTGAGAATCCACTTCTCACACCCACAATGTCTCATCTCGATCCCCAAATCGCACAAATATGATAAGTGAAGTGCGAAGAATTCTAGATCTACAGAGTGCAGCCTATAAAATGCCAGATGCTCTCTCTGATCTAGCTAAAGTGACAAGATCATATATACCTGCTGCAAACTTGCCTGCAAGGATAGACATCCCAGTAGGACGCAAAGTCATCCCTGAAGGATGCAACGTCCCCGTAGGAAGTGTCGTCTCTGATGGACGACATACGGCTTGGCGGCTAACCAGTCATATGTCTCTGCCCAGAAGCAAGGTAGACCACTAGGTTCGAAGGATTCTTATCCCCAAAAGAGGATAAATTTGGCACAAATGAATCCTCTTGACATCGCGATCTCAAACGATCTATCTCACGAGATAATCCAGAATATGGGTCCGTCCTAGAAGAGACGACGTTGGGGGACGCTTCAACATCTGAACTCACTTCCAAGAATAGAGAAATCTCGATAATGCATGCTTATGTGAGATATGAAATCGTAATGAGATTATCATCGATGATATAATTGTATTCGAGGTAGCTACCGAAATCAAAACTAGCGATGACATCAAACCTTGCTCCGTTGATGATTTTCAACGTAGAGACGACTGGCCAAAATGAAAACAAGCAATCCAAGTCAAATTGGATTCCTTAGCGAAATGAAGTGTGTTCGGACCAATCGCTCCAACACCCCCCAATGTTAAACCAGTTGGTCATAAATGGGTTTTCGTAAGGAAACGTGATGAGAATAATGCGATTATATAATATAAAGCTCGCTTAGTGGCGCAAGGCTTCTCTCAATGCCCTAGAATTGACTACGAGGAGACTTATTCTCCCATAATGGACGTTATAACGTTCCGCTACTTAATCAGTTTAGTAGTTTCCAAAAAACTGGATATGTAGCTTATGGATGTGGTCATAACTTATCTCTATGGGGATCTAGACACAGAGATACATATGAAAGTCCCTGACGGACTTAAGTTGCCTGAATCAAGTAGTTCCCGACCACGGAACACGTTCTCGATTAAACTGAGACGTTCACTATATGGATTAAAACAATCCGGACGGATGTGGTATAACCGTCTAAGTGAATACTTGATCGGCATGGGATACGTGAACAACGAACTATGCCCCTGCGTGTTTGTTAAGAAATCCATTTCAGGATATTGGAAAGAAGGAATTCGAGATGAAGGATCTTGGAAAGACACGGTATTGCCTCGGCTTGCAGATCGAGCACCGAAAAGATGGAATCCTAGTACATCAGTCGAACTACACCCAGAAGGTGTTGCGACGTTTTTAGTCATCATGAGACTAAATCATTACCTACTCCCATGATCGTTCGAACTTTAGACATTAACAAGGACTCATTCCATCCTAAGGGAGACGATGAAGAGATATTGAACCCTGAGTGTTCATATCTGGGTGCAACAAGCGCATTATTGTACTTGGCCTAATGTACTAGACCAGACATCTCGTTTGCTATAAATTGTTTAGTCCGATACAGCACCGCGCCAACACGCTGCCACTGAAATGGCATCAAAGACATTTTCTGCTACCTTAAAGGTATTACGGATATGGGCTTGTTCTATCCCTACGCGTTCGAGTGGATCTACCCCCTTGGCACTCGAAATAACGCAACCCTTGTTGGTTATGCTGATGCTGGTTACTTATCAGACCCCCATAAGGGACATTCTCAATCCGGTTATGTCTTTACCATTGAGAATACGGCGATATCTTAGAGGTCTCGAAAACAGACCCTACTAGCTACTTCGACAAACCACTCTGAACTACTCGCTCTTTACGAGGCAACTAGAGAGTGTGTATGGCTTCGAGCACTTATTGGCCATATACGAAGTACTTGTGACTATCTCATAATCCTGATGAACCAGTTGTCATTTATGAGGAAAAACACTGATGTTATTGATCAAGCGAAGCATGGTTACATCAAGGGAGACGCTACTAAGCACATCTCGCCGAAGCTCTTCTTTACACATCAACAACAAGAGCACCAGAAGATCGAAGTGAAGCACATTAGTTCAGAGAGTAACCACGCTGACTTATTCACTGAGTCACTACCAAAGTATTCGTTTCAGAAACATGTTAAGGCAATCGGTCTCAGGAAGCTATCTGAGCTACCTTAGAGTAACGATTTATGCCTAAGTCGAAATTCCCGCACCCAGTTGTATGCGTGTGAGGGGGACCATCCCGACGACTGCTCGTATTTGATCGACGCTTGGCTAGTGTACTCTTTTTGTCCTTAGACCAAGGGTTTGTCCCACTGGGTTTACCTTGACAAGGTTTTTAATGAGACACCATCCCAGCCACCATCTACCTATTTGTCAAATCATTGACATTGATCATACCTTCACTAAGGATTGCCGAAATCAGGGGGAGTATCTAGTCGTATACTTCTAACCATTGTGTACTCTTTTTCCTTCGACCAGAGGTTTGTCCCACTGGGTTTACGCTGGCAAGATTTTGATAAGGCACATCTCCTGTGGTTAGTTCCTCCGCGCACTTACATCTCATAGTGCTTCGATCTACATCATTCGGCAACACAATTTCTTCCTAAACTTCGGTTTTTGCCCCACACTGGGTTTTCCCGGACTTAAGGTTTTGTGTGTTGGCATCAGCGAATGAATATTTATTTTCGACTCTACCTAACTATACTTAGCGCAATGCTCGAAGATGAAGGAGTTCAGATGCAGCAAAGTTAGTTTTTGGACATCCAAGGGGGAGTGTTGTAATGCATATAGTGGAGTGGTTGTCCATAAACTATTGTTCCTTACGTACAAGATACAAGATGTGAACTACATACATTTCCGAAGACCTTTGGCATTTCTTCTATTTACTCCATAAGGGTTACACTACTTATGAGAGGATATAAATTGTATAGTTAGTGGGGTTAGTGGTGATAGTGGGGAAACTAAAAGGTTTCTCCTCATTATTGTACATCACGAATACACCTCAACCTCTCTACTATATAAAGAGGTTGAGGCATCACCATTTCACACACCAATACATCAAACATCAATCGATCAATAGAAAGCAACTTCTTGCTCTCCACACTTCTCTTTCTATTTCGTTTTTCTATCTTTCATAGTTGGGTTAATAGGCAACTCACAACATATTCCTTATTGTTATTTGTATGGTTTATGGGTAAACTCTTGACTCTACAGTATGGTTGTGCTTGTAATTTTGATTATAACTTATTTAGTCTATCATGGTATTAACAATGACACTTTAGTACGATCAACAAATGAACTCACATATAAAAAAATTAGTAGATGCTAGAATTTCAGAAAATTCAGATTGGAATGAGTTCGGCAATGTTCGAAAATTTTCGAATCAGAATATTTTGGATTTTTCAGAAATTTCCAATCCATACCAAATCCAATCCAATTTATTTTAGATTTTTGAAATTTTCCGATCCATTCCAATATTGATTTCAGAAATTTTGGATTTCGAATTTCGGACTCGAATTACATTCAGATCGGAAAAAGTCCAGAAACTTTTTGTTCGGAATTGAATGGAATTGGAATTTCCAATCCAAGTTGTAGCCTTATACCAATCATTCAAGTTTATATCTCTTCAAGTCACAAAACATAATTGTAGACAAATAGATGCAATAAAACTGTAAATATGTATTTGTCCACAAAACACTACACAATCACTTATGTGGAAAACAATACGACACAGTTAAATGTAATTAAATTAAAACTCACACAGTTGTCAAGTTTTGTCGGATTCAATTTTTTGTGTTAAACTTTCCTGCATAGACCAAAACTTTAAGTTATTTCATAATTCAAATCTAAAAGTTTTTTTTTATTCAGGATGTCAGAACACACACACATACATATTGGTATCCTAGGGGAGTCAAACCCAGGATATCTCCTTAGCCAACCTTAGTGTCAAACAACTACACCAACCATCTTGGATAATCTGAAAGTTAAATGATTATAAACTGTAGCAAATGACTAAAAAGAATGTCACAAGATTACACATAACTATAGAGGATCTACACTTTTTTTTTTGTCAATATAAATTGTAGTAAATCTTATTGTGTATAGGTAAATCGGTCATAAAACATTTGCAAACTTTTTTTTTTATCTAGTATGGGGTACTTTCTTTGGAATTTTAACATCCACTATCTCTGTTGCTTATTTAAATACGGTAGTGAACTCCTCCTTGAGATATGTAACACCCCAACCCGAATTAATTCACAAATAGTCCAAATTTAGGGTGGATTGAAAAAATTTCACCCAAATCATTAATTCACCAAATCACGATTATACACGAAAATTAGTTATACCATCAGGTAGGGTTCAACGAGTAGACTAAGTTTCATACAGTGGTGTTCACTGATTTTTTGCCCGAACCACCAAAAAATATAGACAAACCATTGAAATCGCCGAGAACGTTTGAACATTGGTTGTTGGTTGAAAAAATCTAGGCAGAGAGAAGTCGGCGACATCAAGATGAAGTCAATGCCGCTAATCTGACATTGAGAGGAGGCCGAACAACGGAGTTCTCTTTGGGTCTAGTTTTGACTAAAAGGGTTGACGGACTTCAAGTGTTATCGAGTTGATTCTGGAGGGTTCTCCTCTTCTCCTCTACAGTTTTTCAGCCTCGCATTGGTTTATATACTTTCATTATTGAAATGACAATAATGTCCCTTTTTCTTTAATATAATAATGGCAGTGTCACTTGGTCAGTTTTGTACATGATTTCTCTACCACCCGAATAGATTCCCCTTTTTATCCCTTAGTGATCAAATTTCTCTATTTTTACTTCCTTTAATATATCCCAACTGTATGGACTCCGGTATAATTTAACTCGTTTTCCTTCGGAATGACCTTGATAGAAAGTAATTCATAAATATTATTAAAGATTAAGTACTACCAATTAAGGTTTAATCTTATACCGACCCTGAAATTACTCTCCACATCCAAATAATATATTGTCACCTCGTCAAAAATAATAAGAAAGTATTTATTGAATTTCTTATTAGTCTCCGTTTCTTATGTCCAAAAATATAATTTCCAAAGAAATTACTAACATGTTTGATGTGTCACAATAATAGTTTCCAAGCATTTTAGTGTAATAAAACTATATATACGATTTATTTCATAAAAGTCTCGGGTATTGCATGATCAAATGCCTATAATTGCATTTGCTGCTCCTTCCCTTCACTTGAATTGGCATTCTCTTTAGTGTCTTTAATCACGGATGCAATTAAAAACCGTTGATCTTTCTTTGGTTCAGAATTTTGGTTTGATATGTCATAATTGATGGTGAATGGTTTAGATTTCTTAGAGGTTATTTTCCTTGTGTACGTTCCTCCATGTGGCTTCATCTGAGATGGTTGTTTTCTCGTGTTTAGTGTTGTTTTTGCAAAGACTGTAATCGATTTAGATAGTAAAGATGAAACCCTTAGGGGTTTTTGATTTGAACATATTTTATGTACAAAGTATAACTCTAAATACTTGAATTAAGCAAATCCAAAGGCTAATTAGTGTCTCTAAATCTTATTTGTGAGTCCTTATAGGTTAAATAAGTGAAGGAAAGTAATTCGGAGCAAAATGATGCGTTTTGGGAGCTTTTGGAGCAATTTCGAGAAGAAGACAAAAAGTGAACCGGTTGACCTGAAAGTCAACTCGTGGTCAACCATGATTTTATGATGTCGAGATGTCAAGAGACAAGTATCGAAAGTGGAGCACGAAGAAGAGCCGGAGATTTGACCAAGAAACCAAAAAGTTAACATTTTGACTCGAGAAGTCAACCTAAGGTGAACTCCAAAGTCAATGCCAAAAAGTCAAGATGTGACTCATGCTAGAAGCTTCCCAAATTAGCATGGAATATTCCTTTGTTCTTTCGTTGGTGAGTGATGTTATAAACATTCAATTATTCTTTTTTTCCTTTGAAAGAAAATGACATTTGTCTTCACCAAATCTCACATTTGTCTCTTTCTTCCACATGTACCCTATTTCTTTTATTTTCTAATTTTTCCTTTGTCTCCCATGCAATTACACACATGCCCTCCATCTACTTAGCTTTCTTAACTTTCCCTAGCTAGGATCCCTTAGTTTTTATTTATTTATTTAGAATGTCATAACACACACAAACTGGTATCCTAGGGGAGTAGAACCCAGGATCTCTCCTATGTCAACCTTAGTGCCAAACCACTACACCTATCACCTTGGATAAGATCTCTTAGTTATTTCTCTTCCTAGTTGACTTCTTTTCCACCCTTAGATTTTCCTCCTCTCCATCCTATCCATCCACTCATTTTTCCCACACTATATAACCCTCTTTTCACCTCATTTTCAACAAATGTTGCCTCCCATCACTTTCATCTTTCCTCTCCCACAAGCCTTTACATTTCTCTCTTCCTCTGCCGGACGATCGATTATCGCTACCCCAGTGACCGATCACGCTGTCTTGGTTGCCACACTTCCTCCACCATTTTCTCCACCTTCCTCACCTCTTTTCTACTTCCTTCACTCACAAAATTTCTTCCATACACCCTCCTCTACATCACCAGCCACTTTTCACCACCATCCATCAAGCGTTCATCACCACACCTAGGCAAGCATCTAACACATATTAGTCTTTAGTTTGTTAATTTTGAAATTTATGATGTATATATATTCTAATGTGTAGTGAGTGGTCTTAGGATTAGGCTAGGGTTGTGTGCCCTAGTCCATAGAGATGATTTGATGATATGATTATGCATGGATGTTGATTTGATGAATAGATATGTGTACTATCTAATTCAGTATATGTTAGATGCTTGCCTAGGAACTTAACCAATTATTGAGCATTGATTTGTATGTGTTTTACATACAAATTGAACTTCTAATCACTTTAATAATGCTAATTTAATAGCTATTTAGTGTCTTTAATCCTTGTTTTGCACTATTGTAGGGAACATGAGCA
The DNA here is from genome assembly GCA_029955375.1 of Rubus parviflorus. Lineage (NCBI taxonomy): Eukaryota > Viridiplantae > Streptophyta > Magnoliopsida > Rosales > Rosaceae > Rubus > Rubus parviflorus. Next base: position 1,099,313 of record JARGGL010000015.1, on the reverse strand, counting down.
TCAGATTGATATCGGGAGCGAAATGACGCATTTTGGAGTTTTTAGTGATTTTCCGACAAGAAGACGAAAAGTCAACCCGAGGACCGTCCGTCAACTCGTGGTCAACCATGACTTAAGAGCGCCAACATGTCAAATATGAAGTCTCGGAAGTGAAGCACAAGAGAATTCCGGAGGATTGACGAAAAACCGAAAAGTCAAGAAAAGTCAACTTTGGTCAACTTTGGTCAACTCCGAAGGTCAAGGTCAAGGTCGAAAGTCAACCTTGTGACTCACCATTGAAGACTCCAAATTCAGCAAGGAAGGGTACACATGTTCTTTGATATCCAATGACCTAATCATTGGATTATTCTTTTATACCTTGCTTATTCTTTTTGGAATAAAAGGACATTTGTCCTCACCAAATCCAAGGGTTTGTCATACTCCCCTTTGACTTTCCTTTTATGCTTTTTATTGCTGAAATTTATTGTCAATTATCTCCATGTCCCTCACCTAAATTTCTCTCAAACACCACCTAACTTTCCCCTAGGTTAACCATGTCATTTCATTTCCCTTTTTCCTAACCATTATATTCTAAGTTTTAATCCTAGCTTTTAACCCTTAGGAGCCTTAGGCCCAGTTTGGGAAAGCTTAACTTAAGAAATAAGCAGTTGTAGCTTTTAGCTTATGAAAGTAACATTTTACTAACTTCTATAAGCTGCTGTCAAATTGTGTAAATTATCAAATAAGCTGCTTTTTTATTTTTCACCAAACACCTTTTGCTACTTAACTAATAAGTTAAGCAACTTTTAAAATAATTTAAGCCACACCAAACTGGGCCTTAGTATATATACCTAGTTTTTACCCAATTAGGTCATCTTTTAGCTAGTCACCATCTTACATCACTCTCCACTTTCCCTTTCTTCCTCTTCCACTTTCCCTTTGTTCTTGCCTCCGCCTGCCGGTCGACCGGTCGAACACCCCCTGCCGACCGGTCGAACAGAGACGGTTCATCATTCCTTCACCACTTTTCATTACCTTCCTCACCTCATTTCCACTTCCATCCTTCTACAAAGTTGCTCATCACGACTACCACTACATCATCCATCATTTTGACTGCTGGGGATCCTCACCAATCATCAAGGCTACCATTAAGAGTCAAGGAGAAGAAGGAGGCACCATCTATTGAGCATTCCTCAACCTTTCTCTCTCTTGTACTTGTTTTTAGAGCTTATATGTGTTATAAGATGATGTATATCTTGATGGATTGTGAGTAGTAACCTTGTTGGGGACTAGGGTTGTGTGTCCTCTCTGTGACACTTTATTGATGAATAAATGCCTTTGTGTTGAATGAATATGTATGCTTACCTATTTCAATATGTGTTGGTTGCTTGTTCTTAAAATTTATCACTTCTTTGACATGTTAATCAATCTACCTTGATTAAATTGTGTAAGATTGGTAACCTTACACAATCTAGGCAAGTGGAAGCATATGTGATGAGTTATGACTTGTTTGAGTTCCTAGTTTCGATGTTTTACGCCTCTTAAGCACTTTAGGGGATTTGGTATTAGGTAACTTAGAGAAATTCCATATGACACCTAGAGAGTTCTTAGTGACCCATAACATAGTACTAGAATACCACTTGAAACATGGTTCTAGTCCCATAACATGGCTAGAATACGGAACTTGATTCATAATCGCATTGACATGCATTCATTGTTGGAGTGTTGGTTGTTGCATTGGATTTGGGTTAACTCGAAAACCCCAACGTTTACTTTACTTGTTTTATCTTACTTGCATTTGCTTGATTGTCATTTACATTTCATCACTCTTACAAAAACCGAAAACATTTATCTACACTCGCACATTGTGGATATCACTCTCACTCACTCTTTCCATATCTAAAATCCCACCATTGCATAACTAATGACTTAGTTGACATGCTACTTAGGAGTCTAGGGCCATCGATTCCCGTGGACACGACAACCCCGGTTCATTAATCTATACATCCACTCACTATTTGCATTCGTCAAGCATGTGTTTATCCTATTTTGATTAGAGATTGTGATGTTGGTTGCCTCATTTTCTCTAAGGAAATTGGTAGTATGCATAATGAAGATTTGATTTGGGTTTTTCTTGTTTGAATTCCTAATGTCCTAGTGCTTTATGCCTCTAATTGTGAATGTGGGAACCATAGCATGGCCTAGGTTCATGACTTAGAGAGTCACTTGTACGTGAACCTAAACACTTGAGATAACTTAGGGAGACTTGGTCTTACAACCATAGTATGAGTAAGATAAAGAATTTAGCACATGAATCAATTGAGCATGCATATGTAATTGGATCGTTAATCATCAACGTGGACTAGAGTGACAAGAAACCCCAATCATTTATCTTATTTGTACTTCTCCTTTAGTTATCTTAGTTTTATTTACTTGATTACTTGATTTGCCTTGTTGCATTGCAATATCTATTTCAAAAATCCCAAAATAGCGAGCATTTCACTTACGCTTTCATATCCACTTCACATTTCAATAGTCTTATTCCATCTCCAGTCTTTCCACCTAACTAGGAGCTTAGGTTACTAGTTTAACAAGAGGTTTTTGGCATTTTAATCCCCGTGTTACAACAACTCCGAGTCCAAATACACATCTTTATCTTGACACGATACGTACGTTTGCGTGAGTAAAGTATGTTCCAAAGACACAACCTTATGACTAGATAAAAAGTATCGCAACAACTGAAAAAGACAAGGACAATACAAGGTGTCAATAGGATTTAAATTTAATTAGAGCAAATTACAATAATCCATTACAATTATACGTAATTGTCACATGAGACGAAACTTTTTTTCAACGCATTGGTGCCTAATTATACATAAGGAGAGCTCGAAACTCTATCATTTTATAATTATTTTTTTTTTGTTCTTTGATCTTTTGTTTTCTCCATCCTATGCAAAAAAGATGAATTTTGGCCAGAAAATTGAGATAATAACATGGACATTATCCTAATCGTCTTTCCCTTCATATCTTTTCTTTTAATCTATTTTGTATTTCGGAGCTCTCACCATCTTTTTAATATTTCTTAGTTTCTTACACTTTTTCTCGTATAAAAACTTGAAAAAGAAGAAGAAGGTATTGTGTAATTCCACCACTCTCTCTCTCTCTCTCTCTCTCTGGAGTTAAAGCTGTTTCTCTCTCTTCTGGAACTCATAATCAGATCATACCTCACCTGGATTTTCTCACCCTTTCCATCACTTTCTCGCCAGATTCTTTGAGTCGGTAACTCGGTGCTCACCAACTCACCGTTTCCGCAATTGTGGGAGTGACTAAATTCTCGCCTCATTCCACTCTCGGTTTCATTCACACTGGACGAGCTCAGCTCACCGACTTCACTTCCAAGACTCGAAGGCGTTGTTTTCTGTACAACTCGTACAGTTTGGCAGCTGAAGCAGAGCGAATTCGAGTTGAAGTAAGTGGCTGCGATGATAGATTTAAGTGTTGGTGGAGATTCGAAGCTGTTCGGTAGCAATGATAAATGGTTGGATTTGGAGACTAAGTTAAGATTCGGTGAATGGCAGTGTTTGGTTATGAGGATTAATGATTGAGTCGCGAATTGGGGTTTAGCAGTTAGATGCATTTAGGGTTTTTTGAGGAGAGAAAGAAATGTCCCGGACCGATAGGATGGCTTCTGATCTTAGCAGGACCGGCCCGGTCGAAAGAGACATCGAGCAGGTATTATACTATTACGTGTTGTTTTATGTATTTAGCTGCAAGTGTTATAATGATTGCTTTGATTAAATAGAAGATATGGATTGAGTGGTATTGTTTGTTGTAAGGTACTCTAGTGATGATTATTGTTGATCAAATGGAGTGCCTTGTGATATTATTATTTGCATTTTTGCTGCTTTGGTGAAATGGTTTCGAGGGATGGTTATTGAATTAGCAGAACATTGGTTGCTCTAAGTTTAGGTAAGAGTGACTTTTTTTGTAGTTCTCACACTGTATGAATTCAGTGATCAGGTTGCTGTTACCTTGTAAACAAGGGAATGCAAAGAACCGATTACATTGATCAACCGGCTGAGTTAGGCTTTACTATCTTTTGCTATGCTTGTTTGTATGCTGATACTATTTTATCAGTGTTAACGGTATGATCATGCAAAAAATAAGATAGATGATAATAATTGGGGGTTAGTGGAATAGGATCTTTCAATTTGTTCTCCACTACAATCCTTGGCAACAATTGAATGATAATGTTAATGAAAGAAAGGATATATCAAGATTTGGAGATAAGAGCTTTTTCCCTCTTCTGCATCCTCCATTACCAATATGTTTCTCTTCTATCAACAGTTTAGACTGGTATTTACGAATACTGTATTCATAACCTTGTACTGCAATTCGATTATCCATTGATAAAACATTGTACGCCTGATCCGTGAAATTACCTGATCACATGATATTTTGCTAACCTACTTAAGATTCTGGGTTCTGTATAATAGTAAAAGAAGGTGAAATCTGGTGCAAAAGTGTTACCATAACACATGTCAAATGATTGCTTCTACAGTTCTACGTATTGATGCGCTTCCATTATTTTCTTTAAAATCTATACGTCCTATTCACATTCTTAATTTTAGTTGATTGTGGATTTTATTCAATATTTTCATTGTCCTGTTCATTGATTTTCTTCCCACTTGCAAATGTGCTGAAAGTGCTTAAGTTGGATTCTTGGCTGATCTTTACAACAGGCCATTACTGCTTTGAAGAAAGGAGCACACTTGCTCAAGTACGGAAGAAGGGGAAAGCCCAAGTTTTGCCCCTTCCGCCTTTCTAATGTAAGTTTACTCCTGAATATTCTGATATACTACTGAAGGAGCATACAATATTCTGATATAGTCTTTGTGTCTGCCTCTTTCTTTTCTTTTATTTTATTTATTTATTTATTTTTATTGATGGGAAACAAACTTTGTGTCTGCCTTTCTTCATCTGGTTTTTGATAAGAAACAAAATATTTGTAAAAAACTGGAAAAGAGTACCCATAGTCAGTATGGACACAGAAAGATACTCAAAAAGCCTTTAAACGGCTAGAATACTATACCTGGAAATAGCAAATACAACAATATAACCTATCTAAGTCCAACAAAATAAAGGAAACTGAATATTCCCTAAATTTTGAAGAAGTAGATACCCATAATGATGCCAGAAAACGAACCCTTTTCCCATAAGTGTAACCGTTATTTACACCTATGCTACATTCCTCTGCAACAATTTTATCAGATTCCTTCACACACACACACACACACACACACACACACACACATATTTGTATACATTGTATTCATAAGGCATGAATTGTGGTTGTAAGTTGTGCGATCTTCGCTGCAGTAGTTTCATGTCAATACAGCTAATCTTCCAACAAAATTCTTTTTGCTAATAGATATTAATTGTTATTGAATTCTTAAACACACACACACACATTTGTATACATTGTATTCATAAGGCATGAATTGTGGTTGTAAGTTGTGCGATCTTCACTGTAGTAGTTTCATGTCCATACAGCTAATCTTCCAACAAAATTCTTTTTGCTAATAGATATTAATTGTTATTGAATTCTTACCCTCAGGATGAGTCCGTTCTAATATGGTTCTCAGGGAAGGAGGAAAAGCACCTTAAACTAAGTCATGTTTCTAGAATTATTTCCGGGCAACGCACTGTAAGTCTCTCTGAAAATACAACATCTATATTATCTGTGCTTACATTGTTAGTACTATATTTTAAAGTTGTTATGTTCTGAGTACATGAAGAATGGAATGTCGTCGTTATGTCATTGCTCATGCTCCTTTAGTTTGTTTAAGGTTCTTATAACGATTCTGTACTTTTTTTAAAATATTTTGATTTTAGTGGTATGTGTCACACTAACACTTTTATCACTACCATCATATTTTAGCGGTTGTGCTTTGTATTTGTTTTTGTGCATTGATGACTGTTAATTGTGTTCTTTTCTAAAGCTTCATGTCTATTTGAATTTGCAATAACTTGCTCTTAAGTCCGATGTTGTTCTATTTCTTCCAGCCAATCTTTCAGAGGTATCCACGGCCCGAGAAGGAGTATCAGTCATTTTCTCTTATATATAATGATAGATCACTGGATTTGGTAAGGATTATTCTGTTGTTTTGATTTCTACATCGATACTCCTATCATAAGCGTCTATCCTACTGCCATATTAGAATTTTGTAATATGCTGTCTTCAAGTTTACTATAATCTAGTGATGATCTTATTTACTAGATTTGCAAGGATAAAGATGAAGCTGAGGTATGGTTTAGTGGTTTAAAAGCATTGATATCACGTAGCCATCATCGAAAATGGAGAACAGAGTCAAGGAGTGATGGAATTCCATCTGAAGCAAATAGTCCGAGAACTTATACACGGAGAAGTTCTCCTCTGAATTCTCCATTTGGGAGTAATGATAGCTTACAGAAGGTACAGTTTCCATCTCCTTTGTATAATTTCAGTACTTATGTTGAAAAACGAAAGTTATGTATTCTTCTTTTGTTCAATTCAGGACGGTGCAGATCACCTTCGCCTTCATAGTCCATATGAAAGTCCTCCTAAAAATGGTCTGGATAAGGCACTATCAGACGTGATACTATATGCTGTGCCTCCCAAAGGTATTTTCCCTTCAGATTCAGCTAGTGCTTCAGTACATTCTGTGTCATCAGGAGGCTCGGAAAGTATACACGGTCAGATGAAGGCAATGGCAATGGATGCTTTTAGAGTTAGTCTATCCAGTGCTGTTAGCTCATCAAGCCAAGGTTCTGGTCATGATGATGGTGATGCCTTGGGAGATGTTTTCATTTGGGGTGAAGGCACAGGAGATGGTGTTGTGGGTGGTGGTTCTCATAGAGTTGGAAGTAGTTTTGCTGCCAAAATGGATTCCTTGTTGCCCAAACCCTTAGAATCTGCAGTGGTACTCGACGTCCAAAACATTGCCTGTGGTGGACGACATGCAGCTCTAGTAACCAAGCAAGGAGAGATTTTTTCTTGGGGAGAGGAATCTGGGGGCAGGCTTGGGCATGGGGTAGATGTTGATGTTTTGCATCCGAAGCTTATTGATGCCCTTAGTAACGTGAACATTGAGCTTGTTGCTTGTGGTGAGTACCATACAAGTGCTGTTACCCTTTCTGGTGATCTGTACACATGGGGTGATGGCACTTACAATTTTGGTCTACTTGGACACGGAAATGAAGTGAGTCACTGGGTGCCCAAAAAAGTAAATGGGCCCTTGGAGGGTATACATGTCTCATCTATATCTTGTGGACCCTGGCACACAGCTGTAGTAACCTCTGCTGGGCAATTGTTTACTTTTGGTGATGGCACATTTGGTGTTCTAGGCCATGGAGATCGGCATAGTGTTTCAATTCCCAGGGAAGTGGAATCCCTTAAGGGTCTTCGCACTGTGCGAGCAGCTTGTGGGGTGTGGCATACTGCTGCTGTTGTAGAAGTCATGGTTGGCAATTCAAGCAACTGTTCTTTAGGTAAGTTGTTCACCTGGGGCGATGGCGATAAAGGTCGGCTTGGGCATGGTGACAAGGAAGCAAAACTTGTGCCTACCTGTGTTGCTGCTCTTGTTGAACCCAACTTTTTTCAAGTAGCTTGTGGACATTGTATGACAGTTGCACTTACTACATCTGGCCATGTATATACAATGGGCAGTCCTGTTTATGGCCAGTTAGGAAACCCTCAAGCTGATGGTAAGCTCCCCAGTCGGGTCGAGGGAAAGCTCTCAAAGAGTGTCGTGGACGAAATTGCTTGTGGTGCCTATCATGTTGCAGTTTTAACTTCAAGAACTGAGGTTTATACATGGGGAAAAGGAGCAAATGGTCGTTTAGGTCATGGGAATATTGATGATCGAAATTCTCCCACATTAGTTGAAGCTCTGAAAGATAAGCAAGTCAAAAGTATTGCCTGTGGTGCTAATTTTACTGCAGCTATCTGCCTTCATAAATGGGTTTCAGGAGTTGATCAATCAATGTGTTCAGGCTGCCGCCTTCCATTTAATTTTAAAAGAAAACGCCATAATTGTTATAATTGTGGTCTTGTTTTCTGTCATTCTTGCAGCAGTAAGAAGTCACTTAAGGCTTCTATGGCACCAAATCCCAACAAACCGTATCGAGTCTGTGACAATTGTTTTAGTAAACTGAGAAAAGCTATTGAAACTGATACTTCATCCCAGTCTTCTGTGAGCAGAAGAGGAAGTATCAATCAGGGGTCAAGTGACAGCATTGATAAAGACGATAAATTGGATTCCAGATCTCGTGTGCAACTTGCAAGATTTTCTTCAATGGAATCTCTGAAGAATGTGGAAACTCGTTCTTCAAAGAAAAATAAGAAACTAGAATTTAATAGTAGTCGAGTCTCGCCTATTCCAAATGGAGGTTCGCAGTGGGGAGCTCTTAATATTTCTAAATCATTTAATCCAGTATTTGGGTCATCCAAGAAGTTCTTCTCAGCTTCTGTTCCTGGATCCAGAATTGTTTCTCGAGCAACATCCCCGATTTCAAGGCGCCCTAGCCCACCTCGTTCTACAACACCAACTCCAACTCTGGGAGGACTTACATCACCAAAGATTGCTGTAGATGGTAATGCTAAAAGGACAAATGAAAGCCTTAGCCAGGAGGTTATCAAGCTAAGAGCACAGGTACCCACTACTTTTGTTTTTATTTTTCAACAACTAGGGTGCAGTTACAGGGATCTATTGTAAGGCAGCAACTTGTTTAAATTTACTTGTTTATTTGGTCTGTTTCTCCTTCACAAATTTTTAGTTTTGATGAGATAAAATTTAGTTTGTGCGCCTATTTGTAGAAATTAAATATTTTAGAAAATAAGTGGTTATTTTAGTGTTGTGAGAACTTGTTATCAGTAAATATGTATAATACATATCTTTTAGCATAGGAGAAGGACCATGGCAGTTGAGACTTTCTTTCGGGTCCATCATGGGTTATTTATGATGTTCTTTTAGGTTACACGCAATGCAAAATTGCCACTGACCGAAATCAACTTTTATTGTAATAGGTATTTTATCAGGCCTGAGTCGATAGGGATTTTGAACATTTGGTGTTGGCTTTTGGTTGACTTGGTAATTGTGAATACCTTGTTTTTTCCTGACCTGTTTACAGTTGGGTTGGACTGGGTTTATTGCATGCTCTTGTAGCTTTTTGAATTTATGATAGTAACGGAATATTTGATAGCAACCCCTGCCACAACAGAAAAAGAAGTATTTTGACACAGATTAATTATGTTTTCTGTTCAAATGACATAAATAAATTCAAGTGAAACAAGTTTTCGCAGATAATGAAGAAAACAACTAGGCATAATGTTTTGGATAATCCATAGCATGTAATAGAAGATAAAGTTCATTGTATTCAAATGAGTGCCAGGCAACTCGACGAGTTTCTGTCCTCAACTGACAGGACAATTAATGAGAAACATTGCAAATGGAAAAGGGAAGAGCACGGTTAAGAAATTAAAACAACCATTTTACTTTCTCAATTGTTAGCCAAATCAGTGTTTCCATAGCTATTTGATGTTATGAGTTTACTTTGGAAGTGTTGTTGGGTTACAGCAATTAATTTTCCTTCCCAGGATCAACTTTTATATTAGACTTATTCAGTATTCTCTTTCTGCATTGTGACTGACTAATTTTTTCTCTTAGGTTGAAAGTCTTGCTCGAAAAGCCCAACTACAGGAAATGGAGCTGGAAAGAACAACTAAACAGCTGAAAGAAGCAATAGCAATTGCAGATGCAGAGACTGCAAAATGCAAAGCCGCAAAGGAAGTTATCCAGTCACTCACCGCACAAGTAAGATGGATGTTTATGTACCTGGTTATATTGATTATTGGGTTTTCTTTTTGGATGTACCCTGTAACCTTGACAAGCCTGTTTTATCATTGGAAAAGGTTTTTCCTAGTTATGTGCATCGAGAGAAATTCCTCAAAAACAAGCTTTAAAGTAAATTAAAAAAAATAAAAAACATATTTCCGAAGTTCATTGGATGTCTTGAATTGTAAATATAGCTTCTTAGTTTGTAGTGGCTAATTTTATCCCTGTTCTTTTGGCTCCATTAAAACCTAGGTGTAGGAAGTGAGATTATTTTAGTTCTCTAGGATCTCCAAAACTCCCTTATCATTTGTGTCATGATTCTAACTTGTATTTCATCTGCTAAAGATCAACCATTGTGACAAACATTAGTCGGTTTAGATTAATTTTCAGTGGGTCCTTTTGCTGTAAGTTTTGCTAGCTCTTGAAAAATGTGATTCCATTGTTTTAGAGTACCATCTCACAAGTGGTGAATAAATGTGCACCTCAAATTGATTTATCATTTTCATTTAACATTGGTTTCTTGGTAATTTTCTGTGCTAGACATCAAACTTTTTCTATCTCATAACAAATGTGTGTCAACATATTGCCCACATAGGACATGCCTCAGTTTCATTGTCCCCAGTAAATTATGTATTGTGACATGCACAACTAAGTGGTAGGACTGTTCATATAAAACTTAGTAATCTATTTGTTGTGGACTGCTTGTCTATAGTGGTTGTAATTGTTCCTTTTTGCAATAAATTTTAGTTTCTTATCAAAATTTCAAGCTAAGCTTACCGAGGACTGTTGCTTGGGCTCTCATTGCTCTCTTGCCAATGATTCGTTGTGTTTTGTGTTTGTTGATCAGTTGAAGGACATGGCCGGAAGGCTGCCTGTTGGAGCAGCACGGAATATCAAATCACCCACTCTTGCTTCTTTGGGTTCTGATCCTTCCAATGAAGTTTCTAATGCTTCTGTCGACCAATTGAATGGTCAAGCAACAGGCCAAGGACCAGACTCCAATGGATCAAACAGCCAGTTGCTTTCTAATGGGTCCAGTACCACCGGTAACCGCAATTCAGGTCACAACAAACAGGGGAATTCAGACTTGGCGACTAGAAACGGGAACAAAACCAAAGAAAGTGAATCTTGTAATGATACTGAATGGGTTGAGCAAGATGAGCCTGGTGTATATATTACACTTACAGCCCTACCAGGAGGTGTCAAGGAGCTCAAGAGAGTTCGCTTCAGGTATGTTATACATGCCTACATTAGGAAATTGATGTACACACATTTGTGTGTGAATGTATATGTATATGTGTGTGTTTGTTTATACATGCAAATAATGCTAAACATATATAACATACATTTCAAAAGAGGATTAGATCTTAGGACAAGCATCAGATAAGGTTGGTCTTAATAAACCTTCTCCCATCTTGTACATGACATGGGTCAGGCGATGCAAGTCAGACCTTGGTAAATATTAGTCCTAATCTGTAAATTGCACAGATTGTGTCTTTTTGCATGTGAGCAATATCTGCCTCCATATATGCTGACAAATATTTAGATGGCTAATTTTTTTTTGGCTAAATATTTAGATGGATTACTAAACTGTTTCATATCAAAGTTTAATTTAATGAGGATAATAAGAATTGGAAAAGGAGTGGTGACTTGAGATTTTGTAGGTGCAGCAACAGCTGTGAACAATGAGAAAATCTATAGTATTTAGTTGCATTCTGGAAATTGAGCTTGTCCTCGTTAAACTTATACATCTATTTATTATTTTGATGAATGCAGTCGTAAGCGATTTAGTGAGAAACAAGCAGAACAGTGGTGGGCAGAGAACCGGGCAAGAGTATACGAACAATACAATGTGCGTATGGTAGACAAGTCTAGTGTAGGTGTTGGGAGTGTAGACTTGGCTCACTGACATGTGGATACATACAATCATTTGTACATGAAATTGTCTTTTTCAGATTCAAGCTTGGGTTATCGAGGTCGAAGTGGTTAATTCGAATTTTCTTTCATTCCTAAAGAGGAGCGAGGGAGCCGAGGCTTGGTATAGGAGAGAATTAGATGGGTTTGATTGTTTGCTTTTCCCTTTTTCTTATAATTCTTTTTTCTTTTTTCTGGTTTTTCTCTTACATTTTGTATTCCATTTTTTTCCCTATGGTACTTGTGTGGGGGTTTGAGGGTGAGAAATGTAAATTTGTAGTAGGTCGCTGGCTCTTGTGGAAAGCAGCTGCCATGTAAATTCCATTAGTGAATGCATCTGCAATTTTTTTGTCTTTCTTTTTCTTTTGTGCACCAGTTTATTAATGTGGTCAGGCAATGATACGAGCTGCTAGAGTTACGGTAAGCAAAGGATAGAAGTGTCATTTTTGTTTTGTTCATTGTTATGTTGAGGGCCCTGTGTCACCATTTGTGTTGTATTTTAAAAACAAAATGACCACCGTCACAACTACAAATGCTAGGATTTTTCGTCTCATGGAGTCATGGGTTCATCTCTAATTTTCCTAGTTTCGGTACGGTGTAGGGCACACCTAAGCTCATGAGTCAACAAATCAAACTCTAAGAAATCAGGACTAGGGTTTAGCAAGAGTATATCCTTCTCCATTGACACCATTACAATGCGGTTGAGGGCAATGAGGCAGTCAACCTTACTCAGTTTTTTGCTTTCCACGCCGACCAATTGCTGGATTTATTTTTGGATCCACTCTTTACCCACAACAACTTTTAAGGAATGTGCAAACCTCAGTCTTGATTCAATCAGAAGGAGATAGGCTCGTGTTCCTCTTCTACAACAAGGATAATGTCCTTCGAAGATGACCTTGGTCTTTCGATCAAGCCCTTTTGGTTTTGGGCAATAAGATGATGTGGATTCGGTTTCTATCTCGTCCCACCTTTTGAGTGAAATTTGAAGGTGTGTTTGTTGGATGAAGTAGGTCCAATTGAAGAGCAACAACTTGAAGTTTTCATTCAAGCCCTTTTGGTTTTGGGCAATAAGATGATGTGGATTCGGTTTCTATCTCGTCCCACCTTTTGAGTGAAATTTGAAGGTGTGTTTGTTGGATGAAGTAGGTCCAATTGAAGAGCAACAACTTGAAGTTTTCATTCAAGAATTTTAGAGTTGATCCTCTTCCTATAGAAAGAAGTCGCTCCCTACTGGAGTGGTTTCATTGACTAAGTCACATATGTGTATAACGTGATGCAGATATTTGTTATAAGGATATCACTTCTTTAATTTCATGAGCTTAGGAAGATAGTGGATTGGCCTTAAAGCAAGAATTCTTAAAAGTTGGTACGACATGTTGGTACGACATGAATTGAACATTAACTGAAGAAACGTATTGTTTAAGTGGAATTGACAAAAGTTAATCTTTTAGAGTCTTGACGATTGCCAAAAGTGTGTATGTATATTTAAGACCGGGGTTGTCGTTCCAACGGGGATCGATGACCCTTCAACCCACTCGGTAACATTGGTAACCTAGGAAACTAGCACTAGATGGTGGGGTGAGAAATGGAAGGACAATAGTGAAGTGGATATGTGCAAAGGTGAGATAGTGTAACGTTATTTGAGAGTGGAAAAGTGAAATGCAAGCAAACAAAACATAAAGTAAACTATCTAATGCACAAAACATAAAGAGGGGGAACATGAAGAGGATAGAAATGATAGAACGATTGGGGTTTCGGGCTAGCCTAAGTCCAAACATGATGCTTAATGAACCAATTTAGTATTTGTGTTTATGCAATGAATGAATCAAGCTTCGTATCTTAGCCATATTATGGGTCTAAGACCATCTTCTCTTATGTATTCTTAGTGTCATATTATGGGTCACTAGAACTCCCTCAAATTGGCTTGAGAGGCGATGAGCACAAAGACTTAGAAACTCAAACAAGGGGACCTCATCACATCTATTATCAATTGCCTAGAGAAAGGTAGGAGTCACCCCAACAATCTCAATCAAAGTAGGTTGCAAACATGCTCAAAGAAGTGACTAAATTCCCTAAACATGTACTCAACACAAATTGAAATGGATAATAGACATACTCATTCATCACAAAACATTCATACATAGTCAAATCATCATCACATCACAATGGACTAGGGCACACAACCCTAGTCCACAATCCTAAACAACTAATCACACATGCTTAGATTACACATCAACTATAAACTAGGAAAAGATAAAGAGAAGTTGACGGATTCTCATGAAAATGGCAGCAGCTCCTTGTGTCACTCAAGTAGTAGCAAGCTCCTCTTCTAAGCCTCAATCTTCTTCTCCAAGCTTCTCTTTGCTCTTGGCCTCCCAATCTTGGTGTTCTTGATGGATCGAAGCATATGTGATGTAGAAGTGCTAGAATGATAGAGAAAAATAGACAGGGAGATAGAGGAGGAAGTGAGGAAGAAAGTTGGTGAAGGAAGGAAATGAATTTGGGAGGTGGAAGGAGGAGAAAACAAAGGAAACAACTCGGCTGCCGCCGGTCGACCAGTCGACCCCGGGCGGATCACCAAGAAAAGGAAGTATTTGGGGGAGGAAGAAGAGAGAGAATTAGGTGAGATTTAGGTGAGGGCTGCTATGAAGAGATGAGGGAATGAATCTAAATGGCAAAAACTAGGTTTAAATAGGCTAGGGTAGAGAGGGATGAAAGACTATGATCAACTAGGGAAAGATCTAATGGTTAGATAGATTAAATGAAGGGTAATGGGGTAAATTCTCTAGGGAATAAAAGGAAGGAGTAATCTAAGGGTGATCTCCTGGTATCTAATATGTTCCTTGCTGATTTTTGGAATCCTTTGGTGATGAGTCAAAAGGTTGACTTCGTCTTGACTTTGACCACGACCCTCGGAGTTGACCAAAGGTTGACTTTTGACCAAACTTCCGGAATTCTCTTGCGACTCACTCCCGGGACTTCATGTTGACTCGTTGACGCTCTAAAGTCGGGGTTGACCACGAGTTGACTTTTGGTCATCGGGTTGACTTTTCGTCCTTTTGCCGAAAAACCACTAAAAGCTCCAAAACACGCCCTTTTGCTCCCGATATCAATCTGATGCTCGCGAACCCTACAATGATGCAAATCAAGGATTAGAGACACTAAACGGCCATTGCATTAGCATTACTAAAGTGATTAGAGGCATAATCTGTATGCAAATCACATACAAATCAAGTCTTGGAAACTTGCTTTTAGGGGGGTTTCAGATTGATTTTTATTTCATTGAATTTTGGAAGAACTTGCTTCACAAAATCGTAGAGCTCATCGAACCGCGTTCGTAGACATGAAGAACGCCAAAATCAAAGTTTGTATGAATAAGGTATGGCTTGCAGAAGTTGAGTTTCCATTTTCGAATTTTTGTGGAAATAACAGTGACCCTTCGTCTCCCTGTGACCTTTGGCTTTCTGCTTCTGAGTTACCCGGTAGTCTAACCTGGCTCCAAACGACACCTCTGACCACTTGCGGCAGTAGTACCACCCGCGTTCAATGCGCACCATGGCTGCCTCTCAACCTATGGTGGTGGTTAATCTCGAAAACCACTAGGTAGATCAAGCGGATTGAAGATCGAAAGTTTCGGGAAATTCTCCCTCATACAGCCACGATGACGGCTCAAACCAATTGGGTTTGGAAGCTTTCCTTCCCAACAACAGCTCTGTGGTGGTGGATCACCACAACAATCGTCGTACAAGACGAATCGAAGCCTTAAAGCTTTGGCGACCCGCGACTAATTTTGGCATATTTCGGCCGATCTAGGCCAAATCGGCCCTCGACCCAAGATGCCATTTATTTTTGAAATGTAAAACCAATGGTGGTGTTTGTTCAGAGTTATCGAATGGTGAAAAACTTTGGGAATCCAGAGTTATCGAATGAATAAATTGTTTGATATTGGTTGAACTACCTGTTGGATGTTATTGCTTTCATTAATTGATGAACAAGCATGACATATGATATATATTCTTGTCTGGAAGGCATGAATAATTTAATTTAAATGTTATAATTAAAGTACTATCATGCATGCATGAGGAGAGGAATTATATATGAGTATGAGATATCGGAAAATGACATGAATTATCAAAAAGGATTATCGATTGATACAAGATATATTAAAATTCAGAGGGATTGAGAGAAAACAAATAATCTTTGTGTAGTTGAGTAAAATTCTACCTAGGGATTAGAGAATGTTACCCCACCGTGCACAAATAAGGGATCGAAGCCCTTTCAATGAAATTGATAAAATGATCTTATCAAACATATTGACACTGGCAAAACAAGGAATTGTAATAAGATGACAAACAAGAGAGAATTGTAGTTTAGTTTAGAGTGTATGAGAAGAGTGATGAGTCAGCATCACATTTATGCATTGTTTTAAGATTTATTGCTTGAAACTCGTTTGTCACTTAGTTAAGAATCCCCTAAAAAGGTCTTGCCCTACTAAGCGTAAACTCACCGGCTCTATAGAAAAACTGTTGCAAATACGAACACGAGATTTGAAAAGGCTTAGTTGAGACGAGAGTGAGGTAGAATATAGAAGAAAGTGTAATTTCTCTTTGTAACGATTTTGTTATTTTAAACATTTTATTTTCAATGATTTCAGAAAAGTATATGGTGTTGTTTGATTTTTATTTTACTTTTTAATACTCAAACCTCGGATTCGGATTTAAGTGCTTAAAATCTATGGACATCGGGTCCGGGACGTGACAAAATGGTATCAAAGAGAACTGAGGATTAGAAACCCAAGATCTGTGAAGGTTTAGTATCTTTAGACAATAAGTTAGAATCACTCTAACACGTTAAGCTATTGAAAGACAATAGTTTTTGTTAAGTGACAGAGAGACGGCAATTTCGTTACAAACATTGGGTTTTCAATTTTCAATTTGTTTGTGTTTTATACAATTGTGGTTTTGATTTCGAAATGTGTCATTCATTTTGTCATGAATTATGGTTTTGAAATGTTTTCATCGTTATGATTTCAACAAGATTGTCAATGATCATATCTTTATAAAGGACGATAGTTTAGGGTTGGATGACATACTTAAGGAGGAATTGCAATCCATTATATGGAATGACATTCTCTAATGCAACCACTCTAGTTATGCGTTATATTTCAATAATATATTTGAGACATTCACCTTTCAATACAAAAGAGATAAAGGATCATTGAAGTTCTCAACTCCACCCGAGAGCTCAGTTCTTGTATCTTATGATAAGATCATACTTGTGCAGTTGGGTGTGAATCTTTTCTGAAGATTCATCCCTCCATCTTGTGTTTTTCAATACAAACATGTTAGTATGCTGGGACTTGCGAGATTCAATAGTTTGATTGATAATCGGATATTCACACATTTTGGATCGTTCGATCTGTGGTGATCTGACAGTTGGATCGTCACCATTTTCGAATATGATGTTAGGTTGCTAGATTTGAGCAGGTGGTGCAAATTTAAAAGTTGGACTATTGGTGGGGCTCGTGTTTAGACCGTGTAGGCGGATGTGGGGCACTTTGATCGATATTTGAGTTTTGGTCAAACTGTCTCAATTTAAGGTCAACATTGTTGTAAGGGCATACAACTAATAGTTGGAGGTTTTCGGAGACCTTAGGATTTATCAGGTGATGTACCATCTCGATATACGTGTGCTTGGGATTTTGTGCAAGGACACGTTTTGAGCTGTGTGGTCGTTGATGACTTTTCTGACCTTTAGTGTTATGTTGTAATTCAGCTTTATTTCCACTTACCTTCTAGCTAGCGGTTATTAACCGATTGTTTTGTACAGGAAGACGTGTAGAGCCCACGATTGAGGAGGATCCATCTAGGTGACAGACCTATCCGTGTAATTCAGTGAGTGAAATGCTGTTTTAAATTAAAGGACTAAATTCTTGTTACTACTCTGTACTTTAGGGGTCTAATCAGTTCAGTCCCTACACTCTTAATTCTCATCAAATATGTCCATTTATTATAAATAAAAATAACACATGTCGAACCATAATAGGTGACACGTGTCCTAAATGGACCTATTTGATGGGAATTAAGAGTGCAGAGACTGAATTGATGAAATTAAAAGTTCAGGGACTGAACTGATTAGACCCCTAAAGTACATGGTAATAACAAAAATTTAATCCTAAATTAAATGCGCTTGCGATTATATTTTTCGAAAATATTTGATTCTTGCTTTGAATTTTCATTATGAATTATTATGATTTGCGATCATATTTCTGAAGTATTATAGTGATCTTATGAGATTTTAAGATTTCTTCTTCCTTCTTATATTTTGGGGGAGTGTCTTTATTCTGATCAAGTGTGCGGCATTTCACTAACCTGGTCGGTAGTGCTAACACTGTGGATGTCTGAAGAGGGGAGCAATACCCTCGAGGAACCATACGGTCTGTTTAAGTTGGCGTGCGGCCAATTATACTGCTCTCGCTTTTGTGGCATATGATTTGAGTACCGCACGTCTTTGTGATGTGTGGTAGAGATATGTATGGTGTGGTTTCTCCCCAATTGAAGATATTTGTTCAGACATTGTGATTTTAGATGATTTCTCATGATTTCTCAATTTACAAGAAATTGTATTAATTTTAAGATTTGCAGGAATTTATGAATTTAAGTTGATTGAGCTAAGTTTTCGAAAGCCCTTATCCTTGGAGGTACCAACAAAGGAGGAAACGAAGAAGAAGTCTCCTGGGTCTAAAAAGAAGTAGCCTTCTGCACCTAAAGTTTCTGAGACTTTTGATGAGTGAAGTGACAACAGTAGTACAATTAGGGCCCTAAGTTCAATTTTTTTTAGTGCAAAGTTCCATGCGTCTCGCACCATCTGTATTGGGCTTATTAAAGAGTAGCTGAAATTTACTTAGGTGTGACATTATGTGTATTTTTAAATTTTAATATATTGTCGTCTTCCTATATATATATAATAATTAACAATTTTATTTTCAGCTGCTATATGTTTTTCTAACCTTTCCGTTGGTCTAGTTTGGGCGACATCTTCTCTTCGCCTGTCTCAGACGGTCGGACCCTAGTTTGTTCTTTTTTATTTTTCAAAAACATATGCTTGGGAGCTTTTTCAATTACACATACTCACATAGAATGGACGCCACCAAACTATTATATCTGTTAAGAACATGCATCACTTCCAAGTCGGTGTGAGCAGGCAAGCTCATTCACCAAAAGATATTGACTCAAGGCTTACAAAAAAACACCCTCTTGTGCAAAAACCTCATAGACTTTTATTTCTCTTGCCATTTCTGCAATTCTGCAAAGCTTGTTTTCCAATCCATTGAAAACCCATCCAGCATTTCCTTGTGGAATTGTCTCATGGCAGCTTACACCAAGAAGCTCATGTTCATTGATGCTCTTGAGCTCTTTGAAACGTTGCTGCGCTACCCGTATCTGGGTCCTGATAGTTACACCTACCCAAGTGTTCTCAAGGCATGTGGTGCATTGGGTAGAGTAGGTATTGGAAAAATGATCCATAACAATTTGATAAAGACTGGTTTCATATAAGATATTGTGGTCGCTAGCTCTCTTGTGGGAATGCATGCAAAATGCAATATCTTTAATTGTGCAATCCAGTTGTTCACTACTACAAAAAATGCTTCACACAACGGTTGAAAACCGTCGTCTGACTGGAAATATTTACATTGGCTGAGGCGGCCTTGACCCTTCCGTGTTTATACGACAGATATTATCCGTTGTGTAGCTATCATACAGACGACATTGCAGCTGATTAGGTTTTTCTATGAGAAAGAGGGGAAGAAGAGGTCCAGTCCCCGATTGAGGTCAGGGATTAGGTTTTTCTGTGAGAAAGAAGAAAAATTAGGTTTTTCGTTTGGGAGCTGGGCACCGCGAAGAGATAGGGGGTATGAGAGAATGGGTCAACAGGGAGGACTCAGGTTGTTTTTGTCTAGTGTTGAGGAGAGAACTCACTTTTTTTGTTTAGTGAGATCGAAGCTAGGCTAGGGTTTGTGGAGGTTAATGGGGAATTTGGGGCTTGCCAGATGCGCGCTTTGGGGAAAGTTCAGGTATTTTGGGGAAAAGTTTGGCGCTGTGGGAGAAAATTTCAAAATTTGGCAATGTGGGAGAAATTTTTTCCTTCTTCAAAAGTGATTGAGGCATGAGGTTTGGGGGAATTTGGCGCTTCTTAACATTTGTAATTCACTCAGACAACGGATACCAGCTACAACTGTCTTCTGAAGTGATTCACAATCCAGTGTGATAAACTGGTGTTGGTTGATTTCAAATCAGACGACGAATATTTTAACATACATTGTCTCAGTTGGTTTAAATCAGTCAAAATTCTTTCATACAACGGTAAATTCAATAACGTCGTCTGAAGGGTGTCGTTTGAATGGTTTTTTTTAGTAGTGGTTTGATGAAATGCCTGAAAGTGATGTGGCATGTTGAAATACAATAATCTCTTGTTATTATCAAGATGGACAAGCTCAGAAGGCTACTTGTTTGAGAAGATGATGAATTTTGGTTTTGAGCCTAATTTAGTAATGATCACAACTGTTATTTCAGCATGTACAAGACTTTTGGATTTGGAGAGAGGTAGGGAGATTCACAAGGAGTTGATAAAAAATGGACTTGTTCTGAATTTTTTTGTTAGTTCTGCTCTTGTTGACATGTATGGCAAATGTGGATGTTTAGATATGGCAAAAGAGGTTTTTCAACAAGTCCCAAGAAAGAGTTTCATTGCTTGGAATTCCATGATTGCAGCCTACAGTGTAAGAGGGGACAATAAATCTTGCATCGAACTTTTTAGAATGATGAAAGATGAAGGAATTTGTCCCTCTTTAATTACTTTTAGCAGCATATTGTTGGCTAGTTCAAGATCCGCCCAACTTCAACACGGAAAAATCATGCACATATATATGATAAGGAACTGTGTAGAGACTGATCTCCATATTTACAGTGCGCTTATTGATCTCTACTTCGTGTGTGGAAGTATATCGTCAGCTAAAAATGTCTTTGAAAAGATGCCTAAGACAAATGTAATTTCTTGGAATGTTATGATTTCTAGATATATAAAAGTGGGCAATTATTTTGGGGCTCTAGGCATATATGATGAGATGAAAGAAGCTGGTGTAAGGCCAAATGATTTGTATGTTATTTACATACAAATTAGGCCGCACTTACTGCAAGGATCCTGGTCACTACAAGGACACTTGCTACAAGTTGAATGGGTACCCTCCTGGCTTCTTTGAGAAACCAAAATTCAAACCCAAATCAATAGGGTTCCGTCCCAAGGCAAACGTAGCTATGCAATTGGTTCTGGTGCTTCTGATCATATGACTTATGATATGACTTATTTTACAATTTTCTGCTCCCATTGTGTCCAGTATCACTAATGTTAATGGTGAAGAATTCCTGAATTGTCATAAAAATTGGTTCAATTTGTGTCACTCCATCATTAGAATTTCATAATGTTTTCTATGTTCCATCTTTGTCTCATCACCTTATATCTATGCCACAACTAAATGCTCAATCCAAATGCTCTGTGACATTGTCCCTTATGTATGTTCCCTTTTAGGATCTTCTCAAAAGGAAAATCATCGGTCGGGGATACTTGAAGGGGAGACTGTTTCATCAAGATTCAATGTATGCGGAGGAGAATCCGGGGAAGATTGCCAAAGCCGCCTTGACTTCGACTTCTAATCAGTAGTGTGAGATTTTTTATGGCACCACTACTTAGGGCATCCATCTGTTAGTAAGAATAAAAAGTCCATTCCTTCTTGTACTTTATAGGCAGGAATAAGCCTGCTGTTTTTCGATGTGAAACTTGTGTTTTGGCAAAAAGCCATCGAGTTAGTTATTCTCATAGCATTTCTAATAAAAATGTCATTCATTTTGAATTAATTCATTCTGATGTGCGGGGATCTTAACAAGTTCCAACAATTACTGGCATGCGTTGGTTTGTTTTATTTATTGATGATTGTACCAGACTCTCTTAGGTTGTGTTACTCAAATCTAAATCAGCTATGTTTAGTGCTTTTGAAGCTTTCCGGTCTCAAATCCAAACATAATTCAATGGCACTATTAAAGTTCTTCGTTCTGACAAGGGGGGGGGGGGGTGGAATATGTCAATCATATGTTTCAAGAATTCTTTCAAGCACATGAGATTGTTCATCAAAGCACCTGTCCACAAACACCAAAACAAAATGGAGTTTCAGAACGTAAGAACTGCCATCCTCTTGACATAGCATGTTCCCTTCTTTTCAGTGCTTATATGCCCGAATACTTTGGGGGGAAAGCGGTCCTTAGTGCCTCTCATCTCATTAATCATCTTCCCTCTAATGTCATTCATGGTCATATTCCTTTTTGAAGTTTTATCCACCCATGTCTCCATTCCTTTCCTTCATAATCTCCCAACTAGGGTCTTTGGTTGTGTTGCCTTTGTTCACATCTCTAAAAATCAACGTACTAAGTAGGATGCATGTGCCCTTAAGTGTCTGTTCATTGGTTTTGGTACTCACCAGAATAGGAACAAAGTGTTATCACCCTCTCACTCATAAATTTTTTATGGATGTCACCTTTTATGAAGACACAGTTATTTTTCTCTATTGACATTTCTCTTCAAAGGGAGAATGGGTACTTGAAGAGATAGTCGTCAATAGTGAACATATAAGTATTAGTGGGAGTGCAAAAAACAAAGTTACTAGAAATAATTCATCGACCGGTCGATGCTGGTACTAAAAGCTACTGATGACGACTTGACCGGTTGTGACTCACTCGACCGGTCGCCACTAGCAACAACAAAAACAAAAAATGGTTCGACCGGTCGATCCAAACCTATTGACCGGTCGACCTTGGAACCAATAGCTACTGACCAGTCGATACCTAGAGATGGAGAGATCTCAAGTCAGAATGCAACTGAAGTGCCTCTACTCCCCTTAGCTACGGTCTCACCCTTCGATCATGATTTCCCAGGTGCTGAGGATCACCTCGAGGTATGTTCATGCTAAAGCTAAATATCATGTTGCCAATTTTATGTCAACTCATTAGCTCTCTAAGTCATATGAATCATTTGTGAATCAAATATCTATTGTATCTGTACCTAATAAAGTGCATGCTCTAATTGATCCAAAGTTGTCAAAGGACACGGAGGAAGAGATAGAGGCATTGCAGAAAAAAAAAAAAAAACATGGGAACTAGTTCCATTCCACGTGGCAAGAAAAATGAAGGTTGTAGATGGATCTTTACAGTGAAGCACAATGCAGATGGTACAACGAACATGTATAAGGCACATGTGGTAGCTAAAGGATTCACTCACACATATGACATTGACTATAATGAGACCTTTGCACCTGTGGCTAAGATTAACACCATCAGAGTCCTACTGTCACTAGCTACTAACCTGGATTGGCCACTTAAGCAATTTGATGTCAAGAATGCTTTTCTACATGGTAATCTCTCTGAAGAGGTTTATATGAGTCTTCTACCAGGATATGGGACCAATTCATACACTGAAGTAGTATGCAAGTTAAGGAAGTCTTTATATGGCTTGAAATAGTCACTGCATGGTTTGGAAGATTCATGCAGTCTATGCGCAAGTTTGGGTACAAATAGAGTAATTCAAACCATACGTTGTTCCTCAAGCATCAAAAGGGCACAGTAACCGTCTTGATAATCTATGTGAAAGATATGGTGATCACCGAAAATGACACAGTAGAAATTGATAGATTACAACAACAATTGATGTCAGAATTTGAGATGAAAGACCTTGGCAATCTTAAGTACTTCTTGGGGATTGAGGTAGCCAGGGGGAGAGATGGGGTATTTTCCTGTGTCAAATGAACTATGTACTTGACTTGTTGACAAAGACTGGCATGCTGGATTGTAAGCCTATTGACTGATTTGTATTTTATTTGCATACAAATTAGCGCTCTGATCACCTTGATAATGTTAATCCAATAGCCATTTAGTGTCTCTATTCCTTGTTTTGCACTATTGTAGGGAACATGAGCATCAGATTAATATCGGGGGCAAAATGACGCGTTTTGGAGCTTTTAATGGATTTCCGACAAGAAGACTAAAAGTCAACCCGAGGACCAAATGTCAACTCGTGGTCAACTCCGACTTTAGAGCTTCAAAGTGTCAAATATGAAGTTTCAGAAGATGAGCACAAGAAAATTCCAGAAGATTGACCAAGAAATTGAAAAGTCAAGCAAAGTCAACTTTGGTCAATTCCGAGGATCAAGGTCAAAGTCAAGGACAAAGTCAACCTTGTGACTCACCACTAGAGGTTCAAAAATTAGCAAGGACTATGCTAGATACCATGAGGTCACCAATTGATTATTCCTTCCTTTTGTTCCCATGTATTTTTACCTCTTGTTCTTCATTTACTCCATCAAGCCATTAGATCTTACCCTAGTTGATTCTAGCCCTACATTCCTTCTCTCTCTCTCTCTCTCTCTCTCTCTCTCTCTCTCTCTCTCTCTCTCTCTCTCCTATATAAACCTAGTTCTTTCTCATTTAGGTCATCTTTTCAGCTAGCCCCCATCTCACATCACTCTCCACCTTCCCTTTCTTTCTCTCCACTTTTCCCTTTTGATTTTCTCTCTTCCTGCCAGTCGACCGATCGACACAGACCCTTCGACCGGTTGAACAACGACGGTTCATCACTTCTTCCACCATTTTCACCCACTTCCTCACCTCCTTTCCTCTTCCACCATTCATCAATCTTGCTCCATACGACATCCACTACAGCATCCACTCATTGGCTGCTAGGGATCCTCACCAAACATCAAGTACATCATCAAGAACCAAGGAGAAGAAGGAGAAACCATCTCTTGAGCATTCCTCAACCTTTCTCTCTCTTCTACTTATGTCTAGAGCTTTTAATTGTAATTTGATGATGTATATGTTGATGATTAGTGAGTAGTTACCTCGTTGGGGACTAGGGTTGTGTGTCCTAGTCCAATGTGACTTTGTGTTGTTTTTGATGATGAATAAATGCCTTTGTGTTTTATGAATATGTGTATTGTCTAATCTAATATGTGTTGGATGTGTATTTGAGGAATTAGCCACTCTTTGGTATGCATTTGATCCATCTTGTATGAGTGTGTATGGTTTGGCCACTTTACTCTTCTCTAGACAATGGGCAATATGTATGATGAGCATGTT
Source organism: Rubus parviflorus (assembly GCA_029955375.1). Lineage (NCBI taxonomy): Eukaryota > Viridiplantae > Streptophyta > Magnoliopsida > Rosales > Rosaceae > Rubus > Rubus parviflorus. The sequence goes on along the minus strand of JARGGL010000015.1, from coordinate 1,074,367 downwards.
TGACTATTGAATGATCCTTAATTCATGTTCTTTACGCCTCATTTCTTCCTACCTCTTTGCGGATAGTTATTTTGACCCTAATAAGGCTTAAGGATACCTTAGAAAGAATCAATTTCATATCGATAATATCGGTGGAATGGAGGATTGTTCATGAGTTTGCTTGTTTGAGTTCCTATGTTTCGGTGCTTCATGCCACTTAAGCATTTTAGGGGATTTGGTATTAGGTAATGTAACGCCCCAAATTGCACCTCTTCAATTTAAGTACGTCACAGTGCCGCGAACCTTTAAAACATAAGCCAGATTAACCGACTTACATTTTAAAGAGCCGCAAGGCAAAGTTGTGTATAAAATTTAATAACGCGTAGTGGAAACGTAGGAAATTATTTTGAGGTGTAAATAATAAAATTCATAATTCAAATTGTTCATTTAAAAATTTAATTTAATGAACGAGTCGAAGAAGTACCAAATTAATAAACAATTGACTCAATAACGAACCTAAAATCAAGAGGTTCCGTAATACAAATTTTGAGACAAACAGAGGATTTAAATAATCCGAAACCTAACACACAGTCAAACAAACGTCATTGCACACCTAGCTCCGTCCATATATTGTCCCATTACAGTGCACAGTACCTGCAACCAAAACTGTTGTAGGGGTGAGCTTTCGTCCTCGCTTGCCCAGTAGGGCTCAACCCCAGCTAGGTTTGAAAACAAATATATAAAACATATATATACAAGTGCCGGCAAGCAAGTGAAAACCATATACATATAGATAGAAACTGCACAACCACAAACTTTGTTTTCTTTTCAGAAACAAATATAATTTGGGGCCCAGAAAGCAAACCTGATGACCGATCACTATGCCAACTACATCCTTACCAAGATCCATGTCATAAACGGCAAGGTGTAGTGAGAGTGTCCATTTATGCCATACCGCCTAGATCTAGTGCCACACCTCAACGGATGTCAGACACTATTCCGTCCGTACAGCCCGTCCGGAGGTTTAGGGGATCGAAACCCAAGGTAGTCACTATGCTCCACTCACTCTCAGGTCATCAAATAGTAACTCATACACAATCAAAAATAAACATGGCGTGGTAAAATTATCAATAGATTTATATCTCCACTAAAACCATGCAACTTTTCACACAATAATATTACTTCTAATACATGCACAAAAGCATTAACTGAGGCAAAGTCCAGAGTCCCCTACCTGGATTCCGAAGCTTTAGTTCCAATTGCTAATTCAGGCCAACACCACCACCGAAGCTCACACGTTCGGAACAACTGGAGTCCTAATCCGACAATAACAATATTTGAGTGTCACAACAATATTTTCAATTCAATAACACTCGTCAAATATTATCGAATTCATTTGATTAATTTCTTTCGAGAATGGATTCCTTACTTCTTGGGTGTAATCCTGTTAATTACTTTGGACACCCAAATCTATTTCCTCTTTTAATTCATTCTTCAGTTTATGTCAAATTCACTTGACTCATTATGCCAAGTCTTCCTCTTGATCAATTATGCAGTTAAAGACCACAATGAATCAAATTCTCATGTCTTGATTAATAAGACAATTGATTAACTTCCGGTCCCAACACTTCAAACACTCATTTTCAACAAACTCCATTTCCATGATTCATTCTTTACATATTTACAGTAACCTTAGAATGAATAACTTTCCATTGTTTCCATTCATGTCATAGCAACGTAATCCATATTTCATTATTGTCAACTCGTGTCTAACCACTCAGACTATTGTCCAAATACATTCAAAATAACTTCACCAGCAACTCATTCATAAACTACCTTTCTTTGCTTACCATGTTTGTGCCCAAATAAATATGGACTTCAGACGTTGGTTTCTTGACCAAGATAACCAATTCGATCAAACTCATATAATCAACTCAGCTTCAACTGAATTCAGCATCAACTTCACATACTCTGTGTTTCAACATAACTAAGCATCAGTTCTTGCTTAACTATACTAACAACGGCTAGAACTAGGCCAAGAACAACCAAAGTCGTCACTGCCCAGTACGCAAACTCGAAATAATGATCGATAGCTAAAAATGAGTACACAACCACGAAGAGCTCGACGAGAGGATCAGAATTGATACCTTACTCGAAGGAATCGGTCACCAGAGTCGCCGGAAAACATAGAAACCCGTCGAAAAACCAAGAACTTCTCTTCTTCGATTCTCCCTTCTCAGTTGATGATTTGACAAGACACGACCACAGACAAGCTCGCCTTGTGGAGAGGAAGCCATAGCCACCAGTTTCAGTCGCCGTCGTGGCCAGAATCGGAAAACACGATCGGAGTTGCCGGACCTTCTCTCTTCCGTTTCTCTCTCTTCCGACGTCTATTGGATGAGCAAGGACCACCGCTGGACTCGCCGTGTCAAGGCGAACAAGACGGGATCATTCCGGCGCCGTGAAACGGCCGGAAGGAGGAGGAGGTTTAGGCGGTGTCGGGGCAGAGGAGAGGGTCTCGGGTTCTGGGACTTTCCAAAGTCCAAACTGATCCATTGGTAATTATACTCCCCTTTAAAGAAACCAACGGCCCAGATCAAATGGATTTGAAATCAACGGTCAGATTGCACCAACTAATTTCCTATTTTCATAAAACCTTTTCTTTAATTTCCAAACTTCTAAAAATCACAACAAATAGCTCGGGTATCCGGAAAATTCCCCGAAAATTCCCACGAACTCGTGGTGATGTGTACTTTACTCTCAAGTCCACAAATTGAAGTTACAACAAAAAGAAAGTTTCTGAAGAATTCTCGAACCTCTTTGATAATTATCGAGATTACGAATTTAATCCCGATTAAGTTCCAAATCAATCTCTTAATTTTTTTTCCGGGTCTCACAGGTAACTTAGAGAAATCTCCTATGACACCTAGAGAGTTTGAATGACCCATAACATGGTATTTGAATACCATTGAAAACCCGGTCCTAGATCCATAATATGGCTAGGATACAGAACTTGATTCATGATTGGGTTAGGCACATATTCATCATTGGCAAGTCACTTGTTGCATTGGATTTTGGGTTGACCCGAAACCCCAATATTTTCATAACTTGCACACACTTTCCTTCATTTACTTTCTTTACATTACTTGCACTACTTGTTTTCTTATTTGTTTACTTGTCTCTCCATTGCATCATTGCTTTCCAAAATCGAACACTACACCACACTTCACACATTGTCAAATACACGCATTCACCCACTCTTTCCATCTCATCATCCCATCATAGCTAGAGTTTCCCGATTTTCATACTACCTAGGAGTTAGGGGGCCTTCGATCCCTATTGGAACGACAACTCCCTGTTCTTAATATCTACACCACTCTTTTGCATTCGTCATTGACACGCCCATTGAGGAAAATCATCGTTTAGCCGAATATCTTGATCAAACTCTAACTAATCGGTCCAAATTTTAAAGGTAAGTAGGACGCCTAATTTATTTGTCACATATAAGACCAGATGTTGCATATGTTGTGAGTGTTGTAAGTCAATTCATGCATAATTGATTTGTATGTGATTTGCATACAAATTAGGCCTCTAATCACTTTAGTAATGCTAATTCAAAGGCCGTTTAGTGTCTCTAATCCTTGAATTGCACCATTGTAGGGTTCATGAGCATCGGATGGATATCGGGAGCAAAAGGACGCGATTTGGAGCTTTTAGTGGATTTTCGACGAAATGTCAACCCGAGGACCGTCGGTTAACTCGTGGTCAACCCCGACTTAGGAGCGTCAACGAGTCAACATGAAGTCCCGGAAGTGAGTTGCACAAGAATCCCGGAAGTTTAGCCTAAAGTCAACCTTTGGTCAACTCCGAGGGTCGTGGTCAAAGTCAAGACGAAGTCAACCTTGTGACTCATCACCAAAGGATTCCAAAATTCAGCAAAGGACCACACTATATCTCATGAGGTCATCCTTAGATTATTCCTCCCTTTCATTCTCTTAAGCAATTACCCCCTTACCCTTCATTTATTGTATCCAACCCTTAGATCTAACCCTACCTCATCCTACCCCTCCATTCTCCCCCTCCTTTGCTTATATATAGCTTAGTATTTGCTCCATTAGGTCATCCCATCATTCAGCCCCAAATTCCCACTTTTCCCTTTCCCTTTTCTCTCTTCCACCACTACTACAAATAAAGGCTATGGGGACATACAATTGTCCCCTTTATAGAAGTTTCTATAGCCTTTATTTGTCCCCAAAAACTAGATTTAGGGACAAATACATCTATTTGTCCCTAAATACATCTAAATTTAGGGACAAATAGATGTATTTGTCCCCAAATCTAGTTTTTGGGGACAAATAAAGGCTATAGAAACTTCTATAAAGGGGACAATTGTATGTCCCCATAGCCTTTATTTGTAGTAGTGCACCTTCCCCTTCACCTTAGACTCTGCACAGCCGTCGACCGGTCGACACGCGGCGGGTTCCTCCACTTCCGCCACTTCTGCAACCTTCTTCACCATTTGGGCGGCTGGGGATCCTCACCAGCGATCAAGGACGTCATCTAGATCCAAGGAGAAGAAGGAGACACCATTGATTGAGAATTTATCATCCCTTTTCTCTCTTGTATTCATGTTTATAGCTTGCTATTGTGATATGATGATATATGCTTTGATGGTTTGTTGTGAGTAGTTACTTTTGTTGGGGACTAGGGTTGTGTGCCCTAGTCCATTGTGATGTAATGATGAATTGACTATGTATAAATGTTTTGTGATGAATGAGTATATCTATTATCCAATTCAATTTGTGTTGTGTGCATGTTTAGGGAATTTAGTCACTTCTTTGAACATGTGTGCAATCTACTTTGATTGAGATTGTTAGGGTGACTCCTAACTCTCTCTAGGCAATTGATATTAGATATGATGAGGTCCCCTTGTTTGAGTTTCTAAGTCTTTGTGCTCTTCGCCTCTCAAACCAATTTGAGGGAGTTCTAGTGACCCATAATATGACACTATGAATACATAAGAAAAAATGGTCTTAGACCCATAATATGGCTAAGATACGAAGCTTGATTCATTCATTGCATAGACACGAATGCTAAATTGGTTCATTAGGCATCATGATTGGACTTAGGTTAAGCCGAAGCCCCAACACTTTCCTTATTGTGCACACACTCTTTATCCCTTACTTACTTGCATTGCATTTGTTTCCTTGTTTGTCTTTGGGTTGTTGACTTGCATTTCACCATTTCTCACACAAACCGATACCACACACATCCCTACACATCGCACATTGTCATTTATACACTCCACCCACTCATTCCACACCTTGTCACCCCACACATTCGCTAGAGTCTCCCAATTACGCACACTAACGAGAGGTTAGGGACCGTCAATCCCTGTGGAACGACAATCCCCCGTCTCTATACACTTACCATCTATTTTTGCATTTGTCAATAATCCAAGTGAATGTCACATGGATGCGGTCATAAGAATCTTGAGATATTTTAAGTGTGCACCAGGAAAGGGATTGATGTTTTCCAAACATAATCACCTTGAAGTGAGTGGTTACACTAATGCTGATTGGGTTGGATTCATTACAGATAGAAGGTTCACATCTAGCTTGAAGTTGGATGCAAAACTTATTTCGTTTCCATTTATTCTAACTGAAGAGCAGCTGGCAGATGTACTCACTAAGGCTACTATCAAGCATGGCCTTCCATGACTCACTAGGCAAGTTGGGCATTCGTGACATGTATGCTGCAACTTGAGGGGAAGTATTAGCGTGAGTCAATGTTCCTATTAGGCAAGTATTGATATGAATATATTTCTCCTATTTATTGTATATATTCTTTCCTATTGTATATGTGTAGTACACTTTGTAGTACTATCGTAGTACACTTGTATTCACTATTTATACCTCCATGAGAGATGAATAAAGTATTTGAGAATCATTCCCTCATATCTCCTATATTTGACTATGCTCAAATTCTCAATCTTTTTATTATTTATTTTTCAAAATAGGTCGACCAGACAATAATATAAGATTTTTTGTTTTTCTCAATACACGTCCAAGATGCTTCCCCTTTAACATGGGTTCTGCTTTCTTCAGGACCTCAGCTGCTTCACTTGTCCTATGATGTAGGTCACCTACATCAAAACCAAAAATAAGTTATAAGGTCTGAAGCAAGTTTATCTAAAATAATTAGATGGGTGCAAGGCATATATGTATCAACAAAATGTACAATAAGAAGCTATATGATTAATGCTCCGCATCCTCAAGAGTAAAACCACCATAAAATTATTCTAAACCTATTTTTCTAAAGCAAGAAAAAGAGTTCATGAACCTCAAAAAGTCATGTTCTAGTGAAAACCATTTAGACCTAATTTGGTATCGCAGTGAGAAACATCTATTTTTAAAAAAAACTCAGCGATGAGAAAAATTTTCAATGAAATAAGTCTTTTTTTTAGAGGAAAAGTTAATTGTATTAATACGGAGGCTAAAAGCTAGCCAGATAGATAGATACGCCAAAACTAAGCACCTAATTCTAGTCTTTCAAGCTAGGAACTCACTCTCAGCAAGTAAAACTCATTATAAACATTGAAGGTACCATAAAGCGAGATAGCCTACAAACTAAGAAAAAACTCCACGCCCCTAAGGAAAATTCATTTATAGTACTTCGTTCATCTAAGCACTCAATTGTGGTACAAATAGAAATACCACATCTTTGAAACGAACAGGAATCATTCTCTTTGTATGTAAGCCACCGAAAAACATCAACAGAAAACTCAGCAATTTGAGACAATTACCCAATTCCAAATAAGGGAATCAAGATCCCGGTTAAACTAGAATCATAGACCGTTTAGCGTCAGAAAACAAACAAAGACAGTCAATCTCGGTTAGTCCTTCAAAACAGATTAAAAGAGACGGTGAAGTTGCCACAAACAACTACCACCGAGGGCCTCACACCCATCGTTAGACGAGGAAAACCAAAGGAAAACTCCATAAACCTATAACAAATGTCAAAGCCTCATCGAGAGTAAACCCAATGAAATAGATCAAACTAACCAGATCTAAATATCAACACGCAATAATCGTATATACTGACCAAATTGGGTACTACACTGAAAATGCTCCTTTTTTTGTGTGATAAAAATGCTCTAAAAATTCAATTTCACTAACATTACAAGCAGTTTTGCAAAATTCAAGTCATCCTCATTCTATTAAATTCACTTTGGTTTTCAAGTGTTGAAAACAACACAGCAAAGCACAAAGCTACGTTGCAACTATCAATTAACTACAAGAATCAATTACAAGATTGGTGGCCAAAATAAATTAAAGGGCCATATGCATTCAAAAAAAAAGCATAAAGCACCGGCATGAAACTCAACTTCAATTGCATTACCCGGCCAAATTACCAACTAAGAAATATGAATAATAGAAACTATAGAAATGAAAAAAACTTCTCCAGTAAAGCTGCAACAACTAGTTGCTAAGGCTATAACAGCAACAAAGCACAAAAAAAGAGAGAGCTAGGGAAGGCTATATGAAACAAACTAGCAAGACTAGCACTAATAAAACCTTACACACTTCATAAGAAGATATAAGTAAATAAGGAAGAACAAAGTCGAAAGGCAGCTCCAGAATAAAATAGTTAATCATATACGAACTATTCATATAAAATAGAACACCTACCTTACATACTTCATAGAAAAGCCATTGAACATTATATCTAGCTTCGCTTCCATATCCTAATGCCTCGAACACGCAATTTTGCATATTGCGGATTTATCTAAATTATAAAGAGATATAGTAGTTAGTATGCAACCCATAATACTGTTAGTGAGATTCCAACCAAGACCAGTCTCCTTCCCGATTAGTTCCTTCCATATTTTCCATTCCTTTTTAAGTGAATCCCACTTATTTTCAATTGTGTTTTGTCATAACTATTTCCCCTCTCTTGACTAAAGTTTGCAATCAAACTAGCTCGCCCATCCTTCTTTGCTAAAATGAGTACTAGACCGTTGTCCTTTTCCCAACTCCTTGATACACAAGTCACAAAATATAGCTATAGTTTGAGGATTCCAGCTAGCCGATTTGGATCCACTTGCCCCATTTTCAGGGTTTACAAATTACAACCTCAGTATCTCCGATAAAGATCAGAATAGATATATTTAGATTGAGTATTGTTTGACATTCTTGATGATTTGATGGTATTGCTGGTTTTTACGTTATTGCTAGTGTGATTCACCGATTCTTCTCAGCTTTAGCTACTGTCTATTTGGTGGCTCTAGTTAAGCTGATTATTGGAGTCGACGAGATTGGAAGAATTGGAAACATAACTTAAAAAAAAAAAATGTATATATGTAGCTAGGGCTCGTCAACGGGCCGGGCCGGGCTTTAATTAAATAAATATATTTTCGGGCCGGGCCGGGCTTTAATCATAATTTGAAAGCCCAAGCCCGGCCCTTTATAGCGGGCCGGGCTCGGGCTTTAACGGGCTACCCTAATTGTCCGGGCCGAGCCGGGCCTAATTTCTTTTATTTTTTATTAAATAATTTTATTTCTCCAAAATCCAAACTTCCGAAATTCAAAATAAATAACTTGAGTATCCAAAAAATTCCACGAATTTTTTGGATATGTATATTTTGAATTGTGGATATCTCAAAAAATAATTCGGCAAAAAAATCAATTGATCTATAACAATTTAATAACTAGTAATGTAATTCATATCATAGGCGTTTCTTATCTAACGGTGGATCGAGGTTGAAAGAAAGACGAAAGCGGCTAATATTTTTACCATATGCTTATCTTATCCCAATATTCATATCCAACGATCAATTTTCCCAATTAAGTCTTCCTTCACCTTGTTGATTTCGATAGGTATACATTTCTTTATAACCAATGAATATAGTAGACAACACTAGTAGACATATCGAGATTTGGTGCGATCTAAGACATCGAAAAATGTCTAATGGAAGATTTGGCTTTGCTCATGTATTTAACGCATAGTACTAGGCATCGTGTCAAAAAATTGGCCTCTTTCGTTGTCGTTTCGGCCTCGGTCAATAAGGTCAACTCTTCTTTATTGTCATTTACCAAAATATCCTTTACGCTAATTTTGCCTTAACGACTCTTTCTGAAATTCGATTTTCGTGTAATTCGCGACCACAAGCTCCCATGACTGTGATCCATATACTCATGTAAAAAGTTGTAACCCTGGATTCCATTTCAGTGCAGTTGCCCTTTGAGAACTCTAATTAATAAATATAGGGGCACAAATGGTCATTGTTCTTAATTATGTGGATCGAGGTCGAAACGAAGACGAAAGTGACCAAATTTTTAACCGTAGGCGTAAAATATCTCAATCATCGCATCCAATAGTTGATTTGGTAAATTTCATTTTCCTTAACGATATGATATGGTTTTTTAAATATTTATATTTCTTTATAACCAATGAATTTATGAATACGGTTTATAAGTAGTAAATTTGTATAAGTTAATAAGTTGTATTAATAAATAAATATTTTTAAAAAAGAATAGTAATAATATTTTTCCATTTTGGACTATATATAATGCTATTAATAATAATTTTGTATCTAAGGCTATTAATATTTTGTAAGAATAATATTTTGAACGATTCCAAATTATGAAAATATGGACTAGAAGTTAATAGTATTTTGTATTAATGAATAAATATTTTGTAAGAATAATATTAATAATATTTTGTTTGTACTCCTCATTAATAAATATTTTTGTATTATATGTTATAGTGATATAGTCTATAACTTAGAATACAAAATATTTATAATTTTATATTATAAATACTTAGGCGGGCTTTTACGGGCCGGGCCAGGGCTTTTTGCGGGCCGGGCTTTTGCGGGCTTACTACGGGTCCGGACCGGGTTTAGATCGTTCGGGCCGAGCCGGCCGATGGAGGCCCGCGGATCCGCGGGCCGAATGATTAGCCCTATATGTAGCATCCTTTTATGTTGTTGTGGTATATTTAATTGTTTAGCTGTTACTGTTCATTCTTGGCTTCAGGAGTGGATTCGTTGGTCATCATGCATAGGAGCGATGAATAGACAATTATACTTCATGCCTTCACGGCCCTTTGATGGGTGCCCTTAGAGAGTTTTAGTTTTCATTAACGCAAGGAAAGTCTCTTTTGTTTGTAAGTTTTCTTTTGCTTGTTATGATAGGTGTTGCTTAATTTGATGTTGTTTAGTATTGGTGGGTAGTGGGTATTAATTTATTGTCTCATTGTGTAAGAATTGTGACTAGAGATCTTTTGCAAAAACTTGAGAATAATAAAATAGACAAGAAAATACATTGAAATAAGGAAGTTACTATTATCTCTCTCAATCTCTTAGATAAATTATGATTTGCACAAAAGCATTAACAAAAATTGTTAGGATTTACTCTAATGGAAAAGTGAAATGAATTATGATAGGGGTTTTGGCTCTATGTCCCCATTGTATGACGCTTCCTCATTAAATAATATAATATCACTGTTGCCCAGTTTGGTTAGGTCGATAACCATAAAACAAAAAAAAAATATGACGGTTATGGGAACAATCAAAATTTTTACTTTGGTTGTGTGCTCAAATTATTTTATCATGGTATCAGAGCAATGATTACTTTACCAATTGGTCTTGGGTTCGATCCCCAGCACGTGTGGCGAATTTGGACTTCTTCAACTATTGTCAATTGGTTTTGGTTATGACGCTCAGATTAATTTCAAAAAATATTTTAATAGCCCACGACCATTTTGTCTAGCTGTATTAGTTTTGTGCACTTGGGTGAATCCAGTTGGATTAAGACAGTGGCCTGCCTAATACATACCAGAGTTTGAGTCTCACCCTCCCTACATTTCTCGAACTTTGGAGCCCCAAAGAACCATATAAATATATTGAATAGAAAAACCATCAACATGCATGCATGTTAGGCGTTCATTATCTTGTTCACAAATGACTTAATTCCCTGCTACAATATAGTTAATTTTTTCATCATCTTAATTTCTGAATAGAGAAAAAGAAACTTTATTTATTACTTAAGGGTCTTTGGGTTCTATTTTGAGATCTCTTTGCCAAATTGGGCATCTCCAAGCTATGATGCACTGACACGGGTACGAGGTGCGGGATACGATACGATACGTAGATACGGCAAAATTTAAAAAATTAAGATACAATACGTCTTTTTTATTTTTTTTTATGAGCTAATAACAAACCAGAAACCGCAATTCCACAAACAAACCCAGAAACTTGCAGCCAAGAGAGAAGAACTTGCCGCAAACAAACTACTTGTTCTATTCCACAACGCAGCCTAGACCTTCGTCACTCACCCTTTGCCGCTGCCAACATCAATTCCAACTTCAATCCAGTCAGCTCGAGTCCAGCTCTCTCATCAGATTCGCTCCATCTCTCTGGTTTCCAGCACAATTAGCTCCGGCGTCGTTCTCTCTCTCTCTAATTGCCCAGTTCTAAGCTGTATCAAGCTGTGCGTTTCACCACTCTAGCCTCCGCATATCCAATTCAATTACCAAACAACGAATCAAAATGGATTTGTTGCGTATCAAAGCCGTATCAAATTTTTTTTAGCAAGATACGCGTATCAGACCGTATACACTACATATTGTACTCGTATCACGTACCGATACATGCTACAACCCTAAAATGACGTATCGGTGTTTCATAGTCTCCAACCCATAAAAAGAAGCTTCAAGTCTTATATATTTGGCACTAGTTCTATACTTGGTCTCATATCTGGGACTATTTCAAGTCTGGTATTATTTTGAGACGAGGGACCCACGTGGGACTCAAGTTGGACCACAGCAAAGAGGTTGAATTGCCACACGCTCCAATAGGCGCCTTCCCTCGCTATGCGTGCTATAAGACAAAAACAATGGACGGAAGAAAAGTTAGTTGCAGACATGTGGAACCCACCACGTGCTGCGCATCAGACAGCCATTGCATTGAATGCAATGGTTCAAAATCAAACGGACGACACTCATTAATGCGTACATTTATTTAAAAAAAATTGAAAAAATTGAAAAAAGAGTATAAAATTTATATTTCTTTTTTATTTAATTACTATTTATTTTTTGTCTCATAAGTATTAATTAATATTATATTCAAGTTATTGTAAAAAAAATATATGGGATGACACCCCCAATATGAGACGTCATGGTTGGAGATGGTTAGAGGTATCACATGAATAGTGTTGAGAAAGGGTGCTATATTGAATTTGGCACCCCCAATATGAGACTTATGGTTGGAGTTGCTCTTACGAGTGTCAAGCAAGTTGTACTTTGGTATTTGTACCTCTCACTCTACAAATATTCTAACATTTAACGGATTTATTTTTAGACAGTGGTCTGCCCAGCTCAAACCCAAGTTCGATTCCCACACTCCTCATATTTCTCTTAAAAAAAAAACTATAATAATTGATCTAATTAATATAAAAGGTACACATCAAAGTGTTCAGAAAAGACTACTTGATATAAATCCTATAGCGTTATATGTAGGGATGGCAAAAATCCCCACCTGGTAGGGTACCCATCGGGTATTCGACCCTAACGGGGACAAATTCGGGGGATATCAGGTAACGGGAACGGAGATCCCCAGTATTCGATTTATGAAATCGGGTACGGGGCGGGGATGGTATTTTGATCCTCATCCCCATCCCCACCCAATAAGAATTATTTTAAAAAGATATATATATGATAATATTATTTATTTATTTTAATACAATAAATATTTATAAAATCATATTTTTGTTGAAGGAAACCTACTTTGTGTGTGCCTTGTCAACCTAGGAGTATCTTAGTTAGGTTAGCATATGGATTACTTATTGAATAGAAGTCCTATTGGGATATGGATTGTACCCTTGTGTTTCTATATATATAGAGGCACCTATTCATTAATAAAGAGATGATCTATTCATGTGCTATTTGCTCTGTTCTTTACTTTCTGCTTTGTGATTGTATTTCATATTCCCTTAAACACGTTATCAGCACGAACCTCTAGCCCTGAGATCAAAAGCCAAAACTCTTGAGCTTAGCATCCTGCTAGCGCCAAAACCCTAGAACCCAAAAACCCTAGGGTGTGCCGGATGAACAGTGTCGATGAACAGTGCGCGTGAACAGTACCGGATGAACAGTACCCGTGAATAGTAAACCGCATGAATAGTACCTCCGTGCAATCTCCTCTAGTTCAAGAATCTGCCTGCACAGAACAGTCAACTTCGAAATCGATTTTCTCCATTCTTCACCGTTGGATTACGCCGAAATTTGGAAGGGAGCTTCCCCCGTGAGTCTAATACCCCCAGTTAAAAATTCAGCCAATTCCGACCGTTGGATCTCCAGATATTCGGTTCTGAAGCAGTGGTACTCAAGATAATCCGAGAAAAGAATCCAAGTAAGCTTTTATAAACGTTGCTGCTTTCTGAATTTAATTCAACCTTCTTTTTCTCCGGGGACTTGCAACCTCCCTTCTTCTACCTCCCACCTTTCTTATAACGTGGGATAATATACGAGACTCGCCAAACTATGAGAAGCATTAGGGGAGTGATCGAGCTTCATATCGCTTGCGGTATGTGTAAGTCATGAGCACCCCTAATGTCATCATGCTATTGGTGATGACCTCAAGAGCCGAACTGTGGGGGTTCGAGCTAATACTCCGGATGAGGAATCCGTAGAGAGAAGAGACTATGAACGAGGAGTTCATTGACAAATTAACCTCCGGATGAGGAATCCGTAGAGAAGAAACGACCTATGGTTTATGACTTATTCCCAACTAGGCTCACCTGCTTAGGTATGATGTCTAGGTAAGGAGTTTGAGATAAGTGGTATTAAGAGAGCTTGCTCCACCGACATCTCTTATAACTTACCTGGTTATACCTGAGTAGAGCTACCGAAAAGGTTTAAGGTTATGACCATACGACACCAAAGTTTCACCTAAATCCAAAATCCTTGGAAGCGTTTCTTGGGAGCAAATATTGCTCAGAAACCCTCTATTGTTTCGTGGGAGTATTAACTCCGAAACTTACCCTTCATTGTTTCGTGGGAGTATTAACTCCGAAACACACCACATTCTTGTTCTCCATATTCTTGGATGTCGAACATGAATGAACTCGATTTTACTCCATTGGATTCTGCGGACATTAGATTATGAGATGGGCTCATGATATCCTAATGTACCTATTCGCACAAGAGCTTCTAGCTCGAATCCATAAGCGTTGTTTTGAAGAAACCGCTCTAGACCCTCAAACTGAGATGTACAATGCCAGGTTATTTTTCCTGATGAATCGCCATATGGATATGGCACTCCAGTTTGAGTTCATGAAAGAGGTTAGCGCTAGAAGCGCTTCATGAACGTTATGACAACGTTCGTGACTCCATCTTCTCTGTGGAAAATCATCACAGATGAACAATTGATTGAGGAAACTCTCACCACCTTCTCCATCTCTGCCTTGAGGAAAGGCATGACGACGATGGCGCCCCTATGGGAGGAAGCCACGAGCAAAACCCTATATCTAGGGACGATCCCGGACATTTTGGTTCGTAGAATCTATTTGCTCATGAAGGTAATCGCCATAAGATTAAGCGATCACGCGAGCATAGGGCCGCGAAAGAGTGAGAGAAGACTGCCGTCCTTATAAGAGGGACGCTGCCGGTCATTGCCGGTTAGCGTTGTTGCGCCACTGGTTATGGCAGCACCGCCACCGGCCAAGGCAATCTGCCACCGTCCTAGGGACCGTGAGTACCGCTCCTTTATACCTCAATCAATGGAGAATCCTCTTCATGATGTCTATTAATAATATGGAGCGTCTGATCAATGGGCCATTATTTGCAAAACATATGAAGATGTAATTGCAATGATCAAGACGTCGAGTTTAAGGGTTAAAGACTTTGGAAGCTAATTTTGCTTAAGTCTTATGTTTTCCAAGTTGATGAAATATGGCATGTTTGCCAAAGATATTGGATTTAGTTTTGATTTAAGATCAAGATGGAACTTTGAAGCCTTGGCCAATATCTTTAATAAAATCTGAGTTGCTTACGTAGCCTCGATTTTAATGATGAGCTTTTAGGAATGGGTTCTAGAGCACTTGAAAGTCTCACAGATAGCAGAACCACGCATGTCATATTGCGTCATAGGCATGATGCCTACACATTCCTCTGTGACTACGATGGCAGGACCATCGAATCTTGTGCAAGGAAGAGGATATGCCCAATTCCTCTTGCCTAATGGCACTCACATTGATGTCACAAATGCTCTCTACGCTCCAAGAGGAAATACAACTTTGATTGAGCTTTAAAGATATAAGAGTCAATGGTTTCCATGCTAAGATGCATGATGAGAATGGAAAAGAATCCCTTTGCATTACCTCTAATGACTGCGGTAAAAGGCGCATCTTAGAGAAGCTTATGTGTCTCTCTAGTGGGTTATATGCAACCACTATTCGAGCTATTGAATCAAACAATGTCATTCGGGATGACCCCTTGGATTCAGACACATATTGGCTTTGGCACGACAGATTAAGACATCATGGTCGTGATATGATGATCTGTGTATTGAAAACCTCACACGGACATCCATCATATCGAGCTAATCGAAGCATGAATCAAAAGTTGATTCAAGGAGATGAGACAGATATGAAAAAAGGCAAAAGTGCCTCTGTCCGCCGCCCGTCGACCGTTCGATCTCTTCTTGTCGAACGGTCGACCTCGTCCAGCGTGCGTCGTCGACCGTTCGAGTTTCCTGTCGAACGATCGAACCCCCTCCAGGGAGCGACCGTCGACCGGTCGACCATTCCTGTCGAACGGTCGACTGGGACTGTCCTCAGAAATTTTCTGACAAGACAAAATCCTCCTATGCTTCTGAAGCTCCTAAAGCCAAATGCTCATTATGCAAAGCTTGTTCCTTAGGGAAATAAGGACTGAGACTGTCCTATACAAAGGATTCTAAAAGTACTTCTTCCATTCTTACAGAGAATCCAAGTGGATATCTGTGGACATATTCAACCAACAAGCGGGCCATTTATATATTTTATGGTGTTGGTTGATGCATCGACATGCTGGTCACATGTCACGATGTTGTCCTTTCGTAATGCTGCTTATGCTAAACTCCTAGCACAGATAATTCGCCTGCCGGCTCACTACCCGGATCATCCCATTAACTATCAGGCTTGATAAGGCTAGGGAGTTTACATCGAAGACTTTCGATGACTACTGCATGGGATAGATGTTGGGCATCTAGTCTCACATGTGCATACCCAGAATGGTCTTGCAGAGATTGCCATTAATAGCAACAAATGGTCACGAGGACGTTGGTAATGCGCACCAACCTTTTCTCTCTCTGCCTGGGGGCACGCAGTATTGCATGCAGCTGTACTTATTCGTCTGAGGCCCATCACCACCCAATCTTTTTCTATGCTACAGCTAGTGACTGGGTACGAGCCAAGCATATCGTACTTACGCATATTTGGGTGTGTTGTTTATGTGCCCATTACACCGCCACAGCGTCTTAATATGGGTCCTCAGAGACGAATGAGTATTTATGTTGGATTTGAGTCTCCAACCATAATCCGCTATGTAGAACCCTTGACAGGCGATCTATTTGTCACTTCGATGAGACAGACTTCCCGTCGTTAGGGGGAGATAAGAACGTGAACGTTCAACAGGAACGACTGGAATTGTCGTGGCCTGTCCCCACTCTGTCTCATAACGATCCCCCTACTGCAGAAAGTGCGTAGATTATAGATCTTCAGAAAGTCGCCGACTCTCTTCCGGACGCTTTCTCAGATCTTAGTGACTAGATCATATATACCAGCTGCAAACATGCCTGCAAGGATGCAAGTGCCTGAATAAGGACTTGGACTCAAAGTCGCTATTGCAGCTAACCCTATGGGAGGGACAGTTGGTGGCGCCACTGCCAGTAATGGTGGTGATGTGGCTTAGGCCGTGGCTCCGCTGAGGAAGCGTTGGAGGCCACCAGGTTCGAGGGATTCGCGCCCTAGGGAATGGGCTGCGATGGCACCAAATAACCCTCTCATCATTGATACTCAAAATCCGTCCATGAAAACGTTCCGGATTATGGTTATGTCCAAAAGACATCTTCGGGGGACGCCCTGTCGCTAAGACCTATCCGTGGGAACCTAGAGATCTCGATTAATTACACTAGTGTACATGAGACGTGGGATAGAAACTCCATCACAGTTGATGATGTGTTTGCATATGCTTGTGCACAAGAGTTCATTGAGAATGATGATATTGAACCTCGCTCCGTTGATGAATGCCAACGTAGAAGCTTATTGGCCTAAATGGAAATATGCGATCCAGGTCGAGTTGGACTCACTAACAAAGAGAACGGTATTAGGGCTAGTTGTGCCAATACCTTCTGGAATAAAACCTGTTGATATAAATAGGTCTTTGTTAGAAAGCGTAGTGAGAGAACGAGATATAAAGCTCGCCTTGTGGTGCAAGGCTCCTCACAACGCCCTGGAATCGACTACGATGAGACATACTCTCTCGTAAAGGACGTCATAACGTTCTGCTACCTTGTCAGTGGTAGTTTCCGAAAAACTGAACATGCAGCTTATGGATGTGGTCATAACATATCTCTATGGGGATCTAGATATGGAGATTTATATGAAGGTCCCGGATGAGCTTCATTTACCCAAGTCAAGTGGCTCTAGACCACAGAGCACGTTTGCAATAAGGTTGCAACGTTCACTATATGGATTGAAACAATCCGGACGGATGTGGTATACCCGTCTAAGTGACTACTTGATTGGAAGAGGGTATGTGAACAATAAAATTATGCCCCTGCGTGAAAACAAGTTCCGGATTTGCAAGTGCCACTGAATACTTGAAATCCGTGTTTGAGATGAAAGATCTTGGGAAAGGATACTCAGGCGATTTAATATGGATAAAGTCCATCCTGTTAAGCACTCCCATGATTGGTCGCAGTCTAGATCCAAGA
Source organism: Rubus parviflorus (assembly GCA_029955375.1). Lineage (NCBI taxonomy): Eukaryota > Viridiplantae > Streptophyta > Magnoliopsida > Rosales > Rosaceae > Rubus > Rubus parviflorus. The sequence goes on along the minus strand of JARGGL010000015.1, from coordinate 1,056,408 downwards.
AGGATCCGTTTCACCCAAGGGATGATGGTGAAGACGTTTTAGAGACTGAGGTACCATACCTAAGTGCACTAGCGCATTATTGTACTTGGCACAGTGTACAAGACCCGATATCTCCTTTGTTGTTAACTTGTTAGCTAGATTTAGCTTTGCGCCCACGCAACGCCATTGGAGTGGCATAAAGACTATCTTTCGATACTTGAAGGGTACGATTGATATGGGCTTGTTCTATCCCTACAGAGAGTCGAAACTAGGTGAGGAACCTATGTTTGCTGCGGTTGAACGACCCGGGCATCCGGACGAGGACTTACCGGCCGGATGGAACACAAAGGGCACGTTACCTGCAGAGAGTCTCAAAAATATGGCAAATTGGGTGAGGAACCCGTGCCTACTGACGACCGTCGACCGGTCGACGACCGGCCGTCGAACGGTCGACCGACGGACAGAAAAGCTGACGTCCCCTTTTCCCAAACACCTTGTGATGTTTTGGTTGGCTTTGCTGATATTGGGTATCTCTCTGACCCATATAAAGGTTGTTCCCAAACTGATTATGTCTTTACCATGGGTAACACCGCGATATCTTGGAGGTCTACTAAGCAGACCCTTGTCGCTACTTCTTCGAACCATGTTGAGATAATTGCTCTCCATGAAGCATTCGTGAGTGTATATGGTTAAGGTCCATTGATACACATATAAGAAGTACATGTGGTTTGAGGTCAACCACTGATGAACCTACATACATTTATGAGGATAATGCTGCCTGCATTGAGCAGATGAAGCAAGGTTTCATCAAATGCGACAACGCCAAGCATATATCGCCTAAGTTCTTTTGTAATCAGCAATAGCAGAAGTTCCTTAAGATTAAAGTGAATCAAGTCCGTTCTGAGGACGATGTGGCTGACTTATTTACTAAGTCATTGCCTAAATCCACATTTGAGAAGCATGTGAAAAGCATTGGTTTGCTTAAGTTATCTGACCTCCCATGATTGTGGAAATCAGGGGGAGACACAGACTTGAGGGGGAGTCTAGTGTCCATGCAAAGTTTCCAAATGTGAAGGGTGTGTTGTACTCTTTTTCCCTTCGACCAAGGTTATTTTTATCCCACTGGGTTTTTGTTACTTGGCAAGGTTTTTAATGAGACAACGTGAGGAGCACCACCTAGTGTTGACGCCACAAGGGGGAGTGTTGAAGGAAACCTACTTTGTGTGTGCCTTGTCAACCTAGGAGTATCTTAGTTAGGTTAGCATATGGATTACTTATTGAATAGAAGTCCTATTGGGATATGGATTGTACCCTTGTGTTTCTCTATATATAGAGGCACCTATTCATTAATAAAGAGATGATCTATTCATGTGCTATTTGCTCTGTTATTTACTTTCTGCTTTGTGATTGTATTTCATATTCCCTTAAACAATTTTATCATTTATGAACGTCAATTTTTCCTTGACTCATATAAAAGAAATTCTATTCAGTGGCCAATTGTGGATTTTTTTCCCCACACATAAATTTTTTTTTAAAAAAAATTGCTGTTCTTTTTAAGCGAGACTTTATTTATTTATTTTTAATTGAAATAAAGAACTTATATTATTTTGATCTTTTGATTTTAACTTCATATTTTTTAAACCTATAAGAATTTTTGTATAATAAATAGGGATAATTATAACTTTCGTCCCTGAACTATGACTCGTTCGACACTTTCATCCCTGAAGTTTGAAATATATCACTTTCGTTCCTGAAATTCAACACCAACTATCACTTTCGTCCCTGACCGGAACAAAATTGTGCAAAACCTATGCCAAAATGTTCGCAAGGATGAGAGGAGTAACTTTTATAACTTGGGCTAAGCTCAATTCGGCCTAGAATGGCTCGAATTTAGCCCAAAAGTCGATGGTGGCCGAAACTTTAATTGTAAAATTCTCCGCCATCCGACGACGGTTTGAGGCGAGGTTGGTGGCGTTGAACTCGCCTCAAGGAGGGCTTCAAAGCCCAGTGGGTGTTGTCCTTCGATTTGGCCGGAATCAGAGGTTTATTCGGTGAAAACCTTCGGCCAGGGACGAAAGTGATAGTGATTTTCAAACTTCAGGGACGAAAGTGATATATTTCAAACTTCAGGGACGAAAGTGTCGAACGAGTCATAGTTCAGGGACTAAAGGTGATTTTTTCCCTAATAAATAAGTAATATTTGTTAACGGGGATCGGGGCGGATATGGGGACCTAATTCCCAACGGGGACGGGGACGGAGAATCCCAGTATTTTATTATGGGGATTGGGGCGGGGATGGAGACGAAGAATGACTTCAGGGATGGAGATGGTATTTTAATCTTCGTACCCTACCCGTCCCATTGTCATCCCTAGTTATATGTCATGTGGTTGTCATTGACTTAATTTAGTAATTTGTTATTTAGGGTCGTCCTCTATTCAGTTGTAGATTCCAAAAATGTCCATGCATGGGGCAGACCCCTAGCTAATTATTAATCAACTTGCAGTCGTTAGAAGTTAGAACATGGAAGCAAGAGCAATGAATCTACAACGTAGTAAACTCAAATATTCTACGTCTACAAATAAATACCTTCCACCTGCTTCTACTTTATTATTATGTAATAATTGGAAACAGCCATCTGAAGACACACGGCTGGATCAGACAAGTGTATTAATTAATTTTATTTGCTGTTGGCTGGTAGAATACTAATTGCCCCACACCACACAATAAGATAATTCAACGGCTTCCAACTCCGGAGTGTACTGACGTTAAAATTTTCCGTTGCCTGGCATGGCTACTTAAAGCGTAGAGAAATGTACATTGTTACATGAGTAAATAGTTTCTGCACAATTATTCCAGTGGGGTTCAGTTGCTGGTAGAAATAACAAATTAATCTCTCTGTAAATCTATGGTGCCCAGCTCTTGATAGCTATATAATCTGGTCGATCACCGATGCATGTATTTATTCGGTCCGGACTGGGCTGGAAGGCAGAACTTTTCTGTATCTTTGAAGCTAGTCATGATACCTAGTAAATGCATCGATCTATTTATATGAAATTAAGACAATGTAGGTGTAGGTGAAGCTGTAGCTACTCAACTACACAACGTCCCTCGGCACTATTCTAGATCTTCAATATAATTAAATTTTTACACCCATTTTCCCAGGCTACAAAACTTGCAATTGTATGGGCAGCCATGCTGGCTTCCCTTGGAATATAAGAAATCTGCACAACATTCAGCAGACTCCTTATTCTTTCCACCACGACCCCATCATCAGCAAATAAAGCACTCCTCTATCCCATTCACCACATTAACCGCCTCCAAAGAGTCAGTTTCCACCAAAAAATGCCTCCACCCCTGTTCAAGAACAAATTCCAGACCACTTTTAATGGCAAACAGTTCACACACAATAGCAGGACACCAATGAACAGAGCCCCTTCTTACTGAATTAGTTTGATTAGAACGCCCCACTGCCAGCATCAATTGCACCTCCAAAATTCCTTTTCACACTAGCAAACAAGATTCATAAATAATCGCTAGGGGCCACTATCCCATTAGTTTAACAAACAATAAAAAATGAACAGTATTTTGTACTCTAGCAAAAATAAAAGTTGTACATCTTATAGACTGAAAAAGGTAACTAAAGCTTACTGAATTTGAATATTCTTTTTTATTACTTCGTAAAAATTATATCGGCCTTCAAAAGTTAGTGTCTATTGTCGGTTTTCAAATTTGTTTGAATAATCTCTTATAAGGAAAACTCTTTTCTATAAAATTGAGTTGAAATTTCAAAATCAAATGACAAAAGAACGTTGAAAATTAGTGTTTTTACCTTATCAAGCTTGAGTATTGGAAAATTGAACAAATTCCATCTAACGTACCATGCTCTCTAATGTAACTCTCATCAAGAATACTTGAAAATTGAACAACAAAGATAAAACCTCAAACTTAAAAAAAAAGATGAATCAGATAAGAAATGAATTTTTACTTTTTTTCTTTTCTCCTTTTTTTAAGAAGGGATAATTAATTCATTAAAACCAGAATGAAGCATACATCAGTTTCGTAGAACCCAGCTAAACCCTGCTAGGAACTAAAACAAATAAGCAAATCACTTATTTAGTGCAGAAAACACGATCGAAAACATCGAGTCTACAAAAACAAAACCCCAACCCATCTAGAAGGGAAATACAACTTACTAAGTTGCCTGACCACTCGATTGTAGTACAACTTCGTAGTTGTCTTCTACATTATCCAAAACTTCGAACATTGTAGGCACGCCACCAACACAAAAGAACATTATAGTCTGAAAATCTGCCTAGGTCTTAAACCTGGACAGTAGAGTGACAATGCAAAAGTCGATGGTAAGTAGTTTTGAGATCCGGGAGTGTCGTTCCACAGAGGATTGACGGCTCCCCAACTCTCGGTAGCGTGTGTGCGAGTGCTTTAGCTAAATGTGGGGGCTAGAAGTGGAATAGAGTGAGTGAGTATGAACAATATGAGTAGTGTAGTGTGAAGTGTGGTGTACGCAATGATGGGATGCCAATAAATCAAACAAGAAGATAAATGCGAGCAAGTAAATAAGGTAAAATAGGGTGTGCACAATATAAAGAAAGTGTTGGGGTTTTCGGGCAAACCCCAATCCAATGCAACAAGCAATGCCTAATCAACTCAATCATGCCAATGTGTGTGTGAATCAAGCCCCGTATCCTAGCCATGTTATGGTTCTAGGACCGTGTTGCCTAATGTATTCGAATGCCATGTTATGGGTCATTCGGACTCTCTCAAAGCTATAGGGCTTAAGAGGCGAAGAGCATCGAAACTAGGGACTCAAACAAGTCATAACTCATCACATATGCTACCAATTGCCTAGGTCATGCAAGGGTACCAATCTCACACAATCTCATCAAGATAGATTAGTTAACATGCCAAAGAAGTGGTAATTCTAAAGACAAGCAACCAACACATATTGAATTAGGTAAGCACACATATTCATACAACACAAAGACATTTTATTCATTGATTAAAGCATCACAAAGTCACATTGGACTAGGGCACACAACCCTAGTCCCCAACAAAGGTAACTACTCACTATACATCAAAGTGTACATCATCATCTCACAAGAGTAAGCAATAAACATGAATACAAGAGAGAAAAGGGTTAAGAAAGTCTCAATCAAAGGTGTCTCCTTCTTCTCCCTTGATCTAGATGACGTCATTGATGTCTAATGAGGATCCCCAGCTGCCCAGAACGGAGGAAGAAGCGGTGGAAGAAGCGGAGGTGGCGGAACCCGTCGGTCGTCGACCGTTCGACGGTCAGGTGTCGACCGGTCGACTGGCGTTTCGGATCTAGGGTGAGGGGATGGAAAGAAGAAGGAAAAGGGGAAAGGAATTTGAGGGATTTTGGGGCTGATGATGGGAATGACCTAAATCTGGAAAAGAGGGCTATTTATAGGCTAGAGAGGAGGGAAATAAAGGGCTAGGATGAGGTAGGGTTTGATCCAAGGGCTATTAGGATTTAATGAAGGGTAAGGGGGTAATTTTCAAAGGAATAAAGGGAGGAATAATCTAAGGATGACCTCATGATATCTAGTGTGGTCCTTTGCTGAATTTTGGAATCCTTTGGTGATGAGTCACACGGTTGACTTTGACTTGACTTTGACCACGACCCTCGGAGTTGACCAAAGGTTGACTTTTGACCAAACCTCCGGAATTCTCGTGCGACTCACTTCTGGGACGTCATGTTGACTCGTTGACGCTCTAAAGTCGGGGTTGACCACGAGTTGACTTTTGGTCATCGGGTTGACTTTTCGTCCTTTTGCCGGAAATCCACAAAAAGCTCCAAAACGCACTCCTTTGCTCCCGATATCAATCCAATGCTCGTGAACGCTACAATGGTGCAATTCAAGGATTAGAGACACTAAACGGCCTTTGGATTAGCATTACTAAAGTGATTAGAGGCCTAATTTGTATGCAAATCACATACAAATCATAGAGATGAAAAGAATTATCAACAAGGACCAAGTTTGTATCCAAAAGCAACCATCACCTCAAGGACAAAACACTCAAAGTGCTCTAGACACCTCAACTGCTCATAGAGACCAGGAACAACCTCATCGCCGCTAGGTTTGAGGAGAGCCTCGCTCTCCTCATATATTTTTTTTTTCTATAGAAAAGCCGGTCTTTTTTTTTTTTTCAGTTAATGGAGAAAAAGGATATATATAGCGTGTTGAAGGAAACCTACTTTGTGTGTGCCTTGTCAACCGAGGAGAATCATTAGTTAGTATGGAATAAGGATTATGTATTGAATAGGATTCCAATTACGATATGGATTGTATTATGTATCCCTCTATAAATAGAGGCTCCTATTCATTAATAAAATCATTCTATTCTTGGGCTATTATGTTCTTCTCATTTACGTTATTCTACAACACGTTATCAGCACGAGCCCTAACTCTGAATCAAAAGCTAAAACTCTTGAGCATAGCATCCTGCTAGCGCCAAAACCCTAGAACCCCAAAACCCTAGGTTTTTAGCCGTGAACAGTTCCCGCGAACAGTGCCGTGAACTGTAGCCACTACCGTGTTTCCCTGCGCAATCTCTTCTAGTTCAAAAATAAAAAGAAGAATCCAAGAAATAGAATTCCAAGTAAGCTTTTATAAAAGTTGTTGCTTTCTGAATTTTAATTCAACCTCTCTTTTTCTCCAAGCACTTGCAACCTCCCTTCTTCTTCCTCCCACCTTTCTATAATGTGAGATTCTTGAACTATACTTCAACTAATTATGAGAAGCATTAGGGGAGTGACGGACCTTATATCCTTATGATATATGTAAGACATGAGCACCCCTAATATCATCATTCTATAGTGGAAGTTATTGACTCATAAACCGAACTGTGGGGGTTCGAGCTAAAACTCCGGACGAGGACTCCATTGAGAGAAGAGATACTCCGGACGAGGACTCCATTGCGAAAAGAGATTAAAACTCGACTGATTTGGGTCATAACTTTATCACAACTAGGCTCACCCAGTTGATTATGATGTCTAGGAAACTATTTTGAGATTAGTGGTATTTAATTGAACCTCGCTCCACCGACATCTCTTCTTACTTTCCTAGTCATGCTTAATTGGAGTTACCGAATGGTTTAAGTTATGGCCATATTGGTTTTGATCTAGTTACCTCAGGATGAGGAGTCCGTCGAGAAGAAACGACCATACTACATCAAAGTTTCACCTAAATCCAATACGTGGAAAATGTTTCTTGGGAGCATAGCTCAGAAACCTTATTAGTTTTCGTGGAAGTATTAACACTCCGAAACTTATCTTGGTGCCTAAATCCAACATTTCTTGGGAGCAAAGAATGCTCAGAAACCCTCTATTGTTTCGTGGAAATATTGACTCTGAAATTTACCTTATTCTTGTTCTCCATATTTTTGGATGTCGAACATGAACGAACTCGATTTTACTCCATTAGATTCTGCGAGATTTTTGAGATGGGCTTATGATATTCTAATGCACCTATCCGCGCAAGAGCTTCTAGCTCGAATCCATGAGCGTTGTTTTGAAGGAACCGCTCAAGACCCTCAAACTGAGATTGACAATGTCAGGGTACTTATCCTGATGAAATGCCATATGGATATGGCACTCCAGTTTGAGTTCATGGAAGAAGTTAGCGCTAGAAAACTTTGAAGCGCTTCATGAACGTTATGGTAACGTTCGTGACTCCATAAATCCCAATTAGAAGCATAATGGACTAATCTCTGCTTCTCTGACTTTGATAAGGTCATGGGATATATTTCAGAAATTCTCCGCATCAGAGACTTGATGCATCTCTGTGGAAAATCATCACAGAAGAATAATTGATTGAGAAAACTTTCACTACCTTCCCCATCTCTGCCTTGAGAAAAGGCATGACGATGATACTTGTAAAGTATTATAATGCGAGGCTCGTGAGAACTAGATCTGTTCCGGAGATCCATTATAATGGTGCCCCTAAGGGATGAAGCCGCGAGCAAAACCCTAATTCTTGAAACAAAACCCTAAATCTAGCAACAAATCCGGACATTTTGGTTCGTAAGATCCATTTGCTCAGGAAGGTAATCGCCATGAGAATAGGCGACATGCGAGCATAGTGCCCGCGAATGACAGAGAAAATACCGTCGTCCTTATAGGAGGGACGCTGCCGGTCACCTCCACACCGACGCCGGTCCCAGGGACTATGTACACCGCACCTATGTGCCTCAATCATGGGAGAATCCTCTTTATGATGTATATTACTGATATGGAGCGTCTGATCAATAAGCCAGAGTTTGCAATACATATGAGAATGTAATTGCAAAGATCAAGATGTCGAGTTAAAGGGTTGAAGACTTTGAAGCCGATTTCGCTTAAGTCTTTATGTTTTCCATTGTATTATGATAAGGCAAGTTTGCCAAGATATTATGGATTTAGTTTTGATTTGGGATCAAGATAGAACTTTGGATATAAAGCCTTGTCTAAAGAGTCAATGGATTCCATGCACAGACGGATGATGAGAATAGGAAAGAATTCATTTGCATTACCTCTAATGACTGCAGTAGAAAGTGCATCTTAGAGAAGCTTATGTGTCTCTCTTGTGGGTTATATGCTACCACTATTAGAGCTATTGAATCAAACAATGTCATTTGGGATGACCTCTTGGATTCAGACACATATTGTCGTTGGCACGACAGATTAGGACATCTTGGTTATGTTATGATGGTGTATTGAAAATCTCACACGAACATCCATTCTATCGAGCTAATCAAAACAAGAATCAAAAGTTGATTCGAGGAGAGAGGACTGGAGTTACTGTCGTCCGGTCGACCGGTCGATGGTGTCTTACCAACCGGTCGACACAATCTAGGGGCTCTGGCGACCGGTCGATGATTTCTAAAAGCATGAGCTACCAGTTGAGCAATCTGGCGACCAGTCGAACAGAAAGGTCTGTTTTCCTCCCCCTCTAACATGAGCAAATCCTCATAGTCCAAACCTGATTCAAGTCTTAATCAGGATGCCTTATATGCTTCTGAAGCCTCAATGGCCAAACGCTCATTTTGCAAAGCCTCTTCCTTAGGGAAATTAGGACTGAGACCATCCTATGCAAAGGATTCTGAAGTACTTCTTCCATTCTTACAGAGAATCCAAGGGGATATATGTTGACCAATTCAACCACCAAGCGGGCCATTGACGTATTTTATGGTGTTGGTTGATGTGTCGACATGTTGGTCACATGTCGTGCTGTTGTCCACTCCTAATGTTGCTTATGCTAAACTCCTAGCACATATAATTCGTCTGCGGGCTCACTACCCAGGTCATCCCATTAAATCTATCAAGCTTGATAATGCTGGGGAGTTTACATCGAAGACTTTCGATGACTACTGCATGGGATAGATGTTGAGCATCTAGTCCCACACGTGCATACCCAGAATGGTCTCGCAGAGGCTACCATTAAAAGGTTACAAATGGTCACGAGAACGTTGGTAATGCGCACCAACCTTCCTCTCTCTGCCTGGGGGCATGCAATATTTCATGCAGCTATGCTTATTCGTCTGAGGCCCACCGCCACCCAAACTTTTTCTGCCCAACAGCTAGTGACTGGGTATGAGCCAAGCATCTCGCACTTACGCGTATTTGGATGTGCTGTTTATGTACCTATTACGCCGCCACTACGTATTAAAATGGGTCCTCAACGACGAATGAGTATTAATGTTATATTTGAGTCTCCAACCATAATATGCTATGTAGAACCCTTGACAGACAATCTATTTACCCCAAGATTTGCATATTGTCACTTCGATGAGACAGTCTTCCCGTCGTTATGGGAAGAACGTAAACTTTCAGCAGGAACGACAAGAATTGTTGTGGCATATCCCCACTCTGTCTCATAACGATCCCCCTACTGCACAAAGAGAGTGCGTAGAATTATAGATCTTCAGAAAGTCGCAAATTCTCTTCCTGACTCTTTCTCAGATTTAGCTAAAGTGACTAGATCTTATTTACCAGCTGCAAACATGTCTGCAAGGATGCAAGTACCTGAAAAAGGACTTGGAATCAAAGTCGCCGCAGCAATCGTCCCTATGGGAGGGCCGGCCGTCGGTGCCACCGCCAATGATGGTGGTGATGTGGCTCAGGTCGTGGCTCCGCTGAGGAAGTGTGGGAGGCCACCAGGTTCGAAGGATACGCGCCCTAGGAAAAGGACTGCGATGACACAAAATAATCCCCTTCTCATCGATACTCAAAATTCTTCTCATGAGAACGTTCCGGATTATGGTTATGTCCAAGAGATATCTTTGGAGATCTTGATTAATTACACTAGTGTACATGGGACGTGGGATAGAAACTTCATTGTAGTTGATGATGTGTTTGCATATGCTTGTGCACGTGAGTTAATTGAGACCGATGATATCGAACCTCGCTCCGTTGAGGAATGTCAACGTAGAGTTGATTGGCCTAAATGGAAAGATGCGATCCAGGCTGAGTTGAACTCACTAACAAAGAGAATGGTATTTGGGCCGGTAGTGGTAATACCTTTTGGAATCAAACTTCTTGGATATAAATGGGTCTTTGTTAGAAAGCGTAATGAGAGAAAAGAGATTATAAGATATAAAGCTCGCCTTGTGGCGCAAGGCTTCTCAAAATGCCCTCGAATCGACTACAAGGAGACATATTCTCCCGTAATGGACGTCATAACGTTTCGCTACCTTGTCCGTTTAGTAGTTTTCAAAAAACTGAACATGCAGCTTAGGGATGTGGTTACAACGTATCTCTATGGGGATATAGATACGAAAATTTATATGAAGGTCCCGGATGAGCTTCATTTACCCAAGTCAAGTGGCTTTAGACCATGAAGCGTGTTTGCAATAAGATTGCGACGCTCACTATATGAATTGAAACAATCCGAACGGATGTGGTATACCCGCCTAAGTGACTACTTGATTGGAAAAGGATATGTGAACAATGAATTATGCCTCTGCGTGTTTATTAAGAAAACAAGTTCCGGATTTGAATTAGTCGCGGTCTATGTCGATGACATGAATATTATTGGAACTCTTGATGAACTAAGAGAAACCGCTGAATACTTGAAATCCGAGTTTGAGATGAAAGATCTTAGGAAAACATGGTTTTGTCTCGGTTTGGAACTTGAGCACCATGATTGTGGGATTCTGATTCATCAATCAGTTTATACCCAAAAAATGCTCAGGCGTTTTAATATGGATAAAGTCCATCCTGTTAGCACTCCCATGATTGGTCGTAGCCTAGATCCAAAGAAGGATATGTTTCTCCCAAGGGATGATGGTGAAGACGTTTTGGAGGCTGAGGTACCGTAGCTAAGTGCAATAGGCGCATTATTGTACTTGGCACAGTGTACAAGACCCGATATCTCATTTGCTGTAAACTTGTTAGTTAGATATAGCTTTGCTCCCACGCAACGCCATTGGATTGGTATAGAGATTATCTTTCGTTACTTGAAGGGTACAATTAATATGGGTTTGTTATTTCCCTACAGAGAGTCAATAAAATATGGCAAGATGGGTGAGGAACTCATGCCTGCAGCCGCTGGTCGGCCGGGCGCCATTCTGCTGCTATCCCTTATTCCCAAAACAGTTGTGATGTTTTGGTGGGTTTTACTGATGCTGAGTATCTCTCTGACCTATACAAAGGTCGTTCCCAAAATGGTTATGTCTTTACTATGGGAAACACTGCGATATCTTGGAAGTCTACTAAGCAGACCCTTGTCGCTACTTCTTCCAACCATGCTGAGATTATTGCTCTCCATGAAACTATTCAATAGTGTATATGGTTAAGGTCCATAGTTACACATATAAGAAGTACATGTGGTTTGAGGTCAACCACAGATAAACCTACGTGCATTTATGAGAATAATGCTGCTTGTATAGAGCAAATGAAGCAAGGTTTCATCAAATGTGACAACATCCAGCATATATTGCCTAAATTCTTCTATAATCAGCAACAGCAGAAGTTCCTTAATATCAAAGTGAATCAAGTTCGATATGAGGATAATGTGGCCGATTTGTTTGTAAATCGCTGCCTAAATCCACATTTGAGAAGCATGTGAAAAGCATTGGTTTGCTTAAGTTATCTGACCTCCCTTGATTGTAGAAATCAGGGGGAGACGCATACATCAAAGGGAGTCTGGCGTCCATGCTATTCTAAATGTGAAGGGTGTGTTGTACTCTTTTTCCTTTCGACCAAAGTTATTTTTATGACAGGACCCGCCCCAGATTCCACCATGGAATCCGAGGTGGCCCTGTGGGGCCCACCTTAGAAGAAGTCATACCGAAAAATCAGCATAACCTCCCCTAAAAATGGACTACCCAAAACCTGCAATTTCAACTCAACACAACTAAAAAACCAACTTATAATATTCCCTCCAACCACCCGAGCCTACGCGCTCGCCTGAAAGAACAATTTAATTCAAAAGTATAATACGTTCTGTAAATCGAATAAAACAAACCAAGGTCCTCGGTTCCAAAAACTATTGCTCGCAACATCACAAAAATTCTGTAAACTCAAACTATATGAACTGAACTGGACTGACTGAACTGGCTGAACTGAACTGACTGAACTGGCTGAACTGAACTGAACTGATCTGAACTGACTGATCTGACTGAACTGTGGAATGTGAATGAGTCCGTACGGCTGGCCGTACGTCGCCTGGAAGGCCCTACCCCCCAGACGCCTCTCATGCTAGTATTACCGACCGGTCCCCGAAGGTCCGCACGCTGGATCAGAGCGTACGTGATCTGGAAGTCCCTAACCCCCAGATACCCACTGATCGATAAACTAACATGGGTCCTCAACTGAAACACGTGCACGTGGCTGGAAGGACCTACCCCCCAGCAAACTGAATAACTGAAGGACGCACTACCCCCTATACAACTGAATGACTCACGGAGGGACTACCCCCTGAATAACTGGATAACTGAATACTGATGACTGACAACTGACCACTGACCACTGAATACTGAATACTGAATACTGAATTCTGAATCCAAAGAGATACACTGATGACTGAATTACTGGCGGGATCATTCAATAACTGAAACATAATTCTCTATTCTCACAATTCATCAATCCTCGATAAATTCTAAAATCATAAATATTTCTGAAAAAATATATTGCATGCATAATGTAATTTAAAACGAATGTCCACTCACATAAATTACTCGTCGATGAATCTTATTAACCAAAATACTCGGCGACTAATCCAACGATCGGATTGTCGCGGTTCGTTAACTAATTGTTCGGTCTCACAAACCGTAACCAACCTACGATTAACCCATCGATCTAATTCTCCCAATCCAACCGTACAATATGCTCACAATAATTATCTTAACATACTAACCAATTTCGGTGACCATCCAACGGTCACACGATCATCTAATCCACGAAACGTTCGCTAGCGAACCAAAAAATAATCGGGTTAATTCTCAAACTTCGATAATTTCCTACAAATCATATACTAACATGTTCATAAACACAAGTACTAGCTAATGAATAAAAATGCAGTTTAAAAGCTGGCCGGACGCGTCGTCACGCGCCGCCACAAGCGGCTGCGCGTGGGTCCCACGCGCCGCCGTTCCGACCATCTCCGATGGTCACCAAATTCTACCACAACGTTCACCCAAGCATAAGGAGCAACTTTCATACCTGCCATGAGTTCCAATTCGAAGTAGAAAGCCACGAATTTCACTTGGAAACTCGCAGTGGCCGAAACCTTAATCCCTTCGATCCGCCGCCGTCCGGTGGCCAAAGGTGGTGAGGCCGGTGGCGCTGGACTCGTGGGGACGAGGGCTACAAAGCCCATTAAGTGGCCTCGATCGATTTGGCCGGAAAACGCCGATTCAAGCCGAAGAAAGAAAACGCTGACGTCGCGGCTTAAGAAGCAAATTCCGGTGGCCACAGGCGGTGGTTCACCGTGATTCTTGTCGGGTTTTGAAGAGGGGAGGAAGAGGAAGAATTTGGTACCGGTCATGAGGTTTGGGGTGACCGGAGCTGAGAGATATCGCCGGAGAAAGCCGGCGGGGTACTGTAGCACGGGGGAGATGAAGGGTCACCCGAAAAACTGGAAAAGTCCCCCTTCCCAAAATAGCAACTTCTATTTATAGCAACTTCCCAAAATAGTAACTTCCCTTCTGTGAACCATAACTCTCTCCTACGAACTCCGATTTAAGCGTACTTCATGTCCACGAACTCGGTTTAACGCGCTCTACAACTCCCGTGAAGAAACTTAAATCAAATTCCTTACTGAACAAAAAGTCAACTCGACGACCCCCTAAAAGTAATATTTACGGCTCAAAACTGAAACTTCCGACAATTCGCCGTGAAACACTACAGTAAAACGATAAGTTTTTGGTCCGGGTCGTTACATTTTATCCCTCTGAGTTTTTGTTACTTGGCAAGGTTTTTAATGAGATAACGCGAGGAGCACCACCTAATGTTGACAGCACAAGGGGGAGTGTTGAAGAAAACCTACTTTGTGTGTGCCTTGTCAACCTAGGAGAATCATTAGTTAGTATGGAATAAGGATTATGTATTGAATAGGATTCCAATTACGATATGGATTGTATCATGTATCCCTCTATAAATAGAGACTCCTATTCATTAATAAAATCATTCTATTCCCGCGCTATTCTCTTCTTCTTATTTACATTATTCTACAACATAGCGTTATTTATTAGGCATTTGTAGGAAAAAAAAATTATATATATATATATACTTCAGTAATGTGAGTAGAGTTTTTTTTCAATGAGGGAAAAGAAACACCAACAACGGCCCACGACGTCCGGCTCAGGCGGAGGCCTCATCTCCGTAATACGCTGCATATATGCAGCCACCTAGCGTCGTTTTGGTTCGACGATTACCCCTTCTAGTCCGAAAGCTGGCACTTTGGTTGCCAATTTTCTTTTCACAAAGGCAGCTTTTAACATAAGAGAGTTTGCAGTGGTGGGCGAGACCACTGCTTTGGGTTCGAAGGTTCGACCCCGGAGGGGACGCCTCAAGGATCTTGGTTTTCAGGGGTCTAGCCGCTCTTTGGTGGATGAGACGGTGGGTTATGCTGGTCTTGCACGTAAGGTGGGGTAGACTGGAAGAGGCTGGGGTGAAAGGCCTTTCTCGTCTGTTGCACTTTCTGGCAAGGTGTGGTGGACGCTGTGCTTGTCGCGTCAGGTCAGATCTGTAGCGGGCAGTATCAAGGGCAGAGCAGGCGGCATGACGGTGAAGTAGGTTCTGCAGTTTTGGTGGATGGGTCTGATCTAGTTCCTATCAGGTATACGCTATTGGTGGAGGGCTTTGGTCTGGTTTTTCACAAAGGGAGGATCCGATCTGGTTGGGTGCCCAACGTAGGTTGGGTGTCTTGTGTGCTCAATGTTGTTAGGGTGCCCAGAGAAGTTCGGGTTCAATTTTGGTATGGATTTCGTGTGTGGGATCCAGGTGGAGCCTATGATGTTTCAGGGTTATTTGTTCTGCGAATGCCCTATCCTCTGGCTCAATTTTTTAATAAGGAGACTGATTTCATCTCGAAGCTAAATACTTTGTGGTTTGGTGTTACGGATGGATCACGGTCTTCATTAGTTTTTCTATTATTTTTCATTCCCTGCAAGTTGGTGGAGATCATTCTCTATTATTTCAATGAACTCCAGTTGGACTACTGTATTGTGAGCACCACAATTGAGTGCATTGGCGAGCAATACTGCCGGTTTTTCTGGGATGAGGATAGTCTACATCAGCATGTAGTAGTATTATTTTTCTATTTTCAAGAAGTGT
The DNA here is from genome assembly GCA_029955375.1 of Rubus parviflorus. Classification (NCBI taxonomy): domain Eukaryota; kingdom Viridiplantae; phylum Streptophyta; class Magnoliopsida; order Rosales; family Rosaceae; genus Rubus; species Rubus parviflorus. The sequence continues at coordinate 1,040,629 of JARGGL010000015.1, read as the reverse complement.
GCGAACACTATGTAATCGATCAACCAGTTAGACAACTTATGGTTGGTGTAGCCTTAGATTTTCTTATTAACCATGTTTGGTTAATTATTGCTCCTGCTATTGTTTAGGATGCCTCTCGAAACGATTGTAATCGTGGTTATATTTAATATATAATTATCTTTCTTTCAAAAAAAAAAAACACCAACAAATAGAAAAGATTTCAATAATGTGAGTAGAGTTAATTTGTTGAAACGACTTTTTTATTGATTGATTGGGAATCAGAGATATTACTAGTTGTCTTTCTATTTCAATCTGACATATATAGCTAGTGAGCTTTAAAAGTTGAAGTATTATCAAGGTGTTACAAATAGATCAAAGAAAAGTTGGTGCCAGTCTAATTATGGTGCCAAGTAGAGTTAATTTGTTGAAACGACTTTTTTATTGATTGATTGGGAATCAGAGATATTACTAGTTGTCTTTCTATTTCAATCTAATATATATAGCTAGTGAGCTTTAAAAGTTGAAGTATTATCGAGGTGTTACAAAATACAAATAGATCAAAGAAAAGTTGGTGCCCGTCTAATTATGGTGCCATATGCAAGGGCACAGCCTACTACTAATACTCAAGGTCGCTCCTATTCAATGAAACGCCAATTCTAGACGGCCTTGTACCGTGCTTCTCAATTGGCTTCCAAGTTAAGCCCAATGTCACTGAAGCTAGTAATATGGGGATCTATATTTGGACCTCTCTATTTACTTTTTACCACTAAACGTCCTCTTTAACCTTATTTTTATTTCTGTTCACACCTTAAACTCCATCCATGATCCATCCACCTCCATTGAGACAAGTCATGGCCGGGTGGCATTCTCACTGCAAAGGGAACTAAAAACATGTTGCATCTAAGGCTTTCATATGCCAAATTGGACTCCTATTTCTCCAAATTACTTTGGCTTTCACGTTGTTGGCTCAGATCCATTGCAGGTTTAATCTAAGTTACAGGAGGAGAGGTCTCTCACTCCGTCGTGGCCTCTTTTCCTAAGCGACTAGGTTGCAATTTTGTTTTTCTGAAATATAGGAGGTGGTCCAGGTACCAAAATGAGATGTATGAATAAAACCACTCTTTACGGTTTTATTTTTCGAAATTATATAATGTTCATTACCAAATGCTTTTATTATTTCGATTTGATTATATATCAATCTATGTGTGCCTATACCAAGATCATGTTGCTCAATTGGTTTATAAATGAAGTTGTTGACCTTTTTTTTCCAGTTTTGATTCTTAGATATATAAAACAGTGCTATGTAGAATTGTGGTGATGAATTTAGGTTTAGGTTTATTTGATGGATACACCGTCTGTTACTCTCTCTCAATTTTAAAGAAGATGATATTTATAAATAAGCGTTTTGTTTTGGTACTATTTTTATAAAAGTTTGTTATGAATTTTTTGGTTAGAGATAAAATAGTCATGGATGAACATGGCTTCTCCATTCTGGAGATTCTTACTTTTTAAAATGCGGAGTTTTGATCTCAACCGTCATATCAGATCATTTAAAAGGATCTGAGCGTAAAAGCACTTGTCAAATTTGGTAAAAACACTTTTTTACGATGAAGCACTTGGCAAGTGTTTTTCAAAACTACTTTCAAGTGCTTCTAAAATTTCACCCAAGACACATTTTTTTTTTCAAATTTTTTTATATTTATAATTAATTTTTTTAAGTAATTCAAAAGCACTTTGGATCTCAGAAAAGCAAGGCCAAACATGCCCTAAGATTACAAATATCAAGTCTTATTTGAAGCTAACAATTATTTTTTTGTATCGGTTATTACATAGATACGATTTATAATTATTTTGTTTTTGGTAAATTATATATTTGACAGATGAATCGCTGGAAGATAGGGAGAAAGTCAGTCATTGTAATTATGATTTTCAATTTTGGGTGGTTGTCAAGAGCCGGCTAAGCTTCTGGATGGATCAGTTGTTGATGTGCCTAGCTAGATAGCATTTAATAAGACTTGACCCAATACTTGCTTATTAATTTCGATGCATGCAAGATCCATAAGCTTCGGAACCCGCAACAACATGTGTTACGTAAGTTTCGCCTCAAATCATGTAGTGCATGGTTTTTTTTTTTTTTCCGTCCATATACAATTAATTAGATTAACAACTACCAACTCACTTTGAGTCCACTATTCAACTATTCGGTGCCTACCCAAAAACAAAAACCAAAAAAAAAAGTCGCCTAAGTGCCTAATCATTCCACAAATTAAACAGTAGTACCATTTAATTTAGTCCCATAAAGTCATTAATGCATGTTTGGAACATATGCATTTCTATCGGAATATTTCATAAATATGGAATACCTGCAATGCTGGATGAGTTGATCGAATATATACGTTTTCTAAATCTATCTCTACTACTATAAATAGAAGCGTAGGGTTTGGTGTCAAATGCTTCACCAAATTATGAAGAGCCTATAATACCCTTTATAATATAAATAAAAATCATAATAAAATAACTTTAAAATGTTATTATGGTAAAAAAAAAAAACTTGAAAAAATAAGTAATTGTTTAAGGGAAACGTAAATAATAGAGAGAATGAACAGAGAACATGATGTATTTCATTAATGAATAAGGACATCTATATATAGAAGAGTACAAGATACAATATGTATTGATATAGGAAATCTATACTAAATACAATCCATACTCTAGAAGGATAAACCTATTCTAAGTCCTAGTTGAACAAGGCATATAATAGAGATATCCTGAAACACTCCCCCTTGTGCCGGTCACAACTAGGTGATGTTATCCATGTTGTCTCATTAAAAACTTTGCCAAGTAACAATAAAAACCCAGTGGAAAAACTAACCTTGGTCGAAGGGAAAAAGAGTACAATGCACCCTTCACATTTGAAAGTGACATGTATGTGCCAGACTCCCCCTCATGTCTGCACCTCCCCCTGATTTCTACAATCATGGAAGCTCGGATAACATAAGCATACCAATATTTTTAACATGTTTTTCAAATGTGGACTTAAGCAAAGACTTAGTAAATAACTATGCCACATTCTCCTCAAATCTAACTTGATTCACTTGAATATTGAGGAGAGTTTGTTGTTGCTGATTATAACTTTGTGCGAGTCAGAGAGATACCCGGCATCAGCACAACCAACCAAAACATCACATGGATTTTTGGTAAAGGGGATTCCAGCATCGGCGCGACCGGTCGACGCATGCTCAGCGATCGGTCGTCCGGCGGCAGTAGGCATATGTTTGCCATGTTTTCTTCTCTATTTGTAGGGATAAAATAAGCCCAAATTGATTGTACCCTTAAGGTAACGAAATATTGTCTTTATGCCATTCCAATGGCATTGCGTGGGCGCAAAGCTAAATCTAGCTAACAAGTTCACAACAAAAGAGATGTCAGGTCCAGTGCATTGAGATAAGTACAATAATGCGCCTATTGCACCTAGATATGGCACTTCGGTCCTTAGTAATTCTTCGTCATCATCCTTTGAACGAAATGGATCCTTCTTTGGATCTAGGGTCCGACCGATCATGGGAGTGCTAACTGGATGTACTTTGTACATGTTAAACCTTCTTAACATCTTGTGGACATAAGCCGATTGATGGATTAATATTCCACTATCTCGGTGCTCTAGCTCAAGGCCTAGACAGAACCGAGTTTCCCAAGATCTTTCATCTCAAATTTGGATTTCAAACATGTAGCAGTATCTCTCAGTTCTTCGAGAGTACCAATTAGATTCATGTCATCTACATAGACAGCTATAATTGCAAATCCGGAACTTGTTCTCTTTATAAACACGCATGGGCATAAATCATTGTTTATATATCCCTTCTCAATCAAGTAGTCACTTGACTTGGGTAATTAAAGTCCATCTGGCACCTTCAAATATATCTCAGAATCTAGATCCCCATAGAGATATGCTGTAACCACATTCATAAGCTGCATGTCAAGGTTTTGTGGAAACTATCAAACTGACAAGGTAGCAGGATGTAATAACATCCTTTACGGGAGAATATGTCTCCTTGTAGTCAATCCCAGGGCGTTGTGAGAAACCTTGCGCCATAAGGTGAGTCTTATATCTCAAGACTTCATTATTCTCTTTACGCTTTCTAACAAAAACTCATTTATGTCCAATAGGCTTTACACTTGGGGACGTTAGCACTACGTACCCAAATACCTTTTTCTTTGTTAGTGAATCTAGTTCAATCGAGATTGCATCTTTCCATTTAGGCCAATATGCTCTACGTTGACATTCTTCAACAGAGCGTGGTTCGATGTCATCATGCTCTATAGTCTATTGAGCTATACATCATTAAGAATTTTGTCTCAAGCATGCATGCATTTATCGAAATTTTTGTATTCTCTGAAATTGATTCAATCATTGAGGCGTCCCCCAATATTGATTCATGGACATAACTATAATCAGAGATAATCTCATGAGACGGGTTTCAGGTATTGATGATGAATGAATTAGGCTGTGCCAAACTCGCTTCCTTCCTTTGGCGACTATCCATCGAACCAAGTGGTCTCACCCTCTTCCTTTAGGGAACCACGGCCTCAACCACACCTCAACTTGGTGTGGTTGCTGCACCATTATTGGCGCCATATCCCGTAGTAGGGATTTCTAACCTTGCAGGCACGTTTGCAGCTGGTATGTGTGATCTCATCACTTTAGCAATATTAGAAAACGCATCAGGCATCGAATCTGCTACGTCTTGAATATTGAGTATGCTTCGCACTTTACTATTGACTAATACAAAAGAGTGGTAGGTAGTTTTGTGATCCGGGAGTGTCGTTCCACGGAGGATTGACGGCTCCCCAACTCTTGGTAGCGTGTATGCGAGTGCTTTAGCTAATATGGAGTGATAAGGAGATGAATAGAGTGAGTGAATGTGTATGAACAATGTGCAAAGTGTGTAGTGAGGTGTGGTTTACGCAATGGTGGGATGCCAATCAATCAAACAAGAGAATGTAAGTAAACAAAGCAAGTAAATGTAAAGTGTGTGCACAAAATATAAAGGTGTTGGGGTTTCGGGTTAACCCAAGTCCAAATACGATGCATAACAAACTAACTAATACTCATGCTTGTGCAATGAATGAATCAAACTTCGTATCTTAGCCATGTTATGGATCTAAGACCATCTTATCATGTGTATTCTAGTGCCGGATTATGGATCACTAGAACTCTCTCAAATTGGTTTGAAAGGCGAAGGGTACAAAGACTTAGAAGCTCAAACAAGGAAACCTCATCACATCTAATATCAATAGCCTAGAGAAAGCTAGGAGTCACCCCAACAATCTCAATCAAAATAGGTTGCACACATGCACAAGAAAGTGACTAAAATTCCTACACATGCCTTCAACACAAATTGAAATAGATAAAAGACATATTCATTCATCACATAACATTCATACATAATCAATCCATCAATACATCACATTGGACTAGGGCACACAACCCTAGTCCCCAACAAAGTGACTACTCACTAAACATCAAAGTGTACATCATCATCTCACAAGAGTATGCAATAAACATGAATACAAGAGAGAAGAGGGATAAGAGATTCTCAATCCAAGGTGTCTCCTTCTTCTCCTTGAGTCCAGATGATGTCCTTGATGTCTGGTGAGGATCCCAACAGCCCAAGGCGGAGGAGGAAGCGGTGGAAGAAGCGGAGGCGGCGGAGCTCGTCGACCGTCGACCGTTCGACAGGATGTCGTCGACCGGTCGACCAGCGTGCTGCGGCTGAACCGGATGGGGAGAGGAAGAGAGGAAAAAGGGAAAGGGAAAATGGGTCTTTTGGGGCTGGAGATGGAATGACCTAATTCAGGTAAAGAAGGCTATATATAGGCAAAGGAGGGGGGAAATGGAGGGCTAGGATGGGCTAGGGTTTGATCCAAGGGCTAGATAGATTAAATGAAGGGCAAGGGGGTAACTTCCAAAGGAATAAAGGGGAGGAATAATCAAGGGATGACCTCACCATATCTAGTGTGGTCCTTTGCTGATTTGGAGGCTTGTGAGGGTGAGTCACGCGGTTGACTTTGCCTTGACTTTGACTTTAACCTTCGGAGCTTGACCAAGGGTTGACTTTGACCAAACCTCCGGAATTCTTTCGCGGCTCACTTCCGGGACTTCATGTTGACTCGTTGACGCTCTCAAGTCGGGGTTGACCACGAGTTGACTTTTGGTCCTCGGGTTGACTTTTCGTCCTTTTGCCGGAAATCCACAAAAGCTCCCAAATTGCATCCTTTCGCTCCCGATATCCGTCCGATGCTCAATTCACCTACAATGGTGCAATTCAAGGATTAGAGACACTAAATAGCCTTTGGATTAGCATTACTAAAGTGATTAGAGGCCTAATTTGTATGCAAATCGCATACGAATCACACCCCCACACTTAAGCTTTGCTTGTCCTCAAGCAAGTAAAGAATCAACAATCCATATCACATTTAATTTTTGCCTTAACAACCATATCCTCAAAGAGAGCCCTCTAAGCCACACATCAAGATTGAATCAAGCATATACTCAAACCTCATGATTTGCCAAGTGATTAAGATATGTATCCAATGCATGCTCGGTGTAGTGTGTGCTAGCCATAGAATAATCAATCAAGAGCAATCAAATTAGCATATGTCGACAAGATTAACCGCTAAACTCACATGATTCACTAAATATTTCCACTCTTGTGTTTAGGGTTAAGTGTTTACTCTCAAGGACATATCCAAAAGCAACGTCCCCATAAGCTTGCTCATTGACCAACTCTCCACTAATTAACTCGCAACTTATTAGATCAAAAGGGCTTTTCATTTGGTTGTAATGGGGCCAAAGGTTGAGGGTTAGCATGAAACGAAGGAATGGATATACAAGTGTTCCAAGCATTTCACAAGACAACTCAAGGACTTTGAAACTCATTTTCTTTACAAACAATCCTAACTTTTATTCTCCTCTACCCATTATTCTAAAACAAGCTCTCTTTTTGGATTTTCTTTCTTTCTATTTCTACTTTTCTCTTTCTTTTTCTCATAACTTTCCTTTTTCCCATTTTGTATTTTTCTTTTCTTTTGGGACTTTCTTTTTGAAACTTTATTTTTGTACACAACTTCTTTTTGATTTTCTCAACTTCTTTTTTCTTCTTTTGTATTTTGCTTTCTTCCAACATTTTCTTTGTACAACGCACACTCTAAACTAAAAATACCCCCACACTTGCTTTTCACAAACCCATAGAACACAAAGAACATGAGAAGTCACAATCGTCGTCTCGCTAATACTTGGAACAAGGGATGGTTAGTGTTTAAGCTAAAAACATGGGTTAGATTTTAGTGGTTAACAAAGAAAAAGCTAAAGATGAATGAGGCTCCAAATGGGTTAGTCCTAATGGATTAGTGTTTACGGGATTAGAGATTAGTTTGGCCATGGTGCTTAACTAGTGCCTTAATCATTTCCAATTCATCGCAAATTAACACGTAGTCTCAAGAGGTCTTTGAGCAAGTTCTAGGTCTCGTAAACTAGTGGAATGCACACACATGAAGAACAAGGATGTATGAATGATGCATACATATCAATGAGGCTCAAACTCTCACCATATAGGGTATATGCATGTCAATACATCGTCTAGATATGCTTTTCTAACCACAAGTGACCAATCAACATGGCAAAGTGCATAAAGTGTCAAGCAATCATCAATTACACATATTAACCACAAGGCAACTCAATGATTTCTAAGCACATGCTCGATATCCTCCTAATTAGCAACTTAGTAGGCTCACAATCATCATCGGGGTTGAAAAGGACAATCAAAACACACACAAAACCTTCAAAGTTCCAAAATCCAAAAATTTTACACTTAAGCACCTGTCGACCGGTCGACGCAAGGGTCGACCGTTCGACAACAACTCCCTGGACGAGTGTCGACCGGTCGACACACGGGTCGACCGTTCGTGAAAACTTTGAAAAATTTGAAAAATTTTGGTGGTTTGAAAATGTGAAATCATTTTAGTTTGGCCCAACCTCACCCCCACACTTAAAACCAACATTGTCCTCAATGTTGCGAGGTGTTTAAAAGTGCAAAGCAAATTGGTGAAAGTGAAGAAGCAAAGTCGGGCGAATGCACACATACAAAATATAGCAAACGGAAGATAGAGTAAGAAAAACCCCCTTTGTAGACTTCCTTAGCTAGCCGAGAAACCACAAATAGACACCAACCTCAGGGCACAAGGCCCTGACTTCCATACGTTTGCTCCTCGGGTGCCAAATGAACTAGAGAATGTGATTGCATCGGGATCATCCAAAACAGGGGAAAGCAGCAACACAACATCGACCTTCTCCCAAAGATTTGGGCATAGCTCCAATAATAGACCTCCAAGTTGAGTGATTCCAGTGGCATTGGAAAGTAGACTCAAAGAGCTTTAGTTTGGCCACTGGAAACTCAGAAATCACCTTCTTGAAATGCAATGAAGAACCGGTCAAAGTGACCCTCCAGAAAGTCAAACTGCAGTGAGCACTCCTCCTTTAAACAAACATTCCAATAGATCCAACGGTTCTGTTTGAGAGAAATTTGAACTGGGCATAGAAGACTCAGAAAGGAAGCTTCTCCAACTAATTTCAATGAATTCCAACGGTCAGATGTAGAGAAAACTGCCTCCAAAGTCACTGATCTGCCCAGGCCTCTCGTAGACAAATGCTCATCAACACTTCTTGGGTTTCTTCCTCCAAGACTCCTATCCTTAACACCTCCCAACCTCCCTAGATTCTTTTATTCATTACTAAATAATGCGAAACACAAAAACTTTTCTCCAAATGGGGTTGCCTCCCCACAAGCGCTTCGGTTTATAGACCTACAAGCCGGTCTTGGTTCTCCCTTGATGAAATTATGGTGGCTCAAAGCAAAGTTTCTTCCCACTCAATGCATGGCTGGTCTCACCATCTCCATGGCTTCCTACAAAGCAGCCCTTGATGCCATTAAAAAGTGATGTGGGAGATGGTGGCCAAGAGTACTTCTTCCTTTTAAACTTACCAACCATCGCCCTCATGGCCTTGATTGTCGCCTTTTGTAGCTCATTCATGGGAGGGCTCTTCTTTGTAGCTCCTTCAAGGAATGGATCCTTTGCAAGTATGTATTCATGGGACCCAAACGGTGGTGGCTTTGTGTGCATAATAGAAGGGGGATTGTCATACCCCCAAATTGGTGAGAAGTGATCATGAGCACGTGGTGTAGGCTTCGGTGGGTTCAAAGGACCAAAAATCCTCTCACTTTTAGCGCTATTTCCCTTCACCAAGTTAATAGAGAACACCTCCTCAACTACCTCCGGTGGATGGATGGGCTTGAACATCTCGAACTTCACCTTCTCTCCCAACACTTTGAAGCTAATGGTGCCCTTTAAAACATTAATCTTCACACCCGCCGTAGCCATGAAAGGGCGTCCAAAGATAAGGGGGAATCCATTGTCTCCATTGGGGTCATCACCCATGTCAAGCACAACAAAGTCGGCGGGAAGAATAAACTTATCAACTCTCACTAGCACATCTTCCACTACACCCGCCGGTCTTCGTTTGCTTCCATCCGCAAAAGTGAGTGCAATAGGGGTAGGATGCAAGGCACCAATGCTCAACCTCTTGTAGAGAGATAGAGGCATCACATTGACACTCGCCCCTAAGTCCATGAGCGCTCCATCAAGGTGAGTTTCACCGATTTGACATCCAATAGTGAAGCTTCCGGGATCCTTCCTCTTTGGTGGCATGTTGTGTTGTATCATTGAGCTCACATGCCCTTCAATCTTGTAGACTTCATGCTCCTCAAATTTCTTCTTCTTGGTACACAAGTCTTTGAGAAACTTTGCATAGACCGGCACTTGGCAAATGAGCTCTAGCAATGGGATGTTAATCTCCACCTTGTTGAACACTTCTCGTAGCTCATTCATCAACACCGTCTTTTTGTTCTTCCTCTCATTGGAGGTGACTTTCTTCACTTCATGGACAGCGATGTCATCATCAAGGAGCTCCCTAGAGGTGCTCATGGTTCTTGGTGGGTCCATAGCCATCACGGCCTCACCACCAAGGTTAGAAACCATGACACTCTCATGCCTAGGAGTCTCCTCACACAATGCTCCTTCTTGTGTTGTCACTCCACCATAAGAGGTAACATCATTCTCAAAAGACAAATACCCAAGTCCCTTGCCAAGCACAACTCCTTCCTCCATATCATTAGCACACCATACTTCCTCCTTCAATCCATAGTTGCCAAGGAGTACATTTTCTTCCTCCTTGGCCCCATCCTCCATGCAATGCATATGATCAAAGTTCTCATGAATGGGAATGGAGGGAGAAGGGATATAGTAATTAGAAATTGGGGGGGTAGGAGTGTAAGTAGCATGAGAGATACCGGAATAGGATGTAGATATAGCATTGCACTCCTCCTTTGACTTGAACTTGAGGTTTGGCTCCACTTTAGAAGGCAATGCACCTTTTGGTCTTTCACCAATCTCCTTAGCCAATTGGCCCATTTGAAACTCAATCTTGGATATGCCTTGTTGCATATTGTGGTACCCTTGTTGAAGTGCCGAAATGGCTTGATCACACTTCACTTGGCTTTGAACAAGGGTGGCCATCATGTCCTTCATAGTTGGGTCCGTTGAATCTTGCGCTTGGGGAACACTTGGGGCAGCGTAGGATGTAGAGACTCCTTGATTGTAAGTGCTTCCTCCTTGGTTAGAAAACCCGGGAGGTGCTCCATGAGTTGAGCTCTTGTACCCTCCATAAGTACCACCCCCATGGGACTTCTCTCCTCCTTGGTAAGTGTTGTAACCTTGAGATCTCTCTTGGTACCCTTGAGCGTTGCTCCCATAAGGCTTTGGTTGGTACCCTTGAGTCCTTCCTTGATCATTCCGGGGTGGATAGTTGTTGTACGGCTTCGGAGGCGCTTGATAAGAACCTTGTGGGTAGGAGCCCACTTGGTTCACATGTTGCCTTTCTTCCTTCTCCTTGTCGATATGATAAGAACACTCCTCCGTCTCATGACCATGAGATCCACAATAGAAGCAAGGAGGTGAAGATACTACACTATTGACTTGTGATGGGGTAGCCTTCAATTGTGCTTGTAGGAGCATGTCCATCTTCTTGTTAAAAGCCGCTTCCAACCTATCAAATTGAGTGCTCAACAAATCATCACCCGTTGGCTCACTTGAGACATTGTAGGCCTTTGGCACTTGAGTTGCCGGTTGTGTGGGAGGGAATTTTCTTGGCCCAAAATCATCCCAAAGCTCGGAGTTTGTTGCTAGGTCCTCAAAGGTGTCCCATGCTTCATCGGGAGACATGCTTGCTATGGTGCTTCCTCGAAATGTATCCACCCTTTGTCGTTGACCGGAAGATAAGCCTCGGTAGAACACGTCAACAAGAAACCATTGTTCCAAGCCATGGTGTGGACAACTCATCACTAAATCCTTGAATCTTTCCCATGTTTCGTAGAAAGCATCACCCGATTGGTGCTTGAAGTTGACAATGGAATCTCGAACCTTGGCCGCCTTACTTGGTGGAAAGAACTTGGATAAGAAAGCCTCTTGCAACTCGAACCATGAGTGTATAGACCTTGGTGGAATCTTGAGTAGCCATTTCCTTGCCCCATCCTTCAAGGTGAAGGGGAACAAACGAAGCTTCAAACCATCCTCCGGTAGTCCATGTAGTTGAACCGTTGTGCATGCTTGTTCGAATTCCATAAGGTGGTCATAAGGGCTTTCATCCTTCAAGGCGTGGAATGTAGGCATAATGCTCAATGTGGAGGACTTGATTTCGTAATGAGTGTTGCATGGTGGGAGAACGATGCATGATGGGTGATCCACTACATGAGGGAGAGTGTATTCCCTCATGCGCCTCACGGGAGGTGGAGGTGGATTGTCATGTGGCCCTTCTTCTTCCATTGTTGCCTCTGGAATATGGTCTTCTAAAGGTGCTTCTCGGCTCTCAAATGTAGGAGGTGCACTCTCACACACAATCCTTGGAGTACGTCTCCTCCTTCTTGGCCGTCCTCTTGTATTCTCGCTTAAGACTCTTCCACTTCTAAGTTGAATCGGTGTGTGAGAGGTTGAAGCAAGGTTCATACACCTTCACAACACAACAAACAGTGGTTAAGTATCACAATCGAGGCAAGAAATACAAACGAAAGGGTTAGATAAGCAATAGAAAACAAAAAGTGAAAGAAACAAAGCAAGGGAAGCAAGGTTGCTCCCAGTCGACCGTTCGACTAGTGGCGTCGACCGGTCGAGCCACGTCCAGGGAGTTCCCGTCGAACGGTCGAGAAACAGGGTCGACCGTTCGTGAATTCCCCTGAAACGAAATTTTTTTGGCTTTTCTCTTTTTATACCTTAACAAACAAAGTTCCTAGAAGTGCTAGGGAACCCAAATCAACACAAAACAAGTAATAACAAGCAACAAGTACGCAAATCAAACACAAGAATGCAATATAGACAAGCTTAAATGCAACTAAAGCAAGAAATGGAATGTGCACACTTATTAGAAACTTCAACTAGCAAGTGATAGCATTAGGGGTGCTCATGTCTTACATATATCACTAGGATATAAGGCCCGTCACTCCCCTAATGTGTCTCACTCAAGAGTGAATAGCACATGTGAAACAACAAACACAATATAGACAAAGAGAGTTAAACAAAAAAGAATGCTAAAGACCCGACTAACTACCAAGAAATCAAGGATTTAACCTCAATCCCCGGCAGCGGCGCCATTTTGACTAATACAAAAGAGTGGTAGGTAGTTTTGTGATCCGGGAGTGTCGTTCCACGGAGGATTGACGGCTCCCCAACTCTTGGTAGCGTGTATGCGAGTGCTTTAGCTAATATGGAGTGATAAGGAGATGAATAGAGTGAGTGAATGTGTATGAACAATGTGCAAAGTGTGTAGTGAGGTGTGGTTTACGCAATGGTGGGATGCCAATCAATCAAACAAGAGAATGTAAGTAAACAAAGCAAGTAAATGTAAAGTGTGTGCACAAAATATAAAGGTGTTGGGGTTTCGGGTTAACCCAAGTCCAAATACGATGCATAACAAACTAACTAATACTCATGCTTGTGCAATGAATGAATCAAACTTCGTATCTTAGCCATGTTATGGATCTAAGACCATCTTATCATGTGTATTCTAGTGCCGGATTATGGATCACTAGAACTCTCTCAAATTGGTTTGAAAGGCGAAGGGTACAAAGACTTAGAAGCTCAAACAAGGAAACCTCATCACATCTAATATCAATAGCCTAGAGAAAGCTAGGAGTCACCCCAACAATCTCAATCAAAATAGGTTGCACACATGCACAAGAAAGTGACTAAAATTCCTACACATGCCTTCAACACAAATTGAAATAGATAAAAGACATATTCATTCATCACATAACATTCATACATAATCAATCCATCAATACATCACATTGGACTAGGGCACACAACCCTAGTCCCCAACAAAGTGACTACTCACTAAACATCAAAGTGTACATCATCATCTCACAAGAGTATGCAATAAACATGAATACAAGAGAGAAGAGGGATAAGAGATTCTCAATCCAAGGTGTCTCCTTCTTCTCCTTGAGTCCAGATGATGTCCTTGATGTCTGGTGAGGATCCCAACAGCCCAAGGCGGAGGAGGAAGCGGTGGAAGAAGCGGAGGCGGCGGAGCTCGTCGACCGTCGACCGTTCGACAGGATGTCGTCGACCGGTCGACCAGCGTGCTGCGGCTGAACCGGATGGGGAGAGGAAGAGAGGAAAAAGGGAAAGGGAAAATGGGTCTTTTGGGGCTGGAGATGGAATGACCTAATTCAGGTAAAGAAGGCTATATATAGGCAAAGGAGGGGGGAAATGGAGGGCTAGGATGGGCTAGGGTTTGATCCAAGGGCTAGATAGATTAAATGAAGGGCAAGGGGGTAACTTCCAAAGGAATAAAGGGGAGGAATAATCAAGGGATGACCTCACCATATCTAGTGTGGTCCTTTGCTGATTTGGAGGCTTGTGAGGGTGAGTCACGCGGTTGACTTTGCCTTGACTTTGACTTTAACCTTCGGAGCTAGACCAAGGGTTGACTTTGACCAAACCTCCGGAATTCTTTCGCGGCTCACTTCCGGGACTTCATGTTGACTCGTTGACGCTCTCAAGTCGGGGTTGACCACGACTTGACTTTTGGTCCTCGGGTTGACTTTTCGTCCTTTTGCCGGAAATCCACAAAAGCTCCCAAATTGCATCCTTTCGCTCCCGATATCCGTCCGATGCTCAATTCACCTACAATGGTGCAATTCAAGGATTAGAGACACTAAATAGCCTTTGGATTAGCATTACTAAAGTGATTAGAGGCCTAATTTGTATGCAAATCGCATACGAATCAACTATCACATTGTGCGGTTTGGGGATCAAGATGAGACAGAGTGGGGACAGACCACGACAATTCATGTCGTTCCTGTTGAACATTTTTGTTCTTATCTCCCCCTAACGACGGGAAGACTGTCTCATCAAACTGACAATCCGCAAATCTAGCGGTAAAGAGATCGCCTGTCAAAGATTTCAAGTAGCGGACAATAGTTGGAGATTCGTTACCAACATAAATACTTAAACATCTCTGAGGACCCAATTAAGTGCGCTGTGGGGGCGCAATTGGCACATAAACCGTACAATCAAATATACGTAAATGTGAGACATCCTGCTCATATCCAGTTACCATCTGGTACGCAAAAAACGGTTGATTGGTAGTGGGTATGAAACGAATAAGTAAAGCTGCATACAATATTGCATAACCTCAAGCAGATAATGGGAGATTGGTGCGCATAACCAATGCCCGAGCGACCATTTGAAGTATATTAATAGTGGCTTCTGCGAGACCATTTTGTGTATACACCTGGGGTACGGGATGCTCAACATCAATCCCAATGAATATGCAATAATCATCAACTGTCTGTGATATAAACTCTCTAGCATTGTCAAGACGTAGTTGACTTAATAGAATGATCTGGGTGGTGAGCCCTTAAACGTATAATTTGTGCTAGAAGTTTAGTATAAGCAGCATTGCGTGTGGACAATAAATCGACATGTGACCAGCTTGTCGATGCATCCACCAAACCATAAAATATCTTAAAAGTCCGCAATATGGTTGGATGTGTCCACAAATATCTCCTTGGATACGATGTAAGAATGGAATAATCTCTTTTGTGTCCTTAGCATAGGATGATCTCGATCCTAATTTGCCTAAGGAACAAGCTTTACAAAATGAGCTCTTGGCCAAAAAGGCTGTAGAAGCATGGGAGGCATCCTGATTAGAACTTGAATCAGGGTTCACATCAGAGGACAGACGGTCGTAAGACCGTTCGTCTGGTCGCCAAAATGGCGATCAGACGCCCGAAAAATGGATTTTTCTGTTCAAAAAATGGACTTTGCCGTGCGACCTGTCGCCATATTTCTCGACCGGTCGCCAAAGCTTCTGGAAGTTGTCGACCGGTCGCCAGAGCTTCTGGACATTTCAAAATTGCTTCTGTGAGTTGTCGACCGGTCGCCGGGACATTGTCGTCCGGTCGCCGGGACATTGTCGACCGGTTGCCGAGACGACAAAAACGCCAGTTTCTTTTCCTTGGATCAATTTTTTATCCTTGCTTCGATTAGCTCAATAAAATGGATATCCGTGTGAGATTTTCAATATACGGATCATTATATCACGATCGGGATGTCCCAAACGGTCATGCCAAAGCCTATATGTGTCAGAATCCAAAATATCATCTCTAAAAATATTGTTGGATTCGATAATACGAATAGTGGTTAAGTATAACCCACTAGATCGACACATAAGTTTTTTTCTAATATGCGCGTTCTTCCGCAATCATTAGAAGTGATACATAAGTATTCGTTTTCATTCTTACAATACGTTCCCAAATAATAACCATTGGCACTAATGAAAAAAAATATGACTCATAATTCAAAATTTTGCTTAGTACTTAGAGGAAAATGCAGAAAATTTATTATTCATATGCCAACGATTACATCGCGGTGTTGTCCAGAAATTCTAATCCAAAATAAATAACTATGACAAAAGTCAAATAAACTAAAGCATAAAGGTTTTACATAATAAACTTGGA
This sequence comes from Rubus parviflorus, assembly GCA_029955375.1. Classification (NCBI taxonomy): domain Eukaryota; kingdom Viridiplantae; phylum Streptophyta; class Magnoliopsida; order Rosales; family Rosaceae; genus Rubus; species Rubus parviflorus. The sequence goes on along the minus strand of JARGGL010000015.1, from coordinate 1,024,517 downwards.
AATAAAACAATTGTAATCTAGTCGAAGTCTGGAGCTTCTAGAGTCTTCTCGTTACTTTGGTCGACTTGAAGATCTGCAATTGTGAGATTGACGTCCTTGTCATCTTCGGTATCTTCTCCATAATAGGCTTCTTGCTCTCGGGATTCACAATACTTCTTGTAATCCGCAGCCAATTTGTTGCTTGCCTTGCATTGCTTAAACCAATGATCATTTGATCCACATCGGTGACATTGCTCGTTAGTACCGCCTGCTTCATTGTTGCGTCTAGCAACTTGTGCCCTTGGAGGATTGTTTTGTGTACGGTTGTACACCTTGTTGCCGCGCCAAGCTTGGCCGGTGTTGGCATGGCCACCACGGCCCATGCCATGTCCTCCTTGCCCTCTTCCACGTGGTGCAAAATTCCCAGGGGTTTTGTGCAACGTTGTTGCGGTTTTCTTCCTTGTTGGGACGATTGTATGGACCGGATTGTCCATTAGCATTACCCTTAGCATTAGGGTTTCGTCCTCCTCTAGCCATTTTGCCATAATTTGCTTCTGGAACTCTCTTTGTTCCGATAGGCCCAGAGTTATTGTTCATCATGATCGCGTCATGTTTTTCAGCTACTTGCAGAAGATTGATTAGCTGATTGAACGTAGTAATCCGCTTGGCATTGTATTCCATCCGATATTGCTTTGAGAGGGTCTTCTCTATTAAGTCTGCTTCATTAAGAGTCTCCTTACAAAATTGAAGCATGGCCCGTAGACGTAGCATCTCAGAATTGAACTCCGCTACAGTTTTGAAGTCAAGAAAACGAATGTCATTCCATTTGACCTTCAAATCAGGAAGCAATGTGTCCTGGATGTTTCCAAATCTCTCATTCAGAGCAGTCCATAGTTTATATGGGTCCTTAACTTGCATATATTCCCATTTTAGGGAAGGGGCCATGTGGCGCCTTAGAAACATCAATGCTTGGGCCTTTTTAGATGCAGGTGGAGCTTGTGTGTTCGCATCTGGACCACGGATTGTGGAAATGTTCTCTTTCCCAATAAATGTTGTCTCAACATCCGTCACCCATCGGTGATACTCTGTTCTTTTAGAATCAAGGATGTCAAATTCGAGCTTAGGCGTTTCAGTCATCCTGAAATAAACAAATAAGAAGATACATTAGTTTCGCAGTCATAATAGACATCCACGAACACTAATAAATATTCCAAGAAAATTTGGATTAGAACAAGACCAAGATGGTGTATGGTCGAATTCGATGCTTTTGTGAAATTACTTTATCACAACATATATTATGAATCCCCACGATTCATAAAAGCTCTTTAACTTCTACTAGAGAATGATGACATTAGAGGAGCTCATGACTTACATATATACCACAAGCGATATAAATCTCGATCACTCCCCTAATGCTTCTCATAACCTTTCAAAGTAGGTATAGCTTATAATTGTTTTTGCTCATAAATTTCACCATAGAAGTCCCACGCTATAAGAGGGGTCGGGATGAAGAAGAAGGGAAGTTTTTAAATCCCCGAGAAAAAAAAAAGAGTACGAGAATTTAAATCAAAGCAGGAACTTTTAGAAAATTTTACTTGGTTTTCTTGATTGCAAAATCGCAGAAAGTTTTGATCCTGAGTTCCGCTCCTTTAGAACTGAATATCTGAAGATCCAACGGTTTGAATTACGTGAAATTTGAACTGGAAGCATTAGACACACGAGGAAATTTGGCTTGATCCAACGGATAAGAAGAGAGAAAATTGCTTCTGAATTTGACTGTTATGTGCAGGCAGAGTCTTGCGTGATGATGCTTTGCTGCGGTGATGGCGCTAGGGTTCTAGGGTTTTGGGTTTTTGTAGCTAGGGCTAGAACTTGTGCTGATAACGTGTTAAGGGAAACGTAAATAATAGAGAGAATGAGCAGATAATAGAATGTATTTCATTAATGAATAAGGGCCTCTATATATAGAGGAGTACAAGATACAATCTGTATTGATATAGAAAATCTATACTAAATACAATCCATACTCTAGAAGGATAAACATATTCTAAGTCCTAGTTGGACAAGGCACATAATAGAGATATCCTGAAACAGTAATAAGGAAACTTCCACGTTATTCCTTTCTTCACCAATAATATGTTCATCACATGGGTATAAGGCTAGTGTATATAAATCCAAAATTTGAGGTTTTGGTAAACATTCAAAAAATTAAGATTTACCCCTATTAAACTATATTAACCAATATATAAGCTTATACCGCAAGAGAGAGAGCTCTTTCTTCTCCAAACCCTAGCCGTCATGGCTTAGGTACCTATTGACGCTTTTTTGGCATCGCAACTAGCACCGGTCGTGGCTAGCTCCGCCGGACATCAATATCCTAGCGGGCTCTTTCGTCTGTCCAGGTTTTTCATTTCAGTTTTCATTGTTATCATGAGGGGTGTTGGTCTTTCTTTGATCTTGGCCGTCCGAGGTGTTTGGATTAATTTCGGTTATCGAGTTTATCCTCCACTTCAAGTGCCAGGTGCAAAGGGATTATCCTCCATTTGTTATGAAATTTGGTTTAGGTTTGTATGGGATTTAGGAGATTTGGGGTTCTTTGTTTTTCAAAGACCCTACCTTGTGGCTAGCTCAATAATTACGGAGACTAAGTGTATTTGGAGGCAGAAACTTTGGGCCGCAGATAGCTCTGATCTTCGCCTAGTATTTCTTTTATTTTTCGTTCTCTGCAAATTGGTGGAGTTCATTCTCTATTGTTTCAATTTCTGGGACGAGCATAGTCTACATCAGTTTGTAGTAGTATTGTTTTTCTATTTCCAAGAAGTGAGCTTCAACTATGTAAATGAATAACCAATTAGACAACTTATGGTTTGTTCTGCCTTAGGTTTTCATATTAACCTTGTTAGGTTAATTATAACTCCTGCTGTTGTTCTTATTAACGATTGTAACCGTGATTATATCTAATATATACTTCTTTCCTTAAAAAAAACACAATATATAAGCTTAAATATACTAAGGATAAAACTATGAAACAACATAATAAAAAATAAATAAAATAATATGCGGCTCTCACACCAACTTGGTCACTTGCATTTTTTTTGTATATTTTATTTATTTATTTTTATTTCTTCTTTCATTTCAAAAATAGGTCATGCAGAATAATTAAATAAGTGAGAGCCTTTCTCGCGTGCGCGAGCGCCACTTTCTAATTTCTATATGTGCCTAGTTGATAAGAAGAAGAAAAAAATCTTGAAGGAGCATAAATGCATATAAGTCGAAAGTTACAGGTACCCATACCTTGACAATACCATGTAATATTAAATTTGCCCGAGACTAGCTAGCTATTATTATTATTATTTTTTTATTTCTTTTGGTTTTGTTGGTCTATATATATGTAGTGGCCTGACAACGTCCTTAAAATTCCAAACTCGATCATCAACTTAGTTTGATTGATCTCATACAAATTAAGTTGATCGATAAATATACCTAGCTTACATAGTTGGTACTTGGTAGTACAGCAACTAAGCAATATTTGATCCATATATAGCTAGATATGGGGGGGCTTGTGGTGACTGTTGTGATGACGCCCTTTGTACATTTCTGGGGGAGGGAATGGAATTTGCTAGACATACTCACAGCGGCTACTTTTCTGACCCTCCATGGCCTCTGTTTACTTGCACCGTTTCACTTCACCTGGGCGGCGTTTTGGGTGGCCGTCGCACTCTACATTCTCACTGGTTTGGGAGTCACTATGGGTTTCCATAGAAACCTTGCGCATAAGAGCTTCCGGATCCCCAAATGGCTCGAGTACTTGTTAGCCTATTTTGGGGTTCTAGCACTTCAGGTATGTATATATTTACTACGTACATATATATACGTGGTTTTGACTTTTGAGTTTTCTTTTGTTCATTATTTTTCTAGACAAATTAAAGGAATGTGTTTGTGTTGAACGCGATGGTTTATTTACAGGGAAGTCCAATTGAATGGGTGAGCACGCACCGATACCATCATCAGTTTACAGACACAGACAGAGACCCTCACACCCCCTTAAAGGGTTTCTGGTTCAGTCATATGGGTTGGATCCTTGATAGCACTTCTCGATTTCGAAAAGTAAGTAGCTAGTAATTACTTACTGTGATTCATATTTAATAAAGTTGAAAGTAATTAATTAATGTTATGAGTACGTGTTGGTGACAGTATGGAGGACTCAAGAACGTTGAGGATATGAAAAAGCAGTGGTTCTATAGGTTTCTTCATCGGACTTTCCTCGTGCATATATTTGTTTCTGGAGTTGTGTTGTATGCCGTCGGTGGACTTCCCTTCTTCATTTGGGGAATGGTACTACCTACACAAATATTTAATGAGAACGCTTGAATATATATATATATATATATATATATATACACACACACAATGATTTTCAGGTAAGGAGGTCTTTACTTTTTTAAGATGCGGAGTTTTGATCTCAGCCATCAGATATGTTTTAAATGATCTGATCTGATCTGACAGCTGAAATCAAAACTCCGCATCTTAAAAAGTAAGGATCTTCTTAGTGGAGAAACTCTATATATATATATATATATATATATATATATATATATATATATATTGTTCGATATTAATTATATATATTTATTGATTAATGAATGAACGCAGGGAGTGAGGATGGTGTACGTTTTCCACACCACTTTGCTAGTAAATTCGGCTGGACACATCTGGGGAAAACAAGTCTGGAATACCGGGGATATGTCAAAGAACAACTGGTACTATTAATTGTACTGATATTAATAAATAAATAAATTAGTAATATTAATTGGGATTATAATGAATGAATGAATAGGTTGTTGGGATGGATTGCATTGGGAGAAGGGTGGCACAACAACCACCATGCATTCGAATACTCAGCTCGACAAGGCCTGGAATGGTGGCAAGTAGACTTGACTTGGTATGTTATCAGAGCTCTTCAGGCCATTGGGTTGGCCACTGACGTCAAAGCTCCAACTGACTCTCAGAAGCGTCGCAAAGCCTCGAAGCAACCAATTAATACCATTGAATTGATCCATCCAACTTAACATATATAGGGTTCATGGTCGATACAAATTAATTATGCCACGCATGCAATTAATTATATATCTCCATGCAATAATCATTTACGTACGTGGTCCATGTTTATCTATGGCCATTTTCTATATATAAATATATCGGTTTTGCAATACTTCTAAGAAACTTCTGTCCATCTCTATCTAGCTACTGAGTATATACTAGAAAAGAAAGTCTGCGCTTTGCTGCGGTGTTATATGTCACATTACTAAGATGATCAAAATATTTGATATTTTACATATATTACATCATTGAAATCATCAAAGTGTTTGCACTTATATTACATTGTCACAGGATTTAGTACAACAACAGTACAACAACAACAACAACAGTATTGTGATTGTTACATTGTCAAAAGTAGTAACTGCTTCAGGTGCCCAAAAAATTACCGTTTCAGTTACAACTGCAAAAGAGTGAGGAACTGCAAAAGTAGTAACTGTTTCGTTCAAAAAGGTAGTTCCTCCAAAAAAGGTAATTTAGTGTAAGGAACTAAATTGCTGATAAGAAAAGAGATAAAAAAATATGATGAACAAATAGATAAACTCACTGAATCCAGATTATTAGATTATGCTAAATAATCTATTACAATGACAGAAAACAGAGGATTCACCGCATTCCTATCCAATTTACACACATCATCAAAAAAGAAACATAAATGATAGGTAACTAAGATCAACACAAACAAAGCAGCACCATTTGCCCTATCATATTAGAGATCTGGGATCAAATCCCATACAATAGAACAAATTGGGGAGGGGGGAGGGGGGAGGGTGAGAGAGTTTATGTTACTTCCTGAAAGATTAATTCGGATAATGCTACTCAGCGTTGATGATGCTGCCACAAAAGAATTGAGGTTTAGAGAAAGGAAAGGATACAAAGATGACTATGGCAAATACCAAGTAACAACAGCCCATATGTACCATATATCAAAACTGAATAACTATCGGACCAAACAAACAACCTATAATCTTTTAAAATAAGTTAAAGGCCCCTGAAAATATATTTTACCATATTTTTAAACAGCTCACTCACTCGAATGAATCAGTATAAGATTAATATGCAAACAGTAATTCAGTTTTTAAAGCTCCAGGAAATGTGAAAGCAGTTCAATTCTTTAAACCATGTAATTTGAATCACAGAACTGCAACCAAATCAAGAATAGTCACAGAAAATAAATGCACACATACCTTACTTGTCCAATGTTCTGATCTCCTCTACATGTAAAACCCAAAATTTCAAGACTTGAGTAGAGGATTGGAATTTCAAAGATCATTCAAAGTACTCTTTTACACTCAGCAGGACTACTTTGGATAGAGGAGGATTTTCTGCAATTTGAATTTTGATATTATTTTTCATGTTCATAAGCAATTATATGGTCATGAAATCAACGAAATGTCACAAATAACCAATTACCCAAAGCAAGAGTAATCAAATGAAAACCCAATACCCAAATCATTCTGGACCAAAAAGAAAAAGAAAAGATAATACTTCCATTAAGAAAAAAAGACGGGCAAAATCCAAAAGCAATTACCTATGCCTCCAATATGCAATTAACTTCTTGTTAGTACAGATCGGAATTGTTTTCAATTGCTCTGCTTTCGATTACTTTGAGACTGATGGCAATAAAACTGAAAAACATGTTAAATAGCTCGGTAAAAAATCAACTCAGACCCAGGAGAAAGAAAAAAAAAGTATCCTAATCAAAATAATTAATTGAACTAAACACAAAGAACTCATGTCACTAGTTCATAAAAATTGACTAACAATGAGAAACGTCAACACTCAATCATCAAAACACAATCAGATTTGCACTACGTAGAGAAACAGCAAGTACAATTTTAAAAAGTGAAGAAAAACAAAGAGCAATAGCTGACCTTGAGCCGCAAGAGCGATCTTCATACGTGAAAAACCTACATAAGAGTACAAAGCCCACCGCTCATAGTACCAGTCCCTGAAAAATTATTAGTATTTAACATACACACCCATGACAACATTACAAAACACAAATAAACCAACTAAGATTAGAGTTATACAAATAAGGACATGCAGCCCAGGCCCACACACTACAATTTAAGCCTAGGCCCAAATTTTAAAGGTGCAATTACATAATCAGGTTTTTCTTTACTTTATTTACAAGTTTGCCATTATACCAACCCAAAAATGTGGCCTACTAGATATTTGTGCAGTAGCAGTAGTAAATATTCATGCAATAGCAATAACGTATATCCGTGCAGTAGCAGTAGTGATTATACGTGCAGTAATATTAGCAAATATCCGTGCAGTAGCAATAACAGTAGCATATATCACCATGCAGTAGCAACTATCACGACAAATATGCAGTAGAAGCGATCATGACTACTATGCAGTAGCAACTATTATGACTACTATGCAGTAACAACTATTAAGGCTGCTATGTAGTAACAACTATATACCAAGATTAGTATGCAGTAACAGCTATCACGATAAGTTTGCAGTAGCAGCTATCAAGAGATATTGCACTGCTACTGCTACTACACGCATATATTGTACTAGTATTGCACGCTACTGCTACCGTTACTGCTACTACGTACACTGCTACTACACACATATATACTACATGTATTGCAAGTTATTGCTACTGAACTGATATTGCACTGATACTGCACTGATACTGCACTGCTACTGCACTGCTACTGCACTGCACTGATACTGCACTGCACTGCTACTGCACTGCTACTGCACTGCTACTGCACTGCTACTGCACTGCTACTGCACTGATACTGCACTTCTACTACACGCATATATGTTACTAATATTGTACCCTACTGTTACCATTACTGCTACTGCACTAACAGTACTGCACGAATATCTATTTTTGTTACTAATCGAATATATGCTATTGTTACTGCTACTGTATAAATATATGTTAAATGATATCTGTTATTATACGGATATTTATTTCTGCTATTGCATTTACAAATGCTACTGCTACTGCACAAATATCTATTTATGTTATTACACAAATATATGCTACTGTTACTGCTACTGCACGGATATCTATTTCTGCTAATGTACGGATATCTGTTTCTACTATTGCATAAATATATGCTACAGTTACTGCTACTGCATATATATTTGTTGTTACTATTGTACGGATATCTGCTACTGCACGGATATATGGCGGCACACTTTGAGTTTTTTTTTTTGTTGGTACACACATTGAGTTCCAAACCCAAAACTTAGAAGAGGACAAAAAAGTAATTTAACACTTGCCACATGTAAGCTTGTAAACAACTTGTCCTTATGTGTAAAAAAATTTACTTATATGCATGAATTAAAAGTTTGTGGACTTTGGAGAAAAATGAAGAGATGTCATGGGCTTTTTTGTAGTTTACTAAAAAATTAAATGGTGAACAATTGAAACCAAACCATTAGAAGCTCCCAGTAGGCAATAGCAGTACCATAACTTGTAAGCTTTTAACCATAAAAATAAATAAAGGCTACACATATCAAAATGAAGATTTGTCTACTTCAAAACCATGCACTCAATTCAATCATGAAAAGTATGAAGCCATCAAATTTGACCTGATATCTCCATCTAAATAACCAGTTTGATTATGTATCAAAACGGCAAGAAATTTACCAAGTTTGACCACCTTTGATCACGAAAGCTTATTCTGTTCTTCAAATAAGCTGGAAATGAAGAAAACATCGAATTCATCTATTAGGGATCTTTAAATGAAAAATGAAATGATATAACAAAACAAAAAGAAAACGAATTAGCAATCCTAGTTCTAAAATAAAAAGAAAAGAAAAATAAAATCCATGGCTTAAGTCGAAAAAACAAAACTGAAAATATAATGAGCACTACGGACACAATTGAACAACTCAGACCCAAAAAGAAGAAAAGAGTGTTGAAATCCTAGGTTTTCCCCTAAAACAATTACCTATAGTTCCAATATGCAATTAACTTCTTGTTAATACAGATCAGAATTGTTTTCGATTGCTCTGCTTGGATCAGAATATTGCTCTCCTTTCGATCCTTTTCAAGTTTATGGCAAGAGAGAGTGCGCTTGCAAAAAAAAAGAAGGGATTATATCACCTTTAGTCCCTCAACTTTGACTCGTTCGACACTTTCGTCCCTGAACTTTGAAATATATCACTTTCGTCCCTGAACTTCAACACCGACTATCACTTTCGTCCCTGACCGGAAAAAAATGGTGCAAAACCTATGCCAAAATGTTCGCACGGATGAGAGGAGTAACTTTTATAACTTGGGCTAAGCTCAATTCGGCCTAGAATGGCTCGAATTTAGCTCGAAAGCCGGTGGTGGCCGAAACTTTAATTGTAAAATTCTCCGCCGTCCGGCAACGGTTTGAGGCGAGGTTGGTGGCGTTGAACTCGCCTCAAGGAGGGCTTCAAAGCCCAGTATGTGGTGTCGTTCGAATTGGCCGGAATTGGAGGTTTATTCGGTGAAAACTTCGGTCAGGGACGAAAGTGATAGTTTTTTTCAAAGTTCAGGGACTAAAGTGATATATTTCAAAGTTCAGGGATGAAAGTGTCGAATGAGTCAAAGTTCAGGGACTAAAGGTGATTTTTTCCCAAAAAAAAAACCAATATCAGAACTGGAAAACCCAAAAATTCAGTAACTTCATGATCTCCACTAACAAATTTCCAACCATTCATATTTAACCAAGCAATTGGTTTAACCATTCATAACTTCCTAAACCACACATTAGTTTAGGCAGGCAAGATTTCCCCACATGATGCACTACTAAGCTACTAAAAGTTTAGCTGTCTCTTTCAAAGCACATTATAGATCCCATATATATGTCAATAATCGAAAAACTATGCAGTATTAATAAAAATCGCACATATGGCACAAAGCCATGACAATTAACTACAGATTTGTGGCATATCCATCTGGATGCTGAGCTAAACCTTTCAAGCATTTTTTTAATATTTTTTTTAAGATTAATTTATTGAACAAAAAGGAGAGGAACAGAGGGTGTGGAGGACAAAGACCAAAGCCAACACCAAGCAAAAACAAAGGCATGGAAAAAGGGACCAAGCCCATGAAAAGAGACAAAAAAACAACATGCTAGCTACCAGCAAGCAGAGAGAAACAAAAGAGAGAATAAAGAGAAAAGTCTGGGAAGCACAAAGGCAGAGGAAAGTAGCGCAAAGCCGTGGGTGTCCACAACTTCAACAGCGGCGACCGCCAACTCCGACAACCAAACAACTAAACATGTAGACAAAGGGAAAAACCCAGGGCTAAAAAGTGAGAAACCCTTTTTTTCGAGGCTCGGCGGTGATGGCTCGTCTGAAGGTGATGGCTCGTCTGAGGGAGAGAGCTGATCTCGTCGAAGGAAGAAGAATAGAAAAGAAGAGGAAAGAAAAAAAGAAAAGAGAGAGAGAGGGGCAGGACTGTAAATAAACAGTTAATGAGGGGTAGGACTGTAAATAAACAGTTAATGAGGAGCAAAACCGTAACTTCGAATCGAATGAATATTGTAGAAACAGTGATTTTGTTTAAGGGAATATGAAATACAACCACAAGACAGAAAGTAAATACAAAGTAAATAGCACAGGAATAGATCATCTCTTTATTAATGAATAGGTGCCTCTATATATAGAGAAACACAAAGGTACAATCCATGTCCCAATAGGACTTCTATTCAATATGTAATCCATATGCTATACTAACTAATCTAATCCTAGGTTGACAAGGCACACACAAAGTAGGTTTCCTTCAACACTCCCCCTTGTGGCGTCAACACTAGGTGGTGCTCCTCGCGTTGTCTCATTAAAAACCTTGCCAAGTAACAAAAACCCAGTGGGAGAAAAATAACCTTGGTCGAAGGGAAAAAGAGTACAACACACCCTTCACATTTGGAAACTTTGCATGGACGCCAGACTCCCCCTGAAGTCTGCGTCTCCCCCTGATTTCCACAATCATGGGAGGTCAGATAACTTAAGCAAACCAATGCTTTTCACATGCTTCTCAAATGTGGATTTAGGCAGTGACTTAGTAAATAAGTCAGCCACATTGTCCTCATAACGGACTTGATTCACTTTAATCTTAAGGAACTTCTGCTATTGCTGATTACAAAAGAACTTAGGCGATATATGCTTGGTGTTGTCGGCTTTGATGAAACCTTGCTTCATCTGCTCAATGCAGGCAGCATTATCCTCATAAATAGATGTAGGTTCATCAGTGGTTGACCTCAAACCACATGTACTTCTTATATGTGTATCAATGGACCTTAACCATATACACTCACGAATTGCTTCATGGAGAATAATAATCTCAACATGGTTCAAAGAAGTAGCGACAATGGTCTGCTTAGTAGACCTCCAAGATATCGTGGTGTTACCCATGGTAAAGACATAACCAGTTCGGGAACAACCTTTATATGGGTCAGAGAGATACCCAACATCAGCAAAACCCACCAAAACATCACAAAGATTTTCGGAATAATGGGCAGCAGCACTCGTGCGATCGATCGTGACATTCTGCGATCGATCGCTCGACGGCAGAAGCTCGGTACGATCGATCGTGGCATATCCTGCGATCGATCGCCCGATGGCGGTAGGCACGGGTTCTTCACCCATTTTGCCATATTTTCATGCCTCTATGCAGGTAACGTGCCCTTTGTGCTCCATCCGGACGGTAAGTCCTCGTCCGGATGCCCGGGTCGTTCAACCGCAGCAAACATAGGTTCCTCACCTAGTTTCGACTCTCTGTAGGGATAGAACAAGCCCATATCAATCGTACCCTTCAAGTAACGAAAGATAGTCTTTATGCCAATCCAATGGCGTTGCGTGGGCGCAAAGCTAAATCTAGCTAACAAGTTAACAACAAAGGAGATATCGGGTCTTGTACACTGTGCCAAGTACAATAATGCGCTATTGCACTTAGGTACGGTACCTCAGCCTCTAAAACGTATGCACCATCATCCCTTGGGTGAAACGGATCCTTCTTGGATCTAGACTGTGACCAATCATGGGAGTGCTAACAGGATGGACTTTATCCATATTAAATCGCCTGAGCATCCTTTCCCAAGATCTTTCATCTCAAACACGGATTTCAAGTATTCATTGGCACTTGCAAATCCGGAACTTGTTTTCACGCATGGGCATAATTTATTGTTCACATACCCTCTTCCAATCAAGTAGTCACTTAGACGGGTATACCACATCCGTCCGGATTGTTTCAATCCATATAGTGAACGTTACAATCTTATTGCAAACGTGCTCTATGGTCTAGAGCCACTTGACTTGGGTAGATGAAGCCCATCCGGGACCTTCATATAAATCTCCATATCTAGATCCCCTTAGAGATATGTTATGACCACATCCATAAGCTGCATGTTCAGTTTTTCGGAAACTACCACTGACAAGGTAGCAGAACGTTATGACGTCCCTTACGAGAGAGTATGTCTCATCGTAGTCGATTCCAGGGCGTTGTGAGAAGCCTTGCGCCACAAGGCGAGCTTTATATCTCGTTCTCTCACTACGCTTTCTAACAAAGACCCATTTATATCCAACAGGTTTTATTCCAGAAGGTATTGGCATAACTGGCCCAAATACCGTTCTCTTTGTTAGTGAGTCCAACTCAACCTGGATCGCATATTTCCATTTAGGCCAATAAGCTTCTACGTTGGCATTCATCAACGGAGCGAGGTTCAATATCATCATTCTCAATGAACTCTTGTGCACAAGCATATGCAAACACATCATCAACTGTGATGGAGTTTCTATCCCACGTCTCATGTACACTAGTGTAATTAATCGAGATCTCTAGGTTCCCACGGATAGGTCTTAGCGACAGGGCGTCCCCCGAAGATGTCTTTTGGACATAACCATAATCCGGAACGTTTTCATGGACGGATTTTGAGTATCAATGATGTCACGCCCCGATTTTCGAATCAATTAATAAGGCATTTTGCCCTTAATTACAATCAATTCGGAAACGTGACTACATGGAATATCAAATACAAATATGCACTAGAATTTTTTTCTTTTTAATTCAAGTACACAACACCAACTCCATGCCCAACATTGTAATTTCAAACTCAATACAAGAGTCGAATATTACATACCAAATATTTATATAATAAATTGATACATCAAAATATTACATAAATAAATCTTCAGAGTGCGAAGCATAAAATAGCGGAAGTCTTATAACCCAACAAAATATATGCAGCCTTGCATTACTCCTGGTTATCCTAACCTGCAGGTATAACCCCTACACCGTGGAATAGTGTACCGGGTTATATCAACAAACCCGGTCAGCTTACGAAGCTGGTATGAGTTAACTCAGTTTTACTCACCCTAAACCGTTTAACAAAATATACATATATAGTTTGTTTTAAACAAATATATGTAACTTATACTTTTCAAAAACAATTCAAATCCCGAAAATTCATATTATAAAATATACTGAACCTACGCGCCCCATATCACGTATTTTAACCCCACACGTCCCATAAACGTGTATGTTAATCCCAGGGTAATTCAGAATATTAAACAATATAAACTTTCCCCAAAATCATTTCCCAAAATTATGATTCTTTCTTTTTAAGAATCGTAAATCATAATAATAATTACTTCAATTTTTAAAGAAGTAAAAACTTCAAAATACAATTCAATAATTCTCCAAGAATTGTAATTCAATAAATCAATGCTTCAATTATTTAAGAAGCAAATTCATATCATACTCACACAAAACCACAATCAACTTCAAATGATTAAAAGCGAGAATACCATTTTTCTTCTCCTTTTAATACATCAAGATAAAGCGAGAATACCATTTTTCTTCTCCTTTATTACATAAAGTATTCATCTTTGTTTTCAATGAATACATGGCTACACAGTCTAGAACTCTAACCTTCACCTTCTGGCTACACAGTCTAAAGCTCTAACCTTCACCATTGGCTACACAGTCTAGAGCTCTAACCTTCACCCATTGGCTACACAGTCTAAAGCTCTAACCTTCACCCATTGGCTACAAAAACATTCGAGTAGGCAAACACAATATCATAATTTTTGAAATATTGTTCCCACAAAATCCACCAATTAAAACAATAAAATGAATACTTTCAAATATTGTTTTAACACAAAATCACACATGCTGATATATCAAATTAAAACTGTATTTAATTTATATATCGCAAAATCATTAAATAAATATAATTATTTATTTTCGCAAACACACAATATGAATTAATATTCATATATAAAATATCGTGAGATTCACTCACCTCTAATTCCTGCTGCGTCTTCAAATAGTAACCAGGAATCGACAAGCACGAGCTACACTTCTCGTAAACACCTATGATTATGCAATATCCAATTAGCATAATACATTTCCAAAATAATCCAAATGTTCCTCAAATGTCTCCTACGACATCGGAACATTTAATCGAGACCATTTGACCAAAAGTCAACCATCGGTCAACGTGGGTCCCACGTCTACTATTCATCAACGGGTCCCACACAAAATCCGAAACTTCCAAAATCCAACAGCATGCTTATTTCTAGCATCCTAACATCATATCCAAAATTGGTGATGATCCAACGGTCGGATCATCACGGATCTAACGATCCATAACTATCGCTTAATTGATCATTGATCAAACGACCGAATTTGACAAAAGTCAAAACACGAAAGTTGTTCGTATCGACGAACCAAGTCAAACGGAGCAAAGAATTGCTCCAGGACCGACCTGACGCGCCGCCGACGCGCCGCCGGAGGTGGCTGCCGGCCGCCGGTCAAGGTGGTCCGATGGCTACCAAAATTTACCAGAATGTAGAACTCAACAAGCCCAACAAGTTTAGTAACTACCTCAAAGTCTGGATCGGAGCGGAAGTGGCCGGAATCGGCGTTGACTTTTTGAAAATCAAAAACTTCCCGAGCTCAATCCGCCGCCTACGGTGGTTTTCGGTGAAATCCAAGGGCACCATCGTGTTCATGGGGTTGAGGGCTTCAAAACCCGATACACGGATTGGTCCGGGGTGGCCGGAAAATGGCCGGAGCATGAGGAGGCCGTCGGCCTCTTCTTTGGCCGCCGCGTGCGGCGTCACGCCGGCGAGGCGGGCGGCAAGGCCGGGTGGGCTAGGTCTGTCGGCCCGAGCTGCACCTTTTGGTGGTGGCGGTGAGGCACACGGTGGCCGGTCACGGCTCGCCGGAAAACAACCAGAAGAGAGAGAAAGGGAGAGCTGCGCGGGGAGAGAGAGAGAGGGAGGAGAGAGAAAGTTCCAGAAAAAAAATAAAATCTTTCTTTTATAGAAAAACGTGGAACTTCCGAGGGCTGTAACTCCTTCATACGATGTCCATTTCCGATGAACCAAATTCCTACGAACTCGATTCGACGAGGTCTACAACTTTCATGAAGGAAGTTTTCCCAAATTCTCAACGGGTAAAAAGTTACCTTAATTAACCTTGTGTAACTTATAATTACCACCGTAATTATCGTTTTACGACGAAAACCTCTAAAAATACAATTTCACACCATTTCACTTCAAATTTCACGACATATTTTATAAAAATAATAGTGAAATTTTCGGGGTATTACAGTCTACCCTCCTTAAAGAAATTTCGTCCCGAAATTTGGACGCAGAGTACACCCAAGGTTATCACAACTTGATTGCAAAATCCAAAGTTTTATTGATGATAACTTAGGTAGTACACAACAAACCACAACATAACAAACCACACTACAACTTCCAAAACACTCAAATTACAAATCTTAAAATGCCTCGCAGGGCCTATCTACCAGAAACCATCCTTAAATCTCCAGTAGTGACTTCGTGGATAAGAGGCCGGATGTCTCGGAATTCCATACATCATAAGCTGATAGAAATATGCTGCCTCCACGAAACACTTGCAAGTGTCGCAACATTCTCTAGCTGCATGCCTATCTCCATCCACGTCCCACATGTCCTGGCCAAAAGGACGCCAAAAACTTGACTCACCGCAAGTAAGACATTTACCGGCGGGCAGGAAAGCAGTAGTCGACGGAAAATACAATAAAAGATGCTCATGACAAAACTCGGCCTGATGCATCATCCGCTCGACTTCTTGTCTACAGTAGTAGATGTTCCATCCGCTTCTCCACCAGTCGAGGGCTTCACACAGTCGCTGCACCGTTTTCTGCTGCTCGGCTCGTGGTCCCATTATCATCTTAATCATGCATGCTACATAAAATGCAACATGATGACCTACCACCGTACTGGGACGCGAACCATAAAATGTTCCTGGTTTGCATGCCGCATCGAAATACTCCAGGGCTAAAGATATGTTCGCTGCCTCCACAAGTACTCGTATTCCCATTCGGAACAGAGACTCTGGGTTCTTCGCTTCCCAGCATCGATTTGCGAAGATGCGCACCTGCAGATCCGCTTCTATGGAACCAGTGGGTCTGGATCCACCATCGAATCCATCCATGTCGATCGCTGCCAAAGTAGACCAGCTATCGGCATACTCCTTGAAGTCCTTCGAGACACAACGGAGTTCCATTGTGCTCTGCAGGGATGCGGTAGCAACCAACTGGAATATGTACTTCCAGATCTCCACCGGAAGTTCACTCCAATAAGTGTTCTTGGAACGCTTGTTGCACTCTCCCTTGTTCACCATTGTGTAAGAGAAAATTTTAGTCGAAGTGTTTGTTTGATAACAGATATGAAGTGAGTAACACAACTCCTTATCCTATGTATTTAAACACAACTTTCCACCGTAAGGGAAATCTTTCTTTAATGCGAGTGTGGTGCACTCAGCAACCCACTAAGAATAATTATTGCTCATATCTGTCTCAATTACTCAAAAGTATCGCCCACGATGCAAGATTCCACAAGATTTAAATCAACAAAATCTCAGTTTTCCACTAATGTCGATCATAATGGCTCTTTACTTTAACTTTCTCATAAATAATTCCTCAAAAGATGCGAGGTCTCACAAGAGTGGAACTGTATGTGGAAAATCCATGCATCGGGAAAAAAAATCTTCCACGATCTCCAAGGGTTCCGACAATTAGCTGTAATCAGCCGCTCACTTTTGCTTTTGAATTTTCAAATCCTCCACCAACAATAAATATACACCTTACGCATCCACTAACAGATACTTTCCATTAGTGCCATAACCTCCTTTCTCTTTCAAAGAGGACTTCTTCACTCCACTTCTCAGAAATTTCACCAACTCAAACATGTCACGCAAAGTGAATTCCTTCAGTGAATTACTTCAATCTGATCCCTCTGAAAGCCAATTCTTTGAGGGCTTAGATGAAATAATTTCACCAGCAATCGAATTCGACAACGATATCGACATGCTAGACATGCTTCTAGCAGAAGACGAAGCCATTGAAGTAGTCCCAAGTCCACAAGTATCATCTCCACAAGCTGAACCTGGTCCATCCCAACGTATTCCACTGAGGAAGAGCTTCACCAAATACCAAGTCCAAGCATTGAAGGACTTCGTCGAGGCTTTTCCACAGCCAACTGTTCAACAGCGACAAGATTTGGGTGACCAAATAAGGTTAACGTTTGCACAAGTCTCTGCCTGGGTGATAAAGCATCGACCCAAAACGCCTGCCCAAACAACTCGTCAACAAAATTTTCTGCTGAGACAGCAAATCAATGAGCTTCAAGCTCAACTTAGCCAGTACCAAGCAGCATTCAACCGAATCAACTGCAACCACTGTGGAAAACGAGTTACTCCCAATAGTGAGCTACTCAAAGGAATCGAAGAGACTACCCCACAACCTCAGACTCTTCCAATTCCTGCAGTCATCGGTCCAAGGGAAAAGTCTCACATGAGGAGGGATGTTCAAAAGTGTATGTCGATCCCACATCACTCTTCTTCTACACACCAACCAGACAACATCAACCGTTCAGAACCTGAACAAGCATCTGTCGTGGCAGACACAACTAAGATTTCTGAAATCATTGTGTCGGTCAGAGATGAGCTAATCATCATGGCATCTGCTGATGCGCCACTGTGGATCTCTGCACTCAAATCCAGCTCAGCCACGCTTCATGAGTTCCTGAATGAAGCAGAGTACAAGAGAATCTTCACTAACGGTATTGATCTCACTCCCACTAACTTCCAAACCGAAGCTTCTCGCTACACAGCCACTATTCCTCTCAGCCCTGTCGTACTCTTGAATTTCTTCATGGATGTGGACCAATGGTCCACCATATTCAGTAGCATCATTTCAAGGGCGAATATCCTTGATGTCTTATCAACAGGGACTGCTGAAAACTACCACGACACCATCCAAGTCATGACTGCTGAGTTCCAGGTAACCACTCCATCTGTTTCCACTCGTGTCACTCACTTTGTTCGTTATTGTCAACGACAAACAGAACAGAGTTGGGCCATAGTTGATGTCTCTGTGGAGGGGTTAAGTTCAAATCTGGGTCCACACCCCAGATCTCAATGCAAGAAGCGTCCATCCGGATGCTTAATCCAAGACTTGTTCAACGGCAGCTCTCGTGTCGTATGGGTGGAACATGTTGATGTACGAGATCAACTCATGCACCAAACATACAGAACGCTAGTGGAGTCAGGCTTAGCCTTTGGAGCAAGGCGATGGGTAGAAATATTGCAGAGGCAAGCAGAACGGTTCAACTATTCTGCGGCTGTCACTCATCCACCTCAAGACTTTTGTGTCATACCATCGGTAGAAGGAAGAAGAAACTTGTTGCAGATGACATGCAGATTAGTGACGGATTTCTGCACAGGCATCGGCAACTCTACTGCTCATGAATGGAAGGTAGCTGAACAAACCAAGTTCAGGGGTTCAGGGATAAGAGTCTCCACTAACAAAATTTGGAATAGGCCGAATAAGCCTCATGGTCTTACTCGAACTGCAACTGCAATATTCCAACATCATGTCTCTCACCGAAAGCTGTTTGACTTCTTCACTGACGTACAAACTCGGAACCAGTGGGACCACCAAGCATTGGGCAAGACAGTCCAAGAGATTGCACACATCACAACGGGTCAAGACCCACGCAACTGTGTCACCTTGATGCAAATCGACGACACCTACGTACTCCAAGAAAGTTGTACTGATTCAACAGGGTCATACGTGATTTATGCCTCTATCAGTCAGTCAACGGTCCAGAAGTTATTAGGTGGTTGTGAGTTAGGTACAATTGTATTCCTAACTTCAGGTTTTTCAATTCTACCAGATATGCCTACTGCTGGAAGAACAGAAGGGGTCTCAGACAATCCGTACATTGGTTGTCTAGTAACAGTAGCAACACAGATCTCTACTGAGTTGCTGAAGAATAAGAAAGGGTCAGTGGATCAAGTCTGTCGTTTGATCCAGGGTACGGTTGAGAGAGTTAAGAATGTAGCCATGTAAGACTACCGTATAAGGAATTGTAATTTGTACTTTATATTCTTAACAACACAACAGCACTGAAGAGCACATGATGGGGATCCGCCGCGGTCGGGCCATCACTCGATAAATACTGTGTGCTATTAAGCATACGAAGTAACCATCACTTGAATGAATCTAAGAACCTAACGTCAAACCCTAACCGATCCTAAGCTCTAAACCCTAACTTCACTTCACAACTCAACAACTCGTTTCATTTCCTTAGAGCGTTCCATTGCTCAATCACTTCCTTAGAGCATTGTTTTGCTCTGATACCAATCTGTCACGCCCCGATTTTCCAATCAATTAATAAGGCATTTTGCCCTTAATTACAATCAATTCGGAAACGTGACTACATGGAATATCAAATACAAATATGCACTAGAATTTTTTTCTTTTTAATTCAAGTACACAACACCAACTCCATGCCCAACATTGTAATTTCAAACTCAATACAAGAGTCGAATATTACATACCAAATATTTATATAATAAATTGATACATCAAAATATTACATAAATAAATCTTCAGAGTGCGAAGCATAAAATAGCGGAAGTCTTATAACCCAACAAAATATATGCAGCCTTGCATTACTCCTGGTTATCCTAACCTGCAGGTATAACCCCTACACCGTGGAATAGTGTACCGGGTTATATCAACAAACCCGGTCAGCTTACGAAGCTGGTATGAGTTAACTCAGTTTTACTCACCCTAAACCGTTTAACAAAATATACATATATAGTTTGTTTTAAACAAATATATGTAACTTATACTTTTCAAAAACAATTCAAATCCCGAAAATTCATATTATAAAATATACTGAACCTACGCGCCCCATATCACGTATTTTAACCCCACACGTCCCATAAACGTGTATGTTAATCCCAGGGTAATTCAGAATATTAAACAATATAAACTTTCCCCAAAATCATTTCCCAAAATTATGATTCTTTCTTTTTAAGAATCGTAAATCATAATAATAATTACTTCAATTTTTAAAGAAGTAAAAACTTCAAAATACAATTCAATAATTCTCCAAGAATTGTAATTCAATAAATCAATGCTTCAATTATTTAAGAAGCAAATTCATATCATACTCACACAAAACCACAATCAACTTCAAATGATTAAAAGCGAGAATACCATTTTTCTTCTCCTTTTAATACATCAAGATAAAGCGAGAATACCATTTTTCTTCTCCTTTATTACATAAAGTATTCATCTTTGTTTTCAATGAATACATGGCTACACAGTCTAGAACTCTAACCTTCACCTTCTGGCTACACAGTCTAAAGCTCTAACCTTCACCATTGGCTACACAGTCTAGAGCTCTAACCTTCACCCATTGGCTACACAGTCTAAAGCTCTAACCTTCACCCATTGGCTACAAAAACATTCGAGTAGGCAAACACAATATCATAATTTTTGAAATATTGTTCCCACAAAATCCACCAATTAAAACAATAAAATGAATACTTTCAAATATTGTTTTAACACAAAATCACACATGCTGATATATCAAATTAAAACTGTATTTAATTTATATATCGCAAAATCATTAAATAAATATAATTATTTATTTTCGCAAACACACAATATGAATTAATATTCATATATAAAATATCGTGAGATTCACTCACCTCTAATTCCTGCTGCGTCTTCAAATAGTAACCAGGAATCGACAAGCACGAGCTACACTTCTCGTAAACACCTATGATTATGCAATATCCAATTAGCATAATACATTTCCAAAATAATCCAAATGTTCCTCAAATGTCTCCTACGACATCGGAACATTTAATCGAGACCATTTGACCAAAAGTCAACCATCGGTCAACGTGGGTCCCACGTCTACTATTCATCAACGGGTCCCACACAAAATCCGAAACTTCCAAAATCCAACAGCATGCTTATTTCTAGCATCCTAACATCATATCCAAAATTGGTGATGATCCAACGGTCGGATCATCACGGATCTAACGATCCATAACTATCGCTTAATTGATCATTGATCAAACGACCGAATTTGACAAAAGTCAAAACACGAAAGTTGTTCGTATCGACGAACCAAGTCAAACGGAGCAAAGAATTGCTCCAGGACCGACCTGACGCGCCGCCGACGCGCCGCCGGAGGTGGCTGCCGGCCGCCGGTCAAGGTGGTCCGATGGCTACCAAAATTTACCAGAATGTAGAACTCAACAAGCCCAACAAGTTTAGTAACTACCTCAAAGTCTGGATCGGAGCGGAAGTGGCCGGAATCGGCGTTGACTTTTTGAAAATCAAAAACTTCCCGAGCTCAATCCGCCGCCTACGGTGGTTTTCGGTGAAATCCAAGGGCACCATCGTGTTCATGGGGTTGAGGGCTTCAAAACCCGATACACGGATTGGTCCGGGGTGGCCGGAAAATGGCCGGAGCATGAGGAGGCCGTCGGCCTCTTCTTTGGCCGCCGCGTGCGGCGTCACGCCGGCGAGGCGGGCGGCAAGGCCGGGTGGGCTAGGTCTGTCGGCCCGAGCTGCACCTTTTGGTGGTGGCGGTGAGGCACACGGTGGCCGGTCACGGCTCGCCGGAAAACAACCAGAAGAGAGAGAAAGGGAGAGCTGCGCGGGGAGAGAGAGAGAGGGAGGAGAGAGAAAGTTCCAGAAAAAAAATAAAATCTTTCTTTTATAGAAAAACGTGGAACTTCCGAGGGCTGTAACTCCTTCATACGATGTCCATTTCCGATGAACCAAATTCCTACGAACTCGATTCGACGAGGTCTACAACTTTCATGAAGGAAGTTTTCCCAAATTCTCAACGGGTAAAAAGTTACCTTAATTAACCTTGTGTAACTTATAATTACCACCGTAATTATCGTTTTACGACGAAAACCTCTAAAAATACAATTTCACACCATTTCACTTCAAATTTCACGACATATTTTATAAAAATAATAGTGAAATTTTCGGGGTATTACAAATGATGAGAGGGTTATTAGGTGCCATCGCAGCCCATTCCCTAGGGCGCGAATCCCTCGAACCTGGTGGCCTCCAACGCTTCCTCAGCGGAGCCACGGCCTAAGCCACATCACCACCATTACTGGCAGTGGCGCCACCAGCTGTCCCTCCCATAGAGTTAGTTGTAATAGCGGCTTTGACTCCAAGTCCTTGTTCAGGCACTTGCATCCTTGCAGGCATGTTTGCAGCTGGTATATATGATCTAGTCACTAAGATCTAAGAAAGCGTCAGGAAGAGAATCTCTGACTTTCTGAAGATCTATAATGCTATGCACTTTCTGCAGTAGGGGGATCGTTATGAGACAGAGTGGGGACAGGCCACGACAATTCCAGTCGTTCCTGTTGAACGTGTACGTTCTTATCTCCCCCTAACGACGGGAAGACTGTCTCATCGAAGTGACAAATAGATCGCCTGTCAAGGGTTCTACATAGCGGATTGTGGTTGGAGACTCAAATCCAACATAAATACTCATTCGTCTCTGAGAACCCATTTAAATACGCTGTGGCGGCGTAATAGGCACATAAACAACACACCCAAATATGCGTAAGTACGATATGCTTGGCTCGTACCCAGTCACTAGCTGTAACGCAGAACAAAAGTTTGGTGGTGATGGGCCTCAGACGAATAAGCAGAGCTGCATGCAATACTGCGTGTCCCCAGGCAGAGAGAGAAAGATTGGTGCGCATTACCAATGTCCTCGTGACCATTTGTATTCTATTAATGGCAATCTCTGCAAAACCATTCTGGGTTTGCACATGTGAGACTAGATGCCCAACATCTATCCCATGCAGTAGTCATCGAAAGTTTTCGATGTAAACTCGCTAGCATTATCAAGCCTGATAGTTAATGGGATGATCCGGTAAGTGAGCCGGCAGGCGAATACTCTGTGCTAGGAGTTTAGCATAAGCAGCATAACGAATGGACAACATCATGACATGTGACCGGCATGTCGATGCATCAACCAACACCATAAACTACATAAATGGCCCGCTTGGTGGTTGAATATGTCCACAGATATCCCCTTGGATTATCTGTAAGAATGGAAGAAGTACTTTAGAATCCTTTACATAGGACGGTCTCAGTCCTTATTTCCCGAAGGAACAAGCTTTGCAAATGAGCATTTGGCTTTGGGAGCTTCAGAAGCATAGGAGGAATTGTCCACATCTGAGAGAGAGGATTTCGTTCTATGCGATCGATCGCAAGGGGGGTGCGATCGATCGCCCGTGCTCTCGGGTTCCTGTGACAATGCAGGATGGGACATGCGATCGATCGCAGGGAATGTGCGATCGATCGCCCGGGCTCTCTGGTTCCAGAAAACGTACAGGAAGGAACCTGCGATCGATCGCAGGGGGGTGCGATCGATCGCCCGAGCTCTCGGGTTTGTTAACGACGCAGCCTGGAAGGTTGCGATCGATCGCAGGTATCGTGCGATCGATCGTACAGCGTCGGACAGTGGCAAATTTGCTCTTTCTCATAACTGTCTCATCTCCTTGAATCGCTCTTCGATTCATGCTTCAATTAGCTCGAAAGAATGGATGTCCGTGTGAGGTTTTCAATACACGGATCATCATATCACGACCAGGGTGTCACAACCTGTCGTGCCAAAGCCAATATGTGTCTGAATCCAAGAGGTCATCCCGAATGACATTGTTTGATTCAATAGCTCGAATAGTGGTAACGTATAACCCACTAGAGAGACACATAAGCTTCTCTAAGATGCGCTTTCTACCGCAGTCATTAGAGGTAATGCAAAGGGATTCTTTTCCATTCTCATCATGCATCTTAGCATGGAAACCATTGGTTCTTATATCTTTAAAGCTCAACAGAGTTCTATTTCCTCTTGGAGCGTAGAGAGCATTTGTGACATCAATGTGAGTGCCATTAGGCAAGAGGAATTGGGCATATCCTCTTCCTTGCACAAGATTCGATGGTCCTGCCATCGTAGTCACAAAGGAATGTGTAGGCATCATGCCTATGACGCAATATGACATGCGTGGTTCTGCTATCTCCGAGACATTCAAGTTCTCCAGAACCCATTCCTAAAAGCTCATCATTAAAATCGAGGCTACGAAAGCAACTCAGATTTTATTAAAGATATTAGCCAAGGCTTTACACTCAAAGTTCCATCTTGATCTTAAATCAAAACTAAATCCAATGTCTTGGCAAACATGCCATATATCATCAACTTGGAAAACATAAAGACTTGAGCAAAATCAGCTTCCAAAGTCTTTAACCCTTAAACTCGACGTCTTGATCATTGCAGTTACATCTTCATATGTATTGCAAACTATGGCCCATAGATCAGACGCTCCATATCATTAATAGACATCATGAAGAGGATTCTCCATTGATTGAGGTATACAGGCTCAGTACTCACGGTCCCTAGGACGGTGGCAGATTACCTTGGCCGGTGGCGGTGCTGCCATAACTAGTGGCGCAACAACGCTGACCAGCGGTGACCGGCGGTGTCCCTCTTATAGGAATGGCGGTCTTCTCTCACTCTTTTGCGGCCCTATGCTCGCATGATCGCTTATTCTTATGGCGATTACCTTCATAAGCAAATAGATTCTACGGACCAAAATGTCCGGGATCGTCCCTAGATTTAGGGTTTTGCTCGTGGCTTCCTCCCATAGGGGCGTCATCATCGTCATGCCTTTCCTCAAGGCAGAGATGGGGAAGGTGGTGAGAGATTCCTCAATCAATTGTTCATCTGTGATGATTATCCACAGAGATGCATCAAGTCTTTGATGCGGAGAATTTCCGAATTATGTCCCATGACTTCTTCAAAGTCAGAGAAGCGGAGATTAGTCCATTATGCTTCTAAATTCGGAATGATGAATGTTACCATTACATTCATGAAGCGCTTCTAGCGCTAACCTCTTTCATGAACTCAAACTGGAGTGCCATACCATATGGCGATTCATCAGGAAAAAATAACCTGGCATTGTACATCACAGTTTGAGGGTCTAGAGCGGTTTCTTCAAAACAACGCTCATGGATTCGAGCTAGAAGCTCTTGTGCGAATAGGTACATTAGGATATCATGAGCCCATCTCAGAATCTAATGTCCGCAGAATCCAATGGAGTAAAATCGAGTTCATTCATGTTCGACATCCAAGAATATGGAGAACAAGAATGTGGTGTGTTTCGGAGTCATTACTCCCACGAAACAATGAAGGGTAAGTTTCGGAGTTAATACTCCCACGAAACAATAGAGGGTTTCTGAGCAATATTTGCTCCCAAGAAATGTTTCCAAGGATTTTGGATTTAGGTGAAACTTTGGTGTCGTATGGTCATAACCTTAAACCTTTTCGGTAGCTCTACTCAGATATAACCAGGTAAGTTATAAGAGATGTCGGTGGAGCAAGCTCTCTTAATACCACTTATCTCAAACTCCTTACCTAGACATCATACCTAAGCAGGTGAGCCTAGTTGGGAATAAGTCATGAACCATAGGTCGTTTCTTCTCTACGGATTCCTCATCCGGAGGTAAATCATTCAATGAACTCCTCGTTCAAGGTCTCTTCTCTCTACGGATTCCTCATCCGGAGTATTAGCTCGAACCCCCACAGTTCGGCTCTTGAGGTCATCACCAATAGCATGATGACATTAGAGGTGCTCATGACTTACACATACCGCAAGCGATATGAAGCTCGATCACTCCCCTAATGCTTCTCATAGTTTGGCGAGTCTCGTATATTATCCCACGTTATAAGAAAGGTGGGAGGTAGAAGAAGGGAGGTTGCAAGTCCCCGGAGAAAAAGAAGGTTGAATTAAATTCAGAAAGCAGCAACGTTTATAAAAGCTTACTTGGATTCTTTTCTCGGATTATCTTGAGTACCTCTTCTTCGAAGTTATATATCAGGAGATCCAACGGTCCGAATTGGCTGAATTTTTAACTGGAGATATTAGACTCACGGAGGAAGCTCTCGTCCAAATTTCAGCTTAATCCAACGGTGGAGAAGGGAGAAAATCGCTATCGAAGTTGACTGTTCTGTGCAGGCAGATTCTTGAACTAGAGGAGATTGCACGGATGTACTATTCACGGGTACTGTTCATCCGGTACTGTTCACCCGTACTGTTCACGCGCACTGTTCATCCGTCACACCCTAGGGTTTTGGGGTTCTAGGGTTTTGGCGCTAGCAGGATGCTATGCTCAAGAGTTTTGGTTTTTGATTCAAGGTTAGAGGTTCGTGCTGATAACGTGTTTAAGGGAATATGAAATACAACCACAAGACAGAAAGTAAATACAAAGTAAATAGCACAGGAATAGATCATCTCTTTATTAATGAATAGGTGCCTCTATATATAGAGAAACACAAAGGTACAATCCATGTCCCAATAGGACTTCTATTCAATATGTAATCCATATGCTATACTAACTAATCTAATCCTAGGTTGACAAGGCACACACAAAGTAGGTTTCCTTCAACAGATTTCTACTTCTCCGTTAATATATAGTAAATTGCACACTCATTAATTATAAGATCTCTCTCTCGCTCTGGCTTTAATTGAGTTGAGAATAAAAACAGGAACCTGTTTAATTGTCTAAGTCTAATTAAACACGATCTACTAACAAAAAAATAAGAATAAAGACAATAAGAACAACTTATTTAATGTGATTGATGTAGTAGTTTGACACCAAGATTGTTTTAGGAAAGAGTCTAGATTCGACTGTCCTAGAATACATGGATTGAGTGGTGTGGGTTGAGGGTTTGTATCTGTTTAAAATGAAAAATAAAAAGACAAGAACAACCTAAATCAAAGAAAGAAAAAGAACAGCCTCTATCTGAATTAAGAGAACAAGAGCTCAACGGCGTCGGAGAAAAAGCTGGAATTAAAAACCTCCGACGACACCGAATAGAACAAAACATGCACGTATCCACTGCATTAATAAAGACGTGGTCGACATGCATGTTCATGATATAGGCGGCGTCAGTGTGCAACATAATATTAACTATTGGGTCCATGCAGTGTAACAGTGGAAGGACGTAGATGATAATTAATGGGGAGTGAAAATTAAAGTATTGTTGTAAGTCGCCTATTAAGTCAAGTAGAAAAAAGAGAAAAACAAGAGAGCGAAATGTAGAATGAATCTATTGATGTTTGATCAATTGGTGTGTGAAATGGTGATGCCTCAACCTCTTTATATAGTGGAGAGGTTGAGGTGTATTCATGGTACATCATTATGAGGAGAAACCCTTTAGTTTCTCCACTATCACCACTAACCCCACTAACCCCACTAACTATACCATTTATACTCACTCATAAGTAGTGTAACTCTTATGGAGTAAGTATGAGAAATACAAAAGGTCTTCAGCAATATATCTAGTCCACATCTTGTATTATGTACGTACGGACTTTAGTTTAATGGACAGCCACCCCACAATGTGTCCTACAACACTCCCCCTTAGATGTCCAAAAACTGACTTTGCTGCATCTGAACTCCTTCATTTTTGAGCCTTGTATAGTTGGGTAGAGTCGAAAATAAACATTCATTCGCAGATGCCAACACACAAAATCTTAAGTCCGAAAAAACCCAGTATGGGACAAAAACCGGAGTTTAGGAGAAAATTGTGTTGCCGAATGATGTAGACCGAAGCACTGTGGGATGTAAGTGTTGTCTCATTAAAACCTTGCCAGAGTAAACCCAATGGGACAAACCTCTGGTCGAAGGAAAAAGAGTACACGGTGGTTAGAAGTATACGACTGGATACTCCCCCTGATTTCGGCAATCCTTAGTGAAGGTGTGATCAGTGTCAATGATTTGACAAATAGGTAGACGGTGGCTGAGATGGTGTCTCATTAAAAAACCTTGCCAAGGTAAACCCAGTGGGACAAACCCTTGGTCTAAGGACAAAAAGAGTACACTAGCCAAGCGTCGATCAAATACGAGCATTCTTCGGGATGCTCCACCTCACATGCACACGACTAGGTGTGAGGTTTTCGACTTAGGCATAAATCGTTACTCTAAGGTAGCTCGGATAGCTTTCTGAGACCGATTACCTTAACGTGTTTCTAAAATGAATACTTTGGTAGTGACTTGGTGAATAAGTCAGCGTGGTTGCTCTTTGAACCAATGTGCTTCACTTCGACCTTCTGGTGCTCTTATTGTTGATGCATAAAGAAGAGCTTCGGCGAGATGTGCTTAGTAGCGTCTCCCTTGATGTAACCATGCTTGGCTTGATCAATCACAGCAGTGTTGTACTCATAGATGACAACTGGTTCATCAGGATTATGAGATAGCTCACAAGTACTTCTTATATGGCCAATAAATGCTCGAAGCCATACACACTCTCTAGTCGCCTCATAGAGAGCGAGTAGTTTAGAGTGGTTTGTCAAAGTAGCAACTAAGGTCTGTTTTCGAGACCTCCAAGATATTGTCGTGTTCCCAATGGTAAAGACATAACCGGATTGAGAACGTCCCTTATGCGGGTCTGATAAGTAACCAGCATCGGCGTAACCGACAAGGGTTGCGTTATTTCGAGTGCCAAGGGGTGTAGATCCACTCGATGACGCGTAGGGATAGAACAAGCCCATATCCGTAGTACCTTTAAGGTAACGGAAAATGTCTTTGATGCCATTCCAGTAGCGGCGTGTTGGCGCGCTAAACAATTCACAGCAAACGAGATGTCCGATCTAGTACATTGGGCCAAGTACAATAATGCGCCTATTGCACCCAGATATGAACACTCAGGGTTCAATATCTCTTCATTGTCTCCCTTAAGACGGAATGGGTCCTTGTTAATGTCTAGTGTTCGAACAATCATGGGAGTAGGTAATGACTTAGCCTCATGATGACTAACAACGTCGCAACACCTTCTGGGTGTGGTTCGACTGATGTATTAGGATTTCATCTTTACGGTGCTCGATCTGCAGGCCAAGACAATACCGTGTCTTCCCAAGATCCTTCATCTCGAAGTCCTTCTTTCCAATATCCTGAAATGGATTTCTTAATAAACACGCAGGGGCATAGTTCGTTGTTCACGTATCCCAAGCCGATCAAGTATTCACTTAGACGGTTATACCACATCCGTCCGGATTGTTTTAATCCATATAGTGAATGTCTCAGTTTAATTGAGAACGTGTTCCGTGGTCGGGAACTACTTGATTCAGGCAACTTAAGTCCATCAGGGACTTTCATATGTATCTCTGTGTCTAGATCCCCATAGAGATAAGTTATGACCACATCCATAAGCTGCATATTCAGTTTTTCGGAAACTACTAAACTGATTAAGTAGCGGAACGTTATGACGTCCAATACGAGAGAATAAGTCTCCTCATAGTCAATTCCAGGGCATTGAGAAAAGCCTTGCGCCACTAGGCGAGAACAATCTCATTATTCTCATCATGCTTCCTTACGAATACCCATTTATGACCAATTGGTTTAACATTGGGCGGTGTTGGAGCGACTGGTCCGAACACACTTCGTTTCGCTAAGGAATCCAATTAGACCTGGATTGCTTGTTTCCTTTTTAGCCAGTCGTCTCTACGTTGAAAATCATCAACGGAGCAAGGTTCGATGTCATCGCTAGTTTTGATTGCGGTAGCTACCACGAATACAATTATATCATCGATGATAATCTCATTTCGATTCCATATCTCACATAAGCATGCATTATCGAGATTTCTCTATTCTCGAAAGTAGGTTCAGATGTTGGAGCGTCCCCCAACGTCGTCTCTTCTAGGACGGACCTATAATCCGGATTATCTCGTGAGATAGATCGATTGAGATTGCGATGGTAAGAGGATTTGTTTATGCCAAATTTACCCTCTTCTGGGGATAAGAATCCTTCGAACCTAAGTAGTCCACCTCACTTCTGGGCAGGGACATATGACTGGTTTAGCCGCCAAGCCGTACGTCGTCTATCTAGGACGACACGTCCTACGAGGACGTTGCATCCTTCAGAGATGACTTTGTGTCCTACTGGGACGTCTATCCTTGCAGGCAAGTTTGCAGCAGGTATATATGATCTCGTCACTTTAGCTAGATCAGAGGAAGCGTCTGGCATATTATAGGCTACACTCTGTAGATCTAGAATTCTTCGCACTTCACTTATCACATTTGTGCGGTTCGGGGATCGGGATGAGACATAGTGGGTACATGCCACGTTAATTCACATCGTTCCTTATCAACGTTAACGTGCAAATCTCCCCCTAACGACGGGAAGACAGTCTCATCAAAGTGACAATCCGCAAATGCGGTAAAGAGATCGCCTGTCAAGGGCTCTAAAAGCGTGTAATGGATGAGGATTCATAATCAACATATATGCTCATCTTTTATTGAGGACCCATTTGTAAGTTGTGACGGCACAATTGGCACGTAAACTGCACATTCAAATACGTGTAAGTACGAAACGTCAGGTTCGTACCCAGTCACCAGCTGTAACACGGAATAAGATTTGGTAGCAGTGGGCCTCAATCGGACCAATATGGCTGCATGCAAGATTGCATAGTCCCACGTAGAAATTGGAAGCTTGGTGCGCATTACCAAGGTTCATGCGAGCATTTAATGAAAGCTTCTATGAGACTATTCTGGGTGTGAACATGGGAAACCAGATGTTCAACATCAATCCCAAGGGACATGCAATAATCATCGGAAAACTTCGATGTAAACTCTCCGGCATTATCAAGTCTTCTGGACTTTATAGGATAATCCGAGTGGTGAGCCCTCTAGGCGAGAGTTTAGCAAAAACAGCGTTTCTTGTGGACAATAAATAAACTTGTGACCTTCTTGTCGATGCATCAACCAAAACCATGAAATATTTAAATGGTCCGCAGGCTGGTTGGATATGTCCACAAATATCACCTTAGATTCTCACAAGCGAATTTCAAAACTAGTTTGGTGGGTTTTACATGAATTGGTTTGAGATCTGTCTTTCCAATAAAGCAAGCTTGGCATGGGCTTTTTGGATTAATCACGAAGTTCTTTCCTCCAATAGAGGATGCCCGTTCGATGCATTCGTAGTTCTAAGCATCATATTACGACCCGGATGTCCCAGACGGTCATGCCACAGCATATAAGTGCTCTTATCAATTCGGCACCAGGCGAAATGATAAAGTTATTTCCAATCAAGTGTATTGTGGTAACATAAAGACCACTTGAAAAGACATCTCAATTTCTCCAAGATACGCTTTTGGCCGTATTTATTGGAGGTCATGTGTAAAGGAAATCCACACTATTCTCATGAGCGGTTTTCACATGATATTCGTTTGTTCAAATGTCCTTAAAACTCAGTAAGGTTTGACACGACCTATGTGAGTATAAGGCCTCAGATATGGTCATAAGAGTACCATTGGACAACGCGAATGAGGTTTTGCCAAAGCCTTCGATTAGGGTCGACGGGCCCAAAATCGTTGTCACTAAGGTTACTTTAGGCGTGAAGTTGATGAAATACTTTTGATCTCATAAGATAGTGTGGGTGGTACCACTATCAGCCAGACAATCAACTTCCCCACTAGTTATGCCTAATAGTAGAATAATTTAAAATCGGTCACAATGTCAAATGAATTTGCTCAAAAATACTTTAAATTATTTCGAGAAACGTTGAAATATTATTCATAAACAAAACCATAATCCAAAAAGAAAAGCGTAAACATTTATGGGCTACGCCTAGACCCAATTATTATCATGAAAATTGAAAAACACACTAATCCAAATCCATTTCAGCGACAAAGTCGGCTGCCTCAAGAGTTGCCCCCGGAGTTATTTCGACCACATTAGTTTCAGGCTTCTTTCCACGATGATAGCTTTGAACTTGTTGTGCCGAAGCATGGCAAGTTCATTGCCAATGATCCGTACCACCACAACGATAGCAAAGATTGGGCTCGTGAGTATTGTCTCTTGCTTGGGGACGACTGGCCCTGTTGTTGTTCCTTTCTCGAGGCTGTCTCGGTTGCCTTGGGGCCAAAGGTCCTCGGTTTGGACGAGAGTCCAAACCTCGCCTGGCCGGGCGAGCACGAGGCTCGCGGCGGTTCCGAGGTTGACGGGACGACTGGCCCATATCTCGGTTCTCACGTCATGGATGAGGTCCACAAGCAGCATTAGCCTCTGGTAATGGAATTGCCTTTGCACCAGTGGGACGAGAGTTGTTGTTCCTCATAAGGATGAGGCTATTTTTCTCGTCTAGCAGCAACTGGTGATGAGCTCGAAAAATTTGGTGAACTTGGATTGACGGTACTGCTTCTGGAGTAGGTTATCCGAGCTAGGAAAGGTGGTGTATGTCTTCTCCAATAGGTCATTGTCAGTTAACTGATCACCACAATACTGGAGAAGAGCACCGATCCTGCAGACTTCCGCGTTATATTCAGTAACGGATTTGAAGTCTTGGAAGCGCAGGTTAAGCCAATCATGGCGAGCTTCTGGCTGCCAGATGGTTTTCTGATGGTCAAAACGATTTTTGAGGGAGTCCCATAGCTCATTTGGAGAGGTGATGGCCACGAACTCAGATTTCATAGAATCCGACATGTGGCGGCGGAACAAGATCATCGCCTTAGCATTCATATCTCTCGTAACAGGAATCTCGTGATTGTCCTCCTCATAAATGACGTCCAGCAAACCTTGAGCGTCCAAATGGTTCTGGATGTCCTGGGACCAATCCAGATAGTTCTTGCCTGCGACGTCCAAGAGCGGGAAGTCAAGTTTGATCGACATAGTTTCTACAACGGGAGAAACTGGATTAGTGTATCATATAAATCGACCGGTTTATATGTTCATGATAATGTTTACGGATTAGACATGTGAACATAAGTTCAACTTCGAAAATCTTCTGGTTCGAAACATGTAATCATGGTTTTGTGAGAAATAAATTCTCATGGATTTATATCGAAATCGACAGGTCGATATAGATGAAATCTTCTGGTCATCATTTGGCAAACATACATATAATTTCTACCACATAATTGCGAGAAAATAAATAATTCTAGAATGAAAAGTTATTTACTCAACCCTTTCGGTAGCTCCAATTAAATACGACCAGGTAAGGTAGGGTGAGGTTTTCGGTGGAGCGAGGCTCTCTTAAGTACCGAACCGCCGAACCTTGCCTAGACATCGCATCCAACTGGGTGAGCCTAGTCGTGGAAGATTCATAACCTTTCGTGACTTAATGTGGAGATATATGTGCCATGTGTACCATTTTACATGCTTTTATTTTTGATTTAGTGATCAAGTAATCAAACAAAAATAATAAAGCACATGCAATCCAAATATATTACAATTTCTCTTGACCTAAGATTAGGGTTCATGCTCAATGGTTATGGTTCACTATTTTCTAAGGATTGAAAAATAAAAATAAAAACATAACTTACTTGAGAAATGCACCTAAAAAAATTTAGGGTTCAACGAGTCAAGAAAAAAAAATCACCAACAAAATTTGGGTTGCTTCCTTCGAGCTTTGTGAAGGTGTTCGTCGTTCGTCGTTCGTCGTTCTTCCTCCTTATTC
The DNA here is from genome assembly GCA_029955375.1 of Rubus parviflorus. NCBI lineage: Eukaryota > Viridiplantae > Streptophyta > Magnoliopsida > Rosales > Rosaceae > Rubus > Rubus parviflorus. The sequence continues at coordinate 990,638 of JARGGL010000015.1, read as the reverse complement.
TTCAATCTTAGAGCGTGCTGATAACGTGTTGTAAGTCGCCTATTAACTCAAGTAGAAAAAAGAGAAAAACAAGAGAGCAAAGTGTAGAATGAATCTATTGATGTTTGATCAATTGGTGTGTGAAATGGTGATGCCTCAACCTCTTTATATAGTGGAGAGGTTGAGGTGTATTCATGGTACATCATTATGAGGAGAAACCCTTTAGTTTCTCCACTATCACCACTAACCCCACTAACCCCACTAACTATACCATTTATACTCACTCATAAGTAGTGTAACTCTTATGGAGTAAGTATAAGAAATACAAAAGGTCTTCAGCAATGTATCTAGTCCACATCTTGTATCATGTACGTACGGACTTTAGTTTAATGGACAGCCACCCCACAATGTGTCCTACAATAAGTATTAATTAGTAAAGAACCTGAAAAAGTACAAAAAAGAGATGGGGGCCAAAGACCAAACTCAACCCAACACAAACGTAAGAGGAGACCTGTACAGTCGTCGTAGCTACCTTCAACCGCATCTCGTCTAACAGATAGCCATCATCAGAGGACCATCGTGCACAAAACCAATTTGCACGGCCCTTAGGATCCCATATTGAGCTCCATACCTGCGCCATGCCAATATACTCACGAGGGACGAAACCAGTTGCCAACCAGCTATACCGCCATTAAATGAAAGACCATCAAAGAAGGAGTCGACCACCATAAGCTCTGGAAACCTCCGTCACAGCCTAGAAACCTTGATGCGCAAAATCATTTGCGATTTGTCATTGAGAAAGAGTCGAGCATGACATGCTTGAAAAACTGAATTGATGTTGAAGGAAACTCCACCACAGGCCTGAAGGTGCTGCATCACTGCCAAGTTGGGTGTTAAATGTCATCACATTGTTGGGTGCTGCAAACAAAACCCTAGAATTAGGGCTTCTAACCAAAAATTGAGAGGGAAAACTTTCATGAGGTGCTTATGAAATCTAACCCTAACAGAGGGAGAGGGAGAGAGAGAGGGAGAGAGAGAGAGAGAGAGAGAGTTGAATTATTCAACTTCCCCTTTTTGGGTATCATTTCTTCTCACAACACTAGTACCGTCTTACCTATGAAAATAAATTAATTTTCTTTTTGTGTTTACTTCTTTTAATTTACTAAAATAATAATGGTCTCTCATGAAAAAATTAAAATAACCCTAGCCCTTGCGGCACACTAGAAAAGGTGCTAGGTTCGGGCCTTTGATATAAGGTGCCCGAGCTAAAATAAAAGTTTATGCCTTTTTTTCTCTTTTGTTCTTTCAAGTCAATAATAGATATTACTATCCCATTAGTTTTTTTTTTTTTTTCTTTTTGGAGGAATGGAACACTTACCTTCAATCACTAGAAAAAGATTACATAGATGAGATAGATCGATTGTGGACAACATCCCCACAACTCACATCCCTCTAAGATACCACAGTTATGAGTTTGTCACTTTATAGGACATTTACGAGCCAAGAAGACCCGTCTCCTAACCAATTTTTACACCCATTTTCCCCGGCTACAAAACTTGCAATTGTATGGGTAGCCATGTTGGCTTCCCTTGGAATATAAGAAATCTGCACAACATTCAAATCATTCAGCAGACTCCTAATTCTTTCCACCACGACCCCATCATCAGCAAATAAAGCACTCCTCTATCCCATTCAACACATTAACCGCCTCCAAAGAGTCAATTTCCACCATAGCATGCCTCCACCCCTACTCAAGAACAAATTCCATACCACTTTTAATAGCAAACAGTTCACACACAAAAGGATCAATCCTCAAATTGAGACGTTAATGATAAGTTTGAATGCAATGGTTCAAAATCAAACGGACGGCCCTCATTAATCCAACAAAAAAACACCATCTGCATTTTCTAATAACATGCAGCTCCAATTCCCATCACAATTCAATTCAACTTCAATCAACCTGACTGAGGAGGACACCAATGAACAGAGCCCCTTCTTACTAAATTGGTTTTATTACAACACCCCACTTCCAGCATCAATTGCACCTCCAAAATCCCTTTTCACACTAGCAAACAAGATTCATAAATAATCGCTAGCTAGGGGCCATTATCCCATTAGTTTAACAAACAATAAATAATGAACAGTATTTTGTACTCTAGCAAAAATAAAAGTTGTACATCTTATAGATTGAAAAGGGTAACTAAAGCTTACCGAATTTGAATATTCTCTTTTATTACTTCATAAAAATTATATCCGCCTTCAAAAGTTAGTGTCTATTGTCAGTTTTCAAATTTGTTTGAATAATTAATCTCTTATAAGGAAAACTCTTTTCTATAAAATCGAGTTGAAATTTCTAAATCAAATGACAAAAGAATGTTGAAAATTAGTATTTTTACCTTAATCAAGCTTGAGTATTGGAAAATTGAACAAATTTCATCTAACCATGCTCTCTAATGTAACTCTCATCAAGAGTACTTGAAAATTGAACAACAAAGATAACCTTAGACTTAAAAAAATAAAAAAAATAAAAAATAAATAAAAAAATGATGAATCAGATAAGAAATGAATTTTTATTTTTTTTCTTTTTCAGTTTTTTTTAAGAAGAGATGAAACGCCAACCCTATTCAATGAAATGCCAACCCTAGACAGCCTTGTACCGTGCTTCTCAATTGGCTTCCATGTTCAGGCCAATGTCACTGAAGCTCGTAATATGGGGATCTATACCTGCCACAATAGCAAGGGGCCGGGGACAAGTCACTACTCAGGAACCTACACCGGTACAAACAAATCCCAGACCTTCTAATTAATGAATGTAGTTTCCCTTTTCTTTTATTTAGTGTTTGCCAAAAGAATTGTTTCGTAACTTTGGTGAAATATGAATCTACTTTCTTTTAAAAAAATTTACGAAAATATCATAAAACTAAAGAACAATAGTACTAATAGGGATTAAATATGCGTGGCCAAAAGTTATTTATATTGGAGGTTAATTGTAAACCGTATATATCAATTAGGATAATGCTAGGAGACCTCAAATATGGCCTAACATTTGTTGCCTTAATCGTGGGTGGCATGTCATGTAACTAAATACCAATTTTAATTGTTAATCTACATAATACATCTTGCCACATCATAATCTTGCAACACCAACTTTGTATATTTACTAAACCCAAATCGTACGTTAAACCCTAGAGAAAGATTTTATAATTATAATTTCATATTAAAATTGATCTTCGAATCATCGTTTTTATTTTTTATTCAATTTTTGATTGGTGAATCACTGAATCTAAGAATTGTCTATTTATTTATTTATTCATTCATACCTCTCAATTTTACATTTGGACCTCTCTATTTACTTTTTACCACTAAATGTCCTCTTTTACCTTATTTTTATTTTTGTTCACACCTTAAACTCCATCTATCCACCTCCATTGAGACAAGTCATCGGTGGCGTTCTCACCACCAAAGGAACTAAAAACATGTTGCATCTAAAAAGAAGGGTGATGTTTTGACACTCCACTTTGCCATATATTTTACCACTTGCGCTTCACTTTTTTGTAGTTAAAAGTGTAGTGTAAGTGATAAAGTGGAGTGCCAAAATCACTTTCCAAAAGGAATTAGATGTTTTCACATAAAAAAATATTTTATGTATGAAAATAAAATTTTAACATGCAACATCTAATCTTCGATCCACAAATATATGAAGAAAGTAGCAATAATTCTAAAAGCTAGGTATAATCAACGTAGATGACCTAAATTTCAGAAGCTATGCCATCTAATGGGAGTATCAGTTCTAAGGCTTGCATATGCCAAATTGGACTCCTATTTCTCCAAATTACTTTGGCTTTCACGTTGTTGGCTCAGATCCATTGCAGGTTTAATCTAATACAGGAAGAGAGGTCTCTCACTCTGTCGTGGCTTCTTTTCCTAAGCGGCTGGGTTACAATTTTGTTTTTCTGAAATATAGGAGGTGGTCCAGGTACCAAAATGAGATGTATGAATAGAATCACTCTTTTACGGTTTTATTTTTCTGAAATTATATAATGTTCATTACCTAATGCTTTTATTGTTTCGATTTGATTATATATCAATCTATGTTTGCCTATACCAAGATCATGTTGGTCAATTGGTTTATAAATGAAGTTGTTGACCCTTTTTTCCAGTTTTGATTCTTAGATATATAAAACAGTGCTGTTTGTTATGAATATTTTTATTAGAAATAAAATAGTCATGGATGAACATGGCTTCTCCACTCCGAAGGTCCTTACTTTTTAAAGTATGAAGTTTTGATCTCAGCCGTCAGATGAGATTATTTAAATGGATCTGAGCCTATAAACGCTTTTCAAATTTGGTAAAAGCGTCACTTTTCAAGTGCTGCAAAGACTCAACCAAGACACTTTTTTTTTTATTTTTTTTTTATATTTATAATTAAATTTTTTAATTAATTCAAAAACAATTTGGGTCTCAGAAAAACAATCTCAAACATGCTCTAAGACCACCAATATCAAGCCTTATTTGAAGCCAACAAACATCCCTTTTTATATCGGTTATTACAGAGATATGATTTATAATTATTTTGTTTTTGGTAATTATATATTTGACAGATGAATCGATGGAATATATATTTTTCTGACCGGAGAAAGTGAGTCATTGTAATTATGATTTTCAATTTTGGGTCGTTGTCAAGAGCAGGCTAGGCTTCTGGATGGATCAGTTATGGCACAGCAAGGTAGCATTTAATAAGACTTGACCCAATACTTGCTTATTAATTTGGGTGCATGCAAGATCCATCAGCTTCGGTACCCGCAACATGTGTTACGTAAGTTTCGCCTCAAAATCTCAAATCATGTAATGCATGTTTTAAGTATAATTGGTTTTACGTCCATATACAATTAATTAGATTAACAACTACCAACTCACTTTGAGCCACCGGCCTCCGACTGCCCAAGAAGCCTAGTCCACTATTCAACTATTCGGTGCCTACCCAAAAAAAAAAAAAAAAAAATCGCCTAAGTGCCCAACCATTCCACAAATTAAGCAGTAGTAGTGTAGTACCATTTAATTGAGTCCCATAAAGTCATTAATGCATGTTTGGAACATATGCATATTTATATATATATCTATGTATCGGAATATTTCATAAATATGGAATACCTGCAATGCTGGATGAGTTGATCGAATATATACGTTTTCTAAATCTATCTCTACTACTATAAATTGAAGTGTAGGATAGTAAGTCAGCAGGAGGTATGATCTCCATTCTTCTTTCAATCGACAAGAAGTAGGAGGAAATCAACTAAACCAACACAACATATGAACTTTCCAATTTTGCTGCTGACATCTCTATTTGGTTTTTGTTTTCAACTGTGATTAGTAGGAACTAATGGGTTGTTGTAGCTATTTTCAACATCTCACGTTTGATGCTATCAATGTGAGTAAAAAGGAGGAAGGCTAACATAACGGGTTTCGATCATATGTTTATTTGATTTCGAATAGTTTATGTTATTGACAAAATGAAAACGGTAGAAAATGTTCATTCATTATCTTAAGGTACGGATTCATTTCCTGTTTGTACGTGTAGTTTGATACGTTTTATTTTGTAACATTAGAAAATAAAAATAATTGTGAGGGGTTACCAAAGGATTTGATACTTGGGTGTTTCTACATTTGAATTATAGGCTACAGTATTTTCAAGTATTTTTCTTCTACTTATTCATTTAGTTTTAACACTATTTTCATGCCTGTTTATCCATAGGTCCAAGCTAAGAGTATTAAAGCATCAGGAAAAAAAAAAGAGCTAAAGCTTCTGAAGCGTTTTAACAGAACTGTGCAATAGAACTGCAATGCTTCTAGCTCTCTTCCGTTCATCAAATTAAAGGTAAAATTCAAAACTCTCTATTGTTTTGTTCAAGTTTTGTTTTGCTTATCATTTTTCACTGCAATGGCTAAGGCAATTGTGTGATTGTGAGGGTCATGTTTTGGGTCTCCACTTCTGTCAAAATGGGTCTTTGGTCTTGCAATATGATTGTATTTTGAGGTGAGAGCTGATGGATGGCTTTAGCTTTTTTGAAAGAATGGTGCAATATGTATAGGATTTGGCATTGCTAAAAGGTAAAGAACTAAAGAAGCCACTGACTACATTAGTTTTGATTTGACGGTTTTATTTGATTCTCCATGCCTCTAATCAAATACAGGACCCTGTATTTAATTAACCTTCCATTAATTGCAGTTAGCTTTGAGTTTGGTGTTGGTCTTTTTTTCTTTCAGGAAGTTATTAATTGCTTGCCCCCCCATGGTCGGTTGCCCGAAGCAGAGGTAGTAACCTGATAAAACGAGGTGATCTTTGGGGTATAAGGTTGTCCAACAAAGATCGTCATTCTGTTAGCTACATTTTCTTCAATTACAGTTTCCCAATTTTCTAAAACTCACTCTTCTTCTTTTTTTAACATATTTTCTCTATTTTTCTCTCTTTTCAATACTGGTTTTGATCAAAACAATAACAAGTTTTGTCTAATATTTAGTCAACTATATGCAAATTCCACAGGATTTGTGTCAAGAATTGAGGTCGGCGATTGTTCGTGAGACTTTGAACAGTTTGGGAAACAAAAGAATTTGAGTCTCGAGAAAACATATGGAATAGTTTGTATTGGTTTTATTATTATTTTTTTTCTAATCCTTTATTATGTGTAGCTTCTTGATCAAATTTGTTGTAGTTACAATTTTACAATTTCTATATCCTACTTTTCAGTTGATGCTCACATTAATCCACAATTGACGAAAATTAAAGTAAGAAAAAACAAATTCATTGACAATTTGAATTTAAAAAATAATCCGATGTGCCTAATATTAAAACAAAATACTATTTTGTTTTTTGAAAAAAGATTTGTACAAAGAGTATAGGATACCCAATGACTAACGAAAAATAAGAAAAATTTATTGGTAAAGGACTGCTCACATGTGAAAACTTGAAGATAAAGAAGGACTACTCGCATGTGAGAGCATGACTTTCAGCACGTGGAAAATTGTAATCGACCGGTTGTAGTCAGTAAACTATACAACTTAATAAACAAAAAGGGTTTTAAAAAAAGGGTTTTTATGTTGTACATTGCCAAAAGTTTTCACAAATATGAGCACCGTCATTTGCACGCGTAAGCAGTGGCGGATCCAGGGGGCGTGGGGAGGCAACTGCCCCCCACCCCTCAACTTTTGTTCATAATCATTGAAGTATGGAGCTTGCAGTAATGGGATGGGCAAAAATGGCAAACAAGGGGCAACAACTAACAGGCCGGCAACATGAGGAGGAAGATGACCCATTTCCTTTTTTTTGTTTTAATTTTTTTCAACCCATAAAACGACGTTGTTTTGAGAAAATTAATTATTTTCCTTAAATGACGTCGTTTCGGTAGCAGGAAAGGAAAAAAAAACAATCAAAACTGGGCAGTGGGCAACTGGGCATCAGAACAAATAATGAAATAAATCCCTCTTCTCTTCTTCTCTCAATTCTTCTCTCTTCTCTATTGCTTATTGTTGTGGGCACTTATTGTCTTCTTCTGAATTCGCAAGTCTTCAAATCTATTCTCCTTTATGGCTTTCTTTAACAGTTGAAATGTTGATTAGAGATTGATTGATATGCTTTGGTTACCAGAGCTATCAACCAAGTAGAGCAATAAAGTTGTTGTTGTTTTTTTATTTATTTATTTATTTTAACTAAGTATGTTCCTCTATTTTCGTTTAACATGCAAGAGTATGTTTCTCTATTATTTTTTATGGATTTCAGAACTCAAAAGTGATAAACAAATAAAAGAAAGAAAAAAAATTTCGCCTGCAACGCCTCTTTAGCTATTTGTGCCCCCTGCTTTTCAGTCCTAGATCCGCCACTGCGCATAAGCGCAGCCTTTTGCATGTTGCCAAAAGTTTTCACAGATATTTTTGTACTAATGGAATGCTAGAGAAATTCACCAATTTCATAATGTTTGTTCGATGCAATGTAGAAAAAATTGTAAATCATGTATCACACGTAAATTGATGAAAGATTATAATAATCATATTAGGGATATATATGAAACAAAAAAATAAAACGCACGCGCGAGCGCAGCCCTTCCGCACGCGCGTATGCGCGTGGAGGAAGGCTTGTATATATAAAGCCAAAATTTGAGGTTTTGGTAAACATTCAAAAAATTAAGATTTACCTCTATTAAAGGGTAAAATTCTCATTTGGTACCCAAACTATCACGAAATGCACTTTTTGGTACCCACAAATGCTTAGGGAGTCTGGTGGTACCCAAACTATGTCTCCGTTAGCCTTATTAGTACCTCCGTCCAATTTTCCGTTACAAAAAAAAAAAAAAAAATTCATCAAGTCAAGCCAAAAACACAAAGAGTGAGTGATTTTACCAAAGTGCCCATGACAAAAAAAAGTGAAATATTTTTGGTCTAACTTGATTTAATTTTTTTTTTTTGTAACGGAAAATTAGACGGATGTACCATTTGGGGCTAACAGAGTGATAGTTTGGGTACTATTAGACTCCCTAAGCATTTGTGGGTACCAAAAAGTGCATTTCGTGATAGTTTGGGTACCAAATGAGGATTTTACCCTCTATTAAACTATATTACCCAATTTATAAGCTTAAATATACTAAGGGTAAAATTGTGAAACAACATAATAAATAATAAATAAAATAATATGAGGCTCTCACACTATCTAAGCTCACTTGCATATTTTTTTTATATATTTTATTTATTTATTTTTATTTCTTCTTTCATTTCAAAAATAGTATAATAAAACTAGGGAGTAAGTACTGCAGAAAAATTAAATAAATAAGAGCTTTTCTCGCATGCGCAACGCCGCTTTCTACGCCTTAAAGCTAGTTGATAAGAAAAAAAAATCATGAAGGAGCATAAGTGCATTTAAGTCGTAAGTTATAGCTACCCATACCCTGACAACATAAGTCGAAAGGTACAGCTACCCATACCCTGACAATACAATGTGATATTAAAACTAGCTATTATTATTATTATTTATTTATTTATTGTATGTAGTGGCCTGACAACGTCCTTCTTAAAATTCCAAACTCAATCATCAACTTAGTTTGATCGATCTCATACAAATTAAGTTGATCGATAAATATACCTAGCTAGCTTAGATAGTTGGTACTAGGTAGTACAACAACTAAGCAATATTTGATCGATATGGGGGGGCTTGCGGTGAGTGTTGTGATGACGCCCTTTGTACATTTCTGGGGAAGGCAATGGAATTTGCTAGACATACTCACAGCGGCTACTTTTCTGACCCTCCATGGCCTCTGTTTACTTGCACCGTTTCACTTCACCTGGGCGGCGTTTTGGGTGGCCGCCACACTCTACATTCTCACCGGTTTGGGAATCACTATGGGTTTCCATAGAAACCTTGCACATAAGAGCTAGCTTCCGGATCTCCAAATGGCTCGAGTACTTGTTAGCCTATTTTGGGGTTCTAGCACTTCAGGTATGTATATATTTACTACGTACATATATATACACGTGGCTTTGACTTTTGAGTTTTCTTTTGTTCATTCTTTTTCTAGACAAATTAAAGGAATGTGTGTGTGTTGAACGCAATGGTTTATTTACAGAGAAGTCCGATTGAAAGGGTGAGTACGCACCGATACCATCACCAGTTTACAGACACAGGGAGAGACCCTAGCCTCACACACCCTTGAAGGGTTTCTGGTTTAGTCATATGGGTTGGATCCTTGATAGCACTTCTCGATTTCGAAAAGTAAGTAGCTAGTAATTACTTACTGTGATCCATATTTAATGAAGTTGAAATTAATTAATTAATGTTATGAGTACGTTTTGGTGACAGTATGGAGGACTGAAGAACATTGAGGATATGAAAAAGCAGTGGTTCTATAGGTTTTTTCATCGGACTTACCTCGTACATGTATTTGTTTCTGGAGCTTTGCTGTATGCCATCGGTGGACTTCCCTTATTCATTTGGGGAATGGTACTACCTATATTAGGCCTGAATATATATATATATTATATATATTTTTAATGAGGAGGCCTGAATATATATACATTATTCGATGTTAATTATATATATATATATATATATATATATATATATCACATCTGGGGAAAACAAGTCTGGAATACCGGGGACATGTCAAAGAACAACTGGTACTATTAATTGTACTGATATTAATAAATAAATAAATAAATTAGTAATATTAGTGGGATTATAATGAATGAATGAATAGGTTGTTGGGCTGGATTGCACTGGGAGAAGGGTGGCACAACAACCACCATGCATTCGAATACTCAGGTCGACAAGGCCTGGAATGGTGGCAAGTAGACTTGACTTGGTATGTTATCAGAGCTCTTCAGGCCATTGGGTTGGCCACTGGCGTCAAAACTCCAACTAACTCTCAGAAGCGTCGCAAAGCCTCGAAGCAACCAATTAATACCATTGAATTGATCCATCCAACTTAACATATTAATTATTTACGTACGTACGTGGTCCATATTTATCTATGGCCATGTTCTATATACATGGGTTTTGAAATACTTTTAAGAAACTTCTGTCCATCTCTATCTAGCTGCTCAATTATTGTGAGTATATATTGGACGCTCATTATTAATTATAAGATCTTGGGTTCGACTCTCTTAGGATATCTGGATGGAGTGGGGTGGGTTGAGGGTGTGTATCTGTTTAAAAAGGAAAATAAAAAGACAAGAACAACCTAAATCAAAGAAAGAAAAAGAACAGCCTCTATCTGAATTAAGAAAACAAGAGCTCAACGGCACCGGAGAAAAAGCTGGAATTAATAACCTCCGACGACACCGAATAGAACAAAACATGCACGTACCTAGTACTGTTGAGGTCCACTTCATTAATAAAGACGTGGTCGACATGCACGTTCATCAGTTCATGATATGGGCGGGGTTGGTGTGCAACTTAATTACTAATCGATTAATTAACTATTGGGTGGTCCATGCAGTAAGAGCATCAGCAGTGGGGACTCATTTTTTGGACCCAAATATGAGTCCAAATTGACCGTAATCCAAATTTGAGTCCATCGGAATAGTGAATAAAAGGACTTACTTTTTTGGGTGCCACAGTGGTGCAGGACTCATTTTTGGATTCATATTTTTGGACTTATATTTTTGGACTCAAATTTGAGTCCTAAATTTGAGTCATCTCCACTGTGGCATATAGATATTGGACCCAAAAACCCCACTTGTTCTCTCTCATTGATGAATCATCAATTTCTCTCTCCAAAATTCTCTCAAATTAGTTGCACATGGGAGGACCCACAAATATAGGTCCAAAATTTTTGAGTCCAAATTGGACCTATATTTGGGTCCAAAATTTAGGCCTCCGGCAACTATAAGTCCTACTCCTCCGATCCACTGTGGGTGTTTTTGGACCCAAATATAGGTTTTGGACCCAAATTTGGGTCCCCATTGTGGATGCTCTAAAGAACCTGAAAAAGTACAAAAAAGAGATGGTGGGCCAAAGACCAAACTCCACCCAACACAAACGTAAGAGGAGACAAATCCTCTGTACAAACCAAGGAAGCATGAAAAGAAAACAAAAAGGGATTAATTATGCGTGGCCAAAAGTTATTTATATTGGAGGTTAATTGTAAACCGTATATATCAGTTAGGATAATGCTAGGAGGCCTCAAATATGGCCTAACATTTGTTGCCTTAATTGTGGGTGGTATGTCATGTAACTAAATACCAATTTTAATTGTTAATCTACATAATACATCTTGCCACATCATAATCTTGCAACACCAACTTTGTATATTTACTAAACCCAAATCGTACGTTAAACCCTAGAGAAAGATTTTATAATTATAATTTCATATTAAAATTGATCTTCGAATCATCGTTTTTATTTTTTATTCAATTTTTGATTGGTGAATCACTGAATCTAAGAATTGTCTATTTATTTATTTATTCATGGATTAAATTCAGTTTACCCCCCTGAACTTTACACCAAGCATCATCTTAGTCCCTGCACTTTCAATTTGATCAGCAATGTCACGCCCCGATTTTCCAATCAATTAATAAGGCATTTTGCCCTTAATTACAAACCATTCGGGAACGTGACGACATGGAATATCAAATACAAATATGCACAAGAATTTTTTTTTCCTTTTAATTCAAGTACAACAACACATACTCCATGCCCAACGTATGTAAATGTTGACCCGTTCTTTAGAGTCAAACATTACATACCATAAATTACATAATAAATTGATGTTACAAAATATTAAGTAATTAATCCAACAGAGTTTATCACAAACAGCGGAAGTCTATAAACCAACAAATGTATGCAGCCTTGCTTACTCCTGGTTATCCTAACCTGCAGGTATAACCCCTACACCGTGGAATAGTGTACCGGGTTATATCAACAAACCCGGTCAGCTTATGAAGCCGGTATGAGTGATCTAAGTTTACTCACCCTAAAACGTTTAACAAAAATATACATATATATATTTTGTTTAAAACAATATATATGTAATTTATATTCTTCAAATATAATTCCAATCCCGAAAATTCATATTATAGAATATACTGAACCTACGCGTCCCATACCACGTATTTTAACCCCACACGTCCCATAAACGTGTATGTTAATCCCAGGGTAATTCAGAATATTAAACAATATAAACCTTCCCCAAAATCGTTTCCCAAAATTATGATTTCTTTCTTTTTAAGAAAAGTAAATCCTCATAATAATTACTTCAATTTTTAAAGAAGTAAAAACTTCTAAATACAATTCAATAATTCTCCAAGAATTGTAATTCAATAAATCAATGCTTCAATTATTTAAGAAGCAAATTCATATCATACTCACACAAAACCACAATCAACTTCAAATGATTAAAAGCGAGAATACCATTTTTCTTCTCCTTTTAATACATCAAGATAAAGCGAGAATACCATTTTTCTTCTCCTTTATTACATAAAGTATTCATCTTTGTTTTCAATGAATACATGGCTACACAGTCTAGAACTCTAACCTTCACCTTCTGGCTACACAGTCTAAAGCTCTAACCTTCACCATTGGCTACACAGTCTAGAGCTCTAACCTTCACCCATTGGCTACACAGTCTAAAGCTCTAACCTTCACCCATTGGCTACAAAAACATTCGAGTAGGCAAACACAATATCATAATTTTTGAAATATTGTTTCCCACAAAATCCACCAATTAAAACAATAAAATGAATACTTTCAAATATTGTTTTAACACAAAATCACACATGCTGATATATCAAATTAAAACTGTATTTAATTTATATATAGCAAAATCATTTAAATAAATATAATTATTTATTTTCGCAAACAACACCATATGAATTAATATTCATATATAAAATATCGTGAGATTCACTCACTTCTAATTCCTGCTGCGTCTTCAAATAATACCCGGGAATCGACAAGGCTAGCCAAATGCTTCATGATTCCAAAATACCTATGAACATGCAATTTTCCACTTAGCATATCATAGTTTCCAAATTGATGATTCTAAAATCCAATCACTTCAAATATTCCTCAAATGTCTCTTAGACATCAATAACCATAATTCGGGACAGTTTGACCAAAAGTCAACCGTCGGTCAACGTGGGTCCCACGTCTACTATTCATCAACGGGTCCCACACGAAATACAAAACTTCCAAAATCCAACAGCATGCTTATTTCTAGCATCCTAACATCATATCCAAAATTGGTGATGATCCAACGGTCGGATCATCACGGATCTAACGATCCATAACTATCGCTTAATTGATCATTGATCAAACGACCGAATTTCACAAAAGTGTAAACACGAAAGTTGTTCGTATCGACGAACCAAGCCAAACGGAGCAAAGAACTGCTCCTGGACCGGTCGGACGCGCCGCCGACGCGCCGCCACCGACGGTGGCCAGCCGCCGGACAAAAGTTGTCTGATTGCTATGAAATTTTAACAGCATGTTCTACACATTACCAGAAACAACTTTCATAACTACCACAAGGGCCAATTCAAAGTAAAAAGTCTCGAATTTACCTCGATAGTTCCAAAACCCTAGGATTTCAAATCCAAAATTCTCCTTCGTCCGAACTCCGATTGAAGCGTACTTTATGTTGTTAGAAAGCCCCAAGCAAGGCCTACAAAGCCCAGTAGGTAAGGTGACTCGATTTGGCCGAAAACTTGCCCAGAAACGGATGAACAGTTCGGCTGCGTTTTTCCCCTTTTTCTTTTCTTGATTTCTCCTTCTATACTAAGAATTGATCAAGGAAATTTATATAGGGTTGAAGAGAATTGAGTGGTGAACAATTTGGGACAAGTTTCATGGCCGGAGATGGCCGGAATTGGGAGAAATCTCCGGTCAAAGTGGTCGGTTACTGTAGCACGGGTGAACAGTAATTTTCTGGGGGAAATTCTGATTTTTGGTGAATAGTAAAACCCAAAATCATTTTTATAGAAATTCGTCAAACTTTCGAGGTCCATAACTTCTTCATACGATGTCCGTTTCCGGTGAACCGAAATCCTACGAACTCGATTCGACGAGGTCTACAAATCTCGTGAAGAAAGTTTTCCCAAATTCTCAACGGATACAAAGTTACCTTAATTAACCTTGTGTAACTTATAATTACCACCGTAATTATCGTTTTACGACGAAAACCCCTAAAAATACGAAATCACACCATTTCACGACCTATTTTATAAAAATAGTATCGAAATTTTCGGGGTATTACAGTCTACCCTCCTTAAGGAAATTTCGTCCCGAAATTTGGACGCAGAGTACACCCAAGGTTATCACACTTCAATTCCAAATCTCAGAATTTATTTCATTAATAACCGGGTAGTACACATCAAACCACAACACAACCACAACTTGGTTCTCACAACCTGAAATTCAAATCCCAGAATTTATTTAATAATAAACCGGGTACTACACAACCACACATAAAGTAAAGAAACTGAAGTTACAGTTCGCACACACTGCTATTACAACTTCTAAAATGCCTCACAGGGCTTACACTACCAGAAGCCATCCTTAAACCTCCAATAGTGACTTCGTGGATAAGAGGCCGGATGTCTCGGAATTCCATACATCATAAGCTGATAGAAATATGCTGCCTCCACGAAACACTTGCAAGTGTCGCAACATTCTCTAGCTGCATGCCTATCTCCATCCACGTCCCACATGTCCTGGCCAAAAGGACGCCAAAAACTTGACTCACCGCAAGTAAGACATTTACCGGCGGGCAGGAAAGCAGTAGTCGACGGAAAATACAATAACAGATGCTCATGACAAAACTCGGCCTGATGCATCATCCGCTCGACTTCTTCTCTACAGTAGTAGATGTTCCATCCGCTTCTCCACCAGACGAGAGCTTCACACAGGCGCTGCACCATTTTCTGCTGCTCGGCTCGTGGTCCCAAAATCATCCTTATCATACACGCTGCATAAAATGCAACATGATGACCGACCACCAAACTGGGACGTGCGCCATAAAATGTTCCTGGTTTGCATGCCGCATCGAAGTACTCCAGGGCTAAAGGTATGTTCGCTGCCTCCACGAGTACTCGTATTCCCATTCGGAACAGAGACTCCGGGTTCTTCGCTTCCCAGCAACGATTTGCGAAGATACGCACTTGCAGATCCGCTTCTATAGAACCAGTGGGTCTGGATCCACCATCGAATCCATCCATGTCGATCGCTGCCAAAGTAGACCAGCTATCGGCATACTCCTTGAAGGTCTTCGAGACACAACGGAGTTCCATTGTGCTCTGCAGGGATGCGGTAGCAACCAACTGGAATATGTACTTCCAGATCTCCACCGGAAGTTCACTCCAATCAGTATTCTTTGATCTCTTACTGCACTCTCCTTTGCTCACCATTTTGCAAATTCTAGTAGATGTGTTTGTTTGAAATCAGATATGAGTTAAGTAACACAGCTCCTTATCCTATGTATTTAAACACAACTTTCCACCGTAAGGGAAATCTTTCTTTAATGTAAGTGCGGTGCACTCAACAACCCACTAAGAATAATTATTGCTCATATCTGTCTCAATTACTCAAAAGTATCGCCCACGATGCAAGATTCCACAAGATTTAAATCAACAAAATCTCAGTTTTCCACTAACGTCGATCATAATGGCTCTTTACTTTAACTTTCGCATAATTAATTCCTCAAAAGATGCGAGGTCTCACAAGAGTGGAACTGTATGTGGAAAATCCATGCATCGGGGAAAAGAAATCTTCCACGATCTCCAAGGGCTCCGACAATTAGCTGTAAATCAGCCACTCACTTTTGCTTTTGAAATTTTCAAATCCTCCACCAACAATAAATATACACCTTACGCATCCACTAACAGATACTTTCCATTAGTGCCATAACCTCCTTTCTCTTTCAAAGAGAACTTCTTCACCCCACTTCTCAGAAATTTACACCAACTCAAACATGTCACGCAAAGTGAATTCGTTCAGTGAATTACTTCAATCTGATCCCTCTGAAAGCCAATTTTTTGAGGGTTTAGATGAAATAATTTCACCAGCAATAGAATTCAACAACGATATCGACATGCTAGACATGCTTCTAGCAGAAGACGAAGCCATTGAAGTAGCCCCAAGTCCACAAGTATCATCTCCACAAGCTGAACCTGGTCCATCCCAACGTATTCCACTGAGGAAGAGCTTCACCAAATACCAAGTCCAAGCATTGAAGGACTTCGTCGAGGCTTTTCCACAGCCAACTGTTCAACAGCGACAAGATTTGGGTGACCAAATAAGGTTAACGTTTGCACAAGTCTCTGCCTGGGTGATAAAGCATCGACCCCGAACGCCTGCCCAAACAACTCGTCAACAAAATTTTCTGCTGAGACAGAAAATCAATGAGCTTCAAGCTCAACTTAGTCAGTACCAAGCTGCATTCAGCCGAATCAACTGCAACCATTGTGGAAATCGAGTCACTCCCAATAGTGAGCTACTAAAAGGGATTGAAGAGACTACCCCACAACCTCAGACTCTTCCAATTCCTGCAGTCATCGGTCCAAGGGAAAAGTCTCACATGAGGAGGGATATTCAAAAGTGTATGTCGATCCCACATCACTCTTCTTCTACACAACAACCATCAGACAAAATCAACCGTTCAGAACCTGAAGAAGCATCTGCCGTGGCAGAAGCATCTGTCGTGGCAGACACAACTAAGATTTCTGAAATCATTGTGTCGGTCAGAGATGAGCTAATCATCATGGCATCTGCTGCTGCGCCACTGTGGATCTCTGCACTCAAATCCAGCTCTGTCACGCTTCATGAGTTCCTGAATGAAGCAGAGTACAAGAGAATCTTCACTAACGGTATTGATCTTACTCCCACTAACTTCCAAACTGAAGCTTCTCGCTACACAGCCACTGTTCCCCTCAGTCCTGTCGTACTCGTGAATCTCTTCATGGATGTGGACCAATGGTCCACCATATTCGGTAGCATCATTTCAAGGGCGAGTATCCTTGATGTCTTGTCATCAGGGACTACTGAAAGCTACCACGACACCATCCAAGTCATGACTGCTGAATTCCAGGTGACCAGTCCATCTGTCTCCACTCGTGTAACTCACTTTGTTCGTTATTGCCAACGACAAACAGAACAAAGTTGGGCAATAATTGACGTCTCTGTGGACGGTTTAAGCTCAAATCTGGGTCCACACCCAAGATCTCAATGCAAGAAGCGTCCATCCGGATGCTTAATCCAAGATTTGTTCAACGGCAGCTCTCGTGTCGTATGGGTGGAACATGTTGATGTACAGGATCAAATCATGCACCAAACATACCGAACGCTAGTGGAGTCAGGCTTAGCCTTTGGAGCAAGGCGATGGGTAATAATACTTCAGAGGCAAGCGGAAAGGTTAAATTATTCCGCGGCTGACACTTATCCACCTCAAGACTTTTGTGTCATACCATCTGTGGAAGGAAGAAGAAACATGTTGCAGATGGCATGCAGAATAGTGACAGACTTTTGCACAGACATCGGCAACTCTACTGCTCATGAATGGAAGGTAGCTGAACAAACCAAGTTCAGGGGTTCAGGGATAAGAGTCTCCACCAACAAAATCTGGAACAGGCTGAATAAGCCTCATGGTCTCACTCGATCTGCATCTGCAATAATCCAGCATCATGTCTCTCACAGAAAGCTCTTTGACTTCTTCATTGACGTACAAACTCGGAACCAGTGGGACCACCTAGCATTGGAAAAAGAAGTACAGGAGATTGCACATATCACAACTGGTCATGATCCACGCAATTGTGTCTCCTTGTTGCAAATGCACAACACCTATATACTCCAAGAAAGTTGTACTGATTCAACAGGGTCATACGTGATTTATGCCCCTATTAGTCAGTCAACGGTGCAGAAGTTAATAGGCGGTTGTGAGTTAGGTACAATTGTATTCCTAACTTCAGGTTTTTCAATTCTACCAGATATGCCTACTGCTGGAAGAACAGAAGGGATCTCAGACAATCCATACATTGGTTGTCTAATAACGGTAGCAACACAGATCTCTACTGAGCTGCTGAAGAACAAGAAAGGATCAGTGGATCAAGTCTGTCGTTTGATCCAAGGTACGGTTGAGAGAATTAGAAATGTAGCCATGTAAGACTATCAATTTCGGAATTGTAATTTGTACTTTATATTCTTAACAACACAACAGCACTGAAGAGCACATGATGGGGATCCGCCGCGGTCGGGCCATCACTCGATAAATACTGTGCGTAATTAAGCATACGAAGTAACCATTACTTGAATGAATCTAAGAACCTAACGTCAAACCCTAAACCGATCCTAAGCTCTAAACCCTAACTGCACTTCACAATTCTAAAACTCGTTTCATCTCCGTAGAGCGTTCCATTGCTCAATCACTTCCTTAGAGCATTGTTTTGCTCTGATACCAATCTGTCACGCCCCGATTTTCCAATCAATTAATAAGGCATTTTGCCCTTAATTACAAACCATTCGGGAACGTGACGACATGGAATATCAAATACAAATATGCACAAGAATTTTTTTTTCCTTTTAATTCAAGTACAACAACACATACTCCATGCCCAACGTATGTAAATGTTGACCCGTTCTTTAGAGTCAAACATTACATACCATAAATTACATAATAAATTGATGTTACAAAATATTAAGTAATTAATCCAACAGAGTTTATCACAAACAGCGGAAGTCTATAAACCAACAAATGTATGCAGCCTTGCTTACTCCTGGTTATCCTAACCTGCAGGTATAACCCCTACACCGTGGAATAGTGTACCGGGTTATATCAACAAACCCGGTCAGCTTATGAAGCCGGTATGAGTGATCTAAGTTTACTCACCCTAAAACGTTTAACAAAAATATACATATATATATTTTGTTTAAAACAATATATATGTAATTTATATTCTTCAAATATAATTCCAATCCCGAAAATTCATATTATAGAATATACTGAACCTACGCGTCTCATACCACGTATTTTAACCCCACACGTCCCATAAACGTGTATGTTAATCCCAGGGTAATTCAGAATATTAAACAATATAAACCTTCCCCAAAATCGTTTCCCAAAATTATGATTTCTTTCTTTTTAAGAAAAGTAAATCCTCATAATAATTACTTCAATTTTTAAAGAAGTAAAAACTTCTAAATACAATTCAATAATTCTCCAAGAATTGTAATTCAATAAATCAATGCTTCAATTATTTAAGAAGCAAATTCATATCATACTCACACAAAACCACAATCAACTTCAAATGATTAAAAGCGAGAATACCATTTTTCTTCTCCTTTTAATACATCAAGATAAAGCGAGAATACCATTTTTCTTCTCCTTTATTACATAAAGTATTCATCTTTGTTTTCAATGAATACATGGCTACACAGTCTAGAACTCTAACCTTCACCTTCTGGCTACACAGTCTAAAGCTCTAACCTTCACCATTGGCTACACAGTCTAGAGCTCTAACCTTCACCCATTGGCTACACAGTCTAAAGCTCTAACCTTCACCCATTGGCTACAAAAACATTCGAGTAGGCAAACACAATATCATAATTTTTGAAATATTGTTTCCCACAAAATCCACCAATTAAAACAATAAAATGAATACTTTCAAATATTGTTTTAACACAAAATCACACATGCTGATATATCAAATTAAAACTGTATTTAATTTATATATAGCAAAATCATTTAAATAAATATAATTATTTATTTTCGCAAACAACACCATATGAATTAATATTCATATATAAAATATCGTGAGATTCACTCACTTCTAATTCCTGCTGCGTCTTCAAATAATACCCGGGAATCGACAAAGCTAGCCAAATGCTTCATGATTCCAAAATACCTATGAACATGCAATTTTCCACTTAGCATATCATAGTTTCCAAATTGATGATTCTAAAATCCAATCACTTCAAATATTCCTCAAATGTCTCTTAGACATCAATAACCATAATTCGGGACAGTTTGACCAAAAGTCAACCGTCGGTCAACGTGGGTCCCACGTCTACTATTCATCAACGGGTCCCACACGAAATACAAAACTTCCAAAATCCAACAGCATGCTTATTTCTAGCATCCTAACATCATATCCAAAATTGGTGATGATCCAACGGTCGGATCATCACGGATCTAACGATCCATAACTATCGCTTAATTGATCATTGATCAAACGACCGAATTTCACAAAAGTGTAAACACGAAAGTTGTTCGTATCGACGAACCAAGCCAAACGGAGCAAAGAACTGCTCCTGGACCGGTCGGACGCGCCGCCGACGCGCCGCCACCGACGGTGGCCAGCCGCCGGACAAAAGTTGTCTGATTGCTATGAAATTTTAACAGCATGTTCTACACATTACCAGAAACAACTTTCATAACTACCACAAGGGCCAATTCAAAGTAAAAAGTCTCGAATTTACCTCGATAGTTCCAAAACCCTAGGATTTCAAATCCAAAATTCTCCTTCGTCCGAACTCCGATTGAAGCGTACTTTATGTTGTTAGAAAGCCCCAAGCAAGGCCTACAAAGCCCAGTAGGTAAGGTGACTCGATTTGGCCGAAAACTTGCCCAGAAACGGATGAACAGTTCGGCTGCGTTTTTCCCCTTTTTCTTTTCTTGATTTCTCCTTCTATACTAAGAATTGATCAAGGAAATTTATATAGGGTTGAAGAGAATTGAGTGGTGAACAATTTGGGACAAGTTTCATGGCCGGAGATGGCCGGAATTGGGAGAAATCTCCGGTCAAAGTGGTCGGTTACTGTAGCACGGGTGAACAGTAATTTTCTGGGGGAAATTCTGATTTTTGGTGAATAGTAAAACCCAAAATCATTTTTATAGAAATTCGTCAAACTTTCGAGGTCCATAACTTCTTCATACGATGTCCGTTTCCGGTGAACCGAAATCCTACGAACTCGATTCGACGAGGTCTACAAATCTCGTGAAGAAAGTTTTCCCAAATTCTCAACGGATACAAAGTTACCTTAATTAACCTTGTGTAACTTATAATTACCACCGTAATTATCGTTTTACGACGAAAACCCCTAAAAATACGAAATCACACCATTTCACGACCTATTTTATAAAAATAGTATCGAAATTTTCGGGGTATTACAGTCTACCCTCCTTAAGGAAATTTCGTCCCGAAATTTGGACGCAGAGTACACCCAAGGTTATCACACTTCAATTCCAAATCTCAGAATTTATTTCATTAATAACCGGGTAGTACACATCAAACCACAACACAACCACAACTTGGTTCTCACAACCTGAAATTCAAATCCCAGAATTTATTTAATAATAAACCGGGTACTACACAACCACACATAAAGTAAAGAAACTGAAGTTACAGTTCGCACACACTGCTATTACAACTTCTAAAATGCCTCACAGGGCTTACACTACCAGAAGCCATCCTTAAACCTCCAATAGTGACTTCGTGGATAAGAGGCCGGATGTCTCGGAATTCCATACATCATAAGCTGATAGAAATATGCTGCCTCCACGAAACACTTGCAAGTGTCGCAACATTCTCTAGCTGCATGCCTATCTCCATCCACGTCCCACATGTCCTGGCCAAAAGGACGCCAAAAACTTGACTCACCGCAAGTAAGACATTTACCGGCGGGCAGGAAAGCAGTAGTCGACGGAAAATACAATAACAGATGCTCATGACAAAACTCGGCCTGATGCATCATCCGCTCGACTTCTTCTCTACAGTAGTAGATGTTCCATCCGCTTCTCCACCAGACGAGAGCTTCACACAGGCGCTGCACCATTTTCTGCTGCTCGGCTCGTGGTCCCAAAATCATCCTTATCATACACGCTGCATAAAATGCAACATGATGACCGACCACCAAACTGGGACGTGCGCCATAAAATGTTCCTGGTTTGCATGCCGCATCGAAGTACTCCAGGGCTAAAGGTATGTTCGCTGCCTCCACGAGTACTCGTATTCCCATTCGGAACAGAGACTCCGGGTTCTTCGCTTCCCAGCAACGATTTGCGAAGATACGCACTTGCAGATCCGCTTCTATAGAACCAGTGGGTCTGGATCCACCATCGAATCCATCCATGTCGATCGCTGCCAAAGTAGACCAGCTATCGGCATACTCCTTGAAGGTCTTCGAGACACAACGGAGTTCCATTGTGCTCTGCAGGGATGCGGTAGCAACCAACTGGAATATGTACTTCCAGATCTCCACCGGAAGTTCACTCCAATCAGTATTCTTTGATCTCTTACTGCACTCTCCTTTGCTCACCATTTTGCAAATTCTAGTAGATGTGTTTGTTTGAAATCAGATATGAGTTAAGTAACACAGCTCCTTATCCTATGTATTTAAACACAACTTTCCACCGTAAGGGAAATCTTTCTTTAATGTAAGTGCGGTGCACTCAACAACCCACTAAGAATAATTATTGCTCATATCTGTCTCAATTACTCAAAAGTATCGCCCACGATGCAAGATTCCACAAGATTTAAATCAACAAAATCTCAGTTTTCCACTAACGTCGATCATAATGGCTCTTTACTTTAACTTTCGCATAATTAATTCCTCAAAAGATGCGAGGTCTCACAAGAGTGGAACTGTATGTGGAAAATCCATGCATCGGGGAAAAGAAATCTTCCACGATCTCCAAGGGCTCCGACAATTAGCTGTAAATCAGCCACTCACTTTTGCTTTTGAAATTTTCAAATCCTCCACCAACAATAAATATACACCTTACGCATCCACTAACAGATACTTTCCATTAGTGCCATAACCTCCTTTCTCTTTCAAAGAGAACTTCTTCACCCCACTTCTCAGAAATTTACACCAACTCAAACATGTCACGCAAAGTGAATTCGTTCAGTGAATTACTTCAATCTGATCCCTCTGAAAGCCAATTTTTTGAGGGTTTAGATGAAATAATTTCACCAGCAATAGAATTCAACAACGATATCGACATGCTAGACATGCTTCTAGCAGAAGACGAAGCCATTGAAGTAGCCCCAAGTCCACAAGTATCATCTCCACAAGCTGAACCTGGTCCATCCCAACGTATTCCACTGAGGAAGAGCTTCACCAAATACCAAGTCCAAGCATTGAAGGACTTCGTCGAGGCTTTTCCACAGCCAACTGTTCAACAGCGACAAGATTTGGGTGACCAAATAAGGTTAACGTTTGCACAAGTCTCTGCCTGGGTGATAAAGCATCGACCCCGAACGCCTGCCCAAACAACTCGTCAACAAAATTTTCTGCTGAGACAGAAAATCAATGAGCTTCAAGCTCAACTTAGTCAGTACCAAGCTGCATTCAGCCGAATCAACTGCAACCATTGTGGAAATCGAGTCACTCCCAATAGTGAGCTACTAAAAGGGATTGAAGAGACTACCCCACAACCTCAGACTCTTCCAATTCCTGCAGTCATCGGTCCAAGGGAAAAGTCTCACATGAGGAGGGATATTCAAAAGTGTATGTCGATCCCACATCACTCTTCTTCTACACAACAACCATCAGACAAAATCAACCGTTCAGAACCTGAAGAAGCATCTGCCGTGGCAGAAGCATCTGTCGTGGCAGACACAACTAAGATTTCTGAAATCATTGTGTCGGTCAGAGATGAGCTAATCATCATGGCATCTGCTGCTGCGCCACTGTGGATCTCTGCACTCAAATCCAGCTCTGTCACGCTTCATGAGTTCCTGAATGAAGCAGAGTACAAGAGAATCTTCACTAACGGTATTGATCTTACTCCCACTAACTTCCAAACTGAAGCTTCTCGCTACACAGCCACTGTTCCCCTCAGTCCTGTCGTACTCGTGAATCTCTTCATGGATGTGGACCAATGGTCCACCATATTCGGTAGCATCATTTCAAGGGCGAGTATCCTTGATGTCTTGTCATCAGGGACTACTGAAAGCTACCACGACACCATCCAAGTCATGACTGCTGAATTCCAGGTGACCAGTCCATCTGTCTCCACTCGTGTAACTCACTTTGTTCGTTATTGCCAACGACAAACAGAACAAAGTTGGGCAATAATTGACGTCTCTGTGGACGGTTTAAGCTCAAATCTGGGTCCACACCCAAGATCTCAATGCAAGAAGCGTCCATCCGGATGCTTAATCCAAGATTTGTTCAACGGCAGCTCTCGTGTCGTATGGGTGGAACATGTTGATGTACAGGATCAAATCATGCACCAAACATACCGAACGCTAGTGGAGTCAGGCTTAGCCTTTGGAGCAAGGCGATGGGTAGAAATACTTCAGAGGCAAGCGGAAAGGTTAAATTATTCCGCGGCTGACACTTATCCACCTCAAGACTTTTGTGTCATACCATCTGTGGAAGGAAGAAGAAACATGTTGCAGATGGCATGCAGAATAGTGACAGACTTTTGCACAGACATCGGCAACTCTACTGCTCATGAATGGAAGGTAGCTGAACAAACCAAGTTCAGGGGTTCAGGGATAAGAGTCTCCACCAACAAAATCTGGAACAGGCTGAATAAGCCTCATGGTCTCACTCGATCTGCATCTGCAATAATCCAGCATCATGTCTCTCACAGAAAGCTCTTTGACTTCTTCATTGACGTACAAACTCGGAACCAGTGGGACCACCTAGCATTGGAAAAAGAAGTACAGGAGATTGCACATATCACAACTGGTCATGATCCACGCAATTGTGTCTCCTTGTTGCAAATGCACAACACCTATATACTCCAAGAAAGTTGTACTGATTCAACAGGGTCATACGTGATTTATGCCCCTATTAGTCAGTCAACGGTGCAGAAGTTAATAGGCGGTTGTGAGTTAGGTACAATTGTATTCCTAACTTCAGGTTTTTCAATTCTACCAGATATGCCTACTGCTGGAAGAACAGAAGGGATCTCAGACAATCCATACATTGGTTGTCTAATAACGGTAGCAACACAGATCTCTACTGAGCTGCTGAAGAACAAGAAAGGATCAGTGGATCAAGTCTGTCGTTTGATCCAAGGTACGGTTGAGAGAATTAGAAATGTAGCCATGTAAGACTATCAATTTCGGAATTGTAATTTGTACTTTATATTCTTAACAACACAACAGCACTGAAGAGCACATGATGGGGATCCGCCGCGGTCAGGCCATCACTCGATAAATACTGTGCGTAATTAAGCATACGAAGTAACCATTACTTGAATGAATCTAAGAACCTAACGTCAAACCCTAAACCGATCCTAAGCTCTAAACCCTAACTTCACTTCACAATTCTAAAACTCGTTTCATCTCCGTAGAGCGTTCCATTGCTCAATCACTTCCTTAGAGCATTGTTTTGCTCTGATACCAATCTGTCACGCCCCGATTTTCCAATCAATTAATAAGGCATTTTGCCCTTAATTACAAACCATTCGGGAACGTGACGACATGGAATATCAAATACAAATATGCACAAGAATTTTTTTTTCCTTTTAATTCAAGTACAACAACACATACTCCATGCCCAACGTATGTAAATGTTGACCCGTTCTTTAGAGTCAAACATTACATACCATAAATTACATAATAAATTGATGTTACAAAATATTAAGTAATTAATCCAACAGAGTTTATCACAAACAGCGGAAGTCTATAAACCAACAAATGTATGCAGCCTTGCTTACTCCTGGTTATCCTAACCTGCAGGTATAACCCCTACACCGTGGAATAGTGTACCGGGTTATATCAACAAACCCGGTCAGCTTATGAAGCCGGTATGAGTGATCTAAGTTTACTCACCCTAAAACGTTTAACAAAAATATACATATATATATTTTGTTTAAAACAATATATATGTAATTTATATTCTTCAAATATAATTCCAATCCCGAAAATTCATATTATAGAATATACTGAACCTACGCGTCCCATACCACGTATTTTAACCCCACACGTCCCATAAACGTGTATGTTAATCCCAGGGTAATTCAGAATATTAAACAATATAAACCTTCCCCAAAATCGTTTCCCAAAATTATGATTTCTTTCTTTTTAAGAAAAGTAAATCCTCATAATAATTACTTCAATTTTTAAAGAAGTAAAAACTTCTAAATACAATTCAATAATTCTCCAAGAATTGTAATTCAATAAATCAATGCTTCAATTATTTAAGAAGCAAATTCATATCATACTCACACAAAACCACAATCAACTTCAAATGATTAAAAGCGAGAATATCATTTTTCTTCTCCTTTTAATACATCAAGATAAAGCGAGAATACCATTTTTCTTCTCCTTTATTACATAAAGTATTCATCTTTGTTTTCAATGAATACATGGCTACACAGTCTAGAACTCTAACATTCACCTTCTGGCTACACAGTCTAAAGCTCTAACCTTCACCATTGGCTACACAGTCTAGAGCTCTAACCTTCACCCATTGGCTACACAGTCTAAAGCTCTAACCTTCACCCATTGGCTACAAAAACATTCGAGTAGGCAAACACAATATCATAATTTTTGAAATATTGTTTCCCACAAAATCCACCAATTAAAACAATAAAATGAATACTTTCAAATATTGTTTTAACACAAAATCACACATGCTGATATATCAAATTAAAACTGTATTTAATTTATATATAGCAAAATCATTTAAATAAATATAATTATTTATTTTCGCAAACAACACCATATGAATTAATATTCATATATAAAATATCGTGAGATTCACTCACTTCTAATTCCTGCTGCGTCTTCAAATAATACCCGGGAATCGACAAAGCTAGCCAAATGCTTCATGATTCCAAAATACCTATGAACATGCAATTTTCCACTTAGCATATCATAGTTTCCAAATTGATGATTCTAAAATCCAATCACTTCAAATATTCCTCAAATGTCTCTTAGACATCAATAACCATAATTCGGGACAGTTTGACCAAAAGTCAACCGTCGGTCAACGTGGGTCCCACGTCTACTATTCATCAACGGGTCCCACACGAAATCCAAAACTTCCAAAATCCAACAGCATGCTTATTTCTAGCATTCTAACATCATATCCAAAATTGGTGATGATCCAACGGTCGGATCATCACGGATCTAACGATCCATAACTATCGCTTAATTGATCATTGATCAAACGACCGAATTTCACAAAAGTGTAAACACGAAAGTTGTTCGTATCGACGAACCAAGCCAAACGGAGCAAAGAACTGCTCCTGGACCGGTCGGACGCGCCGCCGACGCGCCGCCACCGACGGTGGCCAGCCGCCGGACAAAAGTTGTCTGATTGCTATGAAATTTTAACAGCATGTTCTACACATTACCAGAAACAACTTTCATAACTACCACAAGGGACAATTCAAAGTAAAAAGTCTCGAATTTACCTCGATAGTTCCAAAACCCTAGGATTTCAAATCCAAAATTCTCCTTCGTCCGAACTCCGATTGAAGCGTACTTTATGTTGTTAGAAAGCCCCAAGCAAGGCCTACAAAGCCCAGTAGGTAAGGTGACTCGATTTGGCCGAAAACTTGCCCAAAAACGGATGAACAGTTCGGCTGCGTTTTTCCCCTTTTTCTTTTCTTGATTTCTCCTTCTATACTAAGAATTGATCAAGGAAATTTATATAGGGTTGAAGAGAATTGAGTGGTGAACAATTTGGGACAAGTTTCATGGTCGGAGATGGCCGGAATTGGGAGAAATCGCCGGTCAAAGTGGTCGGTTACTGTAGCATGGGTGAACAGTAATTTTCTGGGGGAAATTCTGATTTTTGGTGAATAGTAAAACCCAAAATCATTTTTATAGAAATTCGTCAAACTTTCGAGGTCCATAACTTCTTCATACGATGTCCGTTTCCGGTGAACCGAAATCCTATGAACTCGATTCGACGAGGTCTACAAATCTCGTGAAGAAAGTTTTCCCAAATTCTCAACGGATACAAAGTTACCTTAATTAACCTTGTGTAACTTATAATTACCACCGTAATTATCGTTTTACGACGAAAACCCCTAAAAATACGAAATCACACCATTTCACTTCAAATTTCACGACCTATTTTATAAAAATAGTATCGAAATTTTCGGGGTATTACAAGCAATACCCCTATACTTTTCAATTTCATTAGTTTAGTCCCTCCGTCGGTCAAACTTAACGGTTTGACCGTTAAGTGATGACGTGGCATGTCCAGTCAGCTCTGATGCTGACGTGGCATGCCCAGTCATCACTTTTTATTATTTTTTATATTTTTTATTTTTTATTTTTTATTTTTTTTATTTTTTTATTTTTTAGAACAAGAGAGGGTTATTTTTTAATTTTTTATGGTTTTTTATTATTTTCTTATTTTTTAGAACAAGAGAGGGTTATTTTTTTATTTTTTATGCTTTTTTATTATTTTCTTATTTTTTTAGAACAAGAGAGGGTTATTTTTTTTATTTTTTTTTCTAAAAGATAATCAAATAATTTCACTCATACTCCCATGCGGTGACGTAAGGTTTGATTAATGTTTTAATTTAACAAAATATATTTTGTCTATAATATTT
This sequence comes from Rubus parviflorus, assembly GCA_029955375.1. Taxonomy (NCBI): domain Eukaryota; kingdom Viridiplantae; phylum Streptophyta; class Magnoliopsida; order Rosales; family Rosaceae; genus Rubus; species Rubus parviflorus. Next base: position 961,656 of record JARGGL010000015.1, on the reverse strand, counting down.
AGGTTTGGGTTCAAAGTATATATATATAAAAAGTTTACAAAATATTCATGGTTTGTTGTTTAGTCCAAGTGGTTCACTCATACCCCCATGTAGTGACTTGAACCCAAGACCTTGATTTTGGGTAGTGAGTGCTCAAACACTGAGCTAACATCACTCGAACTCAGTCATAACTTGATTGTCATGTGGCAATCATGGACCCCTTTGCTGACGTGTCACGTTCTCATTGGTCAAGTGGGATCCACATAAAATGCCCAACAAAAATATTTGAAAATCCTTGCATCAGGTAGGGTTCGAAACTCCAACCTCTTGGTTGGAGGCTTGATGCTCAACCACTTAGACTAAGCAACAAACCATGAATATTTTGTAAAATTTATATATATACTTTGAACCCAAACCTAAATATTATAGACAATATATTTTGTTAAATTAAAACATTAACCAAACCTTACGTCACCACATGGGAGTATGAGTGAAATCATTTTATCCTCTTTTAGAAAAAAAAAAATAACTCTCTCTTGTTCTAAAAAATAAAAAAATAAAAAACCATAAAAAATAAAAAAATAACCCTCCCTTGTTCTAAAAAATAAAAAAATAAAAAAATAAAAAATAACCCTCCCTTGTTCTAAAAAAAAAATAAAAAAAATAAAAAAATAAAAAAAATAAAAAATAAAAAAATAAAAAACAAAAAATATAAAAAATAATAAAAAGTGATGACTGGGCATGCCACGTCAGCATCAGAGCTGACTGGACATGCCACGTCATCACTTAACGGTCAAACCGTTAAGTTTGACCGACGGAGAGACTAAACTGATGAAATTGAAAAGTATAGGGGTATTGCTGATCAAATTGAAAGTGCAGGGACTAACATGATGTTTGGTGTAAAGTTCAGGGGAGTAAACTGAATTTAATCCTTTATTCATTCATTCATACCTCTCAATTTGACATTTGGACCTCTCTATTTACTTTTTACCACTAAATGTCCTCTTTTACCTTATTTTTATTTCTGTTCACACCTTAAACTCCATCTATCCACCTCCATTGAGACAAGTCATGGGTGGCGTTCTCACCACCAAAGGAACGAAAAACATGTTGCATCTAAAAACAAGGGTGATGATTTTGGCACTCAACTTTGCCATATATTTTACCACGTACTTGCGCTCCACTTTTATGTAGTTAATTAAAAGTGTAGTGTAAGTGATAAAGTAGAGTGTCAAAATCACTTTCCAAAAGAAATTATATGTTTTCACATGAAAAAATATTTTATGTATGAAAATAAAATTTTAACATGCAACATCTAATCTTCGATCCACAAATATATGAAGAAAGTAGCAGTAATTCTAAAAGCAAGGTATAATCAACGTAGATGACCTAAATTTCAAAAGCTAAGTCATCTAATGGGAGTATCAGTTCTAAGGCTTGCATATGCCAAATTGGACTCCTATTTCTCCAAATTACATTGGCTTTCACGTTCTTTTCCTAAGCGGCTGGGTTGCAATTTTGTTTTTCTGAAATATAGGAGGTGGTCCAAGTACCAAAATGAGATGTATGAATAGAACCACTCTTTTATGGTTTTATTTTTCTGAAATTATATAATGTTCATTACCTAATGCTTTTATTGTTTCGATTTGATTATATATCAATCTATGTGTGCCTATAGCAAGATCATGTTGGTCAATTGGTTTATAAATGAAGTTGTTGACCCTTTTTTCTAGTTTTGATTCTTAGATATATAAAACAGTGCTCTCTAGAATTGTGGTGATGAATTTAGGTTTAGGTTTCTTTGATGGATAGCCCCGTCTGTTAGTCTCTCTCAATTCTAGAGAAGATGATGTTTATAAGGAAGGGTTTTGTTTTGGTCGTGTGTTTATTTCTGATAATATTTTTATTTTAGCACTACTTTTATAAAAGTTTGTTATGAATTTTTTTATTAGAAATAAAATAGTTATGGATGAACATGACTTCTCCACTCCGGAGCTCCTTACTTTTTAAAGTATGGAGTTTTGATCTCAGTCATCAGATGAGATCATTTAAACGGATCTAAGCCTAAAAACGCTTTTCAAATTTGGTAAAAGCGTCACTTTTCAAGTGCTTCAAAGACTCACCTAAGACACATATTTTTTTATATTTATAATTAAATTTTTCAATTAATTCAAAAACAATTTGGGTCTTAGAAAAACAATCCAAAACATGCCCTAAGACCACTAATATCAAGCCTTATTTGAAGCCAACAAGCATCCCTTTTTATATCGGTTATTACAGAGATACGATTTATAATTATTTTGTTTTTGGTAATTATATATTTGACAGATGAATCGATGGAAGATAATTTTTTCTGACCGGAGAAAGTGAGTCATTGTAATTATGATTTTCAATTTTGGGTGGTTGTCGAGAGCAGGCTAGGCTTCTGGATGGATCAGTACGTTATGGCACAGCAAGGTAGCATTTAATAAGACTTGACCCAATACTTGCTTATTAATTGGGATGCATGCAAGATCCATCAGCTTCGGTACCCGCAAAATGTGATATTAAATTTGCCCGAGACTAGCTAGCTATTATTATTATTTATTTCTTTTGGTTTTCTTGGTCTGACACTAGCTCTATAGTTAGTCTATATATGTAGTGGCCTGGCAACGTCCTTCTTACAATTCCAAACTCGATCATCAACTTAGTTTTATCGATCTCATACAAATTAAGTTGATCGATAAATATACCTATCTTAGATAGTTGGTAGTACAGCAACTAAGCAATATTTGATCGATACATAGCTACATATGGGGGGGCTTGTGGTGAGTGTTGTGATGACGCCCTTTGTACATTTCTGGGGGAGGCAATGGAATTTGCTAGACATACTCACAGCGGCTACTTTTCTGATCCTCCATGGCCTCTGTTTGTTTGCACCGTTTCACTTCACCTGGGCTGCGTTTTGGGTAGCCGCCGCACTCACCATTATCACTGGTTTGGGAGTCACTATGGGTTTCCACAGAAACCTTGCGCACAAGAGCTTCCGGATCCCCAAATGGCTCGAGTACTTTCTTGCCTATTTTGGGGTTCTAGCACTTCAGGTATGTATATATTTACTACGTACATACATATACGCGGTATTGACTTTTGACTTTTTTTTTTGTTCATTCTTTTTCTAGACAAATTAAAGGAATGTGTTTGTGTTGAACGCGATGGTTTATTTACAGGGAAGTCCGATCGAATGGGTGAGCACACACCGATACCATCACCAGTTTACAGACACAGAGAAAGACCCTCACACCCCCTTAAAAGGTTTCTGGTTTAGTCATATGGGTTGGATCCTTGATAGCACTTCTCGATTTCAAAAAGTAAGTAGTAATTAATTACTTTGATCCATGTTTAATGAAGTTGTAATAATTAATTTATGTTATGAGTATGTTTTGGTGGCAGTATGGAGGACTGAAGAACGTTGAGGATATGAAAAAGCAGTGGTTCTATAGGTTTCTTCATCAGACTTTCCTCGTACATATATTTGTTTTTGGAGCTTTGCTGTATGCCGTCGGTGGACTTCCCTTCTTCATTTGGGGAATGGTACTGTATATCCCTGAATATATATTATAATTATTCTATCTTAATTATATTTTTTTTAGCAATCTCTATCTTAATTATATATATAGGGGTAGATTGTGGTACAGTTATGTATGTCATACCTCTATTTACAATTTTTTAAAACAAAAAATTACATTTTTTTTGAATCAAAATTACTACATTGACAACAAAGTTACCACATTCGTTTTACACTATTTAACAAGGTCGTAGATAGAGTAATTACATCTAATAGAACAAAGGTTACACAAAAAAAGACTCTCGTTACCACAATGACAACAGAGTTTGTTGTTATATCTGTAAGTGGAAGTATTACATACATCTTAATATTGTAGAATTTCATATATATATTTTGATTAATGAATGAACGCAGGGAGTGAGGATGGTGTATGTTTTCCACGGCACTTTGCTAGTAAATTCGGCTGGTCACATCTGGGGAAAACAAGTCTGGAACACCGGGGACATGTCAAAGAACAACTGGTACTATTAATTGTATTTATATATGTTGGATCTACGTACCAATAAATAAATAAATCAGTAATATTGGAATTATAATGAATGAATGAATGAATAGGTTGTTGGGATGGATTGCACTGGGAGAAGGGTGGCACAACAACCACCATGCATTCGAATACTCAGCTCGACAAGGCCTGGAATGGTGGCAAGTAGACTTGACTTGGTATGTTATCAGAGCTCTTCAGGCCATTGGGTTGGCCACTGACGTCAAAGCTCCAACTGATTCTCAGAAGCGTCGCAAAGCCTTGAAGCAACCAATACCATTGAATTGATCCATCCAACGTAACATATATAGGGTTCATGGTCGATACAAATTAATTATGCCACGCATGCAATTAATTATATATCTTCATGCAATAATCATTTACGTACGTGGTCCATGTTTATGTATGGTCATTTTCTATATACATATATGGGTTTTGAAATACTTTTAAGAAACTTCTGTCCATCTCTAGCTAGCTGCTTAATTATTGTGAGTATATATTGGACGCTCATGATTAATTATTAGATCTAGCTATCTCTATCTATCTATCCAGTCACTTTCAAGTGTGGACGTCCATATTGTATTAAAATGAGAATATCCTTATCCGGAACAATTGGCAACATAACTCAATAATCGAAACCGCTCATCGTTTAGATTTATTTTCAAAAATTATCCTTGCAAAAAATCAGCCGAATTGAAAATTATTTGGTCATATGTTTGTTGTATAGTTTACAGACAAATACAGTCCGTCAGATAAAGCTGAAACGATGAATGTGGTAATCAAATTAATGGCTAAATAATTTGAAATTTGAAATTTTTTTTTTATCAAAATGATCCTTGAAGGATGACCTAAAATATAGACGGTTATGATAATTAGTTTGCACGTTAGGATGAAGATGTTCGCATTTTAATACAATGTGGACATCCCACACGTGAAAAAGACTCTTTATCTATCTAGCTTTAATTGAGTTGAGAATAAAAACATGAACTTGCTTAATTGTCTAAGTCTAATTAAACACGATCTACCAACAACAAAAAAAACAAGAATAAGCTATTCAATGTGGTTAGTGTGTACAGTGGTTTGACACAAAGTTTGTTTTTGAAAAGATCTTGGGTTCGACTCTCTTAGGATACCTGGGTGGAGTGGGGTGGGTTGAGAGTGTGTATCTGTTTAAAAAGGAAAATAAAAAGACAAGAACAACCTAAATCAAAGAAAGAAAAAGAACAGCCTCTATCTGAATTAAGAGAACAAGAGCTCAACGGCGCCGGAGAAAAAGCTGGAATTAATAACCTCCGACGACACCGAATAGACCAAAACATGCACGTAGCTAGTACTGTTGAGGTCCACTTCATTAATAAAGACGTGGTCGACATGCACGTTCATCAGTACATGATATGGGCGGGGTTGGTGTGCAACTTTAATTACTAATCGATTAATTAACTATTGGGTCCATGCAGTGTAACACTGGAAGGACGTAGATGATAATTAATGGGGACTGAAAATTAAAGTATTAGTAAAGAACCTGCAAAAGTACAAAAAAGAGATGGGGAGCCAAAGACCAAACTCAACCCAACACAAACGTAAGAGGAGACAAATCCTCTGTACAAACCAAGGAAGCATGAAAAGAAAATAAAAATATAAATCTATAGGCAGCCAACGTAAGATGACGACCATAGAGACCTGCAAAGAAATTAAGCAGGCAACCTAGCTTACCCACCACACAGAGCCATCATTAAGAGCACCATAGTTTGCGAGCCTATCAGCAAGAGAGTTGCGTTCCCTGTATATGTGAGAGATGCGGAAATGAATGGAACTAGTAATTTGCAGATAGTTAAACCAAGCAACCCGAAGCCTCCATGGAATTAGATGCAGGTGCTTGAAATAGTGAACCACAGGAGCATAGTCCGTTTCAAGCCAAAGGTAAGTCCAACTACGAGCCCAAGCGACACGCAAAGCCTCAATCACAGATTCACGTACAGCACGAACTTCAGCATCAATAACATAAGGAACAACTACCTTATGAGCAAAAGTACCACAGAAAAACCCATCAGTGTTACGAAAAACTCCACCAAAGCCTGCGCTATTAGGATCTCGAAAAGACCCATCAATATTGACCTTCAACCAACCCGCTGGAAGAGGTTGCCAACAAACCGGGATAAAGCGTGGCATGTTAGCCTTAATCAGCCATCTGTAGTGAATCACATGTATGCACAACTAACATATATATATATATATCATTCAAGGCATGCATACAAGACATAAACGACAATGAATTTGCTTAGACACAATGAAGTACGTACCTGATGAGGCCATTAGTACGATACTTAGTCTTCTATGATCCTCTCTTGTTTTGCTTCTATCTATGGGGTAAGATAAACTGTATAGCTAGTGAATAGAGAGGTCATAGGGACCTAGTATTTATAGGGATCGAGCTAGTACGATCCTTCCCATAAAAGGATTACGCACTTCATTATGCTAGATTCCCTAATCATGATTTCTGATATCTATTTCTTGGTTTCCAAGATATTTAGATCTCCTAAATATAATTGCAAGATTGACGATTGCCAAAAAGTTGGTAAGTATATTTAAGATCCGGGGTTGTCGTTCCAACGGAGATTGAAGGCCCTTCAACCCCTTGGCAAATAAGCAACCAAAGAAGATGCACAAATATGATGAGACAAGAGATGAAAAGAGTGGATGAGGCGTGTATATGACAATGTGTGTGTAGAGGTGTAGTGTTTTTGGGTTTTCGAAAGATAGTGCAAAGTAATGACAAACAACAATTAAAATGCAAGAAAGTATAAATGTGCAAATAAAGTAAGATAGGTGTTGGGGTTTTCGGGCAAACCCCAAGTCCAATGCAACCAATGATTCTCTAACACGAAACCATGCCAATGTGTCCACGAATCAAGCCCCGTATCCTAGCCATGTTATGGTTCTAGGACCGTGCTTACCTAAGGTATTCAAATGCCTTATTAGGGCCATCCGAACTCTCTAGGTGTCTTAGGGGATCCCTCTATGTTACCTAATACCGAATCCCCTAAAGTGCTTAAGAGGCGTAAAGTGTCGAAGCTTAGGGACTCAAACAAGCAACACATGCATAACCCACCATTCCACCGATGTTATCGATGTGGAGTGGATTCCTTCTAAGGTATTCCTAAGCCTTATTAGGGTCCTAGGGACTCTCCGCGGGAGGGTAGAAAGAAAGGAGGCGTAAAGCACATGAATTAAGGGTCATACATAGTGAAACATGCTCATCACACATATTGCCAATTGCCTAGAGAAGAGTAAAGTTGTCAAGCCATACACAACTCATACAAGATGGACCAAATGCATACCAAAGAGTGACAAATCTTCCAATACACATTCAATACATATGAAAATAGACAATACACATACCCATGAACCAACAAAGGCATTTATTCATAAATCAAAGCATCATGAAGTCACATTGGACTAGGGCACACAACCCTAGTCCCCAACAAGAGTAACTACTCACTAAGCATCATAGTATACATCATCAATTTACAAATATAAACTCTAAACATAAGGAAAAGAGAGAGTAGAGATGAGGGATGCTCAATAGATGCTCTCTTGCTCCTCCTTGGCTTTGATGATGGATCTTGATGACTTGGTGAGGACCCCAGCTGCCCAGGTGGTGGAGGATGTAGTAGATGTCGTGGTGATCAACTTTGGTGAAGGGTGGAGGCGGAAAAGAGGTGAGGAAGGTGGAGAAATGGTGGATCCCGTCGCCGGTCGACCGGTCGATAGGTAGTCGTCGACCGGTCGACGAACGAATCGTGGGCAAACCTAGATCTAAGGGAGAAGAGAGAAAAGGGAAAGGGAAAGTGATGGAGATGGGGGCAGCTGAATGGATGCCCTAATGAGGCAACAACTAGGGTATAAATAGGCAAAGGGAGGGAGAATGAAGGGTTAAGATGAGCTAAGGTTAGATCTAAGGGTTGGATGAATTAAATGAAGGGTAAAGAGATAAATCCTCATGTGAACAAAAGGAAGGAATAGTCAATGGGTGACCTCACCATTTCTAGTGTGGTCCTTAGCTGAAAATTAATTGCACAAGTGGATGAGTCACAAGGTTGACTTCGCCTTGACTTTGACCGCGACCCTCGACGTTGACCAAAGGTTGACTTTGACCAAACTTCCGGAATTCTTCTTGCGACTCCTTTCCGGGACTTCATGCTGACTCGTTGACGCTCCAAAGTCGGGGTTGACCACGAGTTGACTTTTGGTCCTTGGGTTGACTTTTCGTCTTTTAGCCAGAAATCCACAAAAGCTCCCAAATCGCATCCTTTCGCTCCCGATATCCGTCCGATGCTCGATTCACCTACAATGGTGCAAATCAAGGATTAGAGACACTAAACGGCCTTCGGATTAGCATTACTAAAGTGATTAGAGGCCTAATTTGTATGCAAATCGCATACGAATCACACCCCCACACTTAAGCTTTGCTTGTCCTCAAGCAAATAAAGAATCAACAATCCATATCACATTTAATTTTGCCTTAACAACCATATCCTCAAAGAGAGACCACTAAACCCCACATCAAGATTCAATCAAGCATATACTCAAACCTCATGATTTGCCAAGTGTTTAATATGTGTATCTAATGCATGCTTGGTGAAGTGTGTGCTAGCCATGGAATAATCAATCAAGAGCAATCAAATTAGCATATGTCGACAAGATTAACCACTAAACTCACATGATTCACTAAATATTTCCGCTCTTGTGTTTCGGGTTAAGTGTTTACTCTCAAGACATTACCAAAAGTAACGTCCCCATAAGCTTGCTCATTGACCAACTCTCCACTAATTAATTCACAACTTATTGGATCAAAAGGGCTTTCACATGGTTGTAATGGGGCCAAAGGTTAGGGGTTAGCATGAAATGAAAGGATGGATACACAAATATTCCAAGTATTTTACAAGATAACTCAAGGACTTTGAAACTCATTTTCTTTACAAACAATCCTAACTTTTATTCTCCTCCACCATTTATTCTAAAACAAACTCTATTTTTGGATTTTCTAACTTTCTATTTCTACTTTTCTCTTTCTTTTTCTCACAACTTTCTTTCCCATTTTGTATTTTCTTTTCTCTTGGGACTTTCTTTTTGAAACTTTATTTTTGTACACAACTTCTTTTTGATTTTCTCAACTCCTTTTCTTCTTTTGTATTTTGTTTTCTTTCCAACCTTTTTCTCCTTTACAAACACCTAAAATACTCTACCCCCACACTTGCTTTTCACAAACCCATAGAACACAAAGAACATGAGAAGTCACAAGTGTTGTCTTGATAATACTTGGAACAAGGAATGGTTAGTGTTTAAGCTCGAAACGTGGGTTAGATTTTAGTGGTTAAACAAAGAAAAAGCTAATGATGAATGAGGCTCAAAATGGGTTAGTCCTAATGGAAAGTGTTTAGAAGGATGAAGTTAATTTGGCCATGGTGCTTATCTAGTGCCTTAATCATTTCCAATTCATCGCAAATTAACACGTAGTCTCAAGCGGTCTTTGAGCAAGTTCTAGGTCTCGTAAACTAGTGGAATGCACACACATGAAGAACAAGGATGTATGAATGATGCATACATATCAATGAGGCTCAAAATCTCACCATATAAGGGTATATGCATGTCAATACATCGTCTAGATATGCTTTTCTAACCACAAGTGACTAATCAACATGGCAAAGTGCATAAGTGTCAAGCAATCATCAATTACACATATTAACCACAAGGCAACTCAATGATTTCTAAGCACATGCTCAATATCCTCCTAATTAGCAACTTAGTAGGCTCACAATCATCATTGGGGTTGAAAAGGACAATCAAAACACACACAAAACCTTCAAAGTTCCAAAATCCAAAATTCTACACTTAAGCACCTGTCGACCGGTCGACGCAAGGGTCAACCGTTCGACCACAACTCCCTGGACGAGTGTCGACCGTTCGTGAAAACTTTGAAAAATTTGAAAAATTTTGGTGGTTCGAAAATGTGAAATCATTTTAGTTTGGCCCAACCTCACCCCCACACTTAAAACCAACATTGTCCTCAATGTTGTGAGGTATTTAAAAGTGCAAAGCAAATTGGTAAAAGTGAAGAAGCAAAGTCGGGCGAATGCACACATACAAAATATAGCATACGGATGATAGAGTAAGAAAAACCCCCTTTGTAGACTCCCTTAGCGAGCCGAGAAACCACAAATAGACACCAACCTCAGGGCACAAGGCCCTGACTTCCATACGTTTGCTCCTCGGGTGCCAAATGAATTAGAAAGTGTGATTGCATTGGGATCATTTGAAAACAGGGGACAGCAGCAACACAGCAGCGACCTTCTCCCAAAGATTTGGGCATAGCTCCAAGAATAGGCCTCCAAGTTGAGTGATTTCAGTGGCATTGGAAAGTAGACTCCAATAGCTTTAGTTTGGCCACTAGAAACTCAGAAATAGCCTTCCGGACATGCAATGAAGAACCGGTCAAAGTGACCCTTCAGAAAGTCAAACTGCAGTGAGCACTCCTCCTTCAAACAAACATTGCAGTAGATCCAACGGTCTATTCAGAGAGAAATTTGAACTGAAAACAGAGGACTCATAGAAGAAGCTTCTCCAACTTGTTTCAGTAAATTCCAACGGACAGATGTGGAGAAAACGGCCTCCAAAGTTACTATTCTGCCCAGGCCTCTCTTGAACAAATGCTAATCAACACTTCTCGGGTTTCTTCCTCCAAGAACGTGATCCAAAGATCGATAAAAGGCATGAAACACCACTTAGCCCGGTGGCTAAGGTGTTCATCTTCACTTAACAATGAAGCACAAAAGCTCTCATGGTGAAGGAAAGCTCATCAACGGTTGTTTGCTAGACCTCCCCCAAAGTGATGGTGCACAGTAAATCAACTCTGACCTCTTCCCTTTGCAAGGGACATAACTCCATGAGTAGGAACTGGATTGGAGTAACTTCAAGAAGCATTTTAAAGTAGACTCAAAATGCTTCAAGTTGGCAACTTGAAACTCCCCTAGGTCCCTCTGGAAGACTGAACATGAACCGGTCAAATTGAAAGCTGGGATAGCCAATTCCAGCTCTGAGTACCACTCCTTTGGGACTGCAAATCCGGAGATCCAACGGCTGGAACTCAATGAAATTTTAACAAGAACAGTAGACACACAGAGGAAGCTGTCATACAAATTGCAGCTCAATCCAGCGGTGGAGATGAGATAAAACTGCTTCCAAAGTGGACTGTTCTTCCCAGGCAGATTCTGGAAATCAAACAAAACAACACAAAAATGAATTCACTTCACCGAAATGTCCATCCTACATCTCCCAACTTCCCATAAGCTCTTTATTCAAAACAAAACAAACTAAACATAGATAAAGATATCACACAAAACAAAAAGAATAGTGCAAGAAACTCGGTTACCGATTACCAAGGGATAAAGGTTGAACCTCAATCCCCGGCAACGGCGCCATTTGACGATTGCCAAAAAGTTGGTAAGTATATTTAAGATCCGGGGTTGTCGTTCTAACGGAGATTGAAGGCCCTTCAACCCCTTGGCAAATAAGCAACCAAAGAAGATGCACAAATATGATGAGACAAGAGATGAAAAGAGTGGATGAGGCGTGTATATGACAATGTGTGTGTAGAGGTGTAGTGTTTTTGGGTTTTCGAAAGATAGTGCAAAGTAATGACAAACAACAATTAAAATGCAAGAAAGTATAAATGTGCAAATAAAGTAAGATAGGTGTTGGGGTTTTCGGGCAAACCCCAAGTCCAATGCAACCAATGATTCTCTAACACGAAACCATGCCAATGTGTCCACGAATCAAGCCCCGTATCCTAGCCATGTTATGGTTCTAGGACCGTGCTTACCTAAGGTATTCAAATGCCTTATTAGGGCCATCCGAACTCTCTAGGTGTCTTAGGGGATCCCTCTATGTTACCTAATACCGAATCCCCTAAAGTGCTTAAGAGGCGTAAAGTGTCGAAGCTTAGGGACTCAAACAAGCAACACATGCATAACCCACCATTCCACCGATGTTATCGATGTGGAGTGGATTCCTTCTAAGGTATTCCTAAGCCTTATTAGGGTCCTAGGGACTCTCCGCGGGAGGGTAGAAAGAAAGGAGGCGTAAAGCACATGAATTAAGGGTCATACATAGTGAAACATGCTCATCACACATATTGCCAATTGCCTAGAGAAGAGTAAAGTTGTCAAGCCATACACAACTCATACAAGATGGACCAAATGCATACCAAAGAGTGACAAATCTTCCAATACACATTCAATACATATGAAAATAGACAATACACATACCCATGAACCAACAAAGGCATTTATTCATAAATCAAAGCATCATGAAGTCACATTGGACTAGGGCACACAACCCTAGTCCCCAACAAGAGTAACTACTCACTAAGCATCATAGTATACATCATCAATTTACAAATATAAACTCTAAACATAAGGAAAAGAGAGAGTAGAGATGAGGGATGCTCAATAGATGCTCTCTTGCTCCTCCTTGGCTTTGATGATGGATCTTGATGACTTGGTGAGGACCCCAGCTGCTCAGGTGGTGGAGGATGTAGTAGACGTCGTGGTGATCAACTTTGGTGAAGGGTGGAGGCGGAAAAGAGATGGGGGCAGCTGAATGGATGCCCTAATGAGGCAACAACTAGGGTATAAATAGGCAAAGGGAGGGAGAATGAAGGGTTAAGATGAGCTAAGGTTAGATCTAAGGGTTGGATGAATTAAATGAAGGGTAAGGAGGTAAATCCTCATGTGAACAAAAGGAAGGAATAGTCAATGGGTGACCTCACCATTTCTAGTGTGGTCCTTAGCTGAAAATTAATTGCACAAGTGGATGAGTCACAAGGTTGACTTCGCCTTGACTTTGACCGCGACCCTCGGCGTTGACCAAAGGTTGACTTTGACCAAACTTCCGGAATTCTTCTTGCGACTCCTTTCCGGGACTTCATGCTGACTCGTTGACGCTCCAAAGTCGGGGTTGACCACGAGTTGACTTTTGGTCCTTGGGTTGACTTTTCGTCCTTTAGCCGGAAATCCACAAAAGCTCCCAAATCGCATCCTTTCGCTCCCGATATCCGTCCGATGCTCGATTCACCTACAATGGTGCAAATCAAGGATTAGAGACACTAAACGGCCTTCGGATTAGCATTACTAAAGTGATTAGAGGCCTAATTTGTATGCAAATCGCATACGAATCAAAGATTCACTAAGCAATTATATTTATTCAAGGATTTAGAACTTCCTAATGTCTCAAATAACTTAAACTATAAGCCACATTTAATGTTGTACTTAATATAATCTTGTAATATGTTCAAATAATCTTACAATCTCTCACTTGAACAATTACAAGCTTATACAACCTGGAGCTGTGATTACAGTTACGTTATTTACTTAAGTGTGCACCTGAGACAAAAAAGAGTTCAAAAGATCAAATCAAATCTCTGTCAATCCAATATCACAACGAAGAACTGCAGAAAAGATTTGTGCTTGAAAACACAGCTACTCTGCAACTACGAATCATTGCAATCATGGAAAACATGAGACACAAAGATATCAATTAATGTATGCAGAAACTTTTTGTGAATCCAAACTTAATATTTCTTTTTTTTTTATCAGACAAACTTAATATTTCTGTACACGGTCCTCTTAATGGTTCCATATGCTTGAACCTTCAACACACAGTTATTTAACCACTGTATTTAATGTGCTTCACAGAAAAATATTTGATCTAAAGCAACTGATTTGCTGAAAATGTATACAATCACAAAAGTTGCAAAAAACAGATCAATTAGATAGAAAATAAATCATAGTGCTGCAGCAAGATAAAATTAATTACTGAATCCATGGAAAAATTGAATTTTATTTAGGCAACAAAACTCACAGAATAAAACCTTAAAGAGATCTCAAATTACTGAAGTTTAAAAATGAAGATGACTTAAAAGAAAAAGTTTCAGCTATGCTTAATGAACAATTGACTCCCACGGATTCTAGCTACACTCCCACTAAACTCAAGCATCCAGAGTAGACAAAATTCCTATGTTTTCAGCGTGTGTTTGAAAAGCTGAAATGCTCAACGGCTTGGTGAAAGGATCTGCCAATTGATGCAGAGTGTTAATCTTGACAATGGCAAGTTCATTGTGTTTGACCTTTTCTCTAACGCTGTAATACTTCAAATCTATATGCTTGGAGTTGGTGGATCTCTTGTTATTCTTTGTGAAATAAACAGCAGCTGAATTGTCACAGTGAATTTTCAAGGGTCTGGACACAATGGTGTCAACAAGCTTAGTTTGTGATAAGAAATTCTTCAGCCAAAGTCCCTGACAAGTAGCTTCATAAATGGCAATATACTCAGCCATCATAGTTGAGGTCGCTATTTTTGTTTGCTTGCCGCTCTTCCACGCAATAGCACCTCCAGCCAACATGAATACGTAGCCAGAAGTGGATTTTCCAGAACTTGGAAAATGTCCAGCAAAATCAGAATCGGAGTATCTTCTACTTCAAGTTCTTTCACTCTTCTGTATACTAAGCTATAGCTCTTAGTCTTTTGGAGATACCTCAACACTTTCTTTCCTGCAATCCAATGTGCATGGCCTGGATTAGATTGGAATCTGGCCATCATGCTCACTGCATAAGCCAAGTCAGGCCTAGTGCACACTTGTGCATACATCAAGCTCACTACTAGTCTGGAATATGGCTTAGTCTTCATATCTTCCTCTTCTAACTTGTTTCTGGGACATTGGTCTTTGTTTAATTTGTCACCCTTGGACATGGGAGCTGGCCCAGGTGAACACGTGTGCATTTCAAATCTCTTCAACACTTTTGAAATATAGCTCTGTTGAGACAAACCCAGCAAGTGTCTAGACCTATCTCTATTTATTTCAATTCCCAGAACATAAGAGGCTTCTCCTAAATCCTTCATGTCGAAATTGCTAGAGAGAAACTGCTTTGTTTCTTGTAAAAGAAACTTATCAGTGCTTGCCAGCAAAATGTCATCGACGTAAAGGACAAGAAAAATAAAATTAGTACCACTGGTCTTCAAGTAAACGCACTCATCGACTAGGTTCTCAACAAAACCAAAAGAAGTGACTACTGAATCAAATTTTAGATACCACTGCCTTGATGCCTGTTTCAATCCATAAATGGATTTCTTTAATTTGCACACTAGGTGCTCATTTCCAGGCTCTATGAAACCTTCTGGTTGTTTCATATATATTTTCTCATCTAAATCGCCATTGAGGAACGCAGTTTTAACATCCATTTGATGTAGTTCCATATCATAATGAGCTACTAGAGCCATTATAATTCTAAATGCATCCTTCGTGGACACAGGGGAAAAAGTTTCATTAAAATCTATTCCCTCTTGCTGTGTGAAACCCTTTGCCACTAGTCTTGCTTTAAATCTCTCTATGGAACCATCTGCACACCTCTTAGTTTTGAATATCCATTTACAGCCAATTGCTTTCTGATTACCAGTAGGCTCTACAAGTTCCCAGACTTGGTTATCAAACATAGACTTAAGCTCAGCGTCCATAGCTTCTGTCCATTTAGTGCTTTGTTCACTGCTAATGGCTTGACTGAAATTAGTAGGGTCATTATCTTCCCCCCAGTCAAACTCGGCTTCCTGCAAATATACCATATAATCTTGAGTATTAATTGCCGGTTTTCGAACCCTCTGTGATCTTCTAAGATTTTCCCCTGGTGCCTCTAATTCAGCTTGTACATTATTCAGGTTCTCAGCTTCTTGTTCCAGTGCAATTTCCCCATTTGCAGGTTCTACTAAATTCTCATTTTGGTTCCATTGAACAACTTCAGTTTGAGGTTATTCAAAAGGTTCAATCACGGGATCAAGGGAAATAGGTACAGTGACTTCCACAGACTCAACTTCTGGTAACTCTTGAAACTCAGGTGCAAGGTCTTCGTAAGTGTTGACAAAATTCACTTCATCAACGAAGACAGCTTTATTGGTTTCAATGATCCTAGTAGTGTGACTAGGACAATAAAACCTAAAGCCTCTGGAGTTATCTGGATATCCAATGAAATGAGCAGAAATAGTTTTGGAGTTGAGTTTGGCTTCTTGAGGGTTGTATGGTCTGGCTTCAGCTTTGCAGCCCCAAACGTGAATGTGATGCAGACTTGGTCTTTTGTTTGTCCACAGCTCATAAGGGGTTTTAACTACAGCTTTGCTTGGTGTTCTATTGGAGAGATAGTTTGCTGTTTTTAGAGCCTCACCCCACAAAAATCTTGGCAAACCCGAAGTACACATCATACTTCTAACCATGTTCAGAAGTGTCCTATTTCTTCTCTCTGAAACACCATTTGATTCTGGTGTTCCAGGTGTTGTGTACTGGGATTTAATTCCATGTTGCTGTAGATATAAAGCAAAAGGTCCCTTCTGCTGTCCAGCCTCTGTGTATCTACCATAATATTCTCCCCCTCTATCTGATCTGACCACCTTAATTTCCTTTCCCAATTCTTTTTCTGCTGCTGTGCGAAAAATTATGAATTTTTCTAAGGCTTGGGATTTTTCTGAGATGAGAAAAATGTGGCAATATCTACTAAAATCATCAATGAATGTGATAAAGTATTTATTGCCACATATGGTCCGATTTGCAAAGGGACCACATATATCGGTGTGGATTAGCTGTAATGGCTCTGTGCTTCGGTTTGAGTCTTTGTTTCTGGTCTTAGTGAGTTTTCCTTTTACACATTCGATGCAAGTATCAAAATCAGAGAAGTCAAGTGCAGGTAATAGGTTTTCTTTTATTAGTCTCTGCAATCTCTCCTTAGAGATATGAGCAAGTCTCCTATGCCATAAGTAAGCTGAGTTTTCACTGATTTTTCTCTTTTTACTCAAAACATTTTGTGCATTCTCAATAAGCAGTATTTCTTTAGGGTAAGAAGCAGAAGCAAGATACTGAGAATCATGGGAGATTTTTATTCCACTATAATCGATGAAAAAAGTACATCGTTGCTTAACTAATCTCGAAACAGAAATCAAATTCCTCTTCATAGAGGGAATGTAGAAAACATTGTCTATATCAAAAAACTTTCCCGAACTTAAAACTAATCTGACAGTGCCTATTGCCTTCACTGCCACTCCCATGCCATTCCCAACAGACACGTTCACCTCATTTTTCCTGGGAGCCCTCTTGCTTAGAAAGCCTTGCAAAGAGTTGGTAATATGAATCGGTGAGCCCGTATCTAACCACCAAGAACTAGGACAACAATATATTAAATTTATTTCAATGGAAAATAAACTAAATAGAGACTTACGTACCCTTCTTAACTAGCCAATCCTTAAATCCCTGGCAGTTCTTCTTCATATGACCTTTTTTCTTGCAAAAGAAGCACTTGAAAGCCCCTGATTTCTTCTTATTTCCCACCGATTTCTTAGGACCGAGTTTATAAGGCTTAGTCCCACTTGTACCCTCACCAGAAGCACCACTCAGAGCAACAGCTTTTCCCTTTCCCTTCCACTTCTGTTTAGAAACGAGATTCACAGTGATCTCTCCCCCATCTCTCTTGATTCTCTCTTCCTCCTGAACACAGATGGCAATCAATTCATTCACATCCCACTTATCCTTCTGAGCTAGGTAAGTGGTCTTCAACTGACCAAAGCAGCAGGTAAAGTCCTCAGAGACTGATGAACAACAAAGTCATCAGAGAAAGGCATGTTGAGATCACCAAGTCTGGTGGTGATCTCGACCATCTTCATAATATGCTCCTTGACACTCTCAGCAGCATTGAATTTCATCCCAATGAGTCTGTCCAGCAGATGGGAAATTTCAGACTTTTCATTCTCCCTGAACTTCTGAGATATAGCCTCCATAAAATCCTTGGTTGTGTCCCATTTGTCTGGAATACTACCCCTGACAACATCAGTCATTGTCCTCTTAAGAATCAATTTGGTCATACGGTTTGCCCTTTCCCATTCCCTGTGTTTAGCTAAGATCAAGTCAGGGGTGGTATCATCAATCTGAGGCTCTAGTTCAGTCAAACAATAATCAATGCATTGGAGACCCAGGTACAACTCTATGGTTTCCTTCCACTTCTTAAAGTTTGAGCCATTCAATGGCTCAATGGTAGCTAGGGTGAGTCCTGAGTTCAAAGCTGAAAAACAAAATGAATTTGTTTTAGTTCTCTGTTAAATTAAATTTTATGAGAAATTTTGACGAGAACAGAAGAGAACCAAAACACACAGCAAGAAATCAAAACAATTTGAAATCACAGCAAAGTAGAACTAAGAATACAGAATATCCCATATGCATATTAATTTCAAATAACAGCCTTACCCTTCGGCAAAAGTACATGTTATTTTCTGAAGTTTTCTGTTTAACAAAACCAGAATATCAAAACTAAGTTATCCCTGAAGCAATCAACACACTTTAGCAAGAAGAAAAACTTCAGTTATCTCAATTTAGCTCTTAACAATCTGTGATGTTCTGTTTCAATTTTAAGTTAACATAAAAGTCTAATCCTTCCTTTGAAGATATAGATATGTTCCAAAAATTGAAGACACAATTTTCCTGATTCTATGACTTAATGATCATTAAAACAACGCAATGACAGTTTGCATTGTGCAACATGAGTCATTACACTGCTTTATTGATCTAGAACCAGTGGCTGTTACTTTATGTTTCAATTCAGCAAGCTAAATCAAAACCAACCTGTTTGATGTCAAAAAATATATAAACAAGATGAAGATTACAGGGAGTTTTCTTGTTTAAATTTGAACACAAACAACAAAAACCAATACTGTAAGCATGATTACCACAAGAGCAGATATGAATATACCAGAGATTCAAACAATACCAACAATTCGAAAATCAAAATCAATCATCCATATCTAACCAACTGGGCAATTCTACTTTCTACTCTAACTTATGTGCGCCCCAGGTACGCTCTAGGGTTGTCATGCTTATACAGATATGATCAAAATTGAAATTTTCAAGTTTTTAATTGAAAACTAACCCGGATGCTCCCGCGCTGCAACATCGTTAATTGAAGCAAAATATACATATGCAGCAATATATGAAAGCAAACGAACTAGAAATTCATAGAATTAATCGAAAAACATGCGGAAACGGCAGAATCGATTGATTTGTCTGAAGAGTCCTAAAGCCCCAAAACTGGAAATTGAAGAACACGACCGTTGGGTATTCAAAAAATGGTCGTGTCGGGAACTGAGGCTTGTGTGCACATAAGGCACCCTTTTGGGCCTAGAGCAGTTGGGTTTTAAATTTAAGTAAGGACATGCCTTGGAAAAAAAAAAAAAAACTTGGCCTAAATTTTTTTTTTTTTATTTCCAAAAAGAAAATTTTCAAGAAGGTTTTAATTTAAAAAAAAAATAGAATAAAAACACCCAAAGTTTGGTATATGCAACATGTGATTAGGCTCTGATACCAATTGTTAGTCTTAATCAGCCATCTGTAGTGAATCACATGTATGCACAACTAACATATATATATATCATTCAAGGCATGCATACAAGACATAAAGGACAATGAATTTGCTTAGACACAATGAAGTACCTGATGAGGCCATTAGTACGATACTTAGTCTTCTATGATCCTCTCTTGTTTTGCTTCTATCTATGGGGCAAGATAAACTGTATAGCTAGTGAATAGAGAGGTCATAGGGACCTAGTATTTATAGGGATCGAGCTAGTACGATCCTTCCCATAAAAGGATTACGCACTTCATTATGCTAGATTCCCTAATCATGATTTCTGATATCTATTTCTTGGTTTCCAAGATATTTAGATCTCCTAAATATAATTGCAAGATTCACTAAGCAATTATATTTATTCAAGGATTTAGAACTTCCTAATGTCTCAAATAACTTAAACTATAAGCCACATTTAATGTTGTACTTAATATAATCTTGTAATATGTTCAAATAATCTTACATGGCACACGCAGCCGCAAAGGCGATAACCCAAGCAATATAAAAGCTGACAATGCCTGTGAAGATAAGGAACAAAGCCCAAAACTGAGAGACACAGACTCCTTGAGAAAGAGAAGGAAAAAAAATGCTGAAAATGAACTGAGGAAAAGAATTTTTCATCGTACCGAATTTTATTTCGTTCAGTCCAAATACACCAGAGACCATTGCAGCAGGCTAATCACCAAAGAGTTTTTGAGGCAGGGGACAAAGAGCTCAAAAGTGTTTGTGAAAAAAGGTCTAAAAAGGCAGTACAAGAAGCAATGCTCAGTCGGAAGAGATCAAAGAGCTAGCCACACCCTGAAACTGCGAACCACAGTGCAACAAAAAAGTGCATGAGAGTTTCAACACGACTGCGACAACGAGAGCACTGAGAACAGATAATAGCACCACGCTTTTGCAGAAGATCATTCGTTAAGTGTTAATCAATTTGTTAACACCATTTATCATTCCAAATTCACTACTCTCATTTACAGTAGATGACTGTAAACAATTTCAGCTCACTATCCTCATCTAATTATATGAGAAATTTTTCCGTAGTCCCGTCACGTTACGTGACATATGTGATGGGCCACTATGATTGGTTGCCTCAATAATTTATGATTTCTCCACTCAATAATTTATTACTCACTAATTATTTTATTACACAACCACCAATCATAGTGGCCTGTCATATATGCCACGTGGCGTGACAGGATCATATAATTTTTTTTTCTAATTATATAGTTAAATTCATCTCTTGTTTAAAAAAGGTGATAAAAGGTCCATGCATCCGGCTAAAAGACATACAAAGAAGAAGAAGACAAACCAATCATCAAAATGAACAATGAGTCACTGTAACAATGTAGGTTTTGAAGGTATAAAAACAAAAACTATTACTGATTAACTCTTAAAAAAATTAAAAAGGAAAATGGTCAAATACTAACATGCAAGAATCAATTGTTCCATGACATCTCAGAAAACTGTAACTTCATAGAATGCAAACAGAAAAAACTATAGAAAACAAACCAGAATACAAAATAAAAAGTAAAAGAGATACTTACATATATATGTATCTACATCCAAAAGTAAGTATTTGTAGATCAGGCATTTAAAATCTGTGACATCAAAACTCTTAGGTGCATTCCATATCATTAATTGGAGTGTACCATATCTATAACTTTATGCAATTCAAGAACTAATGGAGCCTCTTCATCCATTAATTGCTAAGATATGAAGACCAGTTTGTGGTTCAATTTCAAGAATTCAAAAGGCCCCATTAAAAACATAGAACAAATTAAAGGACGCAAACCTGCAAAAAAAAAAAACTAATTAACAGCAAAATTCTATTTCTCCCAAGCATCACTATCAAGAAAACAAATGAAACTCAAGATTTTACAAGCTCAACTAAATACTCTGGCCATTTTCATGGATCAAACATTGAAAAGAAGAAAGATTAAAGAACTACTCATCTTTTTACATATGGAAATGTGCTTTCTAGAATGACAAGTAGCACGTACATTATACATAAAACAAGCAAGAAGCAAAATATTTGGTTACTAAGGAATCCAATTATTGTCATGATTCCAACCATTTGTCTTCATCATTTGAACTATCACAATCAATTGAAATATCACTTATCTAATATCTATACTTTAGCTTTAACAAAATTTAGATTTCAAGTGAATAAATAAGACTTGATAGTTACTTGTGGAGCTATGTCACACCCCGACCTTGGGACATGACGAAATAAAAGTTTGAATAAATTTCACCATTAACCACTTTTATATATCAAAACAATATTGAAACTGAACTTCGCTTATAATTCTAATATACTTATACCAATACAAAGAGCTTGACGAAAGCGGCTTCACATCCTCTGTCTCCATTTCCCTGTCTCCATCCCTGTCTTCCTATCAAATTATGCCACGTGTCTTTTACAGTCTACTCAGCTTAACCCCTACTAACCTCATTAACTCATTAACTCTAACTCTCTAACTCTAGTCAGACTCTCTCTCCTTTTTTTTTTTTTTCTTCTTCTTCTTCTCTTTCTTCTACGGTTCTCCTGCAACTCCATGGCCACACCCATGGCAGCTGCAAAGCTCGGGAGAAAGAGAGGATTCGGAGCCACGGTGATGCTTGGCGAAAACAGCGGTGGTGGCCGTGAGCCATGGTGATGCTTGGAGATGGGAGAGAGGATTCGGAGATCCATTTTCTCTCGAGAGAGAAAGAGAGGATTCGGAGCCACAGTGATGCTCGGCGAACACAGTGGTGGTGGCAGTGAGTCATGGTGATGCTTGGAGGTCGGAGAGAGGATTCGGAGATCCATTTTCTCTCTCTTCAAGCTCTCTTTCTCCTCCACGCCTCTCGCCTCTCTCCCTCCTCCATGAAATTAAAGAACCCAGAAGCTGCCATGGCTTCATTTTCGTGGGCTGTGAGAGATATGAGAGAGGAAAGGAACCGTGCCCAGAGGAAGAAGAAGAAGAAGAAAAAAAACAAAAAAGGAAAGAGAGTTGCAGTAGCCATGCCACGGGTGTGGCCATGGTGTTGCAGGAGAAAAGTAGAAGAAAGAGAAGAAGAAGAAAAAAAAAAGAAAGAAAGAGAGTCTAACTAGAGTTAGAGAGTTAGAGTTAATGAGTTAACGGGGTTAGTAAGGGGTTAAGCTGAGTAGACTGTAAAAGACATGTGGCATAATTTGATAGGGAGACAGGGATGGAGACAGGGAAATGGAGACATAGGATGTGAAGCCGACGAAAGCATTACCTTTTATACCTCACTTGTCAGCAACAGTGATCGGAATCGCCGGAAAACACATCGAAAACCACCGAAAACGTTTGAGCTTTGAACTGCACATGTAAGTCACCATTTCGACCAAGTCTGGTCCGGAAAAGGTCGGCGGGGATGAGACGAAGCTACCACCACCAGTTTAGCCTTTAGCTGTGGCCAAAATTTAAAAAACCGATCGAAGTCACCATGGATTTCCTCCCTTTGATTCTCACTCGTCCACCATTGATTTGAAAATCTGAGACCAAGTAATGAAAGTAAATGAAAACAAGTAATGCAAGTAAATAAAGTAGAGTGTGTGCAAAGTATGAAAGTGTTGGGGTTTCGGATTAGCCTAAGTCCATACATGATGCTTTATGAACCAATTTAGTATTCGTGTTTATGCAATGAATGAATCAAGCTTCGTATCTTAGCCATATTATGGGTCTAAGACCATCTTCCCTTATGTATTCTTAGTGCCATATTATGGGTCACTAGAACTCCCTCAAATTGGCTTGAGAGGCTATGAGCACAAAGACTTAGAAACTCAAACAAGGGGACCTCATCACATCAATTATCAATTACCTAGAGAAAGCTAGGAGTCACCCCAACAATTTCAATCAAAGTAGATTGCAAACATGCTCAAAGAAGTGACTAAATTCCCTAAACATGTACTCAACACAAATTGAAATGGATAATAGACACTCATTCATCACAAAACATTCACACATAGTCAATTCATCATTACATCACAATGGACTAGGACACACAAGCCTAGTCCCCAACAAAGTAACTACTCACTATCCATCAAAGCATACATCATAATATAATAAGTGTAAGCTTTAAACATAAATACAAGAGAGAGAGAAGGATTGAAGAAATCTCAATAAATGGTGTCTCCTTCTCCTCCCTGGATCTGGATGATGTTCCTTGATGGTTGGTGAGGATCCCCATCAGCCCAAATGATGAAGGAAGTGAAGAACCCGGCAACGCTCAATCGGTTGATGACTTCCCGTCGACCGGTTGACGGATGAGCAAAGGCTAAGGTGAAGGGAGGAAAGGGAAAGGGAAAAGTGTAGAAATTTGGGGATGAATAATGGATGACCTAATGGGGCAAATACTAGGCTATTTATAGGCTAAAGGGAAGGGAAATGGAGGGCTAGGATGAGTAGGGCAAGATCTAATGGTGGGATTGAATAAATGAAGGGCAAGGGGGTAAAAACATATAAGAAACAAAGGGGAGGAATAATCAATGGGTGACTTCACTATATTTAGCATGGTCCTTGCTGATTTGGAAACTTGTGTGGATGAGTCACATGGTTGACTTTACCGTTGACTTTGACGAAGACCTTCGGAGTTGACCAAAGGTTGACTTTTCGCTAAACTTCCGGAATTCTCGTGCGACTCACTTCCGGGACTTCATATTGACTCGTTGACGCTCTAAAGTTGGGGTTGACCGCGAGTTGACCGACGGTCCTCGGGTTGACTTTTCGTCCTTTTGCCGGAAATCCACCAAAAGCTCCAAAATTCGCTCATTTGCTCCCGATATCAATCCAATGCTCGTGAACCCTACAATGGTGCAAATCAAGGATGAGAGACACTAAACGGCCATTGGATTAGCATTACTAAAGTGATTAAAGGCCTAATTTGTATGCAAATCACATACAAATCAATTCTTTCATCACCATGAAGTACACTAGCAACAATGGGGTGAGAGAACACATCATGAGGATGATTGACATCTCCTCTAAGCTGCAGGACCTCCAGATTACCATTGATAACCAGTTTATCGTGCACATGGCACTGAACTCACTCCCTATTACCTTTAGCCAGCTGAAGACAACCTACAATGCTCAGAAAGAGAAGTTGTCTCTGAATGAGTTGATTGTTATCTGTGTCCAAAAGGAGGAGAGGATTAAGAAGGAGGATGTCACTGTTAACCTTGTCCACAAACCTCAGCCCAAACACCACAAGTTCAAGGGAAAGAATAATGCTTCTTCTTCGTCTGCTGCTACAAAGACTTCTATCATTGCCCCTAAGCCTAGTAACATGAAAGCTAAGACGAGCACTGGCTTTAGGTGCTTCTTTTGCAAAAGGGAGGGAGACAAGAAGAAAGAGTGCAATAAGTACAAGGATTGGGTTAAGAAACGAGGTAAATGCATGACTTTTCCTATTAAAATTAATCTAGCTAGTGTTTCTCCTAATACTTGGTGGTTAGACACATGCTCACCTATCCATGTCACAAATTCTTTGTAGGGGTTTCTAAGGAGGAGGGATCCAAGAAAGAGTGAGCAGCGCCTCTGCGTTGGGAATGGTCAGAGAGTCACTGTCAAGGCAGTGACAGTTGTTTGGCTAGATTTAGGGTCTAGAGTCTTTTATGATTTGAACAATGTCTATTATGTTTCTTCTATGAAAACGAACTTGGTGTTTGTTTCTCTTTTAATTCAAACTGGTTGTAGTTTTTTGATGAATTTTCAAGGAATAAAAATCTCTCTGCCTTCCAATTATATTGCTTCTGGTGTGTTTGTTGATGGCTACATGAACTTATTGTGTTGTTATCCAAAAGAAAAAGAAATTTGTCATTTAGAAAACACCGAACCCCTCATTGGGGTTAAAAGAAATTTTTTAGAAAATTATTTTTCTCTTTGGCATAAAAGACTAGGACATATATCTGTTGAAAGATTGAAAATTCTAGAAAAACAGACCCTACTGCCTACTCTAGATTACACGGACATGGGAACTTGTATTGAATGTGTCAAAGGAAAAATGACCAACACTAGAAATAAAGGATCCACTAGAAGTTCAAACCTCTTAGAATTAATTCACTCGGATATTAGTTGTCCATTCAGATGTCTGGCGATTGCCAAAAGTGTGTATGTATATTTAAGACCGAGGTTGTCGTTCCAACGGGGATCGATGGCCCTTCAACCCCTTGGCAAACAAGTAACCAAAGAAGATGCACAAATATGATGAGGCAAGAGATGGGAAGATGAAATGGTGAAGTGGATATACAAGTGAGTGTAGTGGAACATTATTGGAAAGATGATAGAGTGAAATGCAAACACGAAACATAAAGTAAACTAACTAATGCACAAAACATAAAGAGGACGAACATGAAGAGGATAGAAATGATAGAATGATTGAGTTTTCGAGGTTTAATTACCAAAGCCCATAATGATGAATGATGTTCCGGTTATGCATTAATGCTTAAGTGATGAATCATGTCCCGTATCCTCGCCATGTTATGGTTCTAGGACCGTGCTTTGTTAAGGTATTCAAATGCCTTATTAGGGTCATTCGAACTCTCTAGGTGTCATAGGGGATTTCTCTATGTTACCTATTACCGAATCCCCTAAAGTGCTTAAGAGGCGTAGAGTGTCGAAGCTTAGGGACTCAAACAAGCAACACAAGTGTAATTCACCACTCCACCGATATTATCGATATGGAGTGGATTCTCTCTAAGGTATTCCTAAGTCTTATTAGGGTCTTAGGGACTCTCCGCGGGAGGGTAGAAAGAAAGGAGGCGTAAAAGCACATGAATAAAGGATCACACAAATGAAACATGCTCATCACACATATTGCCAATTGCCTAGAGTACAATAAAGTGGTCAAACCCTACACACTCATACAAGATGGATCAAATGCATACCAAAGAGTGATTAATTCCTCAAATATACATCCAACACATATTAGAATAGACAATACACATATTTATTCATCTTCAAGCATCCACACATAGTTAAAATCATCATCACATCACAAATGGACTAGGGCACACAACCCTAGTCCCCAATCCTAAACAACTAGTCACATATGCTTAGATTACACATAAACTATAAACTAAGAAAAGATAAAGAGAGGTTGAGAGATTCTCATGAAGATGGCAGCAGCTCCTTGTGTCACTCAAGTCGTAGCAAGCTCCTCTTTTAAGTCTCCATCTTCTTCTCCAAGCTTCTCCTTGGTCATGCCTTCCCAATCTTGGTGTTCTTGATGGATCCAAGCATATGTGATATAGAAGTGCTAGAATGATGGAGAAAGATAGTCAAGGGTATAGAGGAGGAAGTAAGGAAGAAAGTTGGTGAAGGAAGGAAAGGGATTTGGGAGGTGGAAGGAGGAGAAAACAATTAAGGAGACAACTTGCCCACGATTTGTTCATCGACCGGTTGACAAGGGACGTCGACCGGTCGACCCTGGATGGGTTACCAAGAAAAACAAGGGTTTGGGGGAGGAATAATGGAGAGAATTGAGTGAGATCTAGGTGAGGGCTGCTATGAAGAGATGGGGAATGAAATAAAATGGCAAAAACTAGGTTTAAATAAGCTAGGGTAGAGAGGAGTGAAGGGCTAGGATCAACTAGGGAAAGATCTAATGGTTAAATAGATTAAATGAAGGGCAAATGGGTATATTCTCAAGGGAATAAAAGGAATGAGTAATCTAAGGGTGACCTCATGGTATCTAATATGCTCCTTGCGGATTTGGAAGCTTGTGTGGATGAGTCACAAGGTTGACTTTGCCGTTGACTTTAACCAAGACCCTCGGAGTTGACCAAAGGTTGACTTTTGGCTAAACTTTCGAAATTCTCGTGTGACTCACTTCCGGGACTTCATGTTGACTCGTTGACGCTCTAAAGTCGGGGTTGACCGCGAGTTGACCGACGTACGTCGGGTTGACTTTTCGTCCTTTTGCCGAAAATTCACTAAAAGCTCCAAAACGCACCATTTTGCTCCCAATATCAATCTGATGCTTGTGGACCCTATAATGGTGCAAATCAAGGATTAGAGACACTAAACAGCCATTGGATTAACATTACTAAAGTGATTAGAGGCCTAATTTGTATGCAAATAACATACAAATCACACCCCCACACTTAAGCTTTGCTTGTCCTCAAGCAAATAAAGAATCAACAATTCACATCACATTCATTTTGCCTTTCCAACCATATCCTTAACAAGCCCACTAAGCTTTGCATCAAGACTCAATTAAGCACACAACTCAAACCTCATGGTTCGCCAAATGATTAAGATATGTATCCAATGCATGCTCGGTGTAGTGTGTGCTAGCCATGAAATAATCAATCAAGAGCAATCAAATTAGCATACAATGACAAGATTAACCGCTAAACTCACATGATTCACTAAATATTTTCGCTCTTGTGTTTAGGGTTAAGTGTTTACTCTCAAGACATTACGAAAAGTAACGTCCCCATAAACTTGCTCATTGACCAACTCTCCACTAATTAATTCACAACTTATTGGATCACAAGGGCTTTTCATTGGTTGTAATGGGGCCAAAGGTTAGGGGTTAGCATTGTTGATGCAAGGACTGTCGGTCCTTGTCTTAGTACGAGTATAGTCTGCCTTGTCCTGTCTTAGACCTGCAAGATTAAGCAGGGCTTGTTAAGAGAATAACCGGGCGGGCCGGTCACTACTCCTCCGAAGCCTTAGTCAGTTTAGGATAGGTATTTTAGCAGTATAACAGTAGGTAGGTTATTGCTTGCTTACCAAAGAAGAGGAGTAATGGCGCTATTTGTAGGGGAACCGGCTGAGGTTCTCCTAGCCTGTTTCCGATGTGGGACTCATATGTCCGAAGGAGCATATGAGTCTGCCCGGCAAGGTATTCTGGGGTATCTGTAGGAACAGTCCCGGGCACGGTATGGTCCGACTATAGCCCGGGATGTGTAGAGTGGGACCCCGGCCATAAGCCGGGCTCGCCTGCCAGCCTCACCGGGAGCCGGCTCGGTCCATGGTGAGGTGTTGTTTATGCTTAAGCCGTATATTGTATGAACAAGTCCCCCAAGTCCCCGGTCAAGAGTCTTCTTGGTTGGGGAGTTCCATTTCTCGGCTAGCGAGTAGAAACAACACCTTGCCTAGTCCCAATAGTCCCCCAAGTCCCCAATCGTAGGAGAGTTGAGGACCGGGCTTTTGAGGTAGATTTGCGCGTTGGTGTGCTCTAAACGGCCATGGCTATATGCGTTGGATATAGTGGCCCTGTGTGACTAGCCCCGGGAGTCCCCCAGTTCCGCGTGGCGGAAGTTGGAAATGATGAATGGACTAGGCGGCCGATTAAACGTGTATACGGTAGGATACACGGGCCTAGTAGCTGTAATGCGCAATAGCTATATCTCCGCACGTCTGCGGATGCCTCCTTACGAGTTTCTGTGGCTCTAAGTATGGCAGTTGCACGGATGCAAATAGGCTCGTACGGCCGTAAGGTTCGAACCGATTTTGTCGCACGAGTGTGAAAGTACATCCGAGGGGTGCATAGCTGGAAAGCGTATGCGGCTCCAGGGCGCACGCGGCCGAGTGCGCAAGAGTGCTAGGCCCGTGGGATGACTGGGCTGAAAAGCCTGAGTGCTGAAAAGCACTGGATCGCGCGGGCGCGATGAGAGTATCCGAGCGATACGGAGCTAAGAAGCTCGAGTGCGTGCAAGCACTTGATCGCGCGGGATCGATAATTGTATCCGAGGAATACGGGGCCGTCGGAGTGGGTTGTTGCATGTGTGCCACGCGTCGAGAGACTAATGGTAGATAAGGTGGTGGTTGAAGTCGCCTCGATTTTTGAAAAAGTTTGCATTAAATGCTGATGAGACGAAGAGACGCAACCCTTCACGTCCGAGCGTGCCTACGGAGGTATTGACACGTGGCGTCATCTGAGTAAAAGCGTCTCTTCGTCTGAACGGTCAGGATTGGGCATGAAATTAAATATAAGGGGGGAAGAGTTGCCTGGATTCGGTTACTTTACCAAAACTCCCCAATTTTTGAAAGTCGAAGAGGAGGAAAACCATAGCCGAAACGACGCCGAGGCTGAAGATTTGCAACTGCGGCCACAATTAAGGTTAGTGCTTCAATCTTTCGACCTCTGCGTTTAAATTTGTTAGTGCATCGGTAGAAGTAGAAGAGTTTTTGGCATACTGGAATTGTGATGAAATATAGGTAGAAAATAGAAATGGGTTTTTGTTTTTGTGGTTCTGAATCTGGGTTGCCTGGGTTTGTGTTCTTCGACAGTAAGTCCGAAGAATTTTGTTGCAAACACCAGTGATAGTTGTTGAAACCAACAAGGGAGGGAGGAATTTAAGTTTGAAGAGTTTTTTGACCATGTCAGAAGAGAGAAGCAACCGTTCGAGCGAAGAAAAGGTAGGGGAGGTTATAGAGGTAGTAGACAGCAGTAGCGAGGGAACGACCGTGTCGGACCCATTGTTGGACGAGCTGCTGCAAAGTATTGACATGGCTCGGACCCAAACCTATACACGGCCGGGTGATAGTATAGAGGAATATATGAGAAGGGCGGACGGGAACGAACGCGCCGCGGAGAGGGAGCGAAGTAGCCAAGACGTCAGCACGTCGTCTAGGAGTCGTCCGAGCGATGGCGTACCTACGGGCGTGCCTACAAGAAGATGGAAGCTGGAGGGTGTGTGGGTGGACGAGCCCGGTCGGAGTATGACCGAGGCGGAAATTAAGAAACTGAGGAAAGACTGGATCATCCCGACCTCAGTGACCTTGCGACCACTGGAGGCGGGTGAATTTGCGACTAAGCCACCGGCCGGGCTTATCGCTGTGCACGAACACATGTTCAAGCACGGATTTACTCTGCCGCTGCCCGGATGGGTGCAATACATACTGAGTGCGCTGGGTTTTCCGCCTGCGCAACTGAGCACCAACGCCTAGAGGCAACTTCTCGGGATGCACGTGCTGTGGTTTTTCAGCGGCCAGGGCTGGCCAACGCGAAATGAGGTTCTAGCGTGCTACCGACCTTCCTATTCGTCGAAGAAAGGGTGTGGCGGTACCATTAGTTTGAACGCCCGGATCGTCGGGACAGTGGTCGAAGATTTTCCGACATCCCAGACCGACTGGAGGAAGACGATGTGTTTTGCTGGAGGCAAGTGGGAGTACGACGGGGTGGTGCCTGCCGGCCGCGTCCCTAACTGTTTCAAGCCTATAGGTCTAACTTCCTACTTGAATAGTCTGTTAAGTTAGTGAGCAAGTCGGGCGAGATATTAACCGTGCTATTTGTGCTATTTGCAGGGAAGAAGGACTACGAGCTAGGAAACTTGGAGCGGGCAAGAATCACGCGAGTGCTTCAGGGTTGGACGCAAGCTCTTGCGAGGAGTTCCTATCGCCTCATCAGATATCCCGTGCTCGAGCACGCAGGTGTCGGTAGAATACCAAGTAAGTATGTGTGAGTATAACAATATATTGCTTTCGGCCTCTGTTGTGACTAGCCGCTCCTTGTAGAAGTGCAAGCCAAGAAACCCGCGAGGAAGAAAATGGACCCGCTGATGGACGTCGAAGATGACTACCAGCTGATTGAGGACCTGATAAAGCAGGGCGGGGAAGTGCAGTCGCTCTCCGTTGACCCCGATACACTGCTCGTGACCAAAACGGCCGGAGCTGTGAATCTTGAGCTGGAACTCGAAAGGTACGAGGTACCGGGCGAGGAAAATACGGACGAGACGCTGCTTGGCACCCGCATGGAGGCCAAGAAGCAAGCGGCTGAGAAGAAGAAATCCAAGGTGACCGAGCCAAGCCGTGCGGGCGTGACCATCAGGGGAAAGAGCGTCGGGGATCACGTAGAGGCTGAGGCCACCGGCGTGGTGAAGAGGGCGAGGGTCGCTGGTGCGAGTTCTCGGCCAACCGAAGTTGGTCGAGGCTTCGGCGCCCTGGCGGTCCAGGGGCCCGGGTTGCCAAGAGTCAGGCTGAACCGCATTCTTGACGAAGCGGGTATGGCGGACGAGCGATTCGTTCACCGCATGGTCGAAGATCTGAAGGAAGCCGGCACCGACGTGTTCAAGGCCAACAACGCCACGCCCCGGGTGAACCGCGACAGGATGCTCGCTCAGGGAATGCGGGTAAGTTGCACACTTCGTAGTTCATGAGTGACAAAAATTTGTGTTGGGTCTTATTGTAAAAATTTGTTGTGGCAGTTCATGCACTCGCTCTACCTCGTTGACCCGGTTGAGAAAGACCCTATCACCCGCGAGCAGCTGCTGAAAGCGGAGCGAGCATTCGAGGTGGCTGAGAGTGCGCGGGCTAAAGCTGCTGCCAGTGAGACGAAACTCAGGGGAGAAAAACCAGCCCTTCTGCAGAAGCTTAAGGAAGGAGAGGCCGAGCTGGCGGCGCTCAAGGGTGAGAAGGGCAAGCTGGAAGAAGAGGTGGACCGACTGAGGAGCATTGAAGAGAACGGGCGGGAGCTATTAAAGAAAGTGGAAGAAATTCCAAATCTTGTTGCCGAAGCGGCCACGACTGCAGCTGCAAAGGCGGTCGATGAGTTCAAGAAGTCGCCCGAGTTTGCCGAAATTCTGAAACGACAACACGTTAAGGCGGTGACCGACAACACCAATCTATACAAAAGTTGTGCGTGGCTTAATTTGGAGAAAATTTTTGCCGACCGAGCAGCTGACAAGGCTAGCAGAGCGCAGGCAGAGCTAGATCGGGCTGCAGCGGCTGAGGAGGAGCGGGCGACCGCGGAGCAAGCCGCGCGAGAGCAAGAGTTGGGAAATTTTGATACTGGCGACTCGTCGCAAGTGTTTCCCCAAACCCCGGGCGATCAACTGTGATCCCACCTTGCTTATGCGGATTTATTTTTTGCTAAAATGTCTGGACATTGGGCCCGAGGCCGTTTTTTGTTTTTGTTTTTTGTTTGAATGATGATGGGTGTCACAAGCCCCTTTTGTTAACCGTTAAACTTGCACTTGACCATTTGGACATTTGTGACTAACGACTGTGTAGTTCGATTTGTTTAGTCATCCACACGAGTATGTCGATCGTGCCAAGAATGAAAATATTTTTAGGCAAACGAGAAAAAGATTAAGTTTGTGCCGGTCTGAATTATTAGTATCCGAGGGATATAATAAGATGGGCACAATGGTTTGAATAATCCAATGTTGTACTAAAAATATGCCAAGTTTACAAAATGCTCGGGCGTGAGAGTTTAGCTCGTACACTGGAAATGTGCCCGGCCGTTCATTTGTAGTAGTAACGCAAGTGCTGGATATTCCTTGGGTGACGCGAGACCTCCCCGTCCTTATTCTTGATGTAGAATGAGTTTGGGGCCGTGCTCGACATGAGCTCATAGGGACCCTCCCAGGTTGGTCTGAGTCTCTTTGGAGGAGGGATGGCCTCTTTCATAGCCCAGTCCCCCACTTTGAGCGGGCGAGCTCTGACCCTGGAATTATAGTGGCGTTCAACGCGCTGCTTGTTGTCAAGGTTGCGCAGGTGGGCGCGTTCCCATGTCTCCTCCAATAAATCCATGTCAAGGTTGAGACCAGCAGTATTGGTGGCCGGGTTGTAATGAATGACTCGCTCGGTTGGGTGTGTCATCTCGACCGGGATGACAGCCTCCGAGCCGAAAGTCATGCAAAATGGCGTTTCGCCGTTTGCCCCTGTGGGTGTCGTCCGATAAGACCAGAGCACCTCTGGCAACTTCTCGGCCCATAAACCCTTAGCGTCATCGAGCTTTTTCTTCAACGTCTTCTTGATAATTTTGTTGATCGCTTCCATCTGGCCGTTAGTTTGTGGATGAGCGGGTGAAGCATAAAGAAGTTTAGTGCCATTTCGTGCTGTGAAGTCGCGAATTTCGTCGTTGTCAAATTGACCGCCGTTATCAGTAATGATAGTCTCGGGCACGCCAAAACGACAGTAAATGTTCTTCCACAAGAAGTGTTCGATGCGCTCGGTCGTGATGAGAGCTAAGGGCTCAGCTTCGACCCACTTTGTGTTGTAGTCAACAGCCACCACAATGTATTTAAATTGGCCTTTGGCTGTCGGGAGTTTCCCGAGTAAGTCTAAGCCCCATTGGGCAAACGGCCATGGGCTGACGATGATAGAAAGAAGTGCCGATGGGAGCCGTGGAACGTTGGCGTAACTCTGGCACTTGATACAGGAGGAGGCGACCTTATGAGCATCCCGGCCGAGTGTTGGCCAGAAGTAACCGTATCTCAGGGTTTTTTGTGCCAAGGTCCGAGCGCCCGAGTGGTTGCCGCAGATCCCGCCATGTATCTTTTGCAGGATGGAGAGGCCCTCTTCAGGAGACACACAACAGAGATTGGGCATGGACAAACCCCTCCTATAGAGCCGGCCGTCCCGGACGATGTAGCGGGCCGACTTTAAGGCCAGTCGTCGAAAAGCTACTTTGTCGCTTGGACCTACCTATGTTGTGAGGAAGGTAATGATCGGATCCATCCAAGTGACAGGCTTGTCGACCGGGAATACTTCTTCTAGGGTTTTAGTGATGCTGGGCTTGAGAAGTACCTCAACTGGCGGTCGACCGAACTGGTTGTCGGGCGCGGATGTGGCCAACCGAGCAAGGGCGCGGATGCTGGGTAAATGACCTCCCTGATGAACCCAATTTTTTGAAGTTTAGAAACCTCGACCTGGATGGCCTTGTACTTTTCATCATCAAAAGCTCTTATTTTCTGCCGGACGGGATTAGCCCCCGGGTAAAGAGTGAGCTTATGTGAGATAATCTCTGTAGAAATGCCCGGCATGTCGGCGTACGTCCATGCAAAAATATGAGCGTTATCTTGAAGAAAAGATACCAGGGCGGTTTTGATTTCTGGGGAAAGATTTGACCCAATGCGGAGTTGGCGCTCTGGATACGTGTCCGACACAGGAACAAAAGTGAGCTCCTCCACCGGTTGAGGAGAAGCCACAGCCGGGTCCTCTTGCCGAGGGTCGTCCGGGATGTTGTTCGGTGACTCTGGTGTGGCCAGAGCGAGTATCTCGCTATAGTGACGCCCCCGAGTGATGTTAGTATTATAACATTGTCGGGCGATCTCCTGGTCGCCTTTAATGAAACCTGTCCCGGCCGGTGTGGAAACTTCATTAACAGCATGTGACCGGCCACGATACATTTGAGTCGCCAAAGGGCCGGTCTGCCAAGTATAGCATTGTAGGCAGATGGGCAATCGACCACAATAAATTCCGTCTCGAGCGAGGCACACTGAGGACTTGTGCCAAGCACAACGTTCATTTGGTCAGAACCCAATGACTGCGTTATTTCGCCCGAGAAGCTGAGTAATGGTTCGTGGTCCTGGAACAATTTGGACTTATGGCGTTCCAGTTGTTGGTATGCCGGGTTGAACAAGACATTTACCGCTGATCCGCTATCGACCAGGATACGTGCCATCCAAAATTGATCGACCTGGGCCGTTATCAAGAATGGGTCACTGTGGGGTTGCTGAAGAGATCCTTCCTCAGATTCGTCGAAGGTGATGGTTGACCAGCCCGTCTTCCGGACGGTCGAGGTCTTGTACTGGTGAACGTTGAAAACCTCGAGGCCGTGCCCCGCCCGTGTACAGCGTTTCTTAGAGCGTTGGGATGAAGGGCCGCCTAGGTGACCGCCACCGTCGATCGTATTGATAGTGCCCCGGACCTGGTGTACAGTATTGACCTGGGGGCGCGGTTTATACTGGCTGAGTTTGCCATCATTAATGAGGGACTGAATCATGTCCTTCAGGGCGATACAGAAGTTAGTGTCATGCCCGCCATCGTCATGGTACTTGCAGTATCTGGGAGAGTTCGTGATCTTCGGCCGGCGAAAGTTTTTTTCGCTTGGGGCCAGGGATCTCATCCTTGCACTGATCCCAAATTTCCTCATAAGATGCTGTGAGGACAGTGAATACTGAGTACCGGGCAGACTGAGTGGGCGATCGGTAAGGCGTGCCCTTAGCCTGCTGCCGAGCGTTGCGATCCGGGCCCGAGCTATAAGAAGTATCCTTGTTTTTCTTTGGATATGAATAAGTAGGCCGAGCGTCCCAGTGGCTGCCCGAGCTGGTAAGCGGAACGTTCCGCGCGGGCGGTTCTGGAAGGGCAGCCTTGACAGGGACCGAGCTCTCACTGCCATACGTATCGAACTCGGCCTGTGCATGGCGAACAGCTGTGGTCATGAGCCTGTCGTAATCGAGTGGCGGTCTCGTATTAAGCTCGTATAGGAAGTTACCCCTGCGTAAGCCCTGCATGAATGCCGCATAGGCTAATGTTTTGTCAAGGTTGGGGCATCGCGTTGTTGCTGTTTGCCACCTGTTGACGAAAGTTTTAAGGGTTTCGTGCTCGCCCTGTTGAATTTTGAAGAGGTGGGCCGTTGTCCGGTACCCCTCCGTTCGAAGAACAAACCGCTCAGAGAACTCATCACACAACTGCTCGTACGAGTTGATTGAGTTTGGTTTAAGATCGAAAAACCAACTCAATGCCTCGCCCATGAGCGTTTCCTGAAAAGCATGGCATAGTGATGCCATTGTGTAGCCCTTGCCCGCCACAATGGACCTGAAGTTATCCACGTGGAGATCAGGATCCGTTGTGCCATCATATCGATCGGCCTTTAATGACTTTGTGTGGATCAGAAGGCGAGCATTAAGAATCTCGGGGGTGAAGGGCCCCGGGCGCTCCTTGAATCCCGGGCGCACAACGCGTTGCGCGTTGGCCTGTTCAGACTTTTCGACCCGGGATTCCAAACTTTGTATTGAATGGGTGAGCTGTAGAAAAATATCCCGGTCGGTTGGTTCAGCCGTGGATGTGCCGGCTGTGTCTGAGGCTCTGGTTGGAAGTGGAGGCGGGCCCTTATCTTGGAGCCCTTGTGGGTTTAAACGGATGGGGATGTGGATGATTCCTGGGTTAGCGGGGTCGTAAGCCTCCTGAGACCGAGCGAGTTCCGCATTCTGAGCCTCCAACTCCCGGCACCTGCTTTGCGCGGCCGACATGATCTCGCGCTCGCTCCTCTGTGTCTCACGAAGGGCGGCCAAATCCTGCCGCATGATCTCAATCATGGCCTGGTAATCTGGAGTACGGGTCCTGGTCTGACTCGAGTTGGGTTCATTAGGGTCATTAGGGGCATTAGTAGTGGTGGAAGGGGTCTTTTGTGGTGTGTCAAAATTGAGCACTCGACCGACCTCCGTGCTTTCGTCGCCCGTGTTGGTCATGGCTTTATGAGTGGTGGAGTTTATTACTCGTATTCTAAACAGACGGCGCCAATTGTTGATGCAAGGACTGTCGGTCCTTGTCTTAGTACGAGTATAGTCTGCCTTGTCCTGTCTTAGACCTGCAAGATTAAGCAGGGCTTGTTAAGAGAATAACCGGGCGGGCCGGTCACTACTCCTCCGAAGCCTTAGTCAGTTTAGGATAGGTATTTTAGCAGTATAACAATAGGTAGGTTATTGCTTGCTTACCAAAGAAGAGGAGTAATGGCGCTATTTGTAGGGGAACCGGCTGAGGTTCTCCTAGCCTGTTTCCGATGTGGGACTCATATGTCCGAAGGAGCATATGAGTCTGCCCGGCAAGATATTCTGGGGTATCTGTAGGAACAGTCCCGGGCACGGTATGGTCCGGCTATAGCCCGGGATGTGTAGAGTGGGACCCCGGCCATAAGCCGGGCTCGCCTGCCAGCCTCACCGGGAGCCGGCTCGGTCCATGGTGAGGTGTTGTTTATGCTTGAGCCGTATGTTGTATGAACAAGCATGAAATGAAGGGATGGGTACACAAATATTCCAAGCATTTAGCAAAACAACTCAAGGACTTTGAAACTCATTTTCTTTTGCAAACAACCTAATCTTTTATTCTCCTCAACCTTTTATTCTAAAAACAAACTCTAGTTTTGGATTTTCGTACTTCCTTTTTCAATTTTTCTCTTTCTATTTCTCACAACTTTCTTTTCCCATTTTGTATTTTCTTTTCTTTTGGGAACTTTCTTTTTGAACTTTATTTTTGTACACAACTTCTTTTTGATCTTCTCAACTTCTTTTTCTTCTTTTTGTACTTTGCTTTTCTTTCCAACTTTTTTCTCATTTACACAACTCTAAGCTAATTGACTATTGCAAAAGTGTGGTGAGTAGTTTTAGATCCGGGAGTGTCGTTCCACGGAGGATTGACGGCTCCCCAACTCTCGGTAGCAAGTAATCGAGTGCTCTAGCTAGATGGAATGACAAGATGTGAATAGAGTGAGTGAAATGTGTTTGAACAATTAATGTGTGAAGTGTGAGTGTGGTGAGTTTGGTTTTAGGTAAAAAGATGGTGATATGCCAAGACAAACAAACAACAAAATAAATGCGAGCAAGTAAATAAAGTAAAGTAGAGTGTGCACAATATAAAGAAAGTGTTGGGGTTTTCAGGCAAACCCCAATCTAATGCAACAAGCAATGCCTAATCAACTCAATAATGCCAATTTGTGTGTGTGAATCAAGCCCCGTATCCTAGCCATGTTATGGTTCTAGGACCGTGTTGCCTAAGGTATTCGAATGCCATGTTATGGGTCATTCGGACTCTCTCAAAGCTATACGGCTTAAGAGGCGAAAAGCATCGAAACTAGGGACTCAAACAAGTCACAACTCATCACATATGCTACCAATTGCCTAGGTCATGCAAGGTTACCAATCTCACACAAGCTCATCAAGATAGATTAGTTAACATGCCAAAGAAGTGGTAAATTCTAGAGACAAGCAACCAACACATATTGAATTAGGTAAGCACACATATTCATACAACACAAAGGCATTTTATTCATCAATCAAGCATCACAAAGTCACATTGGACTAGGGGACACAACCCTAGTCCCCAACAAAGGTAACTACTCACTAAGCATCAAAATATACATCATCAATTTATACATATAAGCTCTAAACATAAGGAAAAGAGAGAGTAGAGATGAGAGGTGCTCAATAGCTGCTCTCTTGCTCCTCCTTGGCTTTGATGACGAATCTTGATGATTTGGTGAGGATCCCCTGTGACGCCCCAAATTGCACCTCTTCAATTTGAGCACGAAACAGTGCCGCGAGCCTTTAAAAATACAAGCTAAACTACTAACTTATACTTTAAAGAAACGCAAGGCAATTAAGTGAATAGTTTTCAGAACGCAAATGCGGAAACAAATTTAATTTGAATAGAGGTGAAACAATTGGAAATCGTAAAACGATTTAAATCCAATTTATCAAATTAAATAAACGGATCGAAATAGGAATTCATGAATGAGTTTCACATTATTGACCATGAACAAGATAAATGGTCAACGAGTTCCAAAATAAATGAAACGATACAACCAGAATGAATACATAAATTCCGGAACCTGATATTCGATAAACGAATATCCGATGATAACAACTTTGCACACCCAGCTCCATCCCTTGTTCTCCCGTTTCCAGTGCACAGTACCTGCATCCAAAACTATAGTAGGGGTGAGCTTTCGTCCTCGCTGCTCAGTAGGGGAATTCACCCCGGCTAGATTTAAAAATCATAAAATATATATTTCATTGGACAATCAGTATGTAAAACATATCAAGGAAAATAATAAATCATTTCTCATTAATACCATGAGAAAATAATTAAATAAGTACCCGGGTAAAATATCAAACCTGATGACCGATCAATCTAGCCAACTACATCCTTACCGAAGATTAAAATCTTCAACAAACCGTAAGGTGTAGCAAGAGTGTCCATTCATGCCATACCGCCTAGATCTAGTGCCACACCTCAAAGGATGTCAGACACTATTCCGTCCGTACAGCCCCTCCGGAGGTTTAGGGGATCGAAACCCAAGGAAGTCGCTATGCTCCACTCACTCTCAGGTCATCATATAAATCAAATATAATTCAAAATACACATGGCGTAAATCATAGCCATGCAAATCTTATATAACATATATATACGAGAAAACACTAACCGAGGGAGTCCCAAGTTTATTTTTATCCCTACCTGGATTCTCGGAGCTTGTTCTCGTTCATCACATCAGGCCAACATCACCACCACCACCACAGTTTACGTCTCGGGTTAACTGGAGTTCCTAGTCCGACAATAACAATATTCGAGTGTTAATATAAATTCTCGATTTAACAACACTCGACAACTTAATCAAAGTCCACTTGATTAACCATTTCCGATTTACGGAATTCATTTCTTATCGGGTGTCATTTCCATAATTACTATGGACACCCCGTAGGTATCCTTAATTATGCTTTAGTTAATTAACCAAGCAATTCTTCTGATAAACCCATAAATCATACTTCCAGATTCAACAATCTTCCCAAATCAATTAACTGTAGTTCCTCTTTCCAATTAACAATTAAACCATGCTTAGAAACACAAAGCTTGAACAACAAAACCACAACCGCCACCAAACACGGTGGTTTCACGGCAGCAGAACAACTTCAAAATACCAATTCTCTAAATGTTGACCAAAAGTAAATTCCAAGGGCACCAACAAGTAGAGAACAACGAGGGGAAGAAGTCTGATACCTTACTCGAAGGAAACCGTCACCGGAGTCGCCGGAAAACAAAGAAACTCGCCGGAAAAGAAAAGAAACTTCTTTTCTTCGATTCTCCCTCTACAGTTGATGAATCAACGAGCCGTGAGCACAGACAAGCTCGCCTTGTCGAGAGGAAGCTAAAGACACCGGTCTTGTGCGCCGTCGTGGTCGGAATCGGAAAGTGCCATTGAAGCTGCCGGAGCTTCTCTCCGCCGTTTCTCTCTCCACCGGCGTCGGCTGGACTTGCGACGACCGCCGTTGGTCTCGCCGTGTCGGGGCGAAGAGGAAGAGACCGGTCCGGCGCCGTGAAACGGCCGGACATGGAAGTTGATGATCGGTGCAGACGGTGCAGGGGAGAGGAGAGAGAGCACGGGATGGTTCTGGGCTTTCCCAAACCAGTCCATGTTTTAAATGATTCAATCCAACGGCCCAGATCAAATCTTATTTGATCAACGGCTGAGATTAAACCGCTTCATTTTCTTTAATTTCCAATCTTCCGAAAATTAAAACAAATAGCTCGGGTATCCGAAAAATACCCCGAAAATTCCCACGTACTCGTAATGACGTGTACTTCATTCTCGAGTCTTCTAGTCGAAGTTACGACAAATAGGAAATTTCTGAAAAATTCCCGAAGCTCTTTAATAATTATCGAGATTAAGAATTTAATCTCGATTAATATCCAAATTAATCCTTTAATTTTCCGGGTCTCACAGTTCCACCCTCCTTAAAAGAATTTCGTCCTCGAAATTGCCACATATCAAGAACACTTCCAATTGTCGAACTCCAGTTACAGTGGGTAAAATCTTTATTCACTGGTGGTGTTGCCTATTACAATCTGATCCTATTCAAAGGATACAAGATGCTATCAGGCAGATCAATCATTTAAAATATATCTCATATACATGAGATTCAACAAATCCCAATGGTCTGAGACAAAGCCCCAATGTCACAACAATTATTCTCAATGGCTCACCAACCTCGTGGTGCCATCTTTCCAGTGACTAAACTTTCAACTGACACAACAGTTACACAGTTTAATTTCTGGGCATGCTCACACAACCATTGTAAAAACACTGCCTATATAAAACATCACAACTCGTGGTCTTACTTACCACGTATTTCACACTTTAATTCTCTTAAAAGTGTACTTTGCTCAAAAGCAAATCATTCACCGGGTAAAGAAAATGTACATACCTGTACTTCCTTGATCCTTCTTACTACATACTTGGCCCAAATAATCTTAGCCGTGGTCTGTGCACTGTGGAGAAGCTTTGGGTGGCAAAAGTGTTTTAATTTCAAAGAATTAAAGTACCAACAAATACTCATTGGACTCAATATGAAATGAATCACAATAACCAAGTCCAACAACGAATAATCAATTGAACCGAACTCACCAAATGAACAAATACAAATTAAGAGTGAGTCCACACAATGAATTCAATACTCAGTGCTCAACAAGCAACAAGTCACAAACTTGAAGCCAACAACAAAGTTGTTCAAAATAATGTGACTTTGAACTTCTGAAGAGACAAATACGACTTTAACAAAGTCAAGGTCAAGAACACGAAGTCAATAAAGAGTAAGCAACAAGAAAATGTCTTGACCGCACAAGGAAACGATTTCAGAGTCAACTGAATGATATATCAAATTTTCAAAACAGAACACAGGATGCAAAGAAACTCAACATGAATTTAAGGAATGCTTTGATACCACTTTCTGTGACGCCCCAAATTGCACCTCTTCAATTTGAGCACGAAACAGTGCCGCGAGCCTTTAAAAATACAAGCTAAACTACTAACTTATACTTTAAAGAAACGCAAGGCAATTAAGTGAATAGTTTTCAGAACGCAAATGCGGAAACAAATTTAATTTGAATAGAGGTGAAACAATTGGAAATCGTAAAACGATTTAAATCCAATTTATCAAATTAAATAAACGGATCGAAATAGGAATTCATGAATGAGTTTCACATTATTGACCATGAACAAGATAAATGGTCAACGAGTTCCAAAATAAATGAAACGATACAACCAGAATGAATACATAAATTCCGGAACCTGATATTCGATAAACGAATATCCGATGATAACAACTTTGCACACCCAGCTCCATCCCTTGTTCTCCCGTTTCCAGTGCACAGTACCTGCATCCAAAACTATAGTAGGGGTGAGCTTTCGTCCTCGCTGCTCAGTAGGGGAATTCACCCCGGCTAGATTTAAAAATCATAAAATATATATTTCATTGGACAATCAGTATGTAAAACATATCAAGGAAAATAATAAATCATTTCTCATTAATACCATGAGAAAATAATTAAATAAGTACCCGGGTAAAATATCAAACCTGATGACCGATCAATCTAGCCAACTACATCCTTACCGAAGATTAAAATCTTCAACAAACCGTAAGGTGTAGCAAGAGTGTCCATTCATGCCATACCGCCTAGATCTAGTGCCACACCTCAAAGGATGTCAGACACTATTCCGTCCGTACAGCCCCTCCGGAGGTTTAGGGGATCGAAACCCAAGGAAGTCGCTATGCTCCACTCACTCTCAGGTCATCATATAAATCAAATATAATTCAAAATACACATGGCGTAAATCATAGCCATGCAAATCTTATATAACATATATATACGAGAAAACACTAACCGAGGGAGTCCCAAGTTTATTTTTATCCCTACCTGGATTCTCGGAGCTTGTTCTCGTTCATCACATCAGGCCAACATCACCACCACCACCACAGTTTACGTCTCGGGTTAACTGGAGTTCCTAGTCCGACAATAACAATATTCGAGTGTTAATATAAATTCTCGATTTAACAACACTCGACAACTTAATCAAAGTCCACTTGATTAACCATTTCCGATTTACGGAATTCATTTCTTATCGGGTGTCATTTCCATAATTACTATGGACACCCCGTAGGTATCCTTAATTATGCTTTAGTTAATTAACCAAGCAATTCTTCTGATAAACCCATAAATCATACTTCCAGATTCAACAATCTTCCCAAATCAATTAACTGTAGTTCCTCTTTCCAATTAACAATTAAACCATGCTTAGAAACACAAAGCTTGAACAACAAAACCACAACCGCCACCAAACACGGTGGTTTCACGGCAGCAGAACAACTTCAAAATACCAAT
The DNA here is from genome assembly GCA_029955375.1 of Rubus parviflorus. Classification (NCBI taxonomy): domain Eukaryota; kingdom Viridiplantae; phylum Streptophyta; class Magnoliopsida; order Rosales; family Rosaceae; genus Rubus; species Rubus parviflorus. The sequence continues at coordinate 918,495 of JARGGL010000015.1, read as the reverse complement.
TCTCTAAATGTTGACCAAAAGTAAATTCCAAGGGCACCAACAAGTAGAGAACAACGAGGGGAAGAAGTCTGATACCTTACTCGAAGGAAACCGTCACCGGAGTCGCCGGAAAACAAAGAAACTCGCCGGAAAAGAAAAGAAACTTCTTTTCTTCGATTCTCCCTCTACAGTTGATGAATCAACGAGCCGTGAGCACAGACAAGCTCGCCTTGTCGAGAGGAAGCTAAAGACACCGGTCTTGTGCGCCGTCGTGGTCGGAATCGGAAAGTGCCATTGAAGCTGCCGGAGCTTCTCTCCGCCGTTTCTCTCTCCACCGGCGTCGGCTGGACTTGCGACGACCGCCGTTGGTCTCGCCGTGTCGGGGCGAAGAGGAAGAGACCGGTCCGGCGCCGTGAAACGGCCGGACATGGAAGTTGATGATCGGTGCAGACGGTGCAGGGGAGAGGAGAGAGAGCACGGGATGGTTCTGGGCTTTCCCAAACCAGTCCATGTTTTAAATGATTCAATCCAACGGCCCAGATCAAATCTTATTTGATCAACGGCTGAGATTAAACCGCTTCATTTTCTTTAATTTCCAATCTTCCGAAAATTAAAACAAATAGCTCGGGTATCCGAAAAATACCCCGAAAATTCCCACGTACTCGTAATGACGTGTACTTCATTCTCGAGTCTTCTAGTCGAAGTTACGACAAATAGGAAATTTCTGAAAAATTCCCGAAGCTCTTTAATAATTATCGAGATTAAGAATTTAATCTCGATTAATATCCAAATTAATCCTTTAATTTTCCGGGTCTCACAGTTCCACCCTCCTTAAAAGAATTTCGTCCTCGAAATTGCCACATATCAAGAACACTTCCAATTGTCGAACTCCAGTTACAGTGGGTAAAATCTTTATTCACTGGTGGTGTTGCCTATTACAATCTGATCCTATTCAAAGGATACAAGATGCTATCAGGCAGATCAATCATTTAAAATATATCTCATATACATGAGATTCAACAAATCCCAATGGTCTGAGACAAAGCCCCAATGTCACAACAATTATTCTCAATGGCTCACCAACCTCGTGGTGCCATCTTTCCAGTGACTAAACTTTCAACTGACACAACAGTTACACAGTTTAATTTCTGGGCATGCTCACACAACCATTGTAAAAACACTGCCTATATAAAACATCACAACTCGTGGTCTTACTTACCACGTATTTCACACTTTAATTCTCTTAAAAGTGTACTTTGCTCAAAAGCAAATCATTCACCGGGTAAAGAAAATGTACATACCTGTACTTCCTTGATCCTTCTTACTACATACTTGGCCCAAATAATCTTAGCCGTGGTCTGTGCACTGTGGAGAAGCTTTGGGTGGCAAAAGTGTTTTAATTTCAAAGAATTAAAGTACCAACAAATACTCATTGGACTCAATATGAAATGAATCACAATAACCAAGTCCAACAACGAATAATCAATTGAACCGAACTCACCAAATGAACAAATACAAATTAAGAGTGAGTCCACACAATGAATTCAATACTCAGTGCTCAACAAGCAACAAGTCACAAACTTGAAGCCAACAACAAAGTTGTTCAAAATAATGTGACTTTGAACTTCTGAAGAGACAAATACGACTTTAACAAAGTCAAGGTCAAGAACACGAAGTCAATAAAGAGTAAGCAACAAGAAAATGTCTTGACCGCACAAGGAAACGATTTCAGAGTCAACTGAATGATATATCAAATTTTCAAAACAGAACACAGGATGCAAAGAAACTCAACATGAATTTAAGGAATGCTTTGATACCACTTTCTGTGACGCCCCAAATTGCACCTCTTCAATTTGAGCACGAAACAGTGCCGCGAGCCTTTAAAAATACAAGCTAAACTACTAACTTATACTTTAAAGAAACGCAAGGCAATTAAGTGAATAGTTTTCAGAACGCAAATGCGGAAACAAATTTAATTTGAATAGAGGTGAAACAATTGGAAATCGTAAAACGATTTAAATCCAATTTATCAAATTAAATAAACGGATCGAAATAGGAATTCATGAATGAGTTTCACATTATTGACCATGAACAAGATAAATGGTCAACGAGTTCCAAAATAAATGAAACGATACAACCAGAATGAATACATAAATTCCGGAACCTGATATTCGATAAACGAATATCCGATGATAACAACTTTGCACACCCAGCTCCATCCCTTGTTCTCCCGTTTCCAGTGCACAGTACCTGCATCCAAAACTATAGTAGGGGTGAGCTTTCGTCCTCGCTGCTCAGTAGGGGAATTCACCCCGGCTAGATTTAAAAATCATAAAATATATATTTCATTGGACAATCAGTATGTAAAACATATCAAGGAAAATAATAAATCATTTCTCATTAATACCATGAGAAAATAATTAAATAAGTACCCGGGTAAAATATCAAACCTGATGACCGATCAATCTAGCCAACTACATCCTTACCGAAGATTAAAATCTTCAACAAACCGTAAGGTGTAGCAAGAGTGTCCATTCATGCCATACCGCCTAGATCTAGTGCCACACCTCAAAGGATGTCAGACACTATTCCGTCCGTACAGCCCCTCCGGAGGTTTAGGGGATCGAAACCCAAGGAAGTCGCTATGCTCCACTCACTCTCAGGTCATCATATAAATCAAATATAATTCAAAATACACATGGCGTAAATCATAGCCATGCAAATCTTATATAACATATATATACGAGAAAACACTAACCGAGGGAGTCCCAAGTTTATTTTTATCCCTACCTGGATTCTCGGAGCTTGTTCTCGTTCATCACATCAGGCCAACATCACCACCACCACCACAGTTTACGTCTCGGGTTAACTGGAGTTCCTAGTCCGACAATAACAATATTCGAGTGTTAATATAAATTCTCGATTTAACAACACTCGACAACTTAATCAAAGTCCACTTGATTAACCATTTCCGATTTACGGAATTCATTTCTTATCGGGTGTCATTTCCATAATTACTATGGACACCCCGTAGGTATCCTTAATTATGCTTTAGTTAATTAACCAAGCAATTCTTCTGATAAACCCATAAATCATACTTCCAGATTCAACAATCTTCCCAAATCAATTAACTGTAGTTCCTCTTTCCAATTAACAATTAAACCATGCTTAGAAACACAAAGCTTGAACAACAAAACCACAACCGCCACCAAACACGGTGGTTTCACGGCAGCAGAACAACTTCAAAATACCAATTCTCTAAATGTTGACCAAAAGTAAATTCCAAGGGCACCAACAAGTAGAGAACAACGAGGGGAAGAAGTCTGATACCTTACTCGAAGGAAACCGTCACCGGAGTCGCCGGAAAACAAAGAAACTCGCCGGAAAAGAAAAGAAACTTCTTTTCTTCGATTCTCCCTCTACAGTTGATGAATCAACGAGCCGTGAGCACAGACAAGCTCGCCTTGTCGAGAGGAAGCTAAAGACACCGGTCTTGTGCGCCGTCGTGGTCGGAATCGGAAAGTGCCATTGAAGCTGCCGGAGCTTCTCTCCGCCGTTTCTCTCTCCACCGGCGTCGGCTGGACTTGCGACGACCGCCGTTGGTCTCGCCGTGTCGGGGCGAAGAGGAAGAGACCGGTCCGGCGCCGTGAAACGGCCGGACATGGAAGTTGATGATCGGTGCAGACGGTGCAGGGGAGAGGAGAGAGAGCACGGGATGGTTCTGGGCTTTCCCAAACCAGTCCATGTTTTAAATGATTCAATCCAACGGCCCAGATCAAATCTTATTTGATCAACGGCTGAGATTAAACCGCTTCATTTTCTTTAATTTCCAATCTTCCGAAAATTAAAACAAATAGCTCGGGTATCCGAAAAATACCCCGAAAATTCCCACGTACTCGTAATGACGTGTACTTCATTCTCGAGTCTTCTAGTCGAAGTTACGACAAATAGGAAATTTCTGAAAAATTCCCGAAGCTCTTTAATAATTATCGAGATTAAGAATTTAATCTCGATTAATATCCAAATTAATCCTTTAATTTTCCGGGTCTCACATCCCCAGCTGCCCAAAGTGAATGTGTAGGTCGTAGACGTCGAGGGGAGAAGATTTGGTGAAGGATGGTGGCTGAAAAGAGGTGAGGAAGGCAAAGATAATGGATGGTCCGCCGCTCGTCGACCGGTCGTCGACCTGCTGTCGACCGGTCGACAGACGTGCAGAGCCTAAACTAAAGGGGAAAATGGGGGAGAGAAAGAGGAAAGGGAAACATGGGATTTTGGGGCTGATGATGGGAATGACCTAATTCAGGAAAATGAGGCTATATATAGGCAAAGGAGGGGGAGAATGGAGGGCTAGGATAGACTAGGGTTAGATCCAAGGGCTATTAGGATTTAATGAAGGGTAAGGGGGTAATTTTCAAAGGAATAAAGGGGAGGAATAATCAAGGGGTGACCTCACCATATCTAGTGTGGTCCTTTGCTGATTTGGGGGCTTGTGAGGGTGAGTCACGCGGTTGACTTTGCCGTTGACCTTGACTTTAACCTTCGGAGCTTGACCAAGGGTTGACTTTGACCAAACCTCCGGAATTCTCTCGCGGCTCACTTCCGGGACTTCATGTTGACTCGTTGACGCTCTCAAGTCGGGGTTGACCACGAGTTGACTTTTGGTCCTCGGGTTGACTTTTCGTCCTTTTGCCGGAAATGTCCAAAAAGCTCCAAATCGCATCCTTTCGCTCCCGATATCCGTCTGATGCTCGTTTGCCCTACAATGGTGCAAATCAAGGATTAGAGACACTAAACGGCCTTCGGATTAGCATAACTAGAGTGATTAGAGGCCCAATTTGTATGCAAATCGCATACGAATCACACCCCCACACTTAAGCTTTGCTTGTCCTCAAGCAAATAAAGAATCAACAATCCACATCACATTCATTTTGCCTTTTCAACCATATCTTTAACGAGCCCACTAAGCCACACATCAAGATTCAATCAAGCACACAACTCAAACCTCATGGTTCGCCAAATGATTAAGATATGTATCCAATGCATGCTTGGTGTAGTGTGTGCTAGCCATGGAATAATCAATCAAGAGCAATCAAATTAGCATACATTGACAAGATTAACCGCTAAACTCACATGATTCACTAAATATTTCCGCTCTTGTGTTTAGGGTTAAGTGTTTACTCTCAAGGACATATCCAAAAGTAACGTCCCCATAAGCTTGCTCATTGACCAACTCTCCACTAATTAACTCACAACTTATTAGATCAAAAGGGCTTTTCATTTGGTTGTAATGGGGCCAAAGGTTAAGGGTTAGCACGAAATGAAAGGATGGATACACAAATATTCCAAGCATTTCAGAAAACAACTTAAGGACTTTGAAACTCATTTTCTTTTGCAAACAATCCTAACTTTTATTCTCCTCAACCTATTATTCTAAAACAAACTCTATTTTTGGAATTTCGTACTTTCTATTTCTACTTTTCTCTTTCTTTTTCTCACTACTTCCTTTTCCCATTTTGTATTTTTTCTTTTCTTTTTGAGACTTTCTTTTTGAACTTTATTTTTGTACACAACTTCTTTTTGATTTTCTCAACTCCTTTTCTTCTTTTGTATTTTGCTTTTCCTTCCAACATTTTCTTTGTACAACTCTAACTAATCTACCCCCACACTTGCTTTTCACAAACCCATGGAACACAAAGAACATGAGAAGTCACAATCGTCGTCTCGCTAATGCTTGGAACAAGGGATGGTTAGTGTTTAAATTTGTAACGTGGGTTAGACTTTTGTGGGTTAAACGAAGAAAAAGCTAATGATGTACGAGGCTCGAAATGGGTTAATCCTAATGAAAAGTGTTTAGAGGGATGGAAGTGAATTTGGCCATGATGCTTTTCTAGTGCCTTAATCATTTCCAATTCATCGCAAATTAACACGTAGTCTCAAGAGGTCTTTGAGCAAGTTCTAGGTCTCGTAAACTAGTGGAATGCACACACATGAAGAACAAGGATGTATGAATGATGCATACAAATCAATGAGGCTCAAAATCTCACCATATAGGGTATATGCATGTCAATACATCGTCTAGATATGCTTTTCCAATTGCAAGTGACTAACCAACATGGCAAAAGTGCACATAATGTCAAGCAAGCATCAATTACATAAATTAATCACAAGGCAATCCAATGATTTTCAAACACATGCTCTATATCCTCTTAATTCACAACCTAATAGACTCAAAATCATTATCAGGGTTGAAAAAGACAAACAAAACACACACAAAACCTTCAAAGTTCCAAAATCACAAAATTTTACACTTATGCACCTGTCGACCGGTCGACGCAAGGGTCGACCGTTCGACCACAACTCCCTGGACGAGTGTCGACCGTTCGTGAAAACTTTGAAAAATTTGAAAAATTTTGGTGGTTTGAAAATGTGAAATCCATTTAGTTTGGCCCAACCTCACCCCCACACTTAAAACCAACATTGTCCTCAATGTTGTGAGGTGTTTTGAAAATGAAAATCATGTGGTGAAAATGAGAGAGTAAAGTCGGGCGAATGCACACAAACAAAATATAGCATACGGATGATAGAGTAAGAAAAACCCCCTTTGTAGACTCCCATAGTTAGCCGAGGAACCACAAATAGACACCAACCTCAGGGCACAAAGCCCTGACTTCCATACGTTAGCTCCTCGGGTGCCAAATGAACTAGAAAGTGTGATTGCATTGGGATCATTTGAAAGCAGGGGACAGCAGCAACACAACATCGACCTTCTCCTAAAGATTTGGGCATAGCTCCAAGAATAGGCATCCGAGTTGAGTGATTCCAGTGGCATTGGAAAGTAGACTCCAATAGCTTTAGTTTGGCCACTGGAAACTCAGAAATCACCTTCCGGGCATGCAATGAAGAACTGGTCAAAGTGACCCTTCAGAAAGTTAAACTGCAGTGAGCACTCCTCCTTCAAACAAACATTGCAGCAGATCCAACGGTCCTTTCAGAGACAAATTTAAACTTGACGCAGAAGACTCATAGAAGAAGCTTCTCTAACTTGTTTCAGTGTATTCCAACGGACAGATGTAGAGAAAACTGCATCCAAAATTACTATTCTGCTCAGGCCTCTTGTGGACAAATGCAAATCAACATTTCTTGGGTTTCTTCCTCCAAGACTCCTATCAAAACACCTCCCAACCTCCCTAGATTCTTTTATTCATTACTAAGTAATGCTGAAAATAAATGTGTTTCTCCAAATGGGGTTGCCTCCCCACAAGCGCTTCGGTTTATAGACCTTAAAGCCGGTCTTGGTTCCTTCTTGGTGAAATTATGGTGGCTCAAAGCAAAGCTTCTTCCCACTCAATGTATTACTTGTCTCACCATCGCCATGGCTTCCTACAAAGCAGCCCTTGATGCCATTAAAAATCGAAATTGAAGTTCGGGGGCATGCATACTTCTTCCTTTTTACTTCACCAACCATCTCCCTCATAGCCTTGATTGTTTCCTTTTGTAGCTCATTCATGGGAGGGCTCTTCTTTATAGCTTCCTCAAGAAATGGATCCCTCCCAAGCATGTCTTCATGAGACCCAAACGGTGGTGGCTTTCTATGCTCAATAAAAGAGGGATTGTCATACCCCCAAATCGGTGAGTAGTGATCATGAGCACGTGGTGTAGGCTTCGGTGGGTTCAAAGGACCAAAAATCCTTTCACTCTTAGCGCTATTTCCCTTCACCAAGTTAATAGAGAACACCTCCTCAACTACCTCCGGTGGATGCACGGGCTTAAACATTTCGAACTTCACCTTCTCGCCCAAAACCTTGAAACTAATGGTGCCCTTTAGAACATTAATCTTCACACCCGCCGTAGCCATGAAAGGGCGTCCAAAGATAAGGGGGAATCCATTGTCTCCATTGGGGTCATCACCCATGTCAAGCACAACAAAGTCGGCAGGAAGAATAAACTTATAAACTCTTACAAGCACATCTTCCACTACACCCGCCGGTCTTCGTTTGCTTCCATCCGCAAAAGTGAGGGCAATAGGGGTAGGATGCAAGGCACCAATGCTCAACCTCTTATAGAGAGATAGAGGCATCACATTGACACTCGCCCCTAAGTCCATGAGCGCTCCATCAAGGTGGGTTGCACCGATTTGGCATCCAATAGTAAAGCTTCCGGGATCCTTCCTTTTTGGTGGCATGTTGTGTTGAATCATTGAGCTCACATGCCCTTCAATCTTGTAGACTTCATGCTCTTCAAGCCGCTTCTTCTTGGTACACAAATCCTTGAGAAACTTTGCATAGACCGGCACTTGGCAAATGAGCTCTAGCAATGGGATGTTAATCTCCACCTTGTTGAACACTTCTCGTAGCTCATTCATCAACGCCGTCTTCTTGTTCTTCCTCTCATTGGGGGTGACTTTCTTCACTTCATGGGCAGCGATGTCATCATCAAGGAGCTCCCTAGAGGTGCTCATGGTTCTTGGTGGGTCCATAGCCATCATAGCCTCACCACCAAGATTAGTAACCATGACACTCTCATGCGTAGGAGTCTCCTCACACAAAGCTCCTTTTTGTGTCGTCACTCCACCATAAGAGGTAACATCATTCTCAAAAGACAAGTACCAAAGTCCCTTGCCAAGCACAACTCCTTCCTCCAAATCATTAGCACACCATACCTCCTCCTTCAATCCATAGTTGCCAAGGAGTACATTTCTTCCTCCTTGGCCCCATCCTTCATGTAATGCATATGATCAAAGTTCTCATGAATGGGAATTGAGGGAGAAGGGATATGGTAATTAGAAGTAGGGGTGTAAGTAGCATGAGAGATACCAGAATAGGAAGTGGATATAGCATTGCATATTGTGGTACCTTTGTTGAAGTGTCGAAATTGCTTGATCGCACTTCACTTGGCTTTGGACAAGGGTAGCAATCATGTCCTTTATCGTTGGGTCCGTTGAATCTTGAACTTGGGGAACACTTGGGGAAGCGTAGGATGTAAAGACTCCTTGATTGTAAGTGCCTCCTCCTTGGTTAGAAAACCCGGGAGGTGCTCCATAAGTTGAGATCTTGTATCCACCGTACGTTCCACTCCCTTGAGTGTTGCTCCCATAAGGCTTAGGTTGAAACCCTTGGGTTCTCCCTTGATCATTCCGGGGTGCATAAGTGTTGTACGGCTTCGGAGACGCTTGATAAGAACCTTGTGGGTAGGAACCCACTTGGTTCACATGTTGCCTTTCTTCCTTCTCCTTGTCAATATGATAAGAACACTCCTCCGTTTGATGGCCAAGAGAACAACAATAGAAACAAGGTGGCGAAGAGATAACACTATTGACTTGTGATGGGGTAGCCTTCAATTGTGCTTGTAGGAGCATGTCCATCTTCTTGTTAAAAGCCGCTTCCAACCTATCAAATTGAGTGCTCAACAAATCATCACCCGTTGGCTCACTTGAGACATTGTAGGCCTTTGGCACTTGAGTTGCCGGTTGTGTGGGAGGGAATTTCCTAGGCCCAAAATCATCCCAAAGCTCGGAGTTTGTTGCTAGGTCCTCAAAGGTGTCCCATGCTTCATCGGGAGACATGCTTGCTATGGTGCTTCCTCGAAATGTATCCACCCTTTGTCTTTGCCCGGAAGATAAGCCTCGGTAAAACACATCCACTAGAAACCATTGTTCCAAGCCATGGTGTGGACAACTCATCACCAAATCCTTGAATCTTTCCCAAGTTTCGTAGAAAGCATCGCCCGATTGGTGCTTGAAGTTGACAATTGAATCTCGAACCTTGGCTGCCTTGCTTGGTGGAAAGAATTTCGTAAGGAAAGCCTCTTGCAAGTCGAACCATGAGTGTATAGACCTTGGCGGTAGCTTGAGTAGCCATTTCCTTGCCCCATCCTTCAAGGTGAAGGGGAACAAGCGAAGCTTCAAACCATCCTCAGGTAGTCCATGTAGTTGAACCGTCGTGCATGCTTGTTCGAATTCCATTAGATGGTCATACGGGCTCTCATCCTTCAAGGCGTGGAATGTAGGCATAATGCTCAATGTTGATGACTTGATTTCGTAATGAGTGTTGCATGGCGGAAGCACGATGCATGATGGGTGATCCACTACATGAGGGAGAGTGTACTCCCTCATGCGCCTCACGGGAGGTGGATTGTTGTTGTTGTTGTGTGGCTCCTCATCATGATGATCATTTTGGCGTGGTTCCTCCATTTTTGGTTGTGGAATATGGTCTTCTAAGAGTACTTCTCTGCTCTCAAGTGTAGGAGGCGCGCTCTCACACACAATCCGTGGAACACGTCTCCTTCTTCTTGGTCTTCCTCTTGTATTCTCACTTAAAACTCTTCCACTTCTAAGTTGAATCGGTGTGTGAGAGGTTGACTCAAGGTTCATGCACCTTCACAACACAATGAATAGCGGTTAAGTATCACAATTGAGGCAAGAAATACAAGGATGAGTGGTTAAACAAGCAATGATAGTAATGAGTGAGAGAAACAAAACAAAGGAAGCAAGAACGCTCCCAGTCGACCGGTCGAGACACGTCCAAGGAACTCCCGTCGAACGGTCGAGAAACAGGGTCGACCGTTCGTGAAATGCCCTGGAACTATCTTTGTGCTTTTCTCCTTTTATACCTAAGCAAACAACGTTCCTAGAAGTGCTAGGGAACCCAAATCAACACAAAACAAGTAATAACAATCAACTAACACGCAAACAAACACAAGAATGCAATATAGACAAGCTTAGACACAACTAAAGCAAGAAATGAAATGTGCACACTTATTAGAACTTCAACTAGAAAGTGATAGCATTAGGGGTGCTCATGTCTTACATATATCACTAGGATATAAGGCCCGTCACTCCCCTAATGTGTCTCACTCAAGAGTGAGTAGCAGATGTGAAACAACAAACACAATATAGACAAAGAGATTCAAACAAAAAGAAAGCTAAAGACCCGACTAACTACCAAGAAATCAAGGATTTAACCCCAATCCCCGGCAGCGGCCCCATTTTGACTATTGCAAAAGTGTGGTGAGTAGTTTTAGATCCGGGAGTGTCGTTCCACGGAGGATTGACGGCTCCCCAACTCTCGGTAGCAAGTAATCGAGTGCTCTAGCTAGATGGAATGACAAGATGTGAATAGAGTGAGTGAAATGTGTTTGAACAATGTGTGAAGTGTGAGTGTGGTGAGTTTGGTTTTAGGTAAAAAGATGGTGATATGCCAAGACAAACAAACAACAAAATAAATGCGAGCAAATAAATTAGGTAAAGTAGAGTGTGCACAATATAAAGAAAGTGTTGGGGTTTTCAGGCAAACCCCAATCTAATGCAACAAGCAATGCCTAATCAACTCAATAATGCCAATGTGTGTGTGTGAATCAAGCCCCGTATCCTAGCCATGTTATGGTTCTAGGACCGTGTTGCCTAAGGTATTCGAATGCCATGTTATGGGTCATTCAGACTCTCTCAAAGCTATACGGCTTAAGAGGCGAAGAGCATCGAAACTAGGGACTCAAACAAGTCACAACTCATCACATATGCTACCAATTGCTTAGGTCATGCAAGGTTACCAATCTCACACAAGCTCATCAAGAAGTGGTAAATTCTAGAGACAAGCAACCAACACATATTGAATTAGGTAAGCACACATATTCATACAACACAAAGGCATTTTATTCATCAATCAAGCATCACAAAGTCACATTGGACTAGGGCACACAACCCTAGTCCCCAACAAAGGTAACTACTCACTAAGCATCAAAATATACATCATCAATTTATACATATAAGCTCTAAACATAAGGAAAAGAGAGAGTAGAGATGAGAGGTGCTCAATAGCTGCTCTCTTGCTCCTCCTTGGCTTTGATGACGAATCTTGATGATTTGGTGAGGATCCCCAGCTGCCCAAAGTGAATGTGAAGGTCGTAGACGTCGAGGGGAGAAGATTTGGTGAAGGATGGTGGCAGAAAAGAGGTGAGGACGCAGAGATAATGGATGGTCCGCCGCTCGTCGACCGGTCGTCGACCTGCTGTCGACCGGTCGACAGACGTGCAGAGCCTAAACTAAAGGGGAAAATGGGGGAGAGAAAGAGGAAAGGGAAACATGGGATTTTGGGGCTGATGATGGGAATGACCTAATTCAGGAAAATGAGGCTATATATAGGCAAAGGAGGGGGAGAATGGAGGGCTAGGATAGACTAGGGTTAGATCCAAGGGCTATTAAGATTTAATGAAGGGTAAGGGGATAATTTCCAAAGGAATAAAGGGGAGGAATAATCAAGGGGTGACCTCACCATATCTAGTGTGGTCCTTTGCTGATTTGGGGGCTTGTGAGGGTGAGTCACGCGGTTGACTTTGCCGTTGACCTTGACTTTAACCTTCGGAGCTTGACCAAGGGTTGACTTTGACCAAACCTCCGGAATTCTCTTGCGGCTCACTTCCGGGACTTCATGTTTACTCGTTGACGCTCTCAAGTCGGGGTTGACCACGAGTTGACTTTTGGTCCTCGGGTTGACTTTTCGTCCTTTTGCCGGAAATGTCCAAAAAGCTCCAAATCGCATCCTTTCTCTCCCGATATCCGTCCGATGCTCGTTTTCCCTACAATGGTGCAAATCAAGGATTAGAGACACTAAACGGCCTTCAGATTAGCATAACTAGAGTGATTAGAGACCCAATTTGTATGCAAATCGCATACGAATCACTAATCTACCCCCACACTTGCTTTTGACTTATGCAAAAGATATTGGTGAGTGTATTAAGATGTGGGAGTGTCGTTCCACAGGGATTGACGGTCCCCGATCTCTCGGTAGCGTGTGTAATCGGTGCTCTAGCTATGAATGAGACAAGATGTGAAGTGAGTGAGTGAATGTGTGTATGAACAATGTGCGAAGTGTAAGTGTGGTGAGTTTGGTTTTTGGTAAAAAGATGGTGAGATGCCAATACAAACAAACAACAAAGTAAATGCGAGCATGACAGGACCCGCCCCAGATTCCACCCTGAAAACCGAGGTGACCGTGTGGGGCCCACCTTAGAAGAAGTCATACCGAAAATTTAGCATAACCTCCCCTAAAAATGGACTACCCAAAACCTGCAAAATCAACTCAACACAACTAAAAAACCAACTTATGATATTCCCACCAACCACCCGAGCCTACGCACTCGCCTGAAACAACAATCCAATTGAAATATAAAACTTTCTGTAAATCGAATAAATCATAACAAAACCTTCGGTTCCAAAAACTGTTGCTCAAAATATCATTTTAAATTCTGCAATCTCAAACTATAAGTTCATCAAATATTCTGAAAATCTGAAACTAGCTTGAGGACCAAAAGTTAAACTAGAAACTCGTGATGAATCCATACGCCGCCTACCCCGGCCGTACGATACCTGATAAAACAGACCAATCGACACTCTGGGCGTGCTCCCACTCTCCCAGGTACAGACTAAGACTGACGAAGAATCAAGATGAGTCTGTACGCCGGCTCCCCAGGTCGTACGGAGTCTGGGCGTGCTCCCACTCTCCCAGACGAATGAATAGACATCAGATGAGGCCGTACGCCGGCTAACCTGGTCGTACGGTGTCTGGCGTGCTCCCACCCTCCAGACATCCACATGTTAGTACTACCGACCGGGTCCCGAAGGCCGCACGCCGGATCAGGACGCACGGTGCCTGGGCGTGCTCCCACTCTCCCAGACATCCTCAGCGTCGATAGACTAACCAGGTCCTCAGATAGACACGTGCACGTGACTCTGGAAGGCCCTACCCCCCAGAAACTGGATAACTGTAAAACTGAAGGAGGTACTACCCTCTATACGACTGAATGACTCAAGGGGGGACTACCCCCTGGATAACTGGATAGCTGAATAACTGAATACTGATTACTGACAACTGACCACTGACCACTGAATACTAATGACTGGATATACTGGCGGGACCATTCAATAACTGAAACATAATTCTCTATTCTCACAATTCATCAATCACCGATAAATTCTAAAATCATAAATATTTCTGAAAAATATATTGCATGCATAATTTAATTTAAAACGAAAGTCCACTCACATAAATTACTCGTCGATAAATCTTATCAACTAAAATACTCGACGACTAATCCAACGATCGGATTGTCGCGGTTCGATAACTAATTGTTCGGTCTCACAAACCGTAACCAACCTACGATTAACCAATCGATCTAATTCATCCAATCCAACCGTACAAAATGCTCACAATAATTATCTTAACACGCTAATCAATTTCGGTGATAATCTAACGGTCACGCAATAACCTAAACCACGAATCGTTCGATAACGAACCGATAATAATCGGGTTAAATCTCAAACTCCAATAAATTCCTACAAATCAAATACCATCGTAATTGTAATTAAGAGTACTAACTATTGAGTTAAAAAGCAGCTCAAAAGGTGGCCGGACGCGCCGTCACGCGCCGCCATTAGCGGCTGCGCGTGGTCCCCACGCGCCGCCGGTCCGACCATCTCCGATGGTCACCAAATTCTACCACAACAATCACCAAGCCAAAAGGAGTAATTTTCATACCTGGGCCGAAGCACGATTCGGTCTAGATCGGCCGGAATCTACCCCGAAAGTCACGGTGGCCGGATTACTTCTTTTCTACGATTCGCCGCCGTCCGGCGGAGCTAGGCCACAAGACTGGTGGCGCTAGGCTCGTGGAGCCGAGGGCTACAAAGCCCACAAGGTGGTCGCGACCGGAATGGCCGGAAACGTCGCCGGCAAGCATGGCAGTTCCGACGCAAAAACTGGGCTTCTTCTCTCCTTGATTTCTCCTTCCACACATCGATTCACGGCTAGAAATAGGTATAGACTAGAAGAGGGTGGAAAGATGAAGAAAATGGGACTAATTTCATGGCTTGGGGTGGCCGGAATCGGGAGGAATCGCAGGTCAAAGGACCGGTTTACTGTTGCGTGAACAGTAACCGCGTGGGAGACCAAAGGTCACCGGCCAAAAACTCCCCCCCTTCCCAAAAAGGAAACTTCTATTTATAGTAACTTCCCGAAATAGTAACCTCCCTTTCCGTGAATCGTAACTCTGTCATACCAACTCCGATTTTTGCGTACTTCGTGTCCACGAACTCGATTTAACGCGCTCTACAACTCCCGTGAAGAAACTTAAATCAAATTCCTTACCGAACAAAAAGTCAACTCGACGACCCCCTAAAAATAATATTTACGGCTCAAAACTGAAACTTCCGACGATCCGCCGTGAAACACTACAGTAAAACGATAAGTTTTGGTCCGGGTCGTTACAGAGCAAGTAAATAAGGTAAAGTAGAGTGTGCACAATATAAGGAAATGTTGGGGTTTTCGAGCAAAACCCAGGTCCAATGCAACAAGCAATGCATTAATCAATTCAATCATGCCAATGTGTGTGTGAATCAAGCCCCGTATCCTAGCCATGTTATGGTTCTAGGACCGTGTTCCCTAAGGTATTCGAATGCCATGTTATGGGTCATTCAGACTCTCTAGGTGTCATATGGGATTCCTCTAAGTTACCTAATACCGAATCCCCTATAGTGCTTAAGAGGCGTAAAAGTGTCAAAACTAGGGACTCAAACAAGTCACAACTCATCACATATGCTTCCAATTGCCTTGATTGTGTACCAATCTCACACAATCACATCAAGATAGATTAGTTAACATGCAAAAGAAGTGGTAAATTCTAAGAACAAGCAACTAACACATATTGAAATAGGTAAGCACGCATATTCATACAACACAAAGGCATTTATTCATAGATCAAAACATCACAAAGTCACATTGAACTAGAGTACACAACCCTAGTCCCCAACAAAGTAATTACTCACTAAGCATCATAGTATACATCATCAAATTACACAATAAAGTTATAGACATAAGGAAAAGAGAGAGTATAGATGAGGGATGCTCAATGGATGCTCTCTTGCTCCTCCTTGGCTTTGATGATGGATCTTGACGACTTGGTGAGGATTCCTAGCTGCCCAAATTGGTGGTGGAGGTAGTAAACGTCGTGGGGAGAAGATTTGATGAAGGGTGGTGGAGCAATTGAGGTGTGGAAGTGGTGGATTGTGGCTGCTCCGTCGCTCGCCGACCGTTCGATGGTTAGATGTCGACCGGTCGATGGTCGATCAGTTGGTAAACCTAAGGGAGAGGGAAGAGAGGAAAGGGAAAGTAAGAGTGATGGGTGAGATGGGGCTGATTGGGAATGACCTAAATCAGGAAAAGATGGCTATATATAGGCAATTGAGGGAGAAAATGGAGGGCTAGGATTGGGTAGGGTTTGATCCAATGGTTGGCTAGAATAAATGAAGGGTAATGGAGTAATTGCACTAGGGAATAAAAAGGGGAATAATCTAAGGATGACCTCATGATATCTAGTGTGGTCCTTTGCTGAATTTTGGGCTTTTTTGTGATGAGTCACAAGGTTGACTTCGTCTTGACTTTGACCGCGACTCTCGGAGTTGACCAAAGGTTGATTTTGACCAATCTTCCGGAATTCTCTTGCGACTCTCTTCCGAGGCTTCATGTTGACTCGTTGACGCTCTAAAGTCGGGGTTGACCACGAGTTGACTTTTCATCATTTTGCCGAAAAATCACTAAAAGCTCCAAAACGCGCTCCTTTACTTCTGATATCCATCCGATGCTCGTGAACCCTACAATGGTGCAATCAAAGGATTAGAGACACTAAACGGCCTTCGGATTAGCATTACTAAAGTGATTAGAGGCCTAATTTGTATGCAAATTACATACAAATCAGCTTTTCATAATCCCAAGAACACAAAGAACATGAGAAGTCACAATCATTGTCTCGCTAATACTTGGAACAAGGGATGGTTAGTGTTTAAGCTAAAAACATGGGTTAGATTATGTGGGTTAAACGAAGAAAAAGCTAATGACGTAAGAGGCTCGAAATGAGTTAGTCCTAAGGGCATCTCCAACCCAAGAGACCTATACCCATATATAGGTCCATATATAAGGATTTATCATCTCCAACCCAACTTATTTAGAGACCCAAACTTGGTTTTTTTGTAGACCTAAACACATCCCAGGTCTCAAACTCAGTCCCAATCTGAGTCTGAGACCCATATAAATTGCGGCTGGCCCATGTGCAAGAGGAGGAGAGAAGGGAAAGAGAGAGGAGAGAAGGGAAAGAGAGGAGAGAGAGAAGGGAAGAAACGCGCCAGAAGAAAAGGAAGGAAGAGGAGAGAGGAAGGAGACAACGCGCTGACGCGCAAGTGAGGAGAGAAGTAAGGTGGCTGCACGTGGGGGACAAGACTGGGCCAGCCAAGTCAATGCCACGAAATGGACGGCCAGGATTCGTCCATTTTAAAATGGACGATCCTGGTTCGCCCAAATTAATTAATTTTTTTTAAAATCTAACTGATGTATAAAAATATATTAATTTATATAGCTTTGAGTTTGGGTTTAGGGTTTAGCATTGGACATGCCCAATATAGGTTTTGAGTTTAGGTTTAGGCTTTAGCATTGGAGATGCCCAAAACCTATATGAATAGTACAATTTTGGGGACTCAAATATAGGTTTTGAGTTTAGGTTTGAGTCTAAGGGTTGGAGATGCCCTAATGGATTAGTGTTTAAGGGATTAGAGAGTAGTTTGGCCATGGTGCTTAACTAGCGCCTTAATCATTTCCAATTCATCGCAAATTAACACGTAGTCTCAAGAAGTCTTTGAGCTAGGTCTCGTAAACTAGTGGAATGCACACAGATGAAGAACAAGGATGTATGAATGATGCATACATATCAATGAGGCTAAAAATCTCACCATATAGGGGTATATGCATGTCAATACATCGTCTAGATATGCTTCTCTAATTGCAAGTGACTAACCAACATGGCATAGGTGCACATAATGTCAAGCAAGCATCAATTACATAAATTAATCACAAGGAAATCCAATGATTTTCAAACACATGATCTTTATCCACTTAATTCACAACCTAACGGCCTCACAATCATCATTGGGGTTGAAAATGACAAACAAAACACACACACAACCTTCAAAGTTTCAAAATCACAAAATTTTACAGTTTAGGACGAGTGTCGACCGGTCGACATACTCCCAGGACGAGTGTCGACCGGTCGACACAAGGGTCGACCGTTCAATGAAAACTTTGAAAAATTGAAAAATTTCGGTGGTTTGAAAATGTGAAATCCTTTTAGTTTGGCCCAACCTCACCCCCACACTTAAAACCAAAATTGTGTTGTGATCGAGGTGTTTTGAAAATAAAAATCATGTGGTGAAAGTGAGAGAGTAAAGTCGGGCGAATGCACACAAACAAAATATATCATACGGATGATAGAGTAAGAAAAACCCTATTTGTAGACTCGCCTAGCGAGCCGAGAAATCACAAATAGACACCAACCTCAGGGCACAAAGCCCGGACTTCCATACGTTCGCTCTTCAGGTGCTAAATGAATTAGAAAGTGTGATTGCATCGGGATCATCCAAAACAGGGGACAGCAGCGACCTTCTCCCAAAGAATTGGGCATAGCTCTAAGAATAGGCATCCAAGTTGAGTGATTCCAGTGACATTGGAAAGTAGACTCAAAGAGCTTTAGTTTGGCCACTGGAAACTCAAAAATCACCTTCCAGGCATGCAATGAAGAATCGGTCAAAGTGACCCTCCAGGAAGTCAAACTGCAGTGAGTACTCCTCCTTTAAACATATATTACAGCAGATCCAATGGTCGTTTCAGTGAATTCCAACGGTTTGATGTAGAGAAAACTGCCTCCAAAGTTACTGCTATGCTCAGGCCTCTCTTCAACAAATGCTAATCAACACTTCTTGGTTTTCTTCCTCCATTAATGTGACCCAAAGATCAATAAAAGGCATGAAACTTTACTTAGCCCGGTGGCTAAGGTGTTCACCTTTATTGAAAATCAAGCACAAAAGCTCTCATGGTGAAGGAAAGCTCATCAAAGTTTGTTTGCTCGACCTCCCCCAACGTGATGGTGCGCAACAAATCAGCTATGACCTTCATCCCTTACAAAGGGCATATCTCCATGGTGAGAAAACAAACATGAGAGATTCCAGTTTGGCCCCTGGAACCTCCTCCAACTTCTCCTTGAAGACTGAACATGAACCTGTCAAAGTGAAAGCAGGGATAGCCAATTCCAGCTCTGAGTTCCACTCATTTGGAACTGCAAATTCGGAGATCCAACGGTTAAAACTCAATGAAATTTGAACAGGGAACAATAGACACAACAAGGAAACTGTCATAAAAGTTGTAGCTCGATCCAGCGGTTGAAAGAAGATAAAAATGCTTCCAAAGTAGACTGTTCCTCCTAGGCAGATTCTGGAAATCAAACAAAACAACACAAAAATGAATTATCTTCACCAAAACATCCATCACACTTCTCCCAACCACCCATAAGCTCTTTATTCAAAACAAAACAAACTAAACATAGATGCTTATATCACACAAAACAAAAAGAATACTGCAAGAAACTCGGTTACCGATTACCAAGGGATCAAGGTTGAACCTCAATCCCCGGCAAAGGGCGTCATTGGCAATTGCCAAAAGTGTGTATGTATATTTAAGACCGGGGTTGTCGTTCCAACGGGGATCGATGGCCCTTCAACCTCTTGCACTACGCCAATAATATTATCAGACGACACACGTTTAACGACAGAATGCTTGTTTTCTGTTGTCTGATTTTTTCAGACGACATATAAATTTACGTTGTGGTCTGATTGTGATATACGCCATACATGAAATTGGTTTAGGAAAAAATTTTCTAGCTGGGAGTGTTAGAACAACAGTTCTATGATTATCTGTTGTCTGAGAAATTTCACCCAAAAGACTCAGAAGAATTTTTTTTTTTTTGGTGTAACGTTAGTACCAAATTTTTTTTTCCTAGGGTTCCCACACTTGGCATTTTTTTCGGTTTCCTCTCAGAAGCCTCACTAAAATTTTGTTTCCCTCTAGTGTATCCCCTAATTTCCCCCCGAAAGACCCAAGTCCCCACCGAAAGACCTAAGTCTCCAACGAAAGACCAAAGAGTCTTCCCCTTTCAGTCTTTCACCAATTTTTCCTCTCTTGTTGACCTAAGTCGCCTCCCCCCCCCCCACCGATTCATCCTTTCTCTCTTCCTTCCCGATTGCTCACCTGTGCGCACATCCTCTCTTTCTACTACGTATTATAGTCATCGTCTTCCACAGTTTATAATCTCAGCGCGCAGAGAAAAGAAAATCGGAATCGCAGATAGGGCTTTGTCACCGTAGGGGTTGAAAAGATTTTCCGGTAAGTAGATTTGCTTTGATTCGTCTAACCTAGCCTACCCTGTGGAATCTGGAATTTTCATTCTGACTATGATTGCATAGCCTGTGAAATTTTTTCATTCCGATGGCTACATAAAAGCCATTGGAATCTAATGCCAAGTTTCGTGAATTGGTCATTTGAAGGTCCAAGTCAATGAAATCGAACAGAGTCTAAAAGGGTTTGACTAGAAAACACTAGAAATCTGGGATTGCTCTGTCATTGGGCAATTTCTAATATTGTTCAGGATTCAGCTCAATATAGCCTCATCAGTGATTCTATTTCGCATTGTATCACTCAATTTCTCTGTTATCAATTTGGGTTTGTTGGGGTTTATTGAATTCCGAATTTGTTTTATTGTTGTTGTTGTTGACAGGGAACGTTAGTGCTACAAAATCATCTCTGACCCGGGCTGGTGGTGGTTGATTGGACTGTGACTGAAGTTAGTTTTGGTAAGCATCGGTCTTATGAAGGGCATATGGACTTAGTGTTTTTTTCTGTCTCTTATTTTCTTTCATATATAATGTGCTTTCCGATATGTTTTGTTAAAAGTTTTCGATTTGTCAACAATATGGCTTGCCTCGGAGGGCTGCATGGGTTGCATATATGGGGAATTGAGGAAATAGGCTTCACCATTAACTTTGCACAGTGAAGGCCTTGTGGCTTCTTTTTTTCTTTTTCTTTTTTAATTAATTTCAATTAGTACTTGTTTTTGCTACTTGCATCAACGTCCTTTTTTCTTGATTTCTTTTTCTTTTTCACACAATGCAGTTCATTCGTGACAAGGGATAGTCAGGTGAAAGCTGGTTTGAAAAGTGTTAGTGGCGTCAAAGAGAAAATAAACCCTGTTAAGGTATGTTTGATGAAGGGTATTAGCTCTGGCCATAAATTGCATAACAGAATTTGGCAATCTTTTGATAACGTAATAAGAATCAGGGTATAAACTGAGTTTAATACATATCCAGATTTCTTTGTACACACTTTTTGTTCTCCTATTGGATAACAAAGAAGGTTTAGTTTAAAACTTCATATATTGGAACTCTTTGGAAGGTAATACACAAGGCAGTAGAGCCTATCCTGGCCGTATAAACTATTTAATCTTATAACTCACACCATCTCTGATTTGAACCATGCACAGCTTGAATTATACAATACAATTCATCACTACCAAAATAGTGATTGCATGTCAAGTATTAACTGTTTGTTCATCCCAATGACTTATCATACAATAATGAATAATGGCAGTATTAGTGATGTAACTTTTCATTTTTCTATTTGGAATAGCCAAGAAAGGCGAACTCTGGAAAACGGGAAGAAGGCAGTGAGAACTTCATCAGTCATTTGGTATTTCTTCAATCCCCCTTTTATCAGAGAGTTGTATTTCTAAATGCTTGCAAGTTCTTATCTATACTTTTTATTCAAAAGTTTTTATACATTTCTAGGAACCTCATGATATCTTGGCAATATGTTTTTCCATTCTAAAAGGAGATCTTTTAGGGGAGAGAAATGATCTTTTTTTTATAATAATTGAAATTTCTGGATGCTATTGAAAAGAAAAGATAGTGATATTGTTCAAATATAGGAATAGTTTATACGCATAGTGATCATGAATCCTAGCAGCATAGGATTGGTTTATAAAACAATCTATCATGGGACAATTGGTGTTGGGTTGTGTTTGAAGAGGAAGATAAAGTCTACATGACTACTTAAGGGGGGTGTAAATGAATTGAGTCAAGTACTATAGTGCTCAAGCTTGGTTGGAGTTAAGTCTCCAGCCAAGTTTGATCAACTATGTGCAGACAGGCTTGACTTCCCACTTCCAGGTTTGAGTTTGACTTGATTCCTATGTGGGGTCAGCCAAGGTCAAGCTTAAAGCTCAGCTGGACTCAGACTTAATGATGACAGTGGAGAAAACATAGATTCAGAAACAAGAAAATCAGCCTAAAATCTAAAGTGATGAAAAATAAGAGACAAGTAGCATCAAAACTTTATGTGCACAAATAAAGGGGCAGTGGTATTGAATATTTATCAGTGGATACATGTTTGAGATAATATCAAAAAGTATAAAAATAGACATATTTGAATTGGTGAGTTAAAAAGTCTAAGCCATATGAGTCGGTCAAGCTCAGAAGAACAAGAAATTGAGTTGACTTGCAGTGCTTTTAATGAGCTTTATATTTTCTTTGAGATTGGCTTGTTTCTCTTACTAGCGCCAACTCAGCCGATAAAAAAAAAGTCAATAGCACGAACTTGAGACATATTAAGCCAATTTACAGCATTAACCATTTGGCTCTATAATGTGATATAGACAGAATTTGATTTCTTAGCCCGAGTGTTATATAATTATATGTAATGGTTATTCACCCTTTTACAAAGATGTATTGTATGCAATTCTGCATAAGTGGTGTCTCTAGTTGAATTCTAAGAATGTAAATCTAAATTAGACCAAGTTTTGCATGTGGAGGCTGATGAGGACATTCACGTCTTGAAGGAGCAATATTCGGATGGAAAGAATACACTACTAGAACAACCCCATATAACATCGGTCAGGAACCGATGTTAAAACAAAATCTGACCGATGTGCCTGCCGGTGTAGTAATAGGTCCAGATTTTTAAGACATCGGTTGTTAGCCGATGTTAAAAATAAGGTCACACATCAGTTTTTTATCAAGAACTGATGTTTTAAATGAGGTTAAACATCGCTTTCTCATATGAAACCGATTTACATTCTAGTATTTAATATCAAGTTTTTAGAGAGAATCGATGTCTTTATTCTTCTTCTAAATCAGTTTATTATTTTTGGCTGTTTTGTTTTGTTTCTTTTGCATCAGTTTCAAGCTTAAAAGTGGTTTGCTAATGTATTTACATACATTAGTTCTTTGCAAGAAAAGTTGTAAAAAGTATCAAATAGAGAATACAAATGGTAAGCAAAAGAGATTACTAGTGTTTATCAATGAAAGATGTTTATTATTGATAAAAGAACAAAATACAAGGAGAAGGGGACATAAAGCCAAAACTTCTCACAAAGCAATTAGCATACTGTCATTCTCAAGAACCATACACTCATCTGCATTGTGCGAAAGCAAATATCATAGAGAGCCTCATTGTCATACACTCATCTGCATTCTCTACAAGCTGATGAACAGACAAGTACTCCTCCCTTATCTTAGAAATCAGAAGCGTTCCCATTCCAGCTCCGGTACCACTACCCAAAGAATGGCACACCTGGAACCCTGCACCAAGTCACCAAACACTTGAATAATCAGATCCACAAAATTTCACTTCATTTCCATGAAAATGAACTACAATTAATCCAAGGCAAGATTATTCCAAAACCCCATAATTTCAATTACTTGGGCATCCAATTTACAGAAGCTACCAACAACAGGGCATTGAATAACTATTCAGAAATAGACGTACAGTGACTGGGAGGTAATTTCATGTTTTCATATCTCCTTAATTTAAACAGAAGAAAGATATTTCTTGAAATCAATTTGCATAAGGGTACACTTCTAATCCCTGAAACTGAGGAACTGGAAAAGTATACACATACCAGACAAACAAAATCTAAAAGGATTTCCAAGAAACACTGATGAACATAAAATATATCCATATCTTGATAGAAAAATGCCTAAATATGAATAAATAGGAGGAAATAAGTATCTTACCTTCACAATGTTTTCATGTTTCGCCTTTGACAGCAAAGTCACCTCCCTCTGAAATTTTTCTTTGCGTTCAGAACTAATAAAGCATGTTATGTACCTAGATACAAAACTGGCCTGGAATTGTACCTAGATACAAAACTGGAAAGCTTTAATACTCTACAATCCAGGACATAGAATTCCTAATTTGGAACACAGAAAAACACAGATTTATGAATACACAAAAATTAGATCAAACATAAGATCCATTTATTAATTAATCTTGCAATCAAATAAAATGCCGCCTCACCAAAGAGAAAATTGAATGAAGATGGCTAAAAAAATCTGATACATAACAATTGTGACATGAACTTAATAGTTATATCTGACTCAAGTGTTTCTCTTCCTCTATCTTGGCCTTGAAGTAAGAGTAGACAACAACTCCAGCAATTGCAATGGCCATTCCAATACCAGTTTTTTATTGAAATCTTGTTACATGCGAACATTAATTCGTTAAACGAAAGAAAAACTCAAACTAATTGCTACCAACAATTTCAAAAAAACAATTTACATTAAGCAATGAACTACATAGATATAACTAATAGTATAATAATCAACCTAACCATAAATTGAATCATTGAAAAAAATAATACTACTAATATTATGCAATTTACTAAGCAATTTATATACTTCCAAATCGACTGTGAGAAACCCTGAGCTTTGGTTTTTAGTGTTTAAAAGCAATCAAACAAACCAAGCAGAATATGCTCTTTTTTTTTGGAGTGAAGAGAGATAGACCTTAGCCAGTGTTTGTGCTTTGGGGACTGCAAGTACTGCAATCTTTCGTCTCAAGTGCACTCAATTTCGATCAATTCATAAAGCAATTAGCATACTGATCACTATGAACACAGAAATGTCACTACTTGGATCAATCAAACAGAACTGAACCACTTTATCCAACAGAGATCGCAAAAGTTACATAATGGGCATTAACATAGCAGTGATCCAATCGCTCCAAAATTCATCATCAACAACACAGATAACATAGATCAAATTGAAAATTGAATTCAACAAAACTAAATTGAACAAAAATCGAATTTAGCTTACCTCAATAAATTGATAAGCTGTGATCAATTTAAAGAAGTAATATTAACTTCAAAAGAACAAAAATCTTCAATTCCTATTTAAGGGAATCCTGAACAATTTCAAGTAATACGTCAGTATAATGTAAAATTGATGATTTCCATTTCCAAGAACCAGCTCAAACCATCATTAACTTCAAAAAGAGGCTAGGGAAATCTACAATCCTAAAGGTTTTTTTTTTCTGAAAATTTTCCATGGTTAGGTCAAGAAATTGTAAAATTAGCTAAAGTGATTTCCACTTCCAAGAACCAACTGAAACTATCGTTAACCATCAAAACGACTAGGACTGGAAATCTTTAAACCCTAATCGAAAGGAATCTAGAAAATTCTCAAGTTTGTGCCGGTAAATTGTCAAATTAACTACGATTCATTTCCAAGAAAGAAACAAACTTACAAAATTACTTAGAAAATTAAGAGAAAACCCCAAGAAACACTGAAATAAACACGAAATTAATTAGAAAAGTGGTACTGACCGGAATTCCCGATTACGAAGCCAATCAAATTCATGCCGTCGTCCTTGTGAATGGTAAGCTCGTCGTCGTCGTCGCTGGCGCGATTCAGATTGAAGTACAAACCGCCAAGGTTGAGGACGAACGAGCGGTGGTCGTCTCAGCGGAGGCCAGCGAAGGTCGAATCTGGAATCAGCAGCAAGTTTCGACCAAATAATATAGAGAAAATTCAACCTGAGACACGGTTGGGGAGGGCAGATTTGAGAGCGAGAGCAAGGGTGAGAAGATTTGTGATTTTGTTTGAAACTGCGGCGTTTGAAAGGGAGGATATCTCGGGTTTGATTAGATCTGATGTAAGAAAAGGGGGGCTCAGAGAGAGAGATGTTTAATTTTGGTCAAGGGTTTCACTAGGTTGAAAATATCTTAGTGGAGGCGAAACAAAAATTTTATTCCGCGTCCATCACTTTAAGTCTTTAAAAGCTCCGTGTTTCTACAATTTAGTCATTGTCGCAAATTTGCAATTAAACTTTCTACATCGGTTATTTTAGAAGGTGATGTAAATGTAAATAAAAGAAATCGTTTTTTTTCGAAACCGATGTAAACAAGGTTTATAACATCGTGTACATTTGTAACCGATTTCTTATGGGCGATGTTATATCCAGGTATTCTAGTAGTGATATGTTTTTGAGAACATGGAAGAGCCTATGTCTGATGGAGATGACTCATTTGATGGAGATGACTCATTTGATGGCGATGGCCCATCTGATGGAAATGCCTCATCTGATGGAGAACAAGAAGACCTCATTCTAATTCATGAGCAACGTTATGCAGGCAATGATGAAGAAAGTAGAAGTCTGTTTGCTGTGGACAGAAATTTGGTTACCGATGAATGGAGAAATATTGTTGACAAGTGAGTGCCTTGTCAATTGACTCTGAATAATTTTTACACAATCAATTGGTTGCTTTATTTCATGTTTTTGTAATGGTTCAGATTTCTCATACATTACTGTTCTTAGTATTGCTAATTCTAATGGTTCTGGTTTCCTATGCATTGGTAGTGTTTAGCTCATGTTTTGCTATTGATTTTGAAGCTCAATTAAAATCTACAATGTGCACAACATTAGGAAAGGCCGGAAAACAATTCAATGGAAAAACCTTATCCAACTCTTTGTCATCTCATTAATTTAAGATTTTAATTCATGTACTTAATTTTCTGGTATTTTCCACCACCCACTAAATACATAATTTATGTTATGTTTCCAGGGCATTCCAGTACAACAAACTGACAAGGACTGTGGGTATTTTATCATGCTTTACATGAAAGAGATAGTACAGGACAAGAATCTAGAGTGTCCTGCTGATTTGTATGTGATTTACATACAAATTAGGCCCCTTAATCATTTGATAATGCTAATCCAATAGCCGTTTAGTGTCTCTAATCCTTGTTTTGCACAATTGTAGGAATCACGAGCATCGGATGATATCGGGAGCAAAATGACGTGTTTTGGAGCTTTTAGTGGATTTCCGGCAAAAGGACGAAAAGTCAACCCGAGGACCGTCGGTCAACTCGCGGTCAACCCCGACTTGAGAGCGTCAACGAGTCAAGATGAAGTCCCGGAAGTGAGCCGCGAGAGAATTCCGGAGGTTTGATCAAAAGTCAACCCTTGGTCAAGCTCCGAAGGTCAAAGTCAAGGTCAACGAAAAGTCAACCGCGTGACTCACCCCCACAAGCCCCCAAATCAGCAAAGGACCACACTAGATATGGTGAGGTCACCCCTTGATTATTCCTCCCCTTTATTCCTTTGGAAATTCCCCCCTTACCCCTCATTAAATCCTAATAGCCCTTGGATCAAACCCTACCTCATCCTAGCCCTCTATTCTTTCCCCCCTTGCCTATATATATACCTAGTACTTCCCCAATTAGGTTATCACTTTTCAGCTAGCCCTATTTCTTTTCACTTTTCCCTTCCTTCCTCTCCCATTTCCCTTTCCCGTTTTCCCAAGCATCTTGCCGCCAGTCGACCGGTCGACGACCAGGTGTCGAACGGTCGACGATCGAACGTGAAGCCTACATCTTGCATCAACCAGCAAGGGACGACTCATTGAGAGCAAGTAGAGGAAGGAGAAGGAAGAAGTGGCCTCCAGGACATCTTCATTGAGCATTTCTTTCCCTATTCTTCTTATATTTGTAATCAATTTCATATAATGTCCATTATGGTTAGTTGTGAGTAGTTCAATAAGGTTGGGGACTAGGGTTGTGTGCCCTAGACCATTGTCTGCCAAGGTAATGAGTCATTAATTGTCCAAGTTTAGTTTTTTGGTTGGCAGTATTGTGTCAAGATTACTGCCAAATGTGTTCTAATTTTTGGTTAGCAGTAATGTATCAAAATTACTGCAACTTGATTGATTATGAACTCTTTAGGATTGAAATTAGATATTGTTGTATAGACTGCTTATAACTTGCTTAGTTTGTATTTGCAGTGGGAAAAAAAATGCATAAGGTTTATACACAAAAGGACATTGATCAAGTTCGGGCGGAGTGGGCGAAGTACGTTGTCAAGTTTCAAGACAACTAGAGTTTTTGGTCACTAGTTAGGATCTTGTTTTGTGGATAACTCATGGTACACCAAACTGTTAGTCTTTGTTTTTGGTATGATAATGCAGGTATATCTGCTGTTTTTGGGGTGCATAGCAGCTTTATATTGATGCCTGGGTTTAATGATAATTAATATGACATTTTCCTATTAGATTGCGTGGAACATTTGTACTTTATTATTGAAGTATTTTGGTGTGTGTAATGGCAGAATCTGAATTTATTTTGGTTAATGCTATTAAGGTTATATTGATTTGTGGCATTTCCAGTATGAGGATGAATACCAATATCAATATCAATGTCAATGACATGACATTTATTTGTTGTGTATGTGGTTCATAACCAACAAATACATGACAATGACTATTGTTTTTTGAAAAAATGGACAACATATTCAACCCCAAAATCTGTTGTTGGAATCAACTAAAGACGACAAATTCTAAGAGCCAGTTAACGTTTATAGCATTAACAAACAACATATATAAGCATATTGCAGTGGTGTGAACAGTAAAGGAAATAAGGACATTCTCACACTATATTGCTCAAAGACTTGTTTAACAACACAAAAATAGAAATTAATATTGTTCCACCACCATAACAACAACAAATAATTAACCTGTTGTGCATTATATCATATAACAACAGAAAAACAACAAAAACAATAACTCTATATAATGTTAAACGACATATAAATTTGCAAAACTGTAGTACTATTTCCCTTTAAGCAACTGATAAATGTCTTTGACATAAATAACAAATCACAGACATCAAAAGAATAATGTCTTTCAAACTGATGGATGACTACACATCTTATAAAGAAAATGTGGTTCACCTATATTTTAAATGACATATCAATGTTGTTGAACAAAATTATAGACGACAGATGAGCCTTCAATTGATACTTTGGTTCCTTCAGACAACAGTTTTTTGGCAATAATCTGTTGTCTGAACCAATTGGCAACGATGGAGAATATCTGTCGTCCTAATAAGTTCACAACGACAAGCTACTAGACGACAGTTGATGACTCGATCAGACGACAGATTTGGACTGTCGTCTCTTACACTTGGTGGCGTAGTGTTGGCAAACAAGTAACCAAAGAAGATGCACAAATATGATGAGGCAAGAGATGGGAAGATGAAATGGTGAAGTGGATATACAAGTGTAACGACCCGGACCAAAACTTACCCTTTTACTACAGTATTTCACGGTGAATCGTTGGAGGTTTTGGTTTCGAGCCTTAAATAGTACTTTTGGGAGGGGGTCGTCGAGTTGACTTTTTGTTTAGTAAGGAATTTGATTTAAGTTTCTTCACGAAAGTTGTAGAGCGCGTTAAACTGAGCGCTGGAAACGGAGTTCGTATGAAGAAGTGATTCGTATGCGATTTGCATACAAATTGGGCCTCTAATCACTCTAGTTATGCTAATCCGAATGCCGTTTAGTGTCTCTAATCCTTGATTTACACCATTGTAGGGCAAACGAGCATCAGACGGATATTGGGAGCGAAAGGATGCGATTTGGAGCTTTTTGGACATTTTCGGCAAAAGGACGAAAAGTCAACCCGAGGACCAAAAGTCAACTCGTGGTCAACCCCGACTTGAGAGCGTCAACGAGTCAAGATGAAGTCCCAGAAGTGAGCCGCGAGAGAATTCCGGAGGTTTGGTCAAAGTCAACCCTTGGTCAAGCTCCGAAGGTTAAAGTCAAGGTCAACGGCAAAGTCAACCGCGTGACTCACCCTCACAAGCCCCCAAATCAGCAAAGGACTACACTAGATATGGTGAGGTCACCCTTAGATTATTCCTTCTTTTCATTCCCCTATGAAATGACCCGCTTACCCTTCATTAAATCCTAATAGCCCTTGGATCTAACCCTAGCCTATCCTAGCCCTCCATTCTGCCCCTCCTTTGCCTATATATAGCCTCATTTTCCTGAATTAGGTCATTCCCATCATCAGCCCCAAAATCCCTCAAATTCCTTTCCCCTTTTCCTTCTTCCTTCCTTCCCCTCACCCTAGATCCGAAATGCCAGTCGACCGGTCGACGAACGGTCGACGATCGACGGACCTGCACACTTCCACCGTTTCAGCCGCTTCTACCACCATTCTGAGCTGCTGGAGATCCTCACAATCATCAAGGACGACATCTAAATCCAAGGAGAAGAAGGGGGCATCACTTATTGAGATTTCTTTAACCCTTTTCTCTCTTTGTATTTATGTTTAAAGCTTACACTTGCTATATCTTGATGTATGCTTTGATGGTTAGTGAGTAGTCATTTGTTGGGGACTAGGGTTGTGTGCCCTAGTCCAATGTGATGTAATAATGGATTGATTACGTATGAGTGTGTTGTGATGTATGAGTATATCTTTTATCCATTTCAATTTGTGTTGAATGCATGTGTAGGAAATTTAGTCACTCTCTTGAGCATGTGTGCAACCTATTTTGATTGAGATTGTTAGGGTGACTCCTAGTTCTCTCTAGGCAATTGATATTAGATGTGATGAGGTTCCCTTGTTTGAGCTTCTAAGTCTTTGTGCCCTTCGCCTCTCAAGCCAATTTGAGAGAGTTCTAGTGATCCATAATCCGGCACTAGAATACACACGATAAGATGGTCTTAGACCCATAATATGGCTAAGATACGAAGTTTGATTCATTCATCGTACACACATGATTACTAATTGAGTTTGTTATGCATCGTATTTGGACTTAGGCTAACCCGAAACCCCAACACTTTCTTTATATTGTGCACACTCTACTTTACCTTATTTACTTGCTCGCATTTATTTGGTTGTTTGTTTGTCTTGGCATATCACCATCTTTTTACCTAAAACCAAACTCACCACACTCACACTTCGCACATTGTTCAAACACATTTCACTCACTCTATTCACATCTTGCCATTCCATCTAGCTAGAGCACTCGATTACTTGCTACCGAGAGTTGGGGAGCCGTCAATCCTCCGTAGAACGACACTCCCGGATCTCAAAACTACTCATCACTCTTTTGCAACAGTCAAAATGGCGCCGCTGCCGGGGATTGGGGTTAAATCCTTGATTTCTTGGTAGTTAGTCAGGTCTTTAGCTTTCTTTTTGTTTGAATCTCTTTGTCTATATTGTGTTTGGTGTTTCACATGTGCTATTCACTCTTGAGTGAGACACATTAGGGGAGTGACGGGCCTTATATCCTAGTGATATATGTAAGACATGAGCACCCCTAATGCTATCACTTTCTAGTTGAAGTTCTAATAAGTGTGCACATTTCATTTCTTGCTTTAGTTGTGTCTAAGCTTGTCTATATTGCATTCTTGTGTTTGTTTGCGTGTTAGTTGCTTGTTATTACTTGTTTTGTGTTGATTTGGGTTCCCTAGCACTTCTAGGAACCTTGTTTGCTTAGGTATAAAAGGAGAAAAGCACAAAAAGATAGTTCCAGGGCATTTCACGAACGGTCGACCCTGTTTCTCGACCGTTCGACGGGAGTTCCCTGGACGTGTCTCGACCGGTCGACGACACCTATCGACCGGTCGACTGGGAGCGTTCTTGCTTCCTTTGCTTTGTTTCTCTCACTCATTGATATCATTGCTTATCTAACCACTTACCCTTATATTTCTTGCCTCAATTGTGATACGTACTTAACCGCTATTCATTGTGTTGTGAAGGTGCATGAACCTTGAGTCAACCTCTCACACACCGATTCAACTTAGAAGTGGAAGAGTTTTAAGTGAGAATACAAGAGAAAGACCAAGAAGAAGGAGACGTGTTCCACGGATTGTGTGTGAGAGCGCGCCTCCTACACTTGAGAGCAGAGAAGTACTCTTAGAAGACCATATTCCACAACCAACAATGGAGGAACCACGCCAAAATGATCATCATGATGAGGAGCCACATAACAACAACAACAATCCACCTCCCGTGAGGCGCATGAGGGAGTACACTCTCCCTCATGTAGTGGATCACCCATCATGCATCGTGCTTCCGCCATGCAACACTCATTACGAAATCAAGTCATCAACATTGAGCATTATGCCAACATTCCATGCCTTGAACGATGAGAGCCCGTATGACCATCTAATGGAATACGAACAAGCATGCACGACGGTTCAACTGCATGGACTACCGGATGATGGTTTGAAGCTTCGCTTGTTCCCCTTCACCTTGAAGGATGGGGCAAGGAAATGGCTACTTGACAGGACCCGCCCCAGATTCCACCCCGGAATCCGAGGTGGCCCTGTAGGGCCCACTTTAGAAGAACTCATACCGAAAAATCAGCATAACCTCCCCTAAAAATGGACTACCCAAAACCTGCAATTTCAACTCAACACAACTAATAAACCAACTTATAATATTCCCACCAACCACCCGAGCCTACTTGCTCGCCTGTAACAACTATTCAATTCGATTAAAACAAAACAAGATCCTCGGTTCCAAAAACTATTGCTCAAAATATCATTTTAAATTCTGCAATCACAAACTATAAGTTTATCAAATATTCTGAAAATTTGAAACTAGCTTGAGGACCAAAAGTTAAACTAGAAACTCGTGATGAATCCATACGCCGACTACCCCGGCTGTACGATACCTGATAAAACAGACCAATCGACACTCTGGGCGTGCTCCCACTCTCCCAGGTACAGACTAAGACTGACGAAGAATCAAGATGAGTCCGTACGCCGGCTCTCCAGGTCGTACGGAGTCTGGGCGTGCTCCCACTCTCCCAGACGAATGAATAGACATCAGATGAGGCCGTACGCCGGCTACCCTGGTCGTACGGTGTCTGGCGTGCTACCACCCTCCAGACATCCACATGTTAGTACTACCGACCGGGTCCCGAAGGCCGCACGCCGGATCAGGGCGCACGGTGCCTGGGCGTGCTCCCACTCTCCCAGACATCCTCAGCGTCGATAGACTAACCAGGTCCTCATATAGACACGTGCACGTGACTCTGGAAGGCCCTACCCCCCATACGACTGAATGACTCAAGGGGGGACTACCCCCTGGATAACTGGATAGCTGAATAACTGAATACTGATTACTGACGACCGGAAATACTGACAACCGGAAATACTCATGACTGGATATACTGATAGACACTACTGAATGAACAGAAACATAACTCTTCAAATCACAAAATAACTATTTATTCTAAAACCACATAAATATATGTATATTTCTGAAAATAGATTGCATGCATAATTTAATTTAAAACAAATGTCCACTCACATAAATTACTCGGCGGCTAATCCAACGATCGGATTGTCGCGGTTCAATAAATCGAACGACGTAACTAATTATCCGGTCTCACAAACCGTAACCAACCTACGATTAACCAAACGATCTAACTTTTCCAATCCAACCGTACAATACTCTCCAAATAATTATCTTAACATACTAACCAATTTCGGTGACCATCCAACGGTCACACGATCATCTAATCCACGAAACGTTCGATAGCGAACCAATAATAATCGGTTTAATTCTCAAACTTCGATAATTTCCTACAAATCATATACTAACATGTTCATAAGCACAAGTGCTAGCTAATGAATAAAAATGCAGTTTAAAAGCTGGCCGGACGCGCCGTCACGCGCCGCCACAAGCGGCTGCGCGTGGGTCCCACGCGCCGCCGTTCCGGCCATCTCCGATGGTCACCAAATTTTACCACAACGTTCACCCAAGCATAAGGAACAACTTTCATACCTGCCATGAGTTCCAATTCGAAGTAGAAAGCCACGAATTTCTCTTGGAAACTCGCGGTGGCTAGAACCTTAATCCCTTCGATCCGCCGCCGTCCGGCGGCCAATGGTGGTGATGCTGGTGGCGCTGGACTCGTGGGGACGAGGGCTACAAAGCCCAGTAGGTGGCTTCGATCGATTTGGCCGGAAAAGTCGCCGGTGACGGTGGCAGTTTTGGGCAAAAACCGAGCCCTTTTCTCTCGTGGATTTCTCCTTCTACACTTCGATTCGAGGCTAGAAATTAGTATAGAATCGTAGGGGAGGAGGAGATGAAGAATTTGGGACCGGTTTTATGCCATGAGGTGGCCGGACAGCCGAGAAATCGGCCGGAGAAAAACCGGCAGCAAGAGAGCTCGAGGAGAGAGAAACACGCGGGGGAAGAGGAGAGAGAAAGTGAAATCTGATCCCCCCTTTCCATTTTAGGAAATTTCTATAAATAGCTACTTCCCGAAATAGTAACTCTTTTTCCGTGAACCACAACTCTTTCATAAGAACTCCGATTTTTGCGTACTTCGTGTCCACGAACTCGGTTTAACGCGCACTACAACTCCCGTGAAGAAACTTAAATCAAATTCCTTACCGAACAAAAAGTCAACTCGACTACCCCCCAAAAGTAACATTTACGGCTCAAAACTGAAACTTCCGACAATTTGCCGTGAAACACTACAGTAAAACGATAAGTTTTCGGTCCGGGTCGTTACAAACTCCCCTCCTTAAAAAATTTCGTCCTCGAAATTTCGTACTTGAAAAGTGAGGATACAAAACTCGCATTTACTCAACAATTTGCATAAAAGCCACTTCTAACCTGCCACTAACTAATACGAGAACTGAAACCACTACTCGGGGTACTGCCCCACCATGCTCCAAAAACTGCTATGCAGGAGCTACTACTAAATCAAACTCAAACACTTTTCTTTCTACTGCTGGAGAACTCACATTCCTATGAGGTCGGCGTCCACGAGGCATAGCACCAATGAAGTATCAAAACTAAAGAATCGGCGTCTAGATACGTACCATGCATACCTAATGATACCAACACCGAAGAGTATATGATGGGGATCCGCCGCGGTCGGGCCATCACTCGATAGATGCTGAGTATATCAAGCACGCAAAGTACGGAAGACTAGACATAGTCTACAGAATCAATAACCAGGCTCTGATACCAAGTTGACAGGACCCGCCCCAGATTCCACCCTGGAATCCGAGGTGGCCCTGTGGGGCCCACTTTAGAAGAAGTCATACCGAAAAATCAGCATAACCTCCCCTAAAAATGGACTACCCAAAACCTGCAATTTCAACTCAACACAACTCAACACAACTAATAAACCAACTTATAATATTCCCACCAACCACCCGAGCCTACTTGTTCGCCTGTAACAACTATTCAATTCGATTAAAACAAAACAAGATCCTCGGTTCCAAAAACTATTGCTCAAAATATCATTTTAAATTCTGCAATCACAAACTATAAGTTTATCAAATATTCTGAAAATCTGAAACTAGCTTGAGGACCAAAAGTTAAACTAGAAACTCGTGATGAATCCATACGCCGACTACCCCGGCCGTACGATACCTGATAAAACAGACCAATCGACACTCTGGGCGTGCTCCCACTCTCCCAGGTACAGACTAAGACTGACGAAGAATCAAGATGAGTCCGTACGCCGGCTCTCCAGGTCGTACGGAGTCTGGGCGTGCTCCCACTCTCCCAGACGAATGAATAGACATCAGATGAGGCCGTACGCCGGCTACCCTGGTCGTACGGTGTCTGGCGTGCTACCACCCTCCAGACATCCACATGTTAGTACTACCGACCGGGTCCCGAAGGCCGCACGCCGGATCAGGGCGCACGGTGCCTGGGCGTGCTCCCACTCTCCCAGACATCCTCAGCGTCGATAGACTAACCAGGTCCTCAGATAGACACGTGCACGTGACTCTGGAAGGCCCTACCCCCCATACGACTGAATGACTCAAGGGGGGACTACCCCCTGGATAACTGGATAGCTGAATAACTGAATACTGATTACTGACGACCGGAAATACTGACAACCGGAAATACTCATGACTGGATATACTGATAGACACTACTGAATGAACAGAAACATAACTCTTCAAATCACAAAATAACTATTTATTCTAAAACCACATAAATATATGTATATTTCTGAAAATAGATTGCATGCATAATTTAATTTAAAACAAATGTCCACTCACATAAATTACTCGGCGGCTAATCCAACGATCGGATTGTCGCGGTTCAATAAATCGAACGACGTAACTAATTATCCGGTCTCACAAACCGTAACCAACCTACGATTAACCAAACGATCTAACTTTTCCAATCCAACCGTACAATACTCTCCAAATAATTATCTTAACATACTAACCAATTTCGGTGACCATCCAACGGTCACACGATCATCTAATCCACGAAACGTTCGATAGCGAACCAATAATAATCGGTTTAATTCTCAAACTTCGATAATTTCCTACAAATCATATACTAACATGTTCATAAGCACAAGTGCTAGCTAATGAATAAAAATGCAGTTTAAAAGCTGGCCGGACGCGCCGTCACGCGCCGCCACAAGCGGCTGCGCGTGGGTCCCACGCGCCGCCATTCCGGCCATCTCCGATGGTCACCAAATTTTACCACAACGTTCACCCAAGCATAAGGAACAACTTTCATACCTGCCATGAGTTCCAATTCGAAGTAGAAAGCCACGAATTTCTCTTGGAAACTCGCGGTGGCTAGAACCTTAATCCCTTCGATCCGCCGCCGTCCGGCGGCCAATGGTGGTGATGCCGGTGGCGCTGGACTCGTGGGGACGAGGGCTACAAAGCCCAGTAGGTGGCTTCGATCGATTTGGCCAGAAAAGTCGCCGGTGACGGTGGCAGTTTTGGGCAAAAACCGAGCCCTTTTCTCTCGTGGATTTCTCCTTCTACACTTCGATTCGAGGCTAGAAATTAGTATAGAATCGTAGGGGAGGAGGAGATGAAGAATTTGGGACCGGTTTTATGCCATGAGGTGGCCGGACGGCCGAGAAATCGGCCGGAGAAAAACCGGCAGCAAGAGAGCTCGAGGAGAGAGAAACACGCGGGGGAAGAGGAGAGAGAAAGTGAAATCTGATCCCCCCTTTCCATTTTAGGAAATTTCTATAAATAGCTACTTCCCAAAATAGTAACTCTTTTTCCGTGAACCACAACTCTTTCATAAGAACTCCGATTTTTGCGTACTTCGTGTCCACGAACTCGGTTTAACGCGCACTACAACTCCCGTGAAGAAACTTAAATCAAATTTCTTACCGAACAAAAAGTCAACTCGACTACCCCCCAAAAGTAACATTTACGGCTCAAAACTGAAACTTCCGACAATTTGCCGTGAAACACTACAGTAAAACGATAAGTTTTCGGTCCGGGTCGTTACAAACTCCCCTCCTTAAAAAATTTCGTCCTCGAAATTTCGTACTTGAAAAGTGAGGATACAAAACTCGCATTTACTCAACAATTTGCATAAAAGCCACTTCTAACCTGCCACTAACTAATACGAGAACTGAAACCACTACTCGGGGTACTGCCCCACCATGCTCCAAAAACTGCTCTGCAGGAGTTATTACTAAATCAAACTCAAACACTTTTCTTTCTACTGCTGGAGAACTCACATTCCTATGAGGTCGGCGTCCACGAGGCATAGCACCAATGAAGTATCAAAACTAAAGAATCGGCGTCTAGATACGTACCATGCATACCTAATGATACCAACACCGAAGAGTATATGATGGGGATCCGCCGCGGTCGGGCTATCACTCGATAGATGCTGAGTATATCAAGCACGCAAAGTACGGAAGACTAGACATAGTCTACAGAATCAATAACCAGGCTCTGATACCAAGTTGACAGGACCCGCCCCAGATTCCACCCTGGAATCCGAGGTGGCCCTGTGGGGCCCACTTTAGAAGAAGTCATACCGAAAAATCAGCATAACCTCCCCTAAAAATGGACTACCCAAAACCTGCAATTTCAACTCAACACAACTCAACACAACTAATAAACCAACTTATAATATTCCCACCAACCACCCGAGCCTACTTGCTCGCCTGTAACAACTATTCAATTCGATTAAAACAAAACAAGATCCTCGGTTCCAAAAACTATTGCTCAAAATATCATTTTAAATTCTACAATCACAAACTATAAGTTTATCAAATATTCTGAAAATCTGAAACTAGCTTGAGGACCAAAAGTTAAACAAGAAACTCGTGACGAATCCATACGCCGACTACCCCGGCCGTACGATACCTGATAAAACAGACCAATCGACACTCTGGGCGTGCTCCCACTCTCCCAGGTACAGACTAAGACTGACGAAGAATCAAGATGAGTCCGTACGCCGGCTCTCCAGGTCGTACGGAGTCTGGGCGTGCTCCCACTCTCCCAGACGAATGAATAGACATCAGATGAGGCCGTACGCCGGCTACCCTGGTCGTACGGTGTCTGGCGTACTACC
Organism: Rubus parviflorus; assembly: GCA_029955375.1. Lineage (NCBI taxonomy): Eukaryota > Viridiplantae > Streptophyta > Magnoliopsida > Rosales > Rosaceae > Rubus > Rubus parviflorus. Next base: position 880,197 of record JARGGL010000015.1, on the reverse strand, counting down.
ACCCTCCAGACATCCACATGTTAGTACTACCGACCGGGTCCCGAAGGCCGCACGCCGGATCAGGGCGCACGGTGCCTGGGCGTGCTCCCACTCTCCCAGACATCCTCAGCGTCGATAGACTAACCAGGTCCTCAGATAGACACGTGCACGTGACTCTGGAAGGCCCTACCCCCCATACGACTGAATGACTCAAGGGGGGACTACCCCCTGGATAACTGGATAGCTGAATAACTGAATACTGATTACTGACGACCGGAAATACTGACAACTGGAAATACTCATGACTGGATATACTGATGGACACTACTGAATGAACAGAAACATAACTCTTCAAATCACAAAATAACTATTTATTCTAAAACCACATAAATATATGTATATTTCTGAAAATAGATTGCATGCATAATTTAATTTAAAACAAATGTCCACTCACATAAATTACTCGGCGGCTAATCCAACGATCGGATTGTCGCGGTTCAATAAATCGAACGACGTAACTAATTATCCGGTCTCACAAACCGTAACCAACCTACGATTAACCAAACGATCTAACTTTTCCAATCCAACCGTACAATACTCTCCAAATAATTATCTTAACATACTAACCAATTTCGGTGACCATCCAACGTGCCAAAGGCCTACAATGTCTCAAGTGAGCCAACGGGTGATGATTTGTTGAGCACTCAATTTGATAGGTTGGAAGCGGCTTTTAACAAGAAGATGGACATGCTCCTACAAGCACAATTGAAGGCTACCCCATCACAAGTCAATAGTGTTGTCTCTTCGCCACCTTGTTTCTATTGTTGTTCTCTTGGCCATCAAACGGAGGAGTGTTCTTATCATATTGACAAGGAGAAGGAAGAAAGGCAACATGTGAACCAAGTGGGCTCCTACCCACAAGGTTCTTATCAAGCGCCTCCGAAACCGTACAACACTTATGCACCCCGGAATGATCAAGGGAGAACCCAAGGGTTTCAACCTAAGCCTTATGGGAGCAACACTCAAGAGAGTGGAACGTACGGTGGATACAAGAGCTCAACTTATGGAGAACCTCCCGGGTTTTCTAACCAAGGAGGAAACACTTACAACCAAGGTATCTCTTCATCTTTTGCTGCCCCGAGTGTTCCCCAAGTTCAAGATTCAACGGAGCCAAGTATGAAAGACATGATTGCTACCCTTGTCCAAAGCCAAGTGAAGTGCGATCAAGCAATTTCGACACTTCAACAAGGGTACCACAATATGCAACAAGGCATGTAAAAAATTGAGTTACAAATGGGCCAATTGGCCAAGGAGATTGGTGAGAGACCAAAAGGTGCATTGCCTTCTAAGGTGGAGCCGAACCTCAAGTTTAAATCAAAGGAGGAATGCAATGCTATATCCACTTCCTATTCCGGTATATCTCATGCTACTTACACCCCTACTCCCCCAACTTCTAATTACTATATCCCTTCTCCCTCCATTCTCATTCATGAGAACTTTGATCATATGCATTACATGAAGGATGGGGCCAAGGAGGAAAAAAATGTACTCCTTGGAAACTATGGATTGAAGGAGGAGGTATGGTGTGCTAATGATTTGGAGGAAGGAGTTGTGCTTCGCAAGGGACTTGGGTACTTGTCTTTTGAGAATGATGTTACCTCTTATGGTGGAGTGACGACACAAGAAGGAGCTTTGTGTGAGGAGACTCCTACGCATGAGAGTGTCATGGTTACTAACCTTGGTGGTAAGGCTATGATGGCTATGGACCCACCAAGAACCATGAGCACCTCTAGGGAGCTCCTTGATGATGACATCGCTGCCCATGAAGTGAAGAAAGTCACCCCCAATGAGAGGAAGAACAAGAAGACGGCGTTGATGAATGAGCTACGAGAAGTGTTCAACAAGGTGGAGATTAACATCCCATTGCTAGAGCTCATTTGCCAACTGCCGGTCTATGCAAAGTTTCTCAAGGACTTGTGTACCAAGAAGAAGCGGCTTGAAGAGCATGAAGTCTACAAGATTGAAGGGCATGTGAGCTCAATGATTCAACACAACATGCCACCAAAAAGGAAGGATCCCGGAAGCTTTACTATTGGATGCCAAATCGGTGCAACCCACCTTGATGGAGCGCTCGTGGACTTAGGGGCGAGTGTCAATGTGATGCCTCTATCTCTCTACAAGAGGTTGAGCATTGGTGTCTTGCATCCTACCCCTATTGCACTCACTTTTGCGGATGGAAGCAAACGAAGACCGGCGGGTGTAGTGGAAGATGTGCTTGTAAGAGTTGATAAGTTTATTCTTCCCGCCGACTTTGTCGTGCTTGACATGGGTGATGACCCCAATGGAGACAATGGATTTCTCCTTATCTTTGGACGCCCTTTCATGGCTACGGTAGGTGTGAAGATTAATGTTCTAAAGGGCACCATTAGTTTCAAGGTTTTGGGCGAGAAGGTCAAGTTCGAAATGTTTAAGCTTGTGCATCCACCGGAGGTAGTTGAGGAGGTGTTCTCTATTAACTTGATGAAGGGAAATAGCGCTAAGAGCGAAAGGATTTTTGGTCCTTTGAACCCACCGAAGCCTACACCACGTGCTCATGATCACTACTCACCGATTTGGGGGTATGACAATCCCTCTTCTATTGAGCATACAAAGCCACCACTGTTTGGGTCTCATGAGGACGTACTTGGGAAGGATCCATTTCTTGAGGGAGCTATAAAGAAGAGCCCTCCCATGAATGAGCTACAAAAAGAAACAATCAGGGCTATGAGGGAGATGGTTGGTGAAGTAAAAAGGAAGAAGTATGCATGGCCACGGACTTCAATTTCGATTTTCAATGGCATCAAGGGCTGCTTTGTAAGAAGCCATGGCGATGGTGAGACAAGTAATACATTGAGTGGGAAGAAGCTTTGCTTTGAGCCACCATAATTTCACCAAGAAGGAACCAAGACCGGCTTTAAGGTCTATAAACCGAAGCGCTTGTGGGGAGGAAACCCCATTTGGAGAAACACATTTACTTCCAGCACTATTTAGTAATGAATAAAAGAGTCTAGGGAGGTTGGGAGGAGTTAGGATAGGAGTCTTGGAGTAAGAAACCCAAGAAGTGTTGGTTTGCATTTGTCTACGAGAGGCCTGGGAAGATCCGTGACTTTAGAGGCAGTTTTCTCTACATCTGACCGTTGGAATTCATTGAAACAGTTGGAGATGCTTCTTCTATTAGTCCTCTATGCTCAGTTTAAATTTCTCTCTAAATCGACCGTTGGATCTGCGGCAAAATTTGTTCAAAGAAGGAGTGCTCACTGCAGTTTGACTTTCTGGAGGGTCACTTTGACCGGTTCTTCATTGCATGCCCGGAAGGTGATTTCTGAGTTTCCAGTGGCCAAACTAAAGCTATTGGAGTCTACTTTCCAATGCCACTGGAATCACTCAACTTGGATGCCTATTCTTGGAGCTATGCCCAAATCTTTGGGAGAAGGTCGCTGCTGTGTTGCTGCTGTTACCTGTTTTGAATGATCCCGATGCAATCGCACTTTCTAATTCATTTGGCACCCAAGGAGCTAACGTATGGAAGTCAGAGCCTTGTGCCCTGAGGTTGGTGTCTATTTGTGGTTTTTCGGCTCGCTAAGCGAGTCTACAAAGGGGGTTTTTCTTACTCTATCATCCGTATGCTATATTTTGTTTGTGTGCATTCGCCCGACTTTACTCTCTCACTTTCACCACATGATTTTCATTTTCAAAACACCTCACAACATTGAGGACAATGTTGGTTTTAAGTGTGGGGGTGAGGTTGGGCCAAACTAAAATGATTTCACATTTTCAAACCACCAAAATTTTCAAATTTTTCAAAGTTTTCACGAACGGTCGACCCCTGTGTCGACCAGTCGACACTCGTCCAGGGAGTTGTGGTCGAACGGTCTACCCTTGCGTCGACCGGTCGACAGGGGCTAAAAAGTTTAAATGTTTGGATTTTGAAACTTTGAAGGTTTTGTGTGTATTTTGTTTGTCCTTTTCAACCCCGATAATGATTTTGAGCCTATTAGGTTGTGCATTAAGTGGATAAAGAGCATGTGCTTGAAAATCATTGGATTGCCTTGTGATTAATTTATGTAATTGATGCTTGCTTGACACTACATGCACATTAGCCACGTTGGTTGGTCACTAGCAATTAGAGAAGCATATCTAGACGATGTATTGACATGCATATACCCTATATGGTGAGATTTTGAGCCTCATTGATATGTATGTATCATTCATACATCCTTGTTCTTCATGTGTATGCATTCCATTAGTTTACGAGACCTAGAACTTGCTCAAAGACCTCTTGAGACTACATGTTAATTTGCGATGAATTGGAAATGATTAAGGCACTAGTTAAGCACCATGGCCAAACTAATCTCTAATCCCTTAAACACTAATCCATTAGGACTAACCCACTTTGAGCCTCATTCATCATTAGCTTTTTCTTTGTTTAACCACTAAAATCTAACCCATGTTTTTAGCTTAAAAACACTAACCATCCCTTGCTCCAAGTATTAGCGAGACGACGATTGTGACTTCTCATGTTCTTTGTGTTCTATGGGTTTGTGAAAAGCAAGTGTGGGGGTAGATTAGATTAGAGTGTTGTACAAAGAAAAAATGGTTGGAAGGAAAGCAAAATACAAAAGAAGAAAAGGAGTTGAGAAAATAAAAAAGAAGTGTGTACAAAAAAATAAAGTTCAAAAAGAAAGTTCCCAAAAGAAAAGAAAATGCAAAATGGGAACAGAAGGTAGTGAGAAAAAGAAAGAGAAAAGTAGAAATAGAAAGTACGAAAATCCAAAAATAGAGTTTGTTTTTAGAATAAAATGTTGAGGAGAATAAAAGTTAGGATTGTTTGTAAAGGAAAATGAGTTTCAAAGTCCTTGAGTTGTCTTGTGAAATATTTGGAATTATTTGTGTATCCATCCCTTCATTTCATGCTAACCCTTAACCTTTGGCCCCATTACAACCATGTGAAAGCCCTTTCGATCCAATAAGTTGTGAATTAACTAGTGGAGAGTTGGTCAATGAGCAAGCTTATGGGGACGTTGCTTTTGGTAATGTCTTGAGAGGAAACACTTAGCCCTAAACACAAGAGCGGAAATATTTAGTGAATCATGTGAGTTTAGCAGTTAATCTTGTCAAATGTATGCTAATTTGATTGCTCTTGATTGATTATTCCATGGCTAGCACACACTACACCAAGCATGCATTGGATACATATCTTAATCATTTGGCGAACCATGAGGTTTGAGTTATGTGCTTGATTGAATCTTGATGTGTAGCTTAGTGGGCTCGTTAAAGATATGGTTGAAAAGGCAAAATGAATGTGATGTGGATTGTTGATTCTTTATTTGCTTGAGGACAAGCAAAGCTTAAGTGTGGGGGTGTGATTCGTATGCGATTTGCATACAAATTGGGCCTCTAATCACTCTAGTTATGCTAATCCGAAGGCCGTTTAGTGTCTCTAATCCTTGATTTGCACCATTGTAGGGCAAACGAGCATCGGACGGATATCGGGAGCGAAAGGATGCGATTTGGAGCTTTTTGGACATTTCCGGCAAAAGGACGAAAAGTCAACCCGAGGACCAAAAGTCAACTCGTGGTCAACCCCGACTTGAGAGCGTCAACGAGTCAAGATGAAGTCCCGGAAGTGAGCCGCGAGAGAATTCCGGAGGTTTGGTCAAAGTCAACCCTTGGTTAAGCTTCGAAGGTTAAAGTCAAGGTCAACGGCAAAGTCAACCGCGTGACTCACCCTCACAAGCCCCCAAATCAGCAAAGGCCTACACTAGATATGGTCAGGTCACCCTTAGATTATTCCTTCTTTTCATTCCCCTATGAAATGACCCCCTTACCCTTCATTAAATCCTAATAGCCCTTGGATCTAACCCTAGCCTATCCTAGCCCTCCATTCTCCCCCTCCTTTGCCTATATATAGCCTCATTTTCCTGAATAAGGTCATTCCCATCATCAGCCCCAAAATCCCTCAAATTCCTTTCCCCTTTTCCTTCTTCCTTCCTTCCCCTCACCCTAGATCCGAAACGCCAGTCGACTGGTCGACGAACGGTCGACGAACGGTCGACGATCGATGGACCTACACACTTCCACCGTTTCAGCCGCTTCTACCACCATTCCGGGCTGCTGGGGATCCTCACAATCATCAAGGACGACATCTAGATCCAAGGAGAAGAAGGGGGCATCACTTATTGAGATTTCTTTAACCCTTTTCTCTCTTTGTATTTATGTTTAAAGCTTACACTTGCTATATCTTGATGTATGCTTTGATGGTTAGTGAGTAGTCATTTGTTGGGGACTAGGGTTGTGTGCCCTAGTCCAATGTGATGTAATAATGGATTGATTACGTATGAGTGTGTTGTGATGTATGAGTATATCTTTTATCCATTTCAATTTGTGTTGAATGCATGTGTAGGAAATTTAGTCACTCTCTTGAGCATGTGTGCAACCTATTTTGATTGAGATTGTTAGGGTGACTCCTAGTTCTCTCTAGGCAATTGATATTAGATATAATGAGGTTCCCTTGTTTGAGCTTCTAAGTCTTTGTGCCCCTCGCCTCTCAAGCCAATTTGAGAGAGTTCTAGTGATCCATAATCCGGCACTAAAATACACACGATAAGATGGTCTTAGACCCATAATATGGCTAAGATACGAAGTTTGATTCATTCATCGCACACACATGATTACTAATTGAGTTTGTTATGCATCGTATTTGGACTTAGGCTAACCCGAAACCCCAACACTTTCTTTATATTGTGCATACTCTACTTTACCTTATTTACTTGCTCGCATTTATTTTGTTGTTTGTTTGTCTTGGCATATCACCATCTTTTTACCTAAAACCAAACTCACCACACTCACACTTCGCACATTGTTCAAACACATTTCACTCACTCTATTCACATCTTGCCATTCCATCTAACTAGAGCACTCGATTACTTGCTACCGAGAGTTGGGGAGCCGTCAATCCTCCGTGGAACGACACTCCCGGATCTCAAAACTACTCACCACTCTTTTGCAACAGTAAAGAAGTTATGGTTCCCGGAAGGGAGATTACTATTTCGGGAAGTTACTATAAATAGAAGTTGCCAATTTGGGAAAATGCCATTTTTTAGCCGAGTGACCCTTGGACTTCCGCGGGTGACTGTTCACCTTCCCCGACTGCTACAGTACCCCGCCGGCTTCTCCGGCTTGTTTCTTCCTCCTCCGGCCACCCCAGACCTCAAGACCGGATCCTTTCTCTTCCTCTCCCTTCCCTCTTCCAAACCCGACCACTTTCACGACCAACGGTGGCCTGTACTGACCGGAATCATACCGCAAAGTCGCGACGGCAGGGAGTATTTTTACGGCGTCGGATTTCCTTTTTCCGGCCAATCCGGGCGAGAAGGCACACTGGGCTTTGAAGCCCTCGACCAGGCAGAGCTAACGCCACCGGCCTCACCCCCATTGGACGCCAGACGGCGGCGGATCGGCGAGTTGAAATTTTCAGCAACCGTCGGCTTTTGAGGGAAATTTGAGAAATTCTAGGCAGAATCGGACTTCGTGGCAGGTATGAAAGTTGATTGTCATGTTGTGTTGATGCTTGTGGTAAAATTTGGTGACCATCGGAGATGGTCGGAATCGGCGGCGCGTGGGGCCCACGCGCAGCCACTTGGGTGGCGCGTGGTGGCGCGTCCGGCATCTTTTGGAGATGCATTTCAGCCCATTAGTATGTACTCTTTATTACGATCATGTTAGTATATGATTTGTTGGAAGTTGTTGAAATTTAGGATTTAATCCGATTAAGTTTAGGTTCGTTATCGAACAACTTACGGTGTGGATTATTGTATATCCGTTGGATGGTCACCAATTTTGAGTATGAAGTTAAGATAATTTTTGAAGATAATGTGCGGTTGGATTATTGGAATGAGGTCAAGTGGGTAATTAAAGAATATCTACGGACTGTGGGATCGATAATTTAGTTACGTTTGTTCGATTTATTGAACAGCGACAATCCGACCGTGGAATTAGTCGCCAAGTGCTTTTGGATAATTAGAAGTGTCCAGGGGTAATTATCGAGGTGTTGAAGGTTAAGGTTTTATCGTTGGTTTGTTTCAGGAGGACGACGATGAGGATCTTGACACGCGTTGGACCTAGTCGGCAATCTGTGAGTGGACGTTTATTTTAAAGTTAATTATGTATTTAAATTATGATTGACTAAGGTTTGCGGTATGAAATGATTGTTGGTAGTGTGATTGCAGTATTCGAATCTGTTGGTATCTGATTGATCGAGAATGAGTTTGTTTTTTTCCCTTCTTGAGATTTTTTTTTAAATTGGTTTGATTTATGTGTGGTGGTGTGGAATGCTTTTGCTTTTATTTGGATTTATGCATGCATGTTCCACCTGTAGTAGGAACGGCCCTACAAGTATATTGGTGAGTTGGTATGACCCTCAAATATTGGTGAGTTGGTATGACCCTCAAATATTGGTGAGTTGGTATGACCCTCAATTATTGGTGAGTTGGTATGACCCTCAATTATTGGTGAGTTGGTATGACCCTCAATATGTTACATTTGGCTAAGTAGGTTTGACGACGTTGATATTGATTTGAATTATTATTAATTCTTTATTTTAAATTGGGGAAAGTAATTCTAATTATTTGAAATTTCTTTATTTTGTCCACTCACTCTAACGTTTGTCTTTAAATGCTTTTCCCCTGGGCTTTTCTGTTTTTCGTCGCCCAGTTTGCAGACAAGCTAGCTGAGGTCGCGTGTCGAGGTCGAGGCATAGTCATCATCACACTCCCATTATCGTAGGTTATAGTGTAACCTTCTCTTGTTTTTTTGTGTATCTTCAAAAACTTAGTAGCTCTGATATGTTGGGTTTCAAAATGTATAACAGATTTGAAAATGTTTCTAAATTGGAGTTGAAATTCTTGGAAGTTATTTTAATTGTGAAAGTTGTTTTGTTTTTCACCAGTGAGCATGTAGGCTCGGGTGTTTGTTGCGAGTTGAAAATTTTGAAGTGTTAAATGTTTTTCACAGGTTTTGGGCAGTCCATATTAGGAGAGTTTATGCCGGATATTCGGTAGAGACTCTTCTAAGATGGGCCCCACAGGGCCACTTCGGATTCCAGGGTGGAATATGGGGCGGGTCCTGTCAACAAGTGAGTGTAGTGTAACATTATTGGAAAGATGAAAGAGTGAAATGCAAACACAAAATATAAAGTAAACTAACTAATGCACAAAACATAAAGAAGAGGAACATGAAGAGGATAGAAATGATAGAATGATTGAGTTTTCGAGGTTTAATTACCAAAGCCCACAATGATTAATGATGTTCCGGTTATGCATTAATGCTTAAGTGATGAATAAATCAAGTCCCGTATCCTAGCCCTGTTATGGTTCTAGGACCGTGCTTTCCTAAGGTATGCAAATGCCTTATTAGGGTCATTCGAACTCTCTAGGTGTCATAGGGGATTCCTCTATGTTACATAATACTTAATCGCCTAAAGTGCTTAAAAGGCGTAGAGTGTCGAAGCTTAGGGACTCAAACAAGCAACACAAGTGTAATCCACCACTCCGCCGATATTCCTAAGCCTTATTAGGGTCTTAGGGACTCTCCGCGGGAGGGTAGAAAGAAAGGAGGCGTAAAAGCACATGAATAAAGGATCACACAAATGAAACATGTTCATCACACATATTGCCAATTGCCTAGAGTACAATAAAGTGGTCAAACCCTATACACTCATACAAGATGGATCAAATGCATACCAAAGAGTGACTAATTCCTCAAATATATATCCAACACATATTAGAATAGATAATACACATATTTATTCATCTTCAAGCATCCACACATAGTTAAAATCATCATCACATCACAAATGGTCTAGGGCACACAACCCTAGTCCCCAATCCTAAACAACTAGTCACATATGCTTAGATTACACATCAACTATAAACTAAGAAAAGATAAAGAGAGGTTGAGGGATTCTCATGAAGATGGCAGCAGCTCCTTGTGTCACTCAAGTCGTAGCAAGCTCATCTTTTAAGTCTCCATCTTCTTCTCCAAGTTTCTCCTTGCTCATGGCTTCCCAATCTTGGTGTTCTTGATGGATCCAAGCATATGTGATATAGAAGTGCTAGAATGATGGAGAAAGATAGTCAAGGATATAGAGGAGGAACGTCGACCAGTCGACCCTGGATGAGTCACCAAGAAAAACAAGGGTTTGGGGGAGGAAGAATGGAGAGAATTAGGTGAGATCTAGGTGAGGGCTGCTATGAAGAGATGGGAAATGAAATAAAATGGCAAAAACTAGGTTTAAATAGGCTAGGGTAGAGAGGAGTGAAGGGCTAGGATCAACTAGGGAAAGATCTAATGGTTAAATAGATTAAATGAAGGGCAAATAGGTAAATTCTCAAGGAAATAAAAGGAATGAGTAATCTAAGGGTGACCTCATGGTATCTAATTATGCTCCTTGCTGATTTGGAAGCTTGTGTGGATGAGTCACAAGGTTGACTTTGCCGTTGACTTTGACCAAGACCCTCGGAGTTGACCAAAGGTTGACTTTTGGCTAAACTTCCGGAATTCTCATGTGACTCACTTCCGGAACTTCATGTTGACTTGTTGACGCTCTAAAGTCGGGGTTGACCATGAGTTGACCGACGTACCTCGGATTGACTTTTCGTCATTTTGCCGAAAATCCACTATAAGATCCAAAACGCACCATTTTGCTCCTAATATCAATCTGATGCTTGTGGACCCTACAATGGTGCAAATTAAGGATTAGAGACACTAAACAGTCATTGGATTAACATTACTAAAGTGATTAGAGGCCTAATTTGTATGCAAATAACATACAAATCAATGTCCAACATATGTAGCAACATGTATTTTATAACATTCATAGATGATTACTCTAGGTATTGTCATGTATACCTCATAAAGGAAAAATCTCAGTCCTTGGAAAAGTTCAAGATATTTAGAACCGAAGCAGAAAAACAGTTGGGGAAAGAGATCAAAGTAGTTAGATCAGACAGAGGAGGGGAGTATTATAGGAAGCTTGATGAGACTGGACAGAATAAGGGCCCATTTGCCTTATATTTGCAAGAACATGGTATTGTGATTCGTATGCAAAATGCATACAAATTAGGCCTCTAATCACTTCAGTAATGCTAATCCGAATGCCGTTTAGTGTCTCTAATCCTTGATTTGCACCATTGTAGGGCAAACGAGCATCGGATGGATATCGGGAGCAAAGAGGCGCAATTTGGGAGATTTTGTGGATTTCCGGCTAAAGGACGAAAAGTCAACCCGAGGACCAAAAGTCAACTCGTGGTCAACCCCGACTTAGGAGCGTCAACGAGTCAACATGAAGTCCCGGAAGTGAGTTGCACAAGAATTCCGGAGGTTTGGTCAAAAGTCAACATTTGGTCAACTCCGAAGGTCACGGTCAAAGTCAAGGCAAAGTCAACCGTGTGACTCATCCACATGAGCATTCAAAATCAGCAAAGGACCACACTAGAAATGGTGAGGTCACCCAATGATTACTCCCACTCTTTATTCCCTTTTGGCAATTACCCCCTTACCCTTCATTTATTATAGCCAACCCTTGGATTAAACCCTAACACATCTTAGCCCTCCATTCTTCCCCTTCTTTGCCTATTTATAGTTTAGTTGTTGCCTCATTTAGGTCATCTCTCATTCAGCCCCAATTCACCCATCACTTTCACCTTCCTCTCTCTCCATTTTCTTCCTTCCACCTTTCCTGCCGCACACCAGTCGACCGGTCGACGGGAAGCTGTCGAACGGTCGACCACCGGTCGACAGACGGCGTATCAGCCATCTTCTGCCACCTCCGCTTCTTCCACCGCTTCTTCACCATTCCGGGCTGCTGGGGATCCTCACCAACCCTCAAGGACGACATCTAGATCCAAGGAGAAGAAGGAGACTCTATATATTGAGACTTTCTAAACCCTTTTCTCTCTTGTATTCATGTTTAAAGCTTACATTTGTCATTTGATGTTGTATACCTTGATGGGTAGTGAGTAGTACTCTTGTTGGGGACTAGGGTTGTGTGCCCTAGTCCAATGTGACTTTGTGATGCTTTAATCAATGAATAAAATGTCTTTGTGTTGTATGAATATGTGTGCTACCTAATTCAATATGTGTTGGTTGCTTGTCCTTAGAATTACCACTTCTTTGGCATGTTAACTAATCTATCTTGATGAGATTGTGTGAGATTGGTACCCTTGCATGACTTAGGCAATTGGTAGCATATGTGATGAGTTGTTACTTGTTTGAGTCCCTAGGTTCGACACTATTACGCCTCTTAAGCACTTTAGGAAATCCGGTATTAGGTAACATAGAGGGATTTCCTAAGACACCTAGAGAGTTTGGATGATCCATAATCCGGCATTCAAATACCTTAGGCAACACGGTCCTAGAACCATAACATGGCTAGGATACGGGGCTTGATTCACACACACATTGGCATGATTGAGTTGATTAGGCATTGCTTGTTGCATTGGATTGGGGTTTGCCCGAAAACCCCAACACTTTCCTATATTTGCACACCTTTTACTTGCTTTGTCTATTTACATTTTCTTGTTTGTTTGATTGGCATTCCACAATTGCATACACCAAACTCACCACACTACACTCCGCACATTGTTTATACACACATTCACTCACCCTATCCATCTCCTTATCACTCCATATTAGCTAAAGCACTCGCACACACGCTACCGAGAGTTGGGGAGCCGTCAATCCTCCGTGGAACGACAATCCCGGATCTCAAAACTACCTACCACTCTTTTGCATTAGTCAAAATGGCGCCGCTGCCGGGGATTGAGGTTAAATCCTTGATTTCTTGGTAGTTAGTCGGGTCTTTAGCATTCTTTTTTGTTTTAACTCATTTTGTTTATAAGTGTGTATGTTGTTTCACATGTGCTATTCACTCTTGAGTGAGACACATTAGGGGAGTGACGGGCCTTATATCCTAGCGATATATGTAAGACATGAGCACCCCTAATGTTATCACTTGCTAGTTGAAGTTTCTAATAATTGTGCACATCTCATTTCTTGCTTTAAGTTGTTCTAAGCTTGTCCATATTGAATTCTTGTGTTTGTTTGCGTACTAGTTGCATGTCAATACTTGTTTAGTTGTCATTTGGGTTCCCTTGCATCTCTAGGAACCTTGTTTGCTTAGGTTTATAAAAAGAGAAAATCCAAAAACAAATTTCGTTTCAGGGCATTTTGTCGAACGGTCGACGTTCTTGTCGAACGTTCGACGGTAGCTCCCTGGACGGAGTTCGACCGGTCGATATCAAGTGTCGAACGGTCGACTGGGAACGTTCTGATTTCCTTTGTTTTGTTCTCTCACTCTTGTTTTTATTGCTTGTTTAACCACTCACATACTCACCCTTGTATTTCTTGCCGTAATTGTGATACTTAACCACTGCTCATTGTGTTGTGAAGGTGCATGAACCACGAGTCAACCTCTCACTCACCGATTCAACTTAGAAGTGGAAGAGTTTTAAGTGAGAATACAAGAGGACGGCCAAGAAGAAGGAGACGTACTCCACGGATTGTGTGTGAGAGTGCACCTCCTACACTTGAGAGCCAGAAAGAACCTGTAGAAGATCATATTCCACCACCAACAATGGAGGAACCACACCACCATGATCAACATGATGAGGAGCCACACAACAACCACAACAACAATCCACCTCCCGTGAGGCGCATGAGGGAATACACTCTCCCTCATGTGGTGGATCACCCATCATGCATTGTCCTTCCACCGTGCAACACTCATTACGAGATAAAGCCCTCCACGTTGAGCATCATGCCCACTTTCCATGCCTTAAAAGATGAGAGCCCTTATGATCATCTTATGGAATTCGAACAAGCATGCACAACGGTTCAACTTCATGGACTACCGGAGGATGGTTTGAAGCTTCGCTTGTTCCCCTTCACCTTGAAGGATGGGGCAAGGAAATGGTTACTCAAGATTCAGCCAAGGTCCATACACTCATGGTTCGAATTGCAAGAAGCCTTTCTATCCAAGTTCTTTCCACCAAGCAAGGCAGCCAAGGTTCGGGATTCCATTGTTAACTTCAAGCACCAATCGGGTGATGCTTTCTATGAAACATGGGAGAGATTCAAGGACTTAATGATGAGTTGTCCACACCATGGCTTGGAGCAATGGTTTCTTGTGGATGTATTCTACCGAGGATTATCTTCTAATCAAAGACAAAGGGTGGATACTTTCCGTGGAAGCACCATAGCAGGCATGTCTCCCGAGGAGGCATGGGACACTTTTGAGGATCTAGCCACAAACTCCGAGCTTTGGGATGATTTTGGGCCTAGGAAATTTCCTCCCACACAACCGGCATCTCAAACACCAAAGGCATACAATGTCTCAAGTGAGCCAATGAGTGATGATTTGTTGAGCACTCAATTTGATAGGTTGGAAGCGGCTTTCAACAAGAAGATGGACATGCTCCTACAAGCACAATTGAAGGCTACACCATCTCAAGTCAATAGTGTGGTATCTTCACCTCCTTGCTTTTATTGTGGTTCTCATGGTCATGAAACGGAGGAGTGTTCTTATATGGTGGACAAGGAGAAGGAAGAGAGGCAACATGTGAACCAAGTGGGCTCATACCCACAAGGTTCTTATCAAGCACCTCCTAAGCCGTACAACAACTATGCATCCCGGAATGATCAAGGAAGGACTCAAGGGTACCAATCAAAGTCTTATGGGAACAATGCTCAAGGTTACCAAGAGAGATCTCAAGGTTACAACACTTACCAAGGAGGAGAGAAGTCCCATGGGAATGGTACTTATGGAGGACACAAGAGCTCAACTTATGGAGCACCTCCCGGGTTTTCTAACCAAGGAGGAAACACTTACAATCAAGGTGTCTCATCCTCTTTTGCTGCCCCAAGTACATCTCAAGCACAAGATTCAACGGACCAAACTTTGAAGGATATGCTTGCCACCCTTGTCCAAAGCCAAGCGAAGTGTGATCAAGCAATTTTGGCACTTCAACAAGGGTATCAAAATATGCAAAAAGGCATGTCAAATATTGAATTTCAAATGGGCCAAATGGCTAAGGAGATTGGTGAAAGACAAAAGGGTGCATTACCTTCGAAGGTGGAGCCGAACTTAAAGTTCAAGTCAAAGGAGGAGTGCAATGCTATCTCCACTTCTTATTCCGGTATATCTCATGCTACTTACACCCCTACTCCCCCAACTTCTAATTACTATATCCCTTCTCCCTCCATTCCTATTCATGAGGCCTTTGATCATATGCATTGCATGGAGGATGGGGCTAAGGAGGAAGAAAATGTACTCCTTAGCAATTATGGATTGGATGAGGAGGTGACTTGTAGGGAGGAAGGAGTGGTGCTTGGGAAGGGACTTGGGCACTTGTCTTTTGAGAATGATATTACCTCTTATGATGGAGTGAAGATACAAGAAGGAGCATTGTGTGAGGAGACTCCTAGGCATGAGAGTGCCATGGTTTCTAACCTTGGTGGTGAGGCCATGATGGCTATGGATCCACCAAGAACCATGAGCACCTCTAGGGAGCTCCTTGATGATGATGTGCTTGCTGCCCATGAAGTGAAGAAGATCACCCCCAATGAGAGGAAGAACAAGAAGGCTACCTTGATGAATGAGCTACATGAAGTGTTCCAAAAGGTGGAAATTAACATCCCATTGCTAGAGCTCATTTGCCAAGTGCCGGTCTATGCAAAGTTTCTCAAAGACTTGTGTACCAAGAAGAAGAGGCTTGAGGAGCATACGGTTTATAAGATTGAGGGGCATGTGAGCTCAATGATACAACACAACATGCCACCTAAGAGGATGGATCCCGGAAGCTTCACTATTGGATGTCAAATCAGTGAAACTCACCTTGATGGAGCGCTTATGGATCTTGGGGCAAGTGTCAATGTGATGCCCTTATCTCTCTACAAGAGGTTGAGCATTGGTGCCTTGCATTCTACCCCTATTGCACTTACCTTTGCGGATGGAAGCAAACGAAGACCGGCGGGTGTTGTGGAAGATGTGCTAGTAAGAGTTGACAAGTTTATTCTTCCCGCCGACTTTGTTGTGCTTGACATGGGTGAAGACCCCAATGGAGACAATGGATTCCCCCTTATCTTTGGACGCCCTTTCATGGCTACGGCGGGTGTGAAGATTAATGTTTTAAAGGGCACCATTAGCTTCAAAGTGTTGGGAGAGAAGGTGAAGTTCGAAATGTTCAAGCCCATTCATCCACCGGAGGTAGTTGAGGAGGTGTTTTCTATTAACTTGGTGAAAGGAAATAGCGCCAAAAGCGAAAGGATTTTTGGTCCTTTGAACCCACCGAAGCCTACACCACGTGCTCATGATCACTTCTCACCAATTTGGGGGTATGACAACCTCCCTTCCATTGAGCATACGAAGCCACCACCTTGGCCCCATGAAGACATGCTTGCGAAGGATCCATTCCTTGAAGGAGCTACAAAGAAGAGCCCTCCCATGAATGAGCTACAAAAGGCGACAATCAAGGCCATGAGGGCGATGGTTGGTAAGTTTAAAAGGAAGAAGTACTCTTGACCACCATCTCCCACATCACTTTTTAATGGCATCAAGGGCTGCTTTGTAGGAAGTCATGGCGACGGTGAGACAAGCAATACATTGAGTGGGAAGAAACTTTGCTTTGAGCCACCATAATTTCACCAAGAAGGAACCAAGACCGGCTTGTAGGTCTATAAACCGAAGCGCTTGTGGGGAGGCAACCCCATTTGGAGAAACACATTTATTTTCAGCATTATTTAGTAATGAATAAAATAATCTAGGGAGGTTGGGAGGTGTTTTGATAGGAGTCTTGGAGGAAGAAACCCAAGAAGTGTTGTGTAGCATATGTTCAAGAGAAGCCTGGACAGAACAGTAACTTTGGAGGCCGTTTTCTCTACATCTATCCGTTGGAATTTATTGAAATCAGTTGGAGAAGCTTCTTCTATGAGTTATCTGCTCCCAGTTCAAATTTCTCTCTGAACGGACCGTTGGATCTGCTGCAATATATGTTTAAAGGAGGAGTGCTCACTACAGTTTGACTTTCTGAAGGGTCACTTTGACCGGTTCTTCATTGCTTGTCCGGAAGGTGATTTCTGAGTTTCCAGTGGCCAAACTAAAGCTCTTTGAGTCTACTTTCCAATGCCACTGGAATCACTCAACTTGGATGCCTATTCTTGGAGCTATGCCCAAATCTTTGGGAGAAGGTCGCTGCTGTGTTGCTGCTGTCCCCTGTTTTCAAATGATCCCGATGCAATCACACTTGCTCATTCATTTGGCACCCGAGGAGCAAACGTATGGAAGTCAGGGCCTTGTGCCCTGAGGTTGGTGTCTATTTGCGGTTTCTCGGCTAGCTAAGGGAGTCTACAAAGGGGGGTTTTTCTTACTCTATCATCCATTTGCTATCTTTTGTATGTGTGCATTCGCCCGACTTTACTCTCTCACTTTCACCACATGATTTTCATTTTCAAAACCCCTCACAACATTGAGGACAATGTTGGTTTTAAGTGTGGGGGTGAGGTTGGGTCAAACTAAAATGATTTCACATTTTCAAACCACCAAAATTTTCAAATTTCTCAAAGTTTTCACGAACAGTCGACCCTGTGGTCGAACGGTCGACACACGTCCAGGGTGTTTCCGTCGAACGGTCGACCCTGTGGTCGAACGGTCGACAGGTGCATGAGCATAAAATAATGTGATTTTGGGTCTTTGAAGGTTTTGTGTGTGTTTTGATTGCCCTTTTCAATCCCAATGATAATTGTTAGCCTACTAAGTTGTGAATTAGGAGGATAAAGAGCATGTGCTTAGAAATCATTGAGTTGCCTTGTGGTTAATATGAGTAATTGATGGTTGCTTGACTCTATACGCACATTTGCCATGTTGATTGGTCACTTGCAATTGGAAAAGCATATCTTGACATGTATTGCCATGCATACCTAGAAATTGTGAGGATTTGAGCCCATTGAAAATTCGCATGTATGCATCTTTCATACATTTACTTGTTCTTCATGAGTGTACATTGCATAAGTCGTGAACCTAGAACTTGCTCAAAGACCTCTTGAAACGTTTTGTTGATCCACATTGAGTTAGAAATGACTAAGGCACTAGACAAGTACCATGGCCAAATTGACCACCATCCATGTGAACTTGAACTTTAGGATTAGCCCACTTGAACTATATACATCATTAGCTTTTTCATTGTTCAACCACATCACTTTCACCCATTCCACCACTCAAACACCATCTCACCCTTGTTTCGTTGTGTTTGCAAGACGATGATAGTGACTTGTTATGTCTTTTATGCTTGAAAATTCGTTAATAGTTTGCTAAAAGGCAAGTGTGGGGGTGCAATTTTATTATTGTTGTACTTGTTTCAAAGAAAGAAAGAAAGAAAGAAAATCAAAAACAAAAAGAAGGAAGAAAGTTCCTCAAGAAAAGAAAAATAGAAAATGAGAAAGAAAAAAAAAAAATAGAGTTGTTTCTTGTATTGCTTTTACTTTCAATAAAAGGATAGAGGAAGAATAAGGAAGTTGTTTCGGTTGTAGCATTGATTTGAGTTTCTAAGTCGTTGTCTTGTCTTGCAATCATATGGAACATTTGACATATCCATCCCTTCATTTCATTTAACCATTCACCCCTTGGCCCCATTACACCATTTAAAGTCCTTTTGATTTAACGATTTGTGGTTCAATTTGTGGAGACTTGGTTGATGAGCAAGCATATGGGAACATTATTTGTGCATTTGTTTTGAGAGTAAACACTTAACCCTAAACACAAGAGCGGAAATATTTAGTGAATCATGTGAGTTTAGCGGTTAGTCTTGTCAAGCATATGCTAATTTGATTGCTCTTGATTGATTATTCCATGGCTAGCACACACTTCACCAAGCATGCATTAGATACACATATTAAACACTTGGCAAATCATGAGGTTTGAGTTTATGCTTAATTGAATCTTGATTTGTAGCATGGCGGTCTCTCTTTGAGGATATGGTTGTTAAGGCAAAAATTTAATGTGATATGGATTGTTGATTCTTTATTTGCTTGAGGACAAGCAAAGCTTAAGTGTGGGGGTGTGATTCGTATGCAAAATGCATACAAATTAGGCCTCTAATCACTTCAGTAATGCTAATCCGAATGCCGTTTAGTGTCTCTAATCCTTGATTTGCACCATTGTAGGGCAAACGAGCATCGGATGGATATCGGGAGCAAAGAGGCGCAATTTGGGAGATTTTGTGGATTTCCGGCTAAAGGACGAAAAGTCAACCCGAGGACCAAAAGTCAACTCGTGGTCAACCCCGACTTAGGAGCGTCAACGAGTCAACATGAAGTCCCGGAAGTGAGTTGCACAAGAATTCCGGAGGTTTGGTCAAAAGTCAACATTTGGTCAACTCCGAAGGTCACGGTCAAAGTCAAGGCAAAGTCAACCGTGTGACTCATCCACATGAGCATTCAAAATCAGCAAAGGACCACACTAGAAATGGTGAGGTCACCCAATGATTACTCCCACTCTTTATTCCCTTTTGGCAATTACCCCCTTACCCTTCATTTATTATAGCCAACCCTTGGATTAAACCCTAACACATCTTAGCCCTCCATTCTTCCCCTTCTTTGCCTATTTATAGTTTAGTTGTTGCCTCATTTAGGTCATCTCTCATTCAGCCCCAATTCACCCATCACTTTCACCTTCCTCTCTCTCCATTTTCTTCCTTCCACCTTTCCTGCCGCACACCAGTCGACCGGTCGACGGGAAGCTGTCGAACGGTCGACCACCGGTCGACAGACGGCGTATCAGCCATCTTCTGCCACCTCCGCTTCTTCCACCGCTTCTTCACCATTCCGGGCTGCTGGGGATCCTCATCAACCCTCAAGGACGACATCTAGATCCAAGGAGAAGAAGGAGACTCTATATATTGAGACTTTCTAAACCCTTTTCTCTCTTGTATTCATGTTTAAAGCTTACATTTGTCATTTGATGTTGTATACCTTGATGGGTAGTGAGTAGTACTCTTGTTGGGGACTAGGGTTGTGTGCCCTAGTCCAATGTGACTTTGTGATGCTTTAATCAATGAATAAAATGTCTTTGTGTTGTATGAATATGTGTGCTACCTAATTCAATATGTGTTGGTTGCTTGTCCTTAGAATTACCACTTCTTTGGCATGTTAACTAATCTATCTTGATGAGATTGTGTGAGATTGGTACCCTTGCATGACTTAGGCAATTGGTAGCATATGTGATGAGTTGTTACTTGTTTGAGTCCCTAGGTTCGACACTATTACGCCTCTTAAGCACTTTAGGAAATCCGGTATTAGGTAACATAGAGGGATTTCCTAAGACACCTAGAGAGTTTGGATGATCCATAATCCGGCATTCAAATACCTTAGGCAACACGGTCCTAGAACCATAACATGGCTAGGATACGGGGCTTGATTCACACACACATTGGCATGATTGAGTTGATTAGGCATTGCTTGTTGCATTGGATTGGGGTTTGCCCGAAAACCCCAACACTTTCCTATATTTGCACACCTTTTACTTGCTTTGTCTATTTACATTTTCTTGTTTGTTTGATTGGCATTCCACAATTGCATACACCAAACTCACCACACTACACTCCGCACATTGTTTATACACACATTCACTCACCCTATCCATCTCTTTATCACTCCATATTAGCTAAAGCACTCGCACACACGCTACCGAGAGTTGGGGAGCCGTCAATCCTCCGTGGAACGACAATCCCGGATCTCAAAACTACCTACCACTCTTTTGCATTAGTCATATTGCAGCTCAATACACTACCCCTGGGACTCCTGAGCAGAATGGTGTAGCCGAGAGGAGAAATAGGACTTTTCTAAACATGGTGAGAAGCATGATGTGTGCTTCTGGACTTCCTATCTTTTTGTGGGGAGAGGGACTCTTAACAGCTAACTATCTCACCAACCGTACCCCTAGTAAATCTGTGAGTTCTACACCTTTTGAACTTTGGTGTGGAAGAAAACCAAGTTTTTATCATCTTCATGTTTAGGGCTGTAAAGCAGATCGAAGCAAAACCTTACAATCCATAGCAAGGAAAATTAGATAGCAAGACTGTGAGTGCTTTCTTTATTGGCTATCTTGAGAGATCAAAGGGTTTCAAGTTTTATTGTCCTTCTTATACTTCTAGAATTATTGAAACCAATAAAGTTATGTTTTATGATGAATTGTATTCCCTTGAGTCCACTGAAAATGTGGAACTTGAACTTGAAACTGTTTCAGAAATTGAAATTTCTGAAACATCTAGTTCTCATATTATTTTGGACCCTTTGTTGCCAATCCCTGAGACACCAGTTGCACCAGTTCATCAAGTTGTTCCTCAGCAAGTCATTGTTGCACTTGAGACTCAAAATGTAGACCACATAGTTGAATTAGAAGTGGCTGCTGAACTTGCACATGCAAGAAGCTGCACTTGCTGTTCTACCTCCAGAGTCTCGAAGATTAAGAAGAGCTAGAAGATCAGCTTTAAACACTGATGATTATGTCATTTATTTGCAAGAATCAGAGTTAGATTTGGGGGAAGATGATGATCCAGTGACATTCAAGCAGGCTATTCAAAGTGAGAATGCTGAAAAGTTGAGTGAAGCAATGGAGGCAGAATTGAAATCCATGAAAGATAATGCAGTATTGGAGCTTGTAGAGGTTTAGGGTTTAGGTTTAGGGAATAGGTTGCAAATGGGTGTTCAAGACCAAGAGGTGTGCAGATAGTACTGTGGAAAGATACAAGGCTAGGCTCGTGGCAAAAGGGTTTACACAGAAGGAAGGGATTGATTTTAATGAGACATTTTCACCTGTCTCAACCAAGGATGCTTTTCGAATTATCATGGCCCTTGTTGCTTACTTTAACATGGAACTTCATCAGATGGATGTGAAGACTGCATTTCTGAATGGTGACTTAGAGGAAGAGATATACATGAAGCAGCCAGAGGGATTTATTGAACTAGGCAGTGAGCATCTTGTGTGCAAACTGAACAAGTCAATTTATGGCTTGAAGCAGGCTTCAAGACAATGGTACTTGAAGTTTGATTATGTTGTGAGCTCTTTTGGTTTTGTTGAGAACATGGTTGATGAAAGTGTTTACTTGAAAACCAGTGGCAGTGATTGCATTTTTCTTGTGTTGTATGTGGATGATATTTTGCTTGCTAGTAGTTGTGTGAATTTAATGCATGAGACCAAGAAATTTCTATCAATGAACTTTGATATGAAAGATCTTGGTGAGGCATCCTATGCTTTGGGAATAAAAATCAATAGGGACAGGAAGAGATGTTTATTGGGGTTATCACAGCAAAGCTATATTTCAAAGATTCTCAAGAGATTTGAGATGCAGAATTGTTCCACTTGTGACACTCCCATGGTGAAAGGTGACAAACTTCATAAAGAGCAGTCCCCCAAGACAGATTTGGAGAAAGAAGAGATGAGGAACAAGCCATATGCTAGGTTAGTTGGAAGCTTGATGTACGCTAAAGTATGCACAAGACCAGATATTTCTTTTGCTGTTAGTATGCTTTCAAGATTTCAGTCTAATCCTGGCAGTGCACACTGGATAGCTGGGAAGAAAGTCCTTCGATACTTGCAAAAAACCAAGAACCACATGCTTGTGTACAGAAACAGAGAGCCTTGAAGTCACTGGTTACACAGATGTTAACTTTGCAGGAAATTATCCATACTCGAAGAAATCTACCTCTGGATATGTTTTCACTTTAGCTGGTGGTGCCATTGCGTGGAAGAGTGTCAAGCAGACACTCACAACCACTTCTACAATGCAAGCTGAGTTCATAGCAGTCTATGAAGGAGTGTGTCAGGGTTTCTGGATGAAAAATTTCTTGTTGCATACAAGGATAATGGATAGCATTGTTTTGAGACCTTTAAAGATTTTTTGTGATAACACAGCAACTGTGTGTTTCACTAAGAATAACAAGAGGTCAACTAATTCAAAGCATATAGACTTGAAATACTATAGTGTTCGGGAAAGGGTGAAACACAAGGAGATAGATATAGCAAATATTGGTACCTTGTCCCAATTAGCAGACCCTTTTACAAAAGCCTTGCCTGGGGCTGTTTTCAAACAGCATGCATAAGCTATTGGCATTCTGCCTAGCTTGGATTCTTGAAAACAGTGGGAGTGTTTCAATCATTTATTTTATGCTTTTCTGTTTTTCTATTCACTATTTTCTGTTTTTCTATTCATTGTTTTCTGTTTTGATCTCCTTGCTACATCTTTTATCTTCAGACTTCCATTCTTGTAATAAAAGATTAAGGGTTATATTTGAGACAAATTTCCATGGTGGTTCAGTTTATTTATAATTGCTGCAACATTTGATTTATTGAAGTATTCTATATATGCTTCTGGATATGTATACATGTGTGTGAAATAGCTATTTCTGTGTTTAGGGGAGTTGATCTCGGATTATAGAGGCAACTTGTTACATCCTTTGGATGGTTAAGGAGCACATACAGTTTGAGTTCTTGTGAGCTTATGCTTTCCTTGAGGACCCCGTACTAAAATAATTCAAGTTTGATACATTCCAGTTTTTAGTACATTACAGATACATCTGTGTTGGTGAGTCATGTGACAATTGGTTGCAGCATTAGTAGTTCTGGGCGGATTATATTACAGCAACATACATCATTCCCTTAACTCTGTGTTGTGGTTGGTTGTTGACAGATTCTTGAAGTTAGTCATGAAAGACTTGAGATTCTCATATGCACATTAAGGAACTAATTACTACATCTTGTTATTTTGGTATTCTTGTTGAGTAAGCTTATGCTAGTCCAAGTGGGAGAATGTAAGAATAATATGGACTATGCATTAAGTTTACTATTGTAAATCAACAACTTACCATACAAGTAAGAATAAGTAATTGGAGACTCTTAAGGACTTTAATCCTAGATGTCCTAGTCATTGTGAATCTAATGAATAAGGAAAGGAACTAACTATTTCTTGATCACAAGATATTACATAAGATGTACACAATATATTATAGGTATTAGGTATTGGATATAATTGATTTCCTTTATGGGAGGTCTAACTCCTATAAAAACTAGGGTCCGTGCACTCTCTCATTATCCCATCAAGAATCTCGCCCCATAGAGAGTTTATGGAAACCGAGAGACGTGTAGAAGAACTTAGTTTGATCTAAATGGCCTCATCAGGTTAGTTATTTATAACCTTGATATAGTTATTTATCATAACTTTTTTTGGCATGCTTACATATTTGTGTACGTGTTTATGTTATTGTGTGTTGTCCTAGCAAGACTAGGAATAAGGTTTATAACATGGTATATGTTTGTGACATATGTTTGTGTGATTTGTTATGAGATATTTTGATTGGCTTAGACCAGAAGAGTGACTTGGTGTGATTTAAAAAAAAAAAATTAGTTTTGTGTTATTTTATTGATAAGATGGCCGGACTGAAAGAGCACGACGACTTAAATGGCAATTCTAGAGTGGTTGCAGCCATTCAAGATATGGCTAATGCGATAAGGGATAATAGTCGGGAATATCGTCGAGAGGATGCTGGAGATAGAGTGTTGAGGATACAAGGCGAATTCCGCAAGTGTCGACCACCAATATTTAAAGGAAAGCCGAATCCAATGGTCGTGGAAGAATGGATACGTCAGATGAAGAGAAAACTGAATAATCAGAGCATTCCAGAGGAACTCAAGGTAGATATTGCTTGTAGTTATCTAGAAGGGCAAGCGTATCATTGGTGGGAATCCATTTTGTGCATGCCCGATACTCAAATTACTATTTGGGCGGCGTTCGAGAAGATTTTCTTAGAAAAGTATTTTCCTGATACTGTAAAAGGAATGAAAGTTCGAGAATTTGATCAACTAAAGCAGCGTGAGTTGTCTGTAGCTGATTTTCAGGCCAAGTTTGAAGAACGTACTTGTAGAATTGCTGTAAATCCGTATATAATTAGGATTCTTATGTAATTAGGATATCCTGTAATTATGGGTAGATTGTTTCCTATTAGAGTTGGATTACTCCTTTGTACTTGTATATATGCCCCTATTGTGGGATGAATAGAATCATTGAATTAACCCTGAATTGAAGTATTCTTTTCTACTTGGTATCAGAGCAGGTTCAATCCTTTGAACTTGCTTTGCATCCTTTGAATCCTGAATCTCGAAGAACACCCAAACTACCACCACAAACCGCTGCGTACCACCACTACCACCATTGAAATCGAACCATCCTTGAATCCCTAAATTTCGAACCTGAATCATCCCCCATTTTTTCCGAAGAAAAAAAAAACCTATTTTTTCGAAAAAATTCAGATCTCCACCACCACCCTACAACTTCCCATCCTGAAACCCTAAAAACCCAATCTTGAAAAAAATCCGAATTCCTCAATGGCAGGACCTGTAATTGAAGGCGAACAATCAGATCCCCAGAAGGCAATTATGACAGAGCATCAACCATCCTCATAAATCATCTATCACCACTACACCACCCAACAAGACAACTCGACGTTCCCAACTAGTGTTGTCTTGAATGAGTCCAACTACACCATATAGGCTCCCCTCATGAAGATGCGCATTGGAGCACGGGGAAAGGTTGGTTATCTGACTGGAGCAAAGGCTGAACCCGCCATGAATTCTGCAAAATATGAAGCTTTGGCCACGGACAATGAAAAAGTGAAAAGTTGGCTCATTGACTCCATGGAGTCTTCTCTTATGAACCGGTATATTCGTCTTCCTACTGCAAAAGATATTTGGAAAGCTGTAGAGCAAACCTTTTATGATGACTCTGATGAAACCCGGATCTTTGAATTGAACAAGAAGTGCTTCGAAGCAAAGCAGAATGGACGGCCTATTCCTACCTACTACAATGAATTGGTGGCCATGTTCCAGGAGATTGATCAAAGGGTAGCCTCTCAGAATGATAATGTTGCAGCTGTAGTTCAAGAGACTTCAGCAATGTCCCGGTTGCGTGTTCACATGTTTCTGAGTGGACTTGACTCGGAGTATGATCAGGTGCGCGGAGAGATCTTGCGAAAGGAACCAAAATTCTCCTTGGAGCAGAGCTATGCTTACATTCGCAAGGTACAATAAGAGAAACAGGCTATGGGGCGTTCTGTACCTACCGAATCCTCTGTTATGGCTGTTCAACGCAAGCAGGGTCCTCCTCCGGCCTTCTCGGGTCCTCCTCCACGCCGCCCCTTAAGTAAACCAAGTCCTTTTGCAAACAGAAAGTGCATTCATTGTGGAGAAATAGGTCACACCAAGGAGCGATGCTATGAAGTGATTGGTTACCCTGATTGGTGGGACTTCACCAAGAAACTGATTTGTATGTGATTTGCATACAAATTAAGCCTCTAATCACTTTAGTAATGCTAATCCAAAGGCCGTTTAGTGTCTCTAATCCTTGAATTGCACCATTGTAGGGTTCACGAGCATTGGATTGATATCGGCAGCAAAAGAGTGCGTTTTGGAGCTTTTAGTGGATTTCTGACGATTGCCAAAAGTTAGTAAGTATATTTAAGATCCGGGGTTGTCGTTCCAACGGAGATCGAAGGCCCTTCAACCCCTTGGCAAATAAGTAACCAAAGAAGAAGCACAAATATGATGAGACAAGAGATGAACAGAGTGGATGAGGCGTGTATATGACAATGTGTGTGTAGAGGTGTAGTGTTTTTGGGTTTTCGAAAGATAGTGCAAAACAACAATTAAAATGCAAGAAAGTATAAATGTGCAAATAAAGTAAGATAGGTGTTGGGGTTTTCGGGCAAACCCCAAGTCCAATGCAACTAGTGATCCTCTAACACGAAACCATGCCAATGTATCCACGAATCAAGCCCCGTATCCTAGCCATGCTATGGTTCTAGGACCGTGCTTACCTAAGGTATTCAAATGCCTTACTAGGGCCATTCGAACTCTCTAGGTGTCTTAGGGGATCCCTCTATGTTACCTAATACCGAATCCCCTAAAGTGCTTAAGAGGCGTAAAGTGTCGAAGCTTAGGGACTCAAACAAGCAACACATGCATAACCCACCACTCCACCGATGTTATCGATGTGGAGTGGATTCCTTCTAAGGTATTCCTAAGCCTTATTAGGGTCCTAGGGACTCTCCGCGGGAGGGTAGAAAGAAAGGAGGCGTAAAGCATCGAATTAAGGGTCATACATAGTGAAACATGCTCATCACACATATTGTCAATTGCCTAGAGTAGAATAAGGTTGCCAAACCATACACAACTCATACAAGATGGACCAAATGCATACAAAAGAGTGGCAAATCTTCACATACACATTCAATACATATGAAACTAGACAATACACATATTCATGAAACAACAAAGGCATTTATTCATTAATCAAAGTATCACATAGTCACATTGAACTAGGGCACACAACCCTAGTCCCCAACAAAGTTACTACTCACTAAGCATCAAAATATACATCATCAAATTATACAATAAAGCTCTAGACATAAGAAAAAGAGAGAGTAAGGATGAGGAATGCTCAATAGATGCTCTCTTGCTCCTCCTTGGCTTTGATGATGGATCTTGATGACTTGGTGAGGATCCCAGCTGCCCAAAGTGATGGTGGAGGTAGTAGACATCGTGGGGAGAAGATTTGATGAAGGGTGGTGGAGGAGAGGAGGTGTGGAAGTGGTGGATTGTGGCTGACCCGACGGTGGTCGACCGGTCGACCGGTGGTCGTCGACCGGTCGACGGACGAACCGTGGGCAACCCTAGATCTAAGGGAGAAGAGAGAAAGGGGAAAGGGAAAGTGATGGAGATGGAGGCAGCTGAATTGGATGCCCTAAAGAGGCAACAACAAGAGTATAAATAGGCAAAGGAAGGGAGAATGAAGGGTTAGGATGAGCTAGGGTTAGGTCTAAGGGTTGGATGAATTAAATGAAGGGTAAAGGGGGTAAATCCTCATGTGAACAAAAGGAAAGAGTAATCAATGGGTGACCTCACCAAATCTAGTGTGGTGTAGCTGAAAATTAATTGCACAAGTGGATGAGTCACAAGGTTGACTTTGCCTTGACTTTGACCGCGACCTTCGGAGTTGACCAAAGGTTGACTTTGACCAAACTTCCGGAATTCTTCTTGCGACTCCTTTCCGGGACTTCATGCTGACTCGTTGACGCTCCAAAGTCGGGGTTGACCACGAGTTGACTTTTGGTCCTCGGGTTGACTTTTCGTCCTTTAGCCGGAAATCCACAAAAGCTCCCAAATTGCGTCCTTTCGCTCCCGATATCCGTCCGATGCTCGATTCACCTACAATGGTGCAAATCAAGGATCAGAGACACTAAACGGCCTTCGGATTAGCATTACTAAAGTGATTAGAGGCCTAATTTGTATGCAAATTGCATACGAATCAATTTCCGGCAAAAGGACGAAAAGTCAACCTTTGGTCAACTCCGAGGGTCGTGGTCAAAGTCAAGACAAAGTCAACCGTGTGACTCATCACCAAAGGATTCCAAAATTCAGCAAAGGACCACACTAGATATCATGAGGTCATCCTTAGATTATTCCTCCCTTTTATTTCCTTGAGAATTTACCCCTTTGCCCTTCATTTAATCTATCTAACAATTAGATCTTTCCCTAGTTGATCCTAGCCCTTCACTCCTCTCTACCCTAGCCTATTTAAACCTAGTTTTTGCCATTTAGATCCAATTCCCCACCTCTTCATAGCAGCCCTCATCTAGATCTCACCCAATTCTCTCCCTTCTTCCTCCCCCAAACACCCTCTTTTCTTGGTGATCCGTCAAGGGTCGACCGGTCGACGGCCGGCAGCCGGCAGCCGGGTTGTTTCCTTTGTTTTCCCCTCCTTTCACCACTCAAATCCCTTTCCTTCCTTCACCAACCTTCTTCCCCACTTCTTCCTCTACATCCTTGTCTATTTTTCTCCATCATTCTAGCACTTCTACATCACACATGCTTGGATCCATCAAGAACACCAAGATTGGGAGGCCAAGAGCAAAGAGAATAGGAGCTTGCTACTACTTGAGTGACACAAGGAGCTGCTTCCATCTTCATGAGAATCCCTCAACTTTCTCTTTATCTTTTCCTAGTTTATAGTTTGTTTATTGTGGGACTATTGATGTGTAATCTAAGCATGTGTGACTAGTTGTTTAGGATTGGGGACTAAGGTTGTGTGCCCTAGTCCATTTGTGATGTGATGATGATTTGAATTATGTGTGGATGCTTGAAGATGAATAAATATGTGTATTGTCTATTCTAATATGTGTTGGATGTATGTTTAGGGAATTTAGTCACTTCTTTGAGCATGTGTGCAATCTACTTTGATTGAGATTGTTAGGGTGACTCCTAACTCTCTCTAGGCATTTGATAATATATGTGATGAGGTCCCCTTGTTTGAGTTTCTAAGTCTTTGTGCCCTTCGCCTCCCAAGCCACATTGGGAGAGTTCTAGTGACCCATAACATGGCACTAAGAATACATAAGAAAAGATGGTCTTAGACCCATAATATGGCTAAGATACGAAGCTTGATTTATTCATCACTTAAACATTAATGCATAACTGGAACATCATTCATCATTGTGGGCTTTGGCAATTAAACCTCGAAACCCCAATCGTTCTATCATTTCTATCCTCTTCATGTTCCCCCTCTTTATGCTTTGTGCATTAGTTAATTTACGTTATGTTTTGTGTTTGCATTTCACTCTTTCATCTTTCCAATAACGTTACACTATCTCACCTTTGCACATATCCACTTCACTATTGTCCTTCCATTTCTCAACCCACCATATTTGTGCATCTTATTTGGTTACTTGTTTGCCAAAGGGGTTGAAGGGCCATCGATCCCCGTTGGAACGACAACCCCGGATCTTAAATATACATACACACTTTTGGCAATCGTCAGAAACCACGAAAGAATATGGGCAAGGCCGCCGTTGCTACTACAGAGGAAGAGCATCTAGACAATGCCTCCGCTAATGTAGCGCAGTCAGGTATGAAGGGTAAGGTTACTTTGAATAATACATGGATAATTGATACAGGTGCATCTGACCATATGACCAATGACCCTAACCTTGTGACAAAGCTTAAACATTCCTCCAAAAATGTTGTCTCTACTGCTGATGGTACTCCAACTCCGGTTACCGGAGAAGGTTCTGTTGTCTTGTCTAATAACTTAACCCTGGAGTCTGTCTTAGTTGTTCCATCACTAGCTTATAATCTACTCTCTGTTGGTCAAATTTTTCTAGCTCTTGCATGTATTGTGACCTTCTATCCGTCTTTCTGTGTGTTTCAGGACATTCTGACTCGGCGGATTCTTGGTTATGGTGTTAGAAGGGGGAAATTATACTACCTGGATCTGACAGAGAATGGAGAGAAACAGAAGCATCTTTTGGGGCAAGCTAATCAGATCACTGGGGTAGAGAATGCAAAGGAAGCTGTATGGTTATGGCATCGGCATTTAGGTCATTTATCTTTTAGTTATCTTAAGAAGCTGCAACCTCATTTGTTTTCGGTTGTCAGTGATTCAGATTTCCATTGTGACATTTGTGAACTGGCCAAGAGCCACCGTATTTCATATTCACCAAGTCTGATAAAAGTCCTGTTCCTTTTATGAAGATTCACTCCGATGTTTGGGGTCCTGCGAAAATTCCTTCTCTTTCTGGTGCCCGATATTTTGTAACTTTTATTGATGATTGCACTCGCATGACTTGGGTATCATTACTGAAGAATAAGAGTGATTTCTTTGAAATGTTTACTGAATTTCACAAAATGGTAGCGACTCAGTATCAACAATCCATCAGAGTTTTCCAGTCTGACAATGGTGGAGAGTTTGTGAATGGACCTATGAATGAGTTTTGCCGGTCATATGGAATTCGTCATCAAACCTCAAACTCTTATACTCCCCAACATAATGGTTTAGCAGAACGGAAGAATAGACAGTTGATGGAAGTTGTTCGTGCTTCCTTGTTTGGCATGAATATACCTCAGTCATATTGGAGAGAAGCTGTGAAATCTGCAGCATATCTCATTAACCGTACCCCTTCACGGGTAATCGAGTTTCAAAATCCTCACCAGAAGCTTCATAAACTTCTGTTAATCCCATCTTTGGAGCCCCGAGTGTTTGGGTGCACAGCTTATGTCCATATACCGAAGCCACAACGGAGCAAGCTTGATCCCCGTGCAAGGAAGTGTATTTTTGTGGGTTATGCAGAGTTTCAGAAGGGCTACAGATGTTATGACCCGCTCACGAACACAGTACATACATCTCTTGATGTCTCCTTCCGTGAATCCGAGCCTTACTATTTAGGGGGAGTTCCTAAGTCTTCCCTTCAGGGGGAGAGAGGATGTGAAGGGAATCCTCAGTTTATCTTTGAGTTTGACGAATTTGAAGAATTGGAGAACTTGGAGGCTCGTTTTGAAGGAGGAAACTTTGATAAAAATACGAATTGTGAGCAAGCAGCAAATATTTCGAATCAACAAGCAATTGCCGAACAGGGCGCTGTGAGTGCCGAATCAGAAAAAGCAATTGCCGAACAGGACAGTGTGAGTGCCGAATCAGAAAATGTGATTGCCGAATCAGAAAAGGCAATTGCCGAACAGGGCAGTGTGAGTGCCGAATCAGAAAATTTGATTGCTGAATCAGAAAAAGCAAGTTCCGAATCAGAATGCAACACAAGACATTTGGACAATCTGAATCAAAATCAAGAAGCATCTGAAGCTAGCACACAAGACATTCCCCCTTCTACATCAACAATTAAAGAATTCGCTCAAAATGATCCACCTCAGGTAACCCCAAAGTTAAACGAGTCTTCAGGATTAGAAAGTGTAGAACCTAGGAAATCACAAAAGGTTACCAAGGGTGTTTCTAAAAAACAATATGAACCAGACATTAAAGCAAAAGCCAAATATCCTATAGCCAATTTTATGTCTAACCATAGGCTATCTGAGTCACAAGCACTTGTTGTTGATCAATTATCTACTGTATCTATTCCTAGTAACGTGCAGGATGCATTGGCGGATCCAAAATGGACAAAGGCGATGAATGAAGAATTGGAAGCCCTTCAAAGGAATGCAACGTGGGAGTTAGTACCCATGCCTGTCGGAAAGAAGACTGTAGGGTGTCGTTGGGTGTTTACTGTGAAGCTTAAGGCAGATGGAACTATTGACAGATACAAGGCAAGGTTGGTTGCCAAGGGATATACACAATGCTATGGAATTGATTATGAGGAGACTTTTGCACCTGTGGCAAAGATCAATACTGTCCGAATTCTAATTTCACTTGCAGCAAACAAAGATTGGCCCTTGCACCAGTTTGATGTGAAGAATGCTTTTCTCAATGGGAATTTGGAAGAAAAAGTGTACATGGATGTGCCCCCAGGTGTTAAGAATAACCCAAGTGACGTTGGCAAGGTGTGTATAGTGAAGAAGTCTTTGTATAGCTTGAAGCAGTCTCCAAGAGCTTGGTTCGGAAGATTTTCGAAATCCATGAGAGCCTTTGGGTACAAACAGAGCAATTCTGACCATACCTTTTTTATCAAATGCAAGAATGGTAAGATTACAGCTCTGATTGTATATGTTGATGACATGATTGTTACAGGAGATGACATGAAAGAGATGAATGAATTGCAAGAGTATCTGTCAAAGGAGTTTGAGATGAAGGATCTTGGACAACTGAAGTATTTTCTGGGTATTGAAGTTGCAAGGTCTAAGAAGGGGATTTCGCTTTCACAGAGGAAGTACGTCCTTGATTTACTGGCTGAAACTGGGATGCTGGACTGCAAACCAATTGAGACACCTATTGAGATGAATCACAGACTTGGTATTTATCCTGATCAAGTTCCGACTGATAAAGGAAGGTATCAGCGTCTAGTAGGAAGGTTAATTTATCTTTCTCATACTAGACCTGATATTGCTTACGCTGTGAGTGTGGTTAGTCAGTTTATGCATTGTCCTAGTGAAGAACATATGGATTCAGTTTTTCGTATCTTGAGATATCTGAAGATGGCGCCAGGTAGAGGGTTACTGTTTGAAAAAAAGGATGAATTGGAAGTTGTTGGGTACACAGATGCAGATTGGGCTGGTGATAACACTGACAGACGTTCTACATCTGGGTACTTCACTTTTGTTGGAGGAAACCTTGTCACTTGGCGTAGTAAAAAGCAAAAAGTCGTTGCCAGATCGAGTGCGCAGAAGCTGAATTTCGAGGTATGGCACATGGAGTTTGTGAAATGTTATGAATCCGTAATATCCTGAAGGAACTGGGTTACAAGCTTAAGAGGCCTATTGACTTGCATTGTGATAATACAGCTGCCATTGCAATTGCACATAATCCAGTTCAGCATGATCGCACAAAACATGTGGAGGTTGATCGTCATTTCATTAAAGAGAATCTTGACAGAAAGGTTATTCGATTTCCATTTGTAACCTCAGAGGAGCAATTAGCTGATGTTCTTACTAAAGGAGTATCTAGAAGGGTGTTCGACAGCTCGATTGACAAGTTGGGCATGATAGACATCTATGCACCAACTTGAGGGGGAGTGTAGAATTGCTGTAAATCCGTATATAATTAGGATTCTTATGTAATTAGGATATCCTGTAATTATGAGTAGATTGTTTCCTATTAGAGTTAGATTACTCCTTTGTACTTGTATATATGCCCCTATTGTGGGATGAATAGAATCATTGAATTAACCCTGAATTGTAGTATTCTTTTCTACTGTACTGATGTGTTTTGCACGTGAACTTGTACCTGACGATTACACTAAAGCAAGGCGTTTTGAAGAAGGACCAAGGCCTTTGATCAAAGAGAAAGTAGTAATTCTCAAACTAGCTAGAAAGGTATGCTGACGTTGTCGACCGAACACTTATAGCTGAACAGAGCATTTCTCAAACAAAGAAGACTCTGGAGTTGAAGAAATCAAGTAAAGGCAAACGTAATAAGCGCTCACAATCTGTTTGTTCTCAAATTCAGCAACAACAAAAAACTTCCAAGAGACCTCAAGATGGACGAACTTGTTATCTATGCAGACAAGTAGGACATTTCCTGAGCGATTGTCCACAATTGCAATTGTATCAAGCTCCTCAAGTTCCACAATTACAATCCCTTGCTACTCACCTACCTCAACAAATCTGCCCACGACCACCAGGTGGACAACTACTATACTATGGAGAACACCCTGCAGAAACTAGACTTGGTAGGCCAGCAAATAAAAAACGACGAAGACGTCTCGTTGAAGGTGGAGGTTATGTTTTAGGCCAAGTTGCAGATGAAACCGATCCTCACCTAGTTGAAGGTATGCGCTTCAAATAAGATGTTGTACCTACACTTTGATTTGTCTGTATCATTTTCTTGGCTAGTTTTTAGGTATGTGTCTGAAAATTGTTTGTTAAATTTAATTTAAGGATGGTTTGAGGTAAATTAGAGTCTGGAAAACTTTAGTAGATTAAATTATTTTAATAGTAGAATCACTTCATTTCTTTCACCAAGTAAGTTCATGGAATCCTTTTCTTAAGTCAGTTTTGTTATTCTCCTGTTCAGGCATTAAACATTTTTTTTCTAAATTTGTCTGGACATAAGTTTCTTTTTTTTTTTCATGAAACTTGACTTTCTTGATCTGAGTTATTTTGAACCTTATTGAAAACTTTTTAAGCACAGTTCCATTGGTAAATTTAAATAGCCTGGTTAACCTTATTGCTTTGTTTCTATTTGACTCATTTTCTTATTTCTCACTATTTTCCAAAGCCATTCTCCACTTGTGACCAATTGAATCTTAGAATTTCAAAGATACTAAACACTTATTCTAGCCTCAGTCATTACTTATGGCCCACCGAGTCAATTATATCTCCATATTGTATTAACAACTAAAGTATCTATATTTTGGAATTGCCAACTCCATTTACTATTTATGTAGCTCTCTTGAGCTCTTCTTTCTTTTTCAGTTGGTACAACTTGTTGGCCTTTTCAAATTCCTATCAAATCTGGGCATTACTTCATGTATTCCTATCAAATCTGGGCATTACTTCATGTCTCTATGGAATTAATGTCTGAACTTCTATCTCTTTGTTATGATGTTGATCTTTATCCAAATACTCCTTTTGAGCTAGCTAATTTGATTATAGATACTCTTTACACCCATTTGTCTCAAGACATGATAAATTATTTGATCATTTCCTATTCTTTCTGCTGATTTCATTCATGTCTTACATGTCAGACATCTTTGATTAAATCTGAGACATATGAGCTCGGATCATATTTAAATTATCTATTCTTTTAGAAAACTTGTTTTTCTCACCTCAGTTCCTCCTTTTGTTTATTCCTCTCTTGATTTGTTCCTCTGCCTAAAAAATATATATATAAAAAATGGCAGTCTAGTTTTTATCTTCTCGTTGTCTTTCCTTAGATTTTTATTGTATACTAACCGAGCTTCTTGTGAAAGCCTCCCTTTGCCTCTTCTGCAATTTCTTCTCTTCTTCACAAGGAAAGAAAGTAAACCAATTTATATATTTATTATGTAATGGATGGGAATTAGCTTTCAGTTTCTAATCAAACCCCAAATGTTCTATTTTCTCTTTCATGGGAGTTTGAATTATCAATTACTGAGCTTCACAACCACTTGTTGTATTGGCAAGCACTGAATTAGAGATGTGTATATATATATATATATATATTTTAATTGTTTGGATTGGGATGGATTTTAAGCTTGAGATGGCACTAGTATGCGCTGTCATTCATTCTTGTAACCATTGCTCCTGCTCTTTTATTGTCAATTCCTATAGTTTCAGTCCAGCAACCATCTCTATTCTTATCCCCTGGCACGAACAAATATACTCAAGGAAGAATCTTGATCAGACCAAGTTAACCTCTTTCTCAATCTTTTCCTGTCCCAAAAGTATCTCTATTCTAGAGTTGACACCCCTTGCCTTTGTTGCTGACTTTCATTCCTATCTTTAGCAATTCGATTGTATATATTCTCCCTGCCTTTGTTATAGCTCGTTTGACTTTGTCTTATGAAAGAAAGTATAGTTTACCATCTGTGAACTTCAAGTTGGCAATCACATCGATCACCATCTTTTATTTTGGTTATTCTGGTTATAGGTAAATTCCATGGCTTTTTATTGATTTCCTTAATTTGCCTTGAATCTATATTGAACCACACTTACAACTCGGTATCCTAATTCTTGTCTAGAAACTAAGTCACATCAGTCGAATGTTTTCTCTTTATATTAATTCTTGGACTATAATTACATATGTTGATACATCCTGTTAAGTCTATTTGATTGTTTTAAACAAATAAAGTTCCTAGGAGGTTTTACGAGGACTACAGATATACATGTTACTTTGATTCAAATTTATTTCTATAGAACTGATTTCCATTTTATACTTAGGTCTATGTATTCCATAGAAATCCTATATCAGTTTCATATTACGATTTTATGACCCACTGACATGTTTCCTTAAAAACGGTACTTTTTCGTTCATAATTTAAAGAAGTTGTCTTCTGAGAATTTATAGTAGACACCTCAATGAGTATTTTAGAGTTGGAATATTCTAAAAACAATTTTCCTTGATTTAGTTATGAATTTCCGAAATTACAGGTCTGCAGCACTGCCAAAATCACTTTTCTGAGTATCTGACTCATTGGTCTTTTTATTATAAACTGTACAACTCAGTTCATTATTATAAACTGTACAACTCAGTTCGTTATGTTTTCAATCAATTTCCAAGCATCTGAAAAATATATGTATCTAAATATTCATTTTATTTTAAAAATATCCCGGGTATTACAAGCTAGTCTGGCCATGTTAAAATTGGATACAACAAACATGAAGCTCTGCCACTAAATGGAATTAAAATCTTCGACGCTGAAAGCATCCAGAGAATGTTGAGCATCTAAAGAACAATAATATAATAGTTTGTATACCCCACCCATGATCCATCCAGTATGGAATGGTATGAACTTAGTGAATACATGTTCAAAATCCCATATTTTAACCAAACAACCAGTGTTCGCTGAAACGTACTTGCCAAAATCATCATAATGAACCGAAAATTACAAAAGCCCATAAAAATTTATAGATAAAAACAGACAATTTGACGGAAATCCAGAAAATAGTCGGCCAAAATTGCCCAAAATTGAACTATGTTTAATTAAATTAACGTAAAAAAAAAACTTATGTTTGAATTTATTTGTGACGACCCGGACCCAGTTTACCTATTTTATTAGCTAATTTTACGGTGAATTAGCGAAAATTTCAATTTAGAGTTTCAATTAGTGCTTTTAAGGGGGTACTGTACTCTTAACGGAAGTTGTACAGTACGTTAAACCGAGTTCGTAGACATGAAATACGCTTAAAACGGAGTTCGTATGAAGAAGTTTTGGATCGCGGAAGTCAAATTACTATTTATGGAAGTTTCTATTTTAGGAGTTTCCGGAAATGGAGGGTTTCCATTTCAGTTTTGGTTTCTCTCTCTCCTCCCTGCGTGTCCCACTCTCTCTACAGTACCGGCGACTTTGCCGGCCAATATCTCTCTACTCCGGCCACCTCAGGCCATGGGACTTGTCCCATTTTCTTCATCTATTCATCCTCTTCAACCCTATAGCAATTACTTTCATCGAATTTGAGTGTGCAAGGAGAAATCAAGGAGAGATATGTGAAATCCTGAAAATGTTTTAAAAATATATATATACATATATAATATTATTTTATTTGATAAATTAAGTTTTGGTTTAAAAACAATTTTTCTCTTTGGTTCCAAACCTCCAAGCAGGAGGTGTAAAGCTTTTCAATTCTAGAAAAAGTCTGCAAGCAGGAGGTGGCAGCCTGCATACAAAAGAAACTAAGTGTTAGTATAGGTTATCTAGGTGATAAAATTAAGCTAGAGTCGGTGAAAAAGGGTCGGTGGTTTTAGGAAGAAAAACTGGAAGCAAGAGTACAAGAGGATACGAAGAGCAGGAGAAGAAAAGAAAGAAAACAGAACGAGAAAAAGAAAGAAACAAAACCAGAAAAGAAGAAAGAAAACAGAACCAGAGAAGAAAGAAAGAAGAAAGAGTGAAGGAGAAGAAGAAGTTAGGAACGTTTCTGTTATTGCTAACAAAGGTTGATTATGTTTTCAGTTTCGATTCTGTTTTTAACTTGGTTTCAGGCTCATAGTGTTTGGAATAGTTTAGTTTGTTATTCATTTCAAGTTTCGTTCTTCAATTACTGAGTTTTTGATTGAAAAGTTTTATGTTGTTATATCTCTGATGTTATACGAGTTTAGGAATGAAATCGAATTCAATATCAGTGATTAAATTCGGATTCATTTTATCTCAAGAACAGAGTTCTTAGAGTTTGGGTGTCCAAATCAAATTTTGGAACCTTTGCTTCAATATTTCGAATTTGTGCATGACGTTTTGGTGTTCTGGAAGTGAAGTAAAGATCTTAAACTACTTTTTCGAAGTCCAAACATTGCTTTTGGTTACCTAGAAGTCGACCAAACTGAGTTAAGAGTCATTCTGAGTTTGCTGGAAATTTCCAGAAAAATCTTATTTTCTTGTCAACTCTGAGCTACTATAACTCACAGCTCAGGTCTTTGTTTTGAAATTTGAAAATACCTTTGCAAATTTCACATGTCTATGTTTATATTAGTTCAAGAACCACTGAATTTTTACAAGTTTTGTTTGGTTAAACTCAAGGCAAAAAATAGAGATCTGCACTGCCAAAATTGCTTTTCTGAGTTTCTGAACCAGCAACTGTTTTGTTAAAAACTGTACTTTTCTATTCATAATTTAAAATAGTTGTCTTCTGAGAATTTGTAGTAGACATTTCAAATATTATTTTCAGAGTTGGAATCCCCTGAAAACGATTTTCCTTTATTTAGTTATGAATTTTCAAAGTTGCAGATCTGCTGCAGGAATTTCTGAAACCTGCAGTACTGTTTCATTCTTTCTATTTGTTTAAGTATCTGTTCTTGTTCAAACTTGCTTCAGGGATCTAGTATTGAAAAGTAGACATTCCTAGGTTTCTAACGAAACCAGTCCTTCCCTTTTTGGAGTTCATATGAAAATTATAGGCCACTGCGAAGTTGGTCTTGTGCATTAGGAATTCTGTTGCATAGTTCACTTTTTTTATTACTTTTGCAACTCGTATCAACTTCAATAAGGTTGTGCCATCGCTTAGGGCTTGTGGTTAAAGGTTCTAGGTTTTGAAATTAAGTCTTAAAGTCTAGTTAGCCAGTTAAAGTAGGATTACGTTTTAAACAGTTTGTTTTTCTCATAGGAACCTGCGACGTTGATGAAGGTATTCTTCGACGAGTGCAGCAGTGAAGTGGAGTTGACGTAAAGCTATTTTAGTAATGAAATCAAGGTAGAGGATCTTGGGGAACCTTTTTAAATGATTGGTACACTGTGAATTACGGCTTACTTGTGATGTTTGAATAACATGCTTGTTTGATATACGATGATTGATATGAATTATATGCGAGCATGAATTACATGTCTAATTGCCTATATATACATATGTTCTTATGCATTTTGCATACATGAACAATCTACACGTTAGTAATGACATATTATTAGCATGATGCATTATGACATATTGAAGGGTTGATACTTGGGAATGATTTTGATCATGGTATGAGAATGGTGGATGGATATGGAAAGAATGATATCTTTGGGAATAGCTTTTGTGTAGTTGAGTCCAACTCTCGCAGTGACCAGGCCAAGGAGAGATAAGGGGGAATATGAATATGAATAGGGAAAAAATCACCTTTAGTCCCTCAACTTTGACTTGTTCGACACTTTCGTCCCTGAACTTTGAAATATATCACTTTAGTCCCTGAACTTTGAAAAAAACTATCACTTTCGTCCCTGACTGAAGTTTTCACCGAATAAACCTCCGATTCTGGCCAATTCAAACGACACCACATGCTTGGCTTTGAAGCCCTCCTTGAGGTGAGTTCAACGCCACCAACCCCGCCTCAAACCGTCGCCCGACGGCGGAGAATTTTACAATTAAAGTTTCGGCCACCACTGGCTTTCAGGCTAAATTCAAGCCATTATAGGCTGAATCGAGCTTAGCCTCAGTTATAAAAGTTACTACTCTCATCCGTGCGAACATTTTGGCATAGGTTTTGCACCATTTTTTTCCGGTCAGGGACGAAAGTGATATATTTCAAAGTTCAGGGACGAAAGTGTCGAACGAGTCAAAGTTGAGGGACTAAAGGTGATTTTTTCCCATATGAATATGATATATGATTATATGAAATTGGGAAATTTTGGCTGGCGACCGAGAGAAGGAAAGATGACTGACAAAAGGGGTATGTGGAATGCATTGTTACGGGTGTTAGATCATATAATAAAATAATCAGGGTTACCCCCGGTTGGTAGTACACGGTATGGGACGTGTAAGCTCTGCTTGTGTTGTTATATGGACTAACGGGTAAATAAGTGAAGCTCATTTGACATTCATGCATCAATTTCATTATATATTAATCATTAAGTGCTCTTTGATAACTTGATGTTTGTGACAATTAGTTTAGTCGATAAAAAGTTTATGTCCCTACTGAGCAGTGAGGACGAAAGCTCACCCCTACAATAGGTTATCTTTTTGCATGTACTAAAGCGAATAATTAGAAGGTTGAAGAGACGATTAAGTTCGAGAGTTGTTAGTTAAACCTTTGTTTTGTAAGCTAAGTTTTTGTACTTAGAAGACGAAAGAACCACTAGTAATTAAGGACTTGTGTATAGTTGTGGCGTGTGACTTTGATTGTAAATTAAGTATCGTTTACAATCTTTCGCTTCGGAACTGCACAGTTTAGTAGTTGGCTTTGGTTGTTTTCTTTTTATTTACTTTTCTCACATTCTAATTGTAGAAGATTTTTATTTTCTATAAATGGGATGTGACTCATGCCTCAATTTGAGAATTTAAAATGGTTCCCGAATCGGGGTGTGACAAGATAAACCCGAAAAATAGCCAAACTGTTCAACATTCCCGACCTCCATTCCGGCCGATTCGACCTATGCCACCCATTGGGCTTTGAAGCCCTCCTCAAGGCGAGTTCATAGCCAACGGTCTCACCCCCATTCGTTGTCGGAGGAAGGAAAATCGAACGGTCAAAGTTCCGGCTACCCGGAATTTTCAATAGAAATTCGTGCAATTCCACTCTGATCCAGCCTTCATGCCAGGTATAAAAGTTGTTCCTTATGATGTTGCGCGCTTGGTGGTAAATTTGGTGGCCATCGGAGATGGTTGAGTGGCGGCGAGTGAGGCCCACGCGCAGCCGCTAGTAGCGGCGCGTCCGGCCTTCAATGGTGGTGCATTTTAGCTCATTAACATGCACTTTTTATTACGATCATGTTAGTATAAGGTTTGTAGAAAATTATCAAAGTTTAGGAATTTATCCGATTAATTTTAAGTTCGTTTACTTACGAGTTACATACTTT
Organism: Rubus parviflorus; assembly: GCA_029955375.1. NCBI lineage: Eukaryota > Viridiplantae > Streptophyta > Magnoliopsida > Rosales > Rosaceae > Rubus > Rubus parviflorus. The sequence continues at coordinate 838,743 of JARGGL010000015.1, read as the reverse complement.
TGGCCGTTTGATGGTCATCGAAATTGATTAGGATGTTAAGATAATTATTTTGAGAATATTGTACGGTTGGATTTTAGGAATTGGACCAGTTGGATAATTAAAGAATAATTATGATTTGTGGGTTCGATAAATTAGTTTACGTTCGTTCGATTTATCGAACCGCGACAATCCGACCGTTGGAATTGCCGCCGACGGTGATTGATAATTAGATTTATAGATATTTAAATTAGTTGGAGTTTGAGATTTATCAATGGTTTAGAAGTTTGAGAATTGGCTAGGAAACCCTACTCGGTTTATTTAATTTAATCTCGTATTATTTTCCGTTCGTCCAGAATAAATAGTTTTATTAATTCGTGTTATTTAGGAGGACGTTGAGGAGGATCTTGACAGGCGTCAGGCTTAGCCGTTTATCAGTGAGTGGACTTTTGTTTTAAAGTTAAATTTGCATGAGATTCTATATTTTCTAAAAAATTATTTTCTTGCTTCAATATGTCATCGAAATATAATGATTTTATTCTAATTATAGTCTCAAGCATGGAAAATGATTTACTTGATAAGATTTCAGCATTTCAAATATTTTATCCATGTGAAGTACTATTGTTGCTAAATAATCGCTTGGGACTTGATTTATATTTCGGTTGCGAGATTTGGTGATTTACGAGTTGTTTGAGAAATGGATAAGATGTCAAGGAGGGAGTCTTCAGTTGGATTTCCTTTTAAATTGTCAGTTAGTCGGTCAATTGATTCGTCTGGGAGAGTGGTAGCACGCCCAGATTGTCAGTTCACCCCTGTCTGGGAGAGTGGTAGCACGCCCGGACATCGTACGACCTGGGTAGCTGGCGTACAATATATCTCAGTTTGTTTTATTCTGAGAGAGTGGTAGCACGTCCAGATTGTCAGTTCACCCCTGTCTGGGAGAGTGGTAGCACGCCCGGACATCGTACGACCTGGGTAGCCGACGTACGATATATGCGTTGTCTGGGCGACAATTCCCTGATTTCCCTCCAGACCTTCCTACAACAATGTTGTTGGTCAGAAATTTCTCTCCAGACTCCCTTCAGGTGACGTCTAAGGGTTATTCCCTTCAAACTCCCTTCAGGTATGACGTCTGAGGGTAATTTCCCTCCTTTCAGCAGTCCACTCTAAGAATAATCGTACAATATATGTGACGTGTCGTCAAAATATGGTGGAAGTATAGATTAACACCGGAGGAATGTCGTACCTAGGGGATTGGACGGCCCAAAACCACCTTGGCAATATGTTTGGTAACCAAGTAATTCTACACCACTAAAGTGGTGAGGTAAGAGATAGACTATATACTAGTGAAGTGAAGTACGTGCATCATGGATGTAGTGTTCATTGTTGTGGAGCAGGAGAACATGCATGCAATTAAACTAAATAGGCAAACAATTGTAAATTAGGTTAGCAAAGTGCTTGAGCTTACAAACTCAAGTTCAATCCAAGGTGTACATCTCAAATTACAATAGAATGAAGTAATATAGCAAAGGAAAATAAGACAAGAGGAAAGAAATGCTCAATATGTAGCCGGCAGCTCCTTGGTGCCTCCAAGGCTTTTCCAAGCTACTTCTCTTCTACTCCTTTGCTCCAAACTTCAAGCTACTGCAATCCTTGATATTCTTGTGGTCTTGGTGATCGGAAACAAAATAGAAACTTAGAATTTGAGTGGGGAGAAGAGAAATGAGAAGTAGTGAGATATGAAGAGTTTTGGGACTGTTTTGGTGAGGAAGATAGTGAGCAATAATTTTGTGGTGAGAATGGAAGAGAGAAAAGTGTTAGGAAGGCAGACTCAGGTGAGTTGCCATCCGAGAGGCCTACCAACTCGAATGACACGTGCCAATGAGGGGACTACCAACTCAAGTGACACATCAACTGAAAAGGACTACCAACTCTGTGAATGTTACATGAGGGGACTACCAACTCAGGTAACGCATGCATGCAATATCATACCTCCTGAGTACAATAATAAAATAGAAAATCTGATATGAAATTCAAGTCTGAAATATAAATCTTAAATTACTTAAGACTGAAACTGAATGACAGAAACAAAATATCATGATCAAGGAATAATATTTCCGGAATCAAATTCTCTCCCCAAAAATATTATATGCAAACTCTGAAAATCAATAAATCGATCCCAAGATAAATCTCCAAATTCTCAAATGTTCTTAAAACATAACTTAATTCTCATAAATTATCCACTCTCGCAATTATCTCGAGCCTCGACAAATAAATCATGCCACATTTAAATCCGCAAAATAAAATCTTTAACTCAAATATCAAATGCAAGTAATAAAACTCATGCTCAAGAATCATAATTATAAATCATAATTATATATATTTAAGAAAAATAGAATTGCATACATATTTAATTTAAAAATAAAAGTCTACTCACAAGAGCCGGCTAAGACTAACGTCAGTCGTAATCCTCCTTAGAAGGGTAATCATGTCGTCCTCCTGAATAAAATCAATTATGACAATTACTAACTATTTGACGGACGAAACAATAATTTCGATAATTAATTCCTTGTTCCGACTAGGATTTTTACTCGATAAACCCAATACTTCAAATTTAGCGATAATTCCGGAACCTCAATTTCCTAAACATATTACTCGTCGATAAGTCTAATTATCCAAAACACTCGGCGACGATTCCAAAGTTCGGATTGTCGCGGTTCGATAATTCGAACGAACGTAAACTAATTTATTCGAACTCACAAATCGTAAATAACCTTTAATTAACCAGTTTGACTAATTCCAAAGATCCAACCGCACAACATACTCAAAATAATTATCTTAGCATCATACTCAAATTCGGTGACCATCCAACGATCACGTAGTAATCCAAACCATACATCGTATGATAACGAACCTAAATTAATCGGATTAATTCTCAAACTTCGATAATTTCCAACAAATCATATACCCACAAGATCGTAGTAAAATGTACATGCTAATGGGCTAAAATGCACTACTGCCAGAGACCGGACGCGCCGCCACGCGCTGCCGGTCAACCATCTCTGATTGACAGGACTCGCCCCGACGTCTCACTCTGAAACATCGAGACGACCCTGTGGGTCCCATTTTAGAAGAGATCATGCCGAAAACTCAACATAACCTCCCGTAAAAATGGACTACCCAAAACCTGAAATTTATCAAAAATCACACTTTTAATATCTCAAGCCACAACCAACACTCGAGCCTACATGCTCGCCGGTGATAACAATTCAAATTCCAAGAATTTCAACTCCAACTGCTAAATCTTTCCAAATTCGTTTTCAACTTTAAATCTTGAAAATATCAGAGCATCTAACATTTACGTAAATACACAATTAAACATAGGTAGGTTAAACTATAACCTACGAATATGGGAAGGGTGGTGTTGACTACGCTTCGTCCTCCACATGCAACCTCAGCTAGTTAGTCTGCAAACTGGGCGTTTGAAAACAGAAAAGCCCAGGGAAAAACATGGAAAACTATTAGCGTGAGTGGACAAAAATCTAAATGTTTTCAAAATAAATCTGTTTATGTTTTCCCGAGAAAAACATGCCTCAAAAGAAATTAAATTATCTGACTGAATACTAAATTGAAATCTGAAACTGAAAGCTGAACTGAAAAATTGAAAACTAAACTGACGGAGGTGATGACTAAGGGGGCCTACCACGTTGGTCACCCGACATCAGGGGGTCCTATCACACCAGACGCCACTATCTGAGGGGTACTACCACGTCAGATAGCACCTGAGGGGGACTACCACATCAGGCAGGTTACCTGAGGGGCACTACCACATCAGGTAACTATGCATGCATACAAACAAAACAAATACCTCCAATAAAATCATAGCTCAACAAGTAAAATAAATCTGAAGCTGGAAATCAATCCTCAAGAGGCAATGTAAATCAAATATTTTCCAAAAATAAAACGATAAACTAATTTGTTTTAAAACAAAGTCCACTCACAGATACGACTAGCGTCCGTCAAAATCCTCCTCTGTAGGATAATCTTGTCGTCCTTTTGAATGACACCAATTATGATAATTAATAACTATTTGACGGACGGATTAATAATTCGATAATTAATTACTCAAACCGTTTACGGTTTTCCCCCGATAATTCCAATACCTCCAATTCATCGAAAATTCCTTAACCTCATAACTCCCTAAATAAATACTCATCGATGAATCTAATTATCCAAAATACTCGGCGACGAATCCAATGGTCGGATTGTCGCGGTTCGAAAAATCGAACGAACATAAACTAATTCATTCGGATTCATAAACCGTAATTATACTTTAATTAATCAACTAGCCTAATTCCAAAGATCCAACCGTATACTATTCTCAAAATAAATTATCTTAACATCTTAAACAAATTCAGTGACCATCCGACAGCCACACAGTAAAAACAATCGTAACTCGTATGATAACGAACCTAATGCCTTGGAGATTCCTCTCTAGGTGTAATAGGAGATTCTTCTATGTTACCTAATAATGAATCCTCTAAAGTGCTTAAGAGGCGTAAAGTGTCAAAACCTACGAACTCAAACAAGCAAACTCATGAACAATCCTCCACTCCACCGATATTATCGATGTGGAATGGATTCTTTCTGAGGTATCCTAATGCCTTATTAGGGTCAATAGAACTCTCAGCGGGAGGGTAGAAAGAAAGGAGGCGTAAAAGCACATGAATTAAAGGATCATCTAAAAGTATTCAAGGCTCATCACATATGCTACCAATTGCCTAGATTATGCAAGGTTACCAATCTCATACAATCACATCAAGATAGATTAGATAACATGCTCAAGAAGTGGTAAATTTCTAAACAAGTATCCAACACATATTGCATTAGGTAAGCACACATATTTATTCATCTTCAAGCATCCACACATAGTTCAAATCATCATCACATCACAAATGGACTAGGGCACACAACCCTAGTCCCCAATCCTAAACAACTAGTCACACATGCTTAGATTACACATCAATAGTCCCACAATAAACAAACTATAAACTAGGGAAAGATAAAGAGAAAGTTGAGGGATTCTCATGAAGATGGCAGCAGCTCCTTGTGTCACGCAAGCTCCTCTTCTCTTTGCTCTTGGCCTCCCAATCTTGGTGTTCTTGATGGATCCAAGCATATGTGATGTAGAAGTGCTAGAATGATGGAGAAAAATAGTCAAGGATGTAGAGGAGGAAGTGAGGAAGAAAGTTGGTGAAAGGGAAAGGGATTTTGGGTGGTGGAAGAAGGAGAAAACAAAGGAAACACAACTTAGGCTGCCGGCCGTCGACCGGTCGACAAGGGACGTCGACCGGTCAACCCTGGACGGGTCACCAAGGGAAGAAAGGCTTTTGGGGAGGAAGAAGGGAGAGAATTTGGTGAGATCTAGGTGAGGGCTGCTATGAAAAGATGGGGGAATGACCTAAAATGGCAAAAACTATGTTTAAATAGGCTAGGGTAGAGAGGAGTGAAGGGCTAGGATCAACTAGGGAAAGATCTAATGGTTAGATAGATTAAATGAAGGGCAAGGGGGTAAATGATCATGGGAACAAAAGGAAGGAGTAATTTATGGGTGACCACATGATATCTAGCATATTCCTTGCTTATTTTGGACCCTCTTGTGGATGAGTCAGAAGGTTGACTTCGTCCTTGACTTTGACCACGACCTTCGGAGTTGACCAAAGTTGACTTGCTTGACTTTGCTTGACTTCTTGGCCAGTCTTCCGGAATTCCCTTGCAACTCACTTTCGGGACTTCATGTTGACTTGTTGACGCTCTAAAGTCGGGGTTAACCGCGAGTTGACCTACGGTCCACGGGTTGACTTTTCGTCCTTTTGCTCCCGATATCAATCCGATGTGTGTGAACCCTACAATGGTGCAAATCAAGAATTAGAGATACTAATACGACCATTGGATTAGCATTACTAAAGTGATTAGAGGCCTAATTTGTATGTAAATCGCATACAAATCAGTTTTATTATTAAATTTTTAAATCAAAATAAATTATCATTATTTTTTAATATAATAAAAAATTTAATTACTTTTTTTAATATAGTTTATTTTTATTTTTTAATTAATAATAAAGCCACCTACATGGTAATAAATTATATTAAAAACATAAAAATTGGCAATAAATTATATTATAAAAATAAAAATAATTTTTCTCATTTTTAGTCTTGAATTGTGGATAAATTATCTAAATCTTTTTTTTTTGTATAATTTATTTTGAAAATTGAAAATATATGAAATGACTGTATTACCCATGCCACATAAACATTTAACGGAATATTTAACGGTATGTACTATAATGGCAAACAGAGGAATAGTTCAAGTACCACTATGTTCTTTATTAAAGTTCAAGTACCAAAAATTGCATTTGGTGATAGTTCAGGTACCATATGAAAGTTTTTTCCCCTAAATTAATTGGATTAATTCACAAACTTCGTCAATTTCCAATAAATCATACACCAACATGCTCGTAACAAAAAACACAAGCTAATAGACTAAAATGTACCACCATCGGAGGCTGGACGCGCCGCCACAAGTGGCTGGGCGTGAGGCCTACGCGCCGCCGGTCAACCACCTCCGATGACCACCAACTTTTACCAGCATGTACACCAAAGCATAAGAAGCAACTTTTATACCTGCCACGAGGTCCAATTCGGAGTAGAAATCCACTAATTTAACTTGGAAGTTCCGGGTGGCCGGAATTTCTTTCCCCCGATACGCCGCCGTCCGGCAGAATTAGGCCGCAAAACCGGTGGCGCTAGACTCATGAAGAGGAGGGCTACAAAGCCCAATAGGTGGCTTCGACCGATTTGGCCGGAAAAATGCCGAATCAAGCTGGAGAAATTCTCAATCGTTGTCGCGACTTTGGGAGCAGATTTCGGTGGCCACAAGCGGTGTTTCACCGTGAAACTTTTTGGGATTGGAAGAGGGAGAGGAGACAAAGAGACTGTGGGTGGTGGCAAGCTTTGGGCTGGCCGGAGCAGGAAGAAGTCGGTCGGAGAAGTGGACTGGTACTGTAGCAATCGAGAGGGAGGTCGGGGGGAGACGAAAAGGCACTCGAGAATTCCAAGGGTCACTCCCAAATTGAAAATGAAAACTTTCCCGAAATAGAACCTTAAATAGAAAGTTTCCCGAAATAATTTTCCTCCTTCCGTGAGCCATAACTTCCTCAAACGAAATCTCATTTTTACGTACTTTATGTCCACGGATTTGGTTTAACGCGCTCTACAACTTCCATGCAGAATGTTTAATCCAGTTCCTTACCGAACGAAAAGTCATCTCAAGGGCCCCTAAAAGTATTAACCGAAGCTCGTAATTGAAAATTTCACCAATTCGCTGTAACGCTAACTAGTACACTCGTATGCCTTGGTCCGGGGTATCACACTGATGATCATGAAATTTTACCACAATAAGCACAATAGTATAAAGAGCACCTTTTATACCTGCCACGAGGTCCAATTCGGAGTATAAATCCACAAATTTCGCTTGGAAGTTCCGAGTGGCCGGAACTTTGACCGCTCGATCCGCCGTCATCCGACAACCAATGGAGGTGAGACCGGTGGCATTGAACTCGCAGTAAGGAGGTCTTCAAAACTCATTAAGCCTTCTCGGTCGAATGGGCTGGAAAATGGGATCGGAGTCGGTGACTGTTTTGGCTAAAAAACCCAATTTTCTCTATAAGATTTCTCCTTCTACACTTCAATTTGGGACTTGTTTCATGGCCTGAGGTAGCCGGATGGCCGAGAAAATGGCCGGAGAAGATCCGACAGTGCAAACGGGGAGAGAGAGTCGGGAGGGAGGAGAGAGAAAGTGAGGGCTGAAATGGAAACTTCCATTTCGGGAAGTTTCCATAAATATCTATTTTCCGAAACAGTAACCTCCCATCCGTGAACCATAACTTTCTCATACGAAGTCCGATATTTACGTACTTTATGTCCACGGACTCAATTTAACGCGCTTTACATCTTTCGTGAAGAAAGTTCAAACAAATTCCTAACCGAACGAAAAGTCAACTCGAGGGCCCCTAAAAGTACTAACCGAAGCTTGAAAATGAAAATTCCACCAATTGGCAGAAATGCTAACTAGTATATTGGTAAACCTTGGTCTGGGGTGTCACACAAATAAAAAGGGTCGGGCACAAACTTAGTAAGGAAGTTGGGCTTAAATGTGAATATTCTTTAATCATAAATATAATAAAACAAAAATAGTAACAATAATAATAATAAAATTAAAAATAGGAAGAATATGTAAATCTTAAAAAGAATATAAATATTATACATATTTTTTTAAATACATGTCTTCACAGACAAATGACGATTTGCCAAAAGTGGTGGGTATATTTAAGATCCGGGGTTGTCGTTCCAACGGAGATCGAAGGCCCTTCAACCCCTTGGCAAATAAGCAACCAAAGAAGATGCACAAATATAATGAGACAAGAGATGAAAAGAGTGGATGAGGCGTGTATATGACAATGTGTGTGTAGAGTGGGTGAGGTGCGTGTTTACAATGTGCGAAGTGTAAATATTTTGGGTGTTTTCGAGTAAATGAGAAATAAAACAGACAACCAAGTAAACTAAATGCAAGTAAAGGAAATGCAAAGATAGAGTGATGGGGAACTAAGAGTTAACACTAGCCCACTTCAATGCAATGAACAACCACAATGAGATGCTTGCAATTATGATTCATGATTCCAATTAATCGAGAATGTATCACTCTAACCATCCAAGGTCAAAGTGAACTCTCTAGTGCCAATCCAAGCCATGTCATGGTTCTTGGAATAACACTTTGAGGCGATGAGGGCATTACAATATATTCTAAGATATGTCTCTCCGGTCTAAGGGTCGAGACACTCAATGGGCGTAGCTAGAGCCTAAAGAAAGGTCTCTAATTACATCCAAAGGCGATGAGCACAATGATGTGGTCGATGTGATATATCCTACATTGTAGGAACTCAATGGAATAATCCAAAGGCTATGAGTGCTATTGAAACCCATCTACAAAGTATGGTTATGCCGGTTAGGACTAAAACCAACTCAATTGGCACAATTAGAGCCTAAACGAAGGTCTCTAATGTGTCAAGAGGCTATGAGCACAACAATTATGATATAAGAAGCATGACTATGCCAACCAAGGCCATAATCAACTCAATTGGCACACTTAGAGTCCAACCAAGGATCTCTAGTGCATCAAAAGGCTATGAGCACAAATCAAACATACAACACATGCTATATTCCATTGCCCATGAAACTAGAGGCACCACCCACCAATTTCACATCAAGATAATGCTAGAAACATAGCTAGAAAGTGGTGAATTCCCTAACCCATGCATCTAACATATGAAATTTGAATATAAACATGCTCATGAATCAAGATTGCATCACATATCATTAAAGGAGGTTCAAATACACATCATTGGACTAGGGCACACAACCCTAGTCCCCAACAAGAGTAACTACTCACAAAGCATCAAAATATACATCATCAAATTATACAATAAAGCTCTAGACATAAGAAAAAGAGAGAGTAAGGATGAGGAATGCTCAATAGATGCTCTCTTGCTCCTCCTTGGCTTTGATGATGGATCTTGATGACTTGGTGAGGATCCCAGCTGCCCAAAGTGGTGGTGGAGGTAGTAGACATCGTGGGGAGAAGATTTGATGAAGGGTGGTGGAGGAAAGGAGGTGAGGAAGTGGTGGTTTGTGGCTGACCCGACGCTGGTCGACCGTTCGACGGCCAGGTGTCGACCGGTCGACGGACGACCCGTGGGCAGCCCTAGATCTAAGGGAGAAGAGAGAAAGGGGAAAGGGAAAGTGATGGAGATGGGGGCAGCTGAATGGATGACCTAATGGGGCAATAACTAAGGTATATATAGGCAAGGGAAAGGAGAATGAATGGCTAGGATGAGCTAGGGTTAGATCTAAGGGTTGGATGAATTAAATGAAGGGTAAAGGGGTAAATCCTCATGGGAACAAAAAGAAGGAATAATCTAAGGGTGACCTCATGATATCTTGTGTGGTCCTTTGCTGATTTGGGGGCTTGTGAGGGTGAGTCACGCGGTTGACTTTTCGTTGACCTTGACTTTAACCTTCGGAGCTTGACCAAGGGTTGACTTTGACCAAACCTCCGGAATTCTTTCGCGGCTCACTTCCGGGACTTCATGTTGACTCGTTGACGCTCTTAAGTCGGGGTTGACCACGAGTTGACTTTTGGTCCTCGGGTTGACTTTTCGTCCTTTTGCCGGAAATGTCCAAAAAGCTCCAAATCGCACCCTTTCGCTCCCGATATCCGTCCGATGCTCGTTTGCCCTACAATGGTGCAAATCAAGGATTAGAGACACTAAACGGCCTTCGAATTAGCATTACTAAAGTGATTAGAAGCCTAATTTGTATGTAAATTTCATACAAATCACACCCCCACACTTAAGCTTTGCTTGTCCTCAAGCAAATAAAGAATCAACAATCCACATCACATTCAATTTGCCTTTCCAACCAAACCTTTAACGAGCCCACTAAGCTATGCATCAAGACTCAATTAAGCACACAACTCAAACCTCATGATTCGCCAAATGATTAAGATATGTATCCAATGCATGCTCGGTGTAGTGTGTGCTAGCCATAGAATAATCAATCAAGAGCAATCAAATTAGCATATATCGACAAGATTAACCGCTAAACTCACATGATTCACTAAATATTTCCGCTCTTGTGTTTAGGGTTAAGTGTTTACTCTCAAGGACATTTACCACAAGCAACGTCCCCATAAGCTTGCTCATTGACCAACTCTCCACTAATTAATTCGCAACTTATTAGATCAAAAGGGCTTTCACATTTGGTTGTAATGGGGCCAATGGTTAGGGGTTAGCATGAAATGAAGGGATGGATATACAAGTGTTCCAAGCATTTCACAAAACAACTCAAGGACTTTGAAACTCATTTTCTCTAACAAGCAATCCTAACTTTTATTCTCCTCAACCTTTTATTCTAAAACAAACTCTATTTTTGGATTTTCGTACTTCCTTTTTCTATTTTTCTCTTTCTTTTCTCACTACTTTCTTTTCCCATTTTGTATTTGCTTTTCTTTTGGGAACTTCTTTTCTTGAACTTTATTTTTTTACACAACTTCTTTTTGATTTTCTCAACTTCTTTTCTTCTTTTGTATTTTGTTTTCTTTCCAACCTTTTTTTCTCCTTTATAAAACTCTAACTAATCTACCCCCACACTTGCTTTTCACAAACCCATAGAACACAAAGAACATGAGAAGTCACAATTGTTGTCTCGCTAATACTTGGAACAAGGGATGGTTAGTGTTTAAGCTAAAAACATGGGTTAGATTTTAGTGGTTAAACAAAGAAAAAAGCTAATGATGAATGAGGCTCAAAATGGGTTAGTCCTAATGGATTAGTATTTAAGGGATTAGAGATTAGTTTGGCCATGGTGCTTAACTAGTGCCTTAATCATTTCTAATTCATCGCAAATTAACACGAGTCTCAAGCGGTCTTTGAGCAAGTTCTAGGTCTCGTAAACTAGTGGAATGCACACACATGAAGAACAAGGATGTATGAATGATGCATACATATCAATGAGGCTCAAAATCTCACCATATAAGGTATATGCATGTCAATACATCGTCTAGATATGCTTCTCTAATTGCTAGTGACCAACCAACATGGCATAGGTGCACATAATGTCAAGCAAGCATCAATTACATAAATTAATCACAAGGCAATCCAATGATTTCTAAGCACATGCTCTTTATCCTCCTAATTCATAACTTAGTAAGCTCACAATTATCATCGGGGTTGAAAAGGGCAATCAAAACACACACAAAACCTTCAAAGTTCCCAAAATCCAAAATTTCACACTTATGCTCCTGTCGACCGGTCGACGAGACCGTCGACCGTTCGACAATAACTCCCTGGATGAGAGTCGACCGGTCGACACACGGGTCGACCGTTCGATGAAAACTTTGAAAAATTGAAAAATTTTGGTGGTTTGAAAATGTGAAATCATTTTAGTTTGGCCCAACCTCACCCCCACACTTAAAACCAACATTGTCCTCAATGTTATGAGGTGTTTAAAAATGAAAAACAAGTGGGTGAAAGTGATGAGAATGAAGTCGGGCGAATGCACACATACAAAATATAGCAACGGATGATAGAGTAAGAAAAACCCCCTTTGTAGACTCCCCTAGCGAGCCGAGAAACCACAATTAGACACCAACCTCAGGGCACAAGGCCCTGACTTCCATACGTTTGCTCCTCGGGTGCCAAATGAATTAGAAAGTGGCATGAAACACCACTTAGCCCGGTGACTAAGGTGTTCATCTTCACTTAACAATGAAGCACAAAAGCTCTCATGGTGAAGGAAAGCTCATCAACGGTTGTTTGCTCGATCTCCCCCAAAGTGATGGTGCACAGTAAATCAGCTCTGACCTCTTCCCTTTGCAAGGGACATAATTCCAGAAGTAAGAACAGTCAAAGTGAAAGCTGGGATAGTCACTTCCAGCTCTGAGTACCACTCCTTTGGAACTGCAAATCCGGAGATCCAACGGCTGGAACTCAATGAAATTTTAACAGAGAACAGTAGACACATAGAGGAAGCTGTCATACAAATTGCAGCTCAATCCAGCGGTGGAGATGAGATAAAACTGCTTCCAAAGTGGACTGTTCTTTCCAGGCAGATTCTGGAAATCAAACAAAACAACACAAAAATGAATTCACTTCACCGAAATGTCCATCCTACATCTCCCAACTTCCCATAAGCTCTTTATTCAAAACAAAACAAACTAAACATAGAAATATAAATCACTCAAAACAAAAGAATAGTGCAAGAAACTCGGTTACCGATTACCAAGGGATCAAGGTTGAACCTCAATCCCCGGCAGCGGCGCCATTTGACGATTTACCAAAAGTGGTGGGTATATTTAAGATCCGGGGTTGTCGTTCCAACGGAGATCGAAGGCCCTTCAACCCCTTGGCAAATAAGCAACCAAAGAAGATGCACAAATATAATGAGACAAGAGATGAAAAGAGTGGATGAGGCGTGTATATGACAATGTGTGTGTAGAGTGGGTGAGGTGCGTGTTTACAATGTGCGAAGTGTAAATATTTTGGGTGTTTTCGAGTAAATGAGAAATAAAACAGACAACCAAGTAAACTAAATGCAAGTAAAGGAAATGCAAAGATAGAGTGATGGGGAACTAAGAGTTAACACTAGCCCACTTCAATGCAATGAACAACCACAATGAGATGCTTGCAATTATGATTCATGATTCCAATTAATCGAGAATGTATCACTCTAACCATCCAAGGTCAAAGTGAACTCTCTAGTGCCAATCCAAGCCATGTCATGGTTCTTGGAATAACACTTTGAGGCGATGAGGGCATTACAATATATTCTAAGATATGTCTCTCCGGTCTAAGGGTCGAGACACTCAATGGGCGTAGCTAGAGCCTAAAGAAAGGTCTCTAATTACATCCAAAGGCGATGAGCACAATGATGTGGTCGATGTGATATATCCTACATTGTAGGAACTCAATGGAATAATCCAAAGGCTATGAGTGCTATTGAAACCCATCTACAAAGTATGGTTATGCCGGTTAGGACTAAAACCAACTCAATTGGCACAATTAGAGCCTAAACGAAGGTCTCTAATGTGTCAAGAGGCTATGAGCACAACAATTATGATATAAGAAGCATGACTATGCCAACCAAGGCCATAATCAACTCAATTGGCACACTTAGAGTCCAACCAAGGATCTCTAGTGCATCAAAAGGCTATGAGCACAAATCAAACATACAACACATGCTATATTCCATTGCCCATGAAACTAGAGGCACCACCCACCAATTTCACATCAAGATAATGCTAGAAACATAGCTAGAAAGTGGTGAATTCCCTAACCCATGCATCTAACATATGAAATTTGAATATAAACATGCTCATGAATCAAGATTGCATCACATATCATTAAAGGAGGTTCAAATACACATCATTGGACTAGGGCACACAACCCTAGTCCCCAACAAGAGTAACTACTCACAAAGCATCAAAATATACATCATCAAATTATACAATAAAGCTCTAGACATAAGAAAAAGAGAGAGTAAGGATGAGGAATGCTCAATAGATGCTCTCTTGCTCCTCCTTGGCTTTGATGATGGATCTTGATGACTTGGTGAGGATCCCAGCTGCCCAAAGTGGTGGTGGAGGTAGTAGACATCGTGGGGAGAAGATTTGATGAAGGGTGGTGGAGGAAAGGAGGTGAGGAAGTGGTGGTTTGTGGCTGACCCGACGCTGGTCGACCGTTCGACGGCCAGGTGTCGACCGGTCGACGGACGACCCGTGGGCAGCCCTAGATCTAAGGGAGAAGAGAGAAAGGGGAAAGGGAAAGTGATGGAGATGGGGGCAGCTGAATGGATGACCTAATGGGGCAATAACTAAGGTATATATAGGCAAGGGAAAGGAGAATGAATGGCTAGGATGAGCTAGGGTTAGATCTAAGGGTTGGATGAATTAAATGAAGGGTAAAGGGGTAAATCCTCATGGGAACAAAAAGAAGGAATAATCTAAGGGTGACCTCATGATATCTTGTGTGGTCCTTTGCTGATTTGGGGGCTTGTGAGGGTGAGTCACGCGGTTGACTTTTCGTTGACCTTGACTTTAACCTTCGGAGCTTGACCAAGGGTTGACTTTGACCAAACCTCCGGAATTCTTTCGCGGCTCACTTCCGGGACTTCATGTTGACTCGTTGACGCTCTTAAGTCGGGGTTGACCACGAGTTGACTTTTGGTCCTCGGGTTGACTTTTCGTCCTTTTGCCGGAAATGTCCAAAAAGCTCCAAATCGCACCCTTTCGCTCCCGATATCCGTCCGATGCTCGTTTGCCCTACAATGGTGCAAATCAAGGATTAGAGACACTAAACGGCCTTCGGATTAGCATTACTAAAGTGATTAGAAGCCTAATTTGTATGTAAATTTCATACAAATCAACAAACCCTTGGATTTGGTAAGGACAAATGTCCTTTTATTCCAAATAGAATAAGGAAAATATAAAGAAATAATCCAATGATTAGGTCATTAATTGGATTTCAAATGACATATGTACCATTCCTTGCTGATTTTGGAGTCTTCAATGGTGAGTCACAAGGTTGACTTTCGACATTGACCTTGACTTTCGGAGTTGACCAAAGTTTATTTTTCTTGACTTTTCGGTTTCTTTGTCAATCCTCCGTTGTGGCCAGAATCGAAAAAGCCGATCGGAGACACCATGGTCAACTCCGAAAGTATAAGTATATTACAATTATAAGCAAAGTTTGGTTTCAATATTTTTTTGATATATAAAAGTGGTTAATGGTGAAATTTATTCAAACTTTTATTTCGTCATGTCCCAGGGTCGGGGTGTGACATAGCTCCACAAGTAACTATCAAGTCTTTTTTATTCACTTGAAAACTAAATTTTGTTAAAGCTGAAGTATAGATATTAGATAAGTGATATTTCAATTGATTGTGATAGTTCAAATGATGAAGAATAATGGTTGGAAGCATGACAGTAATTTGATTCTTTAGTAACCAAATATTTTGCTTCCTTATTAACCAAATATTTTGCTTCTTGCTTGTTTTATGTATAATGTGCTACTTGTTATTCCAGAAAGCACATTTTCATATGTAAAAAGATGAGTAGTTCTTTAATCTTTCTTCTTTTCAATGTTTGATCCATGAAAATGGCCAGAGTATTTAGTTGAGCTTGTAAAATCTTGAGTTTCATTTGTTTTCTTGATAGTGATGCTTGGGAGCAATAGAATTTTGATGTTAATTAGTTTTTTTTTTTTTTTGCAGGTTTGCGTCCTTTAATTTGTTCTATATTTTTAATGGGGCCTCTTGAATTCTTGGAATTGAACCACAAACTGGTCTTCATATCTTAGCAATGGATGAAGAGGCTCCATTGGTTCTTGAATTGCATAAAGTTATAGATATGGTACACTCGAATTAATGATATGGAATGCACCCAAGAGTTTGGATGTCGCAGATTTTAAATGCCTGATCTACAAATACTTACTTTTGGACTTACATATATATATATATATATATATATATCTATATATATATATATATATATATGTAAGTATCTCTTTTACTTTTTATTTTGTATTCTGGTTTGTTTTCTATAGTTTTTTTTTTTTTGCATTCTATGAAGTTATAGTTTTCTGAGATGTCATAGAACAATTTATTCTTGCATGTTAGTATTTTACAATTTTCCTTTAAAATATTTTTTAAAGAATTAATCAGTAATAGTTTTTTTTTATACTTTCAAAACCTACATTGTTACAGTAACTCATTGTTCATTTTGATGATTGGTTTGTCTTCTTTAATTGTAGGTCTTTTGGCCGGATGCATATCGACCTTTTATCACCTTGTTTAAACAAGAGATGAATTTGACTATATAATTAGGAAAAAAAAATTTATGATCCCGTCACACCACGTGGCATATGTGACGGGTCACTATGATTGGTGGTTGTGTAATAAAATAATTAGTGAGCAATAAAATATTGAGTGGAGAAATTATAAATTATTGAGGTCAGCAATCATAGTGGCCCGTCACATATGCCACGTAGCATGACGGGACTATGGAAAAAATTTCATATAATTAGATAGAGGATAGTGAGCTGAAATTGTTTACAGTCATCTACTATAAATGAGAGTAGTGAATTTGGAATGATAAATGGTGTTAACAAATTGATTAACACTTCTAACGAATGATCTTCTGCAAAAGCGTGGTGCTATTATCTATTCTCAGTGCTCTCTTTGTCGCAGTCATGTTGAAACTCTCATGCACTTATTTTTTGGTTGCACTATGGTTCGCAGCTTCTAGGTGTGGCTAGCTCTTTGATGACTGAGCATTGCTTCGTGTACTGCCATTTGAGACCTTTTTTCACAAACACTTTTGAGCTCTTTGTCCCCTGCTGCAAAAACTCTTTGGTGCTTAGCGTGCTGCAATGGTCTCTGGTGTATTTGGACTGAACGAAATAAAATTCGGTATGATGAAAAATTCTTTTCCTCAGTTCAATTTCGGCATTTGTTTTCCATCTCTCTCTCAAGGAGTCTGCGTCTCTCAGTTTTGGGCCTTGTTCCTCATCTTCACAGGCATTGCCAACGTTTGTATTGCTTGGGTTATCGCCTTTACGACTGCGTGTGCCACGCATTATCCCGGTTACGTGGCGTTCATGGCACTCATGTGAGAAAAATGTCAGGGGCAAAATAGTATTTTTGTTCATATTCACCCTCCTCTCTCTCTCCTCTCTCTCTCCCCGCGACCTCTCTTTCTCCTCTCCGTCGGCGCCGCCGTCAATCATCTCCAATGACCACAAAGTTTATATGAACATGTAGAGCACAACCGAATGATGAAATTATGTAACTACGTCAATGTGAGACTCAAAGTAGATCGAGAGATATCGATGCCAGAAGTTCCAAAAATTGAAAAGTCAACGACGTCGATCCTCCACGTACGGCGGTCGACGTTGAAAACCGAGGGTATCACGAGGTTGCTGGGATGGAGGGCTTCAAAACCCAATTGGTTTGGAGGATCAGAAGTGGCCAAAGGAGGTCAGAACAAAAGCTTGGAATTTCAAGCTTTTTTGGCTGTCCTCAGGAGGGCTTGCCAGCAAGTTTTGCTTCAAACCAGGGTGAGTTTGGCTCACTGGCATCTTCTGCTACTATTGGTGGAGGCGGTGAGGCAAGGTTGTGTCCGGAGATGGTGGTCTCGTACGGTGCAGAGGGAGAGGGAGAGAGAGAGAGAGAGAGAGAGAGAGAGAGAGAGAGAGAGAGAGAGAGAGAGAGAGAGAGAGAGAGAGAGAGAGAGAGAGAGAGAGAGAGAGAGAGAGAGAGAGAGAGAGAGAGAGAGAGAGAGAGAGAGAGGATATTTTTTACTGTGCTGACCACTTTGACTTTGCAAATATGTGCCACGTAAGGCAATTTAACGAGAAAGATAACAAAAATACTAAGGGGTCTAACGATACAATAGTTTAGGTACTACTAGACTCTCTGAAAAAATTTGAGTACCAAAAAATACATTTCGTGATAGTTCTGATACTATTTGAGGACTTTACTCTTTACATAATATGTGTTCTTTCCTTTGGCGAGTTATGTTGTTCCTTTGTATTTTTGTTTTCTTTTCATGCTTCCCTTGGCAGGTTCTTTACTAATTAATACTTTAATTTTCACTCCCCATTAATGATCATCTACGTCCTTCCACTGTCACACTGCATGGACCCAATTGTTAATTAATCGATTAGTAATTAAGTTGCCCATATCATGAACGTGCATGTTGACCACGTCTTTATTAATGCAGTGGACCTCAATTAAAGCAAGTTCAATGTTTTTATTCTCAACTCAATTAAAGCTAGATAGATATATAGCTCCCATCGAAAAAAAAGATAGATAGACATAGATCTTATAATTAATGAGCGATAGAGATATATGGACAGAAGTTTCTTAAAAGTATTTCAAAACCCATATATATATATATAGAAAATGACCATACATAAACATGGACCACGTACGTAAATGATTATTGCATGAAGATATATAATTAATTGCATGCGTGGCATAATTAATTTGTATCGACCATGAACCCTATATATGTTACGTTGGATGGATCAATTCAATGGTATTGGTTGCTTCAAGGCTTTGCGACGCTTCTGAGAATCAGTTGGAGCTTTGACGTCAGTGGCCAACCCAATGGCCTGAAGAGCTCTGATAACATACCAAGTCAAGTCTACTTGCCACCATTCCAGGCCTTGTCGAGCTGAGTATTCGAATGCATGGTGGTTGTTGTGCCACCCTTCTCCCAGTGCAATCCATCCCAACAACCTATTCATTCATTCATTCATTATAATTCCAATATTACTGATTTATTTATTTATTGGTACGTAGATCCAACATATATAAATACAATTAATAGTACCAGTTGTTCTTTGACATGTCCCCGGTGTTCCAGACTTGTTTTCCCCAGATGTGACCAGCCGAATTTACTAGCAAAGTGCCGTGGAAAACATACACCATCCTCACTCCCTGCGTTCATTCATTAATCAAAATATATATATGAAATTCTACAATATTAAGATGTATGTCATACTTTCACTTACAGATATAACAACAAAATGTGTTGTCATTGTGGTAACGAGAGTCTTTTTTTGTGTAACCTTTGTTCTATTAGATGTAATTACTCTATCTACGACCTTGTTAAATAGTGTAAAACGGATGTGGTAACTTTGTTGTCAATATAGTAATTTTGATTCCAAAAAAATGTAATTTTTTGTTCAAAAAAATTGTAAATGGAGGTATGACATACATAACTGTACCACAGTCTACCCCTATATATATATAATTAAGATAGAGATTGCTAAAAAAAAATATAATTAAGATAGAATAATTATAATATATATTCAGGGATATACAGTACCATTCCCCAAATGAAGAAGGGAAGTCCACCGACGGCATACAGCAAAGCTCCAAAAACAAATATATGTACGAGGAAAGTCCGATGAAGAAACCTATAGAACCACTGCTTTTTCATATCCTCAACGTTCTTCAGTCCTCCATACTGCCACCAAAACGTACTCATAACATAAATTAATTACAACTTCATTAAACATGGATCAAAGTAACTAATTACTACTTACTTTTTGAAATCGAGAAGTGCTATCAAGGATCCAACCCATATGACTAAACCAGAAACCTTTTAAGGGGGTGTGAGGGTCTTTCTCTGTGTCTGTAAACTGGTGATGGTATCGGTGTGTGCTCACCCATTCGATCGGACTTCCCTGTAAATAAACCATCGCGTTCAACACAAACACATTCCTTTAATTTGTCTAGAAAAAGAATGAACAAAAAAAAAGTCAAAAAATACCACGTATATGTATGTACGTAGTAAATATATACTACCTGAAGTGCTAGAACCCCAAAATAGGCAAGCAAGTACTCGAGCCATTTGGGGATCCGGAAGCTCTTGTGCGCAAGGTTTCTATGGAAACCCATAGTGACTCCCAAACCAGTGATAATGGTGAGTGCGGCGGCCACCCAAAACGCAGCCCAGGTGAAGTGAAACGGTGCAAACAAACAGAGGCCATGGAGGATCAGAAAAGTAGCCGCTGTGAGTATGTCTAGCAAATTCCATTGCCTCCCCCAGAAATGTACAAAGGGCGTCATCACAACACTCACCACAAGCCCCCCCATATGTAGCTATGTATCGATCAAATATTGCTTAGTTGCTGTACTACCAACTCTCTAAGATAGGTATATTTATCGATCAACTTTATTTGTATGAGATCGATAAAACTAAGTTGATGATCGAGTTTGGAATTGTAAGAAGAACGTTGCCAGGCCGCTACATATATATAGACTGGCTATAGAGCTAGTGTCAGACCAAGAAAACCAAAAGAAATAAATAACAATAATAGCTAGCTAGCTAGTCTCGGGCAAATTTAATATCACATTGTATTGTCTGGGTATGGGTAGCTGTAACTCTCGACTTATATGTACTTATGCTCCTTCATGATTTTTTTTTTCTTACCAACTAGCCTTAAGGCACATGTAGAAAGTGGCGCTTAGTTGAATAGTGGTGATGAGTGCAATAACGTGGAATGGTTAGGCACTTGGGCGACTTTTTTGTTTTTGTTTTTGTTTTTGGGTAGGCACCGAATAATGGACTAGGTTTCTTGGGTAGTCGGTGGTGGCTCAAAGTGAGTTGGTAGTTGTTAATCTAATTAATTGTATGTGGACGTAAAACCAATTATACTTAAAACATGCATTGTGTTGTAAATATTTATATTTATGTGGATGTCCATTTGGGGTTAATATGTAATACCCATTACTTTGTATCTCTATGATGTAAATCAAGGAAGCTTCCTAAGGTGTGTTCACCAAGCTTCCTTGAGGTGTGTTCACCAAGCTTCGTAAGTGTACTCAACAAGCTTCGTAAGTGTACTCAACAAGCTTCATAAGTGTACTCAACAAGCTTCACTAAGTGTGGTGAGCAAGTTTCCTCACCCTATATAAGGGATGAATAAGAATGAATCAAATCACCAATTCACAACATCTCTTCTCTCCATCTATTCTCTCTATGTTCTTTACTCTCTAGCTAGCTAATTTCATTTTAGCCCACAACACGTTATCAAGCACGTTTGCTCAAAGATTGAAGAACAAGGAGGAAGAACGAAGAACATCTTCAAGAATGAAGAACACCTTCAAGAACAAGGAGGAAGAACGAAGAACATCTTCAAGAACGAAGAACATCTTCAAGAACAAGGAGGAAATCTTCACCAAATTTGAAAAAGCAATCCCAAAATTCGTTGAAGTTTTCTCTTGAAGATCTTCACCAAATTCGAAGGAGCAACCCAAATTAAATTCTTCAAAGTTTTTTTTCTTGACTCGTGGAACCCTAAATTATTTTAGGTGCATTACTCAAGTAAGTTATATTTTTTACTATTTGAATCCTTGGCAAATAGTGAACCATAACCATTGAGCATGAACCCTAAATTACTTTTAGGTCAAGAGAAAATTATAATTTGGATTGCATCTGCTTTATCATTTCGTTGATTACTTGATCACTAAATCGAAAGATAAAGGCAAGCCAAACGGTACACATGGCACATATATCTCCACATTAAGTCACGAAAGGTTATGAATCTTCCACGACTAGGCTCACCCAGTTGGATGCGATGTCTAGGCAAGGTTCGGCGGTTCGGTACTTAAGAGAGCCTCGCTCCACCAAAAACCTCACCTTACCTTACCTGGTCGTATTTAATTGGAGCTACCGAAAGGGTTGAGTAAATAACTTTTCAATTTAGAATTGTTCAATTTCTTGCAATTCTGTGGTAGAAATTATATATATGTTTGCCAAATGATGACCAGAAGATTTCATCCATATCGACCAGTCGATTTCGATATAAATCCATGAGAATTTTAATTCTCACAAAACCATGATTAAATGTTTCGAACCAGAAGATTTTCGAAATTGAACTCATGTTCACTTGTCAACAGCATCATGAACATATAAACCAGTCGATTTATATGACTAATTAATCTAGTTTCTCCCGTCGAAGAAACAAATGTTGACCAAACTTGACTTCCAAGAGGAGGACAATTGCAAGATTCTTGTTACGCGAGAAATAATTGCTAAGGTAATAATCTTGTTCCTCGGCCACATGTTGGACTCCATGAAATCTGAGTTCATGGCCATCACCTCAGGAGTTATGAGACTCCCTCAAAGACCGATTTGACCATCAGAAAATCATCTGGCTACCAGAAGCTAGCCATGATTGGATTAACCTATACTTGCAGGACTTCAAAACCATTATTGAAATGTAATGCAAACGTCTGCAAGATCCGTGCTCTTCTCCAGTACTATGACGAATAGTTGACTTATTGAAGAAGACGTACACCACCTTTGTTCCTAGCTCGGATAACCTACTCCAGAAGTAGTACGGTTAATCAAAGATCATTAATTTTTCCGAGCTCATAACCCAGTTAATGCTGGACGAGAAAAATTGTCTCATCTTGATGAGGAACGACAACTCTCTCCCTACTGGTGCATTGGCAATTTCATTGTCAGAGGCTAATGTTGCTCGTGGACTTAGTCCATGACTTGAGAACCGAGACAAGGGCCAGTCGTCCCAACAACCTCGGAATCTCCGCGAGCCTCGTGCTCGCCTGCCAAGTGAATTTTAGGCTCTCGTCCAAACAAATGATTGTTGGCCCCATGGCAACCGAAACACCCTCGGGAAAGGAACAATAACAGGGCCTATCATCCCGAAACAAGAGACAATGCTCCTAAGCTCAATCGCTGCTATCATTGTGGTGGTACAGATCATTAAACAACAAACTTGTTGTGCATAAGCTAATATGGTCAAAATTACTCCAGAGGTAACTCTTGAAGCAGTTGACTTTGTCGCTGAAATGGATTATGGTTTTGTTTTATTTCTGCATCATGTTTCAACGTTTCTCGAAATAATTTAAAGTATCTTGAGCAAATTCCTTTGCACTGTGACCGGCTTTAAATTATCCTACTATTAGGCATGACTAGTGGGGAAGTTGATTGTCTGGCTGATAGTGGTACCACTTACACTATCTTACGAGATCAAAAGTATTTCATCAACTTCAAGCCTAAAGTAACCTCAGTGACAACGATTTCGGGCCCGTCGACCCTAATCGAAGGCTTTGGCAAAGCCCAATTCGCGTTGTCTAATGGTACTCCTATGACCATATCTGAGGCCTTATACTCTTCGAGGTCCAGTCGCACCTCACTGAGTTTTAAGGACATTCGAGAAAACGAATATCATGTTGAAACCGCTCATGAAAATGGTGTGGATTTGCTTTACATGACCTCCAATACATACGGCCAAAAGCGTATCTTGGAGAAATTGAGATGTCTTTCAAGTGGTTTTTATGTTACCACAGTACATTTGATTGAAAAATAACCTTATCTATCGCCTGGCGCCGATTGATAAGAGCACTTATCTATCGCCTGGCGCCGATTGATAAGAGCACTTATATGCTATGGCATGACCGTCTGGGACATCCGGGTCGTAATACGATGCTTAGAACTATGAATGCATCGAATGGGCATCCTCTTGGAGGAAAGTTTTTCGTGATTAATCCAAAAAGCCCATGCCAAGCTTGCTCTATTTGAAAGATAAATCTCAAACCAATTCGTGTAAAGCCCACCAAACTAGTTTCGAAATTCCCTTGTGAGAATCCAAGGTGATATTTGTGGACATATCCAACCATCATGCGGACCATTTAAATATTTCATGGTACTGGTTGATGCATCGACAAGATGGTCACAAGTTTATTGTCCACAAGAAACGCTGCTTTTGCTAAACTCTCGCCTAGAGGGCTCACCACTCGGATTATCCTATAAAGTCCAGAAGACTTGATAATGCCGGAGAGTTTACATCGAAGTTTTTCGATGATTATTGCATGTCCCTTGGAATTGACGTTGAACATCTGGTTTCCCATGTTCACACCCAGAATGGTCTCGTAGAAGCGTTCATTAAATGATTGCATGAACCTTGGTAATGCGCACCAAGCTTCCAATTTCTACGTGGGACTATGCAATCTTGCATGCAGCCATGTTGGTCCGATTGAGGCCCACTGCTACCCAACCTTATTCCGTGTTACAGCTGGTGACTGGGTACGAACCTGACGTTTCGTACTTACGTGTATTTGTGTATGCAGTTTACGTGCCAATTGTGCCGTCACAACGTACAAATGGGTCCTCAATAATAGATGAGCATATATGTCGATTATGAATCCTCATCCATTACACGCTCTTTAGAGCCCTTGACAGGCGATCTCTTTACCGCATTTGCGAATTGTCACTTTGATGAGACTGTCCTCCCGTCGTTAGGGGGAGATTCGCACGTTAACGTTGATAAGGAACGACGTGAATTAACGTGGCATGTACCCACTATGTCTCATCTCGATCCCCGAACCGCACAAATGTGATAAGTGACGTGCGAAGAATTCTAGATCTACAGAGTAAAGCCTATAAAATGCCAGACGCTTTCTCTGATCTAGCTAAAGTGACGAGATCATATATACCTGCTGCAAACTTGCCTGCAAGGATAGACGTCCCAGTAGGACGCAAAGTCATCCCTGAAGGATGTAACATCCCCGTAGGATGTGTCGTCCCAGAAGAGACGACGTACGGCTTGACGGCTAACCAGTCATATGTCCCTCCCAGAAGCGAGGTGGACCACTAGGTTCGAAGGATTCTTATCCCCAGAAGAGGATAAATTTGGCACAAACGAATCCTCTTGATATCGCAATCTCAACCGATCAATCTCACGAGATTATTCGGATTATGGGTCCGTCCCAGAAGAGACGACGTTGGGGGACGCTCCAACATATGAACCCACTTCCGAGAATAGAGAAATCTCGATAATGCATGCTTATGTGAGATGTGGAATCGAAATGAGATTATCATCGATGATATAATTGTATTCGTGGTAGCTACCGAAATCAAAACAAGCGATAACATTGAACCTTACTCCGTTGATGATTTTCAACATAGAGACGACTGGCTAAAAAGGAAACAATCAATCCAGGTCTAATTGGATTCCTTAGCGAAACAAAGTGTGTTCGGACCAGTCGCTCCAACACCGCCCAATGTTAAACCAATTGGTCATAAATGGGTATTCGTAAGGAAGCGTGATGAGAATAATGAGATTGTTAGATATAAAGCTCGCCTAGTGGCGCAAGGCTTCTCTCAACGCCCTGGAATTGATTACGATGAGACTTATTCTCTCGTAATGGACGTTATAACGTTCCGCTACTTAATCAGTTTAGTAGTTTCCGGAAAACTGAATATGCAGCTCATGGATGTGGTCATAGATTATCTCTATGGGGATCTAGACACAGAGATATTTATGAAAGTCCCTGAAGGACTTAAGTGGCCTGAATCAAGTAGTTCCCGACTACGGAACACGTTCTCGATTAAACTGAGACGTTCACTATATGGATTAAAACAATCCAGACGGATGTGGTATAACCGTCTAAGTGAATACTTGATCGGCATGGGATACGTAAACAACGAAGTATGCCCTTGCGTGTTTATTAAGAAATCCACTTCAGGATATGCTATTATCGCAGTCTATGTAGATGATATGAATCTCATAGGAACCTCGAAAGAGTTGATTGAAACTGTTGAACTCCTGAAGAAGGAATTCGAGATGAAGGATCTTGGGAAGACACGGTATTGTCTCGGCTTGTAGATCGAGCACCGTAAAGATGGAATCCTAGTACATCAGTCGAACTACACCCAGAAGGTGTTACGGCGTTTTAGTCATCATGACGCTAAGCCGTTACCTACTCCCATGATCGTTCGAACTCTAGACATTAATAAGGACTCATTCCGTCCTAAGGGAGACGATGAAGAGATATTGAACCCTAAGTGTTCATATCTGGGTGCAATAGGTGCATTATTGTACTTGGTCCAAATGTACTAGACCGGACATCTCGTATGCTGTGAATTGTTTAGCTCGACACAGCACCGCGCCAACACGCCGCCACTGGAATGGCATCAAAGACATTTTTCGATACCTTAAAGGTACTACGGATATGGGCTTGTTCTATCCCTACGCGTCATCGAGTGGATCAACCCCCCTTGGCACTCGAAATAACGCAACCCTTGTCGGCTACGCCGATGCTGGTTACTTATCAGACCCGCAAAAGGGACGTTCTCAATCTGGTTATGTCTTTACCATTGGGAATACGGCGATATCCTGGAGGTCTCGAAAACAGACCCTAGTAGCTACTTCGACAAACCACTCCGAACTACTCGCTCTCTACGAGGCGACTAGAGAGTGTGTATGGCTTCGAGCATTTATTGGCCATATACGAAGTACGTGTGAGCTATCTCATGATCCTGATGAACCAATTGTCATCTATAAGGACAACACTGCTATTATTGATTAAGCTAAGCATGGTTACATCAAGGGAGACGCCACTAAGCACATATCGCCGAAACTCTTCTTTACGCATCAACAACAAGAGCACCAGAAGATCGAAGTGAAGCACATTGGTTCAGAGAGCAACCACGTTGACTTATTCACCAAGTCACTACCAAAGTATTCATTTCAGAAACATGTTAAGGCAATCGGTCTCAGGAAGCTATCTGAGCTACCTTAGAGTAACGATTTGTGCCTAAGTCGAAATTTCCGCACCCAGTCGTGTGCGTGTGAGGGGGAGCATCCCGACGAATGCTCGTGTTTGATCGACGCTTGGCTAGTGTACTCTTTTTGTCCTTAGACCAAGGGTTTGTCCCACTGGGTTTACCTTGGCAAGGTTTTTAATGAGACACCATCCCGGCCACCGTCTAGCTATTTGTCATATCATTGACATTGATCACACCTTCACTAAGGATTGCTGAAATCAGGGGGAGTATCCAGTCGTATACTTCTAACCATCGTGTACTCTTTTTCCTTCGACCAGAGGTTTGTCCCACTGGGTTTACTCTGGCAAGGTTTTAATGAGGCACATATCTTGTGGTTAGTTCCTCCGCGCACTTACATCTCATAGTGCTTCGGTATACATCATTCGGCTACACAATTTTCTCCTAAACTCCGGATTTTGTCCCACAATGGGTTTTCCCGGACTTAAGGTTTTGTGTGTTGGCATCAGCGAATGAATGTTTATTTTTCGACTCTACCTAAGTATACTTAGCACAATGCTAATCGTAGTTTCTGTTCCAATGCTTGAAGACAACTTCACCTGCTTCGAGGTTCTGATGCGACTACTCCACACTCAAGCGCGTTGTACTCTTTTCCCCTTCGACCAAGGATGTTTTTGTTCCCACAGGGTTTCTTTTTACCTGGCAAGGTTTTGACGAGACAACATTAAGCGCACCCATCTTATCATTGGTTGATGGACACCCAAGGGGGAGTGTTGTAAATATTTATATTTATGTGGATGTCCATTTGGGGTTAATATGTAATACCCATTACTTTGTATCTCTATGATGTAAATCAAGGAAGCTTCCTAAGGTGTGTTCACCAAGCTTCCTTGAGGTGTGTTCACCAAGCTTCGTAAGTGTACTCAACAAGCTTCGTAAGTGTACTCAACAAGCTTCACTAAGTGTGGTGAGCAAGTTTCCTCACCCTATATAAGGGATGAATGAGAATGAATCAAATCACCAATTCACAACATCTCTTCTCTCCATCTATTCTCTCTATGTTCTTTACTCTCTAGCTAGCTAATTTCATTTTAGCCCACAACACATTGCATGATTTGAGATTTTGAGGCCAAACTTACGTAACACGTTGCGGGTACCGAAGCTGATGGATCTTGCATGCATCCAAATTAAATGCTATCTAGCTAGGCACATCAACAACTGATCCATCCAAGGGGAGTGCCTGCGTTTGAGTCAGCCACACCCGGACACGTGTCCAAAAAAAGCAGAAACATACACTCCTTCATCAAATGCTTTTTTTCCCTTCTCTTTTTCGCCCCTGTTGGCGTTTCTCTTTCTTCTTCCTCTTTGCTCTTTCCACTCTCTTTCTTCTTCCTCTTTCCCATCCACCAATTTATTCAATCACACCCAGATCAAACTTGTCAATGTCTAGCCAAACACAATCAAAGGAAATTGTGATTTGGTAGAGGAAAATCAAAGAAAATTTCTAATTCTGAGGATTGAGATTTGAGATTTCAAATTCTTTTGGTTGTTGGGAATATGTAATTGTTTTTAAGCAGAAAAAGAAAGGATTGAGATTTGTTAGCCTACGTTCATGCATTAGGGTTGCATCGTTTGGGTAAGATTACGATAGATGGAGGGAGGACTAGAGTGTGTCGTTGATCATCTTAACCAGGAGAAGCACAAAATTTGGGTAATGGATCATATCGAATCATAACCCAGATTCAGAATTAGAAATAGAAATCAACAAACCAAGAATCTTTTAATACAGATTGATAAGAGAGATATGAGATATCACAAACCCATAGATTCACACAAGAACAAACCCATAAAATCAAAGCTTGTAGGCGAGCAGAAAGAAAACGAGGAGCAAGACGAGCCGAGAACACAATTTTTTTTTCTTTTTACCTCTTTTTGAAAATTTTATTCAATTTTGTTTAAAGTAAATAGGGTTTTTGGTGGGATTCACGGGGTTTTCCAGAATTTGGATCATGTGAGTACAGTTACTATGTTGTGGATGATGATAGAAAGGTTCTCTGATGGGAAACAAAAGAAAGAAGCGGAAGAAGAAAGAGAAGGCCGGGGGAAGAGGAAGAGGAAGAAAGAGATACGCCAGCAGGGGCAAAAAAGAGAAGAAAAAAAAAGCATTTAATAAAGGAGTTTGTTTCTGCTTTTTTTGGACACGTGTCCGGGTGTGGCTGACTCAAACCGTCAAACGCACCCTGCGTTTGAGCTTAGCATTCCCCTCCATCCAGAAGCCTAGCCTGCTCTTAGGGATGGCAAAAAAACCCGCGGGTTCGGGTATCCGACCCGACCCGACCCGAATGGGTCGGTTTTTGAAGACAAAAAACGGGCGGTGGAAGCGGGTTCGGATTTTTTTGTAAAATACCCGTCGGGTTCGGG
Organism: Rubus parviflorus; assembly: GCA_029955375.1. Classification (NCBI taxonomy): domain Eukaryota; kingdom Viridiplantae; phylum Streptophyta; class Magnoliopsida; order Rosales; family Rosaceae; genus Rubus; species Rubus parviflorus. The sequence goes on along the minus strand of JARGGL010000015.1, from coordinate 809,628 downwards.
TCGGGTTCGGTTGAGTTGTTACCGAACCCGAACCCGTACCCGAACCCGACCCGTTGTTTAATTATTAATAAATATTAATTTTTAATATATATTTTAATACTATTTTCTTTAATCCTCTCTCTCTCTCCATCGGCACCAGCCCCACCTCTTTAATCAATCTATCTTTTTTTTTTCTGGCCCTCTCTTTCTCTCCCTCTCAGACCTCTCTCTCCTTTCTCTCCCTCTCTCCACCACTGCAACTACAACCAAAGTCCCTTCTCTTCCAAATTCTCAAGCACCACTCAAAGAGTCAGAGCCCCTCAAATTCTCCACCACCGCTGCCAAACCCATCTCCGCCGCCATCTCCGTCGGCGACAAGCTCCCCGAATCCACCCTCTCCTACCTCGACGCCGCCGGCGACGTCCAGACCATCACCGTCTCGGAGCCCACCTGTTCCTATCAACTTCTCTCAAATCTTCTCAAATCTTCTCAAATCTCTCTCTCTCAAAGTCTCATCAGATCCAGCCAGTCAACCAGCCAGTCATTTTTTTTTTTTTTTTTCGGGCGGGCGGGTTGGGTTCGGTTAGTAAGTTACCGACGGGGCGGGTTCGGGCAATACCCGAACCCGGTGTTTCTGGGGCGGGTTCGGGTTCGGGTATAAATTATGCTTTCGGGTTGGCGTTTCGGACATCCAAAACCCGGCCCCGACCCGACCCGTTGCCATCCCTACCTGCTCTTGACAACCACCCAAAATTGAAAATCATAATTACAATGACTGCCTTTCTCCCGTCAGAAAAAATATCTTCCAGCGATTCATCTGTCAAATATAAAATTTACCAAAAACAAAATAATTATAAATTGTATCTATGTAATAACCGATATAAAAAATGATTGTTAGCTTCAAATAAGACTTGATATTTGTAGTCTTAGGGCCTGTTTGGGATTGTTTTTCTGAGACCCAAAACGCTTTTGAATTAATTAAAAAAATTAATTATAAATATAAAAAAATTTGAAAAAAAAAATTGTGTCTTGGGTGAATTTTAAAAACACTTGAAAGTGGTTTTGAAAAGTATTTGCCAAGTGCTTCATCGTAAAAAAGTGTTTTTACCAAATTTGAAAAGTGCTTTTAGGCTCATATCATTTTAAATGATCTGATCTGACGGCTGAGATCAAAACTCCGCATCTTAAAAAGTAAGAATCTCCGGAATGGAGAAGCCATGTTCATCCATGACTATTTTATTTTTAAACAAAAAAATTCATAACAAACTTTTATAAAAATAGAACCAAAACAAAACCCTTCTTTATAAATATCATCTTCTCTAAAATTGAGAGAGAGTAACAAACAGTGTATCCATCAAAGAAACCTAAACCTAAATTCATCACCACAATTCTAGAGAGCACTATTTTATATATCTAAGAATCAAAACTGGAAAAAAGGGTCAACAACTTCATTTATAAACCAATTGACCAACATGATCTTGGTATAGGCACACATAGATTGATATATAATCAAATCGAAACAATAAAAGCATTAGGTAATGAACATTATATAATTTCAGAAAAATAAAACGGTAAAGAGTGGTTCTATGCATACATCTCATTTTGGTACCTGGACCACCTCCTATATTTCAGAAAAACAAAATTGCAACCCAGCCGCTTAGGAAAAGAGGCCACGACGGAGTGAGAGACCATTCCTCCTGTAACTTAGATTAAACCTGCAATGGATCTGAGCCAACAACGTGAAAGCCAAAGTAATTTGGAGAAATAGGAGTCCAATTTGGCATGCATATGCAAGCCTTAGAACTGATACTCCCATTAGATGACATAGATTCTGAAGTTTAGGTCATCTACGTTGATTATACCTTACTTTTAGGATTACTGCTACTCTCTTCATATATTTGTGGATCGAAGATTAGATGGTGCATGTTAAAATTTTATTTTCATACATAAAATATTTTTAAAATTTTATTTTCAGACATAAAATATTTTTTCATGTGAAAATATCTAATTCCTTTTGGAAAGTGATTTTGGCACTCCACTTTATCACTTACACTACACTTTTAACTACATAAAAGTGGAGGGCAAGTGGTAAAATATATAGCAAAGTGGAGTGCCAAAATCATCACCCTTCTTTTTAGATGCAACATGTTTTTAGTTCCTTTGGTGGTGAGAACGCCACCCATGACTTGTCTCAATGGAGGTGGATGGATGGAGTTTACGGTGTGAACAAAAATAAAAATAAGGTAAAAGAGGACATTTAGTGGTAAAAAGTAAATAGAGAGCTCCAAATGTCAAATTGAGAGGTATGAATGAATGAATAAATAAATAAATAAATAGACAATTCTTAGATTTACCCATCAAAAATTGAATAAAAAATAAAAACGATGATTCGAAGATCAATTTTAATATGAAATTATAATTATAAAATCTTTCTCTAGGGTTTAACGTACGATTTGGGTTTAGCAAATATACAAAGTTGGTGTTGCAAGATTATGATGTGGCGAGATGTATTATGTAGATTAATAATTAAAATTAGTATTTAGTTACATGACATGCCACCTAGGATTAAGGCAACAAATAATAGGCCTTATTTGGAGTTCATTTTTGCTCACACCCCCTAGTTAAGGTGTGAGCATCATATCCCCATAAGTGATTGACACCTATTAAAATTTCAATTAATGTTAACCATAGTTAACTTTTACATCTATTTTGTTTTTAAATATTATTTTTTTATTAATTTTTTTTTCAATGAAGAGAGAGAATTGTAATTAACTCAATTCTCTCTCTTCCTAATTAAACTCAAACTCTTCAATAAACAATAATACCAAACCATAAACTAATTCTTAAATGAACTAAACTAATTCTATTAATTGCAAGACGTTTGAAACCCAGAATATATAAAACTCCACATAGTGATCAACCCAGAATATGAATATCTAAAAATAATAATTTTAAAAAAGACTAATTCAATCAAAACTCAAAAGTACATAAAACATTCAATTAAAAGTCCAATCTTGCAGTTGAATGTTTCCACAAAATTTGACAGCAAATTCTTATTGTTAAATTAATCATACATATATATGGAAGTATGGAACTAATTAAGCATTGTTCTTAATTGATAAAGAAGCTTATCAAACTTTTTTTTTTTTTGAGATATTCTGGGTTGACCACTAAGTGGAGTTCTAGATATTCTGGGTTGCTTTCAACGTCTTGCAACTAATAGAATTAGTTTAGTTCATTTAATAATTAGTTTATTGTTTGGTATTATTGTTTATTGAAGAGTTTGAATTTAATTAAGGAAAGAGAGAATTGAATTAATCACAATTCTCTCTCCTCATTGAAAAAAAAACAAATATTTTAATAAAGAAATAATATTTAAAAATAAAATAGATGTAAAAGTTAACTATGGGTTAACATTAATTGAAATTTTAATAGGTGTTAATCACCTAGGGGGATGTGATGCTTACACCTTAAGTGAGGGGTGTGAGCAAAAATGAACTCCCTTATTTGAGGCCTCCTAGCATTATCCTAACTTATATATACGGTTTACAATTAACCTCCAATATAAATAACTTTTGGCCACGCATAATTAATCCCTATTAGTATAGTTCTTTAGTATTATAATATTTTTGTAAATTTTTTTAGAAGAAAGTAGATTCATATTTCACCAAAGTTAGAATGAAGTATACGTGAAATCTCTAGACCCGTACACACAATCTTTTGGCAAGCACTAAATAAAAGAAAATGCAAACTACATTCATTAATTAGAAGGTCTGGGATTTGTTTGTACCGGTGTAGGTTCCTGAGTAGCGACTTGTCCCCTGCCCCATGATGTTGTGGCAATATAGATCCCCATATTACTGGCTTCAGTGACATTGGCCTAAACTTGGAAGCCAATTGAGAAGCACGGTACAAGGCCGTCTAGGGTTGGCGTTTCATTGAATAGGGGCGACCTTGAGTATTAGTAGTAGGCTGTGCCCTTGCACATGGCACCATAATTAGACGGGCACCAACTTTTCTTTGATCTATTTGTATATATCAACTTTTAAAGCTCACTAGCTATATATATATAAGATTGAAATAGAAAAACAACTGGTAATATCTCTAATTCCCAATCAATCAATAAATAAGTCGTTTCAACAAATTAACTATACTCACATTACTAAAATCTTTTATGTTGTTGGTGTTTCTTTTCTCTCATAAAAAAAAAACTGTACTCACATTACTGATATATATATATATATATATATATATATATATATATATATATATATATATATTTATATATTTATAATTTTTTTTCCTACAAATGCGTAATAAATAACGCTATATATATATATATATCCTTTTTCTCCATTAACTGGAAAAAAATAATAATAAAGACCGGCTCTTCTATAGAAAAAAAGGAGAGCTCTCGCTCTCCTCAAATTTAACCTAGTGGCGACGAGGTTTTTCCTGGTCTCTATGAGCACTTGAGGTGTCTAGAACACTTTGGGTGTTTTGTCCTTGAGGTGATGGTTGCTTTTGGGTGCAAACTTGGTCCTCGTTGATAAGTCTTTTCATCTCTGCTGGCCAAGTTTAAGACCTAGGCAAATTTTCAACCTATAATCTTTTGCGTTGATAGCGTGCTTACAATGTTCGAAACTTTGGATAATTTAGAAGACAACTGCGAACTTGTACTACAATCGAGTGATCAGGCGTCAGGCGACTTAGCAAGTTGATGGGTTGGGGTTTTATTTTTGTAGACTCGATGTTTTCGATTTAGTGAGATGCGGTTGAAGGTAGCTATGACGACTGTACAGATGCGGTTTGTACATAGGATTTGTCTCCTCTTACGTTTGTGTTGGGTTGAGTTTGGTCTTTGGCCCCTCATCTCTTTTTTGTACTTTTTCAGGTTCTTTACTAATTAATACTTTAATTTTCACTCCCCATTAATTATCATCTACGTCCTTCCACTGTTACTCTGCATGGACCCAATAGTTAATTAATCGATTAGTAATTAAGTTGCACACCGACGCCGCCTATATCATGAACATGAACATGCATGTACACCACGTCTTTATTAATGCAGTGGACCTCAACAGTACTAAGTACGTGCATGTTTTGTTCTATTCGGTGTCGTCGGAGGTTTTTAATTCCAGCTTTTTCTCCGGCGCCGTTGAGCTCTTGTTCTCTTAATTCAGATAGAGGCTGTTCTTTTTCTTTCTTTGATTTGGGTTGTTCTTGTCTTTTTATTTTTCATTTTAAATAGATACAAACTCTCAACTAGGGCTGGCTTTTTTTACCGAAAAGTCCCGAACCGACCGAATCCCGACCGACCCGACCCGAAAAATTTCCGAAAAATCGGTTCCCGAAAAGTCGGTACGGGATTCCCGTCCCGAAAGTGAGTTTTCGGTTCGGTACCGGTATGCCCAATCCTAAAATTCGGGAATTCCCGAACCTACCGAGTATGCCCAAATTACACTTTTTCTGACCATTAGATATGAAATGAATGAATCTGGAGCATCCATTTCGCTCAGCCTCTCTCCCTCTTCACGTGCGCCACTTCACTTTTTTATTTTAATTTCTCTCATTCTCTCTCTTTCTTTCTGTCTTTTCTCTCAACTTCTCTCTGACACTCTCTTTTCTCTCAACTTCTCTCTGACACTCTCTTTTCTCTCTCTTTTCTCTCAACGTCTCTCTTTCTCTCTCTTTTCTCTCTGACTCTCTCTTTTCTCCCATACTCATTGTCTCATACTCTCATTCACTCTCTTCCACTTTTCTGATCATCTCTCTCTCTCTCTCTGTCACCCACGGATTCAACCATCAGTCCATCACTCTCTTTCTTTTTTTTGTTCTCGTCTTCTTCTTCTCTTTCTTCTGCAACTCGTTCTACTTTTCTTTTTCTTCTTCTTTCTCCTCCTCCTCCTTCTTCTTCTTCTTCTTCTTCTTTCTTCTGCAACTCGTTCTACTTTTCTTTTTCTTCTTCTTTCTCCTCCTCCTCCTCCTTCTTCTCCTTCTTCTTCTTCTTCTTCTTCTTCTTCTCTTTCTCTGGTTTCTTCTGCAATTTCCGGTAGGCCCATTACCGACCCGAACCGACCGATGAAGTTCGGGATACCGGAATTTCGGTAAAGTCGGTAATCGGGACGGTATCGGAAACAAGAAATGATATCCCGAAAATTTCGGTTCGATAACGGTAAAGGGAAAAAAAGGTCGGTTCCCTAACCGAAGCCACCCCTACTCTCAACCCACACCACTCAATCCATATATTTTAGAAGAGTCGAACCAAGTCAAGTCTACTTGCCACCATTCCAGCCTTGTCGAGCTGAGTATTCGAATGCATGGTGGTAGTTGTGCCACCCTTCTCCCAGTGCAATCCATCCCAATTCATTCATTCAGTATAATCCCAATTAATATTACTAATTTATTTATTTATTAATATCAGTACAATTAATAGTACCAGTTGTTCTTTGACATGTCTCCGGTATTCCAGACTTGTTTTCCCCAGATGTGTCCAGCCGAATTTACTAGCAAAGTGGTGTGGAAAACGTACACCATCCTCACTCCCTGCGTTCATTCACTTGATTTTGCTTCAAGACTTGAGAGTGGGTGACTGGAACTTGGTTTTGCTTCAAGACCTGAAAGCGGGTGCCATCTTTACCAAGTTCCTGTTTTTATTTCCATCTTTACCATTTTGATAAGCATTTTCTTCATGAATTCTTTGGTGAAACATCACTTTATTTCAATGGTAAAATGCTTATTAAACCCTCTTGTTCTTGATTGTAAGACCACCGCTAAACAAAGCTTTTGTTTTTATTATTATTTTTCAGCAAAAACAATAGCTTCGATTATTCGTCTTATTTTGCTTCCAAGTTTCATCTTTGCAGCAACACCGTTTTGTCTCTCATGTAATAAGTCAGAGAACTTGCTTTGTTACCAAGACAGAGAACTTGCTGCAGCTTTGGCTGATAACAGGAAACCATGGCAAAGAGCGACTTGTTGGCAGCAAGTGTACAAACTACAAAGAGCGACTTCTTGGCAGCAAGTGTGTTGTATGCCTTTTCTTTTGCACAAAAGATAACGTGCAGTAACCAGATCATGTAACCAAGGACAGTAACCAAATCATCACGTAACCAAGGGCAGTAAGTCAGTGACCAAATCATAAGATAGAGCTCGAGGCTTTATTGTAATAGTGCCTTTGAAGAGAGCCCTCTGAACCTGTTGAAGAACCATAGTCTGTGGACACCCAAAGGCCCATCATAAACAAGACTATGTCCGAGGTTCGCCGCTTAGTGAAAAAGAAACAACTCCGTATCCATGGCCTACACAGCGAAGCAGACCTGCATAAAAAGCAAAAAAAAAAAAAGCCGAGGTTGATGAGAAGGATTTGAACCTTTAAACAAACTTCTACTTCTCTGGATATTGCTTCTGAGTACTGAGTAGCAGGGCTGATGTAGGACAAGAAAGAGGTCAATTTTACCCTAAAAGGATTAAAATAAAGAAGCGGCGCAAAATCAAGAGCAGTGATTGGATGATTGGCAATTCACGGTTTATGAGGTTGCTAGCTTCTGGAATATTTAGAAAGTTGTGGTTTTGGACTTTTCAGGTGACTCTCGCGAAAAGTTGGATTTGGATTGGGAATCTGGATTGGCTTAACTTTGGGATGCAATGTCCGTTTCAGACCCATGATACCTTTTCGAAAAGGGAATCACGAGATCTACAAGACTCACTTTAATGAGCCCCGTCAGTTTTAAGCCTTAATAAATTGATTTACTAAGTCCGATTCGGCATTTAGTAATTTAATTAGTTTTCGGAATTTTTCTAGTTTCGTTATTTTATTTTTAATTAAACCCGTGGGCTTAATTAGGTCTTTTGTTAGCGCCCTAGGGTTTCTTTCATTATATAAGCATCCTTAACTGGTTGCTTAACCTATCTTGATTATTAATAAAAACTTTGAGTTTACTCAATTTTCCTGGTGGATTCCAGAATTTCTCGTGGATTCGAGAAACCCTAGTCTTGTGGATTCAAGGCTGCCGTTGATGGATTCCAACGTGATATATTCCGCTGCATCAAGTGGTATCAGAGCGGGGATTCGCCCCGCTAGATGGCGAACGACAATGGGACGATTACAACACTCGACGACGTTGGTCGTGAGTTTACAACATTGGAAGCAAAGATGCATGCAAATAACCAAAGACTTGACAATCTTTTGGAATTATTGCAGTGTGTCCATGATGGGATACGAGCCAGAGGATTTGCCCGAGGTCAACCCCATCAACGTGAAAAGGTTGACAATTATGAGGAAGAAGCCTCACCCAGAAGAAAGTGGTCCACCAAACAATCATCAAATTATACTAGGTGCGAAGAAAACTCACATAAGAGGAAGGCCAACATATCTTCCTTTGATGGATACCTACAGCCTGAAAAGTTTCTAGATTGGCTTTTGGAGGTTGAAAGATTTTTCAGTGTAATGGAGATACCAGAAAATAAGCAAGTCAAGACAATTTCTCAGAAGCTCAAGAACACTGCTGCTTATTGGTGGGATGATTTGCAACAGGCTAGAAAGAGGCAAGGAAAAGAGTCTGTTAGAACATGGCGGAAGATGAAAGCCCTTCTCAGAGAACGCTTTCTACCTAGAGATTTTTCAATCAAGAATTACTCTCCTAAGGTGGATGAAAAGAAGTTGAAGGTAGAAGAGGTTTCTTTGCCCGTTGAGAGTTATACTTTAATTGAAGAAAAGAAAGAAAAATTTTCAGCGAAAGAAGCCGCACAAGAAATCAGCCATGAAGATTGTGAAGAAGTTCAACCTGAAATTATTCCTATAGACATGGTTGTTGGCAGTAAAGCAGACTTGGTAGAGCCTCAAAAAGATCATTCAGAACCACTTGCTCTACTTGTTCCAACAAACAACTTTGGGAGCCAAGAAGAATCTATTATGGTAGATTACGAGTGCCAAAGTGCATCTGACAAACTCATCTATGGTGTTGGGTTTATGATCATTCCATCAGAGTATGAAGACGATCAGGCCCATAACCCATAGGTTGAATTGTTTAATTATTTGTCAGGTTTCTTGTCTATTAATCAGTATAATTTTTATTTTTTATTCAAGAGGAACTCGAGGGCGAGTTCTTTTGAAGTGGAGGAGACTGATGTAGGACAAGAAAGAGGTCAATTTTACCCTAAAAGGATTAAAATAAAGAAGCGGCGCAAAATCAAGAGCAGTGATTGGATGATTGGCAATTCACGGTTTATGAGGTTGCTAGCTTCTGAAATATTTAGAAAGTTGTGGTTTTAGACTTTTCAAGTGACTCTCGCGAAAAGTTGGATTTGGACTGGGAATCTGGATTGGCTTAACTTTGGGATGCAGTGTCCGTTTCAGACTCATGATACCTTTTCGAAAAGGGAATCACGAGATCTACAAGACTCACTTTAATGAGCCCCGTCAGTTTTAAGCCTAATAAATTGATTTACTAAGTCCGATTCGGCATTTAGTAATTTAATTAGTTTTTGGGATTTTTCTAGTTTCGTTATTTTATTTTTAATTAAACCCGTGGGCTTAATTAGGTCTTTTGTTAGCGCCCTAGGGTTTCTTTCATTATATAAGCATCCTTAACTGGTTGCTTAACCTATCTTGATTATTAATAAAAACTTTGAGTTTACTCAATTTTCCTGGTGGATTCCAGAATTTCTCATGGATTCGAGAAACCCTAGTCTTGTAGATTCAAGGCTGCCGTTGGTGGATTCCAACGTGATATATTCTGCTGCATCAAGGGCTTTGACTTGCTTCCCACGCCGTACTCTCCTCTGCTTTTCACGCTCTGCCTCCTCCTCGTCCTTGGCTGCAGACGTTCCCCTTTATACAGCCACTTGCTAACTTGGGTTGTTGAGGTTGAAAATATCTCACCCATTTGATTTAGAGTTGGACTCAAACTCATTAATTCTTTACCGTGAACACCACTCCATTTTGTCTCTTTTATTTGGTCTTTATCTCCTATTTAATTGCTTTGTTGTATAGAGTTTTATCAAAGCTAGGAACCAAAAGCTTTGCAAACCCAACAAGACCAGCTGTATTTTTTTTGACGCAATTAAGGACTCTAAAGGTTTTGTCTCTGCTTAGAGTTTTGTTAATCGTCAAACTCGTCCCATTTTCACAGAGGCCTGCTTTGATTTTTTCGGTCTCAACAGCCACAAACCCAGAAAACACAAGACATCTCCTTCATTTTTTGGTTAATCAATCTCATATTTTCAAAAAAAAAAAAAATAATTCGGTTAGAAAACCAAATCAACCTACGTCGGCGCCATGGGCGACGTCTAAACTGTCACCGTTCCCGACCTTAACAAATTAAAGATATATATATAATATAGGCCAATTCTCTAGTGAGGACCATTACAATGAGTACCACTTAAGGACTTTTCGATTAGACATACTTTTTGATTACATATCGACAAATCAACCGTTCAATATTTAGATATTTATAAGTAGATCACTTCTACAAATTTTCAATAAAATCGGAAATCGTTAAGTCATCTATAATTGTGATTTACCATTTATGAATATGAATGGTTCAAAATTGACAGATTTGGTTCGTCCATTTATTTGGTCTAGTTCGGTACCTTAACGATTTCAAATTTTGTTGAAAATTTGTAGAAGTGATCCACTCATGAATATCTTAACATTGAACGGTTGATTTGTCGAGATGTAATCGAAAAATAGATATCACAACCATTATTCGAAAAGTCCTCAAGTGGTACTCATTGAAGTGGTTCTCACTAGAGAAACTTCCTATATATATATATATATATATATATATATAGAGAGAGAGAGAGAGAGAGAGAGAGAGAGAGAGAGGTATGGTGATGGCTTCTGAAGGAGAGATGAGAGGAGAGAGAGTTGAAGGAAAAAAAAAAAGGAATGGAGATAATTAAGGAGTCAGTCAAAGGAGAGAGAATTAATGAAGGAAGATAAAAAAAAAGAATAGACAAATACATAGCATTCTAAACCATTGGATCTGTTTTTTGAAAAGACAAATACAACTTGAATTCAATCTAAACCATTGGATCATATAATAGCCATGTGTCATTATTTAGTTAAAAGCTTAGGTAGGTATCTCCAACAATGATACCTATTTTTAAAGTTAAAATACCTAGAAAAATGAGATTTAGCTAGCAATTTAACAATCTCACTCCAACAACACTAGCTATTTAGTAGTCATATAAAAAATTTCATCAAATAATATATCGACGCGTGGAGAAAGATAAGAGAAAAGAGGAAAGAGAAATATAGGTATTGGTTTAGCTATTCAGATTTTCTAGCTATATTTAGCTACCAGTTTAACAAAAAGTTAAATTTAACTTTAGTTTAGGTATTCTGCTGGAGCTGTTTTTTGATGCAAAATAGCTATAATATTACTAAAATCTTATTTTAGCTACTTTGTTGGAAATGCTCAACATAGGTTAGGAGAGAATGCAGATCCAAAACTATCATTGTGGTACTTAAATTATTTATCCGTTAAGTATTTTGATACCTCTGTCAAATTTTTTTTGAAAATACTTACATGGCAGTTACATAACACTTATTTGGTGACATAAACATGGATAAATAAGTCATTTTATTCTTATTATGAAGAAGTTTCTTTAATTTTTTTTCATGAATCATTTGTTATGGACGAGAGTTGTATATTGATAGTTAATTGTAAGACTCATCCACAAATTTGACATCAAACATAAGAAGGTAGGTGACGAGTGGGTGGGCTAAACACAAAAACATGTACATACATGGCAGCAGCCCAGACTCTCCATATTTACTGTTCGTGAAGCAAATGCTATTGCAATATGAGGCAGATCGCTTCTCCAGTCCACTTTTGGCACCATTACTATTTCTTTTCTCTAGCTAGAAAAAAAAAACCAAGATCGAATTTCTCGAAATGATTATTCAACTGTAAATATGGGAATTTTACAGTTGTAAATTAATCTCACCCAAACAAAATTAATTAAGTGGATCAAATATTTATGTGATGCTCATGCTGATAGGGGTGGCTGCAAGGAAGTAATTAATTATGTCTGTAAGGAAGTATTTAATTTGCATGCTTCTTCTATGCACGAGAAGGTACGTACAGTTCATCCTATCTAATAATAACACACACACACACACGAAAGCCATTTCAGTTGCAAGGTCAGTGTGTGTCTATATATATATATATATATATATATATATATATATATATATATAAGGATTCTCAAGTAAGGAAGTCCTTATTTTATAGAGTGCAAAGTTTTGATATCAGCCGTTAGATTCGTTTAAATGATCTGATATGACGGCTGATATTAGAACTATGTATTTTAAAAGTGCATAGTAATATGTAGTGGAGAAAAATCTTTTCTATATATATATATGAGTTTGTCTACAGTACATTAATGTGTCAGTACATAAAGTAAACTTTTTAATACAGAAATAAACTATTTCGAAATCAAGCTGAATTTGTCTACCAATACAGGAATGCAGTCTATTTTTATATCGAACTATTCCAGTTAATATATGTAGAACTTTCCCATATACATATGACACTTGTGAACGTGTATGGAAAATGTGTAATTAATGTCCCGGAGCATGGATGACTTGTGCAAACAGACAATTTCGAGTTGAGACAGCCACCTTAGTTACCTCGCTGTATCTTAATTGATGGATTGAACAAGTCGACGTTAATTGCATGTTCTAAGGTTGACTTTTGGACCACCATGCCGGCCATCAGCTAGGTTCAATTCTTGTTCAAAAATAAAAGCTAGGTTCAATTCATATTCACTTAGCTAGGATAAAACAAATTTTGCTAAAATTCGACACATATTTTTAAAATCAAAATAACCAATTTCATTAGATAAACTTGCAAATAGGTTAACATAAACTTGGCAACATCAACAACAAAGCCAACATGGCTACAATGGATAAAAACTGCCCATATTACCATTGTTAAACTTGAACCCTAGTCAATCTCACACAACCCAAAAGACCAAAAGCCTTAAAATAATTCATAAACCTAAATCATGATAAACACCGTGAATTGAAGCAACGTTGTCATAGATACCAATGCATCTAACCAAGAAGCAACTGCAGAATAGGGACCAAATATGAGAATGACTATTTCTTAAAGGGAAATTATCACAAATGGTACCTGAACTTTACCTTCATTATATGGATGGTACCTGAACTTTACTTTTGATCACAACTAGTACCCGAATTTTTCGTTTTCATTTTAATTGGTACCTACCGTTACATTTTGTCAATTTTCCGTTAAAAAATCTAAAAAAATTGAAAAAAAAAAAATTTTCTCGTCTTCTTTTTCCTTCCTCCTTCTCCGATTTCTTCTTCTTCCTCCTGGAGCTATCATCTCTCCCTCATTCTGTTTCTCTCTTTGTTCACACAAGCCCACCAATATGCAAATTCAAGCACAAAAGCTTCGATTCACAACAAAAACAATCACTGCAGTTCATGCCGCCGTGAACCCATCACTTCAATCCCAAAAGCTCCGCCGCTCATCACTGAGCCGCGCCTTTCCTCACCGCTGCAACTGCCGCATTTTTGCTCTGCGCACCCAGAGCCCAACCATTCCAGGTCATTGCTCTGTTCCAGCTACAATTAAATCCTCAGCCGCCGTCTGCAGCTTTTTCTCTTCAATCCCAGTCGCTGCAAATCAAAGCCCAGCTGTGATGCTTCTCTGGGCATCCATCACGCACAGCCTAGACCAGCCGTGCATTGCAGTGCCGCCGCTGTTCACCATGCCATCCCAATTCACAACCAGGCAGCCCTGCACTGCAATCATCACTACCATCGATCACAAGCAGACGCCACATCAAAGCCGAGCTCGTGCTCGTCTCTACACCCAGTCCTCCGCTGCGTTTCCTACGCCGCTGAGCCATAATCAATTAAGGAGGAGGAAGGAAGAGGAAGGTGAGAGAAATTGAAAAAAAAAAAAATCTTATCTTCTTCTTCCTTCCTCCTCAGCGACGGTAGCGAGGTATTGGGGTGGTGACGCTGTTGGGGTGAAGAGCACAGGTGGCTCTAAATTGATGGTGACTATTGAATTGAAGCTTTAGGCTCGATGCTTGATGAGCTGCTGCCATGGAGGACTGGAGATGAGGACTGTCGTGGAAGGTGGTGATGAACTGGGCCGCTTGCAGTGGTGGTGCTGAGATGCAGAGGAGGCCATGGGTGTCCAAAGAGGAATTGCAGTTTTGGAATGAGAGCTTGAAGCCGTTGAATTGTTGCTTCCAGATTGCAGAAATCTCCTTAAGAAGACAAGGAAGATGGGAGCAGGTGGAGCTCGTGAAGACATGATGAGGAGGAAGGAAGAAGAAGGTGATAATTTTTTTTTTTTTTTTATGGAGGATTAGGAAGAGATGATAGCTCTAGGAGGAAGAAGAAGAAATCGGAGGAGGAGGAAGGAAGAAGTAGATGAGAGATTTATTTATTATTTTTTTCAATTTTTAAAGATTTTTTAACGGACAATTGACGAAATGTGATGGTAGGTACCAATTAAGATGAAAATGAAAAGTTCGGGTACTAGTTGTGATAAAAAATGAAGTTCAGGTACCATCCATATAATGGAGGTAAAGTTCAGGTACCATTTGTGATAATTTCCCTTTCTTAAATTATTCAACTGCACACAATAGCGAATTACCCAACAAACTCTCTCCAAACCCATAATAATCTGGATCTGATCAACAAACATGGTCAAAAGCACCTGAACATATAACAACGAAATTCTTCAACTCGAAGAGAGAACTAAATTTAGGAAAATCTTAGAGATTTAATTTTAGGGGAAAGATTTTGACCGAGAAAAAAGTTTAAAAGAGATGATGAAGTACTTAGATTTCAACTCAAATTACCTTTAGGGGCTTATTATTCACCACAAGAGTCCAAAACAAGAAGAAAATTGAACAAAACGAATATAAAAGAGAAGAAGGGGAGGAGGTTACTCCTAACATCCTCCCCTTGTGATGGTGGCTAGGATTTTTTATTTTTTCCTTACAGAATCCTTCGGGTTTTTTTTCTATACTAGTTAAATTATTTTAGTTTTATTATAAAAAAGGAGAAGTTATATGGGTTAAATTAACTAAAAGTATATCTAATGGTTCTTCCCGTGGCGATGTAATTAGAGATGCTCAAGACACCCCCCTTTTTAGCTGGTGTTAAGAATGTTGGTGTCAACAATATTCTCATAACTGAAGGTTTAGCGCTATCGAGTGACCAAAGTGAAAGACGATATTGAAGTTGAGTGACCAAAGTGAAAGACATATTGAAGTTGGGTGACCAAAGTGATGTTTTTGAAAGTATAGTGACTAAAATGTCGAAATTGTCATAGTTGAATGACTCTATGTGAAATTTATCCTTTTAAAAATAGAGTGGGAGTGCAGTTGTTAAAAATGAGAGTGTGGACTCCCTTTTTGTTTTTGAATACCAAAATGAGTTTTATTTGCTATGATCTTTAATGTTTTATTTTTCAATTATTTATATATATGATATAAAATTATATATTATTTTATCTGCATTTTCTTCCTATATTGTATCTTATAATTTTTAAAATTTATCGTTTTCTCATATCATATCGTATCGTATCCCTACTTCATAGATCCCTTCTTCATAGGACTTGATAAAATAACACCTACATTATTTTTGATTCAAAATAACACTTACATTATGGGCACGAAATGAAACTAGAAACAAGAATGTAAAGTATATATGTTGACTTGCGAGTTGCGAGGCATGGAAACCAAGAGGTTGAAAGCAACAAAAAAACAAAAACAAAAAAACAGATAGAGAGATGGCAAAGTTGATTACGAAGTAAAAGCAGCAATAACTCGCACCCGAGATTCGAAGAACACAAGTTGAATATGAGTGCCAGGTGCCCCTTTACCAATGGTGACCTTTGCAAGGGCACACCCCAACCATACTAATTAAGGGCCGCCCCTGCCCGAATACAACATATAACGTCCATGTGGGTATGAAACAAGTATCTACTTCATGGAAGTACAAGAATGCATTCAATTGCACATATGTACAAAGGATCACATATATTATTAATGGTAACTTATTTCTCCCAACCAATATCTATTCAACATTTAAGTATTAACATTAATGAGTTGTTAGGATACATCAATGCTTGATTTTAGAACGAATTTCTAATAATTATAGGGAATTTTTATGAGAATGCTCCCTATGGCTTCTGGTGGAGGTGCATGGCAATGGCTACGATGGTGGTTTGGACTTTGGAGGCGTTAATTTCTCCATGGTGAGCCTGCATGTGATAGCGTGGTGACCTTATTTCTCAAGGGTGCAAGGTGCTTGTGCCTCTTGGCTCTTGCAAGTGGGGACGGTTTGGCTTCCTTAGTCCCATTCGGAATCGGATGATGGTGGTGGCTCGGCTAGGGTTTGGCTTTGTGGTGACGACTGATGGCTTCATGATTAGCCTGGGGTTTTACTTTTGATCATTTGGGTTTGTTGTGGCCATTCATTGCCTTAATGGAATTTTGCGGATCTTTTTTTTTTTCCTGGGTCCAACTTGTTTATGTTGTTTTAGTAGAAGCGCTGCAGAAAGTTTACAGACCTTTGAGTTCAAAGTCATTTTATTTATTACCGGTTCTAGGGTTTTCGTTGTCTGTTGTATGGCGTAATTTATGATATATTGGGCTATCAGTCTAATGAGCAAGTTGTTTACAGTGATTCTTCCTGTGGTGCCCTTATAGATTGACCATTATGTATAACTTCGCTTTTCAAAAAATAAATAGATCATTATATGTACCAAAAGAAATAAAAATGCATGAATTCATCTCCTGACTTTTTATATTTATTTTATTTAATAAATTTACTATTGTATCGATCCATGTTAGTTAGCCAAGTGCTATTTGATTCAATGGTAAAGATCCCAAGTTCAACACCCTCCTCACTCCAAAAAAATTAAAGAGATTATTCACGACGTATAATTTACGGGTGCGTACATTGAGTACACGTTGTAAATAATACACATTTAATATGGACACATATTGGTTGCAAAACAATACAGTGGGAAAGCATTTTATTGGTACATGCATTCCTCTATCTTCCTTCTTCTGTGAACTAGTTTTATGTTACTAGCTAGCTTGTTCCATATATGTCTTATATGGATATAAATATATGTTAACCAGCACTGTTATATATATACATCATTTTAGAAAGTTCTATAATATTGAGATATATGTTATACCTCCACTTACAGATATAACAACAAAATGTGTTGTCATTGTGGTAACGAGAATCTGTTTTTGTGTAATATTTGTTCTATTAGAGGTAATTAGTCTATCTACGACCTTGTTACAAGTTTATAAACAATTTGTTGTCAAAGTTGTAATTTTGGTTCAATTATGTGTAAATAGTGTAAAACGAATATGGTAACTTTGTTGTCAATGTAGTAATTTTGGTTCAATTACATGTAATTTTTTTTCAAAAAAATTGTAAATGGAGGTATGACATACATCACCGTTCCACAACTTTTTTAATAACTTTCATTTGCGATTGTTTTCAAATGGATGCATACTGAATAACTTTTACAATAAATTAATTTTATTTATTTATGAAATTAGAAAGAGCAAAGAATTGAAATTTTTATTTTTTTAAATTTGGTTGGATATCTCGTAGTTATTTAATCAAGTTATCTAAATTGTCACCAATGTTGTTGGTGTAGTGGTTTGGCATCAAGGTTGTCCCAATAGAGATTATGGGTTCAACTCTCCTAGGATCTTGTGTGTGTGTGTGTAAACTGACATCTTCTGATAAAAAAAATTATCTAAATCGTCACCAAGGTGGTTGCTCTATACCCAGGTAGTTTGGCACCAAAATTGTCGCAGGAGATATCTTAGGTTCGACTCCCCAAGGATACCGTGTGTGTGTAAACAAACATTCTCTGATAAAAAAAAAGTTATCTAAATTGTCATCACTTCTTATTAAAAAAAAAACTTAAAAGAACCTAGCTGCCAGTGACTTCATGCCTGAAGAGTCGAGAAATTCAGTTATGACCAAAACGTCCCTGGAAGGAAGTGCACGACAGATGTCAACTGATTTGTATGTGATTTACATACAAATTAGGCATCTAATCACCATAATAATGCTAATCTGATAGCTATTTAGTGTCTCTAATCCATGTTTTGCACTAATGCAGGGAATGTGAGCAAGGAATGATATCGGGTGAAGAATGACGCTTTTTGGAGGCTTTTGTTCATTTTCGACAAGAAGATGAAAAGTCTACCGGTGGATCAACGGTCAACTCACGGCCAACCATGATTTTAGAGCGCCAAAGTGTCGAATATTAAGTCTTGGAAGTGAAGCACAAGAGAATTTCAGAGGATTGACCAAGAAACCAAAAAGTTAACTATGGTCAAGATCAAGGTCAAAAGTTAATCTTGTGACTTACCACAAGAAGTTCCAAAAATCAGCAAGGAATGTGCCAAAGATCTTTTATTAAGTCATCATTTGATTATTCCTTCATTTTATTCTTTTAGATTTTACCCTTTTGTCCTCCACTTACTCTACCATTTCACAACCATTAGATTTCCCAAACCTAATCCTAGCTCTTCAACTTTTCCGCCTTCTACCTATATATTCATAGTTTTTGCCTAAATTAGGTATCTTTCAGCTAGCAAACACCACCCATCACTCCAATTTCTCTCCACTTTTCCTTCACTTTCCTCTGTGCCTGTTAGTCGACCGATTGAACGACCAAGCCGACCGGTCGAAACGACGGCGGTGGTCACTTCCACCTCCATTTTCACCACCTTTCTCACCCTATTTCTACTTCCATCCTTCATCAAAGTTGTCCACCACGACTTCCTCTACACCATCATTCATCTTGCTACTATGGATCCTCACTACCTTGCTCAAGGACTCAAGATTCACAAGGATTGAGACTTGGAGCCAAGAAGGAGCAAGGAGAAGGAGATAGAAGCTTGCATCTAGGCATTGGGTGACACAATTCTGGGGCAGCTGCCACCATCTATTGAGCATTCCTCAACCTTATTCTCTTTTATGCTTGCACCTAGTTGTGTAGTCTTGATGTACCTGTTGATGGATAGTAGTGAGTAGTTACCTTGTTGGGGACTAAGGTTGTGTGCCCTAATCCAATGTGATTATGTGACCCTTTGGTGAAGAATAAATGCCTTGTGATGAATGAATATATGTGCTTTACTTATTTCAATATGTGTTGGATGTTTGTTTTAAGAACTACCACCTCTTGAGCATAATAACCAATCTAGCTACTTTGATGTGATTGTGTAAGTTTGGTAACCTTGCACAATCTAGGCAATTGGAAGCATATGTGATGAGTATTGCTTGTTTAAGTTCCTACGTTTCGATGTTTTATGCCTCTTAAGAACTTTAGGGAATTTGGTATTAAGCAATATAGAGAAATTTCCTATGACACCTAGAGAAACCTAGTGAACCATAACATGACACTAGAATACCATTGGAAACACCGTCCTAGACCCATAACATGGGTAGGATACGGAACTTGATTCATGATTCGCATTGGCATGCATTCATTATTAGAGTGTTACTTGTTGCATTGGATTTGGGTTAACCTGAAAACCCCAACGTTTTCTTTGACTTGCACACACATTTTAGTTACTTGCATTTACTTTCTTACTTGCTTGTTGCTTGTCATTTACATTTCACTCTCTTTCCAAAGATTGAAAATACTCCACTACACTCGCACATTGTTGATATGACAATACCTGCCCTAGATGCCACCCTGGAATCCAAAGTGGTCATGTTGGGGCCCATCTTAGAAGAGTTTTTACCAAAAATTTGGCATAAACTCCCCTAAAATGGACTACCCAAAAACCTATGGAAAGCAATTTCAACACTTCTAAAATCAAGCCCCAACCAAACTTCCAAGCATACTTGCTCGCCACAAGATTTCGGTCCTCCATAAATAAAAACAATAACAAGGGTCACTAACCCAACCAACAGAAACTTCCAAATACATTTTTAAAACATGAAGTTGGGTAAATCAGAGCATCTAATTATACAACTGAAAAATGATAACGAAAAAGTAGGACGAACGAGAATCTTACTATCTAACCGAGGGAACTGTGGAAACACTATGCCTTGATACTGTGGTGTAGCTCGACCTCAACTAATCTGCAAACTGGGCAACATAAACCGAACGGCCCAGGGAAAAGCATTCCGAAAAGAAAAACGCTAGCGTGAGTGGACGAAAATAATAAAAAATTTAAACATAACCTTGATGCTTTTCCAATTCTTTCTTTTCTAAAGCCATGCATGCAATTCAACTAAAATATGATGTGTTCTGTTAATCGAGTAAATCATGTAAATTATCTGAAAAACACCAGTGCTAAGATCCAAATCATACCAAGTAAGATCCTCTGTTCCAAAAACTATTTCTCATAACATCATTTTAAATTAGATAATCGGCTAAGCCCGATGTCGTTAAGATCCTTCTCAGCGTCCTCCTGCCACGAAGTTTAAATCGGAATGGTTTGGCAGGAATCGGCGTCGAAACGTTCGGTGGCCGGAAACTTTAAACCATCGATCCGCCACTGTCCGGAAGTGCCTTAAGGTGAGGCATGTGGCGTTGGGTTCGCCGTGAGGAGGGCTTCAAAGCCCATTGAGCTTCGTCGGTCGATTTGGCCGGAAAACGAGATTAGAGTCGATGAGCAGTTTCGGGGTTTTTCTCTTCCTACACTGAAATTGGATCCATGAAATGGGTATAGAATTGAAGATGATGAAGAGATGAAGAGAAATGAACAAGTTTCAAGTCACGGGGTGGCCGGAGGAGGGAGAAATCGGCAAACAAGGTGGCTGGTACTGTTCACGGGAAGCTGAAAGGTCTCTCTCCCAAATCTGGAAATTCCCAAAGTGGAAAGTCTATATATAGAAAGTTTACTTAAACAGTAACCCGACTTTTATAGATCATAACTCTCTCATACGAACTCCAATTTAAGCGTACTTCGCGTGAAGAAAGTCTATCCAAATTCTAAACAAAACAAAAAGTCATCCCGAAGACCCCCCCTAAATGCACTATTCGAAGCTCGAAAATGAATTTCTGACAATCCATTGTGAAAATTATCTCGTAATTATGTAAGTTTGGTCTGGGATGTTACATGATAACACACTCACTCACTCATTTTATATCTCACCTTTCCATCGTTGCTAAATGACCTACTTCCCACATACTACCTTAGGAGTCTAGGGTCATCGATCTCCGTGGACACGACATCCCCCCGGTTCATTAAATATACATACACTTTGACACAATTCGTCATCAGCCTAGACCTGCGTCGTCGAGATTAATTCTAGCTTGGGTTACCGCCTCTAAACATTGATCGTGGGCCTTGTAGGCTTCTGGTTCATGTCTTAAGGTATGTTCCAGAACTTCCTACGTGGTTTTTTTTAAGGCATTAAAGGACGATTAAGCGCAGCGAGTTTCGAGCTCTTCGCTTTTTAGATCGGAGTCAGCTTTAATTGGCTCCACATGTAAGCGTCGTGATCTTTTGAAGGCTATTAGCCTATTATTATCCTAACGTGTTGGGAGTTTGTTTGACTGCGGAGAAACATTGGTTGTCAGCGATGGAGTCGGGTCAAAGATTCGGATTGCAGAGAAGTGGTTCCATTCTACTCTATGGGAATTGGGCTTTTGGAACGAATTTCACTTTGGGCTTTAGTGGGTTTATTTCTACTGCCTGGATTTGGATGTTTCAGGAGGGTGTCTAACCACCATTGGCCATCACTTAGCCTAGGGGTTATCAATGGGCCTGGCCGGACCAACCCAAGCCCATTTGGACTGTGTCGGGCAGCCATTAAATTTTTTTATTTTTTATTTGGTGAAAATAGAGGATTAGGCGATATTACAGAACTCGGAGTGCAAAGTGCGACACGAAGAATAAATGCATGCAAAAAGTGCACCGTAAAACACTTCGACATAAAGAAGAAGCTAGCGAGGCTTCTACAAAATTGAAAGAAGTAACTTGAACGAGATCAATATTGTAACATTTTTTTATCAAATGCGTCCGTTGGAACATCTTGTGCTCATATATGCACCAAAGTACAATACACCAATTCAAATTCAATAAATTAATATAGCTTATTTGATTATATATGAATTCTTGAGCGCAAAAGTTGAGATAGTTTTTTTTTTGGTTGAAAAGAAGCAAATTTCATTGACAAAAGGAAAATAGACCCCTTGGAAAGAAAAACAGAACAGTGCCAGACCAATTACACAGGGGGACCTGGAAAACCCTCATACAACAAGATTTTCGACAAGGAGAAAGGTGTCAGAAGGACACTAAATTCTTGACTTTTGGATCAAATAAACAAGTGTACAAAACATAACATGTCTCTAGATACCTAATTCAAACTAACAAATTCTCAATTGTCAGTGCACTCAATTGTAGTAAAGTTGAAGATTTATAAAACTAAATGGACGAACAAAACATGTTAGTCACATCAGTACGCACAAAACCATAATCTAATTAATTTTTTTTCTTGCCCTAGACTTAGTCTTGGGGCAAGTAGTGAGCTTAATAGAGGACCTGATTTGTATGTTATTTACATACAAATTAGGCCTCTAATCACTTTAGTAATGCTAATCCAATGGTTGTTTAGTGTCTCTAATCCTTGATTTGCACCATGGTAGGGAAATTTAGCATTGGATTGATATCGGGACCGAAAAGACGCGTTTTGGAGCTTTTTGTGCATTTTCGGCAAAAGGACGAAAAGTCAACCCGAGGACTGTCGGTCAACTCGTGGTTAGCTTCCTGATATGATCTCCACATACCAAGTAAATTTCCCCTGAAATTCTAGAAAAATCCCCATATTTCGCGATATTTTGGGAATATACCGATATCTCGGGATATTGCACCACGTGGGCCACATGGTTTCGAACTTGCTCCTTCAAGGAATCTCGCCAATGCCTTTTCCAAACCTGCTGGATTGGTTCCTTGCTACATATAACATATTTTAATGTATATATCTACCATTTACAATGAAGCTATAAAATTAGTAAGTAATTACTAAGCAACTTATAACTTTAAAATTTACCTACACTTCTCATTCAAATAATTTTCAACCAATTTTCAGAAATTGAAATTTATAAATATGAATTTTTTTAATGTATTCACTATACCTATATATTTCTCATTCGCTAATTTGTAATAAAAAAATTAGGTATGTGATCACTCAATATCACTAAGTATTTGATTTTTATAATTTATTTTTTTGGTCTTACCACTCCTAAATAATAATAAAAAATTAACATGTATTAAGTCAAATTCAAGAATTGTTATTTATCAGCGACTCTGCGTATACTAATTCATCCTCAATCACTACAAGTCATTATGGAATGAAGTTTCTACAACATTTTTTTAAAAATAGAGTTGATAATTTAAATAAACATCTTCTAAAGTTTTATTTAAAAATTTCCATGTCTTTTTTTCCAAATTTCCATCGTTTCTCTCTAACATGTATCGATATCGATATTTCCGTCGTAATTTCTATTTTTTGGACAGTCGATATTTCCTCGAATTCCGAAATTTTAATCCTTGCGTGAACCTAGCTATTGTATTTTTGTTCACCTTTCAGGTCGAATTTTTTTTTTTGGACAATTTTCAGGTCGAAATTAGTAAATACAAAAATGAATAGATCTGATCACACCAGACCTACTCAATCAAATATCTTCCAACAACCAACCTATCTAGCTCTTCTATTCAATATTATTCACATTGCTAACTATATCACTCATTTTAACTAGTTTCTAACACCGTCAATTAATAATTTAATATACATACATCAATGCATAGATTCATCCATCCATGTATTACTGTTTTTTTTTCTTTCTCTAAATTCTCATCACTTAATGCATGGTAAATTATTTACGTACGTGTGTTTCTGTTTCATGGTACCAATTAATTAGCTAATATTTTGATTACATAACAACGGATAGAATACACCAACTGGTCCACATTAAAAAAATAAGTAAATTCCGTCATTCCTTCATTGATATAATTATGTTGTTGAGTACAGGTAATTGAATCCTCATAAGTCTTTTAGCAGTTTATTCTGAAAGACAAAAAAAAGGTGGGCCACGTGTCCTTGTTGAATCTCACGTGGTTAGCTCCACCACCGATTTTGCGATTAAATGATAAATATTCACTACGTACCATCACTAGAGCTACGAGTTTCCGCACATAATTTACGATTGAATTTTAGTTTGGCATATTAATTTGTAAGGGTCTATATCGACGTGTTGCTTAGCCAAACTGAAAGACAGGGATACAGTGTACTTGCTTATTAGGTCGTTGGGAAGTGCTGGCCCTGTATCTGACCACCACTACAATTTTGAGCTAAAGCCACCTCCAACATTGGTGACAAAATAAGGCCAAAGGCCACGTATATTCGTGTCCAACACCCATAGTCACGGTGCAGCCACTTTTTATGGGTCGGTGCCCTCTAGGGGCGTGGCTATCTGTCACGATTAATTGTGTTGGTGACTTCATACTCACTTCTGACATATATGCGGGCCCCATTAATATTATATTAGTGTTCCACACGATTGCTTCTTCATTCTTGACACAAATTGTATCCGTGACTCTCAAATATTGAAAAAAAAAATTATTATTTCTTTTAAAACCATATATTAAATTCTGCTTTTGAATTTTGGAATTCATACTGCTTTCTTCATAGACTGCTTTGCTTGGTTAGAAATGTAAAGACATTTATTGTTATCAGACTCCCATTGTTATCATACTAATATTAAGGATTAAAAAGTTACATTAATTGTTCAATACTTCCTATTACATTAAGCTGCCAACCAAGAAAAATTTAATACCTTGAGCAAATACAACAATACTAATGGTCTATACAGAGCACTACACCTAATCCAAACTTCACAAAATATACATCATCTTCGCAGTTTTGATATCACCACATTCTTGTTAACACTACACACTCTGCACTTCCTGATATCACCATCTTCTGCTCAATTCTTTCTGCTTCTCCTGTACTTTAAACAGCCTAATCATAGCTACTGAAAACAGAAAACAAGTAAATTATAGGGATTGCATTTGTGCTACGCAACAACAATAACATAAGTAGCCTTGAATCTCCACACACAAGTAGATCACATTAGGATGAATAAACTTCAGCACACTAATAAAAAAAATTGAGAAAAGAACATAAATCAATAAGACCTGTTATTCACTGATGCCTGATCCTTCTTCTTTATGGGTCTGTGAGGTTAAGTGTGGATGCAATTAATTAGTGATCCATTGGAAGTTTATAGTCAAAATCATGATATTAAAGTTGAAACTCCAACACATGACAACCTCGTCTTAGATATATATATATATATGAATGCAATAAATTACTTGGGATTGAAGGGTTAGAATACATGAATGTAGGCTACTGAAGAGTGATGGGAATGAAGCTTACCGGGGGAGAAAAAAGAATGACCGTAGTTACTTCGACTCAATCTGAAAGAAAAATTATTAAAACCCATCCATCAAATACAAAAAATTATGAAAAAATTAAAGAGCAAATTGATAACCATTGGGTGTATTTTGAAAATCAAGAGTTTGAATTTCAAATGCAATTGTTAAGTGAACAACTGCAGAATATGGAACTTCAGCAGAGGCAATATACGACCTTCCTAGCTCAAATATTGCAGAAGCCAGGGTTTGCCTCTTTACTTATGCAATAATCAGAAAATCATAACAAAAAGAGAAGGTGGAGTCTTCCTTAAACTTTGGGGAAGGTTTTCTACGCGGGATTGGGGAAGCTATACCTTATAGAGAAAAGAACATAAATCAGTACAGAAAATTGCATAACCCCCAATTCTATTATATTAAATTCATCAGAAATATAAAAAAAATGTATCCCCTCCATAACATGAAAAATCAAAATAATCTTTAACATGAGCCACAACTAATTCTTAATTAACCAAATTTAATCAACATAACAAAGTGCATAGATCCTTGAGACATCAATTTTTCTTCACTAGAAATTAATGGGTCTTTGCTTCCCAATTACATTAATACAGAAGGAAATATATTGAAATACCTAGATTGGAGTCTCTTCATGTGTGGGCTTGCGTTGAAAGTCGGCACCTCTGCCTGGAGTTTCCGAGTTAAGGATGCTGCAACAGTAAGTACAAGGCACTGCAGCGGCGCGTGTCGCGCAACTGGCGAAATTCGGTGATCGCAAGACTTGAAATTTTGGGGCTTTAGTAGATCTGAGCCTTCAGCTACCAACTATGGTGTCTGAACTGAAGAATATAACCATAGTAGAGGGGATTCTTAACGCTTCCTTCAAATCCCTATCAAAAAAACTACTTGAAAACAAAATTTAAAAAAATGCTTGAAGAATCGTTTGCTGCACATGCATGATCGATGAGTTAATTTCTGCAGATTGAATAAATCGAAGAAATTTTGGCAGATTAACTATTAAGAGAAAATCAGAAAAAATACGAGAGCGAGAGAGAGAGAGAGAGAGACAGAGAGAGAGACAGAGAGAGAGAGGGAGAGAGCTGAGACGACGAGCAGAGAGAAAGAGGAAAGTCAGATTCATCATGTATGTGGGTTATTAAATTCTCAGGAAAACAAAAATGGATTATTATATAGATTTTTAAGAGTTGGGGCACTGTTAGTTGGTGTCAATTCGGCCTGACCCACTTTTGACCGATGACATGGCGCAAATAAGTCACCATTGTGAAATAATGGTGGAAGACTGTTTTCAAAATGACACCAATTGAAAATGGTGGCAAAGAAATCGTAGCTTTTGCCTCCTTTTGTTGTAGTGGACATACAATAAAACTCCTTCAAGAGGGTTGGTTGGAAATTAGCTAGAGGCTTCAATTCATGTTCACCTAATTAATTAAGCTACGATTAGTACTGTACAGTTTAATTTTCTGGAGTTTTCTTACATGCCATAAGGGCTAGCTTGACAGAAGAGACGTACGTATATGATCGATCGAGTAAATATAGAAAAACTAACCAAACTCATTTTTGCTTTGAAAGTTTTCCAAACAACTAACATATGGTTTCACCTACCATGGCCTGACAGGTATTGAATAGAATTAACCCACTTCACTAAGACTTACTGGTATATTTAAGGGGCAGTTCCATACAAGCTTCTGACGCAGAGTTCCATACAAGCTTCTGAGGCTGAGGCAAGAGTTGAGTGCACAAAGTGCAGTAGTACGTACCTATATACAAGAGTTGAGTGAGTTAAGTAATCGGAATGGGGGTTCTGAAGATATGGGTGACGATTCTGATGACCCCTTGTGCACATTTCGGGGGTCGGAAATGGAATTTACTGGACTTAGTCACAGCTGCCATGTTTGTGTCCATCCATGTCCTTGCTTTATTTGCGCCGTTTCATTTCAACTGGTCTGCGTTTTTCCTCTTTTTGGCACTCAGTTATGCCACCGGCTTGGGAATCACTCTGTCTTACCACCGGAATCTTGCGCACAGAAGTTTCAGGCTTCCCAAGTTGCTCGAGTACTTGTTTGCTTATATCGCCGTTCTTTCAGCTGAGGTACGTACCTATTTATATACCTAGCTGCTACGTACATATATAATGTATAGTTTTGGGTTTTGCAGTTTGCCATTTTTGCTACTTTCCCTAATGTATATATATTGTTAAAAAATCCATTTTCTGAACGGTGAACAAGTCCATATATGTATTCTCTCATTTATTTACGTTTGGTTTAAGCTACTTTTGATTAATTACATATTGTTTTGAATGTTTTCATGGGATTGACGTTTTGTGCGTGTAAATTTATATATATTTACGTAACTTTGGTTTTGTAGGGAAGTCCAATTGAATGGGTGAGTACTCACCGTTACCACCACCAGTATACAGATACAGAGAAAGATGCTCATAGCCCTCTCAAGGGGTTTTGGTATAGTCATATGGGTTGGATTCTCGATAGCAATGCTCGTTTCGGAAGAGTACGTAGTTAATTAAGAATTATCACACACACAGACATATAAATGAACACACCAAATGTCTTACAAATTATTCATACTAGTGAGGTTTGGTGTGCATTATTAATAAACCATTCCTAATTAAATTAGTTTTTTTAACCTCTAAATTGAGCTGAAAAATTACTTAATTTTTTAGTATGGAGGACTGAAGAATGTTGAAGATTTGAAAAGGCAGCCATTCTATAGGTTTCTTCATCATACTTTTCTTCTACACTCGTTTATTCTTGGAGGTATTCTATATATCCTCGGTGGATTTCCCTTCATCGTTTGGGGAATGGTACGTATGTGAGATCTTATTTAAAAAAAAAAAAATATATATATATATATATATATATATATATATATATATATTTGACCAAAAGTAATGTTTATCGTTAAGCCGTGCTTAAAATTAATTAACCATTAATAATTTCATCAGGGCGTGAGGATGGTAATTGTTTTCCACAGCACTTTGCTAGTAAATTCGGCTGGCCACATATGGGGTTATCAAGCTTGGAATACCGGTGATCTGTCCAAAAACCTTTGGTAATTACGTACTTATTATCTCATCTTTAATTAAGTAATCAACGTACAAGTTCATAATATTGAGGTTTTAGATTCATAATCGATCAATTATTAACTGTTTAGTTAATTACTTAATTAGGTGGTTGGGAGTGTTTGTATTGGGAGAAGGGTGGCACAACAATCACCATGCTTTTGAATACTCTGCTCGACAAGGCCTCGAATGGTGGCAGATTGACTTCACTTGGTACGTCATAAGATTTCTTGAAGCTCTAGGGTTGGCAACAGATGTGAAAATACCATCCGAGGCTCATAAGAAACGCAAAGCTTTTGAGACCAGAAGAACCATGACTACTCATGAAATAAGCTACGAAGATTAATTCGTTTGCTTAATTTTCTATTGATGTAATATGGCTAATCATGAAATAAGCTACGAAGATTAATTAGTTTGCTTAATTTTCTATTTATGTAATATGGACAGCTAGCTGCATATATATGTACTACCATCTAATCATGTCTAGTTCATTTATGTATGTTCTAGTAATGGAAATAAATTCTAGCTAAACTTGTTGCTTGAGTAAAAAATAGAAAATTATTTGTAACACAAGGCTAGAATTAATCGTTTTTCAAATTAAATCCCGACCATGCATGTTTTTTCTTGTTTGGAGAAGAAAAATCCCTCGACGTTTATTTGAGAAAGTTAATGTCATGAATCTTGTTTGGTCAAACCCAACAGTTAATGTCATTCATGTAGAACCAGTCCCTTAATAACTTTATTAATGTCATGAATCGTGGTTTGGTAGGGCGGAATTAACGTGGTTTGGTCATGAATCTTGGAACAGTTAATGTCCTAAAGTAGAAAGTCTAACTTTCTAAGTTATTGACGTTGGGTTTTTAAGGGACTGGTTCTACAATGGAGGTCTGACATTTCTCTCCCCTATTACTCCCCCACACTCCACTTTCATATTTTATTATTTTAATATTGCTTTTACTTACTCATCGATCTTCTCCTTTTCCCAAATTATCTCCAAAGCTTCTCACTAATTTCCAAGGATTGAAATTTCTCCGAAATTGTAGAAATTTCTGTTGAAATTTTCGTAATATGAAAGTACCGAAACGAAATTCATATGCTATGTTATTTTCATCTGGAAGTTTCCGAAATTTCTTTAAATTTCCGCGAAATTTGTAGTTTTCTTAATATCCACACATAAATAGCAAAAATTAAATAAATTTCACCGATTCTGACATCCGACATAAAATCTTATTTTACAGAGGAGGAAAGATTCATATGTGCTTAATTTCATCTAAAAATTGTGCAATTAATGTCGAAAGCTCTCAAAAACCCATCAAATCAAAAGTGTTCGCAATAATTCTAAATTTATTTATGATTATATATATAATTATTAGTGAAAAAGGCGTAATGGCCAAACCTCCCACTAAGTTCCAGCCATAAAAAAAATACAATAATATTACATCCCCCTCGATGTATACGTCAGTCATCTTCAATCAATAAATTTATGCTTCCTCTAAAAAAAAATACAACAATATTATCAATTTAGTAATTTACTGCACATTTATAATTATATATAGATGAAAGCATTAGTTTAGCAACATACTTAATTACTCATCCATATTAAATATCATAATTCTATTATAAATTACAATCTAAGAGATGTTACAGCGTAAATAGTTTAGTCTATGTAAAAGTTTCATTTAAAAGTGTGATGTTATAAATATAGTTTTCGTGATTTCCTTATTTTTAACAGAAATTTCCACCGAAATCGAAACTTTCTCTGAAATTTCCGTAAATTTGAAGTACCGAAATTTCTATTGAAATCGAAATTTGAATCTTTGCTAATTTCAATTCATCCATCAACAACTTCTCTCTCTCATTCTTCAGACCTTCTTTCCCTCTTCATTCTCCTTCTCTCCCCATCATTTTCCTCATTTTTTTTTCCTGTCTATATATCAGATTTTCTTCATCTGAACTCAAAAGTAATTGCTTGATTCAAATCTAAAACCATTTAGAGAAAAAAAATTCATAGAGGAATATCGGAAAGAAAAAAAAATTTGTTCTTTTTCCTTCTTCCCAAATTGAAACTTCAAAGATTTTCTGGGGGAAAAATTGAAATGAAACTGAAATTTTAGGGAGGATTTGTTTAGTTTCGAAATCGAAATCTATGGTTTTTGTTTTTAATAAGCCATCATTAAACAAGTAATTTGCTGCACTACAAATAAGTCACTTTGCATATTTCCTTGGCACATCATATGATTAATTTCTATATGTGCTCAAATTTTAGATAACATTGGCTTAAGATATGTCTTTTATAGAAAAATATGTTCTTAGGTCATAAAGTGATCATTGTGTTTTAGATAATTTATGTATTTAATTATTTATGCATAGGAATGAAACATTGATATGTAGTCGGCGCCGAATTAACATACCACCGCCCAATTAACATTGTCATCTCCACATCGTTCCTAAGTAAGGTTTATGATCAAGGGTTAAAGAATTACAATGTTCCAATAAATTCCAACCTGTTCGTTTGTTTTCTTGAAGGTAATCGAGCTGGGGTCTCTATAGTTGTTAGTGTGGTATGAATTGTAGTTGACGTACATGGTTATATTGAAATCAGAATCAAAGATAAACTGGTTTTTTTTTTTTTTTGCATATATAAGAGGAACTAGTTTGGGAAACAAACCCAATTATATATGTACACGTAAAAAATTTATTGAAAATAAAAATCACTAATAATTCGGTCAATATTCAAAATTTTGACCATCAAGATTAGCTGGCACGTGGGCCCCACAAACGGTACACGTGATTTACACGTTACTAAAATTTGAAGAGCTCCGAGCTAGGGTGACACATGTCGAAACACGAGAAGACTCGTCGGTTAGATGACATGGAAAAGTCAATTTATGGCTGATCGATAGTTACTCAAGTTAAGCATTTAAGTCGGATATATCAAATTAATTAATTGATCCCGATTAAAGTCAAGCATTAAATGCTAAATATCAATCAGATTAAATTAAATGATCCTTATTGTAATCAAGCATTAAATCATACTAATTAAATCATAATTAATTGGTAAATTCTTTGAATAATTATAATTAAGTCAATCAATTAAAAATGATTGATTTAATTTCATAAATAATGAATTTCATTAATGTTGTGTCATAAATGTATTTTAAATTGAGGGAGACACATACACTATAAATACCCCTCCTCAAATCAAGAGAATGTACTTTTTGACAAGCAAGAAAAATCACTCAAGAA
The DNA here is from genome assembly GCA_029955375.1 of Rubus parviflorus. Taxonomy (NCBI): domain Eukaryota; kingdom Viridiplantae; phylum Streptophyta; class Magnoliopsida; order Rosales; family Rosaceae; genus Rubus; species Rubus parviflorus. Next base: position 777,866 of record JARGGL010000015.1, on the reverse strand, counting down.
GTTCAGAATTCTTTAAACCCGTGGAGAATCATCAAGCCTTCAAATTAAAGAGCCGATTCTTTCACATCACCAAAATCGAAGAACATAGTCACGTGCCAAACCTCGTGACATTCGTGCAATTCAAGATCAAGTGTTCATCACTGTGACGCCCCAAATTGCACCTCTTCAATTTGAGCACGAAACAGTGCCGCGAGCCTTTAAAAATACAAGCTAAATCACTAACTTATACTTTAAAGAATCGCAAGGCAATTAAGTGAATAGTTTTCAGAACGCAAATGCGGAAACAAATTTAATTTGAATAGAGGTGAAACAATTGGAAATCGTAAAACGATTTAAATCCAATTTATCAAATTAAATAACCGGATCGAAAAGTGAATTCATGAATGAGTTTCACATTATTGACCATGAACAAGATAAATGGTCAACGAGTTCCAAAATAAATGAAACGATACAACCAGAATGAATACATAATTTCTGGAACCTGATATTCGATAAACGAATATCCGATGACAACAACTTTGCACACCCAGCTTTATCCATTGCTGTCCCGTTCCCAGTGCACAGTACCTGCATCCAAAACTATAGTAGGGGTGAGCTTTCGTCCTCGCTGCTCAGTAGGGGAATTCACCCCGGCTAGATTTAAAAATCATAAAATATATATTTCATTGGCCAACCAGTATGTAAAACATATCAAGGAAAACAATAAATCATTTCTCAAGAATACTCATGAGAAAATAATTAAATAAGTACCCGGGTGAAATATCAAACCTGATGACCGATCAATCTAGCCAACTACATCCTTACCGAAGATTAAAATCTTCAACAAACCGTAAGGTGTAGCAAGAGTGTCCATTCATGCCATACCGCCTAGATCTAGTGCCACACCTCAAAGGATGTTAGACACTATTCCGTCCGTACAGCCCCTCCGGAGGTTTAGGGGATCGAAACCCAAGGAAGTCGCTATGCTCCACTCACTCTCAGGTCATCACATAAATCAAATATAATTCAAAATACACATGGCGTAAATCATAGCCATGCAAATCTTATATAACATATATATACGAGAAAACTCTAACCGAGAGAGTCCCAAGTTTATTTTTATCCCTACCTGGATTCTCGGAGCTTGTTCTCGTTCATCACATCAGGCCAACACCACCACCACCACAGTTTACGTCTCGTGTCAACTGGAGTTCCTGGTTCGACAATAACAATATTCGAGTGTTAATATGAGATACTCAATTTAACAACACTCGATAACTTAATCAAAATCCATTTGATTAACCATTTCCGATTTACGGAATTCATTTCTCTTATAGGGTGCATTCCCAAATTACTTTGGGCACCCAATGTCATTTCTTTATAATCAAATATGGATACCAATCCATATTTCAACAACAGTTCACAAATTGAACTCAACCAAGAATAATCATTACCTGCGTCGAGTATTCGACTTCATGTTCGAAACGGAAACACAATTCAACAGAGTTTCGACGGAAACTCATTAGCTTAACTTCTGTTCCCAAATAACTTGAACAGGAATGATCCAAATTGATGGTTTTCACTCAAACTCATCAATTCTGCATTTTAGGCAAAACCAGTCATCAATATGTTTCCAAAACATTAAATAAGGCCGGTAAAACCACAAGGGCAACCTGAACCGCCACCACTCACGGTGGTTCACGGTGGTTCACGGTGGCAGCACAAACGGCAAAAACCCAAATCTCTAAACTTTAACCAAAAGTGAAACCTGAGCACAGAAACTTGTAGAGCTCGAAGAGCTGATCAAGTTTCATACCTGACTCGAAGGAAACCGTCGCCGGAGTCGCCGGAAAACCATGAAACTCGCCGGAAAAGAAAAGAAACTTCTTGTCTTCGATTCTCTCTCGTCAGTTGACGATTTGAGAAACCAAGACCACATACATGCTCGTCGTGACCAGGCAAAGCTATTGGCACCGGTCTTGTGCGCCGTCGTGGCCGGAGTCGGAAGTTGCCATCGGAGCAGACGGAACTTCAAGCCGTCGTTTCTCTCTCCACCGGCGTCGGCTGGACTTGCTACGACCACCGTTGGTCTCGCCGTGTCGGGGCGAAGAGGAAGAGACCGGTCCGGCGCCGTGAAACGGCCGGACGTGGGAGTTGGTGATCGGTGCAGAGGAGAGGAGAGAGAGCACGGGATGGTTCTGGGTTCTTCCCAAACCGTTCCAGCCTTTAAGCTTCAATCCAACGGTCCAGATCAAATGATGATTTGATCAACGGCTAAGATTAAACCGCTTTAATTTCTTTAATTTCCAAACTTCCGAAAATTAAAACAAATAGCTCGGGTATCCGAAAAATACCCCGAAAATTCCCACGTACTCGTAATGACGTGTACTTCATTCTCGAGTCTTCAAGTCGAAGTGACGACAAAGAGGAAATATCTGAAAAATTCCCGAAGCTCTTTAATAATTATCGAGATTAGGAATTTAATCTCGATTAATATCCAAATTAATCCTTTAATTTTCCGGGTCTCACAGTTCCACCCTCCTTAAAAGAATTTCGTCCTCGAAATTTCCACGTATCAAGAACACTTTCAATTGTCGAACTCCAGTTACAGTGGGTAACATCTTTAATCACTGGTGGTGTGTTGCCTATTACAATCTCATCCTTCACAAAGGATAAAAGATACTATCAGGCAGATCAATCATTTAAAATATATCTCATACACATGAGATTCAACAAATCCCAATGGTCTGAGACAAAGCCCCAATGTCACAACAATTATTCTCAATGGCTCACCAACCTTGTGGTGCCATTTTTCCAGTGACTAAACTTTCAACTGACACAACAGTTACACAGTTTAATTTCCTGGGCATGCTCACACAACCATTGTAAAAACTGCCTATTTAAAACATCACAACTCGTGGTCTTACTTACCACGTATTTCACACTTTAATTCTCTCAAAAGTGTACTTTGCTCAAAAGCAAATCATTCACCGGGTAAAGAAAATGTACATACCTGTACTTCCTTGTTCTTTCTTACTACATACTGGCCCAAATGATCTTAGCCGTGGTCTGTGCACTGTGGAGAAGCTTTGGGTGGCAAAAGTTTCAATTTCAAAGAATTAAAGTACCAACAAATACTCATTGGACTCAATATGAAATGAATCACAATAACCAAGTCCAACAACGAATAATCAATTGAACCGAACTCACCAAATGAACAAATACAAATTAAGAGTGAGTCCACACAATGAATTCAATACTCAAGTGCTCAACAAGCAACAAGTCACAAACTTGAAGCCAACAACAAAGTTGTTCAAAATAATGTGACTTTGAACTTCTGACATAACAAATACGACTTTAACAAAGTCAAGGTCAAGAACACGAAGTCAATAAAGAGTAAGCAACAAGAAAATGTCTTGACCGCACAAGGAAACGATTTCAGAGTCAACTGAATGATATATCAAATTTTCAAACGGAAAATGGAATTCCAAGAAACTCAACAAGAATTTAAGAAATGCTCTGATACCACTTTCTGTGACGCCCCAAATTGCACCTCTTCAATTTGAGCACGAAACAGTGCCGCGAGCCTTTAAAAATACAAGCTAAATCACTAACTTATACTTTAAAGAATCGCAAGGCAATTAAGTGAATAGTTTTCAGAACGCAAATGCGGAAACAAATTTAATTTGAATAGAGGTGAAACAATTGGAAATCGTAAAACGATTTAAATCCAATTTATCAAATTAAATAACCGGATCGAAAAGTGAATTCATGAATGAGTTTCACATTATTGACCATGAACAAGATAAATGGTCAACGAGTTCCAAAATAAATGAAACGATACAACCAGAATGAATACATAATTTCTGGAACCTGATATTCGATAAACGAATATCCGATGACAACAACTTTGCACACCCAGCTTTATCCATTGCTGTCCCGTTCCCAGTGCACAGTACCTGCATCCAAAACTATAGTAGGGGTGAGCTTTCGTCCTCGCTGCTCAGTAGGGGAATTCACCCCGGCTAGATTTAAAAATCATAAAATATATATTTCATTGGCCAACCAGTATGTAAAACATATCAAGGAAAACAATAAATCATTTCTCAAGAATACTCATGAGAAAATAATTAAATAAGTACCCGGGTGAAATATCAAACCTGATGACCGATCAATCTAGCCAACTACATCCTTACCGAAGATTAAAATCTTCAACAAACCGTAAGGTGTAGCAAGAGTGTCCATTCATGCCATACCGCCTAGATCTAGTGCCACACCTCAAAGGATGTTAGACACTATTCCGTCCGTACAGCCCCTCCGGAGGTTTAGGGGATCGAAACCCAAGGAAGTCGCTATGCTCCACTCACTCTCAGGTCATCACATAAATCAAATATAATTCAAAATACACATGGCGTAAATCATAGCCATGCAAATCTTATATAACATATATATACGAGAAAACTCTAACCGAGAGAGTCCCAAGTTTATTTTTATCCCTACCTGGATTCTCGGAGCTTGTTCTCGTTCATCACATCAGGCCAACACCACCACCACCACAGTTTACGTCTCGTGTCAACTGGAGTTCCTGGTTCGACAATAACAATATTCGAGTGTTAATATGAGATACTCAATTTAACAACACTCGATAACTTAATCAAAATCCATTTGATTAACCATTTCCGATTTACGGAATTCATTTCTCTTATAGGGTGCATTCCCAAATTACTTTGGGCACCCAATGTCATTTCTTTATAATCAAATATGGATACCAATCCATATTTCAACAACAGTTCACAAATTGAACTCAACCAAGAATAATCATTACCTGCGTCGAGTATTCGACTTCATGTTCGAAACGGAAACACAATTCAACAGAGTTTCGACGGAAACTCATTAGCTTAACTTCTGTTCCCAAATAACTTGAACAGGAATGATCCAAATTGATGGTTTTCACTCAAACTCATCAATTCTGCATTTTAGGCAAAACCAGTCATCAATATGTTTCCAAAACATTAAATAAGGCCGGTAAAACCACAAGGGCAACCTGAACCGCCACCACTCACGGTGGTTCACGGTGGTTCACGGTGGCAGCACAAACGGCAAAAACCCAAATCTCTAAACTTTAACCAAAAGTGAAACCTGAGCACAGAAACTTGTAGAGCTCGAAGAGCTGATCAAGTTTCATACCTGACTCGAAGGAAACCGTCGCCGGAGTCGCCGGAAAACCATGAAACTCGCCGGAAAAGAAAAGAAACTTCTTGTCTTCGATTCTCTCTCGTCAGTTGACGATTTGAGAAACCAAGACCACATACATGCTCGTCGTGACCAGGCAAAGCTATTGGCACCGGTCTTGTGCGCCGTCGTGGCCGGAGTCGGAAGTTGCCATCGGAGCAGACGGAACTTCAAGCCGTCGTTTCTCTCTCCACCGGCGTCGGCTGGACTTGCTACGACCACCGTTGGTCTCGCCGTGTCGGGGCGAAGAGGAAGAGACCGGTCCGGCGCCGTGAAACGGCCGGACGTGGGAGTTGGTGATCGGTGCAGAGGAGAGGAGAGAGAGCACGGGATGGTTCTGGGTTCTTCCCAAACCGTTCCAGCCTTTAAGCTTCAATCCAACGGTCCAGATCAAATGATGATTTGATCAACGGCTAAGATTAAACCGCTTTAATTTCTTTAATTTCCAAACTTCCGAAAATTAAAACAAATAGCTCGGGTATCCGAAAAATACCCCGAAAATTCCCACGTACTCGTAATGACGTGTACTTCATTCTCGAGTCTTCAAGTCGAAGTGACGACAAAGAGGAAATATCTGAAAAATTCCCGAAGCTCTTTAATAATTATCGAGATTAGGAATTTAATCTCGATTAATATCCAAATTAATCCTTTAATTTTCCGGGTCTCACAATCACCCTTGAGTCAAGAACACCATTGTAGATCAAATCAGAGGATTTTTTCCTACAAAGATTGTAACCCGCTTTCAAATAATAAATAAAATATAAATATACTTGTTAAGGAAGCTAAGTTTATGGACGAGAATTAATTATTCCTTAAAACGATGTAGAACCTTCTTAAGGGATTATCTATTAATGTCAAAATATGTCTGAACTCTAGTTACCCGAGGAATAGAAGGTCGGTGATTCTTGAACGATGTAAAAAATTAAAAAACTCTGAAATTTCAAGTAGCTAGGGGGATTCGAGACCCTCTCTGTTAGTGGTTTTTCATTATTTTATAAGTTTCAATGCGTGGAAATTGTGATATTTATTGTGAATTTCGTAAATATTTTAACGATGACGTGTGTGTGAGAATTGTGATGACAGTCGAGAATTTAGAGCGGAAAGGAGGTCCTTGACTTCCTTGGGGTTCAACCCCCCTAAACCTCTAGAGGGTGAGCTATGTCGGTCATAACGATGAACTCGGCATGTGTACATAGTTGTTCCAAACATGTCTCTATAACACCTAATCCAAACTAGTAAATCCTCAACTGTCAGTGCACTCAATTGTAATAAAGTTAAAGATTCATAGAACTAAATTAAGGAACGAAACATGTTCATCACATCAGGAGGCACAGAACCATAATCAAATTAAATCTTTTTCTTGCCCTAGCCTTAGTCCTAGGGCGCGTAGTTAGCCTAGAGGACCCCAATTATTATTTTTTGGGTAACCTAATTGGGTGGATTGTTAATCTTGGTTAATTCCAACTAGACTGTACGTCCACCTTCCTCTTAATTAGGAGGCAGAAGGAACAACCTCTAGTGAGTAGCTGCATATTCAAATGTGCGCATGTGGAACTAGCTAGCTACTCTATTCAGTTCCAAACTTAGTTACACGTACTGATCGATAAGAACAGATCGATCGATGTTATTAATATATGGATCACAGTTACCTACCGTTCGATTGGCCAGAAACAAATTGAATTATTGGTAATTGTTTCATGTACGTGAAGCGAGCTCAGGACTTCCCACTTACGATGAAGAGACTGATGTCACTAGACTAAACGGTACTAGACATTAATCAGCTAATCGATATAATTTAACTTGATACTCATTCACTCTTTCATAGTTTTATTTTTCTTGATGTGTAGTCACCGGCCACATATATAAGAACATAGTTTGCCCGATACTTGAAGTCTCAATTTTTTCTTTTGATTCGGTCATATCATTTAAATTTAAAATCTCCCAATGTTGTAAAAATGAGAAGAAAAAAAAAAAAAAACTAGTACCTAATTCCCTCCCACTCCCACCCCCCCACATGCATTTGAGTTCATTTAATTTCTTTATTTTGATATATGGAACGTAAGAGGTTAGACAAGAATAAATGGAATTTAAGACTACAAAAAGTTACCGCTAGATATGGTCGAAATTAAGATAAATATTTGGTTATATAGCTACAGAAATAAAATCAATGTGAAGATTTATCGAGCTAATATGTAAGAGCTGGCTTTAAATTAAGTAGGGTAGAAAGCTATCCCTGCATGCATGTATCTGACATATAATAAAACTCCTTCATTCAAGTGAGTTGGTTTGGAAATTAGCTCGAGACATAGCATTTGGGCTAGCCTGACAAATGATCGAGTAAATATAGAAAAACTAAGCAAAAGTCAATTTTCCTTTAAAGCTATTCCAAATAAACCAAAGCAAATTAACTTATGGTATCACCCATGCCCACCCACCATGGCCTGACAGTTGGTATTAAATAGATTCAACTCACTTCACTAAACTCACTGGTATATGTAGCAGTTCCATACAAGCTTCTGAGGCAAGAATTGAGTGAACAAACTACAGTAGAGCGAACATACAAGAGTTGAGTGAGTTGAGTTATTGGAAATGGGGGTTCTGAGGATTTGGGTGGCCATTCTGATGACGCCTTGTGCACATTTCTGGGGTCGGAAATGGAATTTACGAGACTTAGTCATAGTTGCCATGTTCGTGTCCATCCATGTCCTTGCATTATTTGCCCCGTTTCATTTCAACTGGTCTGCGTTTTCCGTCGCATTGGCGCTCGGTTATACCACCGGCTTGGGAGTCACTCTGTCTTACCACAGAAATCTTGCGCACAGAAGTTTCAGGCTTCCCAAGTTGCTCGAGTACTTGTTTGCTTATATTGGCCTTCTTTCAGCTGAGGTACCTATTTATATACCTAGCTGCTACGTACATATATAATTAATATATAGTTTTGGGTTTTGCAGTGTGCCATTTTTGCTACTTTCCCTAATTAATGCATATATTGTTAAAATTAATGCACGAAAATCCATTTTATGAACGATGAACAAGTCCATATATGTATTCTCTTATTTATTTACATTTGGTTTAAGTTACTTTTGATCAATCACCATATTGTTATGAATGTTTGATGTTTCCATAGGTTTAATGTTTTGTGCGTGTAAATTTATACATATAGACTTAACTTTGGTTTTACAGGGAAGTCCAATTGAATGGGTGAGCACTCACCGTTACCACCACCAGTATACAGATACAGATAAAGATTCTCATAGCCCTCTCAAGGGTTTCTGGTATAGTCACATGGGTTGGATTCTCGATAGCAATGCTCGCTTCGGAAGAGTACGAATTTAATTAAGAATTATCATACACACACACGTACCAAGCGTCTTACAAATCATTCATATATATATATATATATATATATATAATATTAATGAGGTTTGGTGTGCAATATATATTCATAAATCATTCCTAATTAATTTCTTTTTAATCTTTAAATTGAGATAAAAATAATTAATTTGTAGTATGGAGGATTGAAGAATGTTGAAGATTTGAAAAGGCAGCCATTCTATAAGTTTCTCCATCATACTTTTCTTCTACACCCGTTTATTCTTGGATGTATTCTATATGCCCTCGGTGGATTTCCCTTCATCGTTTGGGGAATGGTACGTATGTGAGATCCTATTTAAAAATAATTTTTTTTTTTTTACCAAAAGAAATGTTTATCATTATGCAGTACTGAAAATTAATCAACCATTAATAATTTCATCAGGGCGTGAGGATGGTAATTGTTTTCCATAGCACTTTGCTAGTAAATTCGGCTGGCCACACATGGGGTTATCAAGCATGGAATACTGGTGATCTGTCCAAGAACCTTTGGTAATTAAGTACTTATTATCTCATCTTTAATTAAATAATCAACGTACAAGTTCATAATATTGAGGTTTTAGATTCATGATCGATCAATTATTAACTGTTTAGTTAATTAATTAATTAGGTGGTTGGGACTGCTTGTATTGGGAGAAGGATGGCACAACAACCACCATGCTTTTGAATACTCGGCTCGACAAGGCCTCGAATGGTGGCAGATTGATTTTACATGGTACATCATTAGATTTCTTGAAGCTCTGGGGTTGGCAACAGATGTGAAACTACCATCCGAGGCTCATAAGAAACGTAAAGCTTTAGAGACAAGAAGAACCATGGCTACTCATGAAATAAGCTACGAAGATTAATTAGTTTGCTTAATTTTCTATCTATGTAATATGGACAACTATTGGCCTACGGACGTACTACCCTCTAATCATGCGTTCTAGCTAGTTCATTTTATGTACATTAATTCTGGTAAACATTCGAGCTAGCATATCCATGGTTTGAGTGTGTATCCCATGATTTGGTTTGTTTCTTCACTTTCAACTCGAGCCATCTAACACGAATCTGATCAAAGTTCACTTTTATGGTTTAAGAATTTTATGAAGTGTAACAAATACAAAATTATTTGTAAGACAAAACTAGAATTAATCGCTTTTGAATTAAAATCCTTCCATGTTTTTTCTTTTTTGGAGAAGAAAAATCCCTCAACGTTTAATTTGTGCTTTGATTATGAATCTTGGAACACTTTCTTAAACTAGAAAGTTCTAATTTTGATGTAGGGTTTTTAGGGGACTGGTTCTACGATAGAGGTTTGTAATTTGTGGAAGTCCACTCTTCATTAGAATTCTTGAAGATATTTTGTTACATATATAGTAGGTTGAATCAAATAAATATTTGAAGTGCCCCTATCTAGTTTAGATTTATCATATCTTTAATTAAGTAAATCAACATGTAATACCCCAAATTTTTCGTTAATAATTTTTCTAAGCATGAAATAAATATTTTACGAAAAATTACTATTTGGCGTGTTTTCGAGTTTGACGTGACGTATTATTTTGTATTTCTGTATTTGTTACGTATTAAAAAATATACATATTTTGTATTGTACATAAATAGAGCTGACATGTGGCAAGCAGCCATTGGAACAACAAATCGGGTGACTCAGCTGATGAGTCAGCTTTGTCTGATGAGTCACGTGGTGAGTCATCGCGACATGTGTCGCGATGTGGTTAACTTTCGGGTGACTTTTTGTTTAATTTAGTTTCTGGGAAAACGTCCTTCACGAGAGTCGTAGAGCTTGTCGATATGAGTTCGTGGATACAAAGTTTGCTTGAATCGGAGTTCGTATGTGAAAGTTATGGCTTCTGAAGTTCGGGTTACTATTTCAAGAAATTTTTATTTATAGAAATTTCCGGAAAATTCTAGAAATTCTCTCTCAAAATCCTCAACTCGACCCGTTTACCCTCTAACCCGACCCGTCTATATCTTTTCCGTCCGACCACCTACGGTCACGAGACTGGTGGCGTTGGCTTCGTCTATTCCTCCTCTTCCTCTCTATAGTGGTTACTCACCTCGTTTCTTACTATACACGGCAGATCGGAGCACGACAGTTTTGACAAGATCCGACCCGGTTCGATCTCTGCCCTCCGGCCACGGTAGCGCATGAAATCACTTGGGTTCTTTTCATCTCCTTTCCTGTAACCTCTATATGGTGGTATATCTTGAAATCGTTCATCGAGCAAGGAGAACCGAAGGTGGGAAATTTCGGAACTTTCGACAGCGCTATCTCAACATCTAGCCATTAACTTTCTTCAGGGAAGGTACAAAAATTGTTCCTCTTGCTGTGTTCTATAAGTTTACCGTTGGGATTTCGCTAGTTTTGAGTTTGGACAGGTGGTACATTTGTGCCTAACCACCGCCTGTGGCGGCACGTGGCGGCGCGTCCTGCTGTTCCAGAAGCTGTTCTTTACTCTGTTGTGTTGGGTTAGTCGATACGAACATGTTTGGGGTTTACGAATTTTTGAGATTCGATCGTTTGAGTGATGATTAATTATCCGAAAGGTAAGAATCGTTCGATCTGTAACAATCTGATCGTCGGAAAGTCACCGTTTTTGATTATGTTGTTAAGTTGCTAGAGTTGAGCTTGCTGTTATTTTTGTTATTGTGGAGTTCGGTGGGACCCGATCGATGAATGGTTGACGTGAGACTCACATTGACCGACAATAGACTTTTGGTGAATTTGTCTGATATTAGGTTGTTTTGTGGATGTGATCACTGATACTATCAGACTTCTTTTGTTGCAATTTGGAGCATAAATTAATGACTTTATTTTTCTAATATTGTCCAACCTAGTATTCGTTCCTATATAGATATAATTCTGTAGATATTTATAAGCTAGCTGTTCACATAATATTTACAAGAACTCAAAGCGCATCTTCCTTGGATGTCTGATGCTGATCTTCTTGAGGAACACCAAGAACTTAAATTATTCTAGCTTAACAACATCAGACCTTATTTCTTCATTTTGGGAGAATGCCTATTCGATTATATGGGGAATTATAACCTAACATTAACATCGAAAAAATTGAACAAAAAAATAGGTACACAATGTTGAATCATTCATAGCAGAAATAAGGAAAAAATCGAAGATAGAAAGTAAAAAAAAAATAGATGAAAGATTATTGTCGATGATGATGCGATTGAAATCTGCAGACAAACATAGACATCGATGAAAGAGATAATGAAGAAGAGAAGAGATAAGGGAGAGCAGATGGCGGGAAGACATGGAGAAGAAGTCCCTATGTCTTATACGTTTTTTATTTTTATTTTTCCTTCTATGTTAACGCTGCAAATGGAGGTATTTGCATTGGAGAAGCCAGTTTATGAATATTTAATTGCCAAATATTGAGGTGGTTAATTAATGGCTTTAGGATATTTAATGGAGGGATAAGATTAAAAGTCAAGGATAATCAAGGATGAAGGGGTGCCAATTAAAGAGAGGATCCGGATCCCTTTTCGTAAGAAATGTTTTCGTTAAGCAATGCTTACAATTAGTTAATCATTAATAATTTCATCAGGGCGTGAGGATGGTAGTTGTTTTCCACAGCTCTTTTCTAGTAAATTTGGCTGGCCACACATGGGGTTATCAAGATTAGAATACCGGTGATCTGTCCAAGAACCTTTGGTAATTAAGTACTTATTATCTCATCTTTAATTAAGTAATCAACATACAAGTTCATAACAATACAGTAAAACTTAGATAAATGAATACTTCCGGGACCCTTAACGGAATTATTTATTTATCGATAAATGAATAATTTATTAATTTATAGATAAATGAATAATTTATTAATTTATAGATAAATGAATAATTTATTAATTTATAAAGAATTTTTTGTTTTTAAAGCAAATATGTGCATATATTTAATGAAAAACCATACCCATAAATTCATGTAAGATATTCAAAATAAGAAGATATAAGAGTTGTGAAGATACATGCACGCACATATTCCTAGAACTAGAAGATAAAGTGGTTTAAAACTTAATGTTCATGTATGTACATAGAACATGATCTCTATATAAACAATCTATGAGACCTAAAGTCATGTCATCTTCTTCCTCCATATGCATTATGAATTTTTATGTATTTTTTTTAATCAATTATTAATTTATATATTCGATGAGCTCTAAGGAAAGTTAAAAAAATTATCATCTTATACATTAAGCGAAATTATTATTTTAATACAAATGCCCAAGTCGGGACCATAATTTTTTATTATCTAAGCGAGGTTATTACCTTATTAAACATTCATTTTTCGAGGTTTTATTGTATTAAGGTTTTAGATTCATGATCGATCAATTATTAACTGTTTAGTTAACTAATTAATTAATTAGGTGGTTGGGACTACTTGTATTGGGAGAAGGGTGGCACAATAACCACCATGCTTTTGAATACTCGGTTCAACAAGGCCTCGAATGGTGGTAGATTGATTTTACATGGTTTAGCATTGAGTTTGCATGGTTGGAGATGAAAAAGCTACTTTGGGTGCCAAATATGGGTTTGGCCCCAACCATTGGAGTTGATTTAAAGGAGAAGCCAGCGGGCCGGAAAATAAGTTGAACCAGATCAATGCTAATATTGTGACATTTTTCTTTTTATTTTTTGTTTTGATCAAATGGTCACATATATGAATGAGGTGAAACCTGCGCCCGACAGAGTGCAATCCACCAATTCCAGGTTATTTGATTATATATGAATTCAATAGCGCAAAACTTGAGATAGTTCAAATAGTTTAGTATCTGGTTCTATTCAACACTATCCTCATTTATGCAAACTAGCGAATTTATTGATCGTCATAGCTAGAACGACACGTATATCAATTATATGGGTTTGAACCCATAATCTGACGGTTTAGAAAACTAACAAATACCACTCATTAAGGACAAATTGGCTTATTTTGAATAAACAAGCCTACAAAAGACAACATATTTCTAGAACACCGGTCTAATCCAAACTAGTAAATCCTCACTGTCCGTGCAGTCAATTGTAGTAAGATTGAAGATAAATAGAACTAAATCAGGAAACGAAACATATATGTTAATCTTGCTTCCAACTAGACTATCCATCTTCCTCTTAATTAGGAGGCAGATCGAACAGTCTAGCTCTAGTCAATATTAATTACGAACAAAAGTCACAGATTGCATTGCATGGCTCGAAAGTGAGTGGCTAATATGTTGTGAACAACATATATAACAACATAGTTTGCCTCGACACTAGTAGTTTTTTTTTCTTTTGATTTGGTCATATTATTTGAATTCAAAATCTCCCAATGTTGTAGAGATAGTAATTAATCCCCCACCACCAACACATGCATTTGTAGTTCTTTGTCTTTATTTTGATATGTAGGTTTTAGTTATACGATTAACTTCTAGTGTTTTTGTTTTTTTTGTGATTAGTCGTACTAGTGTAGAGAAGTTAAAGGCACTAACCAAGAGTGTAGGCAATGAAGAAGCCAATAAAAACATATACTAGATCAATATATATATATATAATTTGGCTGAGACTTAGAATTAATTAGGAATAGGTTACTCGAGTAGGATGAGGTTTTAGGGTTTAGGGTAACCTATTATAAATTCGAAGTCTCAGCCAAATTATATATTTTTGGCTTCTTCATTGCCTACATGTACTCTTGGTTAGTGGCTTTCTTATTTAATATAGTATATAAAGTAATGCATGTTGAGTTGCGTGGTTTGGTTGTGTTTTAACTGTATTATGTGTTAACATTCCCTGCGTATTGTGAGTTATTGTTGATGGCTTGAGAGCGAATGGTGTTTATCGACGTTTTTGGGTTCGATTCCTTAAACCTTCAGAGGGTTAGCTATGCCGGTTGTCCTGATGCTTTGATCGCAATGACTATCCCGGTTACGTATGTATAGCTAGGTGTTGGACGTTCTCGCGATCGCTATGCTTACCTAGTATTTATTTTGTTTGAAGTAAGGCCGTATAGTAGGTCCACGGGACCGGCCAATAGTTGAGGCGCAATCCAAATATGGTTTGGGGGGTGGGGGTGGAATTTGTGGTGTCAGCCTATAGAGTCAATCATTAAGTACATATACACATCTGATTATATATGTATTACCATTATGTATTAGAAATAATAAAAGAGGAAAATTAAACATGCTCGTGGTGATTTTGCAGCAGGAGTACGTTTTGAGATCGAGTGAAGGTTCGACAACAGAATGGAATATAGTTTAACAAAGGTAAATTATGTTCCTGAGTTTTGGATTGTGTATAGTTTGTTCTTATATATTTAGGATATGAGGTTTAGGGTTTAGGGTAACCTATTATATTTGGAAGAATAAATCCTAAATAGAATTTGAAATCAAGTTCAACATTTGAAAAATCTTAACATATGGCTTTAAAGTAGAAAGCTATGACTGACATATAATAAAACTCCTTCAAGTGGGTTGGAGTCCATTTATATGGAGTTCAACCGTTGGACAAGAATTGGCTGGGATAATAAAAAGGAAGGGTACAAAAATTTAAGGTCGAAAAAGCTATCACTTCATGTTTCTGGCATAGAATAAAACTCCTTCAAGTGGGTTGGTTTGGAAATTAGCTATATCGATGGAGGCTTCAATTTAGGTTCACCTAAATAATTCTGGAGTTTTCTTAATTACAAAGCATATGGGCTAGCCTGACAGATCGAAGAGACGTTAACAAATGATCCAGTAAATATAGAAAAACTGATAAATTAAAGTCACTTCACTAGACTCACTGGTATATAACTATATATAAAGGGAAGTTCCATACAAGCTTCAGAGGCAGAGTGAGAACCATATACAAAGTGCAGTCGTACGTACGTACAAGAGTTGAGTGAGTTAAGATCGGAAATGGGGGTTCTGGGGATTTATGCGGCCATTCTGAGGACGCCTTTTGCACATTTCTGGGGTCGGAAATGGAATTTACTAGACCTAAACACAGCTGCCATGTTCGTGTCGATCCATGTCCTTGCTTTATTTGCGCCGTTTCATTTCAACTGGTCTGCGTTTTTCCTCATGTTGGCACTTTATTATGCCACCGGCTTGGGAATCACTCTGTCTTACCACCGGAATCTTGCGCACAGAAGTTTCAGGCTTCCCAAGTTGCTCGAGTACTTGTTTGCTTATATTGCCGTTCTTTCAGCTCAGGTACCTATATATATATGTATATTGTATATTTTTAGGGTTTTGCGGTGTGCCATTTTTCCTACTTAATTTCCCTAATGTATATTGTCAAAATTAATGTACGAAATCCCATTTTCTGAACCATGCATCAACATGTTAATATATGTATTCTCTCATTTATTTATGTTTGGATTAAGAATGTATCCATGGGATTAATGTTTTGTGCGTGTAAATTTATATATATGTACTTAACTTTGGTTTTGCAGGGAAGTCCCATGGATTGGGTGAGCAGTCACCGTTACCACCACCAGTATACTGATACAGAGAAAGATGTTCATAGCCCTATAAAGGGTTTCTGGTTTAGTCACATGGGTTGGATTCTCGATAGCAATCTTCGCTTTGGAAGAGTACGTAATTAAATAAGAATTATCACGCATACACATATAAATGTACACACCCAACGTGTTACAAATCATTCCTACTAGTAAGGTTTGGTGTGCATTATTATAAACCATCCATAATTAAATTCATTTTTTTTATCTTTAAATTGAGCTTAAAAATTAATTAATTAATTTGCAGTATGGAGGAGTGAAGAATGTTGAAGATTTGAGAAGCCAGCCATTCTATAGATTTCTTCATCATACTTTCATTCTACACTCATTTATTCTTGGAGGTATTTTGTATGCCCTTGGTGGATTTCCCTTCATCGTATGGGGAATGGTACGTACGTGAGATTATTTAAAAATAAAAACATATATTTTTTTTATTTTCAAAAAACAAAAATGTTTGTCGTTAAGCAATGCCTAAAATTAATTAATCATTAATAATTTCATCAGGGTATGAGGATGGTACTAGTTTTCCACGGCACTATGCTAATAAATTCGGCGTGCCACACTTGGGGTTATCAAGCTTGGAATACTGGTGATCTGTCCAAGAACCTTTGGTAATTAACTAATTAAGTTTTTATCTCATCTTTGAAGGAAAATTCTAGTGTATGTTAACGTATCTCATACGTACAATTACCACTTTTAGAATTTAATTACTCAAACGAGAACTTGTTTACTCTAATGAGGACCGTATCTTTAACTACAAGAGGAAATGACATATGTGACAACTCAAAGTTGTCGCGAAAAGTCTAAAGTTCTCGCTTAACTAAAACTACGAGGAATTTGAGTTGTCGCTACCGGTTGTCACTTAATGTCTTTTACTGATTCCCAAAAGTGACGAAATTTTTTGGTTGTCGCATATTCAATTTGCGACACAACTGATGCCTCACCTATCACATGTTGCGAGGTACGTAATTGTGTTACAAAAGACTATATGCGAGACTTTATTTCTTGTCGCAATTACTGATACGTGAGGATTCGTTTATGATGCATATCATAATTTACAAGGCACGAAATTGTATTACAAAAACCTATATGTGAGACACTATTTTTGTCGCAATTACTAAATGTGAGGGTTCGTTTACGTTGCATATTATAATTTACAAGGCTTGTACATTTATATAAAATACTATATGTGAGGTTTCATATTGTCAGAAATAATATTTGTGAGGCTTTGGTTTCATATCGAATTTCATTATTTTATTCATGATTGTAAAATATTGTCAATATTAAAAATAAAAGAAGTGAAAATGAAAACGTACTAAAGAGATAATTTATTCAAATCTCAAAGTAATTCATTGTTCTATGACCACAAATATATTGACCAAGAAAAAGATAAAACTTGAAAGGAAAAACTTATTCAAGACTTAAGGTAAACCGGCCACAAGTACCTAAATCATTTTATTCTAACTAGTGAATCATAACTCTTCTTCTGCATTAGTATCCCCATATATCTTCAAGATTCTCTGCATTGTTGCGGATGTAGTCGTCTTCACTTCTCTGAACATAATCGTCCACATCATCCTCATTACTACCGGGTATTAAGTCACTATAAATGTCATCAGTCTCGCTATATTGCTTCAGAAACTTCTTCACGTACCATAAATGGTTCTATTGCTTAAGAGCTACACTTGTTGCAAGGGAAGGTAGCTTTGCTGCTACAGTAGTAGACTTGTTGACCTTCCCTCGGCTGGCTTGTAGAACTTGAGATGCCATCTGCATTACGAAACAGAAAAAGAATCGGGGACAAGATCAAAATTACAAAATGCCAAAGTAATCAATCTCCAACTTACAAAATTAATATATCTCAAACTCCACCAATACAATCTAACGTAAAATGAGACACTTTAAATTTCAATAATGACTCCTACATGATCTTAATTTAACAAATCACTCACAAAACTAATAAGAATCTGCACTGGTTTGTATAATAGTTATGTCTATGTGAATTGATAAAAGCCAAGTGTGTTGGAGCACCAGCCTCAATGTGATGCTGGCACAGGTTGATGATAGCTATTATATATTACCACAATACCACAAATGTGGCACACACTGAGGTATGGTCAAATTTCCATTTTGTTTTATCGTTTATAAAAACCAAAGAGTTGTAGTCTAGCGGTCAGGCCCTTGGTTTGCTCCCAAGAGGTCTGGGGTTCGACTCTCTCCCATGGTACCCACCTAGCAAAAATGCTAGAGTTTCCAACTCCCCAAATGTTGTGGGGTCAGGCGGGGGGCCTAGGGAATAGTCTGGTCAATGACTGGGACACCCTAGTTTCAAAAAAAAAAAAAAAAAAAAAAAAAAAAGTCTCATATCTGGACCAAAAAAAAAACAGAAGGACCATTAAGCAGCAATCACACTAAGACACAAAAATTATTAAGCAGCAATCACACTAAAACATGTATGAAACTTAAAGTAAACCAAATCTGATCTCTTTACACGTTTTCTATCATTACCCACTGAAAATCGTAACCCACAATAAAAACAGAAACACCACTTAATAATCAACCTAATATGCAATTCAAGAGAAAGCAAGAAAATGTGTACATACCTAACGAAGTTGGCACAGAGAGATGACTTAATAATAACCCGAATCTGCAATTCAACAGAAAAAAAAAACAAGAAAAATCAAACTCATTAATGATTTCTATGGATTGTTTACAGCGTACGTAATAGACCCCAAATTTGAATAAAATCCAGAGTTGAAAAGTTAAACCATAAGAAAAGAAAAACAAATCGAAAACCAGAACATATACCATAGAGACCTCACCGTTATGAATAGGAAGAAAGAGCGTCGCTGCACGAAGTAGAGAGAGCAATGGATTAAACTGTGATCAATAGAGCCTCCAGCATCTCTTTTTATATTGCGTTCATCTGTTTGGAGATTAAGAAGAGTCCTAATAGGTCTTCTTTCAAGAACCCGCCTCTTTTTCTTTTCATTGCGCGCCTATTTGAGAGAAGAACGGGAAGGAACTGAGTTTTTTTCTTCCAGAAGCTCTTTTTTGCGCGTCTCTCTGAGAGAAGAACGTGAAAAGAAGAGAGTAAGAGATAATGACTCTTCAGTAAAGAGATAATGAACTTACTTTTTTTAAAAAAGAGATAATTTACTTATCGCTAGAATGCCAGCCATTGATTAGATATATCCAACAGACCACAATTATATAGTAAATATATCTTATTTAAAGAATATAGAATAAAAAAAATATCCAAACAGAAAACGGTAACCCTAACCCCCTAAACCCTAAACCCTAAACCCTAAACCCTAAACCTTAAACCCTAAACCCTAAACCCTAAACTCTAAACTCTTAACATTCATATTGTCTTACCCCTAAACTATATGTAACGCTAAACCCTGTACATGCCCTCAAGTAATAGTGTGTTCATCTTCCAAATGGAATAGAATTTGGTTATTTGGACATCCTCACCTAGCCGAAACGGGGATTTGTTACTAGTGAGACCTCAATATTTCTTATATGGGTATAGTGTAATAGCAACTTTTACTATAAGATATCTCAACTCTTAAGTAGACAAGTTAAATGATTAATGCATGTATGTTGAACTCACACAACATGATTCTATTTAGGACCAACGACTGAATGCCTTAAGATCGATCATTGAGGCATGCACATTGTAATGTAATTTATCACATTACCCAAGTTATTAAGTTAAGGATCCCTAAAACATTGAAAGGTCCTCACATTACTATGATATTGGAATATATCAAAATAAATTGGAACTATCAAGTTTGAAAGTTGTTCGGATAATTTGGAATGTAAGTTGGTTTTATTCAACTGTGAAAACTCATCAAAGTATTCAAGTGGTAATAGGATATACTGGCAATGATATTGCGCTTAGTGTAGCCGGTGTATCATGTATGCATATATTGGCAATGATATTGCGCTTAGTGTATGCATTTGTATATCTCAAGTAGCCATTTTTGAGGTTCTTTTTGAATTTTGGTTTTTGTTTTTGTTGGTTAATTAACACGCATCACCGCAAAAAAAAAAAAAAAAAACTCAGTAAAATTGAGAGTTGAACCCATGACCACCTCTAGAAGACTATTTAGTAAAAAAGGGATCAAACCAATTGCACTATTTTTCATTCATGTAGTTGACAGTTTTTTATTATACTTATCCTTTCTTTGAGAAATACCAAAAAAAAAAACTTGATAGAACTGTGAGTTCCGAACCCAAAACCAC
This sequence comes from Rubus parviflorus, assembly GCA_029955375.1. Taxonomy (NCBI): domain Eukaryota; kingdom Viridiplantae; phylum Streptophyta; class Magnoliopsida; order Rosales; family Rosaceae; genus Rubus; species Rubus parviflorus. The sequence goes on along the minus strand of JARGGL010000015.1, from coordinate 757,548 downwards.
CTTTAGAAGACTATTTATCAAAAAGAGAAATACCAAAAAAAAAAACATTCTCTAGTTTGCATAATATAAGCACAATCTCAACTTCAAACCTGTCCAAAGCTGCACAAGCTACCGCGTGTTTTTTCCTCTCTCTTTTTTTGGTTCTTGGTGCGTTTTTTTTTAATTGCTACTCTAAGCTTTTCATGTGTGTATTTGTGGGTATTCATCGAATTATGATGTCAGATGTTGTTTTGCTACCCAAGTTTAATTCTTATGGTTCAATAAAATCTATTTCCATCTGAATGATTAAGATGCAAAAAAAAAAAAAAGTATTGTTGTTTGTCCTTTTCTGGAAAAGTTGTTACTTTCCTAATGGAAGAAGTATTCATCGAATTATGATGTCAGATGTTGTTTTGCTACCCAAGTTTAATTCTTATGGTTCAATAAAATCTATTTCCATCTGAATGATTAAGATGCCAAAAAAAAGTATTCAATCTGATGATTAAGATTCATAATCCCCCTCTAAGCTCTCAAAGTTTTTAATTTGAAAGCTGAAAGCTCTAGTTCCAAACATGCCATCTTTTTTATTTATTTTTTGCTGCTGTAGCTTTTATTTAAAAGATCTAAGCTCTAAATGTTAAAGGTTTATTCTTAATTTTGTATTCTCTTTATCTTTTTGTTGTTATCTCTTACCTACCTTGTATTCTCTTTAATTTTTATTTTTGTTCTTTTTTTGGGAAAGGTTTTGGCTTCGTCCCCCTTTTCCTCATCTTTATACTCTTTATTTTTTTTAACAAATTTAAATAGAGAGACAAGCGATGAGTTCTCGATTCAGACGACCTAGTTTCCTACAGAACGTGGGACGGTGCTTGACGCCCCAAATTAAGCGACAACTCATAGAAGTCGTCGCCAACTTCGTCTTATGCGAGAAAATTTCAGAAGTTGCATAAACAGTAAGCGACAACTCATAAAAGTCGTCGCCTACTTGATCTTATGCAAGAAAGTTCCAGTTGTCACATAAAGTTTAAGCGACAACTCAAAAAAGTTGTTGCCTAATCGGTCTTTTACGAGGAATTGAGTGTCGCATAATGTCAAAAAAGCGACAACTGTCAATTCCTCGCATATTCCTACTTTGTGCGACGAATTGGTCGTTGCTGATGAGATCATGTGCGACCACTGAAAATTCCTCGCATATACCTAGTTTTTGCGAGGAATTTTGAGTTGTCGGAATTAAATTCCTCGCTTTTGCTCTTTTCTCTTGTAGTGAATTTAATTGAAGTTTAGATTAATGATCGATCGATGATTAACTGTTTAGTTGATTAATTAATTAGGTGGTTGGGACTGTTTGCATTTGGAGAAGGGTGGCACAACAACCACCATGCTTTTGAATACTCGGCTCGACAGGGCCTCGAATGGTGGCAGTTTGACCTGACTTGGTACATCATAAGATTTCTTGAAGCTCTGGGGTTGGCAACAGATGTGAAACTACCATCCGAGGCTCATAAGAAGCGTAAAGCTTTAGAGATCAGAAGAACCATGGCTACTCATGAAATAATCAAGGAAGATTAATTAATTTGTTTGCTTAATTTGCTATCTATGTAATATGGACAACTAGCTGCCTATGTACTACCCTTTAATTTGCTAGTTCATTTTATGTACGTTCTGCTAATAATGGAAATCGATTCTAGCTACTCTTGTTGCTTCACTTTCAACTCTAGCCGGCTAACACGAATCTGAACAGAGTTCACTTTTATGATTTAAGATTTATTATTAAGTGTAATAAATAGAATATTTTTTTTTTTTTTTGAAAATCAGATAATAATATCATTAATCATGGCCAAAAAACGGCACCTTACATTATTCCCTAGACCCGAACCTAAGTCTCTGAAGGCCAGGAAACTAGAAATCAAAAGCACCGCTCATTAAGTCTTGTTCGCTCGTTTATTAAAATACGAGCCTACAAGGATGAAATACATCAAGCAAAACTACCCTAACTAGAGAGAAACCAACCGCCGAGCACGCATTTGTGGTACGATTAGAAACTCATAGACCAGCCTTCCCGACGATGTACGTCATCACTGTAGGCTAAACCCAACAGACTAAGTAATAAACGAGGGTGGCAAAACACCCTCCATTAGAATCCAAACCATCAGAAAGTCCCACATCAACTCAGACTCCCAATCAGACCCAAAAGCCTCATCCAAAGCCCAAGAAGATCAAGCCCACACCAATGGCCCATACATGAATAGCAGGAGCACCAACCGTACGAACCGGAAAAGTAGATCCGGCGGCCTTCGTCTCCAGCAATCCATGGTAGCTACCCCAAATCCCACAGCCCAACCAGCAAAAGTCCGTTGGTCACGGCCAGAGAAACTCTATCTCCACCCCGATTCGAAGCTTGTGAGCAAGAAAACTTGACCAAGAGCCGCTGCACCCTGCCAAATCCCCGCCACAACCACCGAAAGGAGAGAGAAACAACAAACACCCAACACCTAGGGTTTCGTCTAGGAGAGCGTAGATGGAGAGTGCAACCTGTAACCCAGTAAAGAAACACCGCCGCACCACCAAGACTAGACCAAAGTAAAAACAAGGAAGAGAACACGAACAAGAAACCCGGAAAGAGGAGCCACCCGGATCAACCCGTACACGTCCACCTTCGTCCCTTCTCACACCTGTGAGGGAGGAGAAGACTAGATTGGGTCGGAACCCACTGGATCGGGACGCCGAAGAATCGCCGCCGCCGCTAGGGTGCAGGTTTTGAGAGAAAACCCTAGCAGAGCCAAATGGTGAATCGGGTTTTAATAGAATATTATTTGTAAGACAAGGCCAGGATTAATCGGTTTTTCAAATTAAAATCTGTTCATATTTTTTCTTTTTTGGAGAAGAAAAACCCCTCGACGTTAATTTTTGGTTTGGTCGATCATGATTCTTGGAACACTTTCCGAAACTAGAAAGTTCTAATTTATTGATGTAGGGTTTTTAGGGGACTGGTTCTACAATGGAGGTCTTTAATTTGTGGAACTCCAATCTTTATTAGAATTCTTGAATAAAATAAATATTTGAAGTGCCCCTTTCTAGTTTAGATTAATATAAGTTAGGGTTATTATTATAGATAGTATCTGAACTTATTCTCTATTCTATACATAGTACCTAGACTTACATTTTGATCACAACTAGTACCTAAAATCTTCGATTTCGTCTAAAATGATACCTCCGTGCACTTTCCATCATAAAACCGTTAAAAAAAAAAAGCATATGCGTTGCACATGTTCCATTTTCAGGGGTAATTTTGTCAAATTACTCATTATTAAATATTTTAATATTTATTTTGTCAAAGTTTAGGTACTATTGGATAATTTACAAAGGTTAAAAAATTATTTTGATATTGGGCAAAAAAATATTTGATAAAATTGTTAATAAAACTTAAATTTTCTTATTAATTTGTCCAATAGAAAATAAGAACAATGATTTTATTTGCTATTTGGCCTATGAAGTTCCAAAAAAACATACCAATGTTTTTTGCTTGAGGGTGACTAATTTTGGTTTTTTATTCTTTTGTTTTTAATTTAAGCTTTAGTTTTGTTAACATTTTTAAATTATAAAAAAATTAGTTGATATGTTTTAATGTTTTTTTTTTCTTCTATTAGGTGGAATTTTTGGTCAAATCACCTATGAACATGTTTTTTTTTTCTTCATTAAGTGAGATTTTTAATGATTATGTGACGGAAAGTGTACAGAAAGTGTACGGAGGTACAATTTCAGATGAAATCGATAAGTTCAAGTACTGGTTGTGATAAAATGTAAGTCTAGGTACTATGCATAATAGAGAATAAGTTCATGTGCTATTTGTGATAAAAATCTTATAAGTTATTGGTTGGTTAAATCATTAAGAAATTAATGAAAAAGAAAAAAAAAACTCTTGACTACTGACTTAAAATGAGATGGTTGTTTAAGGATGTATGGAAACAACCACAAACAGAAAGTAAATAATAAGGTAAATAGCACATGAATAGATCGTTTCTTTATTAATGAATAGGTGCCTCTATATATAGAGAAACGCAAAGGGTACAATCTACATCCCAATAGGACTTCTATTCAATATGTAATCCATATGCTAAACTAACTAGATACTCCTAGGTTGACTAGGCACACATAAGGTAGGTTTCCTTCAACACTCCCCCTTGTGGCGTCAACACTAGGTGGTGCTCCTCGCGTTGTCTCATTAAAAACCTTGCCAAGTAACAAAAACCCAGTGGGATAAAAATAACCTTGGTCAAAGGGAAAAAGAGTACAACACACCCTTCACATTTGGAATATCATGGACGCCAGACTCCCCCTGATGTCTGCGTCTCCCCCTGATTTCCACAATCATGGGAAGTCAGATAAATTAAGCAAACCAATGCTTTTCACATGCTTCTCAAATGTGGATTTAGGCAGTGACTTAGTAAATAAGTCAGCCACATTATCCTCAGATCAGACTTGATCCACTTTGATCTTGAGGAACTTCTGCTGCTGCTGATTATAGAATACTTTAGGCGATATATGCTTGGTGTTGTCGCCTTTGATGAAACCTTGCTTCATTTGCTCAATGCAAGCAGCATTATCCTCATAAATGGATGTAGGTTCATCAGTGGTTGACCTCAAACCATATGTACTTCTTATATGTGTAGCTATGGACCTTAACCATATACACTCACGAACCGCTTCATGGAGAGCAATAATCTCAACATGGTTCGAAGAAGTAGCGACAAGAGTCTGCTTATAGACCTCCAAGATATCGCGGTGTTTCCCATGGTAAAGACATAACCAGTTTGGGAACGACCTTTATATGGGTCAGAGAGATACCCAGCATCAGCAAAACCCACCAAAACATCACAAGAATTGTGGGAATAGGGGACAGCAGGTCGGCGACCGGTCGACATATGCCCGGCGACCGGTCGTCCGTCGTCAGCAAACATGGATTCCTCACCCATTTTGGTATATTGCCTTGACTCTCTGTAGGGAAAGAACAAGCCCATATCAATCGTACCCTTCAAGTAACGAAAGATAGTCTTTTATGCCAGTCCAATGGCGTTGCGTGGGCGCATAGCTAAATCTAGCTAACAAGTTAACATCAAAGGAGATATCGGGTCTTGTACACTGTGCCAAGTACAATAATGCGCCTATTGCACTTAGGTACGGTACCTCAGCCTCTAAAACGTCTTCACTATCATCCCTTGGGTGAAACGGATCCTTCTTGGATCTAGGCTGTGACCAATCATGAGAGTGCTTAACAGGATGGACTTTATCCATATTAAATCGCCTGAGCATCCTTTCCCAAGATCTTTCATCTCAAACTCGGATTATGGCAAATCCGGAACTTGTTTTCACGCAGGGGCATAATTTATTGTTCACATACCCTCTTCCAATCAAGTAGTCACTTAGACGGGTATACCACATCCGTCCGGATTGTTTCAATCCATCTAGTGAACGTTGCAATCTTATTGCAAACGTGCTCTGTGGTCTAGAGCCACTTGATTTGGGTAAATGAAGCCCATCCGGGACCTTCATATAAAACTCTATATCTAGATCCCCATAGAGATATGTTATGACCACATTCATAGGCTGCATGTTCAGTTTTTCGGAAACTACCACTGACAAGGTAGCAGAACGTTATGACGTCCTTTAAGAGAGAATATGTCTCATCATAGTCGATTCCAGGGCGTTGTGAGAAGCCTTGCGCCACAAGGCGAGCTTTATATCTCGTTCTCTCACTACGCTTTCTAACAAAGACCTATTTGTATCCAACAGGTTTTATTCTAGAAGGTATGGGCACAACTGGCCCGAATACCGTTCTCTTTGTTAGTGAGTCCAACTCAACCTGGATCGCATATTTCCATTTAGGCCAATCAGCTTCTACGTTGGCATTCATCAACGGAGCGAGGTTCAATATCATCATTCTCAATGAACTCTTGTGCACAAGCATATGCAAACACATCATCAATAGTGATGGAGTTTCTATCCCACGTCACATGTACACTAGTGTAATAATCGAGATCTCTAGTTTCCCACGGATAGGTTCTAGCGACAGGGCGTCCCCCGAAGATGTCTTTTGGACATAACCATAATCCGGAACGTTTTCATGGACGAATTTTGAGTATCAATAATGAGAGGGTTATTAGGTGCCATCGCAGCCCGTTTCCTAGGGCGCGAATCCCTCGAACCTGGTGGCCTCCCACGATTCCTCAGCGGAGCCACGGCCTGAGCCACATCACCACCATTACTGGTAGTGGCGCCACCAGCTGTCCCTCCCATAGGGTTAGCTGCAATAGCGACTTTGAGTCCAAGTCCTTGTTCAGGCACTTGCATCCTTGCAGGCATGTTTGCAGCTGGTATATATGATCTAGTCACTAAGATCTGAGAAAGCGTCCGGAAGAGAGTCGGCGACTTTCTGAAGATCTATAATCTACGCACTCTCCGCAGTAGGGGGATCGTTATGAGACAGAGTGGGGACAGGCCACGACAATTCCAGTCGTTCCTGCTGAACGTTCACATTCTTATCTCCCATAACGACGGGAAGACTGTCTCACCGAAGTGACAAATAGATCGCCTGTCAAGGGTTCTACATAGCGGATTATGGTTAGAGACTCAAATCCAACATAAATACTCATTCATCTCTGAGGACCCATATTAATACGCTGTGGCGGCGTAATAGGCACATAAACAACACACCCAAATATGCGTAAGTACGATATGCTTGGCTCGTACCGAGTCACTAGCTGTAACGCAGACAAAGATTGGGTGGTGATGGGCCTCAGACGAATAAGCAAAGCTGCATGCAATACTGCGTGTCTCCAGGCAGAGAGAGAAAGATTGGTGCGAATTACCAATGTCCTCGTGACCATTTGTTCTGGAAATGGCAATCTCTGCAAGACCATTCTGGGTTTGCACATGTGAGACTAGATGCCCAACATCTAACCCATGCAGTAGTCATCGAAAGTCTTCGATGTAAACTCTTCAGCATTATCAAGCCTGATAGATAATGGGATTATCCGGGTAGTGAGCCGGCAGGCGAATCATTTGTGCTAGGAGTTTAGCATAAGCAGCATAACGAGTGGACAACATCGTGACATGTGACCAGCATGTCAATGCATCAACCAACACCATAAAATACATAAATGGCCCGCTTGTTGGTTGAATATGTCCACAGATATCCCCTTGGATTATTTGTAAGAATGGAAAAAGTACTTGTAGAATCCTTTGCATAGGACGGTCTCAGTCCTTATTTCCCTAAGGAACAAGCTTTGCATAATGAGCATTTGGCTTTGGGAGCTTCAGAAGCATATGAGACATCCTGATAAATTTTCGAATCAGGGTTTTTCTCAGAAGAAAATCGGACTTTTCCGGGCGACCGGTCGCCAAACCTTCTGGAAGTTGTCGACTGGTCGCCGACTATGTGTCGACCGGTCGCCGAGGCTCCTGCCCGGTTTTGGATAGCTTCTGGAAATCGTCGACCGGTCGCCGGGACGATGTCGACCGGTCGCCGGGACGGCAGAAGTACCAAATTCCTCTCCTTTGATCAATTTTTGATCCTTGCTTCGATGAGCTCTATAGAATGGATGTCCGTGTGAGGTTTTCAATACACGGATCATCATATCACAACCAGGATGTCTTAATCTGTCGTGCCAAAGCCAATATGTGTCTGAATCCAATATGTCATCCCGAATGACATTGTTTGATTCAATAGCTCGAATAGTAGTAACATATAACCCACTAGAGAGACACATAAGCTTCTCTAAGATGCGTTTTCTACCGCAGTCATTAGAGGTAATGCAAAGGGATTCTTTTCCATTCTCATCATGCATCTCTGCATGGAATTCATTGGTTCTTATATCTTTAGAGTTCATTGTTAAAATCGAGGTTCATAAAGGAAACAACTCAAAATTTTATTAAAGATAGAAGCCAAATGAATTACATCCAAAGTTCCAACTTGGTCATTACCAAAACTAAATCAACAATACAATGGAAAATAAAGGACTTAAGCGAAATCAAGAGTGTCATCACTCTTCCCAGCTTCAAAGTCTTCAACCCTCAATCTGACGTTCTCTTCGTCATCCTCTTGTTCAAAGTTGTGAGCTTCCATGGCTTCACGATACAGCTTGTATGCGTTAGCTACATTCTGAGAGGCTCTACAGATCTTGGCCCAATGGCCAGTCTTTCCACACCTGAAGCACAAAGATGTTTGATCGGAATCCTTTGATTGAGACGCGTTGTTCACGCGTGGTGCTCTTACCCTTAGTGGCACCGCATTAGCGCAGGTCCCTATCATAGGGCCGGCGGCTCTTCCTCTTGGGTGGCCTTCTCGGCCTCCTCCACGCCTATTTCGGCGGCTACCTTCTTGAGCAAAGTGATCATATGGACCAGGATGTCCAGAATTGTCCCTAGACTTAGGGTTTCGCTCGCGGCGGCCTCTCCTTGGGGCGCCATTATAATGGGTCTCCGAAACTTGCTTTGTTCCCACGGGCCTCGCATTATAATTCTTCACAAGTATCTTCTCGTGCTTTTCAGCAACAGAGAGAGCAGAGATAAGCTCATGAAATCTTGTGATCCGTTTATTCTGTACTTCAATGCGATAGTTTCTTGCAACTACCAAGTCAGAGACGGAAAAGGTAGAGAGGGTTTTCTCAATCAACATCGCATCAGTAATCTTCTTCTCACAGAATTCCATGAGGGATTTGATGCGGAGTGCTTCCGAGTTGTACTCTAGGACCGAGGTATAATCACAGAGACGCAATTGTTGCCATCTCACCTCTAGGTCAGGAAGCAGGGATTCACGAACATTGCCAAAACGCTCTTCGAGTGCAACCCATAGTCTTCTGGGATCCTCCTCATTGAGGTACTCGGATTGTAGAGATTCATCCATGTGACATATCATCATGATGATTGCTTTGGCATTCTTAGCCTCTAAAGCATCAGCGGTGGCTTGTGCAGTAGCAGCAGCAATGGCTGCAGCGGCGGCAGTTAGTGGTCCTTCCACAGGTGCTGCGGCATTATCTGCAGGTGCAGCTGCAGGGGGCTCATTGATTGCAGATATGCTACCTTGAGCTTTCAGGTGGTTGCGTACATCGCGAACCCACTTATGGTATCCAATGCCCGTGGAATCCAAAGGTGCGAAGTCCAACTTATTCAGGTTATTTGCCATCTGAAACAACAAGAGAATTGAGGTTAGTTTTCGGAGTTAAACTCCCACGAAAACAAATATGGTTTCTGAGCTATGCATTCAAGAAACGTTTTCCATGTATTGGATTTAGGTGAAACTTTGGTGTAGTATGGCCATAACCTTAAACCTTTTCGGTAGCTCTACTCAGATATGACCAGATACATAATAAGAGATGTCGGTGTGAGCAAGCTCCCTTAATACCACTTATCTCAAATTACATACCTAGACATCATACTAGGGATGGCAATGGGTAGGGTCGGGTACGGGTTTCCACTATCCATACCCGAACCCGTAGCGGGTACCCTACCCGAATCCAAACCCGAAACCCGTTTTTCCGGGTTCGGGTAAAACCCAAACCAAATCCTATCGGGTATCGGGTACCAACGGGTATCCAAACGTACCCGAATTTTCATATTTTCTTCTGCACGCCAGCATGGGAATTGAATAGATAGAGAATTTTTTTCTGCAGGCCAACATGGGAAGTTGGGAATTGAAGAGGAATCAGAATTGAATAGATATGGGAATTGAAGAAGTATGGGATAATGAGAATTTTTTTCTGGACTCCTGTATGGGATAAACCATTGGTAATTGAAGAGATAGAAAAAAAAATTCTGCACTCATGACGCATTGTCGCACGCTGATATATGTGTGTGTGTGTGTATATATATATATATATATATTATGTATAAAATATACAAATAAAAAATATTAATATAAAACGGGTCGGGTTTTGGTTAGGGTATGGATTCGGGTGTGCCATATCCATACCCTACCCGAACCCGCTACGGGTTTTTTTTAAAAAACCCGAATCCAAACCCATACCCATTTTTCGGGTTTAAACCCGACCCATTCGGTTCGGTTTTCAGCGGGTACCCGAACCCGCGGGTATTATTGCCATCCCTACATCATACCCAAGCAGGTGAGCCTAGTAGGGCCTAAGTCATGAACCATAGGTTGTTTCTTCTCTACGGATTCCTCATCCGGAGGTAAATCATTCAATGAACTCCTCGTTCAAAGTCTCTTCTCTCTACGGATTCCTCATCCGGAATATTAGCTCGAACCCCCACAGTTCGGCTATTGAGGTCATCACCAATAGCATGATGACATTAGAGATGCTCATGACTTACACATACCGCAAGCGATATGAAGCTCGATCACTCCCCTAATGCTTCTCATAGTTTGGCGAGTCTCATATAATATCTCACGTTATAAGAAAGGTGGGAGGTAGAAGAAGGGAGGTTGCAAGTCCCCAGAGAAAAAGAAGGTTGAATTAAATTCAGAAAGCAACAACGTTTATAAAAGCTTACTTGGATTCTTTTCTCGGATTCTCTTGAGTACCTCTTCTTCGAAATCGAATATCTGGAGATCCAACGGTCGGAACTGGATGAAATTTGAACCCGGAGTAGTCGATACACAGAGGGATCAATCGCCAAAATTTCTGCTTAATCCAACGGTTGAGACGGGAGAAAATCGCTTCCGAAGTCGGCTATTCTGTTCAGGCAGATTCTCAGATATTGATGTAGGAGTAGCCGGTGGTGGTTTGTGGCAGTGCAGCAGCAATGGCTGGCAGCAAGGGGATGGTGCATGGCGGTGCAAGGTGAACACGGCAAACCTAGGGTTAGGGTTCTAGGGCTTTTGATCTCAGGGTTAGAGGTTCGTGCTGATAACGTGTTTAAGGATGTATGGAAACAACCACAAGCAGAAAGTAAATAATAAGGTAAATAGCACAGGAATAGATCGTCTCTTTATTAATGAATAGGTGCTTCTATATATAAAGAAACATAAAGGGTACAATTCACATCCCAATAGGACTTCTATTCAATATGTAATCCATATGCTAAACTAACTAGATACTCCTAGGTTGACTAGGCACACATAAGGTAGGTTTCCTTCAACAATGGTTTAATTACTCTCATATATTTTAATAATCACAACCACTTTCCCTCATCATATGCAATCGTTCCTTGCATACACTAACTAAGTTCATAACATTCACAATATCTTGATCTTTTTTTTATAATGTTTTTAAGGGCGTGTCTATGTACGCCGTAAATGACCATTTTTCTTGTATTATCTTATTCTCCGTTCTCGATTAAAACAAATCTCAATGTTGATAGGCCCATGGTCAGAGTTTACCAAATCTACGAGTTTTTAGAGTGACAATATGAAACTATGCGTTTATGGGTTATGATGAATGAGAAGTGGCCATGAAGGGTTTGAGTTGTGCAAGGAAAAGTATTTCATAGTCAAACCTGGAAATGGGCTTTTCAAATATGTTATGTTACCTTGAAGGAAAATACTTCGACATAAAGGAGAAGCCAACGGGGAAGTAAGCTGAACGAGATCAATCTAATATTGTGATATTTTTCTTTTTCTTTTTTGTTTTGATCAAATGGTCACATATATGCATGAGGCGAAATCCGCACCCAACAAAGTGCAATCGACCGATTCAAATTCAATAAATATTGGTTATTTGATTATATATGAACTCAAGAGCGCAAAACTTGAGATAGTTCAGATCGTTTAGTACCCTCACTAGCATAAGCCTCCTTGCATATTGATTTTTTACCTGTACATTTTGCTTCAAAGGATACAGATAACTGTATCCAAAACTCATTAAATACGGTGCAACCACGAAATGAAAAAAAAGTGTTCTCTATAACAAGCTCCACTAACCAAAATCCATGCTTTTAATTTTAACTGTATCCAAAACTCATTAGATACGATGTAGTCACGAAATGAAGAAAGGTGTTCTCTATAACATGCCCCACTAACCAAAAGCTATGCTTTTAACTTCAGTGTCTCCATTCAAGGTACGTGGTTGGTGTAGTGGTGTGATTTGTATGTGATTTGCATACAAATTAGGCCTCTAATCACTTTAGTAATGCTAATCCAAGGACCATATAGTGTCTCTAATCCTTGTTTTGCACTATTGTGGGTTTATGAGCATCGGTTTGATATCGGGAGCAAATGAGCTCGTTTTGGAGCTTTTAGTGGATTTCCGGCCAAAGGACGAAAAGTCAACCCGAGGACCGTCGATCAACTCGTGGTCAACCCCGACTTGAGTGTGTCAACGAGTCAACATCAAGTCCCGAGTGTGAGTCGCAAGAGAATTCCGGAAGATTGCCAAAGAAGTAAAGAAGTCATGCAAAGTCAAGACGGTCAACTCCGAAGGTCAAAGTCAAGGTCAAGACGAAGTCAACCTTATGACTCACCCACACAAGTTTCCAAATCAGCAAGGACCACACTAGATATCATGAGGTCATCCTTAGATTATTCCTTCCCTTTTATTACCATAGGCATTTACCCCTTTGCCCTTCATTTATTCCTTCTAGCCATTAGATCAAACCCTACCCAATCCTAACCCTCTATTCTCTCCCTCATTTGCCTATATATAGCCTACTATTTTCCTCATTAGGTCATCCATCATTCAGCCCCAAATTCCTCTACTTTTTCCTTTCCCTTTCCTCCCTTCACCTTAGCCTCTGCTCATCCGTCGACCGGTCGAGCGTCGCCGGGTTCTTCACTTCCTTCATCATTTGGGCTGCTGGGGATCCTCACCAACCATCAAGGAACATCATCAAGATCCAAAGAGGAGAAGGAGACACCATTTATTGAGATTTTCTCAACCCTTCTCTCTCTTGTATTTATGTTTAAAGCTTACACTTGTTATATTATGATGTATGCTTTGATGGATAGTGAGTAGTTACTTTGTTGGGGACTAGGGTTGTGTGCCCTAGTCCATTGTGATGTAATGATGAATTGACTATGTATGAGTGTTTTGTGATGAATGAGTATGTCTATTATCCATTTTAATTTGTGTTGAGTACATGTTTAGGGAATTTAGTCACTTCTTTGAGCATGTGTGCAATCTACTTTGATTGAGATTGTTAGGGTGACTTCTAACTCTCTCTAAGCATTTGATATATAATAGATGTGATGATGTCTCCTTGTTTGAGTTTCTAAGTCTTTGTGTTCATAGCCTCTCAAACCAATTTAAGGGAGTTCTAGTAACCCATAATATGGCACTAAGAATACATAAGGGAAGATGGTCTTAGACCCATAATATGGCTAAGATACGAATTTTGATTCATTCTTTGCATAGACATGAATACTAAATTGGTTCATTAAGCATCATATATGGACTTAGGCTAACCCGAAACCCCAATCGATTTCCAAATCCTGCATACACTCGTGTTTATTCCTTTTGCACTTATTTACTTGCTTGTTTGTTACTTGTTGCATTCACTTCTTCCCAAAACCCAAACCATAACTATAACGACCCTAACCAAGATTTACTTTTGTGCTAGTCGATTTCAAGGCGAATCGTCGGAAGTTCGGTTCCGAGTTTTAAATAGTACTTTTAGGGGTCCTCAAGGTAACTTTTTGTTTGGTAAGGAATTTGATTTAAGTTTCTTCATGGAAGTTGTAGAGCGCATTAAACTGAGTTCGTAGACACGAAGTACGCTTTAAACGGAGTTCATATGAAGAAGTTATGGTTCACGGAAAATGAGTTACTATTTGGGGAAAATTTTATTTAAGGAAACCCCCATTTTGGAAGTTTCTATTTTTGGGGAAACCCTTTCTCTCTCCTCTCCCCCGCAGTCTCTCTCTCTCCCCGATACCATTCTCGTCGGCCTCACTTTATTGACGAATTTCTCACCGATCCGGCCACACCCCGGCCTAAAACTGGTCCCAAAACGTTCACCAACCTACCACCTTCAATCCTATACCCTTCATCTAGATCGATTTGAGCCGTAGGAAGAGAAAATTTAACCCGAAAACCACCCAAAAACCCGTCAAACTGCCATTGTTGCCGGCGCTATTTCCGGCCGTTTCGGCCTCGACCACTCATTGGGTTTTGTAGCCCTCACCTCCATGAGTCCAGCGCCACCGGTCTCGTGGCCTAACTTCGCCGGACGGCGGCGTATCGACGATTGGAAGATTTTGTGTTTTCCGGAGTTTTCCGGCAAGATCCGGCCGATCTAAGCCAAACCGGACTTCGTGAAAGGTATAAAAATTGTTCCCCTTGATGTACTCTACTAGATCAACGGTGTGGATTTTGGTGGTTTTGAGTTTGGGTTGGCGGCGGGTGGGGCCCACGCGCAGCCGCTTGTGGCAGCGCGTGGCGGCGCGTACGGCCTCCAATGGTGATCTGTTTTGGTCCGTTAGCTTGTATTTCTTTTTACGGACATGTTGGTATATGGTTTGTAGGAAGTTGCCGAAGTTTGAGTTTTAATTCGATTGTTGTCGGGTTAATTTACGTACGAGGTACAATTTACATTAATTTGTGACCGTTGGATGGCCGCAAGATTTGAATAGGATGTTAAGATATTAATTTGGAGGATATTGTGCGGTTGGATCGTTGAAATTATGCAATTTGGTTAATTAAATTTATTTACGGTTTGTGGGTTCGAGTAATTAAATTACGTTCATTCAATTTATCGAACCGCGACAATCCAACCGTTGGAAATGTCGCCGAGTGTTTTGGACATTTAAGTGTAACGAAGAATAGAAGAGTAAATATTGGGAAGTCCCGGGTTTCGAATTTATAGTTGTTTTTAGGGAAACGCGAATTCCCGATGGAAACCGTAAACGGATTAATTCGTTAATTTTTTAAGAAATCGCTCGGTCGTGAAATTAATCATTTAGCGTAATTCGTTTTGTTCAGGAGGACGAGTTGAGCCATCGACCGAGGAGAATTTTGTGCTACGCTTGAGGGTTAGCCGAAAAATCTGTGAGTGGACTGTTGTTTTAAATTAAATGTGCATGCGAATGTGACATTCAAAAATACAATTTCCTTGTATTAATTTTCTTGCTTATCATATTCGAGTTATGAATTATAAGTCTCGAGCATGGATTTGATTATCATATTTCGATTCCCAATTTTATCGGATTTCTTATTTATGTCAGCTTTACTATTTCCAAACATCGGCTCGAGACTTGAATTACTGATCTTTTATGAGAATTCTACCTTGCGATGATTTTGATCCTTTCAGCGAGAAATTAATTTCATGCTTTGTTATGAACTATTTGAGATCCATGATTTATACCTATATATCTCGAGCATGAGTTTATTTCTCCTTCATATGATATTTGAAGTTACGGAATTTATTTCTGCGGATTCACCTTCTTTCCCGGAGTTCCATCAGGGCTCGAGATAAATGTGCTAGCATTTGAGACTTTCTACTCTAGAGGATATTTTTGGGGAAATGTGTTATTTGAGGCTTAATAGTTTTAATTGGATATTCGAGGAATTGATTTTCCCCTTCCGAGCCATTTTTCCTTCATGAGGAGTTTCGTGTTAAGCCTCAGTGTTTGATGAGTTAATTTTTGGGGAGAGTTTTCGATGTTTTCTATGAGAGGTTACAGTGATTTTCCTATATTTGATTTATCACCATACTGTTACCCGTAGCTGCATGCATGCTTGTCTTCCACCTTCGTGGCGAGGGGTGCGTCCCCGGAGTACCTCCGTCTGTGTGACGAGGTGGGTCTTGTCTTTGTGATAAGCTCACCGATGCCCAGTGTCCTCTTTGCCTTGGTGGCGAGAGGATACGTACGGGAGAGTTTTGGTTAGTCTTGTATGGTGCGATTACCTCTCCTCCCCATCACTTCCCATCATTTCCCCATCATTTTTTTCCCCAATATTTTTATCGATTGGAAGTTCATGATTTCGAGCTCCTTGATTTAATTATTTCATGCACACTATTTAATAAGAAAATTTGGGAAAAACATAAATATGATTTTATAATATTATTTTCGTCCACTCACTCTAACATTTTCATTAAATGTTTTTCTCTGGGCCCTTCGATTTTAAATTGCCCAGGTTGCAGATTAGTCGAGGTCGGGCCACACCATGCAGTTGAGGCATTAGTTCACCATTGCTTCCCATTTCTGTAGAAGTCTCTTTCCTTAAACTTGTTTGTACAAATTCTTGTTGAGTCATTAGAATGCTCTGATTTACCAAACTATAATGTATACAGTTTTTCAGAAGTAGTGGATTGTTGGGTTAGAAACCCTTTGGTTACTATATTATTGTGGGAGTTTGTTTTTTTTTTTTGTGGTGAGCAAGCAGGCTCAGGAGTTCGGTTGGTTTTGTTGGATTTAGAAGTGTTGTTTTTCATCTGCAAATTTTTTTTTTGGGTAGTCCATTTTTAAGGGAGTTTATGCCAAAATTTTCGGTAGAAATTTCCTTAAGGTGGGCCCCACAGGGCCACCTCGGATTCCAAGGTGGAATTCTGGGGCGGGTCCTGTCAATAACACCTCTACACACACACACACACACACACACATTGTGGATATAATCTACATTCACTCCTTCCATTTCTCATCATTCCATTATTGCTAAAGTGTCTCGGTTTGCATACTTAGGGAGTTAGGGCTGTCAATCCCATTAGAACGACAACCCCCGGTCTCAATATTCACTTACCAAACTTTTGCTTCGTCAAAATGGCGCCATTGTCGGGGATTGAGGTTTAACCTTGATCCTTAGGTAGTTGTAGTCGGGTCTTTAGCATTCTTTTTGTTTGAATCACTTTATTTATATTGTGTTGATTGATCACTTGTGCTATTCACTCTTGAGTGAGACACATTAGGGGAGTGACGGGCCTTATATCTTAGTGATATATGTAAGACATGAGCACCCCTAATGCTATCACTCTCTAGTTGAGGTTTTCAATAAGTATGCACATTTCATTGCTTGTTTTGATAATCATCTAGCTTCATTTCATTCCATTTCTTGCTTCAAGTGGTTTCTAAGCTTTTCAATATTGAATTCTTGTGTTTGTTTGCGTACTTGTTGCTTTAAATTACTTGTTTAGTATCATTGGGGTTCCCTTGTTCTTCTAGGGACCTCGTTTGTTTAGGTATAAAAGGAGAAAAGCACAAAAACATAGTTTCAGGGCATTTGTCGAACGGTCGCCCCTATTTCTCGACCGTTCGACCAAATTCCCTGGACAACGTTCGACTGGTCAACGACAACTCTCGACCGGTCGACTGGGAGCAATTTTGCTTCTTTTGCTTTGTTTCTTCCACTCTTTGCTATCATTGCTTGTTTAACCTCTTACCCTTGTATTTCTTGCCTTAATTGTGATACTTAACCACTGTCTATTGTGTTGTGAAGGTGTAAGAACCTTGATTCAACCTCTCACACACTTATCCAACTTCAAAGCAGTAAGGTCTTGAGCGAGAACACAAGAGGAAGACCAAGAAGAAGGAGACGTGTTCCAAGGATTGTGTGTGAGAGCGCGCCTCCTACACTTGAGAGCCAAGAACCTTTGGAGGACCATATTCCACAGGCACCAATAGAGGAACCACACCAACATGATCATCATGATGAGGTGCCACATAATGATGTTGTAATACCACGAAATTTTATAATTAATTTCTAAGGATTTTATGAAATTAATTATTGGTGTACAAGAAATGTTTTTATTTGAGAGAGTTGTGTTTTCTTGGATTTTGGAGAGAAAGTATTCTTTTAAAAATTAATTTTTTTGGGTGCCTAAATCTCAGCCATTGGATTCCCCACTTTTAATCTGGGCCTTTGGTTGCTAATTAAGGGATTAACCTTAATCAGCCACACTCTCTTCCCCTTCCCCGTACTGTCACTATCTCTCTCTCTCACTCTATCTCTCTGTCTCTGAAAATTTTGAGACCCGCCGGAAACCCGACAACCCGACTCGGACCCATCTTCCATCTCCGGCCACCTCCAGCGCCAACCCCGGCCCAGACCGACGCAGAACGACGTCGCCATCCGACTCCAGCCACTCCCCGACGCCGGCGCAGCCCGTACGGCCTTGATCGGAACTCCCCGATCGCAGTTTTCTCAACCCGGTCGGATTTTGCAGCTCCGGCCACCCCCGACGACCAAACCGGTCGGGTTTTGCTCCTCTCCTCCCCAGAAACCCATTGGTGGTGGTGGTTTGTCACGGCGCGGCCTGAGCAAGGAGGATCGAAGCTTTGAAGTTTCTGGATCTAAAAACTTCCGACACCGATCCCGGCCAATCCACTCCGATTCAAACCTCGAGGTAGTTTTCAAAGTTACTCCTTATGTCATTGTGAACATTTTGGCATAGGTATTGCCGCCTAGTTTGGTGGTTTGACCGGCGGCTTAGGGTTTGGAGTGGTGGTTCTGTGGTGGCGTGTGGCGGTCCCTTTGGTCGTCATGTTACGCCTAGTGGCACTTACTTGTCGACATGAGTATGCCCATATAATTAGTTTCACAAAGTTCAATCGTTTGATTGATGTTGTTTTATGGAAAAATCGAATCGTACGATTTACGATTCGAGACGATCTAACCGTTGGTTGATCACCGATTTCGATTATGTTGTTAGGTTGTTAGTTCTCGACGTTTGGGTGAGTACGGATCGTCGATAGATTTCGATGAGTGAATAGTTGACGTGGGATCCACGTTGACCGACAGTTGACTTTTGGTCAAATTGTCACAATTGTAAGTTCCGATGTCCTAAGAGATGTTTGAGGAACAATTGGGATGCATGTTTTGAATGTATAATATGCTAAACGGAATCTACATATTATAGGTTCACACAAAGGAGTGTAGCACTTGTGCTTTGGTTGGTTCCCAGTGTTATTGAAGACGCAGCAGGATAAGAGGTGAGTGAATCTCACTACGTTATAAACGTGGTTTACTGAATTTAGGTTTTGAGAAAGTAATATATATTCAAATCCTTTAAAACTATAGTTGGTATTAGTGGCATTCCTTAGAGGACGACTACGTATATATATATTTACGTGGAAATATATTTTTGGTGGAAGATAATATTTTAAGATCGATGATATTAAGTTTTGGTGTGTTGTAAATCATATATTGTGAACTAGCACAATTATATTGTTATTGATTTCGGTGGTTTGTGTGGTCGCTACAATTTTGTAAAGAATTACATTTAAAATTGTTTTGGTTGGGAAATGAGTCCTGGAGTTGGCATTTCCCGGAAGTGAGTCATGGAGTTGGCACTTCCATTGACATTGGGCAAAAATAAACCCAATCAGTTAGAGCTCTAGTCTGTTGCCATGTATTCAAAAAGAAAATGAATACCTTGATATTTAAGGAGAAGAAAAATAGTATTATCTGTTTTTAGATTGTCTAATAAATGACATTGAATTTTGGGGTGTGTTTGGGAGAAATAGTTTGGTGTTATACAATTCTTGAAAATAAAGAATTGAACTTTGAGTTTGTTTACATATATGAGTTTTTGAGATTTTGAACTATATATGTGATTTGTATTGAGTTAATATTATGTGAGATCTTGTCAAATAGACACGTGCATCACATTTTTTTTGTATCATTAAGCTGAGTAGATGTCACTTGCACCAGCTTCAAAAGCTGACCAGGTTTATTTATTTAACCTGGTACACTATTCAATGGTGTAGAGGTTAACCCTGCAGATCCGGGTGACCAGGAGTAGACAAGGTGATTTTCGGAGATCTGGTTGGTGGTATTAATCACCAATTTTAAGTATTCTGTTTAAGCTTCCGCAGTGTGTAATAAGCTCTGATTGAACATTTACTTAATAAATTGAGATTGTCATTTTATTATGTAAAATTAAAGTGTGTAATAATCGACTCTAAAGAACGAGTCAGTAATTACATTGTTGGGTTTGGAGTGTGAGTGTTGTGCTTGAATTAAAAGAAAAAAAAAATTCTGGTGCAATTTCGTGTTCGTGTTTATTCCATGCTTCGCGTCCCGAATCGTTTGTGTAATTAAAAGGTGTTAAATTGCCTTATTAGTTGTTTGAAAATTCGGGGCGTGACAGATGCACCTCCCGTGAGGCGCATGAGGGAGTACACTCTCCCTCATGTGGTGGATCACCCATCATGCATCGTTCTTCCACCGTGCAATACTCATTACGAAATTAAGTCTCCACATTGAGCATTATGCCTACGTTTCACACCTTGAAGGATGAAAGCCCTTATGAGCATCTTATAGAATTCGAACAAGCGTGTACTACCGTGCAACTACATGGGCTGCCGGAGGATGGACTAAAGCTTCGTTTGTTTCCATTCACTTTGAAGGATGGAGCAAGGAAATGGCTACTCAAGCTTCAGCCAAGGTCTATACACTCATGGTTCGAGTTGCAAGAGGCTTTCCTTGCCAAGTTCTTCCCTCCAAGCAAGGCAGCGAAGGTGCGGGATTCAATCGTCAACTTCAAGCACCAATCGGGTGATGCTTTCTACGAAACATGGGAGAGATTCAAGGATTTAGTGATGAGTTGCCCGCACCATGGATTGGAGCAATGGTTTCTTGTTGATGTGTTCTACTGAGGCTTATCTTTCGGTCAAAGGCAAATGGTTGACACATTTAGAGGAAGTACAATAGCAAGCTTGTCTCCCGATGAAGCTTGGGATACTTTTGAGGACCTAGTCGCCAACTCCGAGCTATGGGATGACTTTTGACCTCAGAAGCATCCTCCCACACAACCGGACACTCAAGAACCAAAGGCCTACACGGTTTTAAGTGACCCAACGGGTGATGATTTGGTGAAAGTTCAATTTGAGAGGTTGAAAGCGGCTTTTAACAAGAAGATGGACATGCTCATACAAGCACAATCGAAGGCCACCTTTTCTCAAGTCAATAGTGTTACTTCTTCACCACCTTGCTTTTATTGTGGTTCTCTTGGTCATGAAACGGAGGAGTGTTCTTATCTTGTCGACAAGGAGAAAGAAGAAAGGCAACATGTGAACCAAGTGAGCTCATACCCATAAGGTTTTTATCAAGTGCCTCTGAAGCAATACAATGCCTATGCACCCCGGAATCATGGAGGAGGTCAATCTAGTTATCAAGGAAGAACTCAAGGGTACTAATCGAAGCCTTATGGGAGCAATACTTAAGGATACCAAGAGAAGCCTCAAGGGAGTGGGACATATGGAGGATACAAGTGCACAACTTATGGAGCACCTCCCGGGTTTTCTAACCAAGGAGGAAGAACTTACAATCAAGGTGTCTCTTCATCCTACGCTTCCCCAAGTACCTCTCAAGCTCAAGATTCAACGAATCCAAGTATGAAAGACATGATTGCCACTCTTGTCCAAAGCCAAGTGAAGACCGATCAAGTGATTTCGGCACTACAACAAGGGCAACAAGTTCTTCAACAAGGGCAGCAAACCTTGCAACAAGGGTACCATAGCTTGCAACAAGGTATGGCCAAGATGGAGTTGCAAATGGGCCAATTGATGAAAGACCAAAAGGTGTCTTGCCTTCTAAAGTGGAGCCGAACCTAAAGTTTAAATTAAAGGAGGAGTGCAATACTATCTCCACTTCCTATTCCGGTATCTCTTATGCTACTTACACTCCTACTCCCCCAATTTCTAATTACTATATCCCCTCTCCCTCAATACCCATTCATGAGGCCTTTGATCGATCATATGCATTACATGGAGGATGGGGCCAAGGAGGAAGAAAATGTACTCATTGGAAATTATGGATTAAAAGAGGAGGTGTGGTGTGCTAACAATATGGAGGAAGGAGTGGTGCTTGACAAAGGATTTGGTTACTTGTCTTTTGAGAATGATGTTACCTCTTATGGTGGAGTGAAGACACGAGATGGAGCATAATGTGAGGAGACTCCTAGGCATGAGAGTGACATGGTTTCTAACTTTGGTGGTGAGGCTATGATAGCTATGGATCCACCAAGAACCATGGTCACCTCTAAGGAGCTCCTTGAAGATGATTTGCCCGTTGATCAAGTGATGAAAGTCACCCACAATGAGAGGAAGAACAAGAAGATGGCATTGATAAATGAGCTACGAGAAGTGTTCAACAAGGTGGAGATTAACATCCCATTACTAGAGCTCATTTTCCAAGTGCCGGTCTATGCAAAGTTTCTCAAGGACTTGTGTACCAGGAAGAAGCGGCTTGAGGAGCATGCGGTTTATAAGATTGAAGGGCATGTGAGCTCAATGATTCAACACAACATGCCACCAAAGAGGAAGTATCCCGGGAGCTTTACTATCGGATGCCAAATTGGTGACACTCACCTTGATGGAGCACTCATGGACTTAGGGGCGAGTGTCAATGTAATGCCTCTATCTCTCTACAAGAGGTTGAGCATTAGTGCCTTGCAACCTACTCCCATTGCACTTACCTTTGCGGATGGAAGCAAGAGAAGACCGGCGGGTGTTGTGGAAGATGTGCTAGTAAGGGTTGATAAGTTTATTCTTCCTGCCGACTTTGTTGTGCTTGACATGGGTGAAGACCCCAATGGAGACAATGAATTCCCCCTTATCTTTGGACGCCCTTTCATGGCTACG
Organism: Rubus parviflorus; assembly: GCA_029955375.1. Lineage (NCBI taxonomy): Eukaryota > Viridiplantae > Streptophyta > Magnoliopsida > Rosales > Rosaceae > Rubus > Rubus parviflorus. Next base: position 735,101 of record JARGGL010000015.1, on the reverse strand, counting down.
GCGGGTGTGAAGATTAATGTTTTAAAGGGCACCATTAGTTTTAAGGTTTTGGGTGAGAAAGTGAAGTTCGAAATGTTCAAGCCCATCCATCCACCAGAGGTAGTTGAGGAGGTGTTTGCTATAAACTTGGTAAAGGGAAATAGCGCTAAAAGCGAGAGGATTTTTGGTCCTTTGAACCCACCAAAGCCTACACCTCGTGCTCAAGATCACTACTCACCAATTTGGGGGTATGACCATCTTCCTTCCATTGAGCATACGAAGCCACCACCTTGGTCTCATGAAGGCACACTTGGGAAGGATCCGTTTCTTGAAGGTGTTACAAAGAAGACACCTTCCATGAGTGCAACGCAAAAGGCGACAATCAAGGCCATGCGAGAGATGGTTGGTGAGGTTAGAAGGAAGAAGTATTCTTGGACACCATCTCCAACATCGATTTTCAGTGGCCTTAAAAGCTGCTTTGTGGGAAGCCATGGAGATGGTGAGACGAGCAACACAACAAGTGGAATGAAGCTTTTCTTTGAGCCACCATGATTTGATACGAAGGAACCAAGACCGGCTTGTAGGTCTCTAAACCGAAGCGCTTGTGGGGAGGCAACCCCATTTGGAGAAAAGTTATTGTTTTCAGCATTATTTAGTAATGAATAAAAGATTCTAGGGAGGTTGGGAGGTGTTATGATAGGAATCTTGGAGGAAGAAACCCAAGAAGTGTTGGTTTGCATTTGTCCAAAAGAGGCCTGGGCGGAACAGTAACTTTGGAGGAAGTTTTCTCTACATCTGACCGTTGAAATATACTGAAACCAGTTGGAAGAGCTTCTTCTCTGAGTCCTCTATGCCCAGTTTGAATTTTTCTCTGAAACGACCGTTGAATCTACTGGAATATGTGTTTAAAGGAGGAGTGCTCACTGCAATTTGACTTTCTGAAGGGTCACTTTAACCTTCTTCATTGCATGCCCGAGTGGTGATTTCTGATTTTTCAGTAGCCAAACTAAAGCTCTTTGAGTCTACTTTCCAATGCCACTAGAATCACTCAACTTGGATGCCTATTCTTAGAGCTATGCTCAAATCCTTGGTAGAAGGTCGCTGTTGTGTTACTGATTTCCCCTGTTTTTCGTGTGATCCCGATGTAATCACACTCTCTAGTTCATTTGGCACCCGAGGAGCAAACGTATGGAAGTCAGGGCCATATGCCCTAAGGTTGGTGTCTATTTGTGGTTTGTCGGCTAGTTAAGGGAGTTGTCTACAAAGGGGGTTTTTCTTACTCTATCATCCGTATGCTATATTTTGTTCGTGTGCATTCGCCCGACTTTGCTTCTTCACTTTCACCAATTTGCTTTGTACTTTTAAATACCTCACAACATTGAGGACAATGTTGGTTTTAAGTATGGGGGTGAGGTTGTGTCAAACTAAAATATTTTCACATTTTCGAAGCACCAAAATTTTTCAATTTTTCAAAGTTTTCATCGAACGGTCGACCCTTGAGTCGACCGGTCGACACTCGACCAGGGAGTATGTCGACCGGTCGACAGGTACATAAGTTTTAAAATTTTGTGATTTTGGAACTTTGACGGTTTTGTGTGTGTTTTGTTTGTCCTTTTCAACCCCAGTGATGATTGTGAGCCCGCTAAGTTGTGAATTAGGATGATAAAGAGCATGTGCTTAGAATTCATTGAGTTGCCTTGTGATTAATGTGTGTAATTGATGATTGCTTGACATTATATGCACATGTGACACGTTGGTTAGTCACTTGCAATTAGAGAATCATATCTAGACGATGTATTGACATGCATATACCCCTATATGGTGAGATTTTGAGCCTCATTGATATGTATGCATCATTCATACATCCTTGTTCTTCATGTGTGTGCATTCCACTAGTCACGAGACCTAGAACTTGCTCAAAGACCTCTTGAGACTACGTTTTAATTTGCGATGGATCGGAAATGATTAAGGCACTAGTTAAGCACCATGGCCAAACTAATCTCTAATCCCTTAAACACTAATCCATTAGGACTAACCCACTTCAAGCCTCATTCATCATTAGCTTTTCATTTGTTTAACCCACAAAAGACTAACCCATGTTACAAGCTTAAACACTAACCGTCCCTTGTTCCAAGTATTAGCGAGACAACGATTGTGACTTCTCATGTTCTTTGTGTTCTTGGGATTGTGAAAAGCAAGGGTGGGGGTAGATTAGTTAGAGTTGTACAAAGAAAATGTTGGAAGGAAAAACAAAATACAAAAGAAGAAAAGAAGGTGAGAAAATAAAAAAGAAGTTGAGAAAATAAAAAAGAAGGTACAAAAGAAAATAATAAAGTTCAAAAAGAAAGTTCCCAAAGAAAAGAAAATACAAAATGGGAAAAGAAAGTCGTGAGAAAAAGAAAGAGAAAAGTAGAAATAGAAAGTGAGAAAATGACAGGACCCGCCCCAGATTCCACCCTGGAATCCGAGGTGGCCCTGTGGGGCCCACTTTAGAAGAAATCATACCGAAAATCCAGCATGGTCTCCCCTAAAAGCGGACTACCCAAAACCTGTGAAAAACATTTAACACTACAATATTTCCAACTCATAAACAGTACCCGAGCCTACGTGCTCGCCGGTGATAAATCAAACATTCAAGAATAAACAACTCCAATTCAAAAATCCTTTCAAAATCAATTTACATTTTTAAATCTCGAAAAATATCAGAGCATACTATAATCTACGAACAAGGGAAGGGTGGTGTTGACTATGCCTCAACCCCGACACGCGACCTCAGCTGACTCGTCTGCAAACTGGGCAACGGAAAACAGAAAAGCCCAAGGGAAAAGCATTTTAACAAAACGTTAGAGTGAGTGGACAGAAATAATTAATCTATTTAAACAAATAATAAAGTTTTTCCCAATTTAAAACATAAATAATCCATTCCAAACAACGTACAAATAAAAAGGGAATGATAAAAATTACAAGTCCTGCTCACTCGATCGATAATCTTGCACATTCGATAATCTCGCACGTTCGATAACGATGCACCGAGGTTCCTGTCCACTTGGCCGCAGAATGACGAATCCACAAACAGAGGTGGCTAAAGACCATTCCAACTTACCAATATACCTGTATGGCCGTTCCCACTACAGGCGGAACTCACGATACACCTGCATGGCCGTTCCCCCTACAGGCGGAACTGACGATACACCTGCATGGCCGTTCCCACTACAGGCGGAACTCCCGATACACCTGCATGGCCGTTCCCACTACAGGCGAAACTCACTGTTACACATGTAGGGCCGTTCCCACTACAGGTGAAACTTACACACAACCAATCACGATAATCCAATACGCCGAGACATACCCGAACAATCCTTTTTCTTTCTCGAATATTGCGAACCACGATTCGTACTCGTAAATCTCACGTTTCTCATCACGGCCTCGTAACCAAACTCAAGCAACCAATGCAATTCAACATACATTTAATCATAAAAGTACTACTTGAAAAACATAAAATTTCATACATGGTTAATTTAAAAACAAAGGTCCACTCACAGATTGCCGACTAAGTCCAACGCGTGTCAAGATCCTCCTCGTCATCCTCCTGAAACAAACCAACGGTAAAACCTTAACTTCCACACCATGAAAGTTACCCCTTGAAAGTTCTATTTAACCAAAAACACTCGGCGACTAATCCAACGGTCGGATTGTCGCGGTTCGATAAATCAAACGAGCGTAACTAAATTATCGATCCCACAGTCCGTAGATATTCTTTAATTAACCATTTGACCTCATTCCAAAAATCCAACCGCACAATATCTTCAAAATAATTATCTTAACTTCATACTCAAAATTGGTGACCATCCAACGGATACACAATAATCCACATCGTAAATCGTTTGATAACGAACCTAAACTTAATCGGATTAAATCCTAAACTTCGACAACTTCCAACACATCATATACTAACATGATCGTAATAAAGAGGACATACTAATGGGCTAAAATGGATCTCCAAAAGACATAGGACGCGCGGCCACGCGCCGCCCAAAGTGGCTGCGTGTGGACCCCACGCACCGCCGATTTCGACCATATTCGATGGTCACCAAATTTTACCACAAGCATCATCACAACATGAGAATCAACTTTCATACCTCGGTCGAAGCTCGACTCGGCCTGAATTGGCCGGAATTTGGCCCGAAAATGCACGGTGGCCGGAAAATTTCAACTCTTCGATCCGCCGTTGTCCGGCAATGGATTGGGCTGAGACTGGTGGCGCGGGACTCGTGGAGATGAGGGCTACCAAGCCCAATGGGTGGTTGCAGCCGGAACAGCCAGATTCGTCGCCGGCAAGCACGGCAGTTTGACGCAGAAACTGGGCTTTTTCTCTCCTAGATTTCTCTTTCTACACTTCGATTCGAGGCTAGAAACTGGTATAGAATTGAAGATGAGGACGAGACGAAGAGAATGAGACCAATTTTGAAAGCTATGGTGGCCGGAGGAGGGAGAAAACGGCCGGAGAAGCCGGTGGTTACTGTAGCTGTCGAGGAATAGTCGGGTTAGGAGAGAGAAAGAGAAATCCGAAAATGGAAACTTTCCATTTCGGAAATTCCTTAAATAGAAACTTCCCGAAATAGTAACTCCACTTCGTTAGACTATAACTCTCTTATACGAACTCCGATTTAAGCGAACTTCGTGTCTACGAACTCGGTTTAACGCTCTCTACAACTTCCGTGAAGAAACTTAAATCAAATTCTTTGCCGAACAAAAAATCAACACGACGACCCCCCAAAAGTGCCTGGAATATTTGTTTATCCATCCCTTTGTTTCATGCTAACCCTAACCTTTGGCCCCATTACAACCAAATTGAAGAGCCCTTTTGATCTAATGAGTTGGGAGTTAATTAGTGGAGAGTTGGTCAATGAGCAAGCTTGTGGGGACGTTGCTTTTGGTAATGTTCTTGAGAGTAAACACTTAACTCTAAACACAAGAGCGGAAATATTTAGTGAATCATGTGAGTTTAGCGGTTAATCTTGTCATTGTATGCTAATTTGATTGCTCTTGATTGATTATTCCATGCCTAGTGTGACGACCCTGACCAAGACTTATCATTTTACTACAGTGTTTAACGGCGAGTCGTCGGAAGTTTCGGTTTCGAGCTTCAAATAGTACTTTTAGGGGGTAGTCGAGTTGACTTTTTGATCGACAAAGAATTTGATTTAAGTTTCTTCACGGAAGTTGTGGAGTGCGTTAAACCGAGTTCGTGGACACGAAGTACGTTTAAAACGGAGTTCGTATGAAAAGTTATAGTTCACGAAAGTCGGGTTACTATTTCGAGGATGTTTCTATTTAAGGAAATTTCCGGATTTGGGGTTTCCATTTCGGGAAACCCGTTTCTCTATCCTCAGCCAACCCCTCTCTCGACAGCTACAGTAACCGCGCCTCTTCTTCCAGCGTTTTCTCCCTCCTCCGGCCACCTCAGGCTACAAAATTGGTCTCTTTTTCTTCCTCTCCTCCTCCTCTCTCTAACCCAAGTTGTTTCATGGCGTGAAACGGCCGGTAGCCATCGGAATTTTTTCCTAAAGCCGCGACGGCAGTGCGTTGTTTCTCCGACTTGGATCGCCGTTTTCTGGCCAAATTGGCCGGTTAAACTTGATGGGTTTTGAAGCTCACTTGATGTTGAACATGTCTGTACAAGCTTTGAACCACGAATCTTCTTGGATCGGGAGAATTTTGGATTTGAAATCCTAGGGTTTTCGGAGCTTTCGGAGGAAATTCGTGGACTTTCACTTCGAATTGGACTTCATGGCAAGTATGAAAGTTGATCCTCATGTTGTGATGATGCTTGTGGTAAAATTTGGTGACCATCGGAGATGGTCGGAATAAGCGGCGCGTGGGGCCCCTTTGGGCGGCGCGTGGCGGCGCGTCCGGCTTCTTTTGGAGATGCATTTCAGCCCATTAGCACGTACTCTCTATTACGATCATGTTAGTATATGATTTGTTGGAAGTTGTTGAAGTTTAGGATTTTATCCAATTTAGTTTAGGTTCGTATTTTTTTTGAGTTACATGGTTGTGGCCGTCGGTTGGCTACCAAATTTGTTTGGCATGTTAAGATAAATATTTCGAGAGTATTTGACAGTTGGATTAAGGAAATTAGATTATTTGGTTAATTGAAGAATAATTGTGAATTAAGGGTTCGATAAATATTTTTGGTTCGTATGACTTTCGGACCGCGACAATCCGACCGTTGGATTAGTCACCGAGTGTTTTGGATAATTAGAAATATCGAGAGGTAATTATTGAGGTGTTGAAATTAAGCTTTTATCGTTGGTTTATTTCAGGAGGATGTCGAGGAGGTTCGTGACAGGCTTCGAATATAAGCAGGATTATCTGTGAGTGGACATTGTTTTAAAGTTAAATTTTATTTGAAATTCTATGTTTTCGAATAATGTGTTATGATTGGTTGAGAATGCTCTTGTGTTGCTTTCATGGAATGTTTGGATTGCCGTGTTAAATGTGGTTGATTATGTGTTGAATTATATTGATTGATTGAGTACGAGTTGTGGTGCCGTGTAGAGAAATGTGAGGTTTACGCATTTTAATCGTAGTTGCGATATTAGAGAGATGGATTACGAGGCCGTGATGAGAAACGTGAGATTTACGAATGCGAATCGTGGTTTGCGATTTTCGAGAAGTGAGAATGAGTATCGATTATGTCTCGCCGTATTAGATTATCGTGTTTGGTTGCATGCATGCATGTTTCACCTGTAGTGGGAACGGCTCTACAGGTATATTGGTGAGTAGGTATGACCCTCAATGTTTCACCTGTAATGGGAACGACCCTACAAATATATTGGTGAGTAGGTATGACCCTCAATGTTTCACCTGTAGTGGGAACGGCCCTACAGGCACCTGTAGTGGGAACGGCCTTACAGGTATATTGGTAAGTTGGTATGACCCTTAGCCACGTCTTTTGTGGATTCGTCATTTTGCGGCCAAGTGGGCAGGAACCTTGAGGTATCGTTATTGAACGTGTGAGCTTTTTGGGTGAGTGAGGTTATCGGACGAGTAAGCTTGTGGTTATCATCCCTTTTGTGTTTATTCATTATTTAAATGAATTATTTGTGTTTTTAATTGTGGAAAGCATAATTACTATTTTTATGAAAATGTATTATTTTTCGTCCCTCACTCTAACGTGTTTTTCTTAAAAATGCTTTTTCCCTGGGCTTTTCTGTTTTCCATCGCCCAGTTTGCAGACGAGCCAGCTGAAGTCGCGTGTCGAGATTGAGGCATAGTCAACATCACCCTTCTCTTGATCGTAGGTTATAGTATGCTCTGATATTTTCAAGATTTAAGAATGTAAAACGATTTTTGAAAAGATATTTTATTGGAGTTGATTATTCTTTGAATGATTGATTTACCACCGGCGAGCACGTAGGCTCGGGTGTTGGTTGTGAATTGGAAATATTGAAGTGTTAAATGTTTTTCACAGGTTTTGGGTAGTCCGCTTTTAGGGGAGACCATGCTGGATTTTCGGCATGATCTCTTCTAAAGTGGGCCCCACATGGTCACCTCGGATTCCAGGGTGGAATCTGGGGCGGGTCCTGTCAGCTAGCACACACTTCACCAAGCATGAATTAGATACACATAATAAACACTTGGCAAATCATGAGGTTTGAGTACATGCTTGATTTAATATTGATGTGTGGCTTAGTGGGCTCCCGTTGAGGATATGGGTGGAAAGACAAAATAAATGTGATGTGGATTTTTGATTTTCTATTTGCTTGAGGACAAGCAAAGCTTAAGTATGGGGGTGTGATTTGTATGTGATTTGCATACAAATTAGGTCTCTAATCACTTTAGCAATGCTAATCCAAGGGCCGTATAGTGTCTCTAATCCTTGCTTTGCACTATTGTAGGGTTCACGAGCATCGGTTTGATATCGGGAGCAAAAGAGTGCGTTTTGGAGCTTTTAGTGGATTTTCGGCAAAAGGACGAAAAGTCAATCCGAGGACTGTCGGTCAACTCGTGGTCAACCCTGACTTGAGAGCGTCAACGAGTCAACATCAAGTCCCGGGTGTGAGTCGCAAGAGAATTCCGGAAGATTGCCAGAGAAGTAAAGAAGTCAAGCAAAGTCAAGACGTTTAACTCTGAAGGTCAAAGTCAAGGTCAAGGACGAAGTCAACCTTGTGTCTCACCCACACAAGTTTCCAAATCAGCAAGGACCACACTAGATATCATGAGGTCATCCTTAGATTATTCATTCCCTTTTATTCCCATAGGCATTTACCCCTTTGCCCTTTATTTATTCCTTCTAGCCATTAGATCAAACCCTACCCATTCCTAACCCTCCATTGTCTCCCTCATTTGCCTATATATAGCCTACTATTTGCCTCATTAGGTCATCCATCATTCAGCTCCAAATTCCTCCACTTTTCCCTTTCTCGTTCCTCCCTTCACCTTAGCCTCTGCTCGTCCGTCGACCGGTCGACGGGGAGTCATCGACCGGTCGAGCGTCGCCGGGTTCTTTACTTTCTTCATCATTTGGGCTGCTGGGGATCCTCACCAATCATCAAGGAACATCATCAAGATCCAAGGAGGAGAAGGAGAAACCATTTATTGAGATTTCCTCAACAATTCTCTCTCTTGTATTTATGTTTAAAGCTTACACTTGTTATATTATGATGTATGCTTTGATGGATAGTGAGTAGTTACTTTGTTGGGGACTAGGGTTGTGTGCCCTAGTCCATTGTGATGTAATGATGAATTGACTATGTATGAGTATTTTGTGATGAATGAGTATGTCTATTATCCATTTTAATTTTTGTTGAGTACATGTTTAGGGAATTTAGTCACTTCTTTGAGCATGTGTGCAATCTACTTTGATTGAGATTGTTAGGGTGACTCCTAACTCTCTCTAGGCATTTGATAATAGATGTGATGAGGTCTCTTTGTTTGAGTTTCTAAGTCTTTGTGTTCATAGCCTCTCAAGCCAATTTGAGGGAGTTCTAGTGACCCATAATATGGCACTAAGAATACATAAGGGAAGATGGTCTTAAACCCATAATATGGCTAAGATACGAAGTTTGATTCATTCATTGCATAGACACGAATACTAAATTGGTTCATTAAGCATCTTATATGGACTTAGGCTAACCCGAAATCCCAATCGATTTCCAAATCTTGCATACACTCGTGTTTATTCCTTTTGCACTTATTTACTTGCTCACTCACTTATTTACTTGCTTTTTGTTACTTGTTGCATTCACTTCTTTCCAAAACCCAAACCATAACACCTCTACACACACACACACAGATTGTGGATATCATCTACATTCACTCCTTTTATTTCTCATCATTCGATTATTGCTAAAGTGTCTCGGTTTGCATACTTAGGGAGTTAGGGCCGTCAATACCTGTTAGAACGACAACCCCCAGTCTCAATATTCACTTACCAAACTTTTGCTTCATCATGGTTTGACACCAAGGTTGGCCTAGGAGAGATCCTGGGTTCGACTCCCCTAGGATATCAATGTGTGTGTGTGTTCTGACGTCCTGAATAAAAAAAACTTCAGTGTCTCCATTTTTTTAAACACTGTATCAGTTTTTTTATTTCTCTCTCCTCATTTATTTATTTTCTAATTGCATATTTATAAAAATATGAAAATATTTTTATTTTTTATTAAATATAAAATTCGTTTATTTTTTATTTAATATTACATTTTATAGATTATCTATCCATTGACTCCATTTCGGCCATCATATGTGGCTGCCGACTTCAGCAACCAAATCCTCCTCCTCCACTTTCTCCAGTTGCTCCCCAACTCCCTCTGTCATCTACAAAATTAAGCACCATAACTAAGGTCAAAACACTTTTGAGCACCTCATCATCCTGACTTTCTTGACTTTCATCTTCATTCTCAGCCCCTCAAGGTTAATGCACTTATCCCTCTTAGCTAGATAAAAATAAATCGTAAAGTCGAGAATTGTTAGTCCTACAATTAGGAAGAGGGCCTGCATTAACCTGTCCATATGACCTGTATTCAAATCATTCAAAGTCCAACCAAGGTTTGAACCTCTAGCTGTAATCCCCATCACCATAGCAACTAGCATACTGCTCACATAATTTCCAAGAGAGATTGAAGCCATGCACAACGAACTTCCAAAGCTTTTTAACCCATCTGGGGCTTCACCATTAATTGAAGAACTTAAGCTCACCAACTCACCAACATACATGAATACTTTTTTTTTTTAGAGAACTCCCGCAGTATCCTAAAGGGTTTCTAGGCCCATGGACTAATCCACAGTCGGGGATCTTGTCAGTACGCTTCCTCTCTCTGGCCAGCCACAGAATGAATTGGAATTTAACTCCAATCCGCAGTCGACAGGATTCGAACCCGGGTTGGGGGGGGGGGGGGTACCACACCTGGAAGCTCTTTCCAACTCGACCACCAGTGGTGGTTTACATGAATACTTCTGAAACACCAACAAGAATATATGTTAATAAATTTGAAATAACATGCGGGTGTCAAATACGTGTGGGTGTGAATAAGGATTTAATTTAAGCTATTATCCAATTGTATCATTATCCAATCATTTTCCTTATTTTGAATAATTATATAATTGGATAATAACTTAAATCAAATTTGAAAAAAAAAAGATTGTTATCCCTTATTTTGAATAAATAAATAAATGAATATTTTTCCATACACTTTGTTGATGCAAGGATTGTCAGTCCAGGAATAGACTGTCTTGCCTTACTTCAGACCTGCAAGATTCAGCCGTGCTTGTTAAGAGAATAACCGGGCGGGTCGGTCAATACTCCTCCAAAACTTAAGTCAGTTTGAGTCGATGTTTAAGTAGTATAAGAGTAGGTGAATTATTGCTTGCTTACCATTGAAGAGGAGTAATGGCAGTATTTGTAGGGGAACCGGCTGGGGTTCTCCTAGCCTGTTTTCGATATAGGACTCATATGTCCGAAGGAGCATATGAGTATGCCCGGCAAGGTACTTTGGAGTACCTGTAGGAACAGTCTCGGGCGTGGTATGGTCAGGCCATAACCCGGGATGTGTAGAGCGGGTCCCTGGCCGTGAGCTGGGTTCGCGTGTCAGCCCCACTAAGAATCGATCTGGAATGTAGTGAGGTGTTGTTTATGCTTGAGTCGTATGTAGTATGAACAAGTCCCTCAAGTCCTCGGTCGAGAGTCTTCTTGGTTGGGGAGTTCCATTTCTCGGCTAGCGAGTAGAACAACACATTGCCTAGCCCCCACTAGTCCCTCAAGTCCCCAATGGTAGGAGATTCGAGGACCGGTCTGTTGAGGTAGATTTGCACATTGGTGTGCCCTGGGTGCACTGCAAAAAGTATTGGTATTAGTGACCAAATTCACAGTGACCAAATTGTAATGGTCACAAATAATATAGGTTTAGTGACAAAAAAGAACCATTGGTCATTAAATGTTCTAGCGGCAGAATAATTTGTAAGCCCGCCTATTGTCTAATAATTAGTGACCCACAATTTGATAAGTAGTGACCTGTTTCAGCTTTGGTAAGTAAAATTTAATTGTCCAAAAAAAAAAAAGTAAAATTTAATTAATAATTACATTTAATACTTTGTCATTTGGTTATTAGTGGCCAAAATGTATGGAACGGGTACATCATCATGGGACTCAAGAAGCCCCTTGTGGAATTAGTGACTAACGAAAATAATTGAAAAAAAATTATTTCTAGGGGGCGCGGGCTCTATTTGCAGTTCTGCAAAATCTGGCGGTCTCTGAAAAATTGGAACAGCTAAACCTTGTTTGCCGCTCTGAAAAATCTGGCGGCCTTTGAAATATTAGAATAGCTAAAAACTTCTTATTTTTCTATTTTGGCCGCATACTCCCTCCCCAAAACTTTCTCAAGAACCCTGGCTTCCTCTCCTTCACTTGGCTATTTGAGGTTCCATACCCAGACGGTAAGTTCTCTTCCCCATAGATTGGCATAAGTAATTTGAGTCTAGGGCTGAAGTATTTGTGTAAATGGGTTTTCGTCAATCAATTTGATTTTGGTGTTATGATTGATTTAATTTTTATTTAACCCTATTTCTAGTCTTGGTGTTATATTGGTATTTTTGGTAAACTGCAGTAGATTATAATTAGTTAATAGACGAGACGAGATTGGGTTAACTACCCATTATGATCAATTTGGGTATCGTAGTATTTGGGTGTTTGGGTAACATGGATTATCATTTTCGTTTTTTCTATTTCTACTGTTAGTTTCAGTCTTTTCTTATCTCATATATACGACATATTATTGATGATGATTGTGCAACTATTAGTTATGGATACAAGATATCAAATTTTTCTGATCTTCTTTCTTTTTTATTCATTTGAATTTGTTGTTATTCACAAGAAAGTCAGTTCAGCTTTGAATTTGTTGCTCTTACACACAATTTAATTGAAGCATAACACTTGGAACGTGCATAAACCATACACTAATATACATAATTGGTGCACTTTTGTGTCTTCTAGAATTGCCCTTTAATTTGAGGCTTAAGACATGGTAGAGATATGCCACTTTAAAGATATAGGTATTTGATGTATTGCCTTGATAATCTGGAATTCACTTTTGTCTTTTACATGTCTTGTATCTGTTGTGCGTTGTGGATTAGATTGTTCAATTACATTGATGCTATCAAATATTATTACAAGCATAAAAAATGGTCGGTTGTGCACCCATTTTACTATGGTTGGTGTTATTCACACTACCACTCTCTTTGACTCATATTCTAGCTACTAGAAAATAACAAGCGATGGTCGTCCTAGTCCTCCATTGTTGCAGTGCTCAGAAGTGATGGTATTCCTGGGCCTCCTTAACAAGTTCTTTTCCAGGCTACTTTGGCTACTTTAATGTCTGCAAGTTTGTTTCTTTAGTTTCTGCATTGTTGTTTCCTTAGTTTGCTGTATTGTTTTTCCTTTCTCTTGAGCTGCTGGGCTCCCCCTTGTTCTTCTCCCTTTGGCGTTTCAATGAAGTTCAGTTTATCGACCAAAAATGACACTTGTGATTCGTCTTTAGTTTGTTTTAACCATGGAATTTAAGATCTGAAAATGACAGTTATATTTCAATTTATAGCAATATTGCAGCTATACTGCCAAAATGATATAAAAATCAATTAAAAGAACACAGTTGAAAAAAAGAATAAATATACCTCTGTCTCATTGTTGAGAATTAACTTGGAATATTTGATAACAAACCAAATGCAACTCCTTTAGAATTTTATGCTTTCTCTTATCTTTTTATTTTCTTTTACTTCTATTAATTCTTAGTGATCCTGATCTCCATTTTTGCTCTCCCTGCATAATTTCAGACGAAATTGTTCTGTACTTGGGGATTTCCACAGGAACTTATTGATCAATTGAAGGTAACTTGGAATTGGTAAGTTTTCTGTTGAGATCAACAAAATCTTAACTCCCAGTTTCTCTTTGAGTCCCAAATTAGATGCATGCCTTCATTTAGTTTATTATATCATATAGGAAGATAAGATTTTTTTTAATTAGTCACCTAGCTAGCTAGTTCTGTCTCAAGTCATTGTTGGACTGTATTGTGTGCTTATTTCTAATTTCTCATTCCTATTACTGATCATTTCTTTTTGTTTCTTTGTTTTTACTAGACAATAAGGCTCACAGTTCAATCCTTGTGTGCAGTGATATTTATCTACTAATTTCCGGTATACCTCTCTCTCTCTCTATCCCTCTCCCATTGTATTATATTCTATTTTGGTGATTACAAGAATGATTTGCTCATAACTATTTAATTTAACAATGAGTATTTATTAGCTTAATCTGAATTATTTTGTTCCCCCCTCGTCTCCACATATGATCAGATCATCCCCATTTGCCCCTTCCCTCCACAGATGCGCACACTACGATTAACTTCTAATCAGCATAGATCAACTCCAACGACACATGAAGAACTATCTGAGTCTTTCCAAGTTGCCCGTTCCTCTACTTTAGAAGAGAACACTGGTGGTATGTAGGTACTTAGAAAAACTATATATAATTTGACTTTAGTATTAAAATCACAAATGATTGTGGCGATACAATCAAATTTTATATACATCATTCACGTTTTGAATCAATAGTCACTAGCAGCAGTCTCAACATGATTCATTATTGTTTCTGCCCAACATTAATCTGGGAAATAACTCAAGTTAGGTCCTAATCAAATCTAGCTTTGTTTGCTTCAACTCGAAAATCTTGTTTATGCTTAGAGATGGCTTACTGTGTTTGTATATGACATTTGTATTAGTATTGAAAATGTTAGGCTGGATATATACTTTCTGGCTATGGTTTGTTAAGTGTTTACCTTTAGCATGAATGCAAGCATAACATATGACATTTATATGGGTGTACTATCAACTTGTATGCCTTTTACTGTATTTGAAAGGAATAGTCTAGGTAGTGCTATTGTGAAAATGTGTTTGTAGCTATTAATTGCCTAAGCTTGAGTGTCTTAAGTGTCTGATGTTGTATATATGTGATTTCAAATTGATAAGTATTGCAGATAGGCCAAGCAGTTTTATATTTAAGTGTCTGGTGATATGAAAATGTAAGCCTTCTTTTAGGTTTTTCTCTTCTTTTATATGTGGAAATTGTGTTATTCTTGCAATGGCTTATGTGTTTTGACTATTCCTTGGGATGAGATGACAAAACTAAAAAATCCATCTACATGAAGAAGGGCAGATGAGGCAGAGAGACGATCTACCCAGCTTGCAAAGGAGTTGGAGGCAGTGAAGGCCAGTGCAGCTCAACAAAATGAAGAATTAGAGGTAGTGAATGCTAGTGCAGCTCAACACAGTGAAGAATTAGAGGCAGTAAAAGCAAAAAAGAATGAGACAGATGTACTTTTGAAAAAATTGCTGGCACAATTATCCTCTAGAAAGTAAAGGTATGCAGATATCACTATTTATTAATGTAATACGTTAGAGTTTATGAAAAATATAATATGGTTATCAAGTAGTTCATAGTAATCCTCTAGTGTTATAGTGCCCTTGTATGAAATTTCTTCTAACTTGCTACATATTTGGTTTTGTTATTGCAGATTTGTGAAGAGTGGTCCAAGGTCTAAGCTTTAAGAAATACATCTTTCGACCTATTTAAGACTTCGTTAGCTTTTGGGAAGACTTATATCCAAGCTTTTGTTGGTAATTTCATAAATTGATGCTGACATTAATACAATTTGTTTTGATTTAAAGTTCAGTAGTTTATGAGGGAGATGAGGTGTATCTTTTATTGGATAGATTATTGTTAATGTTAATCAGTACTCTTGGAATATAATTTTTTATTTGTTATGTTGATCACCATAGAAATTCCAGTTGAGCAATTTTTGTATGAAAGCAATAATGCAGCAAATTTTCATTCCTATTAGTGAAAAGATTGAGATTCAGTGACCAGCAACAATGCTTTTTGTCATTATTGTGTTCCCAACGAGTATATATAACAACTAAAACTAACCTCAAATTTAGTGACTGAGGTGTTAGTGACTACTAAGTATGGTCACTAAACATCACACGTGAGTCACTTTTAGTGACATGGTTAGGTTTCTTAGTGACCATACTTAGGGGTTTCAGTGATGAACTTTCTGGTCACTAAAATTGTTATCATTAGTGACCATATTGATCTAGTCACTAAAGTGATAAACTTTTAGTGACCAACTTTGTCAACCAGTCACTAAATAGAATTAGTGATGACTGTAGTGACCACTAAAATTTGGTCATGGTCACTGAACAACATGTTCAGTGACCAAATTTGCTATCTTCAGTGACTAGTGTCGTGGTCATTAATGCCAGCTTTTCTTGTAGTGGTGGTCGTAACTATATGCATAGGATATAGTGGCCCTGTTTGACTAGCCCCGGGAGTCCCGTAAGTTTCGCATAACGGAAGTCGGAAAGGATGAATAGACTAAGCGGCCTTTAAAACGTGTATGCGATGAGATACACGAGTCTAGTAGCTGTGATGCGCAATAGGTAACGCCGCACGTCTGCGGATATCTCTTTACGAGTTTATGTGGCTCTAAGTATGACAGTTGTACGGATGCAAATAGGCTCGTACGGCCGTTAGGTTCAAACTGATTTTGTTCGCACGAATGCAAAAGTATATATGAGGGGTACATAGCCGAATAGCTTATGTGACTCTCGGGCGCACTCGGCTGAGTGCACATGAGTGTTGGTCCCGTGGGATTACTGAGCTGAAAAGCTTGAATGCCGAAAAACACTTGATCGTGCGGGCGCGATATGAGTATCTGAGGGATACGGAGCTGAATGGCTCGAGTGCGTAAGAGCACTTGATCGCACGGGTGCAATAGGATTATCCGAGGGATACGGAGCTGAAAAGCTCGAGTGCGTGCGAGCACTTGATCGCGCGGGAGCGCGGGAGAGATAAGAGTATCCGAGGGATACAGAGCTGAAAAGCTCGAGTGTGTGAGAGCACTTGATCGCACGGGCGCGATGTGAGTATCCGAGGGTCACAGAGCTGAAAAGCTCGCTGTGAATGCAGAATGCATGTGTGACACGTGTTGTGATTTCAGTGGTAGATGGTGTGGTGGTTGAAATCACCTCGAATTCTGAAAAAGGAGCATTAAATGCTCTGAAGTGAAGAGACGCAATCCTTCGCGTCCGAGCGTGCTTAGGGTTACGTTGACATGAGGCAGCATCTAGTTGACAGTGTCTTGTGGTTTGTACGGCTGAAATGAAGCACAAAATCAAATATAAAGGGGGAAGAATTGCTTAAGTTCTTTTACTTTACCAAAGTTGCCAAATTTTTCCGAACTTGAAGAGAAGAAGAAAAAGAAACCAGAGCTTTGCCTGACTGAGGAATATCAATTTCGGTTAACTTTAAGGTTAGTTTTTTAATCTCTCAACTGTTTCTTTCATAAATTGGTCTTTTGATAGGTAGAAGTAGAAGAAAATAGGTGTTTTCGATTTGTTATGGGATTGTGTAGAAAGAAAATGTAGAAACAGTTTTTGCTTTTGTGTTGGGTTCTGAAATTGGGTTTCTGGGTTTGTGTTCTTCGACAGTAGGTTTGAAGAATTTTTTAGCAAACACCAATGGGAGTGTGGAATCCAAAAAGGGAGGGAAGATTCTAAGTTTAAGAGTTTTTAACAATGTTAGAAGAGAGAAACGACCGCCCGAGAGTGGAGGAAGTCGTAGAATTGACGAGTAGCAGTAGCGAGGCAAGGACTGAGTCGGATCCGGAGTTAGAAGAGTTGCTCTGGGATATTGATATGGCTTGGACACAGCCATACACGCGGCCAGAGGATAGTATAGATAAGTATATGAGGAGAGTGGACGGGCATGAGAGGGCTATGGAGAGAAAGCAGAGTGGCAAGTAGACGAGTACGTATGAGGCTCGGTCGAGTGACGCCATACCTATGGCTGTTCCAATAGGAAGGTGGACACTAATATTTGGGTTGATGAGCCTGGTCGAAGTATGACCAAGGCCGAGATAAGAAAAATGAGGAAGGATTGGATTATCCCGAGTTGTGTGACCCTACGCCCGGTCGAGGCAAGGGAATCTGCGACTAGGCCACCGCCAGGGCTTATCGCGGTGCACGAGCACATGTTTAAGCATGGGATTCCCGCCCGCGCAACTGAGCACTAACGCTTGGAGGCAATTGCGGGGCATGTACGTGCTATGGTTCTTCAGCGGTCAGGGATGGCCGACACACAATGAAGTATTGGCGTGCTACCGTCCATCATACTCAATGAAGAAAGGGTGCAGTTGCACAATAAGTCTGAATGCGCGGATTGTGGGAACCGTGGTTGAGGACCTACCGACATCCCAGACCGATTGGAGGAAAACGGTGTGCTTTGCTGGCAGACAGTGGGAATATGATGGGGTATCTCGCCCGTGATGGGTTTGGATAGTAAGGGAACCGTACCGAGATACCCTTTGAGGTCCTGAACCGCTTGTTCGCACTCAGCCGTCCAGTCCACATACTTCTTTTTCGTGGACTTAAGTATCTTGAAGAATGGGGAGCATTTATCAGTGGATCTTGAGATAAAGCGTGATAGTGCAGCCACCCGACCGTTAAGGCTTTGTACCAAAAGTTTTGTGGTGGGGGATTTCATGTGGAGGATAGCCTTTACTTTTTCTGGGTTGACCTCGATACCCCGCTCGCTGATAATGAAGCCGAGAAACTTGCCCGCCTCTACTCCAAAGATACATTTCTCTGGGTTTAGCCACATACCAAATTTGGTAAGGATTTTGAAGATGATAGAGAGGTTGTGGAAATGGCTCTCGGCCGTGATGCTTTTGACAAGCATGTCGTCAACATACACCTCCAATATCTTGCCAATATGCTCGGAAAACATCGAGTTAACAAGCCCCTGGTAAGTAGCTCTTGCATTTTTTAGGCCAAATGGCTTGACCTGATAAGAAAATTCAACTCTTGAGTCCAAAAACAACTGACCACTGGGAATAAAAACAGATTTCAACCTTGGAGTTAAATTATAAATCATTCGAAATCTAAATAAATATAAGCATTCCCAATAAGAAACATGATCAACAGTTGGACTCAACAATTTCGAACCTAGAACAATACAAAATAGTTGAAATTAACAATTGAGACTTGGTTCCATGGTCTAAAGAGATAATATCCAAGACCAAAAAAAAATCACAAAAACTTGAACTGGAACAAACATAGAATTAAAGGACAATCTGAAAATTTGTCACAACCAAAGTCAAAATTGATTGATTTCAGAATTCCACTCAAATATCGAACTGTAAAACCAATAACCAGGTAGAAATGGTTTGCATTCAAATTGATTTCAAAATGTATCTACAACCAAATTGCTTGCAAAGCTGAAAGCTAATGTAGAGCTTCAAAGTAAATACGACCAAATAAAAATCTTTACAGCAACAAATTTGGAGAATCAAGGCTCCAAGGCATAAAAGCTTTTCAATTAAAATATACAAAAGAAACTCCAAATTCCAAAAGGAATAATAACTTCAAAGCCTTTAAGTTCATTTCACAAAACTCTTTGCGAAGACTAATCCAATTTAAAGAAAAGCCTGATTTTAAAGAGTTTAGAAAATACACTTTCCCAAAATAGAAATCAAAATTAAATTTTTTTAATAACATTGCTCCGATACCATTTTCTGTAACACCCCAAATTGCACTTCTTCAATTTAAGCACGTTACAGTGCCACGAACCTTTAAAACATAAGCCAGATTAACCAACTTACATTTTAAAGAACCGCAAGACAATTTTGTGTACAAAATTTAATAACGCATAGTGGAAACGTATGAAATTACTTTGAGGTGTAAATAATAAAAAATAATAATTCAAATTGTTCATCTAAAAATTTTAATTAATGAACAAGTCGAAGAAGTGCTAACTTAATAAACAATTGACTCAATGACGAACCAAAGATCAAGAGGCTCTGAGATACAAATATTAGGACAAATAGGATTACATAATCCGAAACCTGACACACAGTCAAACAAACAACGTTATTGCACACCCAGCTCCGTCCAATTATTGTCCTGATACAATGCACACAGTACTTGCAACCAAAACTGTTGTAGGGGTGAGCTTTCGTCCTCGCTTGCCCAGTAGGGCTCAACCCCAGCTAGGTTTGCAAGCAAGTGAAAACTATGTACATATAGATAAAAACTGCACAACCACAAACTTTGTTTTCTTTTCAGAAACAAATATAATTTCGGCCCAAAAAGCAAACTTGATGACCGATCACTATGCCAACTACATCCTTACCAAGATCCAAGTCACAAACAACAAGGAGTAGTGAGAGTGTCCATTTACGCCATACCGCCTAGATCTAGTGTCACACCTCAAAGGATGTCAGACACTATTCCGTCCGTACAGCCCCTCCGGAGGTTTAGGGGATCGAAACCCAAGGTAGTCGCTATGCTCCACTCACTCTCAGGTCATCAAATAATAACTCATACACAATCAAAAATAAGCATGGCGTGGTAAAATCATCAATAGATTTATATCTCCACTAAAGCCATGCAACTTTTCACACAATAATATTTACTTTTAATACATGCATACACGAAAAGCATTAACTGAGGCAAAGTCCAAAGTCCCCTACCTGGATTCCGAAGCTTTAGCTCCACTCAATAGTTCAGGCTAACACCACCACTGCAATTCACACGTTCCAGACAACTGGAGTCCTAATCCGACAATGACAACATTCAAATGTTATTATAATATTTCTATTTTACAACACTCACTGAACATAATCAAATCCATAATCCAATTCTTTTCCGAAACATTACTTGATTAATGTTTCGAGAGTGCACATTCTTTCTCATTATACACAAGTTCTTTTTATTACTTTGAATACCCATAATTTCCTCAACCACTCTTTGGCACCACTACCAATTCACCATACCTTTAAACTCATCTTCTCTTATTACAAGTTGTAATTCAATACAACATATAATAAATTACCAATAAATTGACAACAACATACTCACCATGAAGATTGTCAAGGGAAGGTTCCTTAGGAACATGCACGGCTTAGCATGGCTTTCCAAATTTCAAGCTATCTGGTCTTCTTTCCAAATTAAGCAAAGCTATCTCTAACACTTGAACTGGACAAACCAATGCATTTGACGCACACTTAGATAACATAGCTGCTCTCCTTTGCATGAACAGAGGACACCAAATTCGAGGGTCTTAATCCGACTTCACAATTCTGATGATCCCAACATAACCAAGAATTAATTCATGTTTAACTATACCAATTAAGGTCACAGATATTCCAAAATCACCACTTACACGGTAAACAGATGAATTGGCCAAAAACCCAAAATTTCCAACTTCTACAAACTTAATCAAAACTGAAATTTAAACATTGGAACAGGTAGAGCTCGATGACAGGATTAGATTTCATACCTCACTGGTCACTATCGATGACCGGAGTCGCCGGAAAAAGAAGAAGAACTGTCGAAGCTTCCCGGCATCGAACTGACGCCGTGAGCTACCATTTGGACCAGAAATCACCAAGGAATGATCGGCGAGGATGCTACGAAGCTAAAGCCACCAGTTTTGTCCGCCGTCGGGGCCGAAATCGCCGAAACTCCATCGGAGGTACCGAAGCTTTCTCTCGTCGATTCTCTCTCTACAGTCGACTATTCAACGAGCTACAGGCACAGACAAACTCACCTGATTGAGACGAAGCTTCTGGTATTGGTTTCACGCCGTGAAGTAGCCGGAGGAAGGAAGTGGGTTAGGCGATATTGCGGCAGAGGAGAGGAGAAGTCGCGCGATATGTCTGGTCCTTTCCAAACTGATCCAGGTCTACATATATTTGAAACCAACGGTTCAGAACAAAATGGTGACTTGATCTACGGCTCAGATCGCTCCAAGCAATTTCCAATGTTTCACAAAATCTTTTCTTTAATTCCCAAACTTTCGAAAATCACAATAAACAGCTCGGGTATTCGAAAAATTCCCCGAAAATTTCCTGTACTTGTTGTGAACTTACGACTACAATAAGATTTTTGAAGAATTCCCGAATCTCTTTAATATTAACCGAGATTATGAATTTAGTACCGATTAATATCCAAATCAATCCCTTAATTTTTCCTGGGTCTCACAGGAATAAGAGTGATCTCGTCCACTGGTAGGGGGGATTCGACGACTGGATCCTCCTCTGGAGGGTCGTCCGGTTTATCGCTCAGGGGTTAGGGTGCCACGAGAGAGAGTATCTTGCTATAATGACGTCCCCAGGAGATATTTGTATTGTAGCACTGTCGGGCGATCTCCTGATCTCCTCGGATAACCGCGGTCCCGGCCGGAGTGGGAAACTTCATGAGAAGCATGTGACCGGCGATAATGCACTTCAGTCGCCACAGAGCCGGTCGACCAAGTATATCATTGTAGGAAGATGGGCGGTCGACCACAATAAACTCTGTCTCGAGCGAGGCACAGTGGGGACTCGTTCCGAGTATAATGTTCATTTGGTCGGAACCCAAGGGCTGAGTGATATCGCCCGAGAACCTGAGCAGGGGCTCGTGGTCCTGGAACAAATTGGATTTGTGGCGTTCCAGTTGCTTGTATGCTGGATTAAACAAGACATTCACCGCGGAGCCGCTATCGATTAAGATGCGTGCCATCCTAAATTGGTCGACTTGGGCCGTAATCAAGAATGGGTCGCTGTGAGGTTGTTGGAGAGATCCTTCCTCAGACTCGTCGAAAAGTGATGGGCGACCATCCAGTCTTCCTGATAGTCGAGGTCTTGTACTGATGCACATTGAAGACCTCAAGTCCATGTCCCGCTCGAGTGCAGCGTTTCTTAGATCTCTGTGATGATGGGCCACCCAGATGGCCTCCACCATCGATTGTGTTTATAGTGCCCCGGACTGGGTGGACAGTATTAACCTGCTAGCGTGGTTTGTACGGGCTAAGTTTGCCATCGTTGATGAGGGACTGAATCATGTTCTTGAGGGCGATGCAAAAGTTTGTATCGTGCCCACTGTCCTTATGATACTTGCAGTATTTGGTGAAATATTTGATCTCATCTTTGTATTGGTCCCAGATTTTCTCGTAAGTTGATGTGAGGACCGTGAATACTGAGTACCAGGCAGACTGAGTGGGTGAGCGGTAAGGCGTGCCCTTGGCTGGTTGCCGTGTGTTTCGGTCCGGGCCCGAGTTATACGGAGTTTCCTTTCCCTTTTTGGAGTAAGAATAACTAGGCCGTGCGTCTGAGTGCCTGTCCGAGACGACAGTTGGGGTGTGCCTGTCGAATTGCTGTAGAGAGGCCATTTTGATGGGAACTAAAAGTTCGTTTCCATATGTGTCGAACTCGGCCTATGCATGGCGAATGACCACCGTCATGAGTCTGTCATAATCGAGCGGGCGTATCGAGCTCGTAAAGAAAGTTGCCCCTGTATGAACGCCGCATAGGCGAGTATTTTGTCGAGTTTCTGGCAACGTGTTGTTGCTGTTTGCCACCTGTTGACAAATGTTTTGAGGGTCTCATTCTCTCCCTGCTGGATTTTGAAGAGGTGGGCAGTCGTGCGGTATCCTTTCGTGCGAAGGACAAACTGCTCGGCTAACTCGTCACACAACTGGTCGTATGAGCTGATAGAGTTTGGTTTAAGATAAAAAAACCAACTCAATGACTCGCTCGTGATAGTTTCTTGGAAAGCATGGTATATGGATGCCATTGTGTAACCCTTGCCTGCGACAATGGACCTGAAATTGTCCACTTGGAGGTCGGGATCGGTTATTCCGTCGTATCGATCGGCCTTTAGTGACTTTATGTGGATCAGTAGGCGGGCATTGAGGATCTCGAGCGTGAAGGGCCATGGGCGTTCCTTGAATCCGGCGGGTGTAAAGCGCTATGCATTGGCATGTTTCGACCGTATATGTTGCCCTGGTTAGGGGTGGGGGTGGCCCCTTGTCCTTGAGCAATGGTGGGTTTAATTGGATTGGGATGTGAAGGATGCCTGGATTTGTGGGGCTGTAGGCGAGTATTTGGTCAATTTTTGGGGAGTTGGATGGTTGACCAATGGTGCTAGATGGGGTGAGAAAACGTGATTCTCATGCCCGGGCTAATTCCGTATTTTGGGCTTCGAGATCCTGGCATCGGCCGAGTGCAGCGAGCATTTACTCGTGCTCTCGTACCTGTGTTTCACGGAGGGCGGCCATATCTTTCCTCATTAGTTCGACCATGGACCTAAGGTCGGGTTATTGAGCCGCGGTCTAACTCGGGCTTGGCTCATTAGTGATGGTGGTACTGGAAGGGGTGTTTTGAATGATAACACTCGGCCAACTTCGGTGGTATCGTCGTCCGTGTTAGTCATGGTTATATGAGTGGTGGAGTTTATTACTCATATTCTAAACAGACGGCGCCAATTGTCGATGCAAGGATTATCGGTCCAGGTATAGACTATCTTGCCTTACTTCAGACCTGCAAGATTCAACAGTGCTTGTTAAGAGAATAACCGGACGGGCCGGTCAATACTCTTCGGAAGCTTAAGTCAGTTTGAGTAGACCTTTAAGCAGTATAACAATATCTGAGTTATTGCTTGCTTACCATTAAAGAGGAGTAATGGCGGTATTTGTAGGGGTACCGGCTGGGGTTCTCCTAGCCTGTTTTCGATATGGGACTCATATGTCCCAAGATTTAGTGACCGGATCAATCAGTTCAGAAACTTGTGAAATAAGGCAATCATTAGGTTTTCGGAGAGCATGAGCAGGAGTATTAAAATTATCATTCCAAACATTAACGTTCTCACCTGAACCTACTTTCCAAAGCAAACCAGCTTGAAGCACAGGCCGAGCTTCTAATATACTTCTCCAAGAAAAGGAGTGAGCATCACTCATATCAGTAGTCAAAAAAGTCCCTTATGGATAATACATTGCTTTGTAAAGTCAGTCTAGCAATAAGAGAGTTGGGTTTGGAGATTAATCTTCATCCCTGCTTAGCAAGCACTGCTAAATTATAAGCATGGAGATTTTTAAACCCCATCCCTCCTTCAGCCTTGGTCAAACACATTTGATCCCAAGAGCGCCAATGAATTTTTCTTTTCTCATAAGTACCACCCCAAAAAAATTGAGCACAAAGTTGATGGAGATCCTCACAAAGATTTTTTGGCAGTATGTAATAATTCATTACATATAAAGGAACTGTCTGAGCCATAGCTTTGATTAAAATCTCCTTTCCAACAGAACTCAAGATTTTAGTATGCCAACTTACCAACTTCTTTGTGAGTCATTCTTTTAGGAAAAAAAAAAAGCTAATTTGGATATGCCAGTATGAATTGCTAATCCAAAATACATACCAAGTTCTTCCACACATGGAACTCCTAGCTAGAATTGTAGCCAAGTGATCCTTGTTAGCATCTGACACATTCCTACTAAAAACCACACTACTCTTTTGTAAAATTATTTTTTGTCTGGAGGCCCTTTCATAGAGATTAAGAATATGTCTGAATCTAGAGCACTCCACATCAGTTGCTTCGCCAAACAGAAAACTGTCATCAACAAACAACAGATGATGAAGAACTGGGGCTCCAAGGCACATGACCAAACCTTTCAGCCGTCCTTGAGTAATTGAATTGGTGATTAAGGATGATAAACCCTCAACACACAGAATAAAAAGATATGGAGATAGGGGATCTCCTTGTCGGATACCCTGAGATGGAATAATATAACCTGTTGGGTCACCATTAAGAAAAATAGAATAGCTGACTGACTTTAGAAAGCACATGACTATCTCAATCCATTGTCTTGCAAACCCCATCTTGATAAAAATAGCCTCCAATACTACTAGAATTCCTGCATATAACATCGCCTCTAAGACATCGGTTTAAAATATGCCTAATGTATTAGGCATACTAGACATCGATTACAAAAATAATCGATTTTATTTGTTGTTTATAACATCAGTCGTTAAAATACCCGATTTAAAAAGTTTAAATGAGAAATATGCGGGAACCCCAAAATGGTAAAAACAGGAGGCGCTTATTTTTTTTAAGTGAGCGCAGAGTGACATTTTGCCAAAACTCTCACTCCCCTCTCTGCTATTTTGACCTACCGTCTCTCACTCTATCCCTCTCTCGTTTCTACATCCCAAACCCCAAATGAAAGTGGCTGAAAGAGGTGGTGTCGCCGCTTATGAGCGTGGAGGACGCGAGCTCTTTGGCCACGAATTCGGAGGACGCGGAGGTGACTGTGGTAGTGGTGGTAGGCGTCGTGGTGCTGGTCGCCGTGACGAGGAAGAGAAATGGGTTCCTGTGTGTTTATCACCAAGCTCGGCCGATTGGTGAAAGACGGCAAGATCTCCTCTCTGGAGTAGATCTACCCCCGGTGATTCTTCGGCGTTCAAATCGCTCACTCAAAAACAACTCGCCTCATTTTTCTCCCTCCTACACGTCACGGTCTCTTTCGGTCATCCTTAGGTTTGTCTTCTCCGGTTTATCCAAGTATCTCATTTCGGTGAATAAAATTGGTTGTCTTTCCGTTTTCTAATTGCTTCGAGAGTGTTGATCGAAATACAGTATTGTAAATGATCCTCAATTTGCTTCAATTATATTTTCTCTGCTTCTGAGTTCACGATTTTGGGGTTTTTACTTGAAGGCAGCTTTTTTGTAGGAATGTATGTGACACCCCGGACCCAAGCTTCCCAATGTACTAGTTAGCGTTTCGGCGTTTTGGTGAAATTTTCTTTTTTCGAGCTTCGATTGGTGCTTTTAGGGGCCTTCGAGTTGACTTTTGTTTCGGATTAGAGTTTGGATAATTTTTTTTCATGAAAGTTGTAGAGCGCGTTAAACCAAGTTCGTAGACACGAAGTACGCTTTAAACGGAGTTCGTATGAAGAAGTTATGGTTCGCGAAAGTCGGGAATTTATTTTTTTGGAATGAGCTATTTTAGGAAACTTCCGGAAATAGAAGTTTCCATTTTGGTCAGATCTTTCTCTCTCCCCGCGTCTCTCTCTTCCCTGTCAGTTTCTGCAGCCGACTTTGATTGGCGATTTCTCGCCGTTCTGGCCACCTAACGGCCTAAAAATTGTCCCATTTTCTTCACCATTCAACACTCTTCAACCCAATACCAATTTCCTAGATCGAATCGTAGTGTAGGAGGAGAAATCTTGGAGAGAAAACCCCCAAAAATTGCAAAAACTGCCGAAACTTCCCATCATTGCCGGCGCCGATTTCGGCCAGGACCACCCATTGGGCTTTGAAGCCCTCATCACCACGAACTCATTGCCACCGGTCTCACCCACATTGGTTGCCGGAGGAGGAGAATCGTGAGTCAAAGTTCCGGCCACCCAGAACTTTCGAGTGAAATTCCGGCCAAACCATTCTGATTCGGACTTCGTGGCAGGTATAAAAGTTGATCTTCTTGTTGTTGTGAACATTGTGGTGAAATTTGGTGACCATCGGAGAAGCAGCGGTGCGTCGCAGTGTGTCCGGCCTCCGATGGTTGTACATTTTGGTCCATTAGCATGTGTTTTCGTTCCGAGCATAACGATATATGGTTTGTAAGAAGTTATCGGTGTTTGAGATTTAATTCAATTATTTTTCGTTTTGTTTTCCTTACGATTCGTAATTTATATTAGTGTGTGACCATTGGATGGCCACTGAATTTGATTAAGATGTTAAGATATTAATTTGGAGATTATTGTGCGGTTGGATCGTTGTATTTAGGCCATTTGGTTAATTAGAGTATAATTACGATTTGTGAGTTCGAATAAATTAGTTACGTCCGTTCGATTTATCGAACCGCGAGAATCCGATTGTTGGATTCGTCGCCGAGTGTTTTGGGATAACTAGATTTATCTACGAATAAATTATTGAGAGAGTTGAAGTTCGGAAATTTTCGGTGAATTAGAAGTATTAGATTTATCGAGGGAAAACTCTAATTGGTTCGAGGATTTATTTATTGAATTATAGTCCCGTCCGTCAAATAGTTATTAATTATCCTAATTGGTTTTATTCAGGATGATGACAAGATTTTCCTTCTGAGGAGGATTTCGTCGGACGCTAGTCGTAGCCAGTTGTCTGTGAGTGGACTTTGTTTTAAATCAAATAAATTTATCATTTTTACATTGCCTCATTCAGATATTGATTTTGATTATTTCCAGTTTCAGATTTATAATTATTCAGTTTTTGAGTTTTAGTTTTATTGACAGTTTTGTTTACATGCATGCGTAGTGCTTGATGTGGTAGCCCCCCTCAAGTAATCTGATGTGGTAGCCCCCCTCACGTAACCTGATGTGGTAGTCCTCCTCAGGTGCTATCTTACGTGGTAGTACCCCTCAGTTAGTAGCGCGTCTGGCATTGGTAGGACCCTCCAGACGTCAGGTGACCAATGTGATAGGTCCCATTGGTCATTGGTGACTAATGTGGTAGGTCCCCTTAGTCATCACAGCAGTTTTCAGTTTTATTTCAGTTCAGCTTTCATTCAATTTTCAGATTAGTTCTCAGCAGTTTCCGTTTGGTTTCAGTTCAGTTAATTTTATTTCTTTTTGAGGCATGGTTTTCTAGAGAGAAAACCTTACAGAAATTATTTTATTGAATCTTTATTTTGTCCACTCACGCTAACGTTTTCAATGTTTTTCACTGGATTTTTCCGTTTTCAACCGCCCAGTTTGCAGACTAGCTAGCCGAGGTCACGTGTCGAAGACGAGGCATAGTCATCACCACTTTCGCTTGTGGGATTTAGAAGTGTGAATTTTAATGAATTTCAGGTTTTGGATAGTCCATTTTAGGGGAGATTATGTTGAGTTTTCGGCATGATCTCTTCTAAAATAGGCCCCGCAAAGTCGTTTCGAGGTTTCAGAATGAGACGTCGGGGCGGGTCCTGTCAATGTATAGGTGTTAGTATTCATTTATAACCATGATACCACCAAATTATTTGTTCTCTTGAGATTTTGGAAGTGCTTTATGTTGCACTGAATTAGATTATTGATACAACAATGCTGGTTTGCTTATTAGATGTGATTTCTAATGTGGAGACTATGATTTTCTTTTCGTATCGAGAATGGTTATTACTAGACACGAGTTTTGAACTAAATTAAGCATGCCATACTTCAATAAAAAGGTAATCAAGCCAAAACTTGCTAGGCCAGGAAGAGTTCCAGTCACAACTTGTGCTTGGGATCGTTAAGGAAAACGGATTGCAAGAGATGGTTGTATACAGGTACATGTTGTCTGAATATCTGTTACTCAAAAGACCTCATTTTTATTTTTTTAGGAGGGAAGTATGCATTGATTAATTGCCTAAGTGAATATGTGCTGTTCTTGTACATGATACTCTTTTGTGTCAGCGTCTACTCACATAACTTGAATCATTTTCTCAGGTTTTGTTTATTAGTTAAAGACTTATAGTGCTTGTGCTTGTTTCATGTAACAAGAATTTGAATAACATTGCTATTTCATTCTATCAGTTTTCAGTTATTAGAGGAAGAGAGCATCAAATTCAAGGGCTATGGACTTCATGACAATGTTGCCCAACTCTCAGTTTTTGAGGTAGGTTTTGTGGAAATCAGCCAATACTTTTTAGTTAGTATCCAATAAATGATCTTCTGATAGTTTTGAGTCTCTCTTTTGCATGTTTCATTGTTGAGAAATTCTATTAGGACCTCCAAATTTGCTCACCTGACCTCTTATACTCTTTGCACCTCCTTTTTGCTTTTAAAATACAAGATTTGCTTACTAAACCTCTTCTAAATTCCTAAAATAACCATGATGATATAATTCACATTAAATATACAAAATTACTACTATAATTCTAAATTTACTCACCACACATCCATTAATTAATTTCTAATCAACAAGAAAATATTTTAGCATGAACTATTCTTTGTTTTTTTTTTAATCTTTTTTTAACTATTTTTTTCTCTTTTAGTTGTGCAATAAAAAAAAATTTATTCTTACTGTTTATTTTTTTCATCTATTTTTTGTACCTCATGATTAAATATTTTATATATTTTTTTAATTGCTATTTTTTGTTTGCAAATATAATGGATAGACTTAGATTTAGGTCATAGTAGAATTTCTTTTGTTCTCTATCACCAATATGCGTTCAACAAATAATACATATTTTTATGTCACATGATCTATCATAGTTTTAATTTTTATTAAATATATATAAATGTTTTAATGAGTATGTAGTGAAATTAGAAAATAAAAATAGATAAGAAAAATAATAAAGAATACAATCTAATATTATTGAATTGGAAACTCTAGAGAAAATAAACATGATATCTTTTTGGTATAATTATTGTCCTTAATAGTCATTTTATAGGAGGTTATAAATGTCATTTAATAATTCATAATGGAGTGAGGTCAAGTGAGCAAATTTGGAGGTCCCAATAGAAACACTCTTCATTGTTGAATAGAATAAGGATTTAGAGATAATGGGCATCATCAAATCTACGGTTACATCAACAGCGATGTAAAATTACATTGCTAACTAAGAAATGTTTCCCTGAGATTATAAGATCAATAATTGATTGCTTCACAATGACAATGTTATGGACTCTAGCTTTTTTCTTCTTATTTCGAGTTCCTAATTCTTTCTATCAGAGAAACTTTATCTGGTAACTAAATTGCATCTAATTCTTTTTATGGTAAATAAATTGCATCTAATTCTTTTTCTAGAAGGTGAGGAGAGCGCAAAGGGAAACAACTCAGCTTATTGCAAATGATGTATGGAACTTTATTTTACAAACTTTATTTACTATAAAGTAAATAAGACAGAAAATATGTTGTTTTATGATTAGAGATTTTATAATTAAAAATGGAATTAATTTGTTTTGCTCTCCCACTTTCTCCTCCTTAGCTGAATCATTAAGGAAAATATGATATTCACTGGCCTTCTATTCTAATAACTAATAAATGCATCACCTTGTTACGGCTTTTACCTCTTTAATTATGTGTGTTGCTTAGTTTTGTCATATTTTGAGGCTTACACTAATTTTACAAGTGGAGTATCTAGCAGACATTTTTTTTTTGAAATGCATGGTGTATATATCCTGATAAAAAAAAGAAAAGAACTGCTTATGGTGCATTAAGGTATTTTGGCTTTGTCATGCAGGAGTTCACCCTATGGAAGAAACTAGAGGTAGCTGAAACTTAAGTTATGGGGTTTGTTTCTTTACCCTTTGCAGGTTATATAATTGTCAAATGATTGTGCTTTAATGTTTTTTAGGACTATAATTGGTAGTTTCTTCTTAGCAGTTCACTATTAAAGCAATATCTTGTTATGGTTAGTATTTGTTATAGTAGCATGATTTAGTTTTGCTGTTGCTTTTGATAATAGAAATAGCTGTATGGTTTTTACAATTTTGGTCTTACTCTATCTTTTAATAGCTATGCGCTTAAATGACATGTAGGAATTCTAATAGATGTATGGTTTTCACAATTTTGGTCTTACTTTTTTAATAAAATCTTGAATGGCATGTAGGAATTCTAATTTACAGTAGGAATTTTAGTCTTTTCCAGAATATGTAATTGTTTCTAACTTGGTATTGTTATATGTCTATTTTTCTTCAGACATATATTATATTGAGGGACATATATTATTCTGACTATGTCATGCATGTAGGCCATGACTTCATGGAAGAAACTCGATGGCTGGGAGAGTTTCATTAGCTTAATCGTTGGATGATACTTTGGGACCAGCCTGGCCAAGATGAGGATTATAGTGCACTATATATGCAGGGTTAGAAGGATGTGTAAATTTTTGTTTATGAGGGTCTAGGGAGGAATAATTGCATCTTTCTTTGGATGTTTTGTATGCACTTTGAGCAACATTGTTAACTGAATATAGTATTTTTCTTGGTTAAACTTTTATTACGAAGAACAAATGTATGTTAGAAAGATAGAAAGCAAATCACTTTCAATTAGAAACTAAGTAAAATGTGGAAACGCAAAACAGTTTAAAATTATAAACCGATGTTACAAAAGAATAAGTACATCGGTTTTTGCTAAATAACTTATGTAAAATACTGGAAACTACATATCGTTTTCTTGTGCTACAATGATGTCACAATAGGGAAACAAATCGGTTTCTTGATAAAAACCGATGTATAGACTCAATTTTTACATCGGTTCTTATAAGAACTCGATGTTTAGCGAGATTTTTAACATCAGTTAAAAACTGATGTCTAAAAAATCTGGACCTATTACTACACCCACATCGACATCGGTCAGGTTTTTTTTTTAACATCAGTTCCTGACTAATGTTATATGGGGTTATTCCATGCAAATTAAAATCTTCATTCAAGTTTGTCATACGCCTTACTGATATCTAACTTGAGTGAGAAAAAACCTTCACACTTACTGACAGGACCCGCCCCAGACTCCAATCCGGAATCCAAGGTGGCCATGTGGGGCCCACCTTAAGGAAAATTCTACCAAAAATTTCGGCATAACCTCCCCTAAAATGGACTACCCAAAACCTTTAATTTCACAATTCCAACACTCCTAATAACAGTTCAACAAATCCAACCGAACTTCTAATCCTTCTTGCTCACTACATCGACCACAAACATCCACCACAACAAAATAACCAAGGGGTCTCTGACCCAAAAGTCTAAATCTTCTGAATTCAAATACAATAGAAGTTTGGTATATCAGAGCATACTAATGAGCCAATATAACATATACAACTAGATCGAGAGCAGAGCCAACTAAGAAAAATGGGAAGCGGTGGGAAACTAATTAATGCCTCGACCTTGTGTGTGGCATGACCTCAACTAATCTGCAAACTGGGCAACGTAAAACTGAAGGGCCCAAGGAAAAGAATTTAGAAAAGTTAGAGTGAGTGGACAAAACATAAATTTTCGGAAAATAAAATTTATGCTTTCCATTCATTGCTTATTAAATAAACAATATGCATGCAAATAATTTAAGTAAAAAAGATAAATTCATAAATTTTGTTCCGATAAGGACGTAGGGGAAAAATATTGGGGAGAAGAAAATCTCACCATACAAGACTAACCAATAATCTCCCACTCTCCCGTACGTATCCTCTCGCCACGGAGGCAAAGTGGACACTGGGCATCGGTGAGCTTATCACAAAAGACAAGACTCACCTCGTCACACAGACGGAAGGGCTCCGGGGACACACCCCTCGCCACGAAGGTGGAAAAAAAAGTATGCATGCAGTTTCGGGTAACAGTAAGGTGATGGAATCAAATACATAAAACCATAAAACCATCGAAGACTCTCCCCAATACGAACTCATAAAACAGGGAGGCTTAATACAAACACTCTCATTAGGAGGGAAAATATAGTGCGGAAGAATTATCAATCTCTCAAATAACCACATAAAATCTGCCAAGCCTCAATTAAAGAAATCCCCTGAAGAATATCATCTCAAATGCTCGTAAACAATATTATCTCGCATAACGAATCATAAATATCATAAAGGAAAATCCTCTTAAGGCATCATAATCCAAGTCTCGAGCCAATATTTTAGAAATAGTAAAGTTTGGCATAAATAGGAAAAACTGTAAAACTGAAAATCGGACTACGAGAATCCAAATTCATGCTCGAGACTTATAATTATAAATCAAATATGATAAATATGAACTTTATACAAGAAAATAATTATTTCAAAAAAATTTAGAATTTTGCATGCACATTTATTTTAAAACAATAGTCCACTCACAGATTGCGGCTAAACCTCACGCCTAGCACAAACCTCCTCGGTTGGTGGATCGACTCATCCTCCTCCCATTGAATCGGAGTGGAATTGCACGAATTTCTCTTGGAAATTCCGGGTGGCCGGAAATTTGACCGCACGATTCTCCTTCGTCTGGCAACCAATGGGGGTGATACCGGTGGCTATGGGTTCGTGGTGATGAGGGCTTCAAAGCCCAGTGAGTGGCTTAGGTAGAATCGGCCAGAAACGGTGCCAGCAAGGATAGATGTTTTCGGCAATTTTCGCGATTTTGGCTGGTTTTCCGCTCGTGATTTCTCCTCCTACCTCTAGATTCATCGCAAGTGATGGGTATAGGGCTAAAGAGGAGGAGGAGATGAAGAATTTGAGACTGGTTTTAGGCCATGGGGTAGCTGGATCGGCTGCAGAAACTGACGGTGAAGAGAGAGAGAGAGAGAGAGAAGTGTGACCCGAAATGGAAACTTCCATTTTCGGAAGTTTCCTAAATAGTTCATTCTAAAAATAAATTTCCGACTTCCGACGACGATAACTTCTCCATACGAACTCCGATTTAAGCCTACTTTATGTCTATGAATTCAGTTTAATGCGCTCTACAACTTTAGTGAAGAAATCATATCCAAAATTTGAACGAAACAAAAAGTCATCCCAGAAACCCTCTAAACGTACTTTCTGAAATTAAAATTTTTCGAAAAACGACAATTCCAAGTAAAAATTAAAGAAATCTTCGGTACCGGTCGTCACACTTACGTCTTAATTTATGCATGAAATGCATGTGCCACCTCAGTTGCCACCAATGTGTTATCTGAAATAAAAAAAAACCAGGAACAAAAGCACTTTTGAGTGGAGATATGATCTTTGGTATAATCAATTTCAGTCTATTAGCCAAAACTTTCGAAGCTATTTTGTACACCACATTACACAAGGCAATCGGTCTTAAATCGGTGGTATGCTTTACCTCCTTCACTTTGGGAATAAGAGTGAGGTGCGTAAAATTAGACTCTTGGAATAACTGACCTATTGTAAGAAAAGTTCTCACAACCAGGCATACATCCTGATGAACAACATTCCAGTATTTCTGGAAAAAAAAAATGGAGACATCCCATTTGGTGCAGGGGATTTGGAAGGATGCATTTGGAAAAGGGATTTTTTGATCTCCTCATCAATGTAAGAAGCCAAGAGCGACTCATTCATGGTAGGAGAGACACGAGGTCTCATTGTATCAATCATCTCCCTCATAGCCTCCAAACCTGAGCCTTCAGACTTAAAAAAATTCTCATAATATCGAATAAGAATAGCAGAAACATCATCAGGACTGTAATGCCAATTCCCCTCCTCATCAGTCAAGCCCTTGATTTTATTTATACTTCGTCTACTGGAGGCTCGTCTGTGGAAAAAAGCAGAGAATGCGAGACCTTTGTCTCCAATATGTTTCCTCTTGAGATAGCAACTCATTCAACCTGAAGTGAAGAACTTTTTGTTCATCGTACTGCTCTGGTGTATAAGGTTTACTCATTAACACATCAAGTTTCTCTTGTACAAGCTTCATTTCAAGTTGTCTCTGATGAAAAACCTGAGAATGCCATTCCATCAAGAACTTGCCTGTAGAACTGATCTTCAAACCAACCTACTACATCGGTTCCCCAATTGAAGGCACAACCCACCCTTGTTGTATAACCCTAGGGCAATCGGAATGTTGAGCCCACATTTCCTCAAAACGAAAATGCCTAATAACAGGGTCTGCACTCACCTCTACCATGATAGGATTATGATCAGATATATTGGGTGGTAAAGTGATAGTTATGGAACAAGGGTACATTTCTCTCCAACTTAGTGTTTGACATGAGCGATCCAAACGCTCCTTTGTGAATCTATTTGCCCAAGTAAAACAAGAGCCAACAAATCCCATATTGGATAAGCCATAGTCCACCAAAGCAGTATGAAATCTTGCCATGGGGGCATTGCCTCGGGGAGGACCACCTAACTTGTCTGCACTACTCAAGATTTCATTAAAATCTCCTGCCACCAGCCATGGAAGAGAAGTTTGAGCAGCCAAGGTACGCAAAAGATCCCAAGTGCGCACTCGATCACCATTTAGCAAAACCGTAAATAGTAGTAAATCTCCAAACTTCAGAAGAACCCAATTTACCAACTTCTACATCAATGTGATTTGAAGATAAATGTCTCAAATGAACTGGTACTTCATTACACCAATAAAGTGCCAATCCTCTTTTCTTAGGTCCCCAAGAAGAACAAACACAATCATCAAAACTCATCCGAACACGAAGAGTTTCTAGTAAACCCGGGGAAGCTAAGGTTTCTGATAAGAAAATGATGATAGGTTTTTTCTGCCGAACCAAAGAGATCAAAGCATCTTGAGTTTCGGTATTAACTAACCCTTGACAATTCCAAGCAATAATCTTAAACTGTAACATGATAAATTGATCAGAATTTTGATTTGAGAGCGGCAATTCTGGCGCTGCGAATATGCAGTAGCTAGTACACGACGAGACCTGAGTAAACAGCGACACATAATCGCTAACTGTGATTACGAACTCACCGGTATCAGAGAGACAGGTGGTATCGTTTGATAGATGGGTCAACCGCCGCCGGTGGTGGTTGTTGACGCCACTGTTAGGTATCGGGCAAAAAACCCGATCTAGGGTTTGGGATCGATCATATTTATGCTTTTGCTTTTTTTGTTTTGTGAGGTTATGAACCATCCTACTATTTATTAAAAATTTATTTTACACAATAACTCTATATCCTCTTAAATATGATTAATCAAAAACAGAAATATGATTAATCAAATTCACCACCACCATCATCGCAACCCCTTCCTTGGCCGCTCCTTTTATCAATACACATTTTCTTCTGGGTTCGTCACTCCTTTTGTAATCTCTTCATCCTCTTTCTGTTCCAAATCCTTAACCTTACAGATAAGAATCTAGCAATTAGCTAAAAAAAAAAGAATATGGCAAAACAACACCACCACTAGGAATTGAGGCTAACAATGACGATCAATTGAAACCATCGACGGTGAAACCAAAACCAAAGTTCCACGTCAGCGTTGGCTTCGCCTTCGTCTTCTTCCTGAAGACTAGAGTACATAATTGGCCATTTTGATTTAAGTTTGTTGCTAACCATAATAGTTTTTGTTGTTCATCATCAATGAGATGAATAATTGCTGAAATGATTTCGATGAAATGAATCAACCAACACGAAGCAATTAGTTTATTCATGGTTTGAGGATTACAATTCATAGACTCACCTCTAGTCAACGAATTTTTCAAAAACCCAAGTTGCATGGTCCATGGATGAGATTCTCATCATATATTAATAGAACCTGATTTGTATGTGATTTGCATACAAATTAGCCCTCTAATCACCTTAGTAATGCTAATCCAATGACCGTTTAGTGTCTATAATCCTTGATTTGCACCATTGTAGGGTTCACGAGCATCAGATTGATATCGGAAGCAAAAGGGCGTGTTTTGGAGCTTTTAGTGGATTTTCGGCAAAATGACGAAAAGTCAACCCGAGGACCGTCGATCAACTTGCGGTCAACCCCAACTTTAGAGCGTCAACGAGTCAACATGAAGTCCCGGAAGTGAGTCGCAAGAGAATTCCGGAAGTTTAGCCGAAAGTTAACCTTTGGTCAACTCCGAGGGTCATGGTCAAAGTCAACGACGAAGTCAACCTTGTGACTCATCCACACAAGTTTCCAAATCAGCAACGACCACACTAGATATCATGAGGTCATTGATTTGTATGTGATTTGCATACAAATTAGGCCTCTAATCACTAAAGTAATGCTAATCCAAATGCCGTTTAGTGTCTCTAATCCTTGAATTGCACCATTGTAGGGTTCACGAGCATTGGATTGATATCGGGAGCAAAGGAGTGCGTTTTGGAGCTTTTAGTGGATTTTCGACAAAAGGACGAAAAGTCAACCCGAGGACCAAAAGTCAACTCGTGGTCAACCCCGACTTTAGAGCGTAAATGAGTCACCATGACGTCCCGGAAGTGAGTCGCACGAGAATTCCGGAGGTTTGGTCAAAAGTCAACATTTGGTCAACTCCGAGGGCCGTGGTCAAAGTCAAGACAAAGTCAACCGTGTGACTCATCACCAAAGGATTCCAAAATTCAGCAAAGGACCACACTAGATATGATGAGGTCATCCTTAGATTATTCATCCCTTTTATTTCCTTGAGAATTTACCCCCTTGCCCTTCATTTAATCTATCTAACCATTAGATCTTTCCCTAGTTGATCCTAGCCCTTCACTCCTCTCTACCCTAGCTTATTTAAACCTAGTTTTTGCCATTTAGATTAATTCTCCACCTCTTCATAGCAGCCCTCATCTAGATCTCACTCAATTCTCTCCCTTCTTCCTCCCCCAAACACCCTTTTTTCTTGGTGATCCGTCAAGGGTCGACCGGTCGACGTCCCTTGTCGACCGGACGACCGGCGGCAGCCGGGTTGTTTCCTTTGTTTTCCCCTCCTTCCACCACTCAAATCCCTTTCCTTCCTTCACCAACCTTCTTCCCCACTTCTCCCTCTACATCCTTGTCTATTTTTCTCCATCATTCTAGCACTTCTACATCACACATGCTTGGATCCATCAAGAACACCAAGATTGGGAGGCCAAAAGCAAAGAGAAGAGGAGCTTGCTACTACTTGAGTGACACAAGGAGCTGCTGCCATCTTCATGAGAATCCCTCAACTTTCTCTTTATCTTTCCCTAGTTTATAGTTTGTTTATTGTGGGACTATTGATGTGTAATCTAAGCATGTGTGACTAGTTGTTTAGGATTGGGGACTAGGGTTGTGTGCCCTAGTCCATTTGTGATGTGATGATGATTTGAATTACGTGTGGATGCTTGAAGATGAATAAATATGTGTATTGTCTATTCTAATATGTGTTGGATGTATGTTTAGGGAATTTAGTCACTTCTTTGGGCATGTGTGCAATCTACTTTGATTGAGATTGTTAGGGTGACTCCTAACTCTCTCTAGGCATTTGATAATATATGTGATGAGGTCCCCTTGTTTGAGTTTCTAAGTCTTTGTGCCCTTCGCCTCCCAAGTCACATTGGGAGAGTTCTAGTGACCCATAACATGGCACTAAGAATACATAAGAAAATATGGTCTTAGACCCATAATATGGCTAAGATACGAAGCTTGATTTATTCATCACTTAAACATTAATGCATAACCGGAACATCATTCATCATTGTGGGC
This sequence comes from Rubus parviflorus, assembly GCA_029955375.1. Classification (NCBI taxonomy): domain Eukaryota; kingdom Viridiplantae; phylum Streptophyta; class Magnoliopsida; order Rosales; family Rosaceae; genus Rubus; species Rubus parviflorus. The sequence goes on along the minus strand of JARGGL010000015.1, from coordinate 696,747 downwards.
TTTGGCAATTAAACCTCGAAACCCCAATCGTTCTATCATTTCTATCCTCTTCATGTTCCCCCTCATTATGTTTTGTGCATTAGTTAATTTACGTTATGTTTTGTGTTTGCATTTCACTCTTTCATCTTTCCAATAACGTTACACTATCTCACCTTTGCACATATCCACTTCACTATTGTCCTTCCATTTCTCACCCCACCATATTTGTGCATCTTATTTGGTTACTTGTTTGCCAAAGGGGTTGAAGGGCCATCGATCCCCGTTGGAACGACAACCCCGGTCTTAAATATACATACACACTTTTGGCAATCGTCAAATGGCGCCGTTGCCGGGGATTGAGGTTTAACCTTTATCCCTTGGTAATCGGTAACCGAGTTTCTTGCACTATTCTTTTTTATTTTGTGTGATATAAGCATCTATGTTTAGTTTATTTTGTTTTGAATAAAGAGCTTATGGGTAGTTGAGAGATGTATGATGGATGCTTCGGTGAAGAGAATTCATTTTTGTGTTGTTTTGTTTGATTTCCAGAATCTGCCTGGGCACATTAGTGGACTTTGGAAGCAGTTTTCTCCAAATCTGCCCATTGGAATGAGCTCAAATCAGTTGGAGGGTTTTCATCCAGGAGCTACTGTTTCCTGGTCAAATTTTATTGAGTTCCAACCGTTGGATCTCCGGATTTGCAGTTCCAAAGGAGTGGTACTCAGAGCTGGAATTGGCTTTCACTTTGACTGGTTCGTGTTCAGTTTTCTAAAGGGATCTGGGGAGTTTTTTTATTTGCCAACTTGGAGCATTTTGAGTCTACTTTAAAATGTTTCTTGAAATTACTCCATTCCAGTTCCTACTCATGGAGTTATGTCCCTTGCAAAGGGAAGAGGTCAGAGCTGATTTACTGTGCACCATCACTTTGGGGGGAGGTCTAGCAAACAACCGTTGATGAGCTTTCCTTCACCATGAGAGCTTTTGTGCTTCATTGTTAAGTGAAGGTGAACACCTTAGCCACCGGGCTAAGTGGAGTTTCATGCCTTTTATCGATCTTTGGATCACGTTCTTGGAGGAAGAAACCCGAGAAGTGTTGATTAGCATTTGTTCAAGAGATTATTCATTCCCTTTTATTCCCAAGTGCTTTTACCCCTTTACCCTTCATTTATTCTATCCCACCATTAGATCTTTCCTTAGTTAATCCTAGTCTTTCATTCTTTCCCTCCTTTGCCTATAAATAGCCTAGTATTTGCCTCATTTGGTCATCCAGTTTCAGCTAGCCTCACTCACATTGAGCATTCTTCATCTCTCTCTCTCTTCTACTTATGTTTAGAGCTTATAATTGTATTTTGATGATTTATACTAGGATGATTAGTGAGTAGTTTACTTGTTGGGGACTAGGGTTGTGTGCCCTAGTCCAATGTGACTATGTGATGCTTTAATTTATGAATAAATGCCTTTGTTGGTTCATGAGTATATGTATTGTCTATTTTCATATGTATTGAATGTGTATTTGAAGATTTGTCACTCTTTGGTATGCATTTGATCCATCTTGTATGAGTTGTGTATGGTTTGGCCACTTTACTCTTCTCTAAGGCAATTGACAATATGTATGATGAGCATGTTCACTTGTGTGACCCTTAATTCATGTGCTTTACGCCTCCTTTATTTCTACCCTCCCGCGGAGAGTACCTAGAACCCTAATAAGGCTTAGGAATACCTTAGAAGGAATCCATTCAACTTCGATGACATCGGTGGAATGGTGGGTTATACATGTGCTGCTTGTTTGAGTCTCTAAGCTTCGACACTTTAAGCCTGTTCAGCACTTTAGGAGATTCGGTATTAGGTAACATAGAGAGATCTCCTATAACACCTAGAGAGTTCGAATGACCCTAATACGGCATTTGAATACCTTAGGAAAGCATGATCCTAGAACCATAACATGGCTAGGATACGAGGCTTGATTTGTGACCACATTGGCATAATTTTGCATTAGAGCATTGTTTGTTGCATTGGACTTGGGGTTTACCCGAAAACCCCAACACTTTCATACATTGCACACACTTTACCTTTACTTACTTATATTGCTTGTTTGCTACTTATTTGCTTGTCTTTCCATTACCACTACACCATTGCTTTTCACCAAACCAAACACTACACACACCACACATTGTCACATACACACTCATCCACTCTTTTCACCTCTTGTCATTCCATTATTGCTACAGTCACTCGACCACACACTACCTTGAGATTAGGAACTATCAATCTGACAGGACCCGCCCCAGATTCCACCCTAGAATCCAAGGTGGACCTGTGGGCCCCATCTTAGAAGAGTCTTACCGAAAATTCGGCATAAACTCCCCTAAAATGGACTACCCAAAACCTGCAATTTCACATTTCCAACACTTCTAAAATCCAACAAAAACCAACCGAACTTCTGAGCCTACATGCTCACCGCAACAAATCACAAACTCCCACTAAAATATAGATAAATGAGGTCTCCAACTCAAAATGATCTATAATGGTTTATTTCAATTTCAACATAGATCAGTAAATCAGAGCATACCAATGGCCCATCAAAAATTTTCTACAAATACAAATTTAAGAAAAGAGACAACTGAGGTAGAGGGAAACAATAGTGAACTAGTGCCTCGACTGCGTGGTGTGGCCCGACCTCAACAAATCTGCAACCTAGGCAATTTAAAACCGAAGGGCCCGGGTAAAACCATTTAATGAAAATATTAGAGTGAGTGGACGAAAATAATACATTTTCATAAAATAATAGTTATGTTTTTCCACAATTAAAAACACAAACAAATCATTCAAACAATGAACAAACACAAAGGAAACGATAACTATAAGTCTTGCTCACTCGTTCGATAAGCTCACTCGTTCGATAAAGATGCACCGAGATTCCTGCCCATCCATAGAAAACGTTGGGGGGGTCATACCTACCCCGTAGAAAACGTTGGAGGGTCATACCTACTCCGTCGATGTACATGTTGGGCCATACCTACTACAGGCCTGTAGGGTCATACCTACTGCAGATAAAACGTACTCATTGATGTACCTGTAAGGCCATACCTACTACAGGCTTGCAGGGTCATACCTACTGCAGATGAAACGTACTCGTCGATGTACCTATGGGGCCATACCTACTACAGGCCTGCAGGGCCATACCTACTGCAGATGAAACGTGCATGCATGCAACCAATCACGATAAAACGAGCGCATTCAATTTCAGTCACACTTAACCACGACAAGCCAATACCAACCAATCCAACACGGCAATACACACCCCAAACAATCCTCTCTACTTCTCAAATATCGCAAACCACAATTCGCACTCGTAAATCTCACGTTTCTCATCACGGCCTCGTAACCAATCTCAAACAACTAATGCAATTCAACATACATTTAATTACGAAAGTAATACTTCAAAAATATAAAATTTCATGCAAAGTTAATTTAAAAACAAAGATCCACTCACAGGTAGCTGGCTAGGCCTGTCGCCTGTCGCCCGTCGAGGTCCTCTTCCGTCCTCCTGAACAAAAGCCCAATTACTAACATGATCGTAAATAATCTTCAATTAACCAATCGACCTAACTTCCATGATCCAACCGTACAACATACTCGAAATAATTATCTTAGCAGCATACTCAAATTCGGTGACCATCTGACAGCCACACAGTACAGTCAATCGTAATTCGTACGATAACGAACCTAAATTAATTCGGATTAATCCCTAAACTTCGATGAATTCCAACAAATTATATACTAACATGATCGTAATGAAAAGTGCAAGCCAATGGGCTAAAATGCACCATCAAACGAGGCCGAACGCGCCGCCCGGTCAACCATCTTCGATGGCCATGAAATTTTATCAGCATGTACACCATAGTTCAAGGATCAACTTTCATATCTGCCACAAAATCCAATTCGGAGTAGAATTGTACGAATTTGCCTTGGAACAGCCGGACTCCTAGAATTTCAAATCCAAAATTCTTCCAATCCAGGAAGAATCAACGAGCAAGACTAGTATGGTTGTGTTCACCGTGAAGAAATTGTCAAAACCCACCAAGGTTCACCAACCGATTTGGCCGAAAAATGGCAAATCGAACGGGAGAAGTTTGCGGCTACCGTCGCGACTTTGGGGGGAGATTCTGGTGGCTACCGGCCTTTGTTTGCCGTTAAAAAAGTTGGGGATGGAAGAGGGGAAGGAGAGGAAGAACATGGGACCGGTATCGAAGCCTGGGGTGGCCGGAGGAGAGAGAATTTGGCCGGAGAAGACGGGCGATACTGTAGCGGGCGGAGTGGTCAGGGAGGTGAAGGGTCACACGAAAAATTCCAAAGGTCCCACTTCCATTTCCGGAAATTCCCGAAATGGAAACCCCCATTTATGCAAAGTTTCCCGAAATAGTAACCTCCCTTCCGTAAGCCATAACTTTCTCTTACAAAATCTAATTTTTACGTACTTTACATCCACGAACTCGGTTTAACGCGTTCTACAACTTTCGTGAAGAAAGTTAAATCAAATTCCTTACCGAACAAAAAGTCAACTCAACGACCCCCCAAAAGTATTATTTGAAGCTCGAAATCGAAACTTTCGACGATTCGCCGTGAAACACAATAGTAAAAATATATGTTTTGGTTTGGGTCGTTACACAATCCTTGTTGGAACAACAATCTCGGATCTTAATATCATTTACCACTCTTTTTGCATCTAGTCAGAACCCAATTGTACTAGATTAAAGTTATCGTCTTTCTGAAAAGTTGCAAACTTGCAATTGACGGAGGCCATTGATAGAGGACAAGAACTTGAAATCCTCAGGACAGAAAATCTATAAGGGTCTTTTAACATAACAACTTAAACAATTATATTAAATAAAATACAGATGTTAAATTCTTATTGGGTTGTCAAAGCATGTCAGCATGTTGACATGGTTTACAGGACCATTTTACATGAATTTACTAGAATTAAGGTAAAAAGTGGTAATCTATGTTCTATTTGTGTTAAAGTTTCACCATTACAAGTTTGAGAACCATTTTACATGAATTTACGAGAATTGAGGTAAAAAATGGTAATCTAGGTTCTATTTGTTTTAATATTTCACCATTACAAGTTTGAGAACCATTTTGCATGAGTTTACAACAATTGAGGTAAAAAGTGGTAATCTAGGTTCTATTTGTGTTAATATTTCACTATTACAAGTTTGAGAACCATGTTACATGATTTGACGACAATTGAGGTAAAAAGTGATAATGTAGGTTTTATTTATGTTAATACTTCACCATTACAAGTTTGAGAACCATTTTACGACAATTGAGGTAAAAATTGGTAATATAGGGTAAATTTTCATATTACACAAAAAATGGTCCAAGTTCTTAGTCTTGTTATGTAGTTCTTCATTGTGTAATTAGGGTCCTTTCTTTTGCAAATCTCATCATCAATGAGATAATTTACTAGTCAGACATATATTTTACAATAAATCACGACCAGTGAGGTGATTAGTGGTAATTTTAGTTGTATTTGATTTTTTTTTAAAGGATCAAAGGATCACTCCTACCCCCATGGTGACTCGAATCCATGACTTGTATCTTAGGTAATGGGTACTCTAACCACTGAGCTAACACCACTTCGTCTATTTGATGTAATTATTATATTTACAACCTTCGTTACAAGTTTGTGAACGATTTACATATGAAACAACATATGTGATATCATTGTGGTAACATTCATTTTTAAAACATGACACGTGTTTTAATTTGAATATATGGATAACCTGTTAACCTTAGCAACAAGTTTCAATCATTAAATTACTTTAATATATCTAATTTAAAAAAATATATATGTCAAACGTCAACATACCAAGCCTAGCTCTCTCCACATAAGTGTACATAAATGAGCTATATTTTGAATATTAAATATTTATATATTAGTTCCAGTTTTTACTTTAGCAATAAATACAAATGTTAATGTCTAACCAATCTAATAGATTATTTTATTAATTTTATCCTCTATTCTGTCACGGTTACTAATTTGTATCCAATTAGGGTTGCTATTGAGCAATATGCTAGTAGTGCCGTTTCTATTCAAAACGATCCTCATTTATGCAAATTAACTAGCGAATTTATTGATTGTTATAGCTAGAACGACATGTATATCAATTATATGGGTTTAAATCCATAATCTAACGGTTTAGAAAACTAAAAAATACCACTCATTAAAGACAAATACACATACATATAGGGTCAATCATTAAGTATATCTGACGGTGGAATTTGTGGTGTCAGCCTATAGGGTCAATCATTAAGTACATATACACATCTGGTTATATATGTATTACCATTATGCATTAGAAATAATAAAATAGGAAAATTAAAAATGCTCGTGGTGGTTTTGCAGCAGGAGTACGTTTTGAGATCGAGTGAAGGTTCGACAACAAAATGGAATATAGTTTAACAAAGGTAAATTATGTTCCTGAGTTTGGGATTGTGTATAGTTTGTTCTTATATATTTAGGATATGAGGTTTAGGGTTTAGGGTAACCTATTATATTTGGAAGAATAAAATCTACGGTCCTAAATAGAATTTGAAATCAAGTTCAACAGTTGAAAAATCTTAACATATATTTGGCTTCAAACTAGAAAGCTATGACTGACATATAATAAAACTCCTTCAAGTGGGTTGGAGTCCATTTATATGGAGTTCAACCGTTGGACAAGAATTGGCTGGGATAATAAAAAAGAAGGGTAGACAAATTTAAGGTCGAAAAAGCTATCACTTCATGTCTCTGGCATAGAATAAAACTCCTTCAAGTGGGTTGGTTTGGAAATTAGCTATATCGATGGAGGCTTCAATTTAGGTTCACCTAAATAATTCTAGAGTTTTCTTAATTACAAAGCATATGGGCTAGCCTGACAGATCGAAGAGACGTTAACAAATGATCGAGTAAATATAGAAAAACTGGCAAATTAAAGTCACTTCACTAGACTCACTGGTATATAATTATATATAAAGGGAAGTTCCATACAAGCTTCAGAGGCAGAGTGAGAACCATATACAAAGTGCAGTAGTACGTACCTATATACAAGAGTTGAGTGAGTTAAGTTATCGGAAATGGGGGTTCTGAAGATATGGGTGACGATTCTGATGACCCCTTGTGCACATTTCGGGGGTCGGAAATGGAATTTACTGGACTTAGTCACAGCTGCCATGTTTGTGTCCATCCATGTCCTTGCTTTATTTGCGCCGTTTCATTTCAACTGGTCTGCGTTTTTCCTCTTTTTGGCACTCGGTTATGCCACCGGCCTGGGAATCACTCTGTCTTACCACCGGAATCTTGCGCACAGAAGTTTCAGGCTTCCCAAGTTGCTCGAGTACTTGTTTGCTTATATCGCCGTTCTTTCAGCTGAGGTACGTACCTATTTATATACCTAGCTGCTACGTACATATATAATGTATAGTTTTGGGTTTTGCAGTTTGCCATTTTTGCTACTTTCCCTAATGTATATATATTGTTAAAATTAATGCACGAAAATCCATTTTCTGAATGGTGAACAAGTCCATATATGTATTCTCTCATTTATTTACGTTTGGTTTAAGCTACTTTTGATTAATTACCATATTGTTTTGAATGTTTTCATGGGATTGACGTTTTGTGCGTGTAAATTTATATATATTTACGTAACTTTGGTTTTGTAGGGAAGTCCAATTGAATGGGTGAGTACTCACCGTTACCACCACCAGTATACAGATACAGAAAAAGATGCTCATAGCCCTCTCAAGGGGTTTTGGTATAGTCATATGGGTTGGATTCTCGATAGCAATGCTCGTTTCGGAAGAGTACGTGGTTAATTAAGAATTATCATATACACGGACATATAAATGCACACACCAAATGTCTTACAAATCATTCATACTAGTGAGGTTTGGTGTGCATTATTAATAAACCATTCCTAATTAAATTAGTTTTTTTAACCTCTAAATTGAGCTGAAAAATTACTTAATTTTTTAGTATGGAGGACTGAAGAATGTTGAAGATTTGAAAAGGCAGCCATTCTATATGTTTCTTCATCATACTTTCCTTCTACACTCGTTTATTCTTGGAGGTATTCTATATATCCTCGGTGGATTTCCCTTCATCGTTTGGGGAATGGTACGTATGTGAGATCTTATTTAAAATATATATATATATATATATATATTTGACCAAAAGTAATGTTTATCGTTAAGCCGTGCTTAAAATTAATTAACCATTAATAATTTCATCAGGGCGTGAGGATGGTAATTGTTTTCCACAGCACTTTGCTAGTAAATTCGGCTGGCCACATATGGGGTTATCAAGCTTGGAATACCGGTGATCTGTCCAAGAACCTTTGGTAATTACGTATTTACTATCTCATCTTTAATTAAGTAATCAACGTACAAGTTCATAATATTGAGGTTTTAGATTAATGATCGATCAATGATTAACTGTTTAGTTAATTGGTTAATTAGGTGGTTGGGACTGCTTGCATTTGGAGAAGGGTGGCACAACAACCACCATGCTTTTGAATACTCGGCTCGACAAGGCCTCGAATGGTGGCAGTTTGACCTGACTTGGTACATCATAAGATTTCTTGAAGTTCTAGGGTTGGCAACAGATGTGAAGATACCATCCGAGGCTCATAAGAAACGTAAAGCTTTAGAGACCAGAAGAACCATGGCTACTCATGAAATAAGCAAGGAAGATTAATTAATTAGTTTGCTTAATTTGCTATCTATGTAATATGGACAACTAGCTGCCTATGTACTACCCTTTAATTTGCTAGTTCATTTTATGTACGCTCTGGTAAACATTTAAGCTTGTATGTTTGGTTTGAGTGTGTATTCTAGCTAATAATGGAAATCGATTCTAGCTAACCTTGTTGCGTCACTTTCAACTCGAGCCGTCTAACACGAATCTGATCATAGTTCACTTTTATAATTTAAGATTTATTGTTAAGTGTAATAAATAGAATATTATTTGTAAGACAAATTAAGGCAGGACTAATCGCTTTTTCAAATTAAAATCCGTCCATTTTTTTTTTGGCGAAGAAAAACCCCTCAACGTTAATTTGTGGTTAATTTGGTCATGATCGTTTAATTTGAACACTTTTCTAAACTAGAAAGTTCTAATTTATTGATGTAGGGTTTTTAGGGAACTAGTTCTACAATGGAGGTCATTAATTTGTGGAACTCCACTCTTTATTAGAATTCTTGAAGATATTTTATTAGGTAGGTTGAATAATATAAATATTTGAAGTGCCTCCTTCAGTCCTTCTAGTTTAGATTAATGAAAGTTATTGGTTGGTTAAATCATTAAGAAATTAATGGAAAAGAGAAAAAAAAAACTCTTGAGTTCTGACTTAAAACGAGATGGTTAAATTACTCTCATATATTTACAAAACTGAAATTGACCGGACCAGTCAATTCACTGGTTCATTCGAAATTGGAAAAGAAAAAACCATTGAGCTCTGATTTTTTTTTTTTGAAAGAGAACAAGCTTACAACACAACAAGAGAGGGGGGACTAGGCCAAAACCATCTCTCATGGAAGCAACAAATGAAGCAATAGAAAGAGACAAAACAAAAAAGAAACCAAACTAGGGAAACCGAAATCTTAACGAAAGCGGTAAGAACCCCGTGAGGAAACATCATGACCATAAGAAAAAAAAAATTGGGGTAAGGAGTCCCACCAATGAGAATCCGCGTGTTTTGCACTATAGTTTGCTAACCTGTCAGCAATATAATTGCCTTCTCTGTAAACATGAGAAACACGAAAATGCATTTGCTGAATGAGATGGAGACAATTAGCCCATGAAGTTCTGAAACGCCAAGGGATGAGACTGGGGGAGTTGAAGTAGTGAACCATTAATGATTAATCTGTTTCCAACCATAAATGATTCCAACCCTTGAGCCAAGCAACACGTAATGCTTCAATTATAGCAAGGACCTCTGCTTCCAAAGCATTTGTGACAATCACCTTACTTGCAAAGGCACCCAGAAAAGAAGCCATTGCATTACGAAAAATACCTCCAAAGTCCGCACGGCCTGGTTCATGAAATGAGCCGTCCGTATTGACTTTTACCCAGTTAGATGGAGGGGGCTCCCAACCAACACAGATAAAGCGAGGAGCTTGGTGGCGCAAGGGAGACAAACCAAAAAAAATGAAGATTGGCAGGGAGGTTACCTGGGAAGAAGTGGTGAAAGCAAGACATGCCGAGTCTTTTAGAGATTGAATAAAAAATTGCTTGAGGGCAAGAGGACAACACAAACCAGCTTCATGTCTTCTCTTATTCCGTTCAGACCACAGGCACCAGAGAAGGTTGCATATAGAAATATACCAAAGCATTTTCGAAGAAGGAGAAAACAAAACCAGCAGCTCATCAAGAAAGAGCTCATGTAAACTGATATCTTGAGGGACTGTGATCCAAAACAATGAAAAAAGCCAACTCCAAATAGGCGCCACAAATGGGCAGGTCATGAACAAGTGCCTTGAAGATTCGACATTAGACCGACACAAATAACAACAAGAGCATAATTGGACATTTATACGTTGGAGCCGATCATCAGTCAAAACCTTATTTTGTATGGTTTTCCAAGTAGCAAGACTCTTACATGGTTGAATGGAAGCATGCCAAATACGTTTACCCCATACCAGTAAAGGAAGAAGGTCGCTAATTAAGCTCTGTATAAGCCTCAGAGGAAGTGAAGAAGCCTGAAGAAGCTGGAGCCCAAACCACTTGATAAGCGCCGCTTGCTACTGGCAGCGAAATGGAGAGAATGGCATGTGAGCATGTGAGGATGCGGGGTACATGTGCTGGAAACTTAAGGGCAGACGCCACTCACCATCCAGGATAAAGGAACAGACTTTGTCATTAAGAAATCCTGAATATTCTTGATCAATATTGCACGACAGCATAAGAGGAGTCCCAAGCCAATTGTCTTTCCAAAATCTTACCAAGGAGCCATTACCCACAAACCATCGAATTTTAGAAAGAAAATAAGGCCAAATGGACTTAATACCTAGTCAAACCGATGATTTCTTGTAGTAGGGGGAGAGCTGCAATCCATCAACAAGAAAGCGATCATGAAGAAAAGAAGCAGAGCATGAAGATTTCGACGCCACTTCCGAGCTACGTTTCAAAAGAAGAGCTTTGTTAAGGGTGTAAAGGTTTTTTAAGCCCAAACCCCCTTGATCCTTAAGGGCACAACAACGCTGCCAAGAAACTAGAGCTGACCCATCCTTCAAGGGATCCCCATTCCAAAAGAAATTTTTTATCCACTTCTGAATCTTACTGAGTAAGAGCTTAGGCCACGCCTACACTTGGAAGCTATAAATCAAAAGGCTCTGAACGACTGATTCAATAAGTTGGAGCCTTCCTGCCTGTGAAAGCTGCAAACCCTTCCAAGTACTTAGCTTACTTTTAACTTTATCAGCAATTGGAAGGAAATACTCGGATTTAGGACGGCCTCGAAAGATAGGAACCCCAAGATATGTGAAAGTAAGAGTCCCCACATGTATACCCAACTCCCTTTGAATGTCATGCTGCCATGGCAGCGCATATTTTCCCAAAAACAAATGGGATTTTGCGTTGTTAACCTCCTGCCCCGAGTTTGATGCATACTCATCCATGAAGCGCATTAAAGCACGTTGATGCATGCAATCACCTTGAAGAAAAACCATGACATCATCTGCGAAAAGCACATGAGAGGGTGGGGAAATAGACTTCGGAGCAGCAATGTGTGTGATCTCATTTTGGGTAGCCAACAAATTAAGAAAGGCCACAGCTCAAAACCTCCTCTGCAAGACAAAAAAGAAGGGGGGAGCGCGGGTCACCTTGACAGACGCCTCTTGTACAGGAGAAATAACCACATGACTGACCATTCACACTAACAAATAGCTTAGCTGATTGCAAGATACTGTTAATATAATTAACAAACAATGCAGCAAAGCCAAAAGCTAAGAGAACCCGAAACAAGAGGTTCCAATCCAAAGTGTCAAAGGCTTTCCTTATGTCAAACTTAATAGCAATGTTACCACGTTTGCACTTGCGATCCAGAAGATTTACGCATTCAGATGTGAAAATAATGGGATCAACAATAGTGCGACCTTTGATAAAAGCGCTTTAGTGAGGAGATATAATTCTTGAAGCCACTGGACCCAGGCGATCAGCAAGAATCTTCGTAATACTTTTGAAAACAAAATTGGCCAAGGCAATGGGGCGAAAATCAGAAACCCCCTCCGAATCTGGAGTCTTTGGAATTAATATGAGCAGGTTGGAATTAAAATTGGGAAGAATAAAGCCATTACCAAAGAAGCTTTGAACAGCCAAAGTAACATCAGGGCCAACAACTTCCCAACAGTAAGAAAGGAAACAACCTCCAAAGTTGTCAGGACCGGAGCGCTAAAACCATCCATATCTTTTACCGCAGCAAACACTTCCTGAGATGTGGGAATGAGTGTGAGAGAAGTATTTTCCTCATCTGTTACAAGAGTGGGAATCACTCACTCCACTAAACCCGTGTCAATAATATTTTCACTCCGAGCAAAAGAGTTTTCAAAGTGTTGCACAAAGTGTGTAGCAATGGCATCTTGATCTTGAAGAACTGAATCACCCACAGTCAATGAAGAGATGGTTTTATTCAAACGACGAATCTTCACCATGTTGTGGAAGAAAGAACTATTTTGATCTCCATCATTTAGCCACCTAACCCGAGATTTGTCCCGGAGCAGTGTTAATTGTAAAGAAAGATCAGTCAAGAATTTTGCATGAGCCGCTTCCTGACGTGAGAACCTATCCTCAGAGGGGCATAGGACAGAAATTTCAGACTGAACCGCGTCCAAAGCAGCTTTAGAAGCAGCAACTTTGGAATGGACGTCACCAACCTGCAATCTGTTACATTCTTTTAAAATTTGTTTAAGAGCACGAAGCTTCGATGCTAACACAAATTGAGGACAACCATGGAATTGAAATGTGGCCCAAGAATCACGAACCAAACCAAGAATATTAGGAACCTGTAACCACATGCTTTGAAAACGGAAAGGAAGCCTGGCAACAGAACTTAGCCGAGAGCAGGAGAGAAGAATCGGGCAATGGTCCGAAGTGGTCTTTGTTAGGGTACTACAATCCATAGAGGTCCAAGACTCAAACCAATCCAAATTTCCTAAAGCACGATCTAACCTGACCTCTGTTCTCTTGCTACTCTATGTCAAGTAAGTTACAAGAATCACACATTTGACGAAACTCATTGCAAGAAGAAGCATTAGGAGGATCACTATCCCGTTTTTCATACGCTCTAAGAACACAGTTGAAATCCCCAAGGACTATCCAAGGACCTTGGACAAACTGAGCACGGGAAGCCATAAGATCCTGCCAATTAATGAAGTTTTAGCATAAACCGCAGTGAACACACAAGAGACACCTTCCATAGAGCAGGAGAAAGTAATATGTTGAGCAGTGCTAGAGAGAACTGTGGGACTGAGAGCCTCATGACAAAAGATCCACAAGTTCGGGTCAAGATCCCACCGTTCAGTAGTAGTAACCAAAGATAAACCCATTGATCTCCAAAAGGAAACTGGGATTGAATTAACTAAAACAAAAGGTTCAGATAAACAAAGAAAAGACAGTTTGTGAGAAATAACCAAACTTTTAAGAGCCCGTTTTGTGTCAGCATTAGCAATGCCTCGGGCATTCCATGCCAACAACGGATCTTCATAAAAACCGCTTGTGTTTAGCACCCTTCGACAGAAGAGTACGAGGAGGAGGATGATTAGACGTGGGAATGAGGCTTAGACGTGGCCTTCGCAGTAAGTTTCAATTTCTTCTTTGTCTTCTTGTTCAAGACTGGAGTGAATTCTCCATCTTCTTGGGACTCATCCGAAGCATGAGACGATGTAACTTCCAGTTCTGACCCTTCCAGGTCAGGAAGAGAAACAGTACCCCCAATGGCATGGTTGGTAAGAGAAGTGGCAGCATGATTGTCTACTAACACTGAATGCTTACCTACAAAACCAAGCGGAACACTTGCGCAAGATGAAGAAGAAAGAGTAACGTCCACCAAGGGCTCAAGTTGCATAGAGGGCGCTGCAATGACAACAACTGTCGTTAAAATTATCTCTTCCACAAACAATGGAACATCTTGATTAGCTGGCACAAGAGGCACTGCCGCAGTCGTTGTAGAACCAAGCGGGTGGGCTGAAGTCTCAGCCGGGTGCACTGCAGGCTCATGACTAAAAGGCCATCTAAGTAAAACCTTATGGGACTGGGAGCGGCGACGCCGGTTCCGTCGAGCACGAATTGGAGGACGTCCTTTGGACAAAGAAATATCAGTCTCTACTGATGGAACCCTAACCTTGCAAAAGGCCACTAAGTGTCCCACCAGACCACAGGAACTACACACATCTAGCGTAGTTTCATATTCAATCCTCACAAAAACTGACATGGTTTAATGACTCTTATGTTAGATCAGTAGATTATTTGGTCTGATCCATTTGGTTTTGTGAATAACAGAATATATGAGAGAGAGTAATTAAACCATCTCATTCTTAAAAAAAAAAAATTTAACCCATCTCATTTTAGGTGGTGCTGACGAATGCCAAAAAGTTGGTAAGTGATATTGAGAAGGGGGTTGTCGTTCCACAGGGATTGACGGTCCCCGACTTCTCGGTAGCGTGTGTGGTCGTGTCTCTAGCTATGTGAGATGGCAAGATGTGGATAGAAATGAGTGAGTGAGTGAGTGTATACACAATGTGTGAAATGTGAATGTGGTGTTCGGTTTGTGTAAAAGGTATGGTGAAATGCCAAAACAATCAAATCAACACAGCAAGTAATGGAATGCAAGGAAATGTAAAGTGTGTGCACAAAATATAAAGGTGTTGGGGTTTCGGGTTAACCCAAGTCCAAATGCAACCAATGATGCTCTAATGCCTAAACATGCCAATGTGTCCACGAATCAAGCCCCGTATCCTAGTCATGTTATGGTTCTAGGACCGTGCTTTCCTAAGGTATTCAAATGCCTTATTAGGGCCATTCGAACTCTCTAGGTGTCTTAGGGGATCCCTCTATGTTACCTAATACCGAATCCCCTAAAGTGCTTAAGAGGCGTAAAGTGTCGAAGCTTAGGAACTCAAACAAGCAACACATGCATAACCCACCACTCCACCGATATTATCGATGCGGAGTGGATTCCTTCTAAGGTATTCCTAAGCCTTATTAGGGTCCTAGGGACTCTCCATAAAGAGGGAGAAAGAAAGGAGGCGTAAAGCATCGAATTAAGGGTCATACATAGTGAAACATGCTCATCACACATATTGCCAATTGCCTAGAGTAGAATAAGGTTGCCAAACCATACACAACTCATACAAGATGGACCAAATGCATACAAAAGAGTGGCAAATCTTTACATACACATTCAATACATATGAAACTAGACAATACACATATTCATGAATCAACAAAGGCATTTATTCATTAATCAAAGCATCATGAAGTCACATTGGACTAGGGCACACAACCCTAGTCCCCAACAAGAGTAACTACTCACTAAACATCATAGTATACATCATCAAATTACACAATAAAGTTCTAGACATAAGGAAAAGAGAGAGTAGAGATGAGAAATGCTCAATGGATGTTCTCTTGCTCCTCCTTTGCTTTGATGATGGATCTTGATGGGTCACCAAAAAAAGAAAAGGTTTGGGAGTGGAAGAAGGGAGAGAATTGGGTGAGATCTAGGTGAGGGCTGCTATGAAGAGGTGGGGAATTGAATCTAAAATGGCAAAAACTAGGTTTAAATAGGCTAGGGTAGAGAGGAGTGAAGGGCTAGGATCAACTAGAGAAAAATCTAATGGTTAGATAGATTAAATGAAGGGCAAGGGGGTAAATTCTCAAGGAAATAAAAGGGAGGAATAATCTAAGGATGACTTCATGATATCTAGTGTGGTCCTTTGCTGAATTTTGGAATCCTTTGGTGATGAGTCACACGGTTGACTTTGTCTTGACTTTGACCACGACCATCGGAGTTGACCAAAGGTTGACTTTTGACCAAACCTCTGGAATTCTCGTGCGACTCACTTCCGGGACGTCATGTTGACTCGTTGACGCTCTAAAGTCGGGGTTGACCACGAGTTGACTTTTGGTCATCGGGTTGACTTTTCGTCCTTTTGCCGAAAATCCACTAAAAGCTCCAAAACGCACTCCTTTGCTCCCGATATCAATCCAATGCTCATGAACCCTACAATGGTACAATTCAAGGATTAGAGACACTAAACGACCTTTGGATTAGCATTACTAAAGTGATTAGAGGCCTAATTTGTATGCAATTTACATACAAATCAGGTGCGGCTTTGGGACCATCAAAACGGGTGTTCTAAAGTGCTTTAGAGTACTGATACTCTCTTCGGTCATTGAGGTTGTCACGCCCCGATTTTCCAAATCAATTAATAAGGCATTTTGCCCTTAATTACAATCAATTCGGAAACGTGACTACATGGAATATCAAATACAAATATGCACTAGAATTTTTTTTTCTTTTTAATTCAAGTACACAACGCCAACTCCATGCCCAACATTGTAATTTCAAACTCAATACAAGAGTCGAATATTACATACCAAATATTTATATAATAAATTGATACATCAAAATATTACATAAATAAATCTTCAGAGTGCGAAGCATAAAATAGCGGAAGTCTTATAACCCAACAAAATATATGCAGCCTTGCATTACTCCTGGTTATCCTAACCTGCAGGTATAACCCCTACACCGTGGAATAGTGTACCGGGTTATATCAACAAACCCGGTCAGCTTACGAAGCTGGTATGAGTTAACTCAGTTTTACTCACCCTAAACCGTTTAACAAAATATACATATATAGTTTGTTTTAAACAAATATATGTAACTTATACTTTTCAAAAACAATTCAAATCCCGAAAATTCATATTATAAAATATACTGAACCTACGCGCCCCATATCACGTATTTTAACCCCACACGTCCCATAAACGTGTATGTTAATCCCAGGGTAATTCAGAATATTAAACAATATAAACTTTCCCCAAAATCATTTCCCAAAATTATGATTCTTTCTTTTTAAGAATCGTAAATCATAATAATAATTACTTCAATTTTTAAAGAAGTAAAAACTTCAAAATACAATTCAATAATTCTCCAAGAATTGTAATTCAATAAATCAATGCTTCAATTATTTAAGAAGCAAAATCATATCATACTCACACAAAACCACAATCAACTTCAAATGATTAAAAGCGAGAATACCATTTTTCTTCTCCTTTTAATACATCAAGATAAAGCGAGAATACCATTTTTCTTCTCCTTTATTACATAAAGTATTCATCTTTGTTTTCAATGAATACATGGCTACACAGTCTAGAACTCTAACCTTCACCTTCTGGCTACACAGTCTAAAGCTCTAACCTTCACCATTGGCTACACAGTCTAGAACTCTAACCTTCACCCATTGGCTACACAGTCTAAAGCTCTAACCTTCACCCATTGGCTACAAAAAACATTCGAGTAGGCAAACACAATATCATAATTTTTGAAATATTGTTTCCCACAAAATCCACCAATTAAAACAATAAAATGAATACTTTCAAATATTGTTTTAACACAAAATCACACATGCTGATATATCAAATTAAAACTGTATTTAATTTATATATCGCAAAATCATTTAAATAAATATAATTATTTATTTTCGCAAACAACACAATATGAATTAATATTCATATATAAAATATCGTGAGATTCACTCACCTCTAATTCCTGCTGCGTCTTCAAATAGTAACCAGGAATCGACAAGCACGAGCTACACTTCTCGTAAACACCTATGATTATGCAATATCCAATTAGCATAATACATTTCCAAAATAATCCAAATGTTCCTCAAATGTCTCCTACGACATCGGAACATTTAATCGAGACCATTTGACCAAAAGTCAACCATCGGTCAACGTGGGTCCCACGTCTACTATTCATCAACGGGTCCCACACCAAATCTGAAACTTCCAAAATCCAACAGCATGCTTATTTCTAGCATCCTAACATCATATCCAAATATGGTGATGATCCAACGGTCGGATCATCACGGATCTAACGATCCATAAGCATTGCATAATTGATCGTTGATCAAACGATCTAATTTCAATAATCCAACGGTCCAACATGCTTATAATCACAATACTAACCCTACGATCAAATTTGATGATCATCTGACGGTCGGATCTCTCGAATCGTAAATCGTACGATCCGATAAATCGGGTTAATTGACCATCGGTCAAACGACCGAATTTGACAAAAGTCAAAACACGAAAGTTGTTCGTATCGACGAAACAAGCCAAACGGAGCAAAGAACTGCTCCTGGACCGGCCGGACGCGCCGCCCACGCGCCGCATCCGGCGACTGTCCGTCGCCGGAAAAAAGTGCTCCGATTGCCATGAAATTTTAACACAATGTTCTACACATTACCAGCAACAACTTTCATAACTGTCACAATGGCCAATTCAAAGCAAAAAGTCTCGAATTTACCTCGATAGCTCCGAAACCCTAGGATTTCAAATCCAAAATTCTCCTTCGTCCGAACTCCGATTGAGGCATATTTTATGTTGCTGGAAAGCCCCTGGCAAGGGCTACAAAGCCCAGTAGGTAAGGTGGCTCGATTTGGCCGGAAACTTGCCCAGAAACTGATGAACAGTTCGGCAGCGTTTTTCTCCTTTTTCTTTTCTTGATTTCTCTTTCTATACTGAAAATCAATGAATAAAACTAGTATAGAATCGAAGAGGATGAAGAGACAAAGAGATTGGGACAAGTCTCACACAAATTGGTGGCCGGAGGAGGGAGAAATCACCGGAGGAAGTTTCTGGTACTGTTCACGGCGTGAACAGTACATTTCTGGGATAAATTCTGATTTTCGGGTGAACAGTAAATCCCAACATTCCATTTATAGAAATTCGTCAAACTTCCGACGGCCATAACTTCTTCATACGATGTCCGTTTCCGGTGAACCGAATTCCTACGAACTCGATTCGACGAGGTCTACAATTCTCGTGAAGAAAGTTTTCCCAATTTCTCAACGGATACAAAGTTACCTTAATTAACCTTGTGTAACTTATAATTACCACCGTAATTATTGTTTTACGACGAAAACCTCTAAAAATACGAAATCACACCATTTCACTTCAAATTTCACGACATATTTTATAAAAATAATAGTGAAATTTTCGGGGTATTACAGTCTACCCTCCTTAAAGAAATTTCGTCCCGAAATTAGGACGCAGAGTACACCCATGGTTATCACAACTTGATTCCAAAATCCAAAGTTTTATTGATCAATAACTTAGGTAGTACAATCAAACCACAACATAACTAGGAAACAACTTGCACACACTTCTAAAACAAATTCTTAAATTGCCTCACAGGGCTTTAACTACCAGAAGCCATCCTTAAACCTCCAGTAGTGACTTCGTGGATAAGAGGCCGGATGTCTCGGAATTCCATACATCATCAGCTGGTAGAAATATGCTGCCTCCACGAAACACTTGCAAGTGTCGCAACATTCTCTAGCTGCATGCCTATCTCCATCCACATCCCACATGTCCTGGCCAAAAGGACGCCAAAAACTTGACTCACCACAAGTAAGACATTTACCGGCGGGTAGGAAAGCAGTAGTCGACGGAAAATACAGCAGTAGATGCTCATGACAAAACTCAGCCTGATGCATCATCCGCTCGACTTCTTGTCTACAGTAGTAGATGTTCCATCCGCTTCTCCACCAGTCGAGGGCTTCACACAGTCGCTGCACCGTTTTCTGCTGCTCGGCTCGTGGTCCTAAAATCATCTTAATCATACATGCTGCATAAAATGCAACATGATGACCTACCACTGAACTGGGACGCGAACCATAGAATGTTCCTGGTTTGCATGCCGCATCGAAATACTCCAGGGCTAAAGATATGTTCGCTGCCTCCACGAGTACTCGTATTCCCATTCGGAACAGAGACTCCGGGTTCTTCGCTTCCCAGCATCGATTAGCGAAGATGCGCACCTGCCTGTCCGCTTCTATGGAACCAGTGGGTCTGGATCCACCATCGAATCCATCCATGTCGATCGCCGCCAACGTAGACCAGCTATCGGCATACTCCTTGAAGTCCTTCGAGACACAACGGAGTTCCATTGTGCTCTGCAGGGATGCGGTAGCAACCAACTGGAATATGTACTTCCAGATCTCCACCGGAAGTTCACTCCAATCAGTGTTCTTGGAACGCTTGTTGCACTCTCCCTTGTTCACCATTGTGTAAGAGAAAATTTTAGTCGAAGTGTTTGTTTGATAACAGATATGAAGTGAGTAACACAACTCCTTATCCTATGTATTTAAACACAACTTTCCACCGTAAGGGAAATCTTTCTTTAATGCGAGTGCGGTGCACTCAGCAACCCACTAAGAATAATTATTGCTCATATCTGTCTCAATTACTCAAAAGTATCGCCCACGATGCAAGATTCCACAAGATTTAAATCAACAAAATCTCAGTTTTCCACTAATGTCGATCATAATGGCTCTTTACTTTAACTTTCTCATAAATAATTCCTCAAAAGATGCGAGGTCTCACAAGAGTGGAACTGTATGTGGAAAATCCATGCATCGGGGAAAAGAAATCTTCCACGATCTCCAAGGGCTCCGACAATTAGCTGTAAATCAGCCGCTCACTTTTGCTTTTGAATTTTTAAGTCCTCCACCAACAATAAATATACACCTTACGCATCCACTAACAGATACTTTCCATTAGTGCCATAACTTCCTTTCTCTTTCAAAGAGGACTTCTTCACTCCACTTCTCAGAAATTTCACCAACTCAAACATGTCACGCAAAGTGAATTCGTTCAGTGAATTACTTCAATCTGATCCCTCTGAAAGCCAATTCTTTGAGGGTTTAGATGAAATAATTTCACCAGCTTTAGAATTCGACACCGATATCGACATGCTAGACATGCTTCTAGCAGAAGACGAAGCCATTGAAGTAGCCCCAAGTCCACAAGTATCATCTCCACAAGCTGAACCCAGTTCATCCAAACGTATTCCACTGAGGAAGAGCTTCACCAAATACCAAGTCCAAGCATTGAAGGACTTCGTCGAGGCTTTTCCACAGCCAACTGTTCAACAGCGACAAGATTTGGGTGACCAAATAAAGTTAACGTTTGCACAAGTCTCTGCCTGGGTGATAAAGCATCGACCCCGAACGCCTGCCCAAACAACTCGTCAACAAAATTTTCTGCTGAGACAGAAAATCAATGAGTTTCAAGCTCAACTTAGCCAGTACCAAGCAGCATTCAACCGAATCAACTGCAACCACTGTGGAAAACGAGTTACTCCCAATAGTGAGCTACTAAAAGGGATTGAAGAGACTACCCCACAACCTCAGACTCTTCCAATTCCTGCAGTCATCGGTCCAAGGGAAAAGTCTCACATGAGGAGGGATATTCAAAAGTGTATGTCGATCCCACATCACTCTTCTTCTACACAACAACCATCAGACAACATCAACCGTTCAGAACCTGAAGAAGCATCTGCCGTGGCAGAAGCATCTGTCGTGGCAGACACAACTAAGATTTCTGAAATCATTGTGTCGGTCAGAGATGAGCTAATCATCATGGCATCTGCTGCTGCGCCACTGTGGATCTCTGCACTCAAATCCAGTTCTGCCACGCTTCATGAGTTCCTGAATGAAGCAGAGTACAAGAGAATCTTCACTAACGGTATAGATCTTACACCTACTAACTTCCAAACTGAAGCTTCACGCTACACAGCCACAATTCCTCTCAGTCCTGTCGTACTCTTGAATTTCTTCATGGATGTGGACCAATGGTCCACCATATTCAGTAGCATCATTTCAAGGGCGAGTATCCTTGATGTCTTGTCAACAGGGACTACTGAAAACTACCACGACACCATCCAAGTCATGACTGCCGAGTTCCAGGTAACCACTCCATCTGTCTCCACTCGTGTCACTCACTTTGTTCGTTATTGTCAACGACAAACAGAACAGAGTTGGGCCATAGTTGATGTCTCTGTGGAGGGTTTAAGTTCAAATCTGGGTCCACACCCCAGATCTCAATGCAAGAAGCGTCCATCCGGATGCTTAATCCAAGATTTGTTCAACGGCAGCTCTCGTGTCGTATGGGTGGAACATGTTGATGTACGAGATCAACTCATGCACCAAACATACAGAACGCTAGTGGAGTCAGGTTTAGCCTTTGGAGCAAGGCGATGGGTAGAAATACTTCAGAGACAAGCAGAACGGTTCAATTATTCTGCGGCTGTCACTCATCCACCTCAAGACTTTTGTGTCATACCATCGGTAGAAGGAAGAAGAAACTTGTTGCAGATGGCATGCAGATTAGTGACGGATTTCTGCACAGGCATCGGCAACTCTACTGCTCATGAATGGAAGGTAGCTGAACAAACCAAGTTCAGGGGTTCGGGGATAAGAGTCTCCACTAACAAAATCTGGAATAGGCCGAATAAGCCCCATGGTCTTACTCGAACTGCAACAGCAATATTCCAACATCATGTCTCTCACCGAAAGCTGTTTGACTTCTTCACTGACGTACAAACTCGGAACCAGTGGGACCACCAAGCATTGGGCAAGACAGTCCAAGAGATTGCACACATCACAACGGGTCAAGACCCACGCAACTGTGTCACCTTGATGCAAATCGACGACACCTACGTACTCCAAGAAAGTTGTACTGATTCAACAGGGTCATACGTGATTTATGCCTCTATCAGTCAGTCAACGGTCCAGAAGTTATTAGGTGGTTGTGAGTTAGGTACAATTGTATTCCTAACTTCAGGTTTCTCGATCCTACCTGATATGCCTACTGCTGGAAGGACAGAAGGGGTCTCAGACAATCCGTACATTGGTTGTCTAGTAACAGTAGCAACACAGATCTCTACTGAGTTGCTGAAGAATAAGAAAGGGTCAGTGGATCAAGTCTGTCGTTTGATCCAGGGTACGGTTGAGAGAGTTAGGAATGTAGCCATGTAAGACTATCAATTTCGGAATTGTAATTTGTACTTTATATTCTTAACAACACAACAGCACTGAAGAGCACATGATGGGGATCCGCTGCAGTCGGGCCATCACTCGATAAATACTGTGTGCTATTAAGCATACGAAGTAACCATTACTTGAATGAATCTAACAACCTAACGTCAAACCCTAAACCGATCCTAAGCTCTAAACCCTAACTTCACTTCACAAAACCAAAACTCGTTTCATCACCGTAGAGCGTTCCATTGCTCAATCACTTCCTTAGAGCATTGTTTTGCTCTGATACCAATCTGTCACGCCCCGATTTTCCAAATCAATTAATAAGGCATTTTGCCCTTAATTACAATCAATTCGGAAACGTGACTACATGGAATATCAAATACAAATATGCACTAGAATTTTTTTTTCTTTTTAATTCAAGTACACAACGCCAACTCCATGCCCAACATTGTAATTTCAAACTCAATACAAGAGTCGAATATTACATACCAAATATTTATATAATAAATTGATACATCAAAATATTACATAAATAAATCTTCAGAGTGCGAAGCATAAAATAGCGGAAGTCTTATAACCCAACAAAATATATGCAGCCTTGCATTACTCCTGGTTATCCTAACCTGCAGGTATAACCCCTACACCGTGGAATAGTGTACCGGGTTATATCAACAAACCCGGTCAGCTTACGAAGCTGGTATGAGTTAACTCAGTTTTACTCACCCTAAACCGTTTAACAAAATATACATATATAGTTTGTTTTAAACAAATATATGTAACTTATACTTTTCAAAAACAATTCAAATCCCGAAAATTCATATTATAAAATATACTGAACCTACGCGCCCCATATCACGTATTTTAACCCCACACGTCCCATAAACGTGTATGTTAATCCCAGGGTAATTCAGAATATTAAACAATATAAACTTTCCCCAAAATCATTTCCCAAAATTATGATTCTTTCTTTTTAAGAATCGTAAATCATAATAATAATTACTTCAATTTTTAAAGAAGTAAAAACTTCAAAATACAATTCAATAATTCTCCAAGAATTGTAATTCAATAAATCAATGCTTCAATTATTTAAGAAGCAAAATCATATCATACTCACACAAAACCACAATCAACTTCAAATGATTAAAAGCGAGAATACCATTTTTCTTCTCCTTTTAATACATCAAGATAAAGCGAGAATACCATTTTTCTTCTCCTTTATTACATAAAGTATTCATCTTTGTTTTCAATGAATACATGGCTACACAGTCTAGAACTCTAACCTTCACCTTCTGGCTACACAGTCTAAAGCTCTAACCTTCACCATTGGCTACACAGTCTAGAACTCTAACCTTCACCCATTGGCTACACAGTCTAAAGCTCTAACCTTCACCCATTGGCTACAAAAAACATTCGAGTAGGCAAACACAATATCATAATTTTTGAAATATTGTTTCCCACAAAATCCACCAATTAAAACAATAAAATGAATACTTTCAAATATTGTTTTAACACAAAATCACACATGCTGATATATCAAATTAAAACTGTATTTAATTTATATATCGCAAAATCATTTAAATAAATATAATTATTTATTTTCGCAAACAACACAATATGAATTAATATTCATATATAAAATATCGTGAGATTCACTCACCTCTAATTCCTGCTGCGTCTTCAAATAGTAACCAGGAATCGACAAGCACGAGCTACACTTCTCGTAAACACCTATGATTATGCAATATCCAATTAGCATAATACATTTCCAAAATAATCCAAATGTTCCTCAAATGTCTCCTACGACATCGGAACATTTAATCGAGACCATTTGACCAAAAGTCAACCATCGGTCAACGTGGGTCCCACGTCTACTATTCATCAACGGGTCCCACACCAAATCTGAAACTTCCAAAATCCAACAGCATGCTTATTTCTAGCATCCTAACATCATATCCAAATATGGTGATGATCCAACGGTCGGATCATCACGGATCTAACGATCCATAAGCATTGCATAATTGATCGTTGATCAAACGATCTAATTTCAATAATCCAACGGTCCAACATGCTTATAATCACAATACTAACCCTACGATCAAATTTGATGATCATCTGACGGTCGGATCTCTCGAATCGTAAATCGTACGATCCGATAAATCGGGTTAATTGACCATCGGTCAAACGACCGAATTTGACAAAAGTCAAAACACGAAAGTTGTTCGTATCGACGAAACAAGCCAAACGGAGCAAAGAACTGCTCCTGGACCGGCCGGATGCGCCGCCCACGCGCCGCATCCGGCGACTGTCCGTCGCCGGAAAAAAGTGCTCCGATTGCCATGATATTTTAACACAATGTTCTACACATTACCAGCAACAACTTTCATAACTGTCACAATGGCCAATTCAAAGCAAAAAGTCTCGAATTTACCTCGATAGCTCCGAAACCCTAGGATTTCAAATCCAAAATTCTCCTTCGTCCGAACTCCGATTGAGGCATATTTTATGTTGCTGGAAAGCCCCTGGCAAGGGCTACAAAGCCCAGTAGGTAAGGTGGCTCGATTTGGCCGGAAACTTGCCCAGAAACTGATGAACAGTTCGGCAGCGTTTTTCTCCTTTTTCTTTTCTTGATTTCTCTTTCTATACTGAAAATCAATGAATAAAACTAGTATAGAATCGAAGAGGATGAAGAGACAAAGAGATTGGGACAAGTCTCACACAAATTGGTGGCCGGAGGAGGGAGAAATCACCGGAGGAAGTTTCTGGTACTGTTCACGGCGTGAACAGTACATTTCTGGGATAAATTCTGATTTTCGGGTGAACAGTAAATCCCAACATTCCATTTATAGAAATTCGTCAAACTTCCGACGGCCATAACTTCTTCATACGATGTCCGTTTCCGGTGAACCGAATTCCTACGAACTCGATTCGACGAGGTCTACAATTCTCGTGAAGAAAGTTTTCCCAATTTCTCAACGGATACAAAGTTACCTTAATTAACCTTGTGTAACTTATAATTACCACCGTAATTATTGTTTTACGACGAAAACCTCTAAAAATACGAAATCACACCATTTCACTTCAAATTTCACGACATATTTTATAAAAATAATAGTGAAATTTTCGGGGTATTACAGAGGTGCTTACAACTGAGCTAGTAGGTGGAAAGAACAATAATAATCTTTTTATCGGATAATCCCATGTAAAACGAACAAAAGCTCTAGAGTTATCCGACTTGAAGCATATTTTTCTCACGCAAGTACATTCATTGTCAAGTATATGGGATAGTGTAATGACCCGTATCTAAAAATACTTTAATAAATTAATTTTATTTGGAATTTACGTTATTTCGAGGAAGTTTTTAATTTCGAAAGTGTGTTTAGGTGGTTATTAGGTTGACTTTTTGTTTCGTTTAAAATTTAAATAATTTTTCTTCTCGAGAGAGAGTTATGGGTCACGGAAGAGAGTTACTATTTACGGAAAATTTTATTTAGAAACTTTCCATTTCAGATTTTTCTTCTCCCTTTCTCTCTCCCCGTGTCTTTGACACAGCCGGCTTTGTCAGCGGATTCCTCACCGGTCCGGCAACCTCACGGCCTAAAATTGGTCCCAAAATCTTCACCATTCCAAGCCCTTCAATCCTATACTAGATTCTTGCATCGAATCTTAGTGTAGGAGGAGAAATCAAGGAGAGAATCACCCAAAAACCACCCAAAACTGTTGAAACTTCTCTTCTTTGCCGGCGGTGTTTCCGGTCTAGTTATGATGGAAATCTTATCGGGCTCTGAAGCCCTCATCACCACGAACCCATTTTCACTTGTCTCACCTCAATCAGACTCTGAACGGAGGAGAATCGAGGAAAAGAAAATCTAGTCACCACCGACTTTCGAGGCAAATTCCGACCAACCAAGACCGAATTGATCTTTGAGGTAGTTACGAAACTTGGTCATTGCATTGTTGTGAACATGCTGATAAAATTTAGGACTACCGGAGGAGGTCAACAGAGGGAGCCACCGCGGCTGCCGCTACTGGCGGCGTGTCCCGACAGCGGATCCGACCTCTGAGGCGATCCTTCTTGTCCCTCCAACTATGTTTGACAATCGGAACACGATGGCGAACTCCGTTTTGCAAAATTTCATCATTTGGTTAACGATCAGAGAATCACATCTTTTGGACCGTTAGTTTAGTGTTGATCCTACTGTTGGATCATCACCATTTTTGATTATATTGTTAGGTTGCTAGAATTAAGTATGTGAGTTAAATTTGGAATTTATAATTACAAGCGTAGAGACGTTATATAATTGAGAAGTGAGAGTTTCGGAATTCGTCGATGGGTTTGAGGATATGTTATTCTCTATGGAAACTCTAATCAAGTAGGACGAGTCGAGCCATCGACCCAGGAGGATTGTGCTAGGCGTGAGGTTTAGCAAAAAATCAGTGAGTGGACTTTTGTTTTAATTAAATATGCATGCAATTCTATTTTAAAAATATTATTTCTCGCTTTTGGTAAGTCAATTAAATATAGTGATTTTTGTTTAAGGATGTATGGAAACAATCACAAGCAGAAAATAAATAACAAGGTAAATAGCACAGGAATAGATCGTATCTTTATTGATGAATAGGTGCCTCTATATATAGAGAAACACAAAGGGTACAATCCATATCTCAATAGGAATCCTATTCAATGTATAATCCATATGCTATACTAACTAAGATACTCCTAGGTTGACTAGGCACACATAAGGTAGGTTTCCTTCAACACTCCCCCTTGTGGCGTCAACACTAGGTGGTGCTCCTCACGTTGTCTCATTAAAAACCTTGCCAAGTAACAAAAACCCAGTGGGATAAAAATAACCTTGGTCGAAGGGAAAAAAAGTACAACACACCCTTCACATTTGGTATAGCATGGACGCCAGACTCCCCCTGATGTCTGCGTCTCCCCCTGATTTCCACAATCACGGGAGGTCAAATAACTTAAGCAAACCAATGCTTTACACATGCTTCTCAAATGTGGATTTAGGCAGTGACTTAGTAAATAAGTCAGCCACATTATCCTCAGATCAGACTTGATCCACTTTGATCTTGAGGAACTTCTGTTGTTGCTGATTATAGAATACTTTAGGCGATATATGCTTGGTGTTGTCGCCTTTGATGAAACCTTGCTTCATTTGCTCAATGCAAGCAGCACTATCCTCATAAATGGATGTAGGTTCATCAGTGGTTGACCTCAAACCACATGTACTTCTTATATGTGTAGCTATGGATCTCAACCATATACACTCACGAACCGCTTCATGGAGAGCAATAATCTCAACATGGTTCGAAGAAGTAGCGACAAGAGTCTGCTTATAGACCTCCAAGATATCGCGGTATTTCTCATGGTAAAGACATAACCAGTTTGGGAACGACCTTTATATGGGTCAGAGAGATACCCAGCATCAGCAAAACCCACAGAAACATCACAAGAATTGTGGGAATAGGGGACAGCAGGTCGGCGACCGGTCGACATATGCCCGGCGACCGGTCGTCCGGCGGCAGCAAACATGGATTCCTCACCCATTTTGCCATATTGCCTTGACTCTCTGTAGGGAAAGAACAAGCCCATATCAATCGTACCCTTCAAGTAACGAAAGATAGTCTTTTATGCCAGTCCAATGGTGTTGCGTGGGCGCAGAGCTAAATCTAGCTAACAAGTTAACAACAAAGGAGATATCGGGTCTTGTACCCAGTGCCAAATACAATAATGCGCCTATTGCACTTTGGTACGGTACCTCAGCCTCTAAAACGTTTTCGCCATCATCCCTTGGGTGAAACGGATCCTTCTTGGATCTATACTGCGACCAATCATGGGAGTGCTTAACAGGATGGACTTTATCCATATTAAATCTCCTGAGCATCATTTCCCAAGATCTTTCATCTCAAACTCAGATTATGACAAATCCGGAACTTGTTTTCACGCAGGGGCATAATTTATTGTTCACATACCCTCTTCCAATCAAGTAGTCACTTAGACGGGTATACCACATCCGTCCGGATTGTTTCAATCCATATAGTGAACGTTGCAATCTTATTGCAAACGTGCTCTGTGGTCTAAAGCCACTTGATTTGGGTAAATGAAGCTCATCCGGGACCTTCATATAAATCTCCATATCTAGATCCCCATAGAGATATGTTATGACCACATCCATAAGCTGCATATTCAGTTTTTCGGAAACTACCACTGACAAGGTAGCAGAACGTTATGACGTCCTTTACGAGAGAATATGTCTCATCGTAGTCGATTCCAGGGCATTATGAGAAGCCTTGCGCCACAAGGCGAGCTTTATATCTCGTTCTCTCACTACGCACTCTAACAAAGACCCATTTGTATCCAACATGTTTTATTCTAGAAGGTATGGGCACAACTGGCCCGAATACCGTTCTCTTTGTTAGTGAGTCCAACTCAACCTGGATCGCATATTTCCATTTAGGCCAATCAGCTCTACGTTGACATTCATCAACAGAACGAGGTTCAATATCATCATTCTCAATGAACTCTTGTGCACAAGCATATGCAAACACATCATCAATAGTGATGGAGTTTCTATCCCACGTCACATGTACACTAGTGTAATTAATCGAGATCTCTATGTTCCCACGGATAGGTTCTAGCGATGGGGCGTCCCCCAAAGATGTCTTTTGGACATAACCATAATCCGGAACGTTTTCATGGACGAATTTTGAGTATCAATGATGAGAGGATTATTAGGTGCCATCGCAGCCCGTTTCCTAGGGCGCGAATCCCTCGAACCTGGTGGCCTCCCACGCTTCCTCAGCGGAGCCACGGCCTGAGCCACATCACCACCATTACTGGTAGTGGCGCCGGCGGCCATCCCTCCCTATACTGCTGCAGCGACTTTGAGTCCAAGTCCTTGTTCAAGAACTTGCATCCTTGCAGGCATGTTTGCAGCTGGTATATATGATCTAGTCACTAAGATCTGAGAAAGCGTCCGGAAGAGAGTCGGCGACTTTCTGAAGATCTATAATCTACGTATTTTCTGCAGTAGGGGGATCGTTATGAGACAGAGTGGGGACAGGCCACGACAATTTCAGTCGTTCCTGCTGAACGTTCACGTTCTTATCTCCCCCTAACGACGAGAAGACTGTCTCACCAAAGTGACAAATAGATCGCCTGTCAAGGGTTCTACATAGCGGATTATGGTTGGAGACTCAAATCCAACATAAATACTCATTCGTCTCTGAGGACCCATATTAATACGTTGTGGTGGCGTAATAGGCACATAAACAACACACCCAAATATGCGTAAGTACGATATGCTGGGCTCGTACCCAGTCACTAGCTGTAACGCAGACAAAGATTGGGTGGTGATGGGCCTCAGACGAATAAGCAAAGCTGCATGCAATACTGCGTGTCCCCAGGCAGAGAGAGAAAGATTGGTGCGCATTACCAACATCCTCATGACCATTTGTAATCTTTAAATGACAATCTCTGCGAGACCATTCTGGGTATGCACATGTGAGACTAGATGCCGAACATCTATCTCATACAGTAGTCATCGAAAGTCTTCGATGTAAACTCTCCAGCATTATCAAGTCTGATAGATAATAGGATAATCCGGGTAGTGAGCCGGCAGGCGAATTATCCGTGCTAGGAGTTTAGCATAAGCAGCATAACGAGTGGACAACATCGTGACATGTGACCAGATGTCGATGCATCAACCAACACCATAAAATACATAAATGGCCCTCTTAGTGGTTGAATATGTCCATAGGTATCCCTTAGGATTATCTGTAAGAATGGAAGAAGTACTTTAGAATCCTTTGCATAGGACGGTCTCAGTCCTTATTTTCCTAAGGAACAAGCTTTGCATAATGAGCATTTGGCTTTGGAGGCTTCAGAAGCATAGGAGGCATCCTGATGAAGATTCGAATCAAGGTTTTTCTCAGAAGAAAATAGGACTTTTCCGGGCGACTGGTCGCCGAATTTCTCGACCGGTCGCCAAATCTTCTGGAAGTTGTCGACCGGTCGCCGACTATGTGTCGACCGGTCGCCGGCGCTTATGCCCGGTTTTGATAGTTTCTGGAAGTTGTCGACTGGTCGCCGGGACATTGTCGACCGGTCGCCGGGACGGCAGAAACATCAATTTCCTCTCCTTGGATCAATTTTTGGTCCTTGCTTCAATTAGCTCGATATAATGGATGTCCGTGTGAGGTTTTCAATACACGGATCATCATATCACGACCAGAATGTCTTAATCTGTCGTGCCAAAGCCAATATGTGTCTGAATCCAAGAGGTCATCCCGAATGACTTTGTTCGATTCAATAGCTCGAATAGTGGTAGCATACTACCCACAAGAGAGACACATAAGCTTCTCTAAGATGTGTTATCTTCCGCAGTCATTAGAGGTAATGCAAAGGAATTCTTTTCCATTCTCATCATGCGTCTTAGCATGGAAACCATTGGCTCCTTATATCTTTAAAGCTCAACAGAGTTCTATTTCCTCTTGGAGCGTAGAGAGCATTTGTGACATCAATGTGAGTGCCATTAGGCAAGAGGAATTGGGCATATCCTCTTCCTTGCACAAGATTCGATGGTCCTGCCATCGTAGTCACAGATGAATGCAAGCTCATCATTAAAATCGAGGCTACGAAAGTAACTCAGATTTTATTAAAGATATTAGCCAAGGCTTTACACTCAAAGTTCCATCTTGATCTTAAATCAAAACTAAATCCATTTGTCTTGGCAAACTTGCCATATTACATCAACTTGGAAAAACATAAAGACTTAAGCAAAATTGCTTCCAAAGTCTTTAACCCTTAAACTCGACGTCTTGATCATTGCAGTTACATTCTCATATGTATTGCAAACTATGGCCCATTGATCAGACGCTCCATATCATTAATAGACATCATGAAGAAGATTCTCCATTGATTGAGGCATATAGGCTCGGTACTCACGGTCCCTAAGACGGTGGCAGATTGCCTTGGCTGGTGGCGGTGATGCCATATCTGGTGGCGCAACAACGCTGACCGGCGGTGACCGGCGGCATCCCTCTTATAGGGACGGCGGTCTTCTCTCACTCTTTCGCGGCTCTATGCACGCGTGGTCGCCTAATCTTATGGCGATTACCTTCATGAGCAAATAGATTCTACGGACCAAAATGTCCGGGTTCGTCCCTAGATTTAGGGTTTTGCTTGTGGGTTCCTCCCATAGGGGCGCCATCATCGTCATGCCTTTCCTCAAGGCAGAGATGGGGAAGGTGGTGAGAGATTCCTCAATCAATTGTTCATCTGTGATGATTTTCCACAAAGATGCATCAAGTCTTTGATGCGGAGAATTTCCAAATTATGTCTCATGACTTCATCAAAGTCAGAGAAGCGGAGATTAGTCCATTATGCTTCTAAATTCGGAATGATGAATATTACCATAACATTCATGAAGCGCTTCTAGCGCTAACCTCTTTCATGAACTCAAACTGGAGAGCCATATCCATATGGCGATTCATCAGGAAAAATAACCTGGCATTGTACATCTCAGTTTGAGGGTCTAGAGCGGTTTCTTCAAAACAACGCTCATGGATTCGAGCTAGAAGCTCTTGTGCGAATAGGTACATTAGGATATCATGAGCCCATCTCAAAATCTAATGTCCGCAAAATCCAATGGAGTAAAATCGAGTTCATTCATGTTCGACATCCAAAATATGGAGAACAAGAATATGTTGTGTTTCGGAGACAATGCTCCCACGAAACAATAAAGGGTAAGTTTCGGAGTTAATACTCCCACGAAACAATAGAGGGTTTCTGAGCAATCTTTGCTCCCAAGAAACGCTTCCAAGGATTTTAGATTTAGGTGAAACTTTGGTGTCGTATGGTCATAACCTTAAACCTTTTCGGTAGCTCTACTCAGATATAACCAGATAAGTTATAAGAGATGTCGGTGGAGCAAGCTTTCTTAATACCACTTATCTCAAACTCCTTACCTAGACATCATACCCAAGCAGGTGAGCCTAATTGGCCGGGTTTAAGTCATGAACCATAGGTCGTTTCTTCTCTACGGATTCCTCATCCGGAGGTTAATTTGTCAATGAACTCCTCGTTCATAGTCTCTTCTCTCTACGGATTCCTCATCCGGAGTATTAGCTCGAACCCCCACAGTTCGGCTCTTGAGAACATTGCCAATAGCATGATGACATTAGAGGTGCTCATGACTTACACATACCGCAAGCGATATGAAGCTCGATCACTCCCCTAATGCTTCTCATAGTTTGGTGAGTCTCGTGTAAAGTATAGATCAAGAATCTCACGTTATAGAAAGGTGAGAGGTAGAGGAGGGATGTTGCAAGTCGCTTGAGAAAAAGAAAAGTCGAATTGAAATTCGGAAAGCAGCAATGTTTATAAAAGCTTACTTGGATTCTTTTCTCGGATTATCTTGAGTACCTCTTCTTCGAAGTTATATATCTGGAGATCCAACGGTCCGAATTGACTGAAATTTTAACCGGGAGTTTTAGACACGCAGAGGGATCAATCGCCAAATTTTCTTCTTAATCTAACGGTTCAGAAGGGAGAAAATCGCTTCCGAAGTCGGCTGTTCTGTTCAGGCAGATTCTCAAATATTGATGTAGGAGTAGCCGGTGGTGGTTTATGGCGGTGCAGCAAGTGGCCAGCAGCAAAAGGGTGGTGCACGGCAGCAGGGGATGGTGCACGGTGGTGCAAGGTGAACACGGCAAACCTAGGGTTAGGGTTCTAGGGTTTTTGATCTCAGGGTTAGAGGTTCGTGCTGATAACGTGTTTAAGGATGTATGGGCATGGAAACAATCACAAGCAGAAAGTAAATAACAAGGTAAATAGCACAGGAATAGATCGTATCTTTATTGATGAATAGGTGCCTCTATATATAGAGAAACACAAAAGGTACAATCCATATCTCAATAGGAATCCTATTCAATGTATAATCCATATGTTATACTAACTAAGATACTCCTAGGTTGACTAGGCACACATAAGGTAGGTTTCCTTCAACAATTTTCTGATTTTAGTCTCAAGCATGAGATTTGAATTTAATTGTTTGATTCGAGCTTTCAAAACGTTTCACTTCGCAAGAATTATTATTTGGAATAAATCATTTGAGACTTGGTTGCTAGATTGTGGATTTCAGAAATTATGAGATTTATATTCCATTATGCGAGAAATTGAGACTGGTAGTTATATGTTCAGAAAATTAGATTTGATACATGATATCCTTGGGGAGAGTGTTCAGATTCTCTTATTCAGACTTCAAACCACCACACGGATTATTTCTTAGCATATCAGTTCAGAAATCAGTTAGAGTATGCATGTAACATCTAGTCGGCAATCCCTTCTATATGCATGTCACCTGGTCGGCTGTCCCCTCTAGGTGACATATGACGTCGGTTGGCAGTCTCCTCCAAATGATATACTGATATTGACGAATGCAAAGATGAGTGGTGGATAGATTAGAGACCGGGGGTTGTCGTGTCCACAGGGATCGATGGCCCTTAGACACCCTAGTAGTATGCGAACTAGGTCAATAACAATGTAATGGAGGGGATTTAGGGATGGAAAAAGTGAGTGAGAGTGATATCCACAATGTGCGTGTGTAGAGGTATGTCGGTTTGTGTGAGATAGTGAAACGTAAATGACAAGCAAGCGAGAAAGTAAATGCAAGTAAATAAAGCGTGTGTACAAATTTGAGAAAACGTTGGGGTTTTCAAGTTAACCAAAATCCAATGCAACAAGTAACACTTCAACAACGAATGCACGCCAATGCGAGTATGAATCAAGTTTTGTATTCTAGCCATGTTATGGGTCTAGAACCATATCTCAAATGGTATTCTAATGCCATATTATGGGTCACTAAGAACTCTCTAGGTGTCATAGGGAATTTCTCTAAGTTACTTAATACCAAATTCCCTAAAGTGCTTAAGAGGCGTAAAGCATCGAAACTAGGAACTCAAACAAGTATAACTCATCACATATGCTTCCAATTACCTTGATTGTGCAAGGTTACCAAGCTTACACAATCTCATCAAATTAGATTGGTTAACATGCCAAAGAAGTGGTAAATTCAAAGAACAAGCAACTAGACCTGTAAATGGAGCGGGTTTGGAGCGGATCGACCTAAATCCGGATCCGTTTATTATATCAAGTATTATTAAATTTTAAATAAAAATATTAAATTTTTATCATGATATCCGATAAAACTTTGATAAAACATTGAAACAAAATTATCAAGCCAAATGTTAAATTACTTATATTATATAATATGTATATATTTATTATTTTATATTTTATAAAAACAAAATAATTTGTATATATTTATTATTTTATAATTTATAAAATAATATTTTATTATTATAAATACGGACCGGGTTATTAACGGAGCAGATCAACCTAAATCTGTATCCGATCTGTTAAGTAAACGGGTTAACGGATCCGGACCATTAACGGATCAACAGATCAAATTTTCAATCCAAACCCGTCAAATAGCAACGGATCCGGAGCTGATCCGAATCAAAATCCGGTCCGTTGACAGGTCTACAAGCAACCAACACATATTGAAATAGGTAAACCACACATATTCATTCATCACAAAAGCATTTATTCATCAAAAAAGTGTCACATAGTCACATTGGACTAGGGCACACAACCCTAGTCCCTAACAAAGTTACTACTCACAATCCATCAACATATACATCATCATAATACAAATTAAAGCCCTAGATACAAGTAGACGAGAGAGAAAGATTGAGGAATGCTCAATAGATGGTGGCTGCCCCAGGATTGTGTCACTCAATGAGGGATGCAAGCCCTAATATCCTTCTCTTTGCTTCTCTTTGGCTCTTGATGATATCCTTGACGAATTGGTGAGGATCCCCAGTAGCAAATGGGTGAATGATGTAGTAGTGGAAGTTCTTTGAAGAAGGATGGAAGTGTAAATGGGGTGAGGATGGTGGTGAAAAGTGGTGGAGAAGTGAGAACCGTCGATGTTCGACCAGTCAGCAGTGGGTGTTCGACTGGTCGACAAAAGGGCAAAGGCAAGACTAAAATGGAAATGTGAAAGTGAGGCTGCTAAAAGATCTCCTAAATTGGCAAAAACTAGGTATATATACTAAAGGAAATTGAACTAATGGTTAAGGGCTAGGATTAAAACTTAAGATCTAATGGCTAGGGAAATTAGGGGAAATGGAAGTAAAATGACATGGTTAACCTAGGAGAAAGTGAGGTGGTGTTTAAGAGAAATTTAGGTGAGGGACACGGGGGTAATTGGCAATAAATTCCAGCAATAAAAAACACAAAAGGAAAGTCAAATGGACTAGGACAAACCCTTGAATTTGGTGAGGACAAATGTCCTTTTATTCCAAAAGGAATAAGGAAAGTATAATGACATAATCCAATGATTAGATCATTGGATTTTAAAGGACATGTGTACCCTTCCTTGCTCATTTTATAGTCTTCAATGGCGAGTCACAAGGTTGACTTTCGACCTTGACCTTGACCTTGACCATGACATTCGGAGTTGACCAAAGTTGACTTTTTGGTTTCTTTGGCAATCCTCCGGAATTCTCTTGTGCTTCACTTTCGATACTTTATATTTGACATGTTGGCGCTCTTAAGTCATGGTTGACCATGAGTTGACCGACGGTCTACTGGTTGACTTTTCGTCTTCTTGTCTGAAATGCACTAAAAGCTCCAAAATGCGTCATTTCACTCCCGATATCAATCTACTGCTCATGTTCCCTACAATAGTGCAAAACATGGATTAGAGACACTAAACGGCTATTAGATAAGTATTATTAAAGTGATTAGAGACCCAATTTGTATGTAAATCACATACAAATCAGTTATATGACGTCTGGTCGACAGTCCCTGTGAGACCCCAGAAGAATTAAGAAAATTATTTGGAAATTAATTGGGATTGAATCGGTAATCCCAATAGTTATTAAGGAGCCTCGGGCATTTTTCAGAAATTTTCTTCAGGTCGTAACTTCAATTTGTGGACATGAGAGTAAAATACATGTCACGACAAGTTCGTGGGAATTTTCGGAGAATTTTTCGGATACCCGAGCTCTTTGTTTTGATTTTTGAAAGAGTGAGAATTAAAGAAAAATGGTTTTTGGAAATTGGAAATGATTACAGTGCAATCTGGACCGTAGGTCATCTCAACCACTTGATCTGGACCGTTGAATTTAAATTAATGGAAGGGGTATAAATACCCATTGGATCAGATCCAAGGGTCCAGAACCCTTCAGACCTTTCACCGCCTCTTCCTTCCTCTACCGCGACACTCTGATCACCACCTTTCTCCTCCGGCCACTTCACAGTACAAAAATGATACCGGGAGCTTCGCCTTGCTACGGTGAGCACGTGGGTAGTCGTAACTAGTCAAGTGAACGCCGGATGAGAGAGAAACGAAGCTCCAAAGCTTGGACAGCTCCGGTGGCACTTTCCGATTCCGGCCACGACGACGGGTGAATCCGGTGTCTTTAGCTTCGTCTTGATTAGGCGAGTTCGTCTGTGGTCTCATCTTGTTGATTCGTTAACTGAGGAGGGATAATTGAAGGAAAGAAGAATAAGCAGTTCCGGCGGTTTTCTTCATTTTTCGGCGACTCCGGCGACATTTTGCTTCGATTCAGGTATCAATCTTGATCCCCTCGTCGAGCTCTACATCTTGGTATAATTGGAATTCACTTTGATTAATGTTTGGAAACGTTGAGGTTTTGAGTGTTGTTTTTGTGCTGTGAAAACCACCGAGAATTTTGGTTTGGGTTTATCTCTGAGCATGCTTTAATGCTTAGTTTTATTCAATTCTAATCTTAGGCAGCTGGGAGAAGAACAGGAAGACATGGTGTCCATGTTGGCGACCCAAGGCAGTTGCTGCTGCTCTGTGATTGTTAAGATTTCGGTTTCGTCGAAAGTCCGTACTGTTCATGCTCTTTAATCCAGCTAAGAACTCTACACAGGTAAAAACTTCAAGCTCAGATTGTTAATGGTCTGATGAAGCGTGTTGAAATCTCTGATGGAGTTATTGTGAATTAGTTGGATATTTGGAATTGGTCTTTTGATTGTGAATTTAGATTGTGGTTGTGTGAACTGGCATGAACTGATGTACGTTGTGTTGAGATTGGAGTTTTGTATTCCTTGGTTCTTTGTGAGTGTTGCCGATAGCTTCATTAATTAAATTAAGGTTGTTTGGACTTGTCTGGTTTAAGAGCTGTATACGTGAAGTGAATGTAAACTAAGGAACTAAGTTAAGCCTTGGTATATTCAATTGATCACGTGAT
The DNA here is from genome assembly GCA_029955375.1 of Rubus parviflorus. Classification (NCBI taxonomy): domain Eukaryota; kingdom Viridiplantae; phylum Streptophyta; class Magnoliopsida; order Rosales; family Rosaceae; genus Rubus; species Rubus parviflorus. The sequence continues at coordinate 658,368 of JARGGL010000015.1, read as the reverse complement.
CAGATTATCGTTGGAATAGGTGATGCAAGGATTGTTTGATTAATTATCAAATGAGCTGAGGAACTAGAGTTCATTGATTTGGTTGGCTTGTTATTAATTGTTGGTACATGAGTGGTACAATGATTTGGAAAGATTATGAATCTGGAAGTTTGATATTGGATCAAGGTTTATTAAAATAATTGCTTGATTAAATGTCAAAGTGTGGATTGGTGTCAATATTTGGTTAAAAAGAAATGTTGGGTGCCCAAAGTAATTATGGGAATAACACCCGATAACAAAATAAGTTTGGTATTTGGAATTAGTCGTCTAAAAGGACTTGATTGAATTGATTGAGTGTTATTAAATTAAGAATGTTATAATAACACCCAAATATGGTTATTGTCGGACTAGGGACTCCAGTTAGCCCGGGACGTAAACTGTGGTGGTGGTGTTGACCTGATGTGACGAGCGAGGACAAGCTCTGAGATTCCAGGTAGGGAAACTTGGGACTCTCTCGGTTAGTGTTTTCACATATATATGATAAATAAGATTTGCATGGCTATATTTATTTCCTTATGGATTTAAATGATTTGATATTTTATATGCCATGCGTGTTTTCGATTATATTTGATATTGTGATGACCTGAGAGTGAGTGGAGCATAGCGACTACCTTGGGTTTCGATCCCCTAAACCTCCGGAGGGGCTGTACGGACGGAATAGTGTCTGACATCCTTTGAGATGTGGCACTAGATCTAGGCGGTATGGCATAAATGGACACTCTCGCTACTCCTTACCAGTGGTTGAAGATTTTAATCTTCGGTGAGGATGTAGTTGGCTAGATTGATCAGTCATCAGGTTTGATAATCACCCGGGTACTTATTTGTTTTCATATTGTTTATTATTGAGAAATGATTTACGATTCTCTTTAATACGTTTTTCCATACTGGCGCCAAATAAAAGTTTATTTAATAAGATTTTAAATTTAGCCGGGGTGAATTCCCCTACTGAGCAGCGAGGACGAAAGCTCACCCCTACAATAGTTTGGATGCATGTACTGTGCACTGTATCGGGACAATAGTTGGATGGAGCTGGGAGTGCAATGATGTTGTTTGTCTGATTATTTATTAGGTTTTGAATTATTTAATCCTCTCCTTGTCTAGAAATTTGTATTACGGAACCTCTTTATCTTTGGTTCCTTATTGACTCGATATTTTATCAAATTTGGTATTTCTTCGACTCGTTTATTAAATTAAATTTTTAAATGAACAATTTGAATTATGGTTTTTATTATTTACACCTCAAAGTAATTTCATACGTTTCCACTACGCATTATTAAATTTTATACACAAAATTGCCTTGCGGCTCTTTAAAATGTAAGTTAGTTAATCTGACTTATGTTTTAAAGGTTCGCGGCACTGTAACGTGCTTAAATTGAAGAGGTGCAATTTGGGGCGTTACAGTCCCCTCCAGACTTCCTCCAGTTAAGATATGACGAATGAAAAGAGTGGGTGTCGATGGCCCTAGACTCCTAAGTAGTGTATGAACTAGGTCATTTAGCAATGTAATAAAGGGATTTAGGAATGGAAAGAGTGAGTCAACAATGTGCGAGTGTAATGGAGTGTTTTTTATCTTTGGGAAGAGAGTGAAATGTATCAACAAGAGAGTAAGATAAGTAAATGAAAATAAGTAAAAGAGTGAGCAAGTTTGAGAAAACGTTGGGGTTTTTGGGTCAACCCAAATCCAATGCGACAAGTAACACTCCAACAACGAATGCATGCCAATGCGAGTCATGAATCAAGTTCCATATTCTAGCCATGTTATGGGTCTAGAACCGGGTTTCAAATGGTATTCTAATGTCATGTTATGGGTCTAGAACTGGGGATTTCAAATGGTATTCTAATGGGTCACTAGAACTCTCTAGGTGTCTTAAGGAATTTCTCTAAGTTACTTAATACTAAATTTCCTAAAGTTCTTAAGAGGCGTAAAGCATCAAAACATAGGAACTTAAACAAGGATTACTCATCATATATGCTCTCAATTGCCTAGATTGTGAAAGGTTACCAAGCTTACACAATCTCATCAAATTAGATTGATTAACATGTCAAAGAAGTGGTAAATTCTAAGAACAAGCAACCAACACATATTGAAATAGGTAAAGCACATATATTCATTCATCACAAGGTATTTATTAATCACCAAAGTATTACATAGTCACATTGGACTAGGGCACACAACCCTAGTCTCCAACAAGGTAATTCGGTCCAATTTGTTTCCCATATATCTTAAGTTCATATTTTGCTTTAGGGTTAGGTATGAGTATAACGAAAGAATATGTGTTTTAACGTTAAGATTATTTTGATCATTGAGTTCAAAATGATGTTGATCATGTTGACCAATGGTGAAAATTTTACGAAAGTGTCTACTTTTTTTGAGCCAGTCATTTCGCTTCCCACTAATTACATCAAACGGTAAGATTGTCCATTTTTCATCTCCAATTTTACGGTTTTTCAAAATTATGCAATTTAGTTACAATTAATAAACATTGTTGGTAGACATATAAGAATGTTTGTAAAATATGTAAAATTAAAGACTAAAAATAACCGATTTGACCGTTTGATGTGATAAGCGCTAAGTAAAATGTCTATGTTTAATAAATTATACATTGTAGTAATGGTTTCACCGTTGGTCAACCTAGTCAACTGTATTATGTGTCAATAACCAATCTACCCTTAAAGCTAAAACGACCATAACTTTTTCGTTCCATTGTCGATTTACGAGTTGCTTGCGTCTACCTTGTGTGGTCGGGATCTATCTACTAATGTAAATAAAATAAACTTAATATTGCATCGTGGGAAAATTCTTTTAAATTAAATAATTTATTCTCCAAACTTCAGAAATTCAAAATAAATAGCTCGGGCATCCGATTTTCGTTTCCTCCACGACTACACACTCCCAATGCCGACCTCCATATACTCATGTAAAAAGTTGCAACCCTCGGATCTCGTTTGAGTGCAGTTGCCCTCTAAGAACTCTCATTAATAAATATAGGGGCATGAATGGCCATTTCGGTTGACCACATATATCGAGATCGAAACGAAGACAAAATCGACCAATATTTTTACCATGCCATAAATGTATCGTATGCCAATATTCACATCCAATGGTTCGTTTTCTCAATTTATTCTTCTTTGACCTTGTTGGTCTTCATAGATATACATTTTTTTTGTAACCAATGAATATAATACACAATACTAGTAGACATATCAGGATTTGATTTGATCCGAGAAATCAAAGAAGTCTAATAGTATATTTGATTTCACCCATGTATTTACCACATAATAATAGGCACTATGTGAAAAAATTGGTCTTGTTCGTCGTCATTTTGGCATCGGTCAATGCGGTCAACCCTTATTTATCGGTATTTACCAAAATATCGTTTTTGCTATTTTTGCATTAATGACTCTTTCTGAAATCTGATTTTCGTTTTCTCTGCGACCACACACTCCCACGACTGAGCTCCATATACTAATGTAAAAAGTTGCAACACAAAATCTTGTTTCAGTGTAGTTACACTTTGAGAATTCAAATTAATAAATATAGGGGCATATATGGTCATTTTGGTTGACCACGTGGATCGAGATCGAAACGTAGATGCAATCAGCTAATATTTTTACCATAGACGTATCTTATGCCAATATTCACATCTAACGGTCTATTTTCCTAATTTATTCTTCTTCGACCTTGTTGGTCTTGATATATATAAATTTCTTTGTAACCAATGACTATAGTAGACAACACTAGTAGACATATCAGGATTTGATGTGATTCGAGAAATAGATTGCCCAATTTGACTGTTGGATGTGATTATTACGAGACAAAATGGCTATGGTAAAAACAATAGCTGATTTCGTCTTCTTTTCGGCCTCGATCCACGTGGTTAACCATAGTGACATAAATAAAATAGAGAGAAGATTTAATAAAATAATATAAAAAAATAGACAACATAAAATAGTCACCTATTGTCTCAAGATATATTGCACAACTTCAACAAAATAACTGTTGTCTTAAACAAGACAATGACACAACAGCACAAAACAATATGTTGTCTCTTTTGAACAATGATACAATTGTTTCAGGATATCATTATTGTGTGCCTTGTCAAACTAGGACTTTAGAATAGGTTTATCCTTCTAGGATATAGATTGTATTTAGAATAGATTTCCTACATCAATACAGATTGTATCTTATACTCCTCTATATATAGAGGCCCTTATTCATTAATGAAATACATCCTATATATTCTCTGCTATTTCTCTTTGTTATTTACGTTTCCCTTAAACACGTTATCAACACGAGCCATAACCCTGAGATTAAAAAACCAAAGATATATATATTCAGCATAGCCTCCTGCTACGCGCCTTAACCCTAGAACCAAAACCCTAGGCTCACCGTGTTGCTCCACCACCGGCTGCTACAAAAACCAAATCTCCAAGAATCTGCCTGCACAGAACAGTCAACTTCGGAAGCGATTTTCTCCTTCCTCAACCATCGGATTAAGGTGAAATTTTGACGAGAGCTTCCTCCGCGTGTCTACTACTTCCAGTCCTTCAACCAGTTCAGACCGTTGGATCTCCAGATATTCAATTCTAAAGGAGTGGTACTCAGGATCGAAAATTTTCTGCGATTTTGCAATCAAGAAAACCAAGTAAGATTTTCTAAAAGTTGCTGCTTTCTTTAATTTTCGCATCTTTTTCTCGGGGATTTAAAAACTTCCCTTCTTCTTCATCCCGACCCCTCTTATGGCGTGAGACTTTATGAGATTTAATTGAATCATGGAGATTCACATATTATGCTATGATAAAAAAATTTCATGAGCATGAGCTTTAATGAATCGTGGGGATTCATAATATATGCTATGATAAAGTAATTTCATGAGCATCCAAGAAAATCTTTGTGATAAAGTAATTTCACGAAGGCATCGAATTCGACCAATTTTTGGTCATGGCTTATTCATTACTAGACTCACCTGCGTGGGTGTGATGTCTAGGTAAGGGATTGGAATAAGTGGTACTTAAGAGAACCTCGCTCCACCGACATTCCTCTTTCTTATCTGGTCATGCCTGCGTGGAGCTATCGAACGGTTTAAGTTATGGCCATATTCATCTTGGTCTTGTTCTAATCCGAAAAACCTTGGAAATTTTATTAGTTTTTGTGGATGTCTTTTTATGACTGCGAAACTAAGGTATATTCTTATTGTGATTTAATTTCACAAGTGATAAAGTGATAAAGTAATTTCACAAAACCGTTGCTGAATATAATTCAGATATGCTTCAACTATGGCTATGCTTCAATTTTGTAAGGCGACTCTTACAAAAGCAGAATTAATAGAGAAAACTCTCTCTACCTTCCCAGCTTCGGCACTTATATTGTACACACAATATCGATTAAAGTATATTGCCAAGCGACTTTCAATTAGCTTATCAATTTTCTGCAAGTAGCTTAAAAACATGACACGATCATGATGAACAACAATAATTAGGCCTGCCGGAACAAAGAGAGTTCCAACAGTAACTTATGGCAAAAATGGCCAAAAGATGACGAAACCTTAATGTTAAGGGTAATGCTAATGGACGATCTGATCCATATAATCGTTCTACCAAGGAAGGTAACCGCAACAATGTTGCACAAATTCGTGGGAATATTGCGCCACGTGGAAGAGGGCATGGAGGAAGAGGCATAGGCCATGGAGGCCATGCCAACGCCGGCAAAGAAAGTATGGCAATAGGGTGCCAAGAGCACCGATCCATCCTCCAAAGGCACAAGGTGCCAAACGCGCCAATGAAGCATGTGTTGATAATGAGCTATACTTCACTTGATTATGAGAAGCATTAGGGGAGTGACGGGCCTTATATCGCTTGCGGTATATGTAAGACATGAGCACCTCTAATGTCATCATCTTGTATTGGAAGTTTCTCATAAGTTTCTATGAAGAAGATACTAGAGATGACACAGACGTCAATCTCACAATTGCATATTTTAAGGTCGACCAAAGTAAAGAGAAGACCATGGAAGCTCCAGACTTCACATAATTGCAATTGTTTTATTTCCAATTTTATGTAAAGGCTACTACGCCTTAGTTTATTTTGACTTTTGTCATAGTGATTTGTTTTGGATTAGATTTTCTGGACAAGACCTCGATGTAATCGTTGGCATATTATTAATAAATTTTGGAATTTTCTTCAAAGTATTGCAAGTATTTTCGAAATTTTATGTTGCCAAATGGCATCGTGCTCAATGTCACCGAAGCACTTTATGCTCCTCGAGCTAACCGAACTGTCCTAAGTTTTAAGGACATTTGTGCTGTGACAACCCGAATTTTAAATTTCTTATTTTTAAGTCGAAAAATATTTTCGAGAAATTTTTATTATTTTTAACAGCTGTTGCAAAATTATTTGATTGGTCAAATTTTATTTGTTACTTAGCTACTAAGTTATATATGGATAGGAGGAGTCTTCATGTCTATCTCTTCATTACTTAGTGATTAAGTTATATGTGGATAAAATTGTTCGAGCTTATCCAAAACCATGTGGATAAGATTGTTCGAGCTTATCCAAAATCTTGTGGATAAGATCGTTCATGTTTATCCAAAACTATGTGGATAAGATTGTTTGAACTTATCCACAACCGTATTATTATATTATATTTCTTTCTTAGCGACCAAGAAATGTACTACTATAAATAGGCATGATCGTATCATTTTTTCTTCATAAATTTTTCGAGAAAGTTTCTCTCTCTAGCTTTTCTCTCTCTAAACCTTCGGTAGATCATATCTTTTTAACCGTAGCTCCGAATTAGGATCCGTGAAAACCTACGGATACGTCTCGACGCCATTTTTCTATCCATGGAGGTTTAAGTGAGATCAAACAGTTATTTCTAGAAGGCTCGTATTAGGAGGCTCGTAATATCGTTGTTATGCTCGGTAATTCTCGGAATCGAGGTGAGTGGGTTATGTAATGTGTTCTAAATTTCTCATTCTATTTCTAAAATCTCTCTATCTTTTTCAAGTGAAACATGTGTATTTGTGAACTATATTATGTCTGAGTATTGGTTGAGGTTATTCATGGAACATGAGAACTTCTTGATTGGTTATGCCGAGGTAAGGATGTGACACACGGAGCTATAGGACGAGGATGTCATTAGGTGGCCGTGGGGATCACTAAATTGAAGGATAACCTTGATAAGAAGGAACAATATGATATGATGATTGGGTTGTTATATATTAAATTATTAGCGTGTGTAAAACTGCATAGCTTCACTGGCATATTACATGATTTACTCACTGAGCGCGTGGTTTTGCTCACCCATCAATCTCTAATATTTTTTGCAGAGAATTACCTAGAGTTTGACGAGCATAGAATGACGAGCTTAGATCGAGGTGTTTTTATTTTTGTATTTGTAAAAGATTTTGTTATTTTTAATAGATCAGATTTGCGCAGCGGAAACGTATTTGAAATGTATTTTATTTTATTTTTACTTTTTAACGCTCACACCTCGGATTCGGATTTAGGTGCCTAAAATCCACCGACACCGGGTTCGGGGCGTGACATGTGCCAACGATTATCATATGGAAACTCATTGTGAGAATGGAAACGAATACTTATGTATTACTTCTAATGATTGTGGAAGAAAGCGCATATTAGAAAAACTTATGTGTCGCTCTAGTGGGTTATACTTAACCACTATTCGAATTATTGAATCCAATAATGTTTTCAAGAATGATCTTTTGGATTCTGACACATATAGGCTTTGGCACGACCGCTTGGGACATCCAGGTCATGATATGATGATCCGTATATTGAAAACCTCACACGAACATCTATATTATTGAGCTAATAGAAGCAAGGATCAAAAATTGATCCAAGGAGAAGAAACTGGCGTTTCTGTCGTCTCGGCGACCGGTCGACAATGTCCCGGCGACCGGTCGACAACTCACAGAAGCAATTCAGAAACGTCCAAAAGCTCTGGCGATCGGTCGACACATTCTCGGCGACCGGTCGACAACTTCCAGAAGCTTTGGCGACCGGTCGAGAAATCTAGCAACCGATCGCACGGCAAAGTTCGTTTTTCGAACAGAAAAATCCATTTTTCGGGCATCCGATCGCCGGACCGTCTCTCCTCTGATGTGAACCCTGATTCAAGTTTTAATCTGGATGCCTCCTATGCTTCTATCGCCTATATGGCCAAGGGCTCGTTTTGCAAAGCCTGTTCCTTAGGCAAATTAGGATCGAGACCATCCTATGCTAAGGACACAAAAGAGACTATTCCATTCTTACATCGTATCCAAAGAGATATTTTGTGGACACATCCAACCATATTGCGGACTTTTCAGATATTTTGTGGACACATCCAACCATATTGCGGACTTTTCAGATATTTTATGGTTTGGTGGATGCATCGACACGCTGGTCACATGTCGATTTATTGTCCACACGCAATGTTGCTTATACTAAACTTCTAGCACAAATTATACACTTAAGGGCTCACCACCCAGATCATCCTCTTAAGTCAACTACGCCTTGACAATGCTAGAGAGTTTACATCACAGACAGTTGATGATTATTGCATGTCTATTGGGATTGATGTTGAGCATCCCGTACCCCATGTGTATACACAAAATGGTCTCGCAAAAGCCACCATTAATAGACTTCAAATGGTCGCTTGGGCATTGGTTATGCGCACCAATCTCCCATTATCTGCTTAGGGTTATGCAATATTGTATGCAGCTCTACTCATTCGTTTCAGACCCACTACCAATCAACCGTTTTCTGCGTACCAGATGGTAACTGGATATGAGCAGGATGTCTCACATTTACGCTTATTTGATTGTACGGTTTATGTGCCAATTGCGCCCCCACAGCACACTCAATTGGGTCCTCAGAGACGTTTAAGTATTTATGTTGGTAACGAATCTCCAACTATTGTCCGCTATACATGGAATCCTTTACAGGCGATCTCTTTACCGCTAGATTTGCGGATTGTCACTTTGATGAGACAGTCTTCCCGTCGTTAGGGGGAGATAAGAACAAAAATATTCAACAGGAACGACAGGAATTGTCATGGTCTGTCCCCACTCTGTCTCATCTTGATCCCCAACTCGCACAATGTGATAGTAATGTGTGAAGTATACTCAATATTCAGGATGTAGCAGATTCGATGCCTAATGCGTTTTCTGATATTGATAAAGTGACGAGATCACATATACCAGCTGCAAACGTGCCTGCAAGGTTGGAAATCCTCTAAAGGAAGAGGGGATATAGCGCCAATAATGGTGCCACAACCACAATAGTGAAGGTGTGGTTGAGGCCGAGGTTCCCTAAAGGAAGAGGGTGAGACCACTTGGTTCGATGGATACTCGCCCAAGGAAGTAAGTGAGTTTGGCATAGCCTAATCCATTCATCATCAAAACCTGAAACCCGTCTCATGAGATTATCTCTGATTATAGTTATGTCCACGAATCAATATTGGGGGACGCCTAAATGATTGAATCAATTTCAGAGAATAGAAAAATCTCGATGAATGCATGCATGCTTGAGACGAAACTCTTGATGATGTATTGCTCAATAGACTATAGAGCATGATGACATCGAACCACATTCTGTTGAAGAATGTCAACGTAGAGCATATTGGCCTAAATGGAAAGATGCAATCCCGATTGAACTAGATTCACTAACAAAAGGTATTTGGGTACGTAGTGCTAACGCCCCCAAGTGTAAAGCCTATTGGACATAAATGAGTCTTTATTAGAAAGCGTAAAGAGAAGAAAGAAGTCCTGAGATATACGACTCGCCTCGTGGCACAAGGTTTCTCACAACACTCTGGGGATTGACTACGAGGAGACATATTCTCCCGTAAGGGATGTTATTACATCCTGCTACCTTGTCAGTTTGGTAGTTTCCACAAAAACTTGACATGTAGCTTATGAATGTGGTTACAACATATCTCTATGGGGATCTAGATTCAGAGATATAAATGAAGGTGCCATATGGACTTCATTTACCCAAATTAAGTGGCTCTAGACCACAGAGCACGTTTGTAAGTTGAAACGTTCACTAAGTGACTACTTGATTGGGAAGGGATATATAAATAATGATTTATGCCCATGCGTGTTCATAAAGAGAACAAGTTTCGGATTTGCAATTATTATTGTCTATGTAGATGACATGAATTTAATTGGCACTCTCGAAGAACTGAGAGATACTGCTACGTATTTGAAATCCGAATTTGAGATGAAAGATCTTGGGAAACTCGGTTTCTAGGCCTTGAGCTAGAGCACCGAGATAGTGGAATATTAATCCACCAATCGGCTTATGTCCACAAGATGTTAAGAAGGTTTAACATGGACAAAGTACATCCAGTTAGCACTCCCATGATCGGTCGGACTCTAGATCCAAAGAATGATCCATTTCGTCCAAAGGATGATGACGAAGAATTACTAGGGGACGAAGTGTCATTTCTAAGTGCAATAGGCGCATTATTGTACTTAGCTCAATGCACAAGACCAGACATCTCTTTTGCTGTGAACTTGTTAGCTAGATTTAGCTCTGCGCCCACGCAACGCCATTGGAGTGGCATAAAGACAATATTTCGATACCTAAAGGGTATAATCGATTTGGGCTTATTTTATCCCTACAGAGAGAGAAGAAAACATATCAAACATATGCCTACTGCGGCCGGGAGACCGGTCGCTAAGAATGAGTCGACCGGTAGCGCCGATGCTGGTATCCCCTTTACCAAAAATTCATGTGATGTTTTGGTTAGTTGTGCTGATGCCAGGTATCTTTCTGACCCGCACAAAGTTATAATCAGCAACAACAGACTCTCCTCAAGATTCAAGTGAATCAAGTTAGATCCGAGGAGAATGTGGCAAATTTATTTACTAAGTCTTTGCCTAAGTCCACATTTGAAAAACATGTTAAAGACATTGATATGCTTAAATTATCTGAACTCCCATGATTGTAGGAATCAGGGGGAGGTGCAGACATTAAGGGGAGTCTGGCACATACATGTCACTTTGATTTGTATGTAAATTGCATACAAATTAGGCCTCTAATCACTTTAGTAATGCTAATCCAAAGGTCGTTTAGTGTCTCTAATCCTTGAATTGCACCATTGTAGGGTTCATGAGCATTGGATTGATATCGGGAGCAAATGAGTGCGTTTTGGAGCTTTTAGTGGATTTTCGGCAAAAGGACGAAAAGTCAACCCGAGGACCAAAAGTCAACTCGTGGTCAACCCCAACTTTAGAGCGTCAACGAGTCAACATGACGTCCCGAAAGTGAGTCGCACGAGAATTCCGGAGGTTTGGTCAAAAGTCAACCTTTGGTCAACTCCGATGGTCGTGGTCAAAGTCAAGACAAAGTCAACCGTGTGACTCATCACCAAAGGATTCCAAAATTCAGCAAAGGACCACGCTAGATATCATGAGGTCATCCTTAGATTATTCCTCTATTTTATTTCCTTGAGAATTTACCCCCTTGCCCTTCATTTAATCTATCTAACCATTAGATCTTTTCCTAGTTGCTCCTAGCCCTTCACTCCTCTCTACCCTAGCCTATTTAAACCTAGTTTTTGCCATTTAGATTCATTCCCCACCTCTTCATAGCAGCCCTCACCTAGATCTCACCCAATTTTCTCCCTTCTTCCACTCCCAAACCTTTTTTTTTTGGTGACCCATCAAGATCCATCATCAAAGCCAAGGAGGAGCAAGAGAGCATCCATTAAGCATTCCTCATCTCTACTCTCTCTTTTCCTTATGTCTAGAACTTTATTGTGTAATTTGATGATGTATACTATGATGTTTAGTGAGTAGTTACTCTTGTTGGGGACTAGGGTTGTGTGCCCTAGTCCAATGTGACTTTGTGATGATTTAATCAATGAATAAAATGCCTTTGTGTTGTATGAATATGTGTGCTTACCTAATTCAATATGTGTTGGTTGCTTGTCTTTAGAATTTACCACTTCTTTGGCATGTTAACTAATCTATCTTGATGAGCTTGTGTGAGATTGGTACCCTTGCATGACCTAGGCAATTGGTAGCATATGTGATGAGTTGTGACTTGTTTGAGTCCCTAGTTTCGATGCTCTTACGCCTCTTAAGCACTATAGGGGATTCGGTATTAGGTAACTTAGAGGAATCCCCTATGACACCTAGAGAGTCTGAATGACCCATAACATGGCATTTGAATACCTTAGGAGAACACGGTCCTAGAACCATAACATGGCTAGGATACGGGGCTTGATTCACACACACATTGGCATGATTGAGTTGATTAATGCATTGCTTGTTGCATTGGATTGGGGTTTGCCCGAAAACCCCAACACTTTCTTTATATTGTGCACACGTACTCTACTTTACCTTATTTACTTGCTCGCATTTATTTTGTTGTTTGTTTGTCTTTGCATATCACCATCTTTTTACCTAAAACCAAACTCACCACACTCACACTTCGCACATTGTTCAAACACATTTCACTCACTCTATTCACATCTTGCCATTCCATCTAGCTAGAGCACTCGATTACTTGCTACCGAGAGATTGGGGACCGTCAATCCCTGTGGAACGACACTCCCGTATCTCAAAACTACCTACCACTAATTTTACAATAGTCACACTTTCAAATGTGAAGGGTGCATTGTACTCTTTTTCCCTTCGACTAAGGTTATTTTTTCCCACTGGGTTTTATTGTTACTTGGCAAGGTTTTTAATGAGGCAACACGGAAAGCACCACCTAGTTGTGACCGGCACAAGGGGGAGTGTTTCAGGATATCATTATTGTGTGCCTTGTCAAACTAGGACTTTAGAATAGGTTTATCCTTCTAGGATATGGATTGTATTTAGAATAGATTTTCTACATCAATACATATTGTATCTTGTACTCCTCTATATATAGAGGCCCTTATTCATTAATGAAATACATCATATTCTCTGCTATTTCTCTTTGTTATTTACGTTTCCCTTAAACAACAACATCAATTTTACACTACTATTTTATTAATGAGTTATTATCACATATAGTACCTGAACTATTTCTCAATTATATACTTGGTACCTGAATTTTAATTTTTGTCACAAGTAGTACCCAAAGTTCTCCATTGTAGCCTCTTTTTTTGGGAACACGCGCCCTCACGCGCATATATTTGTGACAAAAATGGTCTTAGGTACCACAAGAGATGAAATCGAAAACTTTGGGTACTACTTGTGACAAAATTGAAACCTTTGGGTACTACTTGTGACAAAAATTGAAGTTCAGGTACCAAATATATAATTGAGAAATAGTTCAGGTACTATATGTGATAAAAACCCTTTATTAATATTAATAAAATAATAATAAAACTTTAGACAACATAAAATACGCAACTATTGTCTGAAAACATATTGTACAACTTCAACAAAATAATTGATGTCTGAAACAAGGCAATGACACAATAACACAATAAAATCTGTTGTTCCTCATACAATAGAATTTTTTTTTTCCTGTCGTCTGAATTTATGGGACGACAGTTTTTTTGTTTGCTATTGTTGGACATGTGTTGTCTGATTCAGTTATTGGCCTAGTGTAATTATAATCCCTATCCCCGAGGTACGACAACCAAAAATCCTAATATTTCCATATACTTGACTTCGATCGTACACTTGCGAACATATGTATCAAGTCAGTAACTCTATCTATATAGCTTCTACGCCTATCGGTTTCAAGGTAAATGGAGGTAACTCAAATCATACAGCTACTGATATCATTTATGTGCATAACGAAGAAAAAGACATCGAAGGTGGTGTTTTAAAATTAAGGACTAAATTCAGTTTACCCCCTTGAGGTTTAGGTCAAAAATCATGTTAATCCTTGGAGTTTCAATTTAATCAAGAACACCCTTACACTTTCAATTTTGATCAACCGTGACCAAAATTTAACCTACCATCCAAATTGGACGTTAAAAGCTAACAGACCATTAGCCAAAAAAAAAATGGAAGGGACCGTCAGCCCCTTTTTTTTCCTTCTCTCTCTCTCCTTTCCCTTCTTCTTCTTCTTCTTCGGTCCTCTCAGGCCGTCACCCCTTTTTTTTCCTCCTCTCCCTCTCTCTCTACAATTTTCCAGTCCACAGCCGTGCATTAAAGCACCGCTCCTCCTCTACCGATTACACCGCCGCTGGGTCCAATTGATTTGGACACCCAGCTGCTCCGCCGTTCACCACCGCTGCTCCTCTGCAGCCGTGCATCTCCAATTCCAGCTCCACCGTGAACCTGCAATCTAAACCACAGAGCAACAACCCAACATCATGGCAGCACCTCTGCCCATCGATCACAATCAACAGCACCTCCGGCGTCCCCAGAAGGAATCAAATCCAACATTTCCTGTCAAAAACCAAATAATTCAATTCAATGAAAAAATATTCAGTATCAAACCCAACACTGATTGCAAAATTAAGCATAAAATGGGAGGAATTTTGAAGAGATTGGGATTTGAGAGACGTACTTGTTATGCCTCTGCACGAAAGGTGAGTTCTTTGCACCCTCCTCTGCAACATTAGCAAAACCCAGAAACAATTCGAATCTTAGAAGCCCTAGCTCACTGAAATTGATAACATATTCGAAAGAGAGAGAGACACTGAGAGAGAGTACCAGTGAGGCCGAGAGAGAATTTGGTGATGAGTGTACCGGTGATGGCGAAGCCGACTAGGATAGGCCAGTTTCGGTTCCACTCGCGCTTGAAGAACACGGGCCAAGCATCAAACTTTCGCATCTTTGATCGATGATGATGATTTGCTTTGCTTTGCTGCTTCGTCTTCTTCTCTTGCCAAACAGAAAGTCGTGAAATGCTTCTTCTGGTTTTGGTTTATATGAAATGACTCGGACTGCCCAAATCCAATCAACAACAACCCAAACTCACAGAACCAGCATTCATGATGCCCAGACCTCCAGTCCAGTGCCGCCGGCTCATTTAAGTCAACCCAGCGACGCCGTCTGCCCCAATCCACTCTGGCGTCTCTCTCTGCTGCTCACGAGCTCTAGTAGTCACCGCCGAACCCAATTTTGGCGTCTCCAGCTCTCAGCTCACACCATCATCACCAACCCAGAACCACCACAAGCTGCAAAATCACCCATCGATTTCAAACCACTGCCGACAGCTCCTATAAGCTTCACTGCCGGACCCAATCATTTGGACCACCCACTCCAGACCACAGCTCACGCCGCCGTGAGCCTACAAGACCCGACGCTTCCAATTCCGGTTCCGCCGCGCCGACGATCCTTTTTGGGTACCCATCGAAGAAGAAGAAGGGAAAGGAGAGAGAGAGAGAGAGAGAGAGGAGGAAAAAAAAGAAGGGGTGAGAGCCTGAGAGGACTGAAGAAGAAGAAGGGAAAGGGGAGAGAGAGGAGGAGGAAAAAAAAGGGGCTGACGGTCCCTTCCTTTTTTTTTTTTTTTGGCTAATGGTCTGTTAGCTTTTAACGTCCAATTTGAACGGTAGGTTAGATTTTGGTCACGGTTGAAAGTGTAAGGGTGTTCTTGATTAAATTGAAACCCCAGGGACTAACATGATTTTTGACCCAAACCTCAAGGGGGTAAACTGAATTTAATCCTAAAATTAATAACCCACCCTTAATAGTAATGTGAAAGTCAAGGGGAAGATCTTTTTTATGTTCAAAGAGACTTTGGGAGTAAATGTAGAACAAAAATAAAGTATAGTCACTCTTCTTTTTCTTTTTATATGTTCATCTTTTTGTCCACTTTGGCCGTCCCAAAAGAATTAATGGCTTAAGAGATCTTAGAGTTTTTTTAAGGTATTTTTAGGATAGGGAAGGGCCTTTGGGCTTTGGCACATCTAGATATTGATCTAGCGTATTTGAATTAGTTCGTTAGTCTGCCTCATGACCTTATAATCTTCTTCATGTAAAACCTATTTTGTTTAGATCAGGAAAATCGTACGGCTTTTTGAAACAATGTGCTAAGGTTCGAATGCATAATCTTCTAGCTATTATTTTCAAATCATGAATTTTTTATATTAATTTTGTGAAAAAATGATGCCTTTTTGTTTTTGCAAGTTCTCTTCTAAATCATGTTGAGGCCTTCTTGTTTTTGTTTTTCTCTTCTGACCCAATTTTTTTTTTTTTGAGGCAAGGACCCAACAATTTGTCTTTATTGGCCAAGAAAAATAATTGACGAATTTTAAAAGCCATACAAAATTATTAGGGTTTTTATCACAAATGGTACCTGAACTTTACCTCAATTATATACATAGTACCTGAACTTCATTTTTGATCACAAATGGTACCTGAACTTTTCGTTTTGATCACAAATGGTACCTATCGTCAAATCTACCGTTAAAAAATTAAAACAAATTCATCCTACGGTCAAAAATTAAAAAGAAAAAAAAAACAAAAAAATTTAGTTTTTTTTTTCCCTCTCTCTCTCTCTCTCTCTCTCTCCCTCCCTCCCCCCCCCCCCACCCGTAACTCCTCTCCCTCTGCACCATAATGGTGCCATCACCTCCGGCCACTTCCGATCCTCCAAACCTATTGGGCTTTGAAGCCCTCCATCCCAGCAACCTCGTGGTACCCTCAATTTTCAACGTTGACCGCCGTACGTGGAGGATTGAGGTCGTCGACTTCTCGATTTTTAGAACTTCCGGCATCAATATCTCTCGATATACTTTGAATCTCACCTTGATGTAGTTACATAATTTCATCATTGGATTGTGCTCTACATGTTGATATAAACTTTGTGGTCATTGGAGATGGTTGACGGCGGCGCCGAGGGAGAGGAGAGAGAGTTCGAGAGAGAGAGAGTTTTTTTTTTTCAAATTTTTTATTTATTTTTACTGAAAATTGACTGTAGGTACCATTTAGGATAAAAACGAAAAGTTCAGGTACCATTTAAGATGAAAACGAAAAGTTTGGGTACTGGTTGTGATCAAAAGTGAAGTTCAGGTACCATGTATATAATTCACGTAAAGTTCAGGTACCATTTGTGATAAAAACCCAAATTATTAACAGTGTTTTAAAGCCAAAAATGAGGAGCCCATCTGAAATAAATGTACTCAACTCTATGGTTAAGTCCGTATAACATGCTGCATCCCCTGACGAGAAGCAAAGCTTGTTCACCAATTGCCAAAGAGGATGATCTCCCAAAGCTTTTGACCGGTTCTATTCCCATGAAGAAACGAAGGAAAAATTCGGACGGAGAAAGAAATATTCATCATGGGTTTCTCCAAAGACAATCTTAAAGGTTTTGTTCTGGCTGTGCTTTCAAGTGGGTTCATAGGGGCAAGCTTCATCATCAAGAAAAAAGGTCTCAGAAGAGCGGCAGCTGCTTCTGGGGTCAGAGCTGGTGATTTTCTTTCATAATTTTTCAAGTTGGTTCCTTTTCCTGTCATTGATTCTGGATTTTTGTAGGTTATGGCGGGTATTCTTATCTCTTGGAGCCTTTATGGTGGCTGGGCTTGATTACAAGTAAGTTGTTTTTTTTTAATCTATTTCTTTCCCATTTTTGGCTCTACATTATGATCTTCTTAAGCCAAGATTGTAAATTGTTTCGGGTGTTGCATAGTTACAAGACTTTAGGTTCTGCAAACTGCTATGGCCATTCTTGACCAAACAAAAAGAAAGAACAATGGAGAAAAATTGTGGTGGTTACTTGCTGTTTGAGTTTCATTCTAAATTATGACGGTCTGCATTTTATCACGATTCATGGTTCATTTTGAAATTCAGTTCAATTGCTTGTCATATGGAAACAATTGCCCTTCAATGTCAGTTAAAAGTATGCCTTTTTTTTCAATTTAATTGGATTAATGGTTTGCAGAATCTCTGTTGATGGTATTATTTATGATATAGTGGTTGTGGGAGAGATTGCAAATTTCATTGCATATGCATTTGCTCCGGCAATCCTTGTTACCCCTCTTGGTGCATTAAGTATAATTATCAGGTAATTTTTCATATTTCGCTATTGATTCCATGCTTGTTTATTATTATTATTATATATTTTATCATGTAATATGATGTGGTTAGGTTTTACTAATAATGTTTAAGACTTGAATGGTGTTGTGGTGTAGTGCTGTGCTGGCTCATTTTATCTTGAAGGAGAGGTTGCACTGGCTTGGGGTTTTGGGTTGTGTAATGTGCATTTCTGGATCGGTCATAATTGTTATCCATGCACCACAGGAGCATTCTATATCTAATGTTCTTGAAATATGGATTATGGCAACTCAACCAGGTTTGATATAAGACATTTATTTTATGTTATATTCCTTTTCCCCTTTATTCTTCAGGTTTATATACTATGGGTGACTTACAACATATACTATCTACTGTATTTCAGCTTTTATGCTTTATGTGGGCTCAGTGATTGTTCTGGTTTTCATACTAGTCTTCCATTTTGTGCCACGATGTGGGCACACAAATGTGCTAGTTTTCACCGGCATTTGTTCATTGATGGGTTCTCTCTCGGTAAGTTATTGCAAGGACTGATAATTATAGTTCATTCATGTCACAGTGTACTGACTTGTTCTCTTTTCAAACTATGGTGTTCTCCCCCAGAAGAAAGAAACTTGCCAGAATCAATTATGTATTTTTAGCGACTCATTTCGTTAAAATTTGAAAATACAAAGTTTACTCGTAAATGCTGGTGTCATATATTTATTTCATGTTCTTTGTATCATGAAATTATGCACTAATTTTCATTATGACATGTTGGTAGGGGTGTCTATTGCAAAGAATATTTTAGTGGGGATTGGGTGGGTAGTTAGTGCAGGCCTTGGTTGGATGAAGACAAATTCTGTCAACACCTCTCTCTCTCTCTCTCTCTCTCTCTCTCTCTCTCTCTCTCCCTGAGTCTGCTTTATTGATTTCTTGTACTGAATTTTGGATTCAGATTATTTCCTTTAAATATTAATAATAGCTTGGTCTACTGTAATGTGTGTTTGTAATTTCATTGTTCTGCAGGTAATGAGTGTTAAAGCCCTAGGAACTGCTCTAAAATTAACTTTTGAGGGAAAAAATCAGTTAATCTATCCGGAGACATGGTTTTTTATGTTGGTTGTAACTACATGTGTCATCACTCAGATGAATTATCTGAACAAGGTTAGAACTTCTCTTGCAATATTCTTATGCCTTTACCCTTTTCTTCAAAAATTGCTTTCTGTGCTATTTGCCCTTTTCAATGTTGCTCTACTTCTGACAGCAAAAGCGTCCTGAACATAAGCATGTTTTTTTTTTCTTCTCTCTTCTTTTAGCATATAAATTTGACTTGTTTGAGGATGTGCTGTTCTACCAAGATTTTCTGAGGAATTTTCCTTTTTTTTTTATATTTATTTTTTATGCTGCTATAGATCTTAGTGACCTGAAAGAATAGGAAAGTACATTAGATTCAAATGTTTGGTCCTATTGCTATTTGGCTTTGCAAAGATTACTCCTCTGTGTAGCATGCAAGTGTTGTGCACTTAGAAGTTACGGCCATTTTCTTTTGATACTCAGTTCCAGAAATCCCAAAACCCACTTCATGGACCCTGTCTTGAAACTGGGAAATGTTTAGGAGACAACGAACTCTACCCTATAGCTAGGTAGGTACAGTGAGAGGGTTCAGAACTTTGAATCCTACACACCATGGGAGTAAACCATGGGCCTGACAATTCCTACTAAATGCTCTGTGGTACAGCCGTTAATATACTAGTATTTGCTTTAATTAGTTAAAGCACTCCAGAAACGGGACTACCATGCTTAACTGATGAACAACAGAATTTTTCAATCATGGATCATTTTCTCTATACACCATGGGAGTAAACCATGGGCCTGACAATTCCTACTAAATGCTCTGTGGTACAGCCATTAATATACTAGTATTTTCTTTAGCTAGTTGAAGCACTCCAGAAACGGGATTACCATGCTTAACTGATGAACCAACAGAATTTTTCAATCATGGATCATATTCTCTATCTATAACCATGCTCAATCACATTTAAGTTGCCCCAAAATTTCTTCATGCATTCTTCTCTCACTCTTCTTTGGATACCGTACTGTTCTGACGTGAGTCTTCATCCTGGTGGAAAACCAATATGGAACACCTATAATTCTTCAAAACATGCCAGTATCATGGAGAGATTTAATAAAGGTTGAAATTGGAGAACACATCAAGTTTTGAGATTTAGTTATTTTTTTTAATTATCGAATTATGTCAAAATTTGTATGATATTCAAACTTTTCCAGCTAGAAGATCAGTCTCATTATTTTGTAGTTGTTGATTTTACATTTCTAGCAAATTTCTTAATTTTGTGCAATCCTGACTATTACGCTAGGTATTGAAGCAGCTTTCTAATGAACTATGCAAAAGGAAATAAAATATGATAGACTGAAAGATGTTTGTACAAATTAAAATCTCAAGCTCCTCCATTGGATATCTTTCTAGCTATTTACAACTATTATTGATAATAGGATATCTTCATGTTGTGAATAACTATAATCTTTCCAAGTTTCTGTATAATATTTGACATCCCTAAATTTCGATAGGAGGAACTCCCACAAACCATATATCACTTTCAGGCTATAACTTTCATATAAGTTTGACAATTACAAGCTAAAATTATCTGACAACAGTGGGTTAGTGGAATTTAAAATGGGATTACAATTTTTGGTCCCTTTTTAGGCAAATTCCACCCTGGTCCTTGTGCTTTCAATTTTTACAATCAGGCTGGTGTAGTTAGTGGCTATGTTAAGCTGAATTTCTGTAAATTACATAGGCGAAATCCAAGCGCGATGGCATTCAGGGTTATAATGCTAGTTTTGAGCTTATTCATCCCCTCCCGCTGTTACATACCACTCTATGATGGATGTTTGGAGTTTGAATGTAACAAGTTGAGGACCAAAGTGGAAAATGACTTAAACTACTGGACCAAATTATCTAAGTTTTCCATAATTGCTAACGTTTACTAACTACAAGGAGCTGATTGCAAAAATTGTAACCATGAGGACTAATGTGTAAAATGAGTGGTTGTGGTAGTGGCTCTTTTCTGAATGTGGAATATTTGGCCTTGGGACTCTCTTCTGCTGCTGAATTGTTATCAGCATGGTTTGTTGATAGAATTCCTCAGGATTGTATGTCAGTCAGTCAGTCAATCCTTGCCAGCGAGAAGATGATTTTGGACAACTACAGGAGTCAAGTTTGAAGTGTAAGAAATAAGCTAATTCAAGTACCAAACACCCCCTGATAAGAGTATTTGTACTTTAAGAGCACCTGCATTTAGGTACATTATTTTGGAGTCTTATACTCATTGTCTTTGAGTCTTTTTATGTCACATAAACAATATATTAGGTGATGGGTGTCATGAAATATGTCTTTTACAATTAAGTGTTCTAATTTGGGTCTATTCAGTGATTCATGTACCATGGCTCTAGAAAAGGGATACTTTGTAATTAAGTTAATACTTTGTCATTTCTCATTTGTGAAGCATGGGTTGACTTGTTTTAATCCCATCGCAAGACACCTTCAAGGCTTCAAGTGATGCCAGAATTTTTATTAGTCTAATAAACCTTTGCTGCAATGTTAAAGGCCAGAAGAGTCCACATCTATCTTTTAGTGATTTCTCTCTCTCTTGTCCAACAACTTTCTGATTGCCAAATACCCTACATTTTACTTATGAAAGGTTTTGTATCTTTGTATTCAATGTGGTAAAAACAGATCCTTGAGATACTTTTGAAATACTCTATCAATAATCAGTGACTAAGAATTCAAATGAACTCATATTATGGTAATCACTTGAGAAGAAATGAAATTAGGTATTCTGAAATATCCAGGGTTTTTCTTTCACTGCTTTGTTTGTAGAGATTTAGTTCATATTACTTAACTGCCCCGTCCCATATGGAGTTGTGATTTCAAACGTGGAGATTTTAGTTCATATTACATAATGGGTGATTGTATTATGACAGTACATTTGAATTGGAAGAAGAATAAGAAAACAGATGGGTTCTAATTGATCTGTTTATATGGTTGTTTAAGTTTGTAGATATTTATTTCAATGACAATGCTTTACGTGTTATCTTTCAAAGTTTCTATAATTTTTGTTTTAACTAATTTTAGCCATATTATGGAATCTGAATCCTCTCTTTAAATCATTACTTTCCAAATGAATCCTATTTAATTTACAATACATATATGGTGGGTATTTTTTACTATGTGGAAAGACACTCAGATCAAAAGGAAGTTCACATTATTTTTTTGTGAAAGCTCACAGATCTTAGTTATGCATTGACTCGTTTTTTTTTAATTTGATCTAACTACTGGGGACTCAGAGTATCCTACAGTAAAAAATGCTCTATAAATCTTTCTTATACACATCTATGTTTCATTTTTATACACAAATAATAGATAAAAAATATAAATAACTTGACATTTATTGTTTTGGTTATACCTTGTTGTTCTCTTGCTTTCCAAGTAATCTGCATTTTGTGTGTGCATGTAAATAAAAACATATACATAGATTCATACACCCATGTATATTACATATGTATTTGTTTCCATAGAAGACGCTTGATACATTACACATGTATTACTAAATTTTTTTTTAATAACTGAACTCTCATTTTGCAGGCGCTTGATACATTCAACACAGCTGTCGTGTCCCCTATTTATTATGTCATGTTTACGACACTGGCAATTATTGCTAGTGTCATAATGTTTAAGGTATTGTTGAGTAGTTATTATACGTTGCATATGTTATGGTTTTATACCTCTTTGCCACATCTAGCTCCAGTTCCAAGCAGGACTTTTGTTAATGTGACTCATTCTTAACAGAAGGCTTGAAACTGGAAACAAAGCATACATTGGCTCAAAAACACTTTCCTTGTGTGGATAATTACATTTCAATTAGCTTTTCAAGCAAAGATTTTTAATTTTTTACCCCAATTAAGAAAGTCATGCTTTCTTTGAGCCTCATCAAGTCCGGTGTATTAGTTGACGGGACAAACTATTGGGTTTTGGGTTGATTGAGATTGACAAAGGACTTTGTATAGCACCTGTGGAAGAAGAGTACATTATCAGTACTGGCATCTATCTTCAATTTTATATGGTCATTATCTAAAATTAAAACTAACCTATTAGCATCATCAAACCTAGATATCCACTACCCACGATCCAAGTTTATGGCAGGAAGAAACAAGGGTTGCTCCACATTTTCGGAAATTTGCGATCAGAATTCTGGTTTAGAAAACTCAATTTCTACCACTGAAAAATGTGGCGCATTGTCTCACATTGTCCGCATTTGGTTTCTAGGGTACTAGTTGAAGAGAAGATGTTTGCCTATATGTGATCATTCCTTCTAGCGATTTACTTTTTGTTCGGCTAGTTAAACGAAACGTTCTCAACCGTAGTTTTTATTCTCTTTTCATCCGAATTGTAGGTTTAGCTTGATGACTAATTAATGCTGCAATTTTTGATTTTAGGATTGGGATGACCAAAGTGGGGGAGCCATCATATCAGAAATATGTGGATTTATTGTTGTATTATCTGGAACCATCTTATTGCATTCAACAAAAGAATTTGAGAGAAGCTCATCTTTTAGAGGTGTGAGACCAACTGCTCTTTCACTTTTCCTGTTTTTTTTTTTCAAATATTTTATTCTGTAACCAGTTTACCCTTTTAAACCTTCAATTATTTTGGACTTCATACATGTTGAAATAAACGCAGGTAGCTATATGCCTGGATCACCTTCATTATCTGCGCGACTTTGTAGTGGGAATGGTGACTTATTGAAGAATGAAGAAGACGATGAGTCACTTTCTGAGGAAATTTCCTTAAGAAGACAAGAATTGTAGTAGATCACTCACACGTTCTAGGATGATGCCATCCCATTTCATATACATACAGGGCAACGAAGAACCAAGGTCAAACCATTCTTTCACCACTGTCCACTAAACAATTCTATACTGCCCTGTTTTTGGTCAATTCCACTTATACAGTGCTGGAATTACCATAAGTTGTTCAGATGGCCTTGTTTTCGGGTGTTTTGCTTAGACTAGAGAGGAATGGACTGACATTGATACTAAATTTGCACATATGATATACCGTGTTCAAGTATTCTGGCTGCAACTGTAAAATATCGAAGCCACCATATGACCACCTGGATCTCGTTACGGCTGGACTATTCTTTGTATTAAGACTGCGGTGAAAACTGATTCATGAAGGAGATCCAAGTGAATGGAGGAATTGAATTTGCTAAAATAGAGTTTAGCAAGTTCAATTCGTTTTTTTATTTCATTTTTCGGGTATGCTTCCTTTTTTACTGTTATTTATTGAATTCGTTTTTATAGCGTAATAGCAGCTTACATGAATTCTTGCTACTGGTCTGAGTTATGTTAAACTGGGTGTTACGTGCCTTTGATGTTTGCGTCATTGCGTGCAAAGCGCCTGTGAGACAAGGGCAGCAAAGATGGAAGGGTTTAACACTTAGATACCTGTTGTAACTCAGACTTGCAGTACTAACAAAGACCTGCGCTATGCATATGTCCCTTAATTCGTATGCCTACCAGCCTTCCTAATTACACCCTACAAGTTTTTCTCATTCTTAAAAGTCGCATCTTAACCTAATGAAAAATAGCATTGTGGACACATGCAAAGCCGTATGACAGGTTTTTCTTGCAAAAAAAACAATTATAAGAGAAAAAAAGTCTAGGAAGTGATCTGGAGAGAGTTGTGGCCTTGTGGATAGTTATTTTTTTTTAGATGTGGGTACTGAATAATTATTTCTTTGCAATTTTTTTTTAATTTTAATTTTTTTGATAAAATATTATTTACTATAATATCCCTCATATATTAAAATAATTTAAAATTAATATATGTTTTAAGGGTCATCATGTCTTTTTAGAGTTCTCTTAATATATAGTAAAGATATATAATTCATAAATGAGTTAATTTTTTATTTTTAATCAAATGACGATAGTTTACACCCGTCATGTATTCTAAGAGAGTCGAATCTAAAATCTCTCTTAAGACAACCTTGGATTATAAATGAGTTAAATTATTTGCAATTGACACCCGCCAAAGGTTGGACTAGAGAGGACTAAAACTTGCACACAATTTAATCCTTGCAAATATAGATTAATGTCACGTAGTAGTATGGATAAGCAAGGGTCTAAAGCAGAAAATTGAATCTAATTACTAACTACAATGACTAAAACAATAATATAAATTAAGATGGGGGGTTTTTGGTTTTGATAAATCTAAAGAAAATATAAAATAATACAAAGAGAGTTCGTGAATGATTTAGGAGAAAACAATGGAGAACAATGCAACCAGGGACTGTTGTTCACCTCAAGACAATGTTTCACCTATGAAAAGCCAATCAATCATTCTTAGCAATCGAATGTCATTACTCAATTTAAGCAAATGGTGTGTCGAACTTAACCTATTAATCTCTCATAATTGGTATATTAAATGTATGTTGTTAACGACCTAACTTAGCTTCTAATGAGTAGCCTAGGATGATATTTCCAAAAGGTCTAACAAATCAGAAGTCATTAAGCACGAAGAGATTGTGAGTAACGCTAAGCAACTTCGATACTGGTGTTGTTCTAATTACCTAGATATTGATTCATATGAATAGACCAATTATTCACGCGCTACTTTAGAACATGTTATGATAAGGATGATCATGCACACATTCATAGCAATAAAACCCTAGCGTGCGTACTATATTGTACACCATAATAAACACACAAAAGATTTATCAATGAATAACCAACGAATCAACAAACAACCAATTGTCTAAGAAGTCTTGATTAAACCAAAATCATAAGATCAACATGTCTAGGGCTTAAAACAACCCCTAGTTACCAAGGAAATTAGCTACTCATAGTCATGGTAGCAACAATAAAAAAACATAATAAAAACTAAAGAAACAAAGAGAATAAATAAAGAACACGGTGAATCTTCGGATCTCTATAGTTTTCCTTTGTTTTCCGGGTCTATGATATATCTCTACGGCTGCCCAAGAGACCCTTTTATGGTACTTTTTAGGGTTTGAGACGTCATTTGCCCATTTGGATTCGAAGCCCACAAAGATTAGGGAAAATCCTAAAACAATTAAAATTTAATATCGCATGATCGACCGGTCAGAATGAGACATCGACCGGTCGAACCTCCTTTTGTCCTCAATCCGATTTCAACTTCAAAACTGCTCCAACTCGCCTCCAATTGCTCCTTTTCCTTCCTCGTTGCTCCAGGAGTCCTATAAAACATAAAACAATATAAATAACATGATGATTAAAGAGGGATTGTGGAAGTAATAATATAGAATTAAACACAATGGAGCATATAAATATGCTACTATCAACCTTCTGATAACCAAAATGAAGGCTCCTAATCCATTCATCAATATTGCTATCATCAAGAATTGAATTCTGTCCCTATCATCAAGGAATGAATTTTGTCTCTTTCATATCTTCATCAATCTCCACATCTCCAGCATTGCCTTTAACTATAGGATTTGAATTCTATTAATTGTATTCATTGTGCATTACTATCTTTCCTTCTGTATTGTCCTTAATCTATGTAATTGCCAAATCCTTGTAATCGTACATAACTGACTATTGCAATATAAATACAATGGCTGACTCCTTTTTGAGTCAAGCTAATCTTCCACAATTCCATATCTCTTTATGGTATCACAGCTCTAGTGTCTCACGACTAGAATTCTGAATTTTTTTTTCTATATCCATTCCTTCTTCTTCATTCAACAATGGCTTCCGCTACCAATTCTTCTCCCACTGTCACCAGCTTCATGACTATCAAACTGGATCGCTCAAACTACTCCCTTTGGCTAGCTCAACTTATCCCTGTCCTTCGTGGTCGTAAACTCATGGGCATTGTTGATGGTTCATCACCATGCCCTCCTTGCTTTATCTCTGACGCAGAAGGCAATCTTACCGATGAAGTTAATCCGGATTATGAACAATGGATTGAAAAGGATCAGATGATCCTAGGATGGATTAATACCTCTCTTACACCCACCGTACTCTCTACAGTGGCTCGTTCCACATCTGCTCGGACCACATGTCTATCTCTTGAACGTCGTTTTGCTTCTCAATCACAAAACCGTGTCATTCAACTTCGTGGTGAACTAATGCGCACCACTCGTGGCTCTCTTTCAATCTCTGAATTTCTAGACAAAGTGAATGTTGTTGCTGACAATTTAGCACTTGCTGGTCGTCCTGTGCCTGAAGATGACCTTGTCACCATCATTATGCAGAATCTTGGCCCTGCATATGAAACCACAGTTGCCTCTGCTCAAGCCCGTGATACACCAATCACTTATGATGGCATTGAGGCTCTTCTCCTAAGTGTTGAGCGTCGTATCAATCTCCAAAATCAACCTCTACTGGACAACCCTCCCACTGCTTTCCATGCTTCACGCCCTCGTGGCTCAGGACGTGGCTTTCCTTTCGGTCGTCAAGGAGGAGCTTGAGGCCGTCCTTTCATTCCTAACACTGGCCGCGGATCCTCATTATCTTCTCGCATGGGTACATCTATTCTTGGGCCTCATCCTTCCTCTACCTCAGTGGCTCCTTATTCCCAATTTTCCTCTGGAGGTAATTATGGACGTCTTATTTGCCAAATATGTGCTAAACCAGGGCATAATGCCCTTGATTGCTTCAACCGACTCAATCTGTCATATGAAGGAAAGGTCCCATCCAAGAAACTCACTGCTCTAGCCGCACAACATGGTTCAGTCTCCTCTTCTACTTGGCTTGCAGATAGTGGTGCAAATGCTCACATCACTCCAGACCTCAATAATCTGGATGATCCTAAAGAATACCATGGTCATGACAAAGTAGGTGGTGTTGGTAAGGATTCCAGATTCTCCGTCTCTCATATTGGTTCTACAAAATTCTCTTCTCCTTCTGCCACACTTAAATTAAACAATGTTCTTTATTGTCCTACAGCTTCTACAAACCTTTTGTCTATCAATCAATTTACATTTGACAATCATTGTTATTTCATACTTTACCCTGATCATTTTGTTGTTAAGGATCTCCGGACGTCGAGGACGCTTTTCCAGGGGAGATGTGAGAACGGGTTATATCCTCTCAAGTTGCCGTCCAAATCATCATTAATAAACAATGACTCATTTGCCTTTGTGTGTACTAGAGTCTCTGCTCAAGTTTGGCATTTTCGCCTCGGTCACCCTGCTGCTGCAATCATGAGTCGTTTAATTTCAAATAAATCTTTGCCTTTATCTGGCAAAAACACATTTTATTTCTGTAATTCGTGCCCCATGGGCAAGAGTCATAAGTTGCCATTTTCTTTGTCTACTTCCATTTCTTCTTCTCCATTACAATTGTTACATTCTGATGTATGGACGTCACCTTATGAATCAAACTCTGGTTTCAAATATTATCTGATTTTATTGATGATTATTCCAGATATACTTGGCTTTTTCCTATGAGATTGAAATCTGAAGTCTTTGCAATTTTTGTCAAGTTCAAGAAATATGTCGAAAACTTATTGTCATGTACTATCAAAACTTTGCAAACTGATGAAGGAGGAGAATACAAAAATAAAGTTTTTCATGACTTTCTTAGTAAACATGGAATAGGTCTTCGTTTCTCTTGTCCTAAACACCCTGAACAAAATGGCATGGCTGAACGAAAACATAGACATATTGTTGAAACCGGACTTACCATGCTTGCTCATTCTCACATTCCTCAAAAGTTTTGGGTTGATGCCTTTCACTCTCCTTTATATCTTATCAACAGGTTGTCTTCCCGAGTCATTAACTTTCTTTCCCCATATGAAAAGTTATTTCAGCGTGCTCCAAATTATGATTTTTTAAGAGTATTTGGATGTGCTTGTTTTCCTAATCTTCAATTACACAATCAAAATAAAATGCAGTTTCGGTTAAAAAGATGTGTATTTCTTGGCTATTCTCTAGATCATCATGGTTATCGTTGTCTTGATATACCTACAGGGAGGATTTATTTATCTCGTCATGTCATTTTTGATGAACAATCTTTTCCATTCAAGGATTCTTCACTCACATCTCCAAAGGAAGTGTCCTCGGCAACAACAACAGACTCCTTTCTCCATATGGCTATCACATCACATGCTCCAACAAATTCTCCACCAAATAATCAGGTTTCTACTATTTCTTCTCCTTTACATATATCTCATTCCTTATCTAATCATAATTCATCCAATTTAAATTCATCATCTCCCCATCCGTTAAATTCTCCCATTAATTCTACTCCTAATCATACTCCACCCATACAACCTTCACCACCAACGTCACTAAATCCAAATCCACCTCCACCAATTGTCAATCATGAATCTACCTCTTACTCTATGATTACTCGATCAAAGAACAATATTCGCAAACCAAACCCCAAATACATCATGCATGCATCTCTTTTGTCCAATGAGACTGAACCCACATGTGTAAGTCAGGCTATGAAACAAGCTGAATGGTGTATGGCCATGAGTACAGAATTTAATGCCCTTCAGAAAAGTGGTACATGGACACTTGTTCCTTCAACATCTTCTATGAATGTTCTTCCATGTAAATGGGTTTACCGTATCAAACGAAAATCTGATGGTTCTATAGAACGTTACAAAGCACGTCTCGTTGCTAATGGGTTTCATCAACAGGCCGGAGTAGACTATTCTGAAACCTTTAGTCCTGTCATCAAGCACACAACCATTCGACTCATTCTTGCAATTGTTGTTCAATATCGTTGGCCTATTCGACAGTTGGATGTGCAAAATTCTTTTCTAAATTGGTATTTGTCTGAAGAGGTGTACATGAAACAACCAGCTGGTTTTGTGAATGATCAGTATCCAACACATGTCTGTAAGCTACACCACTCTCTCTATGGTCTCAAACAATCCCCAAGGGCTTGGTTTCAACGTTTCTCAGATTATTTGCTGGAGTTAGGCTTTGTTGAGTCCAAGGCAGATTATTCACTATTCATTTATCGCAATGGTGCCTCAGTTCTATTTCTCCTCATCTATGTTGATGACATCCTCATCACTGGTAACGATTCCAAACACATTGACACTCTCATTTATCAATTAAACAAGCAGTTTCTGATGAAAGATCTTGGGTTTCTCAACTATTTCCTTGGAATTGAGGTACATCGCACTACAGCTGGACTCTCTCTTACACAATCTAAATACGTTTTAGATCTTTTAAAACGTACTGACATGCTTGGAGCTAAACCAATCTCTTCCCAAGCAATTAGTGGCAAGAGATTAAGCTTATATGATGGTGAACCTCTTTCGGATCCTTCAGAATTTCGAAGTATTGTTAGTGCTTTACAATATGTGACGATCACAAGACCAGACATCTCATTTGCTATCAATCAAGTTTGTCAGTTTATGCACAAACCCACAACAGTACATTGGTCTGCATTGAAAAGAATTCTTCGATACTTGAAGAACACTCATAATCATGGCCTCTTTTATGAACCAAGTTCTCTATCTATTAATGCATATTCTGACGCTGATTACGCAGGGGATCCTGATGATCTTCACTCAACAGGTGGCTATTGTATTTACGTAGGCACCAACCTTATTAGTTGGAGCTCCAAGAAACAAAGAACAGTCTCTCGTTCTAGTACTGAAGCAGAGTATCGACAATTAGCCTATACTGCTGTTGAAATTTCTTGGCTGCGTTCTCTCTTCAAAGATCTACAAATGTTTCTTTCATGTCCTAAAGTACGGTGTGACAACATCAGTTCGATATCATTAGCCTCCAATCCCATTTTTCATGCTCGAACACGACATTTGGAAGTTGATTATCACTATGTTCGTGAGAAGGTAATCAGGAAAGAACTTGATGTTGATTTTATTTGCAGTCAAGTTCAATTGGCTGATATTTTTACAAAAGGACTTTCCACAGCTAGATTTCAAACATTAGCATCCAAGCTTCCAGTCCGCCATTGCTCCCTCAGCTTGCGGCCGGGGGGATGATAACCAAAATCAAGGCTCCTAATCCATTCATCAATATTGCTATCATCAAGGATTGAATTATGTCCCTATCATCAAGGAATGAATTCTGTCTCTTTCATATCTTCATCAATCTCCACATCTCCAGCATTGCCTTTAACTATAGGATTTGAATTCTATTAATTGTATTCATTGTGCATTACTATCTTTCCTTCTGTATTGTCCTTAAGCTATGTAATTGCCAAATCCTTATAATCGTACATAACTGACTATTGCAATATAAATACAATGGCTGACTCCTTTTTGAGTCAAGCTAATCTTCCACAATTTCATATCTCTTTACCTTCCCCATCCAGCAGTTGACACCTTGCATTTCCTAAATTAAATATCATTATGTTGGAAATTTGTTGCTGGTATTCTAGGTGTGGGAGATATTTGAAGTTTATGATTTAGACTATGGTAAAATGGCAATGGCTCAATTCCTTAAATTTGGATTTGGCAATGGCAATGGCACACAATGGAAAAAACAATATGGGAAAAGTAATTTGGGGCAGAAGAAAAAGAAGGGAAAAAAGACTTTTGTATTAATTAGGGGTAAATTGGAAAAAAGAAAGTTGGATATTCAAAACATTAATAACAAAAATTTTAGTGAATAGCTTTAATTATGAACAGTACCTGACATTTGGACTGTTCATCACTTTAGTACCTGACATACGAAAACTATCACATTAGTACCTGACATTTCAAAACCGACCAAATTTCGGTACCCACCGTCAATAACCCAACTAAAGCCATGCCCATGTGGCTTTTTTTCATGGGCATTTTAGTCATTCTCTTTGTTCCCGCCAATTAGAACAGGACCATTAGTTACCTAGGCATTTTTCCTCCAAAAAAAAATTCCCTTCTCCCTATAAAATCAGAGTGGTGCCTCCTTTCCTCCAAGAGGGTGTGTCCAAATAGCATTTTCCCTCCACAAACACTTCCGTTCTCCCCAAAAATCATATTGGTATCTCCTTCCCTCCAATATTTGTTAAAGCCTAAAATTCCCACGACTGACCCATTCACATTGGCTTGAAGAAATAGAGTTCCTATGGAGATTGGAAGATCGCAGGTCAACTGATACTGTGGATATCCCTCTCGGAGATGGACTGCTACTAACCACCGCAACTATGAAAGGCGTTTCTTTGGGTGTTGCAAAGGGAATATATGTATGGATTTGTGTTAAATGAAAATAGTATTTGTGAGCACTAACCTTGTACATCTTATGCAGCAAATCGGGCACTGTGATTTCTTTGAGCGGATTGATCCGCCTATATCAACAACTACGCCTCAAGGTTGAGAGTCAGAGTTGGTTTTGGCTCAAAAAATGGAGCGGAAATTGTGGGCTATGGTAATCTTGTGTTGGATGATGACCACCCGTGCAAAGAGTTTGGTGAATTGTCTACAAGCAAAGAAAACAGAATTGGAGAGTGAACTAAAATCTTGTAGAGCTAGAGAGAAGTGGTTGTGGGCTGTGGTGATAGCATTTTGTTCCTATTTCATATATTCATGTATCATGTGATGAAATAGTTTGTGGGAAGAATTTTGGGCACAAATGTGAAAGGGATTGTGAAATGTATAAGCGTAAGGACTCTATTCTGTTGCAACCATTTATAAGCATTTCCAATATTTCAAAGTAATACCATTAATACAAAATATTGCATAATCAAACCAGTGAAGGAATTAGGCATATAAATGATCATTGATTAAAATTAATACATATGGGGCATAAAAGGCCATTCCAGTAGCAGGAACATTAGGCATTAACTAGTTGTTTCAAAATACATCCATCTATTTCACAAAAGCCTACAAGCAGCATCATAAATAAAGGCATTTTAAGCTACCCAAAATAATCAAAAAATGCCTTCCAAAACAAATGGGAATACATACCACAAAAGTTAGTAATATTTCCCTAAATTTCTAAGTAATCTTCAAGACATGTCAATACTTCTAGGTGGGCTGATTGATTCCATGGCTTGGCACTAGAAGTTTCTTCCTTGGTATTACCCTCCTTGCAGGTGTCTTGTACCTGCCCGAGAAGATAGGTTTTGATGAAGATACCTGCAGTTTATGGGAACAAAAGAGTAGTTGAGTTAATTTCTTTTCCAATACCAGAACCTCTAAATAGATAGCATGCTAAACTATTTTACCTGAGACTGATCTCTGCAACATTTACATCAGCAGTAACCTCACCCATTGGTATGTCAACATAGCTTCCCCGGTTACCATTAGATGACTAAGCTTGTTGGGGAGCCAAATTAATGGTCAAATTGGGTATGCTCTTGTTGGAGTTGCACATTTTGTTCAGGCACATGAACATGTGGATTTGGAACTTCCATATCCACATTTGTCTCTTGGGTCTGCAGATTATTAATTGTACATTTGTAAATTTTTCTCATCTCATGTTTGTTTCATTAATTCACATTTATGCCATAATGATCGAGACAAAATGTATCACAAACAAACAAAGCAATCCAGGACCAAAACCATGACTTTCTTAAATTACTCCTACTTTCTGGACCACTAACATGTATAATAGACATTATGGCAGTCAAAACCCCAAAAAGAAACCCATAAAGGTTTAGCTTTTCGCATACCAGATCCAAATGAGCTTGGATCTCCGTCAAGCCTGAAGTATCTCCAGTAATTGGCCATATTCTGACAGCTCAAGATCTGGAATTTGGGAATCAAATCCGCTTTACCCAGAGCCTAATTTCTCAGAAGATTCTCTTATCTTCTTGCAAGACTTCGGGTTGAAAGGAGGGAGGGAGGGAGGGAGGGAGGGAGGGAGGGAGGGAGAGAGAGAGAGAGAGAGAGAGAGAGAGAGAGAGAGAGAGAGAGAGAGATTATGATTGTGAATGGAGAGACTTTGAGAGATTATGATTGTGAATGGAGAGACTTTGGTCTCTGAAGGCAACGAATATTGGGGAACAAAGGGCATGACTAAAATGCCCATAAAAAAAAACCACATGGGCATGACTTTAACATGGTTATTGACGGTGAGTAACAAAATTGGGTCGGGTTTAAAATGTCAGGTACTAATGTGATAGTTTTCGTATGTCATGTACTAAAGTGATGAACAGTCCAAATGCTAGGTATTGTTCATGATAAAAACCCTTTAGTGAATAGATAACACACATGTCAACTAATGGGTGAGGAAGGTTGAAAGGAAAAAATAGATGGGAAGGTTGCTAGATCACAAAGCCCATGCAAATCACAACTCGGAAGAGATGGCCAGAAAGTGGGAGCTCGCGATTGAGATGGGGATGGGTTTGTTTTGTAAGGGGTAAAAGTAAAACAAGATGTTTAAAATTACAGTTAAGGTAAGATGTCCCTTTACTCCATTAAAAAGAAAAAGAAAAAGAAAAAGAAAAATTAAAGGACTTGGCCCTTAAGAATCGACCGAAATAAAAACAACTTGGTCCCTCCCATCCTCGATCCCCTTGAAAATTAAAGAAGAAGAAAAACCAAGCAGAAGCGCGCGACGAAGATGGAGGCGAATATTGGGAAATTCTTTGAGTCGGTTGGCAATTTCTTCACTGGCGGCGACCAGATCCCCTGGTGCGAGCGCGACGTCATCGCCGTAACTACTTTTCTTTACCATTTCTTCTATTTTGTGTAATTTTCTGTTATAATTTATGGGTTCATTTTTTTCATATACTTGTGAATTGCGTTTATAGCTTCAAGTTTCAAGTGCCGGTTCGGTTAATTTTAGACAAAATAATTTTTCGATTTTTGGTTCTATATGTGTGTGTACTTTTTGAGGCGAAAGGAGCAATCCATAGAAAGATTTGGCGCCGCTCACTAAATTCTGTGGTTAATGATATTTGTAAATCGTATCAGTCTTGTAATGGCCTAATGGGTCATGATTTTTTTTTCTTCCTTTTTGTGCTTCTAGTTACAGAAAATTAGAATCATTTGGTTAGTTCTTCGAATTATTTGGATTTTTTTAACAATAATAAATTTGTTTATTTTGGCAATCAACAATAGTAAATTTGTTAAATCTCTCCTTTGAGAGGAACTTTCAGCAGTTTATTTGCCAAACAGCTAAGAATAGATCTGTAACGACTTCTACAAAAATACCTAGACTGTCATTGCTAGCAAGATATAGGCTCTGAGAAGTAAGAATCAACTATACATGGTTCTCTTTTTCTGCTTTCGGTAAGCAATTTGTTTTGTTTCTAGATTCGACGCTACTGACTACATCTTGATGCACTGTTTTATTTTCCCCGATTTTTGTTTATTTCTCATGAAAACATTGTGCTTCTATGTACTAGAATTTGTGTGTTACCATCCTAATATATTGCCTGCATAGTGCTAAGTCATTGAATACTAGGAGATGAGTGAAGCTACTGGTGTAGATGGCTACCAGCATACTAACATAAATGGGTGGCTGACGAGGAAGTCTGGCTTTAGAAGTGTAGTGGAATTTTACAATCTTAAAGGTTGAGTAATTAAGTCTTCAATTTGGTCAAACGCTGGAGTTTTTGAGTACTGGCTGGTTCTTGAAATTGTTGAGTTTTTGAGTTTTTGAGCATGAGGTAACTCCCAGTAGCGGGGAATAAATCACTTGTAATTGTTGAACATTCTTGAAAAGAAGAGTTTTAAGGATTCTACTATCTATTTATAAGTTTGGATGAGTATTTGGCAGTACAAGGTCATGCTGCATACTGCACTAATAAGATGTTTTCATGTAACTGTATGTTTCTGAATGCATGTTATGACAGGGATGTGAAAGAGAGGTTGCTGAGGCTCAGAAAGGTTCCTCTGATGACCTTTTCAAAGAATGTCTCATGCGCCTGTCATGGTCTCTTGTTCATTCAAGGCATCCAGAAGATGTGCTACGTGGGATAGCAATGCTTGAAGGTTCTCTCCTTTTTTGAAGCTGTCAAGTTTCTGTTGTTTATATGATATCTTTACTTAGGCAGTGCATCTCCTTATTGTTACTGAGTTTAGGGCTTTTTTGTTTCATTGTTTTGACTTGATACTGGTGCTTTGCAGCCTCTGCGAGCGATGCTAATAGCGACGCTCTGCAATTGAGAGAGACTCTATACCTTCTTGCTGTTGGGTATTACAGAAGTGGTGACTATTCTAAGAGTAGGGAACTTGTTGAACAGTGTTTAATGGTATGATATTTAGTTTCTTGATTTGATTATGTAAACAAACCCCATAATGCATGACGATGTACGTTGAAATCACTTGCTCTTCATATGTGAGATGGATCTATCTTTAAAAACATTAATACATAAAATTAGATGGAGATTAGGAGCTATGGGTGGCAAACAGTCATACACCCATTAAAGCCTCCTCTGCAAAAAAATGTTGAAAATTCATTTAGGTGGTAAAAGTGACTCTAGAAACGTCTATTTCTTTATCAGAGTACTGATTTGACTTTCAATATGCATGAATACATTAACTTATGTAGAAGTATGACCCAATAAAAAACCATGCTGCGAGTGTTGTTTTTGTTCCTTTATTTGTTTTTTATTCCTTAAAAGTGTTTTTAAATTTTTCATTAGATCATAGTGTGTTTTTTTGGTAGATTGCACCTGCTTGGAGACAGGCACTGAGCCTTAAGAAAATGAATGAAGACCGGATCAAAAGAGGTAGAAATTAATCATTAATGTGTGGGGTTGTGTAGCTCAGCCACTGACAATTCTATCCCCGTTTGTTTTCAACGTAGATGGTGCGATTGGGATAGGTATTGCTGCAACTGCTGTTGGACTGATTGCTGGTGGAATTGCCGCAGCCGTGGCTCGGAAGAAGTGACCAAACCCTTCACCTATCTGCAAACTATATCAGATGAAACCTTGAATTCTGTTGCTTTACCGACGTAGTCCCTGTTCATAAAACTTTATATAAGATGTAAAATGGGTACAAATGCTTAGCTTAAATACACTAGCTTGAAGATGTTTATGTTTTAAAGAAAAATCAGCATGATGACTTTTCTTTCTTAAGTTTATATGCCTTGCTGAATTATGGTCTCAATATCGGTTTTTGCCTCTCCTTTTTTGGCTATAATTGCCAGGAAGTTTGTTTGTATGAGCTTGCTTCTGCTACTGGTTTCACTTTCTTCCTTTTAACTCTCAATTATATATTCATCATATTGAAGTTCAGTGCTTGTTTAGGTTTTGAAAGTAGTTGTGGACATTACTTCTTCTGTTAGTTGTGGATATTGCTTTGGTATATGTTGGATATTGTTAACGATAGACGAATTCAATGGTTCTGATGATCAAACTATGTATCACAGACTCAATCGGCACCATCCCATATATGACTTCAGCTCATTGTCACCGATTGATGGTGGCCTTGGGGGCAAGTGACACCATTCAGAATGGTGCTTATAGCCAATAGCCCATTTATCTGATTCCATTGCAAAGAAACATCAAAACTAGTTGGAAGAATTCGGGTAAATTTAATTAGGTCCAAAGAGCTAAAGGCTTTAACGTACAGTACTATTTAAAATCATTAATTCTATTGCTACTAAATATGTCTTCCCTACCAATTCATCTTCATCTGATCAACCATACTATTAATTGGATGACAAGAAGAAGCTCGCTCCCGAGAGAATGGATACTGGGCTGACCCGGCCATCAGGTACTTCTCCAAAAACCAAAGGATTCCATCAGTATCTCTTGCATCTTGGCTTTTTAAATTAATCTGTATTTCTAGTTTCTAATCCAGATTCTTTGTGCCTACTTCGTTTCACTTTCTCCAATGTAATCAAAACCTTAATAAAAGGAGTTATAGAAGAAATTAAAATCCTTGAGACTCGGTCAGAAATAGATGTGAATGAAACCCCAATTAACCCAATGGCTCGCCTTGGTCAAATCTCAAATGAAAACCCTAATGAATAAAGTAATATTTCCAAGATTAATTGCTAAATAGTCCAAGCTCTTGTTCATTACAGTAGCAGATTCATAAGAGCTTTTGTGACACATGCCTTTGCATGCGACCGATTAAAAGGTTCAGGTCATGATCGATCATCACAGTGGTGTACGTGAAGCCCTGCATCGATCTTCAGTGTATCTCGTGAATGAAAAGACGACATCATCTGTACTAGTTTTCTTAACTAACCTGGTCGATCTGGTCCCTCATGACACGTGTGTGTGTGTGTGTGAGAGAGAGAGAGAGAGCTAGCTAGCTTCCCGTGCATGCATGCATTGAATTTGACGTGTTGCATTATGTATCAGGTGTCTTGATCTGGTAATGTACACGTACATATATGATACTGTATCTTGTCTACAGCTAAGATAGCTTCATAGCAAGCATATATATATATATATATATATATATATATATATATAGTCTAAACTTTCTTCCTTACGTGGATTAATAAGCTCGATCATTGTGATTGCGCAGGAAGTTGAAGAAGATCGACAAGATGGTGAAGCTTAAATTTCTAGTGTTAATGTCGGTGTTAGTTGCGGCTGCACTATCAACGTCATCTCATGCTCGCAACTTAATCGGTAATTATACAAATTCTGATTCTACCACTTCCGTTCCCCACCAATAATCCACCACTTCTAAATTCTGGTATTAACATATTATACATTTGTAATTTACATTATAACTGATAATCATACTGCTACGCACGCATGCAGATGTACATATATATATATATATAATGATGATCGTTATATGTTAATATTTGAATTAATGCAGAAAAATCGAACTTGTCTCCGTATAGAGAATGTATCCAATCCTGTAAGAGCTGTGCTTGTACTCAAGTTTGGCCGCCTGATTTATCACTCTGTGTTTGCCTCGACCCTGGTATTTTCAGAATCTTGCATGTTTATTATTTCAAAACATGAGGAAATTATTTGTGCCATGTTAACGATGGAGATATTGTACTAATTAATTAATTAATTAAAAAAATTGACAGGAAAAGTTAAAGAGAGAACCGTACCTGTTACGTACAAAGAATGCAATCAATCGTGTGAAAGTGCATGCGCTTGTACACTTGTTTATCCACAGGAGTTGTCACAGTGTATTTGCCTCGACCCCAGCCAACCACTACTACTTCACAACCTCAAATATGGTACCTAATTTAATTCGTGTATAACTAGTTATTAATTGATTAATTTGTAGTTAGAACGTAATAATCGCATTCCATAATTACAACTGATCAACTAATTAATCGTAATTTGATTTCATAATACAACTCTGCAGAATTGAGCAGTGGAAACCAAAAGGGCCGCTAGCCTCGTACTGTTTCTTGAGGAATGAATCATACGTGTTCGATCAGAGCACACCGGCCGTCCGATCAAAAGCTTCTACGTATTCCATGTACGTAGTGAAGTGCGCATGCATGCAGATCGATCAGGAAATAAACTAGCTAGCTTACACATGCAAGGCTAAATTAATGAAATAATATGAAGTAAATTAAACTTACCAGTTCTTTGTTTGGATTTGTTCCTTTTTTATGTATTCTGTGGTTTTTCTTTGCTTTAATCATATATATGTTAATGAAGGCTTTATGTTAACGTTTTTCTTTGCTTTCCTTGATTCCTTCTACATACATATAAAAAAGAAAGACATGTATGACAGTATGAGAAACTCAGAGTTCTTTATAACACGTGAGAACAACCCCACTAACCACTAGCATCAGTTATTTTCTTATTTAATTTTTGGTACCAGTACACAAACTCATTGAGTAGGTACCTAATCTCTTAATGTGACCAATACCATAATTTTTGTCCGTCGATCATTTTCTTTTTCTTTGTAAAGCAAATCAAATGAGAAAGTGCCCAACTACCACAAGTACGTGGTTGAGTTGGTAACTTGGTAAGAGCCTCCAGCCCGGAACCACCCCACCCAGGTTCGAATCATACAAACTATGGATTGGCGGGCTCCCGAGTGAAATGACAAGAAACTTGTTAAGATTTGCAATGTCAATTTTCTTTCCTTTTTGAGAGAACAATTAAAGCCACTCCCACAATGTGAAACCAGTCAAACCACCAATCCAAATTAGTTAAAGTTGAAACTTGAAGGGTTTTTTTTTTTTTTTTTTTAAAAGGATAGGGAACCCAGCCAAGTTGGGAGGAACATCCTCACGCCCAAAAAACTGGAAGGGTTTTAACTATGAGAGAATGTGTCGAGACTTTCTTTATCTCTTTTTTTTATTGACAAAAGAAACTTTTTTTATCTCTTGATGATGATACAAACCCGTGAAATTGAATATGTTATAATGTAACTTAGTGGTAAATATTTTTGAAGCTGATTTTTCAAATAATTAATCCGAAGACCTTTAAAGAATAAGACTACGTATCACCTAGATAACTATAATGCACACGTGCATAAATAAAAATTCTAAGGTGCTCAGATGATCTCTCTCTTGTGTCTCTTCTCTTCAACCGTGGCGGCTATGGTCTTTTCCTAGCCTCCCAGACCAAACACCTGCGTGCCCTATTTTTGGGATCACGTCCACCCTTTGTCTTTGTGTGCTGCAAGTTGGCGGTGGCTGTGTGGTGTACTTCGCTAATTCTTGGAGGTCAATGAGTTCTTTATTTGTGAGTAGGCTTTGGTGTATACGTTGGTGGTTTTCCGTAGGGCTGGCCATGGTACAAAAACCGCATGTTTTGGCACTGTACCACTACCGCACCGAATATGTCGGTTTGGCTACACTCAAAACCACCACCGACGGTTTGAAGTTGGTATACCGCAGCAGACGATCGAAGTTGAGAATTTATGAGTTTGTCAAACCACCAACTTTCTCTCTACCGATGTCGGCTGAGC
Source organism: Rubus parviflorus (assembly GCA_029955375.1). Taxonomy (NCBI): domain Eukaryota; kingdom Viridiplantae; phylum Streptophyta; class Magnoliopsida; order Rosales; family Rosaceae; genus Rubus; species Rubus parviflorus. The sequence continues at coordinate 617,634 of JARGGL010000015.1, read as the reverse complement.
AAAATCCTAAAGATCGAAGTGGCCGCTGCCCAGGCCCAGACGATCGAGATCGAATTATTAACGGTCAACGACCAGCGACGTCGACCTGAGGTAGAGTAGGACATCGGCGAGGACGGCGGCGGAGAGGTAGAAGAGGACGGAGACGAAGCAAACCTTAGAGGTGTGTCCGCTCGGGAAGGAGAGGTGGTTCAGATCGACGATTCCTCCGCCGCGAGCTAGATCGTGATGGTTCAGATCGACGACCATGGACGAGTTCAAGTCACTCTGTGACCAGCCGGTGAAGCCACTGCCGGAGAGAAAATCACGATGTAGAAGATTTTGGTCAAATCTGAGTTGTTGATGGTACTGCTGAGTATTCGAGGAGGAGGAGGAGGAGCGAGTGAGGGAGAAAGAGTTTGGCGTGAATGTGGAGGTGTGAGAGAGCGGTTTATGAGCAGGCTTATGGTATTACCGAACCGAAGGTTTGGTTTGCATCGGTTCGGTATTTTGCGGTGCGGTTGTCGGCCGGTTTTCGGCAGGTTCGGTATTTGCGGTAGCATATGGCCAGCCCTAGTTTTCCGTGCTAGCTGTAGTCCTGAGGTGTCACTAATGGGTCTAGTATTGGTAACTGGTGTGGCGTGAAGGAATGGATGGTTTTAAAACTTTTGACTAGTGCATAATTAGTTTAACAATTAAACTACTAATAAATCATAAAATCCATTCCAATAACCCATGTGATCTTGGCTTACTTGTGATATATATATATATATATATATATATATATATATATATATATATAAACATAGAATGCATTGTAAGGATAAACAAAGAGAGAGTTCATGTTCCACTCACCCTTGGAGCGTAATTTCAATTTGATCCAAGTGAACCACTAAAGTTTTTCTCCTTGATCTCTCCTTGAAGATGTTTCCTCCACCTTGAAGCATCTTAGATTAAGAACTCCTTCTTGTGCTTGTAATCTCCTCCTTGATGTAACAAGAAAAGCCACAAAAGGATGTGGCCTCTAAGGATCTTCACCAAGTGGATCAAGAGATGAAGAAAGATGAAAGGAAAGGAAGAAATATGCAAGTGTTCTTCCTCCCTTGTTATGGCCAACCTTTTACTAGAGAAATAGAGAATTTTCTCCTACCACCTACAGAAAGTGATGCAAAGACACACTTTGAATTTTGGTCATGCTTTCATATTAAGTAGTTAGAAACTTATTCCAACAACTAAAAGTGAATTTTTGACTTTCACAAACCCAATAATCTTGGCTGGTGTAGGCTTGTTCTTGGGCACTAAATATTTGTCTTGGCTTTTCATTTAGGTCTCACTTAGTGAAGCCCAAGTGACACAGGAGTGTGTGAAGAATTAGTCCTGAATTTATTTCCACAGAAGTTTCAAATTTTCACATTAATTGCTCAAGGCACAGGGGCTGTACTCTAGTCACAAATTAAGGGGTGACTTCACTTTCAAACTGGTACTGGTGTAGTGAGACTTAATTAGCAAGTCTATATGGTTGGAAATCTCTACAAGTCTAGTTTCTAATGCATTTTATGGTTTTCAAATCGAAGTATTGAAGGAGGAGTTATGAAGGATTTACTGATGGAGGGTCAGGCTGCCTGGAACTTCTCATTTTATTTGAATTTTCATGTTTCTCTAAGAGTTTTTTTTATTTATTTTCAATAAGTATTAAATATCTGAGTTAATGTTGTCTAGGGACATTCAAGAGTTGGTCTTTATATGTCTTTGCTAGTATTGTAGATAAAACAAGTTGGAGTTAGTTTTGGATTGTTCTTAGTGAACCTTTTTCCTTTCAATTTCCCTGTATCACTTTGGTGGATTTTCATAGTGTGGTGGGTTGTTTTCACTATGTATCCTTTGTTAAATACTTTAGGGCGCTGATTTCTGTATCCCTATAGAGTTTCTTGGGTGGTGATTGACAATTTTTCCTTGTTCTGTTTAAATTGAGTGCTCTATTCTTTGGTTCTATACCACCAAGTCCACACCAAAAAGGTCTGACCATCGTTTAGGCTCAATAACCTCGGTTTTTTCCTGAAAACCCTATTTATGTCCAAATAATTAAACTAATTAATTATTTAGTCATACGTAATCAACTCTTGTTTAATCTTCTTCATGTACAATCTCAAGGATCCATTTATATGGTGTGTGATCTCTTAAGTTCTAATTAATGTACGAGGCAGTGAAGTTTGTAGACCCATATATTCTGCTATTTCGTTTACTAATCAAAACTCCATTTTGATTCTCCTATTGAATTAGGATTAGAAATGTTTATCAATACTCGGAGACTTCACAAATCATGAGTGACGTCTTGCAACATATCATGACTACCCAAGTTTATATAGAATGAAAAAAACCTATTCGATCAATTGAAATTACAATACAATATGGTACGGTCCTTCTCTAATACGATATTTTAAACCACATCATTGGAGTATGGAATTGATAGGTCAATCCCCTAATGTGATTTCCATTCTTATGTGATTCTAAAAATGTGACTAGAAACTCTTATCTAATCTCATTCAGTGCTTTGGCCAAAGACTCATTTGAATCACTGTGTGACGCGGAATCAAACGGGTCCCTTTTGGCTCGTAATGTGTTGCAAGTGTGCCAGCACCAATAGGTGCAAGTTGTATTGTAGTTGTTGAAGTTGATTACGCGCTCGTCTTGACTTCTTCTTGTCACGATTAGGGGTGGCCAAGGTACGGTACCGTGACTTTTGAGCTCAAACCAATACCGTACCGAAGTTGGCCGGTATTCAATATCTACAACCGAAACCGAACTGTTCGGTATGCCGAAATATACAGTTGGTTTGGTTGGTATTTGGTCCAAACTGATTAGCTACCTTTGAGCCCAAAAGTAAGTGGCCACCCCTATCCCAACTGATTGTCAGCTGCCATTTCTTCTCTTTTTCCTCTCTCTCTCTCTCTTCACTCATCATCTATCTCACACTCTAATTAAAGGTTGCATCTTGCACAGCTCAAGCTTTCACACACATGAAATTTTAAATGTCTAATACCAAAACAGAGCACATGAACGACCACCTCTTGGAACCCACCTCAATTTTTGGCCTCAGCTTGTGGGTTGTTAATTTTCAGCGTTTGCGTCGGAGCCGCCTTCGTGCTCGTTCTAGTGCTCATTTCTCGTTCCCAACCCGGCTTCGAGAATTGAGAAGCAACCTTTGCAGTAGCGTTTTTATCATCAATGGGGTCTGAACTTTTCGTGACCGGACAAAATAGGGTCCGAACTTAAAAAACAATCAATTAGGTGCCTGAACTTAAAAAACCACATCAATGAGGTACATCCGTCCACGCACCGTCAATTTTCTGTTAAGTTTGGACACGTGTCAAATTTTCATAAGTTCAAACGAGTTTTTATCATGGTTGGGGTCTGAACTTTTCGTGACCGGACAAAATAGTACCTGAACTTAAAAAAACAATCAATTAGGTGCCTGAACTTACAAAAGCAAGTCATTTAGGTACTTCCGTTATATTTTCATCTAATCTCCGTAAAAAATAAAAACAAATAAGACATTTCACAATACTTTCCAAAAAGAAATGTCTTTTGTGGCCTCAAATTTTTTTTTTTTTTTGTAAATTAATATTTTGACTTTCATAAATATTTTTCAAAAATATAAAAATCTAAAACAATTGAAAAAAAAAATCATTCTCTCTCCTCTCCCTCTGCACCATTCGACACCACCACCTTCGGCCACCACCTCAGGCCACCACTCCACCAACATAAGGAGAAGGTGCCGACGAGCCAAACCCACTCGGCTTCAAATTTCAAGGTTTTGTTCCAACGTCCTTCGGCCACTTCCAAACCTCCAAACCACTTGGGCTTTGAAGCCCTTTATCCCATAATTCTCGTGGTACCCTCGGTTTTCAACATCGACCGCCGCATGTGGAATATCGACATCATTGATTTTTTTAGTTTCGAAACTTCCGGCATTGATATCTCCCGATCCACTTCGAATTGGACCTCAAGGTAGTTACTAAACGTGATCCTTATGTTGTGCTCTACATGTTGATATAAAACTTTGTGGTATTTGAAGGTGGTTGACGGCGGTGCAGAGGGAGAGGAGAGAGAGGTTGCGGGGAGAGAGAGAGAAATTTTTTATTTTTTTATTAGATAGTTATAGTTGTTAAATAATATATTTGCATATAATTTAACAAGTGGAACTTGTGTCTTGTTGGTTTAAGTGTAATGTTGTAATGGTGAGATAATTAGTTCGAATCCCACCCCAAACAATTAGTGAAGTTTTTTTTTTGTTTATGGAAAGTATTGTGAAATATTTGATTTGGCCTTGTTTTTGACGGATGTTAAATGGAAATATAACGGAAGTACCTAAATGACTTGCTTTTGTAAGTTCAGGCACCTAATTGATTGTTTTTTAAGTTCGGGTACCATTTTGTCCGGTCGCGAAAAGTCCAGACCCCACCCATGATAAAAACCCCAAACAAAAGTGAATTTTTTTTTTTTTTTTTTACGGAAAGTATTGTGAAATATCTTATTTGCCCTTGTTTTTGACGGAGGTTAGACGGAAGTACCTAAATGTCTTGCTTTTGTAAGTTCAGGCACCTAATTGATTACTTTTTAAGTTCGGACCCTATTTTGTCCGGTCGCGAAAAGTCCAGACACCACCCATGATAAAAACCCTTTGTAGTATGCAGAGGAAGAGAGCCCAATTTTTGGAAGATGAGACTCAAATAGTTGTCAAGAACTTGCTCAACAACAAGTGAGTTTCTTTGAATTCAGTCATTTTCAGAGATTGAGTAGAGAGAAAGGGAGGCGGACCATGTGAGAGGAGAGAATGGGTTGGATGAGAGAATGAGAAGACCACCCTATTGTTTCAAGGGTTTGAATTGAATCCAATGGCCCAAATGCTGCCACATGTAAATATATATATATTCCATATATATCGGCTGGTATGGTAATACCGTAAAATCCTAATTTGTATACCGCTACCGACCGAATCCCTTATATTCGGTACGGTAATACCGTGCCGGTCTATCGGTTACCATTTATTTCGGTTCATTTCGGTATTTTTTCGGTTGGATTCGGTAGAAACGGTAAAAAAAACTACCCCTAGTCACGATTGTCACACAAAGAGGGATATCTTCGTATTCAGGTTCTTGTTTATGTCTTGTTGTTACAATGACTTTTGCTTGTAAAGCTCTTTCGAGTTTTACCAATTGATACCAGGAACTTGATCCCAAGCAGAGCATTGCGTCTAGATAAGGATTGTGTGTTACGATGTTGCAGTCGCAAATGCGGTGTTCCAGGTTAGCAAACAATGAGAATTGCATTCGCTAAGCGTACGTGCAGATTCTCATCTTAGTAGTTGCAGTTGCAAGCGTTCGTGCAAATACCGAGGTACCCCGAGGGGCTGACAAGATACTCGTTGAGAGTAGTTTGTATGTTTGTAAATGATTGAAGGTGTCTATAATATTGAGTGAAACCCCTTTATATAGGCTTAAGACTACTTGGTCATCAGGTAAGCAATCTTGAGATGAGATGAATGTTGACGTGAATCCCTTTGTAATCCCACTTGTTGGAATATTTTAGTCACCCAATCTAATCTCATTCATGAATGAATTTGAATAAATTAGCTTGTTTAGTTGGACTTAGCCAACAATCTTGACTTATTGACATAGGTTTTCTCATAGCCTCTGTAGTGAACACTTATAATTAATCAAGGATTGATTAATTAAATATATATGTTTGTTCACATATGCAAAAATGTCTTCGTTTCCCATTTGGTTAATGACTTTCTCATTTTTCTGTAATGAACAACTATAGTTAATCAAAGATAGACTTTCTCATAGCCTCTGTAGTGAACACTTATAATTAATCAAGGATTGATTAATTAATAATATATGTTTGTTCACATATGCAAAGATGTCTTGGATTCACATTTGGTTGATACTTTTCGCATCATTCTGTAATGAATAATTAATCAAAGATTGATTAACTAAACATTGTATAATATTACTCATAAGTGTACGTGAAACCTCATTTCTTGAAGGACTTTCGCACTAATTTGTCCGCCATGATCTTTTAGAAAGATTAGATTCACTTCATGTCCCATATTTTCCTTCTGCGAAAGCGGAAGGACAGTGCGAAAAGTAGGTGATGAAAAAGCCACTTTTGGCTTTATGATAATTAAATTGTTTATCATATTCCTTTTCACACTGCCCTATGTTCCTGAGTCTTCTGCGAAATGGGAAATGACAAATGTTTACCACTTGAATCTTGACTTATTGAGCGACAATCTTGATTAAATGGATTTGATGATGTTTGGCTTTTTATGGCTATTAAGATCACTCCAGATCTCATTCCAAGAATTGTTGCTTTTTATGATTATTCACCCGCTCTATTGGATGTATCTCTGGGCTTTTTTAGAAATGATGAATCATGTGGATTCATTTGTCAAAAAGGCGTCGACAATGGTTGTTCAATTATGCTACAATTGAGCCACTTTGCAATTATCTATATTAATTAAATAGCCTTGTGTGCGAAATGTAGGTTTTAAAGAATGTGAAACAACTATCTGGCAAGAATCATGTTTCCATTTTACTATTCTTAATATATTTTTCCTTCTTTCGCACAGTATCAAATAAAGAAAGTTGACATGGATTGATATCCAAATAGACCCGGTTTGGCCTCTAGTTTCTTTAATTCATGGTTATTACTGTTGAACTTCCCCTTTTCTTTTATGGTGGTTGGAAAGGAAGAGAAATTCAACGGTGGAGTGATACATTCTTGGCTTCTTCCCCATCAATTCAACTTTCGAAGTTTGTGTCAGCCACTTAGATTGATCCACTTTCGAAGTTTGTGTCAGCCACTTAGATTAATCTATCTTATTTTTCTTTATGCCTTCTTCTTCATTCCCAATCAAGAAGATTAAAAGAAAAACAACTCTTCGAAAAGGGATCAATCTAAGTGGCTGACACAAACTTTGAAAGTTGAATTGATGGGAAAGAAGCCAAGAATGTATCACTCCACCGTTGAATTTCTCTTCCTTTCCAACCACCATAAAAGAAAAGGGGAAGTTCAACAGTAATTACCATGAATTAAAGAAACTAGAGGCCAAACCGGGTCTATTTGGATATCAATCCATGTCAACTTTCTTTCTTTGATACTGTGCGAAAGAAGGGAAAATATATTAAGAATAGCACAATGGAAACATGATTCTTGCCAGATAGTGGTTTCACAATCTTTAAAACCTACATTTCGCACACAAGGTTATTTAATTAATATAGATAATTCCAAATTGGCTCAATTGTAGCATAATTGAACAGCCATTGTCGAAACCTTTTTGACAAATGAATCAACATGATTCATCATTTCACGAAAAGCCCAGAGATACATCGAGATGGTGGATGATCATAAAAAGCAACAATTCTTGGAATGAGATCTAGAGTGATCTTAATAGCCATAAAAAGCCAAGTATCATCAAATCCATTTAATCAAGATTGTGCCTCAATATGTCAAGATTCAAGTGGCAAACATCTATCATTTCCCATTTTGCAGAAGACTCAGGAACATAGAGCAGTGTGAAAAGGAATATGATAAATAATTTAATTATCATAAAGCCAAAATGTGGCTTGTTCATCACTTACTTTTCACACCTTCCTTTTGCTTTCGCAGAAGGAAAATATGGGAGATGAACTGAATCTAATCTTTCTAAAAGATCATGGCAGACAAATTGGTGCGGAAGTCCTTCAAGAAATGAGGTTTCACACATATGAGTAATATTCTACAATGTTTAGTTAATCAATCTTTGATTAATTATTCATTACAAAATGATGCGAAATGTATCACCCAAATGTGAAACCAAGACATCTCTGCATATATGAACAAACATATATATTTAATTAATCAATCCTTGATTAATTATAAGTATTCACTACGGAGGCTATGAGAAAGCCTATTTCTGATTAACTATAATTGTTCATTACAGAAGAATGAGAAAATCATCAATTAAATGGGAAACGAAGACATCTTTGCATATGTGAACAAACATATATATTTAATTAATCAATCCTTGATTAATTATAAGTGTTTACTACAGAGGCTATGAGAGAGCCTATGTCAATAAGTCAAGATTGTTGGCTAAGTCCAACTAAACAAGCTAATTTATTCAAATTCGACCATTCATGAATCAGATCAGATTGGGTAACTAAAATATTCCAACAAATGGGATTACAGAGGGATTCACGTCAACATTTATCTCATCTCAAGATTGCTTACCTGATAACCAAGTAGTCTTAAGCCTAAATAAAGGGGTTTCACGTAATATTATAGACACCTTCAATTATCTACAAACATACAAACTACTCTCAACGAGTATCTTGTCAGCCCCTCGGGCTACCTCGGTATTTGCATGAACGTTTACGACTGCAACTTCTAAGATGAGAATCTGCACGTACGCTTAGCGAATGCAATCCTCATTGCTTGCTAACCTGCAACACCGCATTTGCGACTGCAGCATCACAGCACACAATCCTTACCTCGACGCAATGCTCTGCTAAGGATCACGTTCCTGGTATCGATTGGTAAAACTTGAAAGAGCTTTACAAGCAAAAGTCCTTGTAACAACAAAACATAAATAAGAACCTGAATACGAAGATATCCCTCTTCGTGTGACAACCGTGATGAGAAGAAGTCAAGACGAGCGCGTAATCAACCTCAATAACAACTACAATACAACTTGCACCTATTGGTGTTGGCACGCCTGCAATACATTACGAGCCAAAATGGACGGGTTTGTTTCACGTCAAACATTTTGGCACGCCTAGTGGGACTTCTGGAGATCTTTCCAGAATTACCATTGCGTCAAAAATGAGGCAACCTAAGTTGAAAGGCTTTCTTAAGGAAGATCCTTATAAGAGGAGAAATTCGTATTGTGCAAGACACAGAGTTTTCGGTCATAACTCGACTCAGTGCCAAGGTGTAGCAGACAACAGCTTCTTGAGTAGTTTCCTGAGCTCCGAACAGAAGTTATGTCTCCAGGATCAAACGATTCCGAGGATAATCCTAGTGCTGATAGTGTGGCCGAATCTTTGATTAAGGCCTTTGAGGAGCGAAACTCACAGCTTGTGAAAAATTCACTTGACTTTTATGCCAAGAAAATTAATGGCACAATAAGAGAATTGGCCAAAACTGTCGCTGCACTAGGTGCCCAGGTACAAGCACAACAAGCTACCTTGAGCACAGTGTTAGACGAAGCACTTTCATGGCTTTGCTATGCAAACATGACGTTACTCCCACACCTGAGGGGGAGAGCAATGATACAATGGCAGACCCTACCATAACCAATACTAGAGTTTCCCAGCCTTTGAGATTCAAAATGGGAAAATAGCGTGGTCAGAGAGGTTTACCATCCAAATGCAAAATCATCAAAGAGACTGGACTCAAACAAAAGTCCAGCGAATAAGCTAGTATGGTTGCGAAATTCTCGTGCCAAACCGACAAAGCTAGCTCTTCAAAACAAGATGAGTTCGACGATGACGATAGCGACCAAGAGAATTTCATTATGGAATTCGCAACACAAATTCCTCCAGCGGAATAAAAGAAAAATGTTTGACGCGGAATCAAACCTGTCCCTTTTAGCTCGTAATGGGTTGCAGGCGTGCCAGCACCAATAGGTGCAAGTTGTATTGTAGTTCTTGTTGAACTTGATTACGCGCTCGTCTTGACTTCTTCTCGTCACGATTGTCACACGAAGAGGGATATCTTCGTATTCAGGTTCTTGTTTCTGCCTTGTTGTTACAAGGACTTTTGCTTGTAAAACTCTTTCGAGATTTACCAATCGATACCAGGAAAGTGATCCCTAGCAGAGCATTGCGTCGAGGTAAGGATTGTGTGCTGCGATGCTGCAGTCGCAAATACGGTGTTGCAGGTTAGCAAGGAATGAGGATTGCATTCGCTAAGCATACGTGCAGATTCTCATCTTAGTAGTTGCAGTCGCAAGCGTTCAAGCAAATACCAAGGTAGCCCCAGGGGCTGACAAGATACTCGTTGAGAGTAGTTTGTATGTTTGTAGATGATTGAAGGTGTCTATAATATTGTGTGAAGCCCCTTTATATAGACTTAAGACTACTTGGTCATCAGGTAAGCAATCTTGAGATGAGATGAATGTTGACGTTAATCCCTCTGTAATCCCACATGTTGGAATATTTTAGTCACCCAATCTGATCTCATTCATGAATGAATTTGAATAAATTAGCTTATTTAGTTGGACTTAGCCAACAATCTTGACTTATTGACATAGGATTTCTCATAGTCTCCGTAGTGAACACTTATAATTAATCAAGGATTGATTAATTAAATATATATGTTTGTTCACATATACAAAGATGTCTTGGTTTCACATTTGGTTGATACCTTTCGCATCATTCTGTAATGAATAATTAATCAAAGATTGATTAATTAAACATTGTATAATATTACTCATAAGTGTGAAACCTCATTTCTTGAAGGACTTTCGCACCAATTTGTCTGCCATGATCTTTTAGAAAGATTAGATTCATTTCATCTTCCATATTTTCCTTCTGCGAAAGCGGAAGGTGCGAAAAGTAGGTGATAAACAAGCCACTCTTGGCTTTATGATAATTAAATTGTTTATCATATTTTTTTTCACACTGCTCTATGTTCCTGAGTCTTCTGCGAAATGGAAAATGATAGATGTTCGCCACTTGAATCTTGACTTATTGAGCCACAATCTTGATTAAATGAATTTAATGATGCTTGGCTTTTTATGGCTATTAAGATCACTCTAGATCTCATTCCAAGAATTGTTGCTTTTTATGATTATCCACCCGCTCTATTGGATGTATCTCTGGGCTTTTCGAGAAATGATGAATCATGTTGATTCATTTGTCAAAAAGGCTTCGACAATGGCTGTTCAATTATGCTACAATTGAGCCACTTGGCAATTATCTATATTAATTAAGTAGCCTTGTGCGAAATATAGGTTTTAAAGAATGTGAAACAACTATCTGGCAAGATTCATGTTTCCATTTTGCTATTCTTAATATATTTTTCCTTCTTTCGCACAGTATCAAAAAAAGAAAGTTGACATGGATTGATATCCAAATAGACCCGGTTTGGCCTCTAGTTTCTTGAATTCATGGTGATTATTGTTGAACTTCCCCTTTTCTTTTATGGTGGTTGGAAAGGAATAGAAATTCAACGGTGAAGTAATACATTCTTGGCTTCTTCCCCATCAATTCAACTTTCGAAGTTTGTGTCAGCCACTTAGATTGATCCCCTTTCGAAGAGTTGTTTTTCTTAAATCTTCTTGATTGGGAATGAAGAAGAAGACATAAAGAAAAATAAGATGGATTAGATATCCATTTTTGCCCCTATTTCACTACAACAAAACTGGCCAAAGGCCACCATTTCTTGAACCACGAATTAGCAAATCGTGGGTACATTGTTATATATCCCACTAATTAAACAAATCGTGACTTTTAAAATAAAGTATAATTTTTATTAAATTTTTTAATAAGAATCTCTGACATTGTATAAGACTATGGTGACGTGGCAAGTTTTTTGAAAAAAAAATTGTGTCACGATTCACAAAAACAAACCACGTTTTACAAATCGTATCGATATTTCATTATTTCTCCCTGAAAACAAATCAAATCAGTCATTTAGAAAATTTAAAAAAAAAAAAATTAAAGCAAACACTGGGCTCTCTCTCTCTCTCTCTCCCCCCCTCGATCTGCCTCCTCTTTCTCTCATCCTTGTCAATCTCTTCTCACACAGATGATGGATCTATTTCCATTTTGACTTGTGCGAATTTGTGTTTTCTGTGTTCTATTGTGCGATTTGGGAATGGGTAAGTTCATCTACTGTGCAATTGATCTCTCCACTTTGCATCTTTGGATTAATTCAGTTGTTTGGTTTTTGAGCAAGGCCGGGTAGGAGGAGGGTTCGTTATCTATCCCATCGTCAACTTATGGATCCGACTTTTTGACCTTAAGGGTAATGAAAACTTTCTGTTTTCTGTTGTAGATTTATGGCTCAATCCTCTTATTTTTCGCCTGGTTTGTTGAAATAAAATCGGGAATTATAGTTATCTTTGCTATTTCTTGTGCTTGTTTATTGTGTTAATTGGTTTGGTACCCATTCCAGGTCCTACAAGTTTCATGGGTTTGAGGTTTGTTGCCATGGGTTCCTCCTTTAGCTCTAGAATCAAAGCTGATAGCCCACTTTATAATGGTATGTTTTTGTATTGATCAACTATTTTATGTGTTTCTATGCTAATTAAGTTATCATTTTTTTATTGGGGTATTATAGTTGGTTGGTTTGGATTGATCAAGCATGATAACTCCTCAATATGCCTAGTCTATAGGAGCTCTCAAACACTTATTTTCGCAATTGGATTTTCTGTTTCAATATCTGCTTCTGATCATTGAAGTTTGGGGATAATAAAGTTTTACTTATTGGTATTACTATGCTAATGAAGTTTGGGGATGTTAAAGTTGGTTGGTTTGAATTGATGAATTGGGCAGTAGAGTCTACAACAGCAATTGGGATTTTTGTTTTAGTACATCTGCATCGAAAATTGTTGTTCTTTGTGTATATGATTGTTAAATGTTCTTAAATTCTCGAATCCCCTCTAATAACAAGCAGGTATACATTTACTTTCATGGGGCTTCTTACAGATTTGAGAGCAAGGGCATCCGATGTCCATTGTATGCAACTTATTTTTGTCATTAGTCCTTATCAATATTTTTACTTTGATCTCGTTGAAATAGGAATTTAGGGATCAGCTATTATTTAAACATCAAGTGCATGACTTGTGTAGATGACAAACTTGGATAGATATTAAGTTGACTAACGGGAATAAATGTAAATGGCTAGTGATCAATTTCTTAAATGCAAGGATGAGGATCGTGAGAGATAGCTCTTCTATTCTTAATGTTGTTACGTTGGTTTTCTGTGTAGGTACGCTAAGGTTATCTAATGCTTCATGTTCTGGAGCAAGTCCTACTCTTCCAAGTCATCAATGCATCCCAGGCAAGACTCATTTCAGGCTTTCAGCACATGTGAAAGGTAACATCAAGAAAATGATAACTACTTGATTATACAACTAAACACATGTCACACAGCTATGTTACATTGAGTTTTTACAAACATAGCTGCCTAGATGTTTATCCTTATCAATTACAACTATTGAATGATGACAATGCAATGAAACTTTTTCATCGTACAACATTTAACCATGTTTGATTTTCTTGAAATTTGATGGAGTATATATCTATGCTGTATTTTTTGAATGCTAGGTTTTAAGGGGCTTCTACATGTATAACAACTAATTGATTAACTAATTATATGTAGTGATGGTATGTATCACCTTTACTCCTACATTTGCGTTTACTCTGCTAGGATCTTGTACTCCTCAATGTCAGTTTACATGTGCCTTAATTTATGTTTTCAATTCCTCTATAAATTGGTAAACATTAATTGAAACTTATTGATGCCAGTAGTCAGAAGTGCTCCACTTCTATAAGGATTTTGTTTTGAATTTTTATTGTTCTCTGGTTATTATATATTTGGGTACTTGACAGGTTCAACCATGGCTTTTACATTTCGATAACTCCTCAATATGCCTCGGAAAGGTCCAAATAGCTGTTATAAATCAGCTGTGTTCTCGCTTACTCCATTTCACAGTAGGACAAGATAATACTAGTCTATGATGGCATAGGATTCAAGCTATACAGTAGGTCAGTAGGGCCATTGACATTTACAAAACACGCATTTCTTATGATGTTAGCCCATTTAGTTGACAAAGTTGAGTGAGTGTGATAGATCAATGTACAATGAGTTTAAGGTGGCTATCAAATTGGTGAACAAGCTTGACATTTATCATCTTCAGGAACATTTACGTAGCAGGTGGGCACTCCAAGTTCTTGCATATTACTATCATTCTATGTTTTGATTTTCACAATATTTGATCATATACAGATATTTACTTGGACTTCTGTAGTTTCTATTATCAGCTATGTTGTTGTCTAAAGGTAAATTTTCTCCACAGCCAGGAGTTTATCACTACTAGCACTGGTATGTGACTAATTCTTTAATTTTAGATGTCTTTTTCTGGTTAATATTTGCTAAGTTTGATGTAATAGTAGATATATCGTACAGATGGGATACTTAACATTTAATTTAAGTCTTTATGAATTATGACCATATGATGCTCACTTTACATAGAAATTGCTTGCAGCGTCATTAAGTAAACAAGTGTAACTAGTCCACAAAACATATGTAAGCAATCAATTATTAGAACATTGAACATTATAAGTTCCACATGTAAATGCTAAATGAACAACTCTCTTTGCAGAAAAAAGAACATTGGGGGTTCATCTACTTGGCAGATTTATGCATAATGTTGGAGTTCACACATCTAAGGGGCGATCATGTGGATTAGGCATTTCAACATACTACTATGAGGGTTAGCTTGATTTCATATAATTCTTAAACAATTTATTCACAATGTTCACTCTAGTATCAGTAGGTTGGAAGTGGATTAATATTATTGTTGTATTCATAATGTCAATCAAGTTAGGAAGTTTCTTGGATTCTAATATCCATGATGATTGTTATGAACTTTGAGATTGTCCAAATATTATGTAATAGGCTGTCAAAGCATTAGTGTATAATGTAATGTAAATTGTGGTTGTATTTTTCAGTATATGATTTTGAATACATGTATATTTCCTTTTAGTAAATCAGTTTCGTTTCATTTTACAGCACAGAGCCTCTTTTGTTCACTACTGTATAAGAAACTAGAGGAAATTTGAAATATAAAAAAGAAAGAAAAAGGAATTCTAAACGGTTTGCATTTTAATAAAATTGTGTTTTTTTTTTAATTCCAATTGGGAGAAGTCACGTTTTCTTTCATTCGTGGGGTGATAGAAGACAAATCTGAATACCTTTGCAGTGGTGGGGCCCTAATTGATTGCAGTCACGAATAGAAAAAGAATCGTGGCACATATAGGCAATGGCCACGCCAGCAATGCCTACATTCCCATTAATTGTTGCTGCATCGTGGCTACAGCTCTTGACCACGAAAAAGCGTGGGTATTGGGGTTAATTCTCACGAATTTGGGTTCAATACAGACGAATTCAAAACGTGGCTAATGCTCAGTTTTTTAGTAGTGTTTGGCCTTATTTGCTTGAAATGGGCCACGAGCATTGGTCCAACAACCGCAGACCTGAAAGGATCTGGGCCGAAATATTTTGGGCTCAAACAATCACATCTTGGAACATACACCTCATTTACTTAAGGATACAAATTCCTTATTGTACACTCACATATCTTTATGAGCGAATTGATCACACACCGATGAATGCATGGATCATATCCATTAAGGGACATAATGTTATTGCATCATCAAGAGTCAATCGACTCACTCATAAGACAACCATAGTGTCTCAGGTCAAAGAACTAATTTGTATTATTGAAATTTAGAGTTCAAGCTTGACATGTATGTAAAACTCCATACAAGAACTCTAGTGATTGTGTTCAATGTACTCTTTAAGACAAGAGCACTCATATACTTGTATTAGTGTCTCTATCCGAATGATTGGAGGCTAATAATCCTCCCTATTGAGCATACATAATATGTGCTAGTCTTTTCCGGGTTATCAATGTCCAAATGATAATCCTATGACTAGGAATCTTTTAGGATATAAGTGTTAAAGAGTAAAGGTCTCACACATCTAACTTTTTAGATTAATTACATTCTTTTTAACTCATATTTCTTGAATCTTGTTCAATCAAATATTAAATATAAGCAATGAACAATAAACTTTCCCTTTTGATTAATAAATTATATCAAAATGATTGTTTTAGGAGATAACTCCTGCACTGTGGTGGTCTCTTGGTACTCTTTGCTGGTGGTGCCCTATTTGGGGGCTAGCTTTAATGTTTAAAAGGTGGCGGTAGCACGTGGTTGATGCTGAATTCATGGAATGGTGGTGGTTAATTGAGTGTGTTTTGGCATTGATGGTTTTAGTTTAGGGCCAAGAGACTGTTGTCTGGAGTGTTTAGGCAGAGCTTTGGTGCTACTCGGTGGAGCAATGGTGTTGCTTGGCAGCACTATAGGGTTTGGAGGTTGTGCTGGTTGGGCAACGTGGGCCTATTATATATATGGTTTCTTAGGTCTCCTCATGTGGGTTGTCTGCTACTCCTACTAGGGTTGGGCTTGGCTTAGGCCTAGTTTGGAATCTCTTCATTCTTAATGATGTTTAGGTTATGTAGACCAGAAAGGATTTGCGACGTCTAGGCCAGTACATGGATGACCCTGTGGGTCATCTACTAGAATTATACTGCTGCAACCAGTTTGAGTTTCTTGGCATACACCATCACAATGTTATGCCTTTAAAGTGCTCCTTCTGGTTGCAGTTGCCGCCTCGTAGTCCTGTTCGGTTTTTTTTTTCTGCTTTTTTTTTGGTAGAAGTGTCGTAGATTGTATGAATCCTGAATTCACATTTTTTTATTGCAACGGTTCCAGGATTTGTACTTACTGTAAAATAATTTATCGCCTTCCTCCAAGACAAAAATCACCTAAATAACTAATTTTGAGTCGCATTTTAATTTGAAGCTTCGAAAGAAATTCAAATGAGTTTGATATGTTTTTTATGGTTTATGAATCATTTGCTTGTACACTTATTTTTCTCCACTGGGGCAGGTTACCATGTCAGGGTATCAGGTATACAACATATTAAATTTAGAGTTTGGTTTACTCTCTTTAATTGATTTTATTAGCCAGTTATCTTAGCTCTACTTGCTCCTATTTCACCGTGATAACAAATATTTCCTAGTATGTAAAGGAATGAATGATGGCAACATCTCTTGAAATGTTGTGCTGTTTGCTTTTAGGATGTTTGTTGTCTACTAATTTGATTTATTACAAATGCATGTAGATTATTAGCCAAGTTAATTGACCAGGATTTGTACTTACAGTAAAATAATTGATCGTCTTCTGCTAAGAAAAAAAAGTCACCTAGATAACCAATTTTGAGTTGCCTTTTAGTTTGAAGCTTCGAATCATTGCTTGTAAGCCTTCAAGGCTTGGCCTTTAGCAATCAAGATATTGGCAACACCAAGTCGTTAGTTTCCTATACTATTTCGAATGATAAATCCTGAGGCTGCTAATTCATCGTCATTCTTAACTGATCCATCAAAATTCAATGTAAGGCTAGTAGCAAAATCTCGACCAGTTCTAAGCTTCTAGCTACTTATGGCTACTCTAGAATACTTTTATTCTTTTTCACTTTCAAATTTGAAATATTGATAAGCTCCATCTTGGAAGACTGGGGCCGGCTGAACCGGACTTGGGAGTTGGGATAGGTCTTGTGAACATGACTCTGTAACTACCAAGTATATTATGAGTAAAAGAACATACAGTAGAAACTCGAGCAAGGAGTCTCAGGTATAGGAATATCCAAATTACCATGTATTAAGTAAGTAGAGAGTTTGGGGAGCCTCGAAAGAGTGCAAGAAGAGGAACAGAATATGCGTTATTTACAGCATCTTGAAGCAAATGATAGAACGGGGTAATGGAAATACATGGACAAACATACATAGCAGATGGGAGAATCAAACCCTGGAAGGGATGAGTGGAGTGTTGTTCTGCAAGTATGCACAAGCAGCTGCAACTCCGCTTCCTAGCTTAACCGGGTAGCCCACGTCCCTAAGCACCATCTCGACACCAGCAAGACAACCCAACAATTGCAACTGCAAACAAAAACCAAAATGTGAGAAGACAACGGGAGAACATTCATATTTATTACTGAATCACATTTAACTTCCCCCTAGCGATCATCACATTATATCAAACTTCTCCATCCTATTTCTAACAGCCAAATAAAGAAGATATAGAAGATATAAGCATTGAGGATGAGATGTTTCTCTTGCAACACAATAAACGCACAGCTATGAGGATGAGAGGACAAGGAATTGGGTGTTATTTACTCAAGCCTCAATCTAGCTAAGCATTTATGCTTGGAATATGTGGTATGTGAAAAGTTGACAGTACCTCATTCAGATTGCCAAGATGCCCTATTCTGAAAACCTTGCCAGCGATTTTGTTCAGGCCAAGGCCTAAACTCAAATTGTACCTTTTCCATGCCCTTCTCACAATTTCAGTACTGTCAATATATGGAGGAACAACCACAGCAGTTACTGTGTCACTGACCCATTCCTCCTTTTGGGTGCAGTTCTTCAAGCCCCAAGCCTCCACAGCAAGCCTGTGTGCAGTTCAAAGTTGTAAGAAATGTTCCAGTATAGCCTTAAATACCATAAGAAACACCAAACTGGGAGCAAATAAGGTAATGTGTATCTGAAATATCAACACTATATGAAATTCAGAGCTGGGTGAAACCAGGAAAACAGAAGTGCTGCTTACCTTGTTGCTTTGCCCAGACGGCTATGTCTGGCAATCACATTGTCAAGTCCTTCCTCAAAAAGAAGATCGAGAGCTGCTCGCAGCCCATACAGCAACTGGATGGAAGGGGTGTATGGCCAATATGTGCCCATTTTATAGAACTTCAAGTAATCATTCCAGTCGAAGAAAACTCTGACTGACTTTGCAGTTTTGGATGCCTCTAGAGCTTTGGGGCTTGCACACACAATCCCTATGCCAGTGGGAAGGGAAAGAGCTTTCTGGGAGCCAGTTAAAGCCACATCTACCCCCCATTCATCCATACGGAAATCAAGAGCACATATGGAAGACACACCATCGACAAGAAAAAGAGCCGGATGCCTGTAGTGATCTGAGAGTTCAAATGAAAGCATGAGAAGCATGTTCAATGAAGTAGATAATGGTAATTCATGTATCATCAAACAGCTAATTTTACAAGAAACTAACTATAAATGACTTTATTTACTTATATGCAAATTCCAAAGACATAATAATGCATATTTATAATGGAAAGCCACCTAAATATCAATCCAATTAATGAGGCAGAATGGTAGCTAATGGATGAGAAGATGGAAATATAGTCTCAATTGTGCAATATATAAAGACATGCTTACCAAGTATTTTTCTCACTGTTGCCAAGTTATTGGTAACTCCAGTTGCTGTTTCATTGTGAACAATGCATATTGCCTTTATAGTGTGCGCAGTGTCTTCAGCAATTTTTGATGCCAGAATGTCAAGGTTGGCACCTTGGCCCCATTCACTTTCCACAACATCCACCTTGAAATTAAGGCGCTGCTGCTGATCAATCCATAGTAAACTGAATTGGCCAATCACGAAAGATACAATCCTATCTCCAGGAGATAATGTATTTGTAAGTGCACTCTCCCATGCACCAGTACCTAGAGCAACATTATGAAAAAAAATGCAACTCAGCCATTTACCAAAATCATGAACATAAAATCACTCCTAGTTTTCCAATCAGTATGCGTATAATCATGGAACACCAGAACAAGACAATAGTTTGCTATGAGTTTGGGAATTTTGATCATATGGGGGCCAATGAGTTTGGGAATTTTGCAATTCGAAACTTTAATTTTGTACTTGAATCATGTTCTATTTGAATGATTTACATAAAAAATGGAACACCAGAACAACCCTCATTTTATTTGCAGCATCACTACATCTTAAAATGGAATCCAGTGCTTTGATAAATCAAATATGCATCCATAAAGATGTGATCTCTAGAAGAGGTAACCTGAAAAAGGAAATCTAAACCGTCTTCATTATAAATTAACATACCTGTGGTAGGGATCAGAAATGGAGTTCCAGTAGTAGTCTTGAAAATCTTCTTAACATCCTCGAGCAGAGTTTTTGTCATTGCTGGAACAGCTGGAGAACGATAGTCCTCATTGTTTCTGTTCATTGCCCGGAGGACTGGTTCTGGGATATTGACCGGCCCTGGAACAAAGAGATGGTTCCTTCCTGGTCCATAAACGTAGTCCATCTTTCCACTCCTTGCAGGTTCTACGGCCCTCGGCTGCAAAACCCATTAAAAGAAATTAAAAGAGAGAAAATATCTATTTGTGCAGGTTTGCAGTTTGAACCGAGCCCCAGATTCATAAACATAGAATTTAACCACAGCTAGCTCACACACAAGCGTTGACACATACACACACTTACTAATTAAGTATCTATTTGTCCATATTTACATACATATGGAGAAAGTCTATCCTAATGGCAATACTTTCAGGCACCACCTAAACATTCCACTATAAAAACTGACTGATATTTCATATCAAGCCCTCACATTTACTAAATTATTGGGTTTTAATATAAGAATGTAAATTGGCTAAGATTCTATGAACTAGCATGAAGGGATTATAGGGAGTTGAAGCTTCTGAAAATACTGACAGAGTAAATCCTAAGCAACAGCCTAAGAAATGCTACGAGGAGGTAATTAACTAGCTATATGAACAAACGAGAAACATAGCAATGAAGTCAACTTCAATTCCTTTTCTGAAGGCTAATTGTGAGGTTTCTGATTAACTTTCTTTAGTATCAAGTTCAATTGTCGCTTAGAAAAATCAGTAGTAAAGATAAGCCTTTGTTTAATTACCTTTATCTTCTGTACTGTTTTAGTAAAAGTAGCAAGGATTTTGGTCTAGAATAACAGGTTGCACAGAAAACACTGCTAGTTCCCATGGAACCACCCAAGAACAAATGATTATCCATACAAAGAGGAGAAGGAAACTCATGATATGCAACTC
Organism: Rubus parviflorus; assembly: GCA_029955375.1. Classification (NCBI taxonomy): domain Eukaryota; kingdom Viridiplantae; phylum Streptophyta; class Magnoliopsida; order Rosales; family Rosaceae; genus Rubus; species Rubus parviflorus. The sequence continues at coordinate 596,924 of JARGGL010000015.1, read as the reverse complement.
CTTTGGACCATATTTTCCACAAAGGATTAAGAACAAACAAGCCATTCTTTAGTTTCTACTCTTATTTTCTTAGTAGAAAAAAATAATAATAATAACTAACAGAAATATTTCCGGTCAAACAGAAAAAGCCATAGCAAATTAACAATTTGCATCATAGGAGAAACAAGAATTGTGTCTTCCATTGGAACAAGACAGACAAAACAGCTAGATATAGGTGGTAGAAGCATAAGAAAATTCAGAATGAGATGGAATTAGGACGAGGTTTGATTCAATCTGATTATGCAAACAATCAGAGAAAGCCCCATACATACACATATCTATACGAGCGCAGAACATAAACAGTTAAACATATAGATATCAATCTGAGAAAGAGGGAAAAAATAAAGAAGGTACAAGTAAGATTACCCAGTAAATATGGAGGACTTCAGTTGGCCACAACTCTTGAGCTGAAAAAGGAATGGGAAGTATTGGACACAAGAGAAGAGCCAAAGTGGGTATATATATTTCTATTTCTTCTATAATAAGAGCGCGGGAGAACCAACCACCCTTCAAGGGGGGGCCCCACTTTTTCTCAAACGTGGCAGATAAGAGTACGCCGATTGCATCCTCCTTGGCATCTTGCAAGTTGCAAGTGAAGGTGAGAATGAGATGAATGAATAACAAAACACACTCTAGACACTAGTACTCCATCTCCATTGGATTTCCACTATAAAATCATTTTTAGATCAATTTTTTTTATAATATGCAACAACAAAATAGAATAAATAAATAAAGCAACACAATATCATTTGGTTTAGTTGCATTAGTTTTTCCGTCGTGAGTAGCAGGTCTTAAGTCGTCTCATTTTTATCGTCCTTTTATTTTCTTTTGAAAACTCATATGCTCGAGTCTCGTTTTGAATTTGGTAAAAACAAAAAGATTTAAAAACAAAAAAAAAAAGGAAACAGACAAGCTGGACCGAATTTGGATAATAACACTAAAAACGTATGGTTGCAAAAGTAGAAGACGATAGAAAAATGGGAAGAGGCCTGAGGTTGAGAAAACAGGTGTGAAAGATAAAGTGATAAAGGGCTGCACACCACACCCATTTTATTTGAACCAAGACCACACAGGGCTTCTCATGTTGTATTTCCTTTGTTGTTTGTCTCCCAACGTTGTTTTTATCCCTGACTGCTCTCTGTGAACAGTAACCTGTGGGAGCTTTAATTCCTTGTCCTGTTTTTACTTTTCGTATTAACCAGCTCATAAGCAGAAAACATACTAGTGAATGTCAGAGACCCATTCAAAGAAATTCTCAATTCAACAATCTGATACAAGTGCATAATTTACATTCACCCACTCATAAAATTGGAAAAAAAATAAAATAAATAATAATAATAATAGCAAATAACATCCTACTATTTGCGTCAAATAAAAATAGAAGAGCATTTAGGCCTTTTTAGGCCGCCATGTTTGAAAAGTGAGAGAGTAGAAAATTAAGTAAGGATTAGGTCAGAGATTCAATCCTCTCCAATGTAACCAAAAACAAAATGAAAATAGAAGAATAGCAAGAACAAATCGATATTCATGTCAACAGATTATGGTTCTGGGATGGAGTTTCAATTTCTATAATCGCTAAAAGATAGATACGTATTTAAACGGCTGTGGGAAAAAGTATCCTATAAACAATTTAATCGAAAAAAAAAAATTAATAAATAATAAATCATTGAGATTTCAACTTGGGAGTGAGGATACCAAAACTTATTTCAAAATTGATAATGTACAGTTCCTGAAGGCATAATACAAACAACATACAATATTTCCTTTTACGTATGTATATACCAAAGAGTGCAAAGAAACATTTCTATTTGCTTTTTATGAAACGGCTCTATATACATGATCATATGCCAACCAAACTCATATTCAGGAGGAAAAAAATTTGCAGCACAATTCTTTGCCGAGCCTTGCAGATGAGAGACAATCCTTGGCTCTTTTCCTCCGCCACCTTTTGTTTGATCATGCAAAATCCCATTTGGCGGGCAACATGTTCTGACCATCTCAGATATCGATAAGAGGATCTCTCCAAAAATTTATTCTCATGGTTAAAAAAAATTCCAGAGAATGTCGTAAGTGCCCCAGGTGACAGCCGGTTGCTTTCACTTTTTGATCAGCCGCATTCCTACCACATTGCATGCACTACTTGATACCTGATGTAACAAATTATCTTGGCGGTAAACCATTCTGACGAGTCTTATAAGGCTTTTCATTGACAGAGCGTCTATTTTCAGATGGTCCTGCACCAAGAATCCCCACTGAGTTTGGATCAGCTAACCGAGTACCATTACTCACAAGTCTTTGAGATGGACTATCAGTTTCCCCTCTTCTCCTTCGTTTCCATGCTTCAAATTTAGCTGTATCAAAACCCTTCAGAGGTTCAGACATTTGGTTATTAATACTTTTGTACCCTCTTTGCCTCTCGGCATGATGGGAGAAGGAAGTAGAGTCACCGTCTCTGCCAAAAGGACCGGATGCAGAACCATTGATGTGGGAGGGACCAGCTTCCTCATCCTGCTCCTGTTTGAGTTTCGAATATATTTGGTGAAGCCTCTCTCCAGAAAGGTTCGAAAAAGTAGAAACAAAGTTCCACAAGCGTGTGGTCATCCCTGTACATGGTATTTTAGTAAATATATGATCTATCGACTTGAACTACACATGAACTGAATGATGAATTTGATAATATATGCAGTCCTCAAGGTCAGATATGACTACTCTGTAAAGGCAGACATTTTTCTATTGAATTAAAGCTCAAAATGTTTTCAAGCCACGGCGCATAATTTCATATTTTCATACATATGCAGTCTAATATGGGTCAGAAAAATACAATTTTAAAACTACATGCACGCAAGCAGAAAAGGTGAGAGACAGACCGAAAGCCAAAGAGGGGGGAAGATGGCTACACCAATATTAGATAGAAAAGAAATCAGGGCCAACACAAATAAAATCATTCAGGAAGAAGCACATACTATCCTGTCCATGTGGTTCCTCCTCATTGTCCAAAACAATTTGATCTATCCTTCGTCCAAGAAGCTGTAAATAATTTCGAATTTTTGAAAGCACCTGAAAATAAAATAAGAGAATAACAATATAAGCATGAGAATGATAGGAAAAATAAAAGGCACAAGGAAAAAGGATGACGCATAACTAAGACATACCTTCTCCTTTGGAAGATTGGCGCTAGTTGTTTGCAACCGATGAAGACGATTCAGGGTTTTAATTTCACTAGTCATCATCTCTTCACACCATTCCATCCATTTCTCTTCCTTAAACTTCTCATATACTTCTTCATCATCAGACATTTCACCCTCTTCTTTTACTAAAGGTTCAACTCTCTGGGGTTTCAGAGGTCTGTCCTTGTTCATCTGGACACGAAGTCTAGAAGAACCTGCTTTTCCTTTCTTGACGCCACTGCGAGATACAGAAACAGTGACAGGATTTTCCCTCTCTTTAGAAGCCTTACGACCAACTTTAGCATTTGAATTCTTTCCCCCAAGAGCTGCAAGTTCCTGGTTACATACATTTCGTTCATCAACTCATACGAACAATGACCCAAAAAATGTACTAACATTATACACAAGCGTCAATGAGCTTGAGAATTATCTACATGCAGAGCGCACACACACTGATGCACAGGAAAATTACCAGGATTAAAGTATCAGGATGCACCAGCCTAATGCATGATGGACTAATGCAAAACTAAACTAGCATTAGCTTTGACAATAAATTCACAAAAATTCATAATTCAAGGATCTTTCTTTGTCCATTCATAAATGGTTTCTGCTACATGTACACCACCGTTGCAACAAATGACATCCTCAATATCCAGGCCAGACCAATATAGAAGAAATGACTGGGCAAACAATGATACGTAACAAATAATCCAAGAAACCCAGTCTACACGAAAAAAAAAATTAAAAAAAAAAAACAGATGTTGAGGAAAGTATATTTCTTTTTCGAGGAGAACTCATGGAGAGGTTTTAAAAGTGCTCATCTTTATTAGACCTCTTTGCGATCTTCAATTGGATGCTAAAAAATTTCACCAAAGCAGACAAAAGAACCAATTCTCACCCACTACTTTTCCTAGTGTAGCTCAAGAACTTCACTTGAATTACATTTCAGAGAATCTTGAACATGTATGGAAGAAATATAGTCCTTTCATACAAAAGTTGGACAATAAGTGATTGCATACCATTTCCAAAAGAGCATTAGCACGGTCTCTCAAATTTGGAGCGCGGGGTAAGAAAGTTTCATGGTGCTGAAGTTCTACAGGAGCAATCTTCTTCATAAGGCCAAGCCTTTCATCTAATCGTATCTTTTCCCAATTGCCAAACCCATGGTAGTATATTCCAAGAAGTAATCTTGCATCATCAACTATTAAGAACGAAAATAAAGAGCGAAAATGTCAGAACCACCATCATTGTCTTCCAATGGAAGACAAACGAAAAATAACATCTGAAGGGAAGAAGTAATACATACTCTGATTCCAGCCACAACCTTTTGACCAATTTGAAGGTTTGAGGTACATCAAGACACGGAACTGTCCAATGGGATCTTCATATCGAATGATGCGCTTTGCCAGAAGCTGAAGTTCTTGAACACGGTTGACCAGATCACTAGCCTTCACCGGGACACCAAAAAAGTCAAGCAAGGGCCCCTACAAGAACCACAAATCTCAACATGTCAGCAGCCAAGAAGTTGTCACTTGCAACACATAAAAATCAAACATAAGCATTCAAGAAAGAAGATGAATGAATAGATAATCTCTAAGACAACCTTCTGGTCCACACTCCCCACTTCCACTGCTTCTCTGCAGCCATCAATCAATGCACTGAAAAGCTCAACCTGGGCTTCAGGTGGAGCTGCTGCAATTGCGCCACCGACCTCCTCAACTATTAAGCCAATTTGGCTCTCATTCCCAAATTTCATAACCTAATTTCAAATAGAGGATGAAATTGTTAACTTAATAGAGCTACAGATGCCAAAGACAATAAAAATACATGTAATTTTGAAATGTACAGTTTCAACGGGAAATTGAAGGAACTAAGTCCCATCAGAAACATTATTTCTGATCTGCTATTAAATTTGAAACAGATGGCATAGTTTATTTGAGAGATATGGTTTGAATCTGGACAATTGTATGTGGTTTTTTCCTAGCATTAAAAGGAATAAAATAAAATAACAAATAAAGAAAAGTAAAAGGAAGAGACAAGAAGGAGGTCAACACAAAAATGTCAGAAAGGAACAGAACAGAAGCAAAAGAGAAGAAAGATCCATTGCATGAGAAATGGCATCAGTACTTTTATTCATACAGAAATGTCAGAATAATACAAATCACAAGAAGGTGAACTCCAATCATAAACAACAAGGATGTATCAACAACAAATTAAACTTATTGTCAATTTGATTCTGAACTACAAAAATTCACAGGAAACTGTATAATGTAAACTATAGAAGTATATGATCAAATAAGGGCTGTATTTTACTATTTTTATAACAAAATAAATGCACATGTCAGCTAAGTTTTGCCAAAATACAGTCTTCAGTCTACAAACAATCTGCTGAACTTCATGATATCAAGAAATATCATGTCAAATGCAAGTATTTCAAAGTGATAAAGAATACCTAGCCGTCAAATTTATGTGTGTTTTCTTTTTTTTTTTCTCAAATAAAGAGTAATAGGTTTTCTTCCTAATCAAACTTTGGGTGTTAGCCATGTAAAAGAATTATGAGCATGCTCGGCAAGCCGAACCTAGACTGATGAGTAAATAAATAGGAGCATACCGCACGAGAAAACCGCAATGCATCTCTTTTAGACACATTTCCAGATGACCATCCTCTTACTTGAGCAGATGCTCCGTCAATCATTGGTGCTGATGGAACTGGATAATCTGCTTTGCGCCTTTTCTGGACTCTTTCCTGAGGCTCAAATTCTTTCTTTTTCCTTTTATTACTTCTATCAGGCTGAGCAGCTTCTGCATAGCTCTTGGTATTCCTTGTAGCACGAGGAGCAAGAGCGTCCTGCAAGGAAAAAACAAATTTAATCCTTTTATCTAACTAGGAAATACCATATACGAATACATAATGAATGAATTTTACAAACAACAATAATAGGTGCAAGAAAGAAGCTAACAGAACAGCTTCATACTTCGGCTTGGGATACTGCTTCTGGCTTTATCCAACGACTCCAAAAACTCCCATCATCTTCAGCAGTACCAAAATTTGCAACCTGGACATGTGTCCCAAAAATTAGAAGGTACATTAAAATACTTCAACCTTAAGTAACTACTACTATACAGCCATACGGACGCGAACAAACATAAAAGCAATAGCACCAATGAATTTCAGGTCAGCGGAGGCATATGCATAAAACAAAAGAAAATAAAAAATAAAAAACAAAGTAGAGCAGCAAGACATAAATGCAAAAACTTGCCTTAAAAGCACTCAGCAATTCATGCCCATCCTCTGCCGTTTCCTTCTCTTCAACCTTTTCTGCCCTCTCAAGAATCTCATCAATATCCATACTTAATAGTCCTTTCTTGCTTTCTTCTTCATTTTTCTCTTCCTTAAACAGTTCCTCAGCCCCAAATCTTAAGATAGCGGACAGCTCATTCTGCAATTACAAAAGCAAATAAGCTAAGAAATCTCTCTTTCATTTGTCCTTTTTCCTTCGATCAAAAGCCCTACAGAATCCCAGTTAAAGTAACTAAATCAAGACACGTCCTTACCTTATCAAACAAAGTCCCCTTTTTGGTTTCTTTCTTCTCCAATCTTCCCTCTGCATTTAACTTTTGAATCACCAAATGATCAAGCACCTATAGAGCACATGGGAACAAAGAGGAAATATCAAATGATCGGCCTGAAATGAAGAATTTTGTTCACATGCATGTCTAAGCACATACTAATTTGTCACAAATGTAAAATGTAAAGATAATATCACGTAATCTACCATCTTTTTCTTAGCTCGCTCCAGGATATCTTCCTCAACACTTTTGCTTGTGACAAATCTATAGATGTTAACAACTTCCTGTTGCCCAATTCTATGAGCTCTACTCATTGCCTGATCCATGATTATAGAGAGAGATAGTTATTTACTCATCTCTAAACTGAGCCCTATACAACTCAAAGAACAAATAAAATAACCGAGATATCATCTAAAACTAAACCTGCAAGTCATTTTGAGGATTCCAATCTGAATCAAATATTATAACCGTGTCCGCCGTGGCAAGGTTGATTCCCAAGCCACCTGCTCGTGTTGAAAGAAGGAAGCAAAAATCTTCACTACCAGGTGCATTGAAATGTTCCATAGCCTGGTGGCGTAAATCAGCCTTTGTACTTCCATCAAGTCGCTGAAATTGAAACCCTCTATGTGACATATACTCAGCAAGTATGTCTAACATTCTTACCATCTGCAATAAAAAATGCCAATTACTTTAGTACACATTACATCTCTGTATCTACCAACTTACAAAAACATAATTGCAGTCCTCCCCAAACATGTAATAAATGTACCATCATATGACACACATAGAAATAAATACAACCAATGGACTTATGTGACGGCCACATAAAAAACTAAGTATTTGGGCAACTGTTTCAGCAAGATCGTGTAGTCTAGAACCATTTAGACAAGCAACACCTCTACATATGCAGACATATAAGAAAATGATGCGTAAAAGTGTGAACATCTTTTCCCCAAAATTTCCAATTTTTTTATTTAATACTAAGTGCACTCATAGAAAGAATAATACTATCGTTTCCTCGAACAACCGACTGATATTTTTATAAACAATAAATCCAGCAGATGCATTTAAGCATTTATAGAAATCCATTATGCTGACATGGTGAAAGGCGTGCTAACATTCTGTCCAGTTGATAGTCCTGGTAATTTAACGTCGAAGAAGCATAAACAGCATAATTGTATTGCCAACAAACCTGGGAAAAGATCAGAACACGGTGTTTCGTCTCATGTAATCTAACAAGAAGCTTATCAAGTATAACCAACTTCCCACTGCTTAAAATAATTCTCTCCAATTTACTGCCATCTTTACTGCTCGAGTCCCCACCATAACCATGGTCAGCACTTTCAAAAAGGAAGGGATGATTACAGCATTTTTTCAACTCTACTACAATATTCAACAATGAAACCTGGAAATGAAAACAAAAAAAAATATGAATACATTATAAATTTCAGTAATTATTCCACAAAACGAAGGCAATCTGAGCTTCTCTTGACTTGGGATAGAGCAATTATTAACATAGAAGTCCAGAAAAAAAAAATATATATATATATATATAATTCTTTTAGAATATGTGGACTTCTTGTCTGCAGATTTTCTTTATTAAATTTCTTCTCAAAAAAAAAAACAAAACAAAACAAAAAAGAGTAAAAACATAGTGATTGTTTAAAATTGTAAGAAAATGATTTGCAGTCTTCATTCAGAATTCTGTCATTACTTGCACCATCACCAGGCTCTTCCTATAATCTACTTAGCTTGTAAGAGGCAATGTAATTTTTCTATAAACATCCTGTGTTTCTATAATTGCCATTGTGGCAGATCTATGGTCATAAACAACTTAAGAGAGGGACAGAGAAAACTGTAGATATGTCTCAAAGCCAAAAGATTATAACCTGATTCCCACGAACTCCTTTGTTCAAGTTATGGAAGTTGCGCTCCAAAATCCACTTGTAGTACCTAGATAAATGATCCAGCACCAAAGATGCAAATAGTCAAATGACTGAATGTTGTACAATAAGGCCACTTCATTACAAGCTCAATCACTTACTGTTTCTGAAGAGGAGACATTTCAACCCTAAGAATTCGTTCAATTTTTGGAGGCAACGACTTTTCAACATCCTTAATAACTCTTCGGAGAATGTGAGGCCTCAGTTCCATGTGAAGATTAGCAAGCTAAACATAAACCGAATGCAACATTGATCCCAACGTATACAAAACAAAAGGCGTAGGAAGATCTTTTTTTCTTTTTTTCAGTCTGAAGATGCAAGATTATAAAAAGAAAACAGTCAAGCAGTACCTCAATCTCATTAAATGAACTGAGATTCTTGTAGTTTTGAACAAATTCATCTTTGTTATTGAACTTGTACGGGTCTAGGAAGTGAAGCAGGGCCCTAATATAAAAATTGAAAACTATTAGAAGACAAAAAACTATAGAAACAGACAAGTGGAAACAGCATTGCACACTGGCAGTGCCAGTCAAACAAGACTTTCCAGAGAAAATTCTCCCAGGCATCACCAAATTACTGGTCTTTCTAAAATGATTTAATGCAGGCCAATAAGAAACTGTTTGTTAACATGTTCAGTGAATACTTCAATACAAATACAGGCATTTGCAAACACATGAATTCCAACCCCCCGATCACCCACCCACAGAAACAGGGGGAAAGAGACTTGGATCTAAACACTTAACGACATGCATGGACGTGCACAGAGACTGGCACCATTGAATCCAAAGACATAAAATATGCAGATCAAAGATGAATATTCATGGTTAGATGAGTCGCAACATCTTTTTTATTTTTTTAAGAAACAGAATTGTATTGGAAAAAAAGAAAAAAAAAATAGGAAGAATTACAAAGTAGACAAGTCATCCACTGAGGAAACTCCTAGAATCAACAGCAGAAACAAGAAGCACAAACATAGTGAAAACTTTATAATTGCTGCATTAAGTGAGTAGCGAAAAAAAGAGCTATTCTTAAAAGCTGAAGACAATGAAGCACATGATGAACCACAATATTCATTAATGAGTCAAATAAATGAAACTTAATTAAAAATTATATATATTATTATATTTTAAGGAGCTTACATTAAAAATACTTGAGAAAGATTTAAAAAGGAATATCCTAGCAAATTTTTTCCGATACACATAGGCATAAAAGATTTAAAAAAAATAATAATGTAAATTACAATCCACTACTTTAGCATGCACAAGCTGAAATATTAGGACAAGCAAACAAAATAATTACCATAACTCTTCCACGCTGTTCTGCAACGGGGTTCCGGTTATAAGCAACTTGTTTTTTGTGCTAAATTCCTGCCACACGAGAATAGTATCATAGATAACAGAAGACAAAATTTACAAGATAGTTTTCTATACCACGTGGATGCAATTTATCAAAATAATTGCATACCAAGAGAGTTGTGTACAGCTGTGCCTCGCTGTTCTTTAACCTATGAGCTTCATCAACCATCAGATAATTCCACTTGATCTTGGAAAGAACAGCCTTATCCTTTAGAACCACTTCATATGTTGTCAACAGTGCATTAAATTTTATAGGCCGGCCAACTATTTTATCATTATTAAATTCGTACTGCTGACAAACCTGCAACAAAAAGAAAACTACAAACAGATAAATAATTGAAAAAGAAACAAGCATATGGACAACGCATATAGTCCACCACTATGGCTAACAGAATGCCTCCGAAAATGAGAATAATAGCAAGTCAAAAGAGAAAATAATGTTTGCAACAGGAAATTTCAATGACAAAAATATATTGACCATGAAGATCCAGGGCGAGCCTATATTGACCCTAACAAAATTGAAAGCAATTACTCCTTTGACCATGACCATGGTGATCACACCAGATGAGAAAAGTACAATTACTCCATACACAATGGCATTGGAAGTAAAGTTCGTCCAACATTAACCACAAGATACAATCACTCCACACCAAACACACCATCTGATGGAACCACTCAATTCACCATAGCTTCTATCTTATATCAACACCACTAGGAAATGAAGGAGAAGGTTACTAATACCCTCAGCCTCTTTCTCTCAAGTGAGCAAAGAATAACATGAGGACTTTGCAGTAGACCTCACAAGTATCACTCTCCTGCGAGCAACAACCCCAAGCAAAAAATTGTACCTTAGGAGGTACTTTAGTGTTACATACATTGACAAAGGACTCAAAGAAGTGCACTCAATAAAACAAAGAGAAGAAAGTTCCTTCATTTTAAGATAACTCAAGTTTGTACAGAAATTAAAGTTCCACACTGAAAGCAGAGAGCCGACCAGCATACTAGCTGTGGAATCATTTTTCGACCAAGCACAAGAAACTAAATATGATGACTACAACTCTCATGGTTTAGGAACTTTAACTATAGTAAACTAATGTAAGTAAAATCATATATCAAACATTAACCATATATGAACTTTGTGACATATACAAGAAAGCTCAGTTTTACCTCTCGGCTTGCACGGGTACCAACATACACTATAACATTCATATCAGGGAGCCATTTCCTAAATTCTTTTGCCCAATTTGACAGAGTAGATAATGGTACAACAACAAGAAATGGCCCATGGATCTGTTGAGCATTCTGCAGCACCCAAAAAAAAATTGTCCCATTATGTCAGTATCATTAATATGAAACATCTAATAAAAGTTGCAAGCCCCCAGTAAGCAAAGAGTACAAATCTTCACCTGTAAAAAACCAAGCATCGAAACTGATTGAACAGTTTTACCAAGACCCATTTCATCAGCTAAAATGACATTGGTATCATTTCTCCAACTGTCACATGCCAAGAGCCGCTGATTAGGACATTTTGATAGGATCGCATTTTAAGGCATCCATTTTCCAAGTATACCTGCTATTTACTTAGAAGTAATAAACAAGCCATACCTATTAACAAGAAAATTCAAACCCTCAAGCTGATAATCCCGAAGCTTTCCTCCCTTCAACCATTCAGGCTGTTCATCGAGCTTCCTTAAACTTCCTAAGTAATTAAATTAATTACAACGACAATAATAAACAGTATTACAATAGAGGAAAAAAAACCAAAATGATGAAAGAAAGTAAAAAGAGAAGAAAATTCAAAGAACAAAGAGCAGAACTTCATCCCGTACTAACAATATCTTTACATATACTCAAAATTTATAGAAAAAACAACAATTTCTCTATGGCTCCATTTGGATGGAGCGACTTAAAATAACAATAGTAACAATAACCAATAATAACAAAGGGCTTGATTTGACAAGGAAAAATCTGTTAAAAAGATATATAAAACATCAGATAGAACATATTTGATATAACTAGATGCAATACTCTACATGAAACAAATGCAAAAAATTGTTTGAAATTCAGTTGCTTTCTTCTTTTTTTCCTGATTCAAATCTTGACCTATATGGACTGTCATAGTCTAATCAAGCATATTAACTTTGCAATTTAAACTAAATACCTAGATTTGGAACCAAGGACCCTAATAACTTATAAAAAGAAAATATTGATGGGTTCGTCAGTGAGTTATTTGACATCTTGTGGCACGTCCAAAGAGGTGTCTCAGATTTTAGTGATAATAGGTAGCTAGTGACACTCTGACTATGTGCAACTGGCAACTTATATTAGTTGGATGGAAAGAAACAGTAAAATGTTGACAGACAAAGGGATTCGTTTTAGAGGAGCATATTTGTTGCGTCTTTATAAAGCTCCTTGCATAAGTATTTTAGGGGCATTGCAATCAATTCTTAACTACGGTTCATTTTTATTTAAGTGTAGTTAGAAATTAATTGCAATGTTCTCCATGGGAAGGTTCATGGTCGGTATGCTTCATTAACTGGACACCCACCTATCTTTCTTACTTTTTAAAAAGCAACAGTAATTCATCACGAAAGTGGATAAAGTACAGAACAGTTGACAAGAAATAACTGAGAAAAACCATTCAATAAACCAGCTAAAATATCAATCGCACCAGATAGAAATAAAAAAGCAAAGTTAGCAAATCTAACTAAACTACTACATTCAAATCTGAGTATTGCCAAAAAGAAACTTTTCCTAAAATCTGAAGAAACCGAACCCCATAAATGCCCAGAAGCAGACTCAGCCCAAGCTTGCTTTCTCAAAAACTCCCGTTAACCTCCATCCTAATGACCTATAAATTCACCAACAAAGAATTGGCACATATCCCCAAAACCAACAAAGAGATAAATTCACCATGTAGCAAGAATTGTCACCAGGTTATTTAAACTACCAAGACCAATTTATGTTTGCTAGGCGGTATATCTCATTGCTAAAATAAGGACCAATTGAAATTAAGATTAGCTCAAAATTTCCGAAAATTAAAAAAAAAATATTAGCTTTTCACACCAGCTGTTCCTAGTGAAGCTTATTACCGTGCAAGTTTGAAAACCAAAACACCAACCTTTGCTTTTCTTGCGTTGGAGATCCACCATTTTCCCTTGTACAGCCATTGCAGCCTCACGAGCCTGCTCATAGATGACAGTCAACAAGCCTTGTTAGAATAAAAATTTCTAATCATCTGTAAATGTACGTCCACACTATTAAAGAATTCACCACCACAGAATTGGAAAACAATAATATTTATATGATAAAATTAGAGAGTAGGAGCGGAAACAACAAAGAGCTCCTAGAAACACTTTATGAGGAAAATAACCCCATGAAGTGGCAAAAAAGATAGAATATTTTAACGAAGCTTTGGGACCAAGTTTGTTTCTGGTCTGCTCTATGGGCGTCAGTCACCTTAGAGTTTAGAAATTACTCCCTTTCAGCCGTATTGCTAGATTCGAAAGCTGCAGTGACATGATTAGTGTAGTTGTTCTAGTTCTGAAGTTTTGGTGTTTCTACTTGTTAACAAGTTTAGGCTCTGACAACTTCTTGCTCTCTATTGTACTCTTTTTTCAAATAAAATTTATGTTGTTTCTCAAAAAAAAAAAAATATTCCCAATTTGTCAGGCATCTGCCTATTCCTCACCCATAATCAAAAGAATACTGAACATTTTTTCCTAGGAAACCAAAGATGCTTGTCCTCATCCTATTCAACAAATGTCATTACAACACAGCTGTATGGCTTCACCATATGCTATTTTCTTGTTTCTCAAGTGGCTTTTGCATATTGCTTGTAATCCATACAACTAGTGTTTTTTCCACAACTGACAGCAGGTCACAAGAATTTAACAATGAGAAATCAAAAGATGAGACTTCAGCGATCAACAGTAGCTTCATTGGTAACAGACTTGAACTCTACATAAAATTAAACTTCGGCTACTCTATACTGTATCGGGGACACCCTCTTTTTCTTCCCTTCTATTTAACCAGTTTTGGGCCTTTTCATTTGTACCTCACAAGGAGAGAAATATAGCTAAAAATTCCATGAATGGTAATTCTAAACTTTCTGTATCATGTTTTTACATAGTATTCGAGTAATATGTACTTTTATTACAATGATCAACATATCATATCATATCTGGTAATCATAACGGAGATTCAATGCCAAACATGCATCCTCACACATCAATGTGGTGTCCTTGCAGATTCTTGGGTGTTGTGGATGGAAAGAAATAGAAGAATTTTTGAAGTTTATGAAAGGATAGGGGTTGAGGATCTTTGAGAAAGAGTAAGATTTAGGGCGGCTCTTTGGCTTCGGTTTCTGAGGCTTTTAAAGATTATTGCTTTTCTTGTATTTTAAGGGATTGGAGAGTAGCAGCAGTTTAGGAGTGCTTTTTGTTTTCTCTTTTGGGAGCTTCGTGAGGGGTCTTTGGATTCTGTTCTTATTCTTTTGCATTTTCTGCTGCATCTCTGTTTTGTGGACTCCTTGTCCACTGTTTTTGTATTCATCTTATTTTAAATAAAATCTGTTTCTTTTCAAAAAAAAAATTGTGGGAAGCATATTGCTCTGTATCATAAACATGTCACACAAGAATTAGAAGTAAATATACATGTCAAAGCTAGCACAGACCAAAAGCTGAACACCTTGGCCAGCACAACTACACAAGATCATACAACTGCTGTAAAATAAACATAACTGCCAATGTTCAGGCGACCATTAAATGCAAGAAATTTATAAACATGAAGTAAATTAAGATTACACACTACCTTGAACTCATCAATAGCATCTTGTGCAAATGCGATGTCAACGTCCTTCTCCCTAGTATCACATACCACTAAAAAATATAAGATTCATTACTACCATTAAACTGAACAAACACCAGAGCACTAAAGAGACAAACACCACATAAGAAAAGCACTCGTTATGTGTGAGGGTTAAGAAATGCTAATTTAGTAGAATGATGTAACAATTAGCATCCGAAGCATATATGAAAGATATGGACCTATAGGAAGCATGGAAAAGGAGCAATTACATCTGCAGTACCAGACAGAATATCATTAAAATTGAATCGAGCTTTACATACCATGTCGCTTCAGCATAAGACAATCCTTGCCACTTGACTAGATACTCCGGTACTACATCACCTGAGCTATCTTGCTTGATGCGGTCTGCAATTATTCTCTCCACCTGAGAATCCATTAGAAACAGTTGAAAGTAAATCCTACAAATGTAGTTTGGGAAAACTAACCACAAAAAGGTGATGCATGAAAGCAAACCTGACTGTTTTGCTTGATGAGATCTAAGTCCATTTCCTTGCTCACGTCATGGACCTCAATCTAGCAAAATATACAGAACCCCAGAAACAGAAAATTGATGATCAATCACTTCACATGCAAAATAAAAGTAATTGGAATAGTGTAATAAATAATAACAACAACAACAACAACAATAATAATAATAATAATAATAATAATAAGAAAAATAAAGTGTAAATATACGGGAAATAATAAAGAGCATATTTATCAAACAAAACATTTGCACTGAAAGTTCGAATTTAAACGATGATGCCATATAAATGATTCTTTGGGGGCAAAACAATCTGAAAGTCAAAAGAAAACTCTAGGGTGGCATCAAATTATGAACTTCCATGTGGATATAGGATAGTTTCCCAATACTTTTACCACCATTCCACATCAATAATAACTTTCAACAAAAGGAAAAGTGTTAACAAATCTATATCCACTGACTCAGAACAATACAGTTGGTTTAACAAATCTGTTCCCAAGTTTAAAAGAGAAAAGCAAGATATATGCTCATAATTATAAAGTCAACACCGGTTCTAATTTTAACAGCTCAAGTTACTCATTTGCATGATCGCTCACAAGACTTTCCAAAACCAAATACTGTAGATTCCTATGAAATAAACAACAAGTATACTGCTAGTTGCTTTTGCTTCCTGAAACTTTATCATTTAATTAATAAGTCAGTAACTTACTAAAAATCACATCATTCTAAAATAACATTTCTTTTAACAGATAGCCAGCTCTTCAAGGACCTACTCTTAAAAAAGCCATTATATGCCCTGTTGTTCAATCCAGTTTATCATCTTCATGATTAAAGCTTACTTCCAATTCAAATTGATTATAGTTTTATTTATTAACATGTACCTTTCATGGTTCACAAAAAAAAAATATCCCTTTAATTGTCTTTTTTAAACCGTCCTCATAGATTTAAACATTTTAAAAACTTCACTGACTCGTCTTATTAATTTTTATATTAGTAAATTTAATGACTTTATGATAAAATCAAATAAAGCCTCAAGTATCTAAAAATTAAAAAATAAACAAGCAAATATTTCAGCCAGACTGATAAAAGAGTAAAATAAAGTTTCAAGTTAGCAACAGAGTCTCAATTTCTAAATCGCCCTATATAATATCAACAACCCATATTTCTTGTTGAAATGTAATTACTACTTAACTATATTCTATAACAGTAAAAAGGAAAAAAGTACCTCTTCACGTGAGATTGTCTTCCTGTACCTGGCATCCTCCGTCACCTTTTTAGTGTAGTTTAAAACCTTCTTAAATCCGCTAAGCTGCAAAGTTGCAAAGAAGAAAACAGATAGAGCATCTTGAACAACCGATCGAAGAAAAATAAATAAATTAATAAAGAATGTTGGCATAGCAGTTACATTTAACAATATAATGTATTCAACAGTGGAAAAAGGAAAAAAAATTAAAAAAAGGCACTTATGATTCTAACCAATTTAAAGCTTATGCATAAGAAACAACAAAATTAGAAGGCATACACTTTGTAGCTCAGGAAATGATTTCCATTGGCAGTGCAAATGAGACAGGCCTTTCCATTTGATTAAGAATTCTATATTACTCCAATCTGGCTCAGAGTCAAACAAGTGACTTAACAGCAAAGGCTCCGTTGATCTATTATTCCTAATAGCATCTTCAGCCATGCCCTTTGGTTGATGCCAGAGCACCTTTTCAATATAGTCACCATCCTCCTCTTCAATCTCCTCCTAAAAGAGCATATTACAAAATTAGAAAGAAGAATGAAGCATATGAAAGAACAGAATAAGAATGTCAACTATAATTTACGAATGAATAGGAAACATAAAAGATTAAACTTCAAATAAAGCAGTTTGACAAATTCCAACTACAGAAACAAACACAGACTATCCAGTAGAACATGAGGTGCCAAGAATGAGAAGTTTCTTGTCAGCATGACATTATCTTTCTTGTCCCAAGCATTTACACATTCTAGCAACAACGAATTACCCCGCGCACTTCTACTTAAGCAGATATATTGTAAAGCTAAAACCAATAAGCAAAGTGCAAGTAGCTTACAGGGGGATTACAGTCCACAAACAAAAGCTGTCTATCAGTTATCCAATCATCATTTTTGTTTTTTTTTTAAGAAACAAGATTTATTGATCACAGTGAAAGATACAATAAAAGTGAACAAGAGGACCACAACACAGAGAAACAAACAGCAAAAACCAAAAAGCTACACCAAATACAAATAGTTAGGTGCAGACAAAACAACCTAATGACCGTATACTAAGACTACAGCTCCCTCCAGTCAACCGAAATATGAGAAAAGCTGTAGTCTCTGAATTCTGCTGAAACAGAAGCCAATAAAGCTGACAAAAACTTTATCCCAAGCTCCTCCATCCCTGCACCTCTATTATCTTCAAAACAAAACAAAACAAATATATGCTGTATTCAAATTTAATACACTACTCATCAGTTCTTGTTCAGTATTCAGAGGACCAAATGGATCATCTTGATAGTTATCAATGCAGCATTAGAAATTGTGTCTTCCTCACAAATTTCTGTAAATTTGACGCTGCTGTAAGTAAGACCCAATCTTCAACCATATGAACATCTCCTTTTCACAAAGAAATGGAGACAAAAATCTATAAAATTATCCCTTCCAATATTTCATGTATCAAGAAACCTGAACACGAGATCAGTCGTTCAAATCTTCAACTTCTAATCCTTTTTATTAGAAAATTCTTTGTTTACAAAACACTCCTTACAATTGAAGAATTTCAGTTTATCACTATTACAAGTTGATTCAGTAGAAAATAGACCTTTAGCAGTACCTATGATTCATGACACAGACAAAATATATCATTACATGACAAATCCTTTCTACAAAAATATGCCTTACTTTGCTCAAGGCCACACATCTAAGCCTCCATATGACACATACTTCCAACTTGAAAATCAAATATGTGAAATAAGAAATATATCTCAAATTAATGTCTACTGCAGTACATGAAAGTAATGTCACAGAAGTAGACTGTACCTTTTGGGACTTCTTTTTCTTGCCTTCATCAACTTCATCACTTTCTTCACTTTCAACATATGACACCTTCCGAACAGACCTAGTAGAAGTTCGTACTTCACCATTTCGTCCAGAGACATTCGTTGTCCGGCCATTACTTTTGCGGATATGTGCAACTTTCCTTCTCGTGCTTTTAAAACCCACATCACTGTCACTTTCAGAGTCCTCTGCTGAGGACTCATCATCATCAAATGATGACTTTCTTCTTCTTTGTCGACTAGATCCATGGTATGATTTGCGTTCTCTTTTAAGTTTAACAGTATGTGCACCTTTACCATGATGCCTACCCTTAGGTTTCTTTGCATAAAATGAATTATCTTCATCTGACATGTCAAGTTCATCATCACTGTCATTATCTTCATCAGAATCTTGATCATTCCAATCTTTATCCTGGTGTCGTCAAAGAAAAACTTCATTAGTGTGCAACAGAAAGCAGCACATTACATTACCAGTCAGAGCCCTTGAAAAGTTTCAATAACACTGAATTGTATCCCCCAAAGAAACACATGCCCACTCAGAGAGAGAGAGAACCAAGATATGTAAGCCCATACTTAAACCAACTAACAGAAGACACAAAAATGTAGAGAGGTGTAACAAGATAAGAATTCTACATGCAAAACTAGTATATAGATAAAATTTTGTAACCTTTTTGCTCAAAGTCAAGAATAACATAATTGTTCTATCAGAGTATTTCAAATGGCATTTGCAAAGATTTGATCTTCATAGTTCACTAGCATATGCCTGCACCATTGATGGTGCTTGCATTATGGTTGGGATATAACCGTCTCTTATCAGTTACAAGAAAAAGTACGAAATTAAAAAATAAAAATATGCCAAAGGCATAAGACACGATAATTGAATGTTTTCTCTGACAGATTATATGGTTATAGTTTTATAGTGTGAGAACTTCCGATCATTGAAGGAAATAAACAAATACTTGCAATATAATTCCTTAAAAGTAATTATGAATATAACCTTCTTTGCAGTGCGACCACTCGCAACACCATAATCAGGTTCAAAATCTGCATCATCGGGATCATCTTCTGCAACCAAGAAGACAACATAAACTCAATGTTAAGTTCCCACTATGAAGAAAAGTCAAGAACTGCTACATCATCAAAGTATATGTCTATTCAAGATGAGAAGTATTGTATAATTAGGCATCCGAATTCCTTATCTGATGCAATATTCTAATAAAATAAAGTACAAAAAAAATTGCAAAGAAAATTACCATCTTCATCCTCTTCTTCGTAATCAGCATCAGCAGCATCAATATTATCGTTGTCATCTTCGCCATCATCATAATTTCCATTATCATTTGAAAGTCGAGAAGTCCTAAGCGTATGATTGGTGACTGGAGTTGGCTTTGACTGTAGCCTAGCAGTTGACCCCACTGAATGATGAAACCCTCTATAATGCATCGAGTCACTCTGTTCTTCCCCATCCTGCTCATAATATTCATCGGACAACATTTCATCTGCAGGTATGTCAGAATGGCCCCGTTGTCCCTTTCGTACTTTGGGTCTGCCATCATCTTCAGAATCGAATCTATCTTCCCTGACATCCGAAGAATTATCTTCAGATCCAACAGCATTTCTGTACTCAGACCCACTTTTAGTGTCCTGTCCAGAATCGGATCCACCCTGAGGACACATAGGTTGACAATCCTTCCAAAAGGTTGAACCCCATTTTCCAGCCACATTCGTTCTCCTCCCAGAAGACTGGGAATTGGACACTCCTGCACCAGCACCCTCATCAGCAGCTGCCTCATTTGGCAACCTATTATTAGCACCATCGTGTTCGTCTTCACTTTGATACTTCACATCCATGTTCATATCAAATTCCTTATCACAAGACATTACATCTGCATCCAGATTCCCTGCAGAGCTGTGAATTGTTTCAGCACGTGGTCCCTGGCTCTGGTCTTCCAGGAAACTTTGTGAAACTGTTTCATTAGAATAGTTCCTAAAAAAGGCCATCCCTTCACATGGAACTTCTATTGAATCATTTAAACAAGCACTGCACCTGTAAATAGTAAAAAGAAAACTTATCAACTACTGCTATTCTCCGGAACTGTGAGCTAACAGAGAAGCAGAAACAGGGATAAGTTAAATTCCAGAAGGGGCAAACAAAAGATTACCATCATTACTCTCTTCAAAAATAAATAAATGACAGTGAAGTGTAGGCCAATACAAATTAATAATCTACACGGGAATAGGAGCACGGAAACTGAAAATGAGAAGAACAAAAGTAATCTAAGAACAAGAAAAGCGCAAATTAGAAACCTCCACCAAGCTCAGGAAGAAAAAAAACACATCGGAACAGTTCTTCATAAGAAAACGAATAACTGTAGTGCTCGGACCAGACTCAACATCTTGCATGGGCCACAGCAAAAAACTCTTTACAGAATCAAAATTCCATTTTCTTTCTTTCCTTACATCTTCTCGGCAACCAAAACAAGCAGTTGATTACGAATACAGTAATAACATATAAACAACCAGAACCAGGTAGAAATTTCTAACTCAATGCTAAGTGAGCAGTTAAGTACCCAGACCACGAATTTGAAGCCAAAAGCAATTGAACATTCGACAAAATCCGATCCAATATTCAAAAATGCATCAATGGCAGACGACCAGTCATATATTCAAATAAAACAGAGCTGTTAATAGATCAAAGAGCGAATTCCAAAAAAAAATGAACAGAATCAGCCGGCAAAGCCCGTTAAAACTACTTTAAATAAACCCTAGAACAGAAAACGAGCCTAAATCCAAGCCTAGAAAGAGAGGATGTGCGCAGGTGAGCAATCGGGCGCACCTTTTCCACGTGGACTCGCCGGAGAACGGCCTGCCGGGCAAAGGATATTGATGTTTCAATTTGGTCTACCGGGTCGGGTTATTGGTCGGATTTCGCTTGTACTAATCGGCGGTCGGCGGCTAAGATGCTCCGGAGATGAAAACGTCCGATTGTAGGAGGCGAGGTGGTTTCCGACGACGGTGATGGTGGTGAGTTTTTTAGAGAGAGTTTAGGAGAGGGATATTATCAATGGGTAAAAAATAAAAATTAGAATGATATGCCAATTCAGGCTCTTTTTTTGGAGAAACGTGTTTATAGAGGCTTTCGCTCTAACCAGGTGTTTATTCATTTTAACTTCGCCTAGGTTCAATATGTTTCCGACGTGCCCAATAACGTAGGCCCACGTGGTGTGCAGGGTATACTATTTTGTGATTTTTTTTTTGTTTATGCTTGTACAAAAGAATCATGAGAGTTTTGTTCACCTACTCAATTATTTTTCTACTCATTTGTGCTCAACTGTCATTAGATTTAAATCTATTAGTGGAGAATAATGAGACAAATAAAATCATTTCAACTACCTCATTATTCACCACCATTGAATTTAGATCTAACAGCAGTTAAGCACAACTGAGTAGATAATTGATTGAGTAGGTAAATGGGACTGAGAATAAGAATATGAAATAGGGTTTTCCATCTCTTAAACTCATATACAAATAGTAATCATGGAGTAATTAATTACCACCAAAATTGTGGCCATGAAATTTAGTTTTCTCGTGCCCATCCTTGCTAACTTAAAATTCTAATCACTCCTTGAAGGTGAAACATTGAGGAAACTTTGAATTAACATTATTCAAGATGATAGAACTGGGGTTGCCTCATTTTTTTATATAAGATTCCTATTTTGGGCGAAATTAATGATTTGTATGTGATTTACTTACAAATTAGGCTCCTAGTCACCACAATAATGTTAATTCAATGGATATTTATTGTCTCTAATTCATGTTTGTACATAATGTAGGGAATTTGAGTAAGGAATTGATTTATGGTACAAAATGATGCATTTTGGAGACTTTTAGTACATTTCCAACAAGAAGACAAAAAGTCAACCGGTTGACAAATGGTCAACTTGTGGTTAACCATGACTTTTGAGTACCAAAATGTCAAATATCAAGTCAAGGAAGTGGAGCACAAAAATAGTTCAAAGGATTGATCGAGAAACCAAAAAGTTAAGATTTTCCCGAAAAGTCAACTATGGTCAACCTCGAATGTCAAAGTCAAAAGTCAACCTTGTGACTCACCGTTGAAGGCTCCAAAAATCAGCAAGGAAGGTTCCATATGTTATGATGTAAACAATGGCCTCACCCCTTGATTTCCTTCCAAAAAGGATATTTGTCCTTACCAAATCTTCCCTTTGTTTTTTTTTTCTTTTGACTTTCCCTTTTTGCATTTTGTGAGCTGAAAATAAATGGATATATATTACCCCCTTGCCTTCCTCTATTTTTCCTCTTACACACCACCTAACTTTCTCCTTGGATAGTCTTACCATTTTTCTTCACCTACTCCATCATTTTTAGCCATTAGAGATATTCCCAAATTGATCTTAGCCCTCCACCATTAGTAGCCTATGTATATATACCTAGTTTTAGCCTCAGTTAAGTATCTTTCAGCTAGCATTCACCACCACTCTCTCTCATTCCCTTCCTTCTTCCATTTTTATTTTTGCCACCCACGTCCAGTCAACCACCGTCTCCGACTGATCGAACGTCATTAGCTGCCACCACTCTTCCTTCATTTCCATCACATTCCTCACCTATTTTCCCATAACTTCATTCATCAAAGTTGCTCATCACATTCTCCTCTACATCATCAATTATTTTGTTGTTGGGGATCCTCACCAAATCACTAAGGGAATCAAGATTCTCAAGGAAGTGGAGCTTAGAGACAAAGTGAAGCAAAGAGAATGAGTTAGGAGCTTGCAACAAGCATTGGGTGACACAATCTTGGGGCAACCACCATCTATTGAGCATTCCTCAACCTTTCTCTCTTACTTGTATCTAGTTCCTATCTTTGTAGTCATGTACTTATTGATGGATTGTGAGTAGTTACCCTTGGTTGGGGACTAAGGTTGTGTGCCCTAGTCCATATGTGATTGTGTGATAATTTGATGATGAATAAATGCTTTGTGATGAATGAATACATGTGCTATCTAATTCAATATGTGTTGGTTGCTTGTTTGGAAATTTACCACTTCTTTGACGTAATCGAATCTATTTTAATGTGATTGTGTGAGCTTAGTAACCTTGCACAATTTAGGCAATTGGTAGCATATGTGATGAGCCTTGTTACCTTTAGAATCAATCATTTAATTCATGTGCCTTGTCCCTTCATTCACTTAGGTGGTGGAGAGTTTTTTTGACCCTTTGACCCTAGTCCGGCTTAAGAATACCTTAGCAAGAATTCATTTCTGACAGGACCCGCCCCGACGTCTCACCTTGAAACATCGAGACGACCCTGTGGGGCCCACTTTATAAAAGATCATACCGAAAATTCGATATAACCTCCCCTAAAAATAGACTACCCGAAAACCTGCAATTCATTAAAAACTATACTTCAAAACTATTCAACTTCCAAACAACACCCGAGCATACCTGCTCGCCGGTGAAAACAATTCAACTTTCCACAATTAACAATAGTTTTCAAAAATCTCCAGCTCTAAAATTTATAAATCTTCTTCAAATACGTTATACATTTTAAGCCTTGAAATATCAGAGCAACTACAGATTTACGTAAATACAACAACTAAACGAAGGTAGGTTAAACTATAACCTACCAAAACGGAAAGGTGGTGGTGACTATGCCTCGGCTTCGACTCTCTACCTCAACTAGCTAGTCTGCAAACTAGGCGTTTGAAAACAAAAAAGCCCAGGGGAAAAACATTGAAAACTATTAGTGTGAGTGGACAAAAATCTAAATGTTTTCAAAATAAAGTTGTTTATGTTTTCCCAATTCAATACTTATTTCTTTGCGAAAACTATGACTCAAGAGAAAATAAATTACCTGAACTGGAAAACTGGACTGAAAACTTAAACTGAAAAACTGAACTAAAAAGAAGCGGAGGTGATGACTAAAGGGTGACCTACCACATTAGTCATCAATGACCAAGGGGTACTACCACGTTGGTCACTTAACATCTGGGGAGACCTACTAACGCCAGACGCCACTATCTGAGGGGTACGACTACGTCAGATAGTACCTGAGGGGGGACTACCACGTCAGGTAGGTTACCTGAGGGGAGAGCTACCACGTCAGGTAACTATGCATGCACACAAACTGAATGGAACCTCCAAATAAAATCATGATTCAACAAATCGAAATCTCAATAACTGAATGAGGCAAAATAATTAAATATTCTCTGAAATAAAAAGATAAACTTATTTAATTTAAAACAAAGTCCACTCACTGAAAACTGGCTACGACTGACGTCCGTCGAAATCCTTCTATGTAGGATAATCTTGTCGTCCTCCTGATTGACACCAATTATGATAATTAATAACTATTTGACGGACGGATTAATAATTCGATAATTAATTATTCAAACCGTTTACGGTTTTCCCTCGATGATTCCAATACCTCCAATTCATCGAAAATGCTTTAACCTCATAACTCCCCAAATAAATACTCATCGATAAATTTAATTATCCAAAACACTCGGCGACTAATCCATTGATCGGATTGTCGCGGTTCAATAAATCGAACGAACGTAACTAATTTATCGCACCCACAAGTCATAATTATTCTTTAATTATCCAAGTCTAATTCCAACGATCCAACCGTACAATATTCTCAAAATAAATATTTTAGCATCACAAATGATTTCGATGACCATCTGACGGCCACACAGTAAAATCAATCGTAACTTGTACGATAACGAACCTAAATTAATTTAGATTAATTTCTAAACTTCGATAACTTCCAACAAACTATATACCTACATGATCGTAGTAAGAAGTACATGCTAATGGGCCAAAATGCACTACCAAAGCAGGCCGGACGCGCCGCCACGCGCCGCCTTAACCATCTCCGATGGACATGAAATTTTACCAGCATGTGCACAACATCACAAGGACCAACTTTCATACCTGCTATGAAGTCCAATTCGAAGTAGAAACCCACGAATATTCCTTGGAAGCTCGCGGTGGCCGGAACTTTTACCGTTCAATTCTCCTTCCTCCGGCAACCAATGTGGGTGAGACTGGTGGCTATGAGTTTATGGTGGGAAGGGCTTCAAAGCCCAGTAAGTGGTTTAGGTCTATTTGGCCGGAATCGGCGCTGGCAAGGTGGAAAAGTTTCGGCAGTTTTCGCGATTTTTGGAGGTTTTCTCTTCAAGATTTCTCCTCCTACACTAAGATTCGATCTAGAAAATTGGTATAGAATTGAAGAGTGTTGAATGGTGAAGAAAATGGAACCGATTTTAGGCCGTGAGGTAGCTGGAACACATACCGCAAGCGATATGAAGCTCGATCACTCCCCTAATGCTTCTCATAGTTTGGCGAGTCTCGTATAATATCGACCGGCAAAGAGAGGGTAGCGAGAGAGGTGAGGGAGAGAGAGAGAACGCGGGGGAGAGGAGAGAGAGTGACCAAAATAAAAATGAAAACTTGCCTTTTAAGAAGTTTCCAAAAATAGTTCCTTCCAAAAATAAATTCCCGACTTCTGACGACCATAACTTCTTCATACGAACTCCGTTTAAAGTGTATTTCGTGTCTACGAATTTGGTTTAACGCGCTCTACGACTTTCATGAAGAAAGTTTATTCAAACTCCAATCTGAAACAAAAGTCAACTCGTAGGCCCCCTAAAAGCACTAACCGAAGCTCGAAAAAGAAAATTCCGCCAGAACCCCGAAATGCTAACTAGTACATTGGGAAGCTTTGGTCTGGGGTGTCACAATCTCCCCCCTTATAAAAATTTCGACCCCGAAATTTACCCAAACTGAGGATACGCATAGTTCACCTCTTTTTCACTTTAGACTCAAGTGTGCACAAAATGGGCTTCATTTCTTTTAGTACGACTTGGACCTTTAATTTTCTCTTAACTCGATATGGTCTTATTGTAGGAATATCTCATTCATGTATTCAACTGTTGTTTTTCACAAAACTAATTTCTTTAACTAGCCAATCATAAACACATGAAGGTTCTTCTCATGCATTTCAAGAAATTCAATTCGCGTGGAACACTACATCACGCCAATAATTCTTTTAACATCGGCAAAGTTAGCTAAACTGTGAAACTGAATAATAAATTTTTACCACTTATTGCCGATGCCCAGCCCAGTAAACACAAGTGTCCACGAAATTTCGATCTATACATCACCATTTAATATTACTTCAAAGAGTAGCAATAGAAATGGTATCCGCGATAAGCTCCCAGATCATCTTCTTTCCAAATCCGTTGCACAAGCTCGCAACAGCTCACGTTGGTCATTTGTCACTTTGACTAAGCATCACTTTAAACTGTTTTCTCGTAAATTGAACGCAAATTGTCAAAGTCATTACTTCCAAGTTTCCGAGGGGAGCCTCGTTGGTAACTCAATCAACTTTACCTTATGTTTGTGTCCAAGTCGCTTCTGCTTGTGTAGGCTCAACCTTACACGATTCCTTTCAAAAATCACTTGAAGTAACACTTTTCCTTCTCATGATTCGGACTTCAAATTTTAATTCATCGCGGACGGTCTTCGTCTCAAGCATGTCCAAAAGGTGACACATAGATGTAGCAATTAATGAAGCATGAAGGAACATGACAATTAACTCCAATCAACAAGTAAAGATTGATCACGTACATGCTTCCTTCTATTGTAGCCGTCGATGAAGACGCTGTCACATCCGTCAAACACGAACATGCGTGCAATTCCTAATATTCTGATTTCCATCGTACCTTTTGGCTTGAAAAATACCTTAAGGTCCAAAGTGTAGAATGCTCACGTCCCAAAATTCGGGAACCTGGGCGGTAGTACTAGCCTGTGGATGGCTAAGGGTTGGTACCTCCAGGCACTGTACAAACTGTTGTGGCAGGCGTGCAGCCTCGCCTTGATTGTTCGTTTCCAGTCAACGCCTAAGTGATGTATATATTGTTTACTGTACGCCACTATGATGTACGGTGGATTCATTATATGGTATGGTTTTTCTCCCTAATCGAATTTGAGTTGTGGAATTGTTCTCTCATCAATAGAAAGATTTTAATCAAATTATGAAGCTTGGGTGCTCAACGGTGAATTTTAGTCTTAGTGCGAGCTTAATTATATGACTATCTCTTGTTTAGTATGACTTTGGATCCTTGCACTTATGTTTTTAGAAATTATTTTCATAGTTTACATGGTTTACATAAATAGTATGGATGTAAAGGATTTTCAAGATATTTTTTCCAACTGAGTTGCATGCATGGTTTTAGAGAAAGAAAAGAAATGGAAAGACATTAAATATAGGACTAAATTCTTGTTACTACCCTGAACTTTAGGGGTGTCATCAGTTCAGTCCTTATATTTTTAATTTCATCAGAATAGTCCTTGGACTTTTAATTTTCATCCAATAGATCATTTCGTCCAACTTCCGTTCAATGAAGATGTTAAGTTGCTAACGTGGCGCTCAATTGGGATGTGAAATACCCATTTTGCCCCTGGTTTCCTTTTCCCTCTGACTTTTCTCCCTCTATCGTAAAAAAAAAAAACCCCACTCTTTCCCCGACCACTCCCTTTTCTCTCTCATTGTCACCGGAGAGACACCTTCCTCTCCCTCTGTTCTTCCTCCTCTCTTTTCCTTCCTCCATTTCTTTTCTCTTCTTTCTCATCGTAAAAAATATGATCCGCTTCCACGAAACTCACCTCCCCCTAGCCCCTACCTTCATCGCTGCCTGCTACACCCACTTTTTTTCAATCTCAATTTTCCAAGTCCAACACGTTTCTTACCTGTCACGCCCCGATTTTCCAATCAATTAATAAGGCATTTTGCCCTTAATTACAAACCATTTCGGGAACGTGACGACATGGAATATCAAATACAAATATGCACTAGAATTTTTTCTTTTCTTTTTAATTCAAGTACAAAACACAAACTCCATGCCCAACCTTGTAATTTCAAACTCAATACAAGAGTCGAATATTACATACCAAATATTTATATAATAAATTGATACATCAAAATATTACATAAATAAATCTTCAGAGTGCGAAGCATTAAATAGCGGAAGTCTTATAAACCAACAAATTGAAAGCAGCCTTGCTTACTCCTGGTTATCCTAACCTGCAGGTATAACCCCTACACCGTGGAATAGTGTACCGGGTTATGTCAACAAACCCGGTCAGCTTACGAAGCTGGTATGAGTTAACTCAGTTTTACTCACCCTAAACCGTTTAACAAAATATACATATATAGTTTGTTTTAAACAAATATATGTAACTTATACTTTTCAAAAACAATTCAAATTCCGAAAAATTCATATTATAAAATATACTGAACCTACGCGTCCCATACCACGTATTTTAACCCCACACATCCCATAAACGTGTATGTTAATCCCAGGGTAATTCAGAATATTAAACAATATAAACTTTCCGCAAAATCATTTTCCAAAATTATGATTCTTTCTTTTTAAGAATCGTAAATCATAATAATAATTACTTCAATTTTTAAAGAAGTAAAAACTTCAAAATACAATTCAATATTGTTCAAGAATTGTAATTCATTTAAATCAATGCTTCATTTAATATTAAGAAGCAATCTCAAATCATACTCAACAAAACCAATAATCAACTCCAAATGATTAAAAGCGAGAATACCATTTTTCTTCTCCTTTTAATACATCAAGATAAAGCGAGAATACCATTTTTCTTCTCCTTTATTACATAAAGTATTCATCTTTGTTTTCAATGAATACATGGCTACACAGTCTAGAACTCTAACCTTCACCCATGGCTACACAGTCTAAAGCTCTAACCTTCACCATTGGCTACACAGTCTAGAGCTCTAACCTTCCCCCATTGGCTACACAGTCTAAAGCTATAACCTTCACCCATTGGCTACAAAAACATTCAAGTAGGCAAACACAATATCATAATTTTGAAATATTGTTTCCCACAAAGTCCACCAATCAAAACAATAAAATGAATAATTTCAATTATTGTTTTAACACAAAATCACACATGCTGATATATCAAATTAAAAACTGTATTTAATTTATATATCGCAAAATCATTTAAATAAATATAATTATTTATTTTCGCAGACAACACAATATGAATTAATATTCATATATAAAATATCGTGAGATTCACTCACCTCTAATTCCTGCTGCGTCTTCAAATAATACCCAGGAATCGACAATGCTAGCCAAAAGCTTCTATGATTCCACAATTACCTATGAACATGCAATTTTCCACTTAGCATATCATAGTTTCCAAATTGATGATTCTAAAATCCAATCACTTCAATCATTCCTCAAATGTCTCTTAGACATTAATAACCATAATTCGGGACAGTTTGACCAAAAGTCAACCGTCGGTCAACGTGGGTCCCACGTCTACTAATCATCAACGGGTCCCACACAAAATCCGAAACTTCCAAAATCCAACAGTATGCTTATTTCTAGCATCCTAACATCATATCCAAAATTGGTGATGATCCAACGGTCGGATCATCACGGATCTAACGATCCATAAATATCGCTTAATTGATCATTGATCAAACGACCGAATTTGACAAAACTCTAAACACGAAAGTTGTTCGTATCGACGAACTAAGAACAACGGAGCAAAGAAATGCTCCTGGATCGGCCGGACGCGCCGCTCACGCGCCGCCGCCGGCGGTGGTCAGACGCCGGACAAAAGTTCTCCGATTGACACCAAATTTTACCAGCATGTACATCTCAACAATCCCAACAAGTTTAGTAACTACCTCAAGGTCTGGATCGGAGTGCAAGTGGCCGGAATCGGTGTCGGTAGGTTTTAGATCCCAAAAAGTGCAAAGTTTCGTTCCCGCCGATCTAGGCCGTGCCGCCGTGATCCACCACCATGGGGAGGTTGCTGGAGAGGAGGGGAACAAAACCCAACTTGGTTCATCACCGGAGGTGGCCGGAATCGCCGTCGCCGACCGGGTCGGTTTGTACGGCGGCTGCCACGCACGATCCGCCGGTTTCCGGCATGATCCGGTGGCGGTAAACACCACAGGTCGACCGGCGACGCCGGTCTGCGTCGGTCGGTGGCCGGGCCGTGGCCGGAGGAGGCCGGACGCGCCCGCACGCGCCGGGTCGGGTAACCGGGTCAACGCGGGTAAACGGGTCCATTCGAGAGAATTTTCGGAATTTTCCGGAATTTTTCGGAATTAAATGATTTTCCGAAAATAAAAATCCTATTTATAGATCTTCGTCCAAACTTCCGAGACCCGTAACTTCTTCATACGATGTCCGTTTTCGGTGAACCAAATTCCTACGAACTCGATTCGACGAGTTCTACAATTTCCTTGAAGGAAGTTTTCCCAAAATCTCAACGGATAAAAAGTTACCTTAATTAACCTTGTGTAACTTATAATTACCACCGTAATTATCGTTTTACGACGAAAACCCCTAAAAATACGAAATCACACCATTTCACTTCAAATTTCACGACCTATTTTATAAAAATAGTATCGAAATTTTCGGGGTATTACATTACCTAAACACCACTTTATTACTCAATACACCCACATATATTCACTCTCTCTCAACAAGACCAAAACCAAAGACCCAATTCCATCTCTCTTCCTTCTCAATCAATCGATTCCCATCTCTTCTGTCGATCTCGCCATGGATCATACCCTCCAAGCCGTTCTCGCCGCCTGCGGGAGCTTCTTCGTCATAACCCTAGTCTTCACCGCCGTCTACTTACTCTGCAAGGGCACCAAATCCAAATCCAAATCCACCCGTTCGCGCCGGACCCGAGCCGTCCGCAACCCGACCCAGCTCACTTGCATCTCCGTCGACGAAAGCGCGTCCTTCGATCCTTCTCTCAAGGTTTCCATGGAAGAAGTCATCAAGGCCACCAAGAACTTCAACAAAGACCTGGTCGTCGGCGACGGCGGATTCGGCCTCGTCTACAAAGCCCAGCTCTCCGACGGCCTCAGAGTCGCCATCAAGAAGCTAGATCCCGACGCCTTTGAAGGGTTTCGGGAGTTTCAGGAGAGAGAAAGAAGAGAAGAAATGGAGGAAGGAAAAGGAGGAGGAAGAAGAGAGGGAGAGGAAGGTGTCTCTCCGGTGACAATGAGAAAGAAAAGGGAGAGGTCGGGGAAAGAGGGGAGAGAAAAGAGTGGGGTTTTTTTTTTTTTTTTTTACGATAGAAGGAGAAAAGTCAGAGGGGAAAAGTAAACCAGGGGCAAAATGGGTATTTCACATCCCAATTGAGTGCCACGTCAGCAACTTAACGTCCCCATTGGACGGAAGTTGGACGGAAGGATCAATTGGGTGAAAATTAAAAGTCCAGGGACTATTATGATGAAATTAAAAATACAAGGACTGAACTGATGACACCATTAAAGTTCAGGGTAGTAACAAGAATTTAGTCCTTAAATATATATTGTCGAAGGAAACCTAATCTTTGTGTGCCTTGTCAATCTAAGAGCAATCAATTCAAGATTGGGATAAGGAAAGTAAATCCTTATAAAATATGGATTGTATTTAGAATAGGATTCGTGATTCAATGAGATTGTATCTTGTATTCCTCTATAAATAGAGGTCCTTATTCATCAATGAAAGATATCAATACAAAAGCTATTATTTTCTCCTTTATTTTCTGTCATTCTACAACACGTTATCAACATGAGCCATAACCCTGAATCAATAGCCAAAAACCTTGAGCATAGCATCCTGCTACGCGCTAAAAACCCTAGACCCCAATCTCTTAGGCTTTGCCGTGCACACAACCCGAGGCCGACACCTCCACCACCGTGCATCACCATCTTCGTAATGATAACGTAGCCGCCGCCTACGGCCGGGCCGCCGCTCACGGCCGGGCCGCCGCTACCGCTGCCCCATATATCCAAAAAGTACTCTTGTGATGTTTTGGTTGGTTTTGCTGATGCCGGGTATCTCTTTGACCAGCACAAAGGTCATTTCCAAACGAGTTATGTCTTTACCATGGAAAACACTGCGATATCTTGGAGGTCTACAAAGCAAAGCTTTGTCGCTACTTCTTCAAATCATGCAGAGATTATTGCTCTCCATGAACCTGTTCGATAATGTATATGGTTAAGGTCCATAGTTACACATATTAGAAGTACATGTGATTTGAGGTCAACCACAGATGAACCTACGTGCATTTATGAGGATAATGTCGCTTACATAGAGCAAATGAAGCAAGGTTTCATCAAAGGCGACAACACCAAGCATATTTCGCCTAAATTCTTCTATAATCAGCAACAACAGAAGTTCCTCAAGATCAGAGTGAATCAAGTTAGATATGAGGATAATGTCGCAGATTTATTTACTATATCGCTATCTAAATCCACATTTGAGAAGCATGTTAAAAGCATTGGTTTGCTTAAGTTATCTGAGATCTCATGATTGTAGGAATCAGGAGGAGACGCAGACATCAGAGGGAGTCTGGTGTCCACATGCTAAGTTTCCAAATGTGAAGGGTGTGTTGTACTCTTTTTCCCTTCGACCAAGGTTATTTTTATCCCACTGGGTTTTTGTTACTTGGCAAGGTTTTTAATGAGACAACAAGAGAAGCACCACCTAGAGTTGACGGCACAAGGGGGAGTGTTGAAGGAAACCTAATATTTGTGCCTTGTCAATCTAGGAGCAATCAATTCTAAATTGGGATAAAGAAAGTAAATCAATTCTAAATTGGGATAAAGAAAGTAAATCCTTCTAGAATATGGATTGTATTTAGAATAGAATTTCTGATTCAATGAAATTGTATCTTGTATTCCTCTATAAATAGAGACACATATTCATCAATGAAAGATATCAATACAAGAGCTATTCTCTTCTCCTTTATTTTCTGTCATTCTACAACATATATTAAATTTTCATTATTTTCACTTTTTTATTTTTATCCACTTACTCTAACATTTTCAAAATGCTTAACCCGGGCCATTCGGTTTTATGTTGCCCAGTTTGCAAATTAGTTGAGGTAGGGTTACACCACACAATCGAAACATAGTGTTCCCACCACATCCTCAGTTTTGATAGTAGGATTCTCGTCTGTACTATTTTATGTTTATCGTTATTCGGTTGTATATTTAGATGCTGTGAATTACCAAACTCTTTGTCTTAAAATGTATTTGAAAGTTTATGTAGTTTGGGTTAGAGACCCTTGAACTTATTTATGTTATGGAGAATTGTAGTATTGTGGTAAGCAAGTAGGCTCGGGAGTTTGGTTGAAATATTGTTATTAGAAGTGTTGAATTTGTTTTTCACAGGTATTGGGTAGTCCATTTTTGGGGAGTTTATGCCAAATTTTCAGTAAAGACTCTTCTAAGGTGAGCCCTATATGACCATCTTGAATTCTAGGGTGGAATCTGAGGCAGGTCTTGTCGAAGTAATTGTTTTATTTTTACTCATATAAACCATAGTTGTAATGCCTCATACTGCACCTCTTCAATTTAAGTACGTTACAGTGCCGCGAATCCTTAAAACACAAGCTAGATTATTAACTTATATCATAAAGAGTAGCAAAACATTTTTGAGAATTGTTTTTTAGAATGCGATGCGGAAACATATTTAATTTAAACAGAGGTGAAACACTTGGAGATCGTAAAACAATAGAAATTCATTCAGCTTCCAAAACAATGAATGAAGCAAGAATCAATGAATGAAATACACATGATAATACACATTATTGACCATGAACAATTTAAATGGTCAACAGATTCCAAAACAAATGAATTGAAGCAAAGTGAATGAACAGATAACTTTGAAACCTGACATTCGATAAACGAATAATCGATCATAAATAATTTTGCACACCCAGCTCCGTCCATTGTTGTCTCGTTTCCAGTGCAAGTACCTGCATCCAAACTATTATAGGGGTGAACTTTCGTCCTCGCTACTCAGTAGAGGCTTCACTCCGCGCCGGCTAGGTTTGAAATTTTTTAAATAATATTTTTAATTATGGGCTAGCCAGTATGTAAAACAAATACAAATATTTTGCTTGTAGCTACAACTGATGCATAAAGTTCACATAAATGCGCGCCCAGGACTTACCTGATGGCCGGTCTTATAGGACCAACTACACTGCCTTACCTTAAACAAAGTAAACACAGGTAAGCGTAGTGAGAATGTCTAACACATACGTATACACACGTAACCGGGGTCGTCATTGCGATCGAAGTACTCAGAAGACCAGTATAGCTAACCCTTAGAGGTTTAAGGGATCGAATCCATGGAAATCTACAACCACCATTCGCTCTCAAGCCATCAACAATCAAACCATGCATTATTTCATAAATACTAATGATATAAAAGCCACTAACCTAGAGTGTCCCAAGTCCCCTACCTGGATTATTGAAGTTTGACTTTGCTCTCCACTTCAGGACAACATCACCACCACCACGTACGTTATGGGCTAACTAGAGTCCCTAGTCAGACAATATCCGGGTATCAAAATAATATTCTACTCAATAACACTCAACAAATTATTCCAAGTCCTTTTAGACGATCACTTTTTCATATAGGATGCATTCCCAAATTTACTTTGGACACCCAACATTTCTTTTTAACCAAATATCGACACCAATTGTGGTTTCACACCTTGTCAACAAATTTTTAACAAATCATACCTTCAAACAAACCTCATAGTAATTTTCGTTAATAATTCGACATAATTAAAGTTCGGTTCAAAAGGCATTGTACCAATTTTTCACAAAAACTTCAGTCGACAACAAACATCGATTACTTCAATTTTAAGCAAACACTAACGAAACCAATTCATAGTAAAACCAACAAAAATTTAAAGTACCCAGAACTTCATTGTCAGCTCAACAATCTGAGTTCGAGCTTCTACCTGCATCTAGTATTCGATTTCATAATCGAAACAAGGAGCACAAACTGAAGCTTTTACGGAACCAAAACAGGGTACGACCCTCGCCCCTGTTTCGACTTGCCAACCAAGTGTTGCGTAAAATTTGCACACAGTGAGCAAAAATGTCACCCAACATAATTTCACTCGTATTCATTAAAAAGAAAAGAACTTTTAATTATTTCGGGGTTCGACCCATTAATTCAAGACAGAATGCGTCTCTTAATTACAATCCCTTGTTACAAGGGAACACCTTTTGATTCCATTTATGAAGAAACCAATTGAGAGATGTGTTTGTTTGTTTTATCGGCCGCACCCGGAGTATTTGACGGGTTGCCTACGTACACTGGAAGGGATCAAGCCACTCGTAGTTCAAGAATTCCAATGAGTGAATGACCCATTGGAGACTTGGATTTTTAGGATGAGAATAGTGTTTAGGATGCGGTTGCATCTAGATTATTTATGTCTAGATTGCCTACATACCCTTGCGGGATCAAACCACATGTAGTTCCAGGCATTTAGAAATTAAATGGGTAGATGACCCATTCATTTTGGATTTGTGTTTGGGATATTTGTAGGGTTTAAGGCCGTTGAATTTGGGTAATTTGAGAAAGTGTTTGATTTGGTGTTTGGATGAATTTAACTGGTGGAATCATAGATCCAAATTGGGATTGGTTGAATTTGACTGGTGGAGTCAGGGATTCGATTTGGAATTGCGGTTGCATCTAGTGGGTCGCTAGATTGCCTACGTACCCTTTGTGGGATCAAACCAACCGTAGTTCTTTGGATTTATTTGGTTTTGTACCAATTTTGGGTTTCTTCAATTAACGGATCTATTTTTTTTCCTATGAACCCGGCAATTGAATATTTTTGGATGTACACCCAATTTTGGTCAAGTGTCCTGTAATTTAATTTGGGCTTGGGCTTTGCAACTGGGCCTTGAGACTTGAAACGGGTCCGGTAATTTAATTTGGACACCCGTTGTGTGAAGCTTTGCAATTAGGCCTTGAGACTTGGATCGGGTCCAGTAATTTGATTTGAGCACCCATCGTGCCGAGCTTTACAATTGGGCCTTAGATTGGACTTGACTTTCCGCCTCAAAAATTGTCGACGAATCATTTGATTGCCAAAATTTGAAGTGGGCATTTGTAAGTGGGCTCGTGGGCATTTGTAAGTGGGCTCGTGGGCATGATTCTAATTTTGTAACAGGAAGCCCACTTGATTGCTTGACTTGTTTGCTGAAGAAAGCCATAAGCTTTATTTCCTATCTATGCATTTGGACGTCAGATGATTAAAAGACCAACTTCATATATCTCACACCAACTTCACATTTGGCAAATTATCTTTGTGTTTCACATGAAGCGGTGAGGTCTTGGCTTTAATTTGCCACTTGACTTGACCTTTAATTTGTTGCCACCATATAGCTACGAATTTGTCTTTCTTGCATGGAGGTTGTCTCCTTTCAATAACATTATAAGTCTCCAAGGGCGGAGCCACACTTGGGCTCCCCTGGGCTGTAGCCCAGGTAGATTTTTAGGGGAAAAAAATTTCTTATATATAATTAAGCCACTCAAAAAATTTAGCCTACCATACTTTCTCAATTTCAGCCCACCCTTCTTTTAGCCCACCCTAATTGATTTTCCTGGCTCCGCCATTGTAAGTCTCTGTCTTCATTTTGCTTCTTATGGAAAAGGGAAGAGCCGCCATTTAATTGATCAATATTACAATCATCTTAAAGTAAAAACAACAGTTTAATTTGCCGTCTTTGGTCTGGGACCTTGCCATCTCTTTGTTTCTTTTCATATAGAAAAACAACGCCCACCACCTGCTCGATGAAAGGCCTGAGACAGACATATTCAGTTCTGAGCTTTCTTATTTGGTGAACGACCACTTTATTTGCTTGCTTCAATTTTGACAGAGGTGAGCTTAGTCTTATTGAATTTTACTTCTTCTCTGCATTTGAAGATGAGAGCTTGTGATTGCTTTTTGTCTTTTCGAATTTGGCCAAAGCTTTTGTTCTGCACACCTTGACTGCTACAAAATTAGGATCTTCAAACTGCTACAACTACTACTACCTGCTTTGGTTAAGTTTTCAAATACGCAGCACCGGCATATTTTCCTTCTTTATTGGCAGAATGGAGGGACGCCTGCTGCACTTTGTGGTGTGACTTTGTTTGCAAGCTTCACTATGAATTTGTCTGACCAAAACGGAAAATGGACTTCATGCGTCTTTTCTTTCGGTGCTTTGGTGTAGGGATCGAGTCACAGTTTTGGCTATAGCTTCATCAACACACCTAACCAAATCATCACGTAACCAAGGGCAGTAGCCAGATCATTATGTAACCAAGGGCAGTAGCCAGATCATTATGTAACCAGTCACCAAATGATTGAACATGCGTTAAGGCCTTGAGTCCAGCAAGCAACATCGTAAACAAGAGTATCATAAGACACATCTAGGTCCGAGATTCGCCGTTTATTGAGAAACAACTTCATGTGCTGCTGCAATAAGTTAAGGACTTCCATGGCCTCCACAACAAAAACAGACCTGCATAAGAAGAAAAGAAAGAAGTCGAGATTGATGGAAGATCTAAACCTTTGAACAAACTTCTCCTCCTTTAAGTATTTCTCTTCTCCAAGGCTTTGGTGCTTTTATGCCGCTCTCTCCCTTCTGTTTTCCACGCCGTCTCTTCTTTTCTCTTTTCCACGCTCTGCCTCCCCTTCCTTGGTTGTAGAGATGTGACTTTTATAGGCAACTTGAATTGTTGTGGTTAAGTTGATCTCACACATTTGATTTGTATTGGGACTCATCTTCTCAATTTCTTTGACGTGAAGACTACCCCAGTTTTGGTTAATTACTTTATCTTCTATATAATTGCTCTGTTGTAGAATTTTAACAAAGCTAGAAGTAAAACAAACAATAGACTTGTTGGGCGCTACAAAACTTGTGGCGGAACTCTTTTTTCTCCTAGAAGCCTCATGCTTCTTCTTATTATTTTTTATTTTACCCATACATATCTGATAAGAAAAAATTAAAATTGGACCTATGATTTTTTTTTGTCTCAACACCAAGACGTTGTAACTACAAGGTCTTCTTCAAGTTTCCTAAACGTCGAATTGAAACCAAAAACACCCATTAATAAAGCCGGAAGGATTAAACTTAATCGAAATAGCCACTGCTCACGGTGGTAGAACAACACCCAGTGGCTATTTACCTATATGGATCATATGCCCACAATTTACCTAGTATCCACAATTTACCTACAATCCACAATTTACCTACTATCCAATTTACCTACAATATCCACAATTTACCTACTATCCTATGTGGAATGTGATATTTAATAGTGTCCTAAATCTAGTAATATATAATCAACTGGATCATCTCTTACAAAATATAAATGATAGGGAGCAATATCTAAATAACACTTTGTTCAACTTTTGCATTTGCAGCTTCTCCTTTGAATTTGTTGGTGTCTTTGTTATGCCTTCAACTTTTTGTTTTTGGTTTTGTGAGCAAGATTCTTTGGACTTTCCTTCCTTTCTATTTTTGAAGAAAAAAAGTGTTGTCATTTTTTGTTGGTGTTTGGGGATAACCAAATATTTTGGATCAATTTTTATTTTTTCCTGTTTTTTTTTGTAAGATAATTCCTCCTTAACCTACATATAGGCAACTACTTGTTTCATCCGACGAACTCATAGCCCACTTCAAGTATGTATAGATCAAAATATTATATAGCTCTTCTTTTAATTATATATATAGATGGAAAAAAGAAATATGTTTTTATTTTCTCATCGTCAATTACAAGACTAATAATTTTTTTTTCATCTTGCCTTCATATGCAAAGAGAAGCTGCGAAAGCATTCAACTATGTAGTAAAGAATTTTCATCCTTATAAATATGATAAATTGATTCTTTTGCAAAATTTTCCATATTGAGTATTTTTGAACAATACCTCAAAGAATTTGTTGGACTTCATCCTCAGTGAGTCTATAATCAAGGTGCAACCTTGATGAGCCTACAATCAAGGTGCAACCTTGATGAGCCTACAATCAAGGTGCATCTATAGTTGGATCACTTGTTATGGTGAACTTTTTTTTGTCTCTGTTTGGAGTGTTTGTTATGGTGAATTTTTTTTGACAACAAAGATATTCCACTGTTCAATATTTATTAACACAACACAATATTGCCACAAAAATGTTGGTTGATTGAACCAAAATATAGATATTGTATGATCATATGTGGTCGGTTAGCAATTTCAAAGAGAGTTACATGTTGTTTAAAGAAGGTTGAACAACATTTTATTTATAAGATATGTTATTTGAATGAGTTTGGAAGACATTAGTCTTCCTATGTCTGTGATTTTATGACACCAAAATATAAACATTTTTATGAAATGATATGTTATTTTAAATTCTTTAGGGTTGCAATTTTTGATATTTTTCAGTTGTTCTTTTATAAGGCATGTAACAATTCTCTAATTCTATGTTGTTTTCATAGTAGTGGAACAATACTAAATTTTCTTTTTGTGTGGTTGAGTTACTCTTTAAGCATCGATTTTTTATCTCTCTATTGAGATAGTATACTTTGAACAATATAGGGTTAATGTATATATTTACCTTTTCAAATTCTAAATTTGCTGTTGAGATAGTATACTTTGAACAACACTAAATTTTCTTTTTTTATCACTCTATGTTGAGATAGTATACTTTGAACAATTTTCTCTAATTCTCTGTTGTTTTCTGATTTGTATGTGATTTACATACAAATTAGGCCCCTAATCATCTTGATAATGCTAATCCAATAGCTGTTTAGTGTTTCTAATCCTTGTTTTACATAATTGTAGGGATCACGAGCATCGGATGATATCGTCGAACGGTCGACGGCCGAATGTCGTTTTTTTTAATGAGGCCGAGAATCAGTTTTTCCCTCATTCTTTCATCTTCTCCCTTTCGAAATAAAACCCTAGAAAATCCCCTCCGCCCCTCTCCGCTTCTTTTCAACAATTTCCGGCCAAAATTCATTCAATTTGTTGGATTTTGGGCTCAAAACTTGAAGATTTCAAGAGTTTCTACTCTTTTCTTGGTGTTTTCAGAGGATTTGATTGAGTTTCTTCAAGAGGTTCGAATTTGACACTTTTTCTCTACAATTCTTCGATTTGATGAATTCCTAGCATGTTTGTGTTGGATTATTATGATTTCTAGCTAGTTAGGACGTAGGTATTGTGATTGTTACACTTAATTGCATCATTGTGTTTGTTTTTGTTGCACTTCCAATTGTGGTAATTTGTGTTCTTGAAGAATTTTACCCACATTGGATAGAATTAATGCTTGATGAAATTTGGGCTAAATGTTAGGTTATTTGAATAATGTTGGCTACCATATGGATGGATTATGTCGATTTTGTCATGCCATGAACTTTTGGTTGATTGTTGTAATTGTTGGTTGTGATGGAATTGTATTTTGTTCGAAATTGTGTAAAGCTACTTTGTTCAATAGCCTAGTTGTCATGTTGAACACCATTTCGTTAAGTTGTACATGATTGCATACCCATGCCATGAATTGTTGAGTTGCCAACAATCGCAATATAGTTCGATATTTTTCTTATCCTATGTGATTGTGTTTTGTTGGAAGAGAATTGTGGATCCCTTGAGGCATAATGATGGTTTGATTATGATAATGCGCCATGTGCTTCTATCATTGATTTGTGTTGGTGCTATTGATTGTTTATGTAGGTGCTACCATTTGTCATCATGACTCAAGTTGGAAAATGTGCGAGTGAGGGGACATCATCGGCCGCCCCATCCAAGAAGGAAAAAACGCCTAGTGAGGAGGGTCTTATGCAGGGTTTTATACCGGAGCGTAACCTCTCCTTCATTGAAGCCGGCACCATTCCTAGTCTTACCCGACTTAGGGAATACATCACCTCAAACGACCTCCGCGGGCTTGGAACCTTAAACACCATGCAAATAAAAGGAGGAGGTGGTGAGAGAGTTTTACCAAAGCTTCCCTAGGTCCACCGCTAGTATCGCCACCGAAGTGAGTGTGAAGGTGAGGGGAAAACTAGTGAGGGTATCCATAGCCATCATAGAGGAGGTCCTTGGCTTACCACATGTCGAAGAAGAGGAAGAAGATGCGTATTTTGAGGTTATTGTGGGCATGTCAGTTGGGGATTTAGCCGAGACTACCTATGTGGATCTCGCATCTCTTACCTCCCAAAGGGTACAATGCATCCAAAGTGGGGCGTTGCAGCATATTTACCGAGTGTATTGGACATTGGTGAGGAATAACATCCTCCCAACGTTTCAACACTCGAATGTGCCGTAGGAGAGCTGCAGGTTGATGACTATGATGGTGAGTGATGAGATGTCAATCCCTTTCACTAGGCTCATATTTAGTTCTATCGTCTCTTGTGGCATTTGTGCTAGGAATGTTAAGTTGGTGTTCCCTTGCTTGATCACCAAGTTGTATGCTAGGTTTAGAGTGCTTAGGATGGATGAGGAGCCTTGGATAGATGACACGACTATTTTAGATGAGAGGTCCGTTGGGAGGAGCACCTTTCAAGTTAGTGTTGTTAGTCATGCTCCACGTTCTTCCTCCTCATCAAAAGGAGCGGCATCTTCTCGCCCTACATCATCACATACCGCCACACCCCTCCCATTCGACCCATCACAAGTTGACCCGCACACCTTGGCCATGTTCCAACACTTTCAAGGACATGTGGATGGGCGACTCAACACCATGGATACCCGACT
This sequence comes from Rubus parviflorus, assembly GCA_029955375.1. Taxonomy (NCBI): domain Eukaryota; kingdom Viridiplantae; phylum Streptophyta; class Magnoliopsida; order Rosales; family Rosaceae; genus Rubus; species Rubus parviflorus. The sequence goes on along the minus strand of JARGGL010000015.1, from coordinate 554,850 downwards.
TGAGGAGATTTATGACCTCGTTAGACAAATGACACGTACGGGTTTTGCTCCGGGAGATGGTCCTAGTGGAAGCGGCTTTGGAGGAGATGCTCATGATGGTGGACATGTGACTAGCGGTGGTGGCTACTAGATGATGGTCGTTAGATGTAGTTTCTTTGTTCGTAATTTAGCTTTTGATCATTTGTGGCTTGTACTATTTCTTTTTCCTTTGGGGTACTCTTTTGCACATTTGTTTTGGCTAAGAATTTTTTCTAATGACTATCACATTCGTAGGTTGTTTAATGTCTAATGATTTCCATGAACTAATTTTGTAAGATTGACGAATGTTGGAAATCTACTTTGCTATGATTGTTGTTGGTTTCATCTTGTGTTTCTCATTGTGTGTCGAAAGGCATAGCACTTCACCCTTATCACCGGATCAAGGGGAAGAGCGATCTTATAAAGGATGAGCACACATTCCATGAAGGGGCATTCCTTGTTATATTGGAAAATTTGTCACCTACAAAAGGGGGTTTCCTTACCTTTATCATCCGATGACTATTTTATATGTTTGTGTGCATTCGCCCGACTTCACTCTCATCACTTAAACCCACTTAATCTTTCATTTTCAAACACTCACATTGCGGACAATGTTGGTTTTAAGTGTGGGGGTGAGAGGGCCAAATTAAAGTATCTCACATTAGTTTTTCCCAATTTTTTTTTAAAGTTTTCAAAGTGCAAAATCTGATAGCTTGATCGAACGGTCGACCCTGCTAGTTGACCGGTCGACACTGGTCCAGAACGATAGTCGAACGGTCGATGGTCACCTATCGAACGGTCGACCGTAGCAAAAGTTCATGAAATTGGTTATTTTGAACTTTGAAGTTTTTGTGGTGTTTTGTTGGTCCTTTTCAACCCCGATGATGATTTTGAGCCCATTAGGTTGTGGATTAGGAGGATAAAGAGCGTGTGCTTAGAAATCATTGAGTGTCTTGTGATTAATTTGTGTAATTGATGAATGCTTGACACTATATGCACATTAGCCACGTTGATTAGTCATTTGCAATTAGAGGAACATATGTAGACGATGTATTAACATGCATATACCCCTATATAGTGAGATTTTGAGCCCCATTGATATGTATGCATCATTCATACATCTTTGTTCTTCATGTGTGTGCATTCGACTAGTTTACAAGACCTAGAACTTGCTCAAAGACCTCTTGAGACTACATGTTAATTTGCGATGAATTGGAAATGATTAAGGCACTAGATAAGCACCATGGCCAAATTAACTTCCATCCCTCTAAACACTTTTTCATTAGGATCATTTCAAGCCTCTTACATCATTAGCTTTTTCTTCGTTTAACCCACAAAAATCTAACCCATGTTACTAGCTTAAACATTAACCATCCCTTTGTTCCAAGTGTTAGCGAGATAACAATTGTGACTACTCATGTTCTTTATGTTCTATGGGTTTGTGAAAAGCAAGTGTGGGGGTAGATTAGCTTAGAGTTGTACAAAGAAAATGTTGGAAGGAAAAGCAAAATACAAAAGAAGAAAAAAGTTGAGAAAATCGAAAAAAAAAAGAGTGTGTACAAAAATAAGTTCAAAAAGAAAGTTCCCAAAGAAAAGAAAATACAAAATGGGAAAAGAAAGTGAGTGAGAAAAAGAAAGAGAAAAGTAGAAAAAGAAAGTACGAAAATCCAAAAAATAGAGTTTGTTTTAGAATAATAGGTTGAGGAGAATAAAAGTTAAGATTGTTTGAATAAGGGAAATGAGTTTCAAAGTCCTTGAGTTGTCTTGTGAAATGCTTGGAATACTTGTATATCCATCCCTTCATTTCATGCTAACCCCTAACCATTGGCCCCATTACAACCAAATGTAAAGCCATTTTGATCCAATAAGTTGTGAATTAATTAGTGGAGATCGAGTTGGTTAATGAGCAAGCTTGTGGGGATGTTACTTGTGGTGATGTCTTCAAAGTAAACACTTAACCCTAAACACAAGAGCGGAAATATTTAGTGAATCATGTGAGTTTAGTGGTTAATCTTGTTGATATATGCCAATTTGATTGCTTTTGATTGATTATTTCGTGGCTAGCACACACTTCACCAAGCATGCATTAGTTACACATCTTAATCACTTGGCAATTCTTGAAGTTTGAGTGTGTGCTTGATATAATCTTGATTTGTGGCTTAGTGGGCTCTTTGAGGATATGGTTGGAACGGCAAAATATAATGTGATGTGGATTTTTGATTCTATATTTGCTTGAGGACAAGCAAAACTCAAGTGTGGGGGTGTGATTTGTATGTGATTTACATACAAATTAGGCCCCTAATCATCTTGATAATGCTAATGCAATAGCCGTTTAGTGTCTCTAATTCTTGTTTTGCACAATTGTAGGGATCATGAGCATCAGATGATATCGGGAGGAAAATGACGCGTTTTGGAGCTTTTTGTGGATTTCCGGCAAAAGGACAAAAAGTCAACTCGAGGACCGTCGGTCAACTTGCGGTCAACCCTGACTATAGAGTGTCAACGAGTCAACATGAAGTCCCGGAAGTGAGTCGCACGAGAGTTCCGCAAGTTTAGCCGAAAGTCAACCTTTGGTCAACTCCGAGAGTCTTAGTCAAAGTCAACGGCAAAGTCAACCTTGTGACTCATCCACACAAGTGTCCAAATCAGCAAGGAGCACATTAGATATCATGAGCTCACCCTTTGAATATTCCTCCCCTTTGTTTCTTATTGGATTTACCCCCTTTGCCCTTCATTTATGCAATCCCACCATTAGATCTCCCCTTAGCTCATCCTAGCCCTCTATTCTCTCCCCCTCTTACCTATATATATACCTAGTACTTCCCCAATTAGGTCATCACTTTTCAGCTGCCCTCTTTCACCTCTCCACCATTTTCCCTTTCTTCCCTTTCATTATCTTTTGCCTCTGACCTACCGTCGACCGGTCGACACTAGACGGAAAGACTGCATTTCTGCATCAACCAGCAAGGACGGCCTTTGAGAGAGCAAGTAGAGGAAGGAGAAGGAAGAAGTGGCCTCCAGGACAACTTCATTGAGCATTTCTTTTCATATTCTTCTTATATTTGTAATTAATTTCATATAATGTTCCTTATGGTTAGTTGTGAGTAGTTCAATAAGGTTGAGGACTAGGGTTGTGTGCCCTAGTCCATTGTGATGTGATGATGAATTAACTATGTATGAATGTTTTGTGATGAATGAATATGTCTATTATCCAATTCAATTTGTGTTGAATGCATGTTTAGGGAATTTAGTCATCTCTTTGAGCATGTGTGCAATCTATTTTAATTGAGATTGTTAGGGTGACTCCTAACTCTCTCTAGGCATTTGATATTAGATGTGATGAGGTTTCCTTGTGTAACGCCCCAAATTGCACCTCTTCAATTTAAGTACGTTACAGTGCCGCGAATCCTTAAAACATAAGTTAGATTAACTAACTTACATCTTAAAGAGCCGCAAGGCATTTTTGTGAAATATTTTTAGAACGCAAAGCGGAAACGTATGAAATTACTTTGAGGTGTAAATAATAAAATTCATTCAACTTCAAATTAAATATTCAAATCGAAGCAAGAATCAAATAACAAAATACACATGGTGACACATTATTGACCATGAAGATTTAAATGGTCAACAAGTTTCGAAATGAATAATATGAAGCAATGAGAATAAACAAATAACTTCAAAACCTGACATTCGATAAACGAATAAACAGTTATACATGATTTTTGCACACCCAGCTCCGCCCATCGTTGTCCCGTTTCCAGTGCACAGTACCTGCATCCAAACTATTGTAGGGGTGAGCTTTCGTCCTCGCTGCTCAGTAGGGGGTTCACCCCGGTAGATTTAAAAATCATTAAACATATTTTATTTGGCGCCAGTATGTAAAATCATATTAAAGAGAATCGTAAATCATTTCTCAATAATAAACAATATAAAAACAAATAAGTACCCGGGTGATTATCAAACCTGATGACCGATCAATCTTTGCCAACTACATCCTCACCGAAGATTAAAATCTTCGACAACTGGTAAGGAGTAGCAAGAGTGTCCATTTATACTATACCGCCTAGATCTAGTGCCACATCTCAAAGGATGTCAGACACTATTCCGTTCGTACAGCCCCTCCGGAGGTTTAGGGGATCGAAACCCAAGGTAGTCACTATGCTCCACTCACTCTTAGGTCATCACATATAATCAAAGATAATTGAAAACACACATGGCATATAAATTGATTTGTAAGGAAGTAACTATAGCCATGCAAATCTTATATATCATATATACGAGAAAACTCTAACCGAGAGAGTCCCAAGTTCCCCTACCTGGAATCTCAGAGATTGTCCTTGTTCGTCACGTCAGGCCAACACCACCACCACAGTTCAAGTCCCGGGCTAACTGGAGTCCCTAGTTCGACAATAACCAAGGGTTATTATAAAATTCTCATTCAATAACACTCAACAATTTCAATCAAGTCCTCTTGGACGATTATTTCTGAATACGAAATTCCTTATTCATATAGGGTGCTCTTCCCATAATTACTATGGGCACCCATGATATTTTCTTTTTGATGAAATTCAAATATTCACCCAGGTTAAGATTTTACAATCTTCTCCATATCCATTGTACCACTTAAAGTACTAACCATTCTTAAACAAACTGATCAAGTCGTGCTATTGTTGGCAATGGAAACACACACAATTAACTTGAGCATCAAAATGTCCACATTCCAACTCTTGATAAATGAACTTATAACTTTAGAATCTAACCAAATTGTCCTTCTTTAATTTTCAGAAACATAAACCACCAAATTCACAATTAAGTGGCCAATTGCCAAATAGCCAAACCGGCTCATGGTAAAACATTAGATGATATTTCACGGTTTTCTCTATACAAATCTAATTCTCATCACATTCGTATTCAAATAATTAACCATTTGTATGATACCTCAACATCACTTCCATTTACCAGATCACAATCACAATTATACACCATTTAGAATTCAAAGCCATCATCAACTCATCACCATTTCCATTGATTTCATAGAACCAACTTATCAATCTTAACCAAATATCCAGATTATAATGACCATAATCGAAGACTCATAATATCAAAATTCATCATCGATTCAACCAGTACATCTCAATCAAACTTCACATGACGAGAGTACCATTTACAATTTGAGGCTTATACCTGAGTTGAGTACGTAACCAAAATACAGAGCTCGAGCTACATAGAGCTTTTATGAAACCAGGACAGGATACGACCACCTCTGTGCCGATTCACCAAGACACCAAAACCACCAAGTCCTCTTCCAGAGCTTCCTCAGCTACGAATTCGAACAAACAACCATTAACAAAGCCGGAAGGATTGAACTTAATCGAAAAAGCCACTGTTCACGGTGGCAGTACAACACCCAATAAACCAATTTTTCCAAAACTCGACCAAAAGTAATATTCAATTATACCAAGACGTAGGGCTCGACGAGAGGATCAAAATTGATATCTTACTCGAAGGAATCGGTTGCCGGAGTCGCCGGAAAAATAAGAAAACCCGCCGGAACTACTTATTCTTCTTTCCTTCGATTCTCCCTCCTCACTTAATGATTCAATGAGCTGAGACCACCACCGTGTTCGCCTCGAGCAAGAGAAGCCATAGCCACCAGTCTCACCTGCAACCGTGGCCGGAATCAGAAAATCCCATCGGAGCTGTCGAAGCTTTGGCGCGTTGTTTCTCTCTCTACAGGCCTCTATTTGACAAGCTATAAGGACAGACAAACTCAGACAATCAAGACGAAGCTATTGGTAATGGTTTCACACCGTGAAACGGCCGGAGGAGGAAGTTGGGTTTGGTGGTGTCGCGGCAGAGGAGGGGAATGGTCGCGGGAAGCTTCTGGGCTGCTCCCAAACTGATCCATTGATTAATATACCTTCCCTTAATGAATTTCAACGGCCTAGATCAAACGGTGAGTTGATCTACGGCCCAGATTGCTCCTACCCATTTTCCAAATTTCACAAAATAATTTCTTTAAGTATCAAACTTCCAAAATTCATGATAAATAACTCGGGTATCCAAAAAGTGCCGAAAATTCCCACGAACTCGTCATAACGTGTACTTCATTTCTAAGTCGTCAAGTTGAACTTACGACTACAATAGAATTTCAGAAGAATTCCCAAAACTCTTTGATAAATATCGAGATTACGATTTAATCTCGATTACCTTCAAATTAATTCTATTAATTTCTCCGGGGTCTCACACCTTGTTTGAGTTTCTAAGTCTTTATGTTCATTACCTCTCAAGCCAAATTGAGAGAGTTCTAGTGACCCATAATATGACACTAGAAATACATAAGATAAGATGGTCTTAGACCCATAATATGGCTAAGATGCGAAACTTGATTCATTCATTGCACAAACACAAGTACTAAATTGGTTCATTAAACTTCACATATGGACTTAGGCTAACCCGAAACCCCAATCGATTTTTGATTCTTGCATACACTCTATTTCATTTCATTTTGCACTTGTTCACTCACTATTTACTTGTTTGTTGTTACTTGTTGCACTCATTTTATCTCAAAACCCAATCCATACACCTCTACACACACACATTGTGGATATCATTTGCATTCACTATTTCCATTTCTCATCATTCCATTATTGCTAAAGTGTCTCAGTTTGCGTACTACTTAAGGAGTTAGGGCCTTCAATCCCGGTTAGAATGACAACCCCCGGTCTTAATATTCACACACCACTCTTCTGCTTCGTCATTTTCATAGTATTGGAACTCCACTAAATTTTCATGTTGTGTAGTTAAGTTACTCTTTGAGCATCGATTTTTTATCACTCGCTATTGAGATAGTATACTTTGAAAAATATAGGGTCAATGCATATATCTACCTTTCCTTTGTAGTTTGGACCACTACATTTTGTCTATATATGTTGTTTGATAATCCTATCAACCATAATTGACTTCTTGGAAGTTGTCATTTTCAGTTAGTTCAAACAGTAAATTTTGGGTTTGATTATGTAGTTCTTTTTCCCAAAAGATAATAGTTATTGTCATTCATTTGTTAATTATGAACCATATATATACAACAAATTAAAGTATGCTCATGTCATTGATACTCATCCTCATTCTGGAAACTAGCTACAAAACTCATTTAACCATATTTCATTGCATTTACCAAAATAAATCCATATTTTGTTTTTGTATACACACCAAATTACATCCATAATAAATTAAATTGTTCCATGAAATCTAATAGCTAGGAGAATGTTACATCTGTGATCACTAAACTCAGGCAACAAAAAGAACGATCATATATAAGGCTGCTACATACCCAAAAAAAGCACATATACATGCATTGATCGATCATACCAAAAACAAAAACTAACTGTTTGATTTTTCATGGGTTCTAACTACTGACCAATACGCCCTAGTTGTCTTAAAACTTGACAACATACTTTGTCCACTCAGTCTGGACATGATTATTGTCTTTTTGTGTGTAAATTTTATCAATTCTTTTTTCCACTGCAAATAAAAACTGTGCAAGTTATTCGCAGTTCATTTAACGAAATCAAATTTCACTCCTAAGTAGATGATAAAATATCATGTTGCATATATTAACAACATCCAATTTTCAGAACACCACACAATTAAAACATAGTCGCATGTAATTTTTACATAAATGTGAATACTTTCTGAATGGAGGAAGGAAACACAATTGTCAACTAATACTTTAAAATCAAACAATCAATGACACGTTAGCTTGGCAGCAAATCCACAGTTCTTGTCACCTTGTTGCATCAGAATGCCCTGAAACATAACATTAATTAAGTACCTAGTGGTGGTAGAAAATACCAAAAAATGAAACTGAAGTAAAACCTTAATTTAAGGAAACGACTAAGAGTTCGATTAACATATATAGTACACAATTTTTCCATTGAATTATTTTCCGACCTTTCTTATTGTGTTGCGTATTGTAGATTTAATTAAGCTTTAAAATCAATGATAAGAACAACAATGTATGAGAAACCAAAACAACCATTAGCAAAACATAGAAAAAAAAATCAATTGATTGTATACAAAATTACTGAAGATTAATCGACAAACCACTTACTCGTCGACAACAGTTTTCTATTCACCAGTGATGAATCGCCTCTTTTGATTCCATGAAGTACACAATTTCTTCATCCGGGTTCATAACGGTCAACATCCAATGACAACTAAAATGACCATGAACTCAAATTCAGTATATCTAATAATCAACTATTTTTGAAAGGAATAGATACAACTGACCAATATTTTCACAAACTCTTTCATGATATATATATATGTCCTTACCTTGAGTTATATGGCACTAGAAAAATTTGCATAAGCTTTGCATTTTTGAACCGAGCTGACAGAGAACGAGACTGTTCTATCTAATGACCAAAATATTGAGTTTCGAGGAAATATTGACGGTTCAAAAATTAGAAATTTTGACAGAAATATCAAGGAAATATCGATATCGGTAAATGTTTGAGAGAAATGAATGAAATTTAGGGAAAAACATGGAAATTTTAAATGAAACTTTAGGAGATGTTTATTTGATTAATTATCTACTCTATTTTAAAAGAAAATGTTGAAAAAACATTATTACATAATGAGTTGTAGTAGTAGATGGTGAATTAGTATACGTTGAGTAACTAACAATTATTGAAATTTGACTTAATACATTTCAATTTTTTTTTACTGCTAGAAACTGAATGGAATGCTAGATCATCACGCCTTATATACATTTTTTTTTACATATGATACATAGCATAGTGATATATGAGTACCTTAAAACCACATAGAGGACAAAAATTTTGACTGTCTTCATCATCTCTCTGTGTAGAGCCTGAGTGTATTGCGAAGAATAATCAATAAATGATATCTCCCCCGCTTGTTGAATGTTAGTTGGGTTTTGTTGGTTTTTGACAAAATCTACTAACTTCACTAAAAATGGATATATTTATATATATATATATATATATATATATATTATTTAGGGTTTAGAGTTAAAAAAGGCAAATTGATTTACTATTTGACAAAGCAAAAACAGTGGTAAGTGATATTGAGATACGAGATTGTCGTTCCAATAGAGATTGTCGTTCCAACAGAGATTTACGGTTCCCGATCTCTCGGTAGTGTGTGTGGTCGGGTGACTAAAGCTAAAATGGAGTGACAAAGGGTGAAATGAGTGAGTGAAGCGTGTTTGAACAATATGCGAAGTGGTGTAGTGTGTTTGTTTTGGATAGACAATGATGCAATGGGAAGACAACAAACAAGTAAATGCAAGCAAGTAAATAATGTAAATAGTGTGCAAATAAAGATAAGTGTTGGGGTTTTCGGGCAAACCCCAAATCCAATGCAACTAACGATGCTTCGAATCACAAAATCATGCCAATGTGGTCAAGAATCAAGCCCCGTATCCTAGCCATATTATGGTTCTAGGACCGTACTTTCCTAAGGTATTTGAATGCCTTATTAGGGTCATTCGAACTCTCTAGGTGTCATAGGAGATCCCTCTATGTTACCTAATACCGGATCTCCTAAAGTGCTTAAGAGGCGTAAAGTGTCGAAGCTTAGGGACCCAAACAAGCTAAACATGCTCATCATGCATATTGCTAATTGCCTAGAGAAGAGTAAAGTTGTCAAACCATACACAACTCATACAAGATGGATCAAATGCATACCAAAGAGTGGCAAATCTTCAAATATACATTCAATACATATGAAAATAGACAATACACATACTCATGAACCAACAAAGACATTTATTCATAAATCAAAGCATCACAAAGTCACATTGGACTATGGCACACAACCCTAGTCCCCAACAAAGTAACTACTCACTAAGCATCATAGTATACATCATCACTTTACAATTATAAGCTCTAAACATAAGGAAAAGAGAGAGTAAAGATGAGAAATACTCAATAGATGACTCTCTAGCTCCTCCTTGGCCTTGGATGATGAATCTTGATGACTTGGTGAGGATCCCAGCACCCAAGATGGTGGATGATGGTGTAGACGTCGTGGTGAACAAGGTTGATGAAGGGTGGAGGCGGAATGAAGGTGAGGAAGGTGGAGAAGTAGGCTGACCCGCCGCTGCTCGACCGATCGATGAGTAGTCGTCGACCGGTGGACGACCGTGCAGAATCTAAATCTAAGGGAGAGAAGGAGAGGAGGAAAGGGAGAGGGAAAAATGGAGTGTTTGGAGCTGAATGATGAATCTCCTAAATGAGGCAAATATTAGGCTATATATAGGCAAAAGAGAGAGAGAATGAAAGGCTAGGATTAGGTAGGGTTAGATCTAAGGGTTGGATTGCATAAATGAAGGGCAAGGGTGTAAAAACACAAGGGAATAAAATGGAAGGAATAATCTAAGACTGACCTCATGATATCTAGTGTGGTCCCTGCTGAATTGGAGGCTTGTGTGGATGAGTCACAAGGTTGACTTTATTGATGACTTTGACCATGACCCTCAGAGTTGACCAAAGTTGACTTGCTTGACTTCTCGGCCAATCTTCCGGAATTCTCTTGCGACTCACTCCCGGGACTTCATGTTGACTCGTTGACGCTCTCAAGTCGAGGTTAACCATGAGTTGACCGACGGTCCTCGGGTTTGCCGGAAATTATCGATATTTTGCCGGAAATTCACTAAAAGCTTCAAAACGCGCCATTTTGCTCCCAATCGTGCAAATCAAGGATTAGAGACACTAAACAGCCCTTGGATTAGCATTACTAAAGTGATTAGAGGCCTAATTTGTATGCAAATCACATACAAATCACTATTATCACCACGATTTACTATATATATATATAAGTTATCAATTATAACAACTAGGGTTTAGTTGTTGACGGTGTTCAATGAGGTCAAGGTTTCAATTCTTGGCATTGGCTTTTCATTTCTTTGGTTTTTAACAATACAATGAGGAAATATCGGAAATATCGGGAGATAATGGAAATATCGCAAAATATCGATTGTTTCGGTCGATATTTGGGCAGAAAGGAGATTTTATATCGACCCTTAAAAAAAACGAAATTTTTGGCGAAATATCGCCGAAAATATCGATTTTTTAGTTCTTGGTTCTGTCGGATTTCCACACCTAAGTGCACCGGTGATAGAAGAGTCAATGAAGCTAACAATGTCAACCATTTTAGATTTCTTCAATACTTCATAAAGGTAGCTACAAAAACGAGTATCCTTGAATTAATCAAGCTGAAAGTAGACAAGCTATTAAAAAGAACACCTTCCAAAGATTTTATTATCTCATGTACATGACAATGAAGCTAGCATATAGTTCATTCATGTTGGCCATGGCATAAATATCCATTTTGAAGACATAGATTTTCCTTAAGAAGCCAAAAACTTGCTCACTCATTGTCGTGTGGATGGTGGCTCCATTCCTCAATACATATTTGGCCCACAAGCACAAGTCCAAATGACATGCAGAAAATTACCTTCTCATTATTAGTTGGTGGAACTATTAGGTTTTAGGCCATTTAACACAAGTCTCAATGGCATTGCAGATAGTCACTATCTCATATTTGACAGGAAATGATAGTTTAACATCATCAACAACAGTTCGAATAATCGACATGCGCACATTTTTCTCTCCGAATGAAACTCCATGGATAGTTTGCTTGCTGAACTCGACACCAACTTCAACTATGGTTCCAATTACAACAATATTGTCCAATGAATCTACTGTCATTTTGTACTCATTCCCACTAGATTTTACCTATATATTTAAGGCAAATAAAAAATAACATTAATTATTATTTTCAAATATAGCATGTGAGATGAACGCTATAAATTAATTTAAGCAAGTATGGTGTTTACCGCTTGATCAATCTGTGCCTTTTTGGCATCCTTGCCATCCTTAACCTTCTCCTCGAGTATTGACACTAGCTTCTTCTTCTCATCAGTTTCTTGAACAACTTCCTCTTGAATTAATGATTTTTATGTATTTTACGTGCAAATTGTGTTTCTAACTACGAGAATTAAGCTTTTCTGAAAGCCTTTTGTTGCATTTAATGTGTGTTTTCATGTTATAGGTTGGATTTGTGAGTTGGAGTAATATGGCGCAAAAAGGTGCATTTCGAGAGCTTTTGGTGCACTTTCAAGAAAAGTACAAAAAATCAACCGTAATTTTCTGACATCAAGACCACAAGGATCAAGTCTCGAAAGTGGAGTACAAAAGTATTTTGGAGTTTCGACCACGAAACAGAAAAGTCAACATTCAGTCCGAAAAAAGTCAATCGAAGTCAACCGGGCCCACACATGGTCAACTTCGAGATCAAACCCGAGAGAATCATATTCCAATTCATCCATCCATGAGTCTCCCAACACACTAGAAAAGCCCCATTGGATTGGTTGATGTATTTTGGTGGTGAGTAGAAATTCAAATTCAAATTGGAAACAAAACATTTAATGTTTGAAACATCATTTGTCTCTTAGCCTTCCGTCCCCATTTTTGCCTCCCTATGGTCCCAAATCTGATCAATATGGTCTCTTTGTTAGAATCATATTTATTGACCTTAGGATCACTTATTCCCTTTAATCATAGCCCTTCATTCCCTCATTAGCATCATATATATTCTTAGGACTTCCCATTTTCAGCATTCCACCAATTCTCTCTGGTTTTCCTTTCCTCTTCTTCCATTTCCCCTTTTGTTCTTCACTACTGCCAGAATCCGACCGGTCGCTAGTCCGGGATGTTGTCTTTCTTATCCATTTTCTCATCTTCCTAAGACATTCATTTAACTTAGGAACTGATTTTCTCTACCATTCCACCACCATTCCACCACGTTTCAAGCTTCACAGCTTGGAATCCATCAAGAACACAAGCAGTTGACAACTTGGAGAAGAAGAAGCTTAGAAGTAAAGAGGAGTTCAAGAGGAGGTTATCATCTACACTTGGAGTCACCAAGGAGCTATTGGCCATCGTCCCTTGTGAATTTCTTAACCCTTCTTTAGTTATTCTTTGTATCCATGTTTCCATTCTTGACTATATTGATGTATTTTATAAACATGTGTGAGTAGTCCTTAAGATTGGGGCCTAGGGTTATGTTCCCTAGCCCATGATGATGCTTTGATGAACTATGATGTTTATGTATGTTGATTGAGAGATAAATATATTCATTGTCCAATTTAATCATGTTGAATGCTTGTGTATTGAATTAGACAAATTCTTGAGCATGTGTTGAACCTATCATGGTTTAGGTTGTATGGCTTGCCATCTTACAATCTTTGGACAGTTGACAATTGAATGTTATGAGTTTGAGCTTTGGCTCTGACAATGCAAAAGTAGATGGTGAGTAGTTTTAAGATACGGGGATGCCGTTCCACAGGGATTGACGGTCCCCAATCTCTCGGTAGCAAGTAATCGAGTGCTCTAGCTAGATGGAATGGCAAGATGTGAATAGAGTGAGTGAAATGTGTTTGAACAATGTGCGAAGTGTGAGTGTGGTGAGTTTGGTTATAGGTAAAAAGATGGTGATATGCCAAGACAAACAAACAACAAAATAAATGCGAGCAAGTAAATAAGGTAAAGTAGAGTGTGCACAATATAAAGAAAGTGTTGGGGTTTTCGGGCAAACCCCAATCCAATGCAACAAGCAATGCATTAATCAACTCAATCATGCCAATGTGTGTGTGAATCAAGCCCCGTATCCTAGCCATGTTATGGTTCTAGGACCGTGTTCTCCTAAGGTATTCAAATGCCATGTTATGGGTCATTCGGACTCTCTAGGTGTCATAGGGGATTCCTCTAAGTTACCTAATACCGAATCCCCTATAGTGCTTAAGAGGCGTAAGAGCATCGAAACTAGGGACTCAAACAAGTCACAACTCATCACATATGCTACCAATTGCCTAGGTCATGCAAGGGTACCAATCTCACACAAGCTCATCAAGATAGATTAGTTAACATGCCAAAGAAGTGGTACATTCTAAAGACAAGCAACCAACACATATTGAATTAGGTAAGCACACATATTCATACAACACAAAGGCATTTTATTCATTGATTAAAGCATCACAAAGTCACATTGGACTAGGGCACACAACCCTAGTCCCCAACAAGAGTAACTACTCACTAAACATCATAGTATACATCATCAAATTACACAATAAAGTTCTAGACATAAGGAAAAGAGAGAGTAGAGATGAGGAATGCTCAATGGATGCTCTCTTGCTCCTCCTTGGCTTTGATGATGGATCTTGATGGGTCACCAAAAAAAGAAAAGGTTTGGGAGTGGAAGAAGGGAGAGAATTGGGTGAGATCTAGGTGAGGGCTGCTATGAAGAGTGGGGAATGAATCTAAATGGCAAAAACTAGGTCTAAATAGGCTAGGGTAGAGAGGAGTGAAGGGCTATGATCAACTAGGGAAAGATCTAATGGTTAGATAGATTAAATGAAGGGCAAGGGGGTAAATTCTCAAGGAAATAAAAGGGAGGAATAATCTAAGGATGACTTTATGATATCTAGTGTGGTCCTTTGCTGAATTTTGGAATCCTTTGGTGATGAGTCACACGGTTGACTTTGTCTTGACTTTGACCACGACCCTCGGAGTTGACCAAAGGTTGACTTTTGACCAAACCTCCGGAATTCTCGTGCGACTCACTTCCGGGACGTCATGTTGACTCGTTGACGCTCTAAAGTCGGGGTTGACCACGAGTTGACTTTTGGTCCTCGGGTTGACTTTTCGTCCTTTTGCCGGAAATCCACTAAAAGCTCCAAAACGCACTCATTTGCTCCCGATATCAATCCAATGCTCGTGAACCCTACAATGGTGCAATTCAAGGATTAGAGACACTAAACGGCCTTTGGATTAGCATTACTAAAGTGATTAGAGGCCTAATTTGTATGCAAATCACATACAAATCAAACCCCCACACTTAAGTTTTGCTTGTCCTCAAGCAAATAGAGAATCAACAATCCATATCACATTAAATTTGCCTTAACAACCATATCCTCAAAGAGAGCCCACTAAGCCACATGTCAAGATTCAATCAAGCATACAACTCAAACCTCATAGTTCGCCAAATGATTAAGATATGTATCCAATGCATGCTTGGTGAAGTGTGTGCTAGCCATGGAATAATCAATCAAGAGCAATCAAATTAGCACATATCGACAATATTAACCGCTAAACTCACATGATTCACTAAATATTTCCGCTCTTGTGTTTAGGGTTAAGTGTTTACTCTCAAGAACATTACCAAAAGCAACGTCCCCATAAGCTTGCTCATTGACCAACTCTCCACTAATTAATTTGCAACTCATTAGATCAAAAGGGCTTTCACATGGTTGTAATGGGGCCAAAGGTTAGGGGTTAACATGAAATGAAGGGATGGATACACAAATAATTCTAAGTATTTCACAAGACAACTCAAGGACTTTGAAACTCATTTTCTTTTGTAAACAATCATAAACTTTTATTCTCCTCAACCTTTTATTCTAAAAACAAACTCTATTTTTTTGGATTTTCGTACTTCATTTTTCTACTTTTCTCTTTCTTTTTCTCACTATCTTTCTTTTCCCATTTTGTATTTTCTTTTCTTTTGGGAACTTTCTTTTTGAACTTTATTTTTTTGTACACACTTCTTTTTTTATTTTCTCAACTCCTTTTCTTCTTTTGTATTTTGCTTTCCTTCCAACCATTTTTCTTTGTACAACACTCTAATCTAATCTACCCCCACACTTGCTTTTCACAAACCCATAGAACACAAAGAACATGAGAAGTCACAATCATTGCCTTGCTAACACTTGGAACAAGGGACGGTTAGTGTTTAAGCTAATAACATGGGTTAGACTTTAGTGGTTAAACAAAGAAAAAGCTAATGATGAATGAGGCTCAAAATGGGTTAGTCCTAATGGATTAGTGTTTAAGGGATTAGAGATTAGTTTGGCCATGGTGCTTATCTAGTACCTTAATCATTTCCAATTCATCGCAAATTAACACGTAGTCTCAAGCGGTCTTTGAGCAAGTTCTAGGTCTCGTAAACTAGTGGAATGCACACACATGAAGAACAAGGATGTATGAATGATGCATACATATCAATGAGGCTCAAAATCTCACCATATAAGGGTATATGCATGTCAATACATCGTCTAGATATGCTTCTCTAATTGCAAGTGACTAACCAACATGGCAAATGTGCATATAGTGTCAAGCAAGCATCAATTACATAAATTAATCATAAGGCAATCCAATGATTTCTAAGCACATGCTCTTTATCCTCCTAATTCACAACTTAGTAGGCTCACAATTATCAGGGTTGAAAAAGACAAACAAAACACACACAAAACCTTCAAAGTTTCAAAATCCAAACATTTAAACATTTAGCCCCTGTCGACCGGTCGTTGAAAACTTTTAAAATTTGAAAAAAATTGGTGGTTCGAAAATGTGAAATCATTTTAGTTTGGCCTAACCTCACCCCCACACTTAAAACCAACATTGTCCTCAATGTTGTGAGGTGTTTAAAAGTGCAAAGCAAATTGGTGAAAGTGAAGAAGCAAAGTCGGGCGAATGCACACAAACACAATATAGCATACAAATGATAGAGTAAGAAAAACCCCCTTTGTAGACTCCCCTAGCGAGTCGAGAAACCACAAATAGACACCAACCTCAGGGCACAAAGCCCTGACTTCCATACGTTTGCTCCTCGGATGCTAAATGAATTAGAAAGTGTGATTGCATCGGGATCATTCAAAACAGGGGACAACAACAATACAACAGCGACCTTCTCCCAAGGATATGGGCATAGCTCCAAGAATAGGCCTCCAAGTTGAGTGATTCCAGTGGAATTGCAAAGTAGACTCAAAGAGCTTTAGTTTGGCCACTAGAAACTCAGAAATCACCTTCCGGGCATGCAATGAAGAACTGGTCAAAGTGACCCTTCAGAAAGTCAAACTGCAGTGAGTACTCCTCTTTCAAACAAACATTCCAGCAGATCCAACGGTCATTTCAGAGAGAAATTTAAACTGGACACAGATCACTCATAGAAGAAGCTTCTCCAACTTGTTTCAGTGAATTTTAATGGTCAGATGTAGAGAAAACTGCTTCCAAAGTTACTTCTCTGCCCAGCCTCTCTTGAACAAATGCTAATCAACACTTCTTGGGTTTCTTTCTCCAAGAATCCTTATCCAAGCACCTCCCAACCTCCCTACATTCTTTATTCATTACTAAATAATGCTGAAAATAAAAGGTTTTTCTCCAAATGGGGTTGCCTTCCCACAAGCGCTTCGGTTTATAGACCTACAAGCCGATCTTGGTACTCCCTTGTCAAATCATGGTGGCTCAAAGCAAAGCTTCTTTCCACTCATTGCATTGCTTATCTCCCCATCGCCATGGCTTCCCACAAAGCAGCCCTTAATGCCATTAAAAAGTGATGTAGGAGATGGTGGCCAAGAGTACTTCTTCCTTTTAACCTCACCAACCATCTCCCTCATGGCCTTGATTGTCGCCTTTTGTAGCTCATTCATGGGAGGACTCTTCTTTGTAGCTCCCTCAAGAAATGGATCCCTCCCAAGCATGTCTTCATGAGACCCAAACGGTGGTGGCTTCGTATGCTCAATAGAAGAAGGATTGTCATACCCCCAAATTGGTGAGAAGTGATCATGAGCACGAGGTGTGGGCTTTGGTGGGTTCAAAGGACCAAAAATTCTCTCGCTTTTAGCGCTATTTCCTTTCACCAAGTTAATAGAGAACACCTCCTCAACTACCTCCGGTGGATGCACGGGTTTGAACATTTCGAACTTCACTTTCTCACCCAAAACCTTGAAACTAATGGTGCCCTTTAAAACATTAATCTTCACACCCGCCGTAGCCATGAAAGGGCGTCCAAAGATAAGGGGAAATCCATTGTCTCCATTAGGGTCATCTCCCATGTCAAGCACCACAAAGTCGGCGGGAAGAATAAACTTATCAACTCTTACTAGCACATCTTCCACTACACCCGCCGGTCTTCGTTTGCTTCCATCCGCGAATGTAAGTGCAATAGGGGTAGGACGCAAGGCACCAATGCTCAACCTCTTGTAGAGAGATAGAGGCATCACATTGACACTTGCCCCTAAGTCCATTAGTGCTCCATCAAGGTGAGTGTCACCAATTTGGCATCCGATAGTAAAGCTTCCGGGGTCCTTCCTTTTTGGTGGCATGTTGTGTTGTATCATTGAGCTCACATGCCCTTCAATCTTGTAAACTTCATACTCCTCAAGCCGCTTCTTCTTGGTACACAAGTCTTTGAGAAACTTTGCATAGACCGGCACTTGGCAAATGAGCTCTAGTAGTGGGATGTTGATCTCCACCTTGTTGAACACTTCTCGTAGCTCATTCATCAACGCCGTCTTCTTGTTCTTCCTCTCATTGGGGGTGACTTTCTTCACTTCATGGACAACGATATCATCATCAAGAAGCTCCCTAGAGGTGCTCATGGTTCTTGGTGGATCCATGGCCATCATAGCCTCACCACCAAGGTTAGCAACCATGACACTCTCATGCCTAGGAGTCTCCTCACATAATGCTCCTTCTTGTGTCGTCACTCCACCATAAGAGGTAACATCATTCTCAAACGACAAGTAACCTAATCCCTTGCCAAGCACAACTCCTTCCTCCATATCATTAGCACACCATACCTCCTCCTTCAATCCATAGTTTCCAAGGAGTACATTTTTTTCCTCCTTGGCCCCATCCTCCATATAATGCATATGATCAAAGTTCTCATGAATGGGAATGGAGGGAGAAGGGATATAGTAATTAGAAGTTGGGGGAGGAGGAGTGTAAGTAGCATGAGAGATACCGGAATAGAATGTGGATATAACATTGCATTCCTCCTTTGACTTGAACTTGAGGTTCGGCTCCACCTTCGAAGGTAATGCACCTCTTGGTCTTTCACCAATCTCCTTGGCCAATTGGCCCATTTGAAACTCAATATTTGACATGCCTTGTTGCATATTGTTGTACCCTTGTTGAAGTACCGAAATTGCTTGATCGCACTTCACTTGGCTTTGGACAAGGGTGGCCATCATTTCCTTCATGCTTGGCTCCGTTGAATCTTGAACTTGGGGAACACTCGGGGCAGCGAAAGATGAAGAGATACCTTGGTTGTAAGTGTTTCCTCCTTAGTTAGAAAACCCGGGAGGTGCTCCATAAGTTGAGCTCTTGTATCCTCCGTATGTCCCACTCCCTTGGGGCTTCTCTTGGTACCATTGAGTGTTGCTCCCATAAGGCCTTGGTTGGTACCCTTGAGTTCTTCCTTGATCGTTCCGGGGGGCATAAGTGTTGTATTGCCTTGGAGGCGCTTGATAAGAACTTTGTGGGTATGAGCCCACTTGGTTCACATGTTGCCTTTCTTCCTTCTCCTTGTTAATATGATAGGCACACTCCTCCGTCTCATGACCATGAGATCCACAATAGAAGCAAGAAGGTGAAGATACCACACTATTGACTTGAGAGGGGGTAGCCTTCAATTGTGCTTGTAGGAGCATGTCCATCTTCTTATTAAAAGCCGCTTCCAACCTATCAAATTGAGTGCTCAACAAATCATCACCCGTTGGCTCACTTGAGACATTGTGGACCTTTGATACTTGACTTGCCAATTGTGTGGGAGGGTACTTTCGAGGTCCAAAGTCATCCCATAGCTCGGAGTTAGTGGCTAAGTCATCAAAAGTGTCCCATGCCTCATCGGGAGACATGCTCGCTATGGTGCTCCCTCGAAATGTATCCACCCTTTGTCGTTGACCGGAAGATAAGCCTTGGTAAAACACATCAACAAGAAACCATTGCTCCAAGCCGTGGTGCGGACAACTCATCACTAAATCTTTGAATCTTTCCCATGTTTCGTAGAAAGCATCGCCCGATTGGTGCTTGAAGTTGACAATTGAATCTCGAACCTTTGCCGCCTTGCTTGGTGGAAAGAATTTGGAAAGGAAAGCCTCTTGCAACTCGAACCATGAGTGAATGGACCTTGGCTGAAGCTTGAGTAGCCATTTCCTTGCCCCATCCTTCAAGGTGAAGGGGAACAAGCGAAGCTTCAAACCATCCTCCGGTAGTCCATGTAGTTGAACCGTTGTGCATGCTTGTTCGAATTCCATGAGATGGTCATAAGGGCTTTCATCCTTTAAGGCGTGGAATGTAGGCATAATGCTAAATGTTGAGGACTTGATTTCGTAATGAGTATTGCACGGTGGAAGAACGATGCATGATGGGTGATCCATCACATGAGGGAGAGTGTACTCCCTCATGCGCCTCACGGGAGGTGGATTGTTGTTGTTGTGTGGCCCTTCTTCTTCCATTGTTGCTTCTGGAATATGATCCTCCAAAGTTACTTCTTAGCTCTCAAGTGTAGGAGGCGCACTCTCACACACAATCCTTGGAGCACGTCTCTTTCTTGGTCTTCCTCTTGTGTTCTCGCTTAAAACTTTCCCGCTTCGAAGTTGTATGTGTGTGTAAGAGGTTGAGGCAATGTTCATACACCTTCACAACGCAATAAAAAGTGATTAAGTACCACAATTGAAGCAAGAAATCCAAGTATAAGAGATTAAACAAGCAATAGAATCAAAAAGTGGAAGAAATAAGCAATGCTCCCAGTCGAACGGTCGACATTTTGGTTTGACCGGTCGAGCAAGACACAGAGGCGACTGTCGACCTGTCGGCGCTGTTCATCGACCGGTCGACACTGTTCATCCGAGTGAACAGTAATTGTGAACAGTGATTTGGAATAGTATTTTTTTTTTTTAAAAAAACAAATTTTCTAATTTCCTAACAATAAAATTTTCTTAAGTAATAACTAAACAATTACCAAATCAAGTCAAAATTCAACTAAACAACTACTCAAATTCAATATTAACAAGTTTAGGAACACACTTAAAGCAAGAATTTAATGAACTTAAGCTAGACAATTACCAAATTAATCTAAAATTGTGCAACACTTATTAGAAAATTCAACTAGAAAGAAATAGCATTAGGGGTGCTCATGTCTTACATATATGACTAGGATATAAGGCCCGTCACTCCCCTAATGTGTCTCACTCAAGAGTGAATAGCACATGTGAAACAACAAACATAATATAGACAAAGAGATTCAAACAAAAAGAAAGCTAAAGACCCGACTAACTACCAAGAAATCAAGGATTTGACCCCAATCCCCGGCAGCGGCGCCATTTTGACTAATGCAAAATAGTGGTAGGTAGTTTTGAGATCCGGGAGTGTCGTTCCACGGAGGATTGACGGCTCCCCAACTCCCGGTAGTGTGTGTGGATTATGGATCACCCAAACTCTCTAGGTGTCTTAGGAAATCCCTCTATGTTACCTAATACCGGATTTCCTAAAGTGCTTAAGAGGCGTAATAGTGTCGAACCTAGGGACTCAAACAAACACTCATGCTCATCACACATATAGCCCATTGCCTAGAGTAGAATATAGTTGCCAAACCATACACAACTCATACAAGATGGATCAAATGCATATAAAAGAGTGGCAAATCTTCACATACACATTCAATACATATGAAATTAGACCATACACATACTCATGAATCAACAAAGGCATTTATTCATAGATTAAAGCATCACAAAGTCACATTGGACTAGGGCACATAACCCTAGTCCCCAACAAGAGTAACTACTCACTAAACATCATAGTATACATCATCAAATTACACAATAAAGTTCTAGACATAAGGAAAAGAGAGAGTAGAGATGAGGAATGCTCAATGGATGCTCTCTTGCTCCTCCTTGGCTTTGATGATGGATCTTGATGGGTCACCAAAAAAAGAAAAGGTTTGGGAGTGGAAGAAGGGAGAGAATTGGGTGAGATTTAGGTGAGGGCTGCTGTGAGACCCCGAGAAAATTAATAGAATTGATTTGGAATTAATCGGGATTAAATTCGTAATCTCGGTTAATATCAAAGATTTCGGGAATTTTCCAGAAATTATCTTTTTGTCGTAACTTCGATTTGAAGACTCGAGAATGAAGTACACGTCATGACGAGTTTGTGTGAATTTTCGAGGTATTTTTCGGATACCCGACCTATTTGTTTTGATTTTCGGAAGTTTGGAATTAAGGAAAATAAGTTTTGGAAAATGGGTTGGAGTAATCTGGGCCGTAGATCAACTTACCGTTTGATCTAGGCCGTTGAAACTCATTAAGGAAATTATAAAAGAAAAGAAATTAAAGGTGGTTTAATCTCAGCCGTTGATGTCAGCACCGTTTGATCTGGACCGTTGGATTCAAATATATGAACTTGGATAAGTTTGGGAGAAGCCCAGAACCATCCCGTGAATTCTCCTTCCTCTGCCGCGACACCGCCTAAACCCACCTCCTCCGTCCGGCCGTTTCACGGCACCGGACCGGTCCCATCGTCTTCGCCTCAACACGGCGAGTCGAACGGTGATTGCGGCTCATCAAATAGGCTGCGGTAGAGAGAGAAACGACGCCTTGAAGTTCCGGCAGCTCCGATGGTGTTTTCCAATTCCGGCCACGACGGCAGGCGAAACCGGTGGCGGTAGCTTCGCCTGGTTGAGATGAGTTCGTTTGTGGTCACGGCTTGTTGATTCGTCAACTGTAGAAAGAGAATCGAAAGGAGAAAGCTTCGGCTGTTCCGGCGGGTTTCTTTGTTTTCCGGCGACTCCGGCGACGGATTCCTTCGAGTAAGGTATCAATTTTGATCCTCTCGTCGAGCTCTATGTCTTGGTATATTTGGATTTCACTTTTGGTTGAGTTTTGGAGATTTGGTTTACTAGGTGTTGTGCTGCCACCGTGAACCACTGTGATCAGTGCTATTCCGGCTGGTTTTGTGCCCTGTTCCAGTTTCGTTGAAGCTCCGAGTTGTTTGAGCTTTGTGTTTCGGTTACTTATTTGACTCAGGTACTGATTCGAATTATGAATGAAGTTTGGGCAGTGATTAATTTGTTGTAATGCTTAATGTTCTGTGGAACATGTTAATGAGTTGATAATGAAGTTCTGGAATTTGTATTCTATATTGTTACGTTAAGAATGATCAATTTACTGTGGAACTAGTAAATTGATGGATGGCCAATCAAAGTGAGTTCAAATCAAGTTCATTTGGCCTAAGATAATGATGTGTTGTGTACAGAGAATTGGTTAAAGAACTTTTGCTAAATTATAATTGATTTGATATTTAGCAAGTGGTTATTTGATTGTGAACTTGGTAGAAATCCGGTATTGAGCTTCGGTGTGTCGAATTTGTATTACGTGGAACTATTGTTGAAGTATTGGTTCAAATTACTTTCCTGTTAAGGATTGAAATTATACGAATTGATTGATGAGGTGTGAAACCTCAATTTAGTTAAATGTTTGGATTGAAAAGAAAAGTGTCATGGGTGCCCATAGTAATTATGGGAATGACACCCGATAAGAAATGGAATTCCGTAAATCGGAAATGATTAATCAAGTGGATTTGAGTTAAATTGTCGAGTGTTGTTAAATTGAGAATCTCATTGTAACACTTGAATATTGTTATTGTCGGACTAGGGACTCCAGTTAGCCCGAGATGTAAACTGTGGTGGTGGTGTTGGCCTGATGTGATGAGCAAGAACAAGCTCCGAGATTCCAGGTAGGGGAACTTGGGATTCTCTCGGTTAGTGTTTTCTCGTATATATGATAAATAAGAGCATGGCTATATTTATTTCCTTATGGATTTAAATGATTTGATATTTTAAATGCCATGCGTGTTTTCAATTATATTTGATATTGTGATGACCTGAAAGTGAGTGGAGCATAGCGACTACCTTGGGTTTCGATCCCCTAAACTTCCGGAGGGGCTGTACGGACGGAATAGTGTCTGACATCCTTTGAGATGTGGCACTAGATCTAGGCGGTATAGCATTAAATGGATACTCTCGCTACTCCTTACCAGTTGTCGAAGATTTTAATCTTCGGTAAGGATGTAGTTGGCTAGATTGATCGGTCATCAGGTTTGATATATCACCCGGGTATTTAATTATTTTCTCATGAATTGTTATTGAGAAATGATTTACTGTTTTCCTCAATATATTTTTACATACTGGCGCCAATGAAATGTATTTAATAATTTTTAAATCTAGCCGGGGTGAATTCCCCTACTGGGCAGCGAGGACGAAAGCTCACCCCTACATTAGTTTTGGATGCAGGTACTGTGCACTGGAAACGGGACAACGAGGGATCGAGCTGGGTGTGCGTACTTGTTATAATCGGATATTCATTTTTCGAATATCAGGTTTTGGAGTTATCCATTTATTCTCATTGTATCATTTAATTCATTTTGGAACCCGTTGACCATTTAGCCTGTTCATGGTCAATAATGTGCTTTACCACATGAAACTCATTCATGAACTTATATTTCGATCCGGTTATTTAATCCCATAAAATTGGATTTAAATCGTTTTACGATTTCCAATTGTTTCACCTCTGTTCAAATTAAATGTGTTTCCGTATTGCGTTGTTAAAGTAATTCTCAAAATGCCTTGCGTTTCTTTAAAGTATAAGTTAGTAGTCTAGCTTGTATTTTTAAGGATTCGCGGCACTGTAGCGTGCTCAAATTGAAGAGGTGCAATTTGGGGCGTTACAGCTGCTATGAAGAAGTGGGGAATGAATCTAAATGGCAAAAACTAGGTTTAAATAGGCTAGGGTAGAGAGGAGTGAAGGGCTAGGATCAACTAGGGAAAGATCTAATGGTTAGATAGATTAAATGAAGGGCAAGGGGGTAAATTCTCAAGGAAATAAAATGGAGGAATAATCTAAGGATGACCTCATGATATCTAGTGTGGTCCTTTGCTGAATTTTGGAATCCTTTGGTGATGAGTCACACGGTTGACTTTGTCTTGACTTTGACCACGACCCTCGGAGTTGACCAAAGGTTGACTTTTGACCAAACCTCCGGAATTCTCGTGCGACTCACTTCCGGGACGTCATGTTGACTCGTTGACGCTCTAAAGTCGGGGTTGACCACGAGTTGACTTTTGGTCCTCGGGTTGACTTTTCGTCCTTTTGCCGGAAATCCACTAAAAGCTCCAAAACGCACTCATTTGCTCCCGATATCAATCCAATGCTCGTGAACCCTACAATGGTGCAATTCAAGGATTAGAGACACTAAACGGCCTTTGGATTAGCATTACTAAAGTGATTAGAGGCCTAATTTGTATGCAAATCACATGCAAATCAGGCTCATCTTGTTTGAGTTCCTAAAGTTTTTGATGTACTTTGCCTTATTTAGTTAACTTAAGAACCATAATTTGGCTTAGGTTGATTAGGTAGGAGTCATTTGTGCAATCACAATATGACACGAGAGTCATAATGAGACTTGGTCTTAGAACTCTAGTAAGGCTAAGATACGGAAGTTGTTAGCTCAATGCACTAGACCAAACATCTCTTTTGATGTGAACTTGTTAGCTAGTTTAAGCTTTGCGCCCACGCAATGCCATTGGACTGGCATAAAAACAATATTTCGATACCTAAAGGGTACGATTAATATGGACTTATTTTATCCCTACAGAGAGACAACATGAGTTGAAAAAGGAAGTTCAATCTGAGGACAATGTGGCAGATTTATTTACTAAATCATTGCCCAATGCCATATTTGAAAAACATGTCAAAAGCATTGACATGCTTAAGTTATCCGAACTCTCATGATTACCAGGATCAGGGGGAGGTGCAGACATTAGGGCCTTAGGGGGAGTTTGGCACATGCATGTTATTTTCAAATGTGAAGAGTGTGTTGTACTCTTTTTCCCTTTGACCAAGGTTATTTTTGTCTCACTGAGTTTTTGTTACTTGACAAGTTTTTAATGAGACAACGAGAGGAACACCACCTAGAGTTGATGACACAAGAGGGAGTGTTGAAGGAAACCCAATTTTTTTGTGCCTTGTCAATTTATGAACAATTAATTCTAGTTTGAAATAAGGAAAGTAAACACTTATAAATTATGGATTGCATTTAGAATAGAAGTCATTTTACAATAAAGATTGTAGCTTAAGGCCCTGTTCGGTAATGTTTTCCAAAACAATTTTTCAAAAAGTGTTTTGCAAAATAAAAACAGAAAATTAAATTATGTATTTTTAAGATTCAAGAATATGTTCTGTTGTTTCAAAACAGTTTTACGGCTTTCAACTTCTCCTTCGTCAGTCCAGTCCTCACAAGCAGATCAGCTTCTTTGCCCAAGCACCAGCGCCAATTCCTGGTCCTTCTCCTTATTCTATTCTTATTCTTATTCCTCTTCCCAAGCACCCACCAATTCTTCTAAGCACAAGTGAGGAATATGATGGTCATGATAATAAAGAAACAATTAAGCCCATGCTGCAATTAAACCCATGCTGCTCCTTCTTCTTTATGCATTCATCTTTTCAATAATTCCAGCAGCACCCACCGATTTCTTCTTCTTCTTCCTCTGCCCAAGCACCCACCAATTCATCCTCCTTCTTCCTCTGCCCAAGTACCCACCGATTTCTTCTTCTACTTCTTCCACCGATTCCTCCTTCTTCTTCTTCCTCTGTCCAAGCTTCCTCTGCCCAAGCACCACCGGCCCGTTCGGCGGTGGAGGAGATGGGTTCAGAGAGGATGGGAAAGAAGATCGGCGACGGAGGGTATGGGTTCAGAGGGAACGATGAACATGATCAATTGCCAAAATCACAGACTTACGAAGTAAATTGGGATTTTGTTTTCAAAAATGGAGGAAACGCTGATATACCGTTTCCTAAAAGATAGACTAAAATTTAATATGTTTTTAAGATACAGTTTTCAATGTATTTCTAATACACTTCGCCGAACGCAATTTACACCTGTTTTAGTATTTAAAATATAGAAAACAGGTTTTGGAAACATTACCGAACGCGGCCTTATATTCCTCTATAAATAGAGGCTCATATTCATCAATAATATACGTTCTATTATTCTAGAGTAATTATCTTCTTCTTTATTTTCTGTTATTCTAAAACACCATGATAATTGTTAAATAAAAAAGGGAAAAAATCAGCTTTAGTCTCTGAACTTTGACTCATTCGACACTTTCGTCCCTGAACTTTGAAATATATCACTTTAGTCCCTGAACTTTGAAAAAAACTATCACTTTCGTCCCTGACCGAAGTTTTCACCGAATAAACCTCCGATTCCGGCCAATTCGAACGACACCACATATTGGGCTTTGAAGCCCTCCTTGAGGCGAGTTCAACGCCACCAACCTCGCCTCAAACCGTCGCCGGACGGCGGAGAATTTTACAATTAAAGTTTCGGCCACCACCGGCTTTCGAGCTAAATTCAAGCCATTCTAGGCCGAATTGAGCTTAGCCCCAGTTATAAAAGTTACTCATCTCATCCGTGCGAACATTTTGGCATAGGTTTTGCACCATTTTTTTCCGGTCAGGGACGAAAGTGATAATCGGTGTTGAAGTTCAGGGACGAAAGTGATATATTTCAAAGTTCAGGGACGAAAGTGTCGAACGAGTCAAAATTGAGGGACTAAAGGTGATATAATCCCAAAAAAAAAAAAAAAGTTATACGAGGAGGTGAAAATTCACATATGACATACGTGTTTTGTGGTTGTAAATTTTGTATATTTCTTTTGCCAGTTGAAACTTGGAAGAGGCTAATTGTAGATAACGCAGTCTGCAGTTCTAGATATATCGACTCTGTAAGTAGTACCGTCGCTTCTTCATCCACTCTTCAAGGTTTTAGCTTCTGAGGTTTTAGAAAGAAAACATAAAACGTTACTGTAATCCCTTCAAAATCTCAGTTTCTTCAACTTGATTGGTTTAGTTTCTACGCTGAATTGATGTACCACCTCTGTTTCTTTATTCCGTGATGACTCTTGTGCCCAGTCGTCAACTTTATCCAACGAGCTTCTTTGACTCATTGGAGAGCTCCTTCTCAAAGTTCCATGGCCCCCATATCCAGTTCTTCAGGTACGGTTCCTCAATTCCTCTTAAGAAGCAAAATTTCTATGCAACCCACTACTTTATCAGCTCTACTTCGATTCCTGAGCAAAACCCTTCAAGGAAATCAAATTTGTTGAGGGAAAACCAACCAATTTCTCAATACAAACTGAAGAACAGTATATCTAGTTGTAGTTGGATTGATAAATGGAATGAATCCCGCAAAGAAAATCGCCCCAAACCGCCTCGGGCTGTGGTGGACTATCAGAGTAGTGAAAGTGGGAATTTGAGTAATTTAGGTTATGCTAAGAGTGATAGTGGTGGTGGTGGTGGAAATGATGGTGGTAGTACAATGGAGAAGATTGTGGAGAAGTTAAAGAAATTTGGGTACATTGCTGATAAGGATGAGAATAAAGGTGAAGTGAGAGACAGAGTGATCGAAAAAGGTTCTGTGGAGGATATATTTTATGTTGAAGAAGGAATGTTGCCAAATTCGCGAGGTGGGTTCTCGGCAGAATCACCATTAGGGGTAGAGAATGTGTTTGGAGATGATGGTGAGGTGAGGTTTCCATGGGAAAAGCCCAAGGAGAAAGAGAAGCAAGAAGACGGTTCGATGAGGAGGAAGAGTAGGACTTCATTGGCAGAATTGACTCTACCAGAGACAGAGTTGAGGAGGCTAAGGAATTTGACATTTCAGAAGAAGCACAAGACTAGGATTGGAGGTGCTGGTGTTACTCAAGCAGTAGTGGAGATGATTCATGAGAGATGGAAGACTACAGAGATTGTGAGATTGAAAATTGAAGGTCCACCTGCACTTAACATGAAGAGAATGCATGAGATATTGGAGGTTTGCTTCCTATGAATTTTGTTACGACTTTCTGTATGCAATTTTGTTTTCTCATTCTTATATTAGACAAATTGGTATTTTTTTTGTCCTTGTTTTGAGTGGTGATGATTACTGATCAGATCGTAATCGATATAGAGAGATAAAGCACTAAAAACATAAAACAAAATTTATAGTTTGTATTTCTGTGAGAATTAGATGTATGCAGCACAGTAATTTTTTTAAGAAAATCCTCGTTAGTTCCATGTACAAACTCCCTAGGTTCTCTAGAAACGGACTAAAAGGCTTTTAAGCAAGCAGTTGCATCTGTTCTGACAGTACATGAAGTTTGGTCCAGTTCATACATATATGCCACAAATTAACAAATGGAGCCAGAATTGGAAGCTCAAGGACTGGAAGCCTCGCTATTTCTTGCTTGACCTTGGCTTTTCAAATCTGGTATAGGAATGAATTTTTACTTTGGTCTGAGTTAAATATGGAGTGTGGAAATGCAGTTGAGAACACAATATGCCATTATTAAATCTGATTTAACAGTATGAGTCACCCAGTTTCAGAGAGAGTTCTTTTGTAAGGATTTGTTCCCTTCCCCAACCCCACTAACACAAAGCAAGGTAGCCACTCTGCTGATGGAGGCTATATTAGATAAGGGATGAAGATCCAAAAAGAAAAAGAAAAGTTAAGGGATGAAGATTGTGGGAAATCACTTTCTTTGCTGTTGATCTACATTGACTGATCAGTGGAATTGAACACCGATACATACATAATTTTACTTATATGTACAGGCCCGTTCAGGGGTGGACTGTAGACTTGCGGACTTCAGCTGAAATGCAGGGGCTGTTCGAACAGTGTTGTTATACCGTTCGAATGGTGCGGCAATTTTTGCAAAGTCCGCAGATCTGCTTCAGGTTTTGTCTGTATATATATACGTATGTATATGTACCTTCAGGCTCTAGCGGACGTGGAGATTGGCCTTTTTTTTCATTTTTTCAATGTTTTCTTCACATGTCGCCGGCCAGCAATACATGGACAGTTGGTCAGCCTGTGAACAAATGCTCAATTCCACATGCGGAAGTCCGCACCTGATGCTGTCCTAGGAACCTTGGTGGATGTCGATGGTAGAGACTCTTGTGAGTCTTGTCCAAATTCTTTTACAAACAGCATTGTTAGGTTTTAAATGGTCCAAATTTAAAGCTTTCCTCTTTGCCTTTTCATTCATTATTTTCTTCTGCAACGAAAATATGTCATTAAGGAAAAGTACAGAAAAAAGAAGCAGAATTTTAGAATTTAATGTTGGTTATTTCCCGTATAATGGTTCCCTTGGTTATTTTTTTATTTTCTTTATTTTTTTGTTATAATGACAGCGAAAAACTGGTGGTTTGGTGATCTGGAGGTCTGGCACATCTCTTTCTTTGTACAGAGGTGTGAGCTATGAAGTTCCTTCAGTGCAACTAAACAAGCGGATATTCAAGAGAAAGGAAATTTCTTATACATCTTTACCAACTGTAGCAGATAAATCAGTGGGGGAACTTTCTGTGCTTGCTTCTTATAGTAATGTAAAGACACCCCTAGAAATGTCAGAGAATACGTCCCAGGAGAAGAAAGACGCAGAACAGTTGCCAGAAGTGAAGTATGAAGATGAAGTAGACAAACTTTTAGATAGCATAGGCCCTCGATTCAAGGATTGGCCAGGATGTGATCCATTACCTGTAGATGCAGACATGCTCCCAGGGATAGTTCCTGGTTTCCAACCGCCATTCAGAATACTTCCTTATGGAGTGCGATCAACTCTTGGTTTAAAGGAGGCAACATCTTTAAGAAGGCTTGCTAGGGTTCTTCCACCACATTTTGCTTTAGGTATGCTTTTTTTTAATTTTATTTTATTTTTTTATTTTGGTGATTGCACATGATTTTCAAGATTCTTATTTGATCCTCTGTAAACTTTGCCTGTAGGCCGAAACAGGCAGCTCCAGGGCTTAGCAATGGCTATGACTAAATTATGGGAAAGAAGTTTGATTGCAAAGATTGCACTGAAACGTGGTGTTCAGCTGACCACTAGTGAGAGAATGGCTGAAGACATCAAGGTAATAGAACACAGTCAATTTATGGCTCATTAGGTAGTAATTCTCACTAAACTCAAAATTGGCGTGCTTAGTTTCTAAATAAGGTGGGTGAATAATATCTTATATATATTTGATTACTGCATCTGCTTTCAGCATCTTTCATGTTAAATTTCAGTAGGCAAATTATAATGAAACCAGGGCAACTGGAATATTATATTATTGACTGAATAGACTGGCAGTGTTGGCCAGCCGGTCACCACTTATCAAAAAGAAAAGGTTGGCGAACTGGTCCAAGTTTCTTGTTAGAGATTATTTCAGAGGTTAGAATGCAACCTAAGCTTACTTTCTTACAGAGGTATTACATTAGAAAGGGATTACATTCTGCAAGGAATTTGAGAAACAGGTTTATCTTTGCAGAAGGCAATGAAATCTCTGTCTTGTTCTTCCTTCCATAAATATCTGACAATTGTGTGCTCAATGTTTCTTTATTACTTATTTTGTGCTATCAATCAAATCAACTCTTAAACATAATACGTGGCCACTCTTTAGGCAGAATATTGTCACCCATTGTTACTAGGACACTGAAAAAAACCTCAGAAACTGAAGAAAGGGCGAAAGTGTTATAGGTGTTACATTTCAAGGCCGAGAAAAGTAGTTTTCTTTGTTTTCCTAAATTCCCTTAATTTGTTGTTCAGCATTTTTAAACATGCTTTAGAATCTGAATAACATTGGTCACTGGGTTTATTATTTTATAATAAGATGAGAAATTAAAGCTGTGAGATTGAGGTTCTGGGTGCTTTGGTTAATTTATTTCAAAGATTACATATATGATACATGGCTTTATAACATGGAATATTACCCGTTATAATACCACTTCATATCTCATCTGAGTTCGTATTAGTTCTCTGCTGACAAATGTTGGATGTTTGACAAAAGTCTAATTTTATTGACTGCAGAAATTGACAGGGGGTGTGCTGCTATCTCGAAACAAGGACTTCTTGGTCTTCTATAGGGGAAAGAATTTTTTGTCTGCAGAAGTTACTGAAGCATTAGTGGAGAGGGAGAGATTGGCAAAATCCCTTCAGGATGAAGAGGAACAGGCCAGGTTGAGAGCATCAGCGATGGTTATGTCAAGTGTTGAACCAGCTCAACACTTTGGTACAGCTGGTACACTTGGGGAGACCTTGGATGCAAATGCTAAGTGGGGAAAGAGGTTGGATGTTCATCATAAGGAAAAGGTGACGCAAGAAGCAGGAATATTAAGGCATGCCAATCTGGTTAGAAAGCTTGAACAGAAGCTTGCCTTTGTAAGTTTCCTGAAACTTGGTATTGTCTTGAAACTATTCTCGATGGATTTATATAAGAAACATCTTGCAGTCTAACAAAGTGTCTGTTAGTTGTATGTCCCTTTGAATACTTAATATGCTACTTTGATATCTCACTTGTTTCAGTGCTTGAAATTCCACTAGTTTGAACTATTTAATTTTGTCTACTAGGCTGAACGAAAGCTAATGAGAGCTGAACAAGCCTTATCTAAGGTAGAGGAGTCATTGAAACCATCAGAGCGGCAAGCAGACCCAGAAAGCATTACTGATGAGGAGAGGTTTATGTTTCGTAAGCTTGGTTTGAGGATGAAAGCTTTCTTACTTCTTGGTATAACAATTCTCCATCTCCTAATTTAACATGTCTGTGTTTTTAATATACTTATGGAAGCTTGATTTCCTCAGGTAGACGTGGAGTTTTTGATGGTACAGTGGAGAACATGCATTTGCACTGGAAGTACCGTGAATTGGTCAAGATAATGGTGAATGCTAAAACTTTTGATCAAGTCAAAAAAATTGCATTAGCACTTGAAGCTGAAAGTGGAGGTGTCTTGGTTTCAGTAGACAAAGTCTCCAAAAAATATGCTATAATCGTGTTCCGAGGAAAAGACTATCAGCGACCTTCTACATTGAGACCAAAGAATCTTCTGACCAAAAGGAAAGCTTTGGCACGTTCTATTGAGCTTCAAAGGCAGGAGGTATCACTAGAAATTTAAATGCTATTGATTCAGTGCTCTTGGTTTATCAGATAGGGAGTTATTAATGATCTGTATTTATTTAAGTATGACTCCATTATAGGTTTTGAACAATTATTTTTCTGAATAATTTTCTGTTTGTCGAACAGGCTCTTCTGAAACATATTTCAGCTGTGCAGAGTAGGGTGGATAGACTCAGATCTGAAATTGTATGGTTCTTTATATATTTTAGCTATTGCTATTACAAGTCTAACTATTTTACTTGGCAAAATACCCACCTTTACCTTTTTCATTCTAAGTGACTTGTATTTCACATTGATAGGAACAAATGGATACTGTGAAACATCATGGAGATGAAGCATTGTACAACAAATTAGATTCTTCTTATCCTACTGATGATGAGGATACTGAGGTTTGTACTTGGTTGATCTTCCGGGTTTACTCTGTTTGTTAATAATCCAGCTTCTTACCTCTTACACGGTTACACCTTTTGTTCCCTTTTCCAGGAAGAAGGTGATGGTTATCTTGAAACATATAGCAGCGAAAATGATGGTGAAGAAGAAAGCACTTACTCAGTTCACAGTACTCCCCTGGAAACCAATTTTCCTTATCATTTCCAGAATGAGGACTCTCAAGCAGAATTGGAAGTTCCTCAGCAACATTTACACGCAGGGTGCAAGGGTGTGAGTGTTGGAGCCGACCTAGATGAGGAAGATAACTACTTACAATGACGAAATCAACTGAATGTAAGGACAGCGTTCAAATATGGTAACAATAATGATTCTTGCAGCCATATTCTGGTTACTTGTCACCCTGTACAAATTATTTCCATGTATATTTAATTTCTTATTAGCTTTTTAGAAGGCAATTTTCTGTGTTTAATCATGAACTACAAAAATTTCTTACAGTAAAACAGGATGACACAACCTAAATTGTGGAAGGAGTTAGATGTAGGGTGGTTTATATTGTATACTAACTGTACCAAGGGAGCTTTAGAGTTTACACATTGATAATGACAATTATTTTTCCGTTTCAGAAAAGATTAAGTCAAGATTGACCATTTTTCTTCCTTTCCGGATTGCTTTCTGAGAAATGACACATAACTCAACTGCGGCATTTTTGTACGATTTTCAGTAGAGAATATCAAGGCAATTCTCTCTGCAAACAAATATTAGAGGACTGCTAGCACTATCTCCTTTTAACTTTCTCCAATCCCTGCTCATTTGCAAGGTAATTTATGATCGGAGCGATCCAGTCTTGAGTATAGTTCACAAGTCATTTCTGCAAAATATTCAGTATTAGAGATTGTTGTTGCTAGGTTTTATTTGAACATCTTTGTTTGGCATACACCTCCTATAACATTTTTTTGGGTCAACCTATCCACTTTTTTGATACCGAACTTCCTATTTCACTTATTTTTCTCTATATATACCTCCCCTTCTTTCCATTTCCACACCACTCACTACCTCCCCTTCTTTCTCTATATATACCTCCCCTTCTGAAGACGCACTCGGCCACCCCTTGCACGTCAACGTTACCCTCCTCTTCCGGCTACCCTACAAAACGACTTTTTGGTTGAAATTCGTTGAACCATTGAATTATTTTTGGTTACTCCAACCAACTTAATTACTGTATGAGTTATGGTAGCATGCTGTTGAAAATCATGTAGAGGTTCCGTGGCTTCCAATCGCAAGTTGGATTCAGTGACTACTTTCAGTAGAAACTTTTGTAATATATAAACTAGGGAAAAAATCACATTTAGTCTCTGAACGTTGACTCATTCGACACCTTCGTCCCTAAACTTTAAAATATATCACTTTAGTCCCTGAACTTTGAAAAAGACTATCACTTTCGTCCCTGACCGAAGTTTTTATCGAATAAACCTCCGATTCCGGCCAATTCGAACGACACCACATACTGGGCTTTGAAGCCCTCCTTGAGGCAAGTTCAACGCCACCAACCTCGCCTCAAACCGTCGCCGGACGGCGGAGAATTTTACAATTAAAGTTTCGGCCACCACCGGCTTTCGAGCTAAATTCGAGCCATTCTAGGCCGAATCGAGCTTAGCCCCAGTTATAAAAGTTACTCCTCTCATTCGTGCGAACATTTTGGCATAGGTTTTGCACCATTTTTTTTCCGGTCAGGGACGAAAGTGATAGTCGGTGTTGAAGTTCAGGGACGAAAGTGATATATTTCAAAGTTCATGGACGAAAGTGTCGAACGAGTCAAAGTTGAGGGACTAAAGGTGATTTTTCCCTATAAACTATTTCGCTGTTGGTCTGTCAAACGAAACATCATATACCTTTTTTTGTTTCGCTGTTGGTCGAGAACCAAGCCTTTTTTTTCGCTGTTGGTTGAGAACCAAGCCTTTTTTTTCGCTGTTGGTAGAGGTTGAAATGCCAAATTGGGGGGTTCAAAATGGAACCTCCGAGATTGTTTAACTATCCAACTATCATCAAATAAATAGATAAGATGAGGTAGGAAGGATCATTGTGGACGAGGTAGGATCCATTGTGGACTTCTCTACTTTATTTTCTTGTATTTTGTGCCTTGTAGGCCTTGGCTAGGAATACTTGGCTCACCTGAAAACGTACCAGTACAACTTTCTCAATAAGGTAAAGTATTCATAGTTGATCACTTGACAAAGTGTGGAGCTCAATCAAGTCCCCAGTACGTACACCTTGTTAGTCCCCTCCACACAGTCACTGAACCCTTGCTCTAACTCATTGGAGGAGTGAAGACCTCTATATATAGCTAATATATACCCAGGCCTTGGTTGATCGAGCTTCAACTTTTGCCTTTTAGACTGACAATCTCAAAGTTCTTCTCCTAAAGCTCTATAGTTAGCCAAGCAGCTGGCACTTGTTTTATCCTCAACTCTTTTCTTTTCAAGCTTGATCGGGCTATGAACTGAGGGAGTCGACACCAAGCTTATAAGTGATATGTAGCTTTAGCATCTCAATGTACCGCTTCCTCACCCAAAGATAAGTCTCAAATCATAATGCAGAAGCATGTAATTCCTATGAGAAAGTAAATAATTAGTATACATAATTATATATAGGAGAGAGTTTATATCCATAGGACTTCCAAGAAGAGAGTCCAATACATCAATAATCAATTAGTGATTGCCCATCATAAAGGTTAAAACTGAAGAATACAACAAGGGGACATGTGCACTAGAGTGTAGTCAAGTTGGACTAAGGCAATGCCAACATCTACTCGAGTTCGAGTTTCACCCTCCCCACATTTCTCGAACTTTGGAGCCTCCTCTCCCTCCCTGAAAAAAATAAAAAGAACATGAAGCCTAAAATCATCTTAGCTCTTTAGCTATTTTAAAAAACATGTTTAGCTTTTCAGCTATTTTAGTAGTTGTATCATACTAGGATCCTCTCCTCACCAAATCATCTTGACCCTCCAATGTTAATTGGAGGGCCAAGATTTGTTCAACTTTATTTTTGCTAAAATGTAATCTAAAACACCAAATCACAAACCCCATACCCTAAACCGCATACCCTAAACCCTAAACCCCAAACTCCAAATCCCAAATCTCAAACCCCAAACCCAAAACCCTATACCCTATATACCATATACCAAAAACCCTATACCCTACATACCATATACCAAAATCCCTAAACCCTAAATCATATACTCTATACCCTATACCCTAAACCCTAAACCCTAAACCCCAAACCTCATACCTTATGTAGAAAATGATTCTCATTAATCTGAACGTTTACATTCTGTACAATATATAGCAGTATGTATTGACAGTTACATGAAGCAACGAAACTACATTAATAACAATATCTAAACTGATGCATGATTATAGCCATATCAGTATAGCCATATCAGTACAGCCATATCAAGCTGTAGATAGGCTATTTAATGTAGAAGATTGATTGTCTTTAACAGCCCCCCTCAAACTTGGCGGTCCTGGATGGACAAGTTTGCCAGCAAAAAGAAGATGACGAGATTTATGAAGTGGCTTGGTGAGTAAATTAGCCGGCTGATCCTTGGAGGGAATGAAACAGACGCGATGACTGCCACGAGCAACCTTTTCACGTACATAGTGGTAATCAAGCTCAATGTGCTTAGTGCGGGCATGGAAAATAGGATTGGAAGCCATATAAGTGGTGCTTAGATTATCACAATGTAACAAAATGGGAAATTGAATCCGGGCACTAAGCTCATACAGCAAATAACCTAACCAAGTTGTTTCAGCACTAGCATGGGCAAGAGAGCGATATTCGGACTCAGCACTAGAGCGAGCGACGGTAGGCTGCTTTTTAGAACACTAAGAGATTAGATTGGAACCAAGATATACAAGATAGCCAGATGTGGAGCGACGAGAATCGGGACAACCAGCCCAGTCAGCATCCGAGTAAGCTGATAGATGAACCGGTTGACGCTGCGGAGTGAACATTAACCCATGACCAAGAGAGCCTTTGATGTAACGAAGGATGCGTTTGACAGCGACAAGATGAGGCTCACGTGGCTGACTCATAAACTGTGAAACTGAGTTGACTGCGAAGGCAATGTCAGGACGAGTGATGGTTAGATACTGTAAAGACCCAACTAGTTCACGGAAAACTGAAGGATTCTCAAGCACTACACCATCAGTAGAAGTGAGGTCAGACTTGGCAGACATTGGTGTGCTCACAGGCTTGCTAAATAAGAGGTCATGTTTTGAGAGAATGTCATGGGCATATTTGATTTGATTGATGTGCAACCCATTAGAGTGACTTGTGACCTGCAGACCAAGAAAATAATGGAGAGGACCTAAATCCTTGATATCAAATCCGCGCCCAAGAGCAGCAATAAAATTTTGGAGAAGATGATCATTGCTGTCCGTGAGAATAATATCATCAACATAGAGCAGAAAATAAATTGTGTGCAGCCCATCCCGAAAAATGAACAATGAAGGATCAACAATACTCTGAATGAACCCAACAGATAAAAGAAAGGTTCTCATTCGATGAAACCAGGCACGAGGTGCCTGTTTCAGGCCGTAAAGGGCCTTGTTCAGCTTGCAGACATGAGAGGGGCGAGACGGATCAACGAAACCAGGTGGTTGGATCATATAAACATCTTCCTTGAGAATGCCATGAAGAAATGCATTCTTGACATCCAATTGACGAAGGGACCAACCCCGAGACACACCAAGTGTAATCACAGTACGAATAGTAGCAGGTTTAATTACAGGACTAAAAGTTTCATCATAATCGATACCTTGCTGTTGATGGAATCCCTTGGCTACAAGACGGGCCTTGTAGCGCTCAACTGAGCCATCGGACTTCCGCTTAACCCGAAACACCCATTTACAACCCACCGTATTGTGTGTTGGGGAGGAAGGCACCAGAGTCCATGTGTTGTTCTTCAACAGGGCATTGATCTCCTCTGTCATTGCTGCACGCCATTCTTGTTTCTGAGATGCTTGAGAGTAGCAGGTGGGTTTAGCCGTATCAACTAAGGTGAGGAGAGCCCGAGGAATAGGATATCGGACAGTGCCATCAGTTCGTGTTCTGGGTTGGACAATGCCGTCACGAAGTCTAGTGACCATGGGATGAGATGGAGGAGCGGCGACTTGGGGAGGAGCTGCATCGTGAGGAGGAGATGCGTCTTGGGAAGGATCAGAGGCTGAAGGAGAAGAGTCCGTCTCGGCTGAAGCAGGAGGAGGCTGGGACGTCGTCGATGGTTGATGACGACGACGACTGTAATGAAGAAGAGGGGCAACACGGGTTGCTGGAGGCGACTGAGGGGACGAGGGGCCTGGTGTGCCGGCGGGGCCTGACAAGGGCAGATGAATGACCGGTGATGATGGTGTTGTCGATGATTGAGGTCTGGAGATCGGTGTTGGCATGGGCGAGAGTGGAGAATCGCCCGTGCTGGAATGAGGTGAGGAAGGAGCAAGTGAAGGAGATGGCATCGGAGGCAGAGCTTGTGGAGGATGGCAGCGCTGATAGGTATGGAGGATCGGTGGTTCTTGGGGTGGGTTCGGTGGCGGAGAGGCCGGAGATGTTGGATTGTGGTCAGGCGATGGTGGATGTGGAACTGTCACCAATTGTGAGGGATTGGACGCAAACAAATGAGAGCCAGAAGGAGATGGGTTTGTCATTTGGGCCGAGGGAGATGGGCCTGAGAGGTTGGGACTTGTGAGTTGGACAAATTCCAATGAGCTTGAGTCCATAACAGAAGAGACCTGCAAATCTTTATATGGAAAATTTGTCTCGTTAAATAAAACATGACGTGAAACATAAACACGACTGGTTTTAGGATCTAGACAACGATATCCTTTATGGTGTGGACTGTAGCCAAGGAAAACACACTCAACACTACGACTCGACAATTTGTTGGAAACATATGGACCAAGATGAGGAAAACATAAGCACCCGAAAACACGGAGAGAGGAATAAGAGGGAGGACTACCATAAAGACGAGTATGAGGAGTGTCCCAATTGAGGACCGGAGTGGGAAGGAGATTGATCAGATATACTGAGGTTAGGACGGCCTCAGCCCACATATTTTGAGGAGCCCCAGAGGAGATAAGAAGAGTACGAGCCATTGTGGCTATATGCCGATGCTTACGTTCGGCAAGACCATTCTGTTGAGGCGTATGCGGGCAAGAGAAGCGCTGTTGAATACCCAACGACTTACAATAGTGAGAAAAAACATTATTGACATACTCAGTGCCATTGTCACTTTGGAGAAATTGAATGGAACTACGAAAAATGTTTGCAATCATGGCAACCAAGGTTTGAAAGTGAGAAAGAACCTCATTTTTGCGACGCATAGGATAAACCCAACTGTAACGAGAATATTCATCTGTAAAGAGAACATAGTATTTGAAGCCACTAGTTGATAAAGTTGGCGACATCCAAACATCACTATGGATAATATGGAATAAATGAGTAGCTGGATTATTGTTTGGAAGAAAAGGTAATTGATGGGATTTGCTAAGAGCACAAGAATTACAAAATGAATTAAAGGAAAAGGTAGACCCCAAATGAGCAAGGACAGACGAAGAAGGATGACCAAGACGGTCGTGCCAAAGATATGAGTGGATGGAAGCAAGGGCTTGAGGGTCTTTGGAAACAGAGGACAAGCGAAGCGGATAGAGACCATCTTGACAAGGACCCTGAAATAATAAACGTCCAGTACGTAAGCAATAAATTTGGTAAAAATCAAGGGCAAAGAGGAAGAAAACAAGATTGTCTTTTGTAAAACGAGCAACAGAGAGGAGATTTTTACATATTGACGGAATGCGAAAGACATTTTGCAAAGAAAAATTGGAAGATCCTAATGACAAGGGGAGGCTACCAGTATGGGAGACGAGCATTGAGTCCCCGTTACCCATATATACATTATGAGGAACATCATAAGATTGTGGATCGTTAACGGGCATAGCTGTCATGTGATGGGTGGCACCGGTGTCCGGGTACCAATTGGGATCAGCAGCAGTATGGATTCCAGCAAACGGAGCGGCAGTATTGAGGCTGGTATATCTATGAGGGCATTGAGGAAACCCAGGATGATTAAAGTGACAAGGAGAACACCTTTGGGAGGTAGGACCAAAATGTGATCTGCACGCAGTCCAGGAAGGAGAATTAGAGAGGCCAGGTGCATTGTGTTGCTGCTGTGAGAAAGGACTGCTGGAGCAAAAAATTGCTGCTGACGTGAGAAAGGTTGACATACATTGTTGCGTCGAGTAAGGCAGTCAGAGGAGGAGCCATGATTTAATAGTGATGCGGCCATGGGGGAGGGATAGAGTTGATTTAGGAAGAGGATAGAGACCTAAAGAAATTGAAATAAGATGACTTGGACTGGAAAACAAATAAAATCGAAGAAATAGGCAATGAGAAGGAAGAAGACAGGATCGAATAAGATATGACTCCTAAACTTCTGATACTATGTAGAAAATGATTCTCATTAATCTGAACGTTTACATTCTGTACAATATATAGCAGTATGTATAGACAGTTACATGAAGCAACGAAACTACATTAATAACAATATCTAAACTGATGCATGATTATAGCCATATCAGTACAGCCATATCAAGCTGTAGATAGGCTATTTAATGTAGAAGATTGATTGTCTTTAACACCTTATACCTTAAATTAGGGTATGGGGTATGGTATTGGCTTTGGGGTTTAGGGTTTAGGGTATAGGGTATAGAGTATATGATTTAGGGTTTAGGGTTTAGAGTTTAGGGTATGAGGTTTAGAGTTTATGGTATGAGGTTTAGAGTTTAAGGGTATGTGGTTTAGGGTAGGGTTTAGGGTTTAGGGTATGAGGTTTGAGATTTGGTGTTTTAGATTACATTTTAGCAAAATAAAGTTGAACAAATCTTGGCTCTCCAATTAACATTGGAGGGTCAAAATGATGTGGTGAGGAGAGGATCCCAGTTTGGCTGCACTAGTCTCCTTAGTGACTCTATTTCAGCTTTTAGCTATATAAGTTTTAAATATAGAGAGCGAGATGATGCTCTTTATTATTTTTATTAATTTAAAACATTCATTTTTAGTTATTTTGTGTAATTATTAAATACACTCAAACTATTTTTTATTCATTAAAAAATGATTTAAATTCAATACTAACTAAAGTAAAGAATATTGGTTCAGACGTATTTTCAAACTAACTAGCTAAAGTAGCTAAAGATGCTTTAAACCCAAATAATTATAAGAAGTTGTAAGAAAAACATTCCGAAAAATAACAAGAGCCTCCAATAAAAATAAGTATTCTTCTAGACATGGATTGGGCAAAATAGGGAATTGTAAATAAAACATAAAAGAAAGAAAATAAAATGTAGATTTTGTGCGGACAATGAGCACTGCTCTAGTGGGTCGCCCTTCAGAGTTCAGACCGACTTAGCTAAACCACTTGATAAAGTTGAACGGGAAAAAAGGACAGTGAAAGTGTTCTTACTGTGTTTGCCCAACACCCAAGAAAGAAAGATGAGGAAGGTGCTAGTGTTTGTCGGTGCTTAATCCAGTGCAGTTTCTCATTCTCTTCAATGGAATGTTCTTCTTCTTCTTTAAGCTTTTGCATACCGCAAAAACCTTCACCATTTACCAGCATTTTTAGGAAGCAGCAGAGACCCGTTATCCAACTCTCTGCAATTTCTTACAAGAAATTCATTCACTTTGCTTTGGACGAATCCAAACGACACACCCATTTGGCACCTTCTCCTCTGCAGGTTTGGAATCCATTACTTTTCACCATATATGGCTTCTGTTTAATTTGTTTGCTTTGAATTGTTTCTTTTGCCATCAAAATCCTTTTTTTTTTTTTGAAAAATTATTGACTGCTGGTTTGCTGTTCCAGTGCCATTTGGAGATTTATTCTCAACTTGTAACTTTCATGGTTGTTGTTGTTAGAAGAGGACCTAATCAGTTAGAAAAGAAGAAGCTGATAGGAAAATTATGGTATGAAGATCATAAGGAAACTAATATATGTAAAATGCTACTAAACACTATGGACTTTGCTTAGGAATAGTGACAACTGAGCAAATTCTAGCTGGTTCATCAACACCCTAATAACTCAAGTTTTTTGGAACCCGTGGTAAACCAACAAAATTCTGTGGTGTAGAGATCTTGTGTTTCAAATCTCTACAACTACATTCTCCCAATTTGAGTAGTGTGGTTCGAAACCTGTACTCCCTACATTCCTTGTGTGTCGAATCTGTTTCTGGAGCACCAACAAAACCTGCCTGTGTGGGACTTGGGGTATCAATTTTGAGAACAAAAAGTACACATTTCATACGTAATTATAAATAGTTAGTTGGTAATTCCTTGAACTATTATATCACCTTTACATTTTTAGAACTATTTGCTTCTTTAAAAGGGGGAGTTTGAACTATTGTTAAGTGAATGTCACTTTGGAAGAGGTGCTAAGAAGAGATCTATCTTTCTTTGAAATTTTTCCATCATGGCTTAGTGTAGTGTTAAAGAAATAGAAGAACCTTTTATATAGAGAGGGGGTGGATTCATTTGTGATAGGATTAATTTTTGTTCACTCGAGTTTAATTGTTCTGGAGTTGGTCTGTTTTTAGGCCTGAGAGGTGTTAAATCCTTTGCCTGGCCTAGTGGGTTTTCTGGTTGTCCTTGTTCTTGGTTCCGATGGACTTCTTCTCCATCTTGCTCTGTACTATTTTATTCTTTAAATAATGATTTTTGTCTCTTATCAGAGGTCTCACTTTACTAGTACTTCACCAATCATTATTAACCAGCATGATAATTATTATTTCTGCCATTCATGACTAACAGTAATTTTATGTCATCAGGAAAGATATAATTCCATGGTTTCCATGGATGGTAATGCTGAACTTCAAATGTTATCGTTCGAAGCTACTAAAATTAGGCTTTTACGTAGCCTATGTATCGAGACTCAAACAATGCAGGTGTGGACTGTGGCCTATGTCACCCTGTGTACTTTATATTATTAGCTATAGATCAATGACACCATTTAATTTAATATTCTTATTATCGCTTTCATACTGTTAAGTGAAGTCATTCTCCGCTACTGAGTACTCCATTTCTATATGTAAAAATTATTTCACCAACATATTAAAGTAATGGTTGTTCATTTGATGACATACCATTTGGAAATTCATCTTCACTTCGGAATAGTGTATGTACATTAATATATGTTGCTTTCATATTAATTTTCATGAGTAGATGCTTGAGTGATTCTCATCTGCAGTTAGTTAATTCCCAATTACTTCAGATAAAGTTTATCTTCCATACTAAGATTTCTTCCACTCTAACCCACTGTGAAATTAGAACAATATCACATATTTTTGATTGGCATCTAGAATTAGAAAATGAACAGTACAGGAAACTGCTCAGAGATCTTTTTTCCTTTTGGAAGCATAATTGAATTGTTTTTGGTCTCAATTAAAGGTTCAGATTTTCTTTTTGTTATTATCTTTTCTTTTTTCTGTAGAACCTGTAAATAACAGCTAACATATAGTTGCTGAAAAAAACTTTAGCAATTCATATTTTCATTAGTGTCTCCATAATCTTGCTCAAGTATCTGGCATCATAGAAGTATAACAGATTGTAGGATTGGGGTTAGAATGAGTGGTCAGGCCCATAGTTTGCTCCCATGTGATCTAGGGGTTGAATCCCCTCACAGTATCTACCTAGTTTTGCCTGAGGTTTCTGTCTCCTAAAGTTGTACGGTTTGGCAGGGGGGCCCGGTTCCGAGCCCTGGTCCGCGAAAGGGGTTTGGGGGGATTTCTGGGTATCCGAAAAAAGGACAAAACATTGGAACAAGTTAAGGAAGGGTGTTAGAAACTGTATCAAAGGATTTAACACTTGTAATTTCTCTGTTGTCCAATATTTAGTTAGATGGTAAGAAATATCAATTTCTACACTCTTCTCATATGTGAGGCATTATAAATTAAAAAGAGTGTTCCCTATTTATAAACATGGTATCTTGCTCAATACTATATTAATCTAGAAGCTTAAGTTATTAGGAGATGACTTGACGACTAGTAAGATCGTGGTCATGGCCTGAGAATTTGCATGACTGTATGCATAGTGAGAATAGGTTTTGAAACACAATTTTTATTCAAAAGATGTGTATATATTGTGTATTTTGTTATTATTGATACTTCAATAGTACAATTCATACTTACCTTTGCAGTAACTCTTGAATCATAAATAATTACAGGTTTTGGATTTTGCTGTCTTCCCAGAACCAGAATTTGATATGCCAATATTTTGTGCCAACTTCTTCACCAGTGCGAATGTAAACATAGCTGTGCTGTAAGCTCTAATTTTTTTTTTTTTTTCTGAACGTAATAATAGGATCAATGCTCTTCTATAACAGTT
This sequence comes from Rubus parviflorus, assembly GCA_029955375.1. NCBI lineage: Eukaryota > Viridiplantae > Streptophyta > Magnoliopsida > Rosales > Rosaceae > Rubus > Rubus parviflorus. The sequence goes on along the minus strand of JARGGL010000015.1, from coordinate 510,179 downwards.
AATTATTGTAATCTTAGACATTATTACTGATAGTGTTGTCATCCCTACCAAGTTACTGTTCTCAAAATACTTGACATAACTCTCTAGAAAAAGTATAAGTCATTCTCGATGTGTATAGGTACTAAATGCTTACATGATGTTATACCTTTACTATGCAATGCTTTCACAAATTTGGCTAACTAACACTTAGATTCAATTATAAAACACTACGTATGCAGTGCATAATTATTTAGTGTTCATTATCTGTGTATAGATTTGGTTTCCTGAGTAATGGACAATGGCTTTTGTACAAGTTTTTAATATCTTGCTTTGTCAGGAGAAGAAGAAAAATAATAAAAATTATAAATTGGGTCTCAATATGAGACTTACATGGGTGCACTGTGCACCTAGATATTTGTATTAAATTGAGTCTAGCAAGTAAGATGTTTCGAGCCTCTATTGAACCTTTGATTGATAAAATGATGCTCAGTCTCAACACCTTTTCTGCTATCATGTTGAATTGGGTTATAAGCAATGGTGGAGCACTCTTATGACTTATTTTCATAGTAAAGATTCATAGGAAGATCACAAGCTAATCCCAAGTCTGTTAATTGTCATAGAAGAATTTTATTCTATAGTTCTTTCTTTTTCTTCTGTTATCCCATTCCTTTTCTGTCCTTTTGACAAATTGTACACGCTTACATGATCTCCTATTGCATTTTATTTGAGTAATATTCTTATGTGGAACATCAAAAAGACTAAAATTGACTACCGAAATTGGACCAGCATGTTTGAGTTATACTTTTTTTTTCTGGCTTGATGTATTGGTAAATTGTTCTTTTTGTAGTTCATGTTGAATCTGGTGCATCTAATGAACCCAACTTTTTACCTCTCTTTTTGATGCCAAACGACTGTTCCTCTGAAATTAATAATTGTTTTACAGCACAATTATAGTTTTGTTAGCTGTGGTCAGTTTGGTATCTATCGCAGAATCACAATTATTATTGAATACTCAAGACTTTAGAGGTTACCGGTATTTTATCATTTATAGGGACCTCAATCCTTTGCACAACGTCATCAGTGAAAGAGAATACAAAGATAAATACTACAAAGGCCTAATACCTCTTGGTGTTAAATATGCTGAGGTAAGTACAATCAATCAAACTGGCACATATAATGTACATGTCGATTTCATTGTTATTTCCAATCCCGTACAATCAATCGAACTGGCACATATGTACATGTCAATTTTATAGTTATTTGCAATCCCTTTCTAAGAGATATGGCATGGTGACTGAACACAGATTTTATGCAGCTTTTACCATGGGGTGGAAAGCTTACTAGTGAGTCAATGAAATTTTTTTCACCCATTGTGATATGGACAAGATTTACATCGAGCCCAGACAAATATGATGTTTTATATTCGGCTTTCATGGATTATTACAAGGTATAGAGTTGACAGTTTTTATGGCCTAAAATTGTGTTGTTTGTGATAGTTTTAATGATTCTGTTAAGTAAAATTTATTGTCAACGTTCATATGCTAGTTCCTATACTGAAGAATTCCAAGTTGTAATGTGTTACAATCCTCTTGCTTCTACAGGCGTGGCTTGAGCTGATGGATCAAGCAGTAGCGGAGACAAATGCCTCTCAAATTCAACATAATCGTGAAGCGCAACATCGATATCTAACATGGAGAGCAGAGAAGGTGATTACTGTTTTTGCCTGGTTTTTTCTTCCATACATCCCATCATCTGTATGAAATTCTTGTTGTTTCTTATAGGACCTTAGAATAGATCTTCTCCTTTCAAAGCAGTGCTGTTGTGGAGTTCCTAAAGGGATGGTCTTCCTTTTATGGAAGTTCATTATCTTAAGCTATACCAAAAAGTAAAATAAGAAAAAAAATTATTATTCAGGAATTTTTTGGATCTCAATGAGAAGGTTAGGACCTTTCTGTTTACCACCTTTTGTTTTTTCATCAAATTTGGAAACCCCCGCCTTATTTCAAGTCCTACAAAAGCTCTCTAGACAGACCTGCTCATACGATTGTGTGTTTGGTGTTCAAATCCTTATAAATTTACAGTAGTGGTTTAACCTTTAGTCAATATTTGCAAACAATTAGGAAATAGGCATTCTGAAAGGGTCTGGAATGATTTATTATTTTATGAAGCATTGATCTTGGACTCTAGAAAGCTTGACAAAATGTAAGAACTGAAAGGAATTAACTGTAGCACATGGGATGAAAACAAATCTCTTAACTTTGACTCAGTTTATGCCCCATTGTTTGTTTGTTTGACTTATTTTGATGAGGCAACACATGATAGCAGGATCCTGGACATGGAGTTCTGAAAAGGTTGATCGGGGAGAAACAAGCAAAGGTATTAGACATTGATTTTGTTCGATTTTCTTACATCACTCCATTTTCTAACTTCAAATCCTAATCCATAGGACTTGCTGGTGAACTTCCTCTTTAATGGAATTGATAAACTAGGAAGCAAAAGTTTCCTGGATTACTTTCCCGAGTACTGCTGCGAGGATGGGACTATAAATCAGAATCGTAGTATAATTGGAAAGTCATATGAAAATCGCCCGTGGGATAGAGAAGGAGAGTTTGTTAGTAACAATTTTGAAAGTTAGATTGTAATTTAAATTTGTCTCCCATCTGTTTCATTTGTTTACTTCGTGGATCTTTTCCCTGCTTTTTTGAATCCAGAACTTGTATAGTAATAGTTGTAGCTAAAAAAAACTTGAACAGACTCACTTTTATGCAGTTCAATTATTTCAGAGATAGGTTTGGCCAATTCTGTTTGACACACGCTTTTATGCTGTAGCTTTCCTTATGGGTGGTTATGTTCAGACCTCTTATTTTGGTATATAGACCTCCCTCTCCATATTTTCACACCAAACATCCTATTTGCCCCTCTTTTTCCTTCTCTACACCTTCATACCCAGCTACCTCCAACAGCGGTGACCTCCGAATTGTGATTAGGAGAGACGTCGCCTTGGGCATCTCAAGTGGAATTGTCGGATGCACATTCTAAAGTGGCTGCAGTTCATAGATTAGTAGAATTGTAGCTAGGCTTTTTGTTGGGATTGTAAAAAGGTAGCTGTTGGCTCCCCAAGGATGTGAGGTGCTTGCTTTTACCTACATGGTTGGTGCCATTTTATGATGATTTTGGGTGGATGATGAGGCATCAAAAGACCTTGATAGGCACTTAACTGAGGATGGTCTGAGCAACACAATTGTTACCTACATGAAATTTTGCTCGCTTGGTTTAATCGGTTCTTGAACTTTGGTGAAGATTGCCCAAATATACAAAGAGGAAATATGTATTCTTACTCCAGTTGACTAAAGCTCCATCATCGAAATCATAGGTGTCTATGATTCCGATTTCAAAGAATGGTTGGTTCATGTTGCAGTGATTTCAAAACTACGGTATGTTTTTCTTTTAAGAGGGAAAATAAATATGTAGTCAATCAAGAAGAACTCCAATCTATTTGAAGGCTACCTGAAAAAACTCAGTTTCCGACATAACAGAACAATAAATTAAACTAGAGTTCAAAGCATGTGAAGCGAAAGAATGAGCTACGGCATTTATGTGACGAAAATCCAATGAAGGACACTTTTTTCTTTTAAAGATTTTTTTTTGTTAGAATGGAAGGAATCGAACCCCTAACCTAGTCCAATCTTAACCCAACTCCCTACCTTCTCTCACAACTTGGGCTAACCCTAAAGGCTCTACGGGACGACACTTGATTTGCAAGCAATCACTCTGAAAACAGAGCGTTGTTGGTATAAGCCAAGCCAAAAACAAAAAAAAAAAACTTCTATTTGAACCCAAGCACTGAAAATACAAGACCAAGATAGTATCTTCTTCTTGAAGAGCAAAGTTGGATTTTTGGAGATAAAAATTTTATGTTTGATTAAGTGAGCAATTAGTAGGGTGACAGTTGCCTCACTGTTCAAATTATTGCCAATTTTGTACTTTTCAATATTGAAAATTTTGGGGCATTACATCACTTGAAATGTCAAGGTTGCATACATACCTTTCAGAATGTAAAAGAACAGAGAACATTTACAGATATAAATCAAAATATTACCGAGTAATTATTTACAGTGTATAGACAATTCACCCTCTCCAGTATAGATCAACAAGGTAACCGAACCCTCTTCCTGTAATGAAGGTGCCCTCATTTTTCAATCACAATTGTCATTCTTGATTTAAAGCAGTATCACCGGTAGACATGGATGCACTAATGGAGTTTAGGAATCCAGTTATTGAGCTTGGGCAGCTTTGAATAATTCTCGCCACTTCTGCTGATCACTTCCTGGACCTTCTCCCTGTGCAGTACAAGATCTTTAGTATTGGAAAGAAATTTCTCAAAGCATCAGAATAGGGCAGGGTTAATAGGAATTGATACATTAAAGGGTCCAACACAAACAGGAGTTAACTCATAAATTTCGTAACATCAAGTGTTTTCCAAATGGTTAAAAGAAAAAAAAAACTATTGCTCAAAAAAAAAAGCAGCAAAGCAATGTGCTCTTTGAGAACAATGCACATAGGAACAGATCAAGGGAGAAGCAAGCAATACGCGTAACTTGCATGTAGTTTGGGAGAGTTTCAGACTTGGAGTCTTTGAACTCAAGTTCATTCCAAGGACAATTATTTTGTTACCATCTTGATCTAATATTATATAACAGCTACTTATTCAACTTCCACTGTTGTTTCATCAGCTGTACAAACGTTAAGGGACTCTCAGGATCTAAATCCTGGCCAAGTTCACAAAAAAAACCACAATAGAATCCCCGAAGGGGTATTCACACCCCTTTTTTTTTTTGTCTGGGTATTCACACCTCTGTTTTGGCTTATACGTTCATATGGTTTGCTGCTAGGCCACTAACATACATGAATTAACATGCTAAAAGGAGTGAGGGTTATACCACAATTTTGTGAGATATTAATGCACAGCCAACTGCTAAAAAGGCAAAGCTTTAAAAGTTTTGTCATTACGTATGTTGTTTTTATTAGAAACCACTTGATAAAAAAAACATACTTATTAAGTGGGTAACTGTCTTAAAAAAGCATATAAAGCAAAGCTTGAATTCTGAGTTCAAATGCCAAGGGACATTGAAAACCACAACCAAACATGCATTGTATATCAATAACCCCCTAAATTCTGCAATCGTCTTTTACCTCAACTGAGTTGACTTCAAATATTTTTCCTTCAGTACATTCTATGTCCAGTGCCTGTATGCAAGCTTCAGCAACAACGAGTCTGCTAACCTCTCCAACTAGTGTATCTCCTGGATCACATAAATAATCAAACACATCAAAATGAGATACAAAGGAATTTCTGACACTCTACACAGGCAATATCCTTCCCTAATATATACCAGGAAAACCTAATATATTGGCATCTAGTGCAAAATTCCTTCAGCAATTACTTCTGTACATAACCACACATTTAACCAAACTACATTAATCTTTCCCATAAATTGAAGTTGGTTCAATGTGTGGTTAGTTAGGAAGTAAATTTCTAGGTTTTGAGAAATGTTCCCAGAACCGGACCAGATTCACCTAATAGAGAGCATCTATAATATTTAATTGCAGGGAGCCTGGAATAGACATTTTAAACAGAAGCAGCATGCACATGAAGGTCTCTGGCATGTAAGTAATGTGTGTCCTTAGTATTCTGGTATCTCTGTTTGCCTTTCTTATTTTGGCCTTAAATACATTCATAACTGGAATAGAATGTTTTGAATGACTCAGATGCATCACAACCCCTGAAGGAGCATTTAGGCAATAAGATAATGACATAAGCAAGTGATGTGGTATCCTTCGACAAGCTAGTGGGTGAGTTTAACCGGCTCAACTTGCAGAGGCAGCATTCATTCATTTGGCTGTTTGTGTTTTGTTTTAGCACATCTGTTGACTAATGTGATTTTTTGGTGTAACACCATAGGATGCGTAATTAAGCTCAGGAACTGAACCTATAATTATCGATGTGATGCTCACTTCCACTTCTGTAAACATATAATTGTACCTTGACCTATTAGGACTGCACGTCGTTGACCAGCTGTAGCTTTGAGCAACGTATTAAGATCATATGATGTGTAAGGCCCATCCGTCAATCTACCAGGCCTGAAAGACATACAGCTTTTCACTAAGCTGAAAGCTGTCCTAATTTAGTTTCTCAGAATTTATCCAAACCTGATTATTGTAAATGGTAGACCAGAATTACGAAGAATATCCTCCCCCATCTTCTTATACTTGAGAACACCAAAAAGGTTCATAACGCTACAAAAAAAAAAAAAACAAAGTATCTTAAATAATTAATCTACGTGAAAGAAAATAAAAAAGAGAAAACCCACTGCATATGAGCTCATGGGATGCACAACATGATTCAATTTGAAATTGAGCTTCTAAAACATATATTAATCATGAAGAATGGGCCACTCGCAATATTATATCTTCCTTATGCCAAGAATCCAAATCCTAAACTAAACTAATTATCCACAGAATAATGTTTGTTCTTGGTATAAGAAAACAGTGTCTGCGAGGAGCTGAGGACTTTTTAATATATATATATATATATATATATGTATAGAGAGAGAGAGAGAGAGAGAGAGAGAGAGAGAGAGAGAAAGATCAAATAACTTGTTCCTAACTTTTTCTATGAGAAATCCTTCATTGTCAAATGGAAGAGGTGATCAGATAACTATACTGCTGTTCAGAATATGGAAGCCAGAGATTATAATGAATTGGGCATGTGGAGCTTCCATCCATCGATTCTGTTTTTTTTGTTGTTGTTCTTGGGGGAGGGGAAGGGGGGAATTTAAACTTGGTCTCATCAAACATTGTGGATGAGAGATACCACTAGGCCGGTAATAGGTATTTGGTAATCTTATAGGATTTTAGAGGTGGATGATAAGTAGTTGGTAACCTTATAGGATTTTAGAAAGTAGGTCTAATAAGATTATTTTGAGAAAAATATTAAATACACTTTTTCTAGGAGTCTTCATTCCAAGTTTCCAACACATACTATTGCATTCTTTGGTTTACCAGTGTGGTCTCACAAAATCGTGAGCATCATACAAACCTTCTCTGCTCTTCAAAACAGGACAGATCTACATTCTATTCTTGAGAACTATACCCTCTTCTATTAGTAATCTTGTTTATAAGAGTTTCCTTGCCGGATATTATTATGAAATTATACAAGTTTACTCAACTATACCGTATTTAAGGGATCCTAACACGAATTAAATTACAAAATATATTTTCCTGTAAGTTTCCACTGATCATTGAAAAGTTATCGAGGGTATCACTCATTATCGATAAAGAAGGGTCTTACCTCCATGGCAGTTCATTGAACTTGGTGACACCTACTGATGATACAAGAACAATTCTCTTCAGTGATGGAGGCAGTGCAGATACAAGATTTCTCACACCCTCCCAATCTTCAAGAAAAATAAATAGAAGTCAAAAGCGCCGAGTATGTGTATAGATGAGTAAGCAATCTTTTGTTGTGTGAATGCCCTTGCAAATAAATTCATCTATATTGGCACAAGAATTATAAACTATTCGTTATGCAAGGCTGTTTGTCAAACTATTCTAAAAATATTATATGATAGGAATTTCTTATTACACGGGTACTTGGTCACTCGTAAAACTAAAATTTCAAAATACATAAATCCTAACCAACTTTTTCTGGTGTATTATCTCCCTCCCATCTCTTTGAAGGAAAGGCTGTAGTTCCGGTGCAGCAAATCACATGTGTGACTCCCTAAAAGACAATACATGTCAAATTTAATCATTCAGAAATCATTAATGATAGCCCACATAATCTATCCAGAAAAGGAAAGGAGAAAAAGGTGTAAGCAACTCAACTAAAAGCACAAACCTCAAAGATAGATGGATCTAGATCACCTGGGTTGCGAGTGTCCCCTTTGAATACCTATCAATTTTAGAAGCTCTATAAACGTAGTCAACACTACTCAGGAAACGAAACAAGGTTAAAGCAAGACAATGCATCTACTCTTTACAATTAAGCTGAAAGAACAAATTGTAAAGAATATTAAAATTGTATTGGGAAATATAAGTCCTGCATCTTAGTATGTATGATTTAAGGCCTCTCCATCCATTCCTAATAGTTTAGTTACACCAGTTTTTACATGGTATGAGAGTGGACAACTCTTTTTCTTAAGTGTAGTTTCCGGGTCACTCCATCCATTAGCTTTAGGTTGATATCCAACTTCGAACTATGTCAAACCAGAAATCCATCCACATGTGAAATGTCGCCTAATATAAGTAATCAGCCTTTGTATCTTAGTATATAAATAATAGTCTATTGACCCAATTAACTTGATTTGTGTTAGAAGCTCTTAAGAGAGAACCTATGAAAATATTTGAGTGCTATATATCTGTTGATTAATTACTTACAGCGATCTCGGTACCTGCAATTTTTCTTCGTCTTGTTCACCAAACAATGCAGTTGCTTTCTCAGTGTCACGCAATAGTAGGCGAGACTTGACATTCCGATTGAGCAATGAAGCCACTATCAGTTGACCTGAAATGAGTACAAAGCACTAAAACTTACAAAATAACCAAGATAACAACAACCATTTCCACAATTACCAGCTGAAATGACTTCACATATTTTCCCAGTAGCATTTCCACAATTACAATAATCATTTTGCTGTACAACCCACAAAAATCTAGGGATCGAAAACGAGCACTAAATTCTGAATACCAAAAAAAAAAAAAGACACAAATGAAATTAAAGGGCGGCATAAGACATAAGCATAAGAAGAGCTAGCTACTGAGGAAGGATTGGAATACCAACACCGCCGGTACCGCCAATGACGAGAACGAGCTTGGACGAGGAAGAAGGGGCGGAAGTAGAATCTGAAGCTGGGGATTGGACCACCTCCTCTTGAACAGCATCAAGTGCTCCTTTTGAGCACGAAATGGCGGTCCTTGAATTGGAGGAATATTTCAACTGAAACCCTATAGGTGGAAGAGAACAAGTGGGCAATTGTCGAGGGGCTAAGATTTGAAAATTAGGAGTGGAAGGGAGTGAGAGTCTGAAAGCCATGAGCAAGAGATCCACAGCAAATAGCAGACTCACTTGAGGAGGGAAAGATGGTATGAAAAAGGGCAGTTATGTGTGGTGGTTATTATTCTAACTAGATTTACCAAAATGCACCCCCCAAATTTTCTGTACCATATAATTTAATCTCTACAAGGGGTGAGCTAAATTTAAGGGTAAAATATCAAAATGGTACCCAAACTATCACGGAATGCAATTTTTGGTACCCACAAATGCTTAAGGACTCTAATGGTACCCAAACTATCACTCCGTTTGCCAAAATGGTACCCCGGTTATGTTTTCCGTTAAAATTGAGGGTAAATTGGTCAATACAGTAAAAAAAAAAAAAAAAAAAACTTTTCTTCTCTCTCTCTCCCCCCTCCCCGCGCGACCTCCCTCTACTCTCCCTCTCCAGCCATGAACACCACCCACCGCCGGCCACAAAACCATGTCACCGCCTCCACCAATAGATTCAGAGGCTCAAGGCAAGCCAAACCCACCCTGGTTCGAAGCCGCACTCGCCGGAAATCTCCCCGGCCAGAAAAGCTTGAAAAGCTTGAAAATTCAAGCTTTTGTTCCGGCCACTTCTGGTCCTCCAAAACAAGTGGGCTTTGAAGCCCTCGATCCCAGCAACCTCGTGGTACCCTTGGTTTTCAAAATCAACGGCCGTACGCGGAGGACCGACGCCGTTTTCGTTTTGGTTTTTTGAACTTCCGGCATCGATATCTCGCAATCTACTTTGAATCTCACATTGACGTAGTTATATAATTTCATCCTTGGGTTGTGCTCTTCGTGTTGATATACATTTTGTGGTCATTGGAGATAGTTGACGGCGGCGCCGACGGAGAGGAGAGAGAGAGAGGTGGCGGGGAGAGAGAGAGGTGGCTGGGAGAGAGGGGAGAGGATGATGGGCAAAAAGGTCTTTTTGCCCCTGATTTGTTTCCCAAATGAGTGCCACGTATGCAATTTTAACGGAAAACATAACCGGGGTACCATTTTGGCAAACGGAGTGATAGTTTAGGTACCATTAGAGTCCTTAAGCATTTGTGGGTACCAAAAATTGCATTCCGTGATAGTTTGGGTACCATTTTGGTATTTTACCCTAAATTTAATCTCTAGAAGAAAGTTTTCAATCTCAACAACTATGGTAGAACACATGGATTGGGTTGAAAACACACACCAAAGATATCGATCTAAAACTCTTATTATCATCTACTTTAGATTGATCCATTTGGTGTGTACTTTTAACCCAATTCAAGTGTTACACCAAAGTTATTGAGCTTGAAAGCTTTCTTTTTGTAAATCTCCGATTTTAAAAATCCATCGAAAATTCAAAGTAGAATTTCTCTAAAGATATGCTAGGATCACAATCCTAGAAAACAATTGAGATGTTACGAGACTTGGAGGTGAAGTGGTAGAGAGAGTTTCAGATGAGAGATGGATGCTAGAGGCTATATATACCTTTGTTTTTAGGGTCCTTGACCATAAGGTCCAAAGTTAAACAAATATTTACCATCAAGGACAATGGAAAAACACGGTGCCCACCCGGTCCATTAATTGACCAATTTACGTTTCCGTTCTATATATTTTACAAAAATTATGAAACTGCCACTGACAGATTTTATTGACCTCAATAAATTTTTTTGAGAAAACGATACTTTTTGTGGTAGGAGGAAAAGAACAAAGAATCATCACTTTTGTGTATTTTGTTGACCTCAATAAAATTTTATTGAGGTCAATAAAATGTTTTATTGAGGTCAATAAAATTTTATTGAAGTCGACAACGAGAACGCCAGTGCAGCAACGATGAAGCATCACTTTTGTGTATTTTATTAAGGTCAATGAACTGTTTTATTGAGGTCAATAAAATTTTGTTGAAGTCGACAACGAGAACGCCAGTGCAGCAACGATGAAGCATCACTTTTGTGTATTTTATTGACCTCAATAAAATTTTATTGAGGTCAATAAACTGTTTTATTGAGGTCAATAAACTGTTTTATTGAGGTCAATAAAATGTTTTATTGAAGTCGACAACGAGAACGCCAGTGCAGCAACAATGAAACATCACTTTTGTGTATTTTTTTTAGAGGTCAATAAACTGTTTTATTGAAGTCGACAACGAGAACGCCAGTGCAGCAACGATGAAGCATCACTTTTGTGTATTTTATTGACCTCAATAAAATTTTATTGAGGTCAATAAACTGTTTAATTGAGGTCAATAAAATTTTATTGAAGTAGACAACGAGAACGCCAGTGCAGCAACGATGCCGTATCGGTCTCGAGCTTAAATTTTCAACGTCTCGAAGTAATCTGTTCGAGATCAATTGGTAGATCGAATATAAGTAATGAATAAACCCAATCCGAGAATGGATCTCGTTTTTCTTTCTTTCTCTTTTGTATTGCTAATAACAAGAATAACTCAACCTTTCACTCAGTATGATCACAAACCGAAACCTATACAAAGCATCCAGCAACAATTACCCACAAAATCAATACTAGTCGCCATATATTATATTTTGACATCAAAACATCATCTTTAAATATCATAAAACATCATGACAAGTAATCGTGGACACAAGACTAACAAAGAAAAAGGTCAAACAAGACTAACAATTCATAGGCTATGTTAAGATGGAGAAGTAGCAAACATTGTCCCAAGATCAACTTGCCGCAGCAAAGAGTTATTAATTAGGAACAACAACTTTTGAAACTGGAGTCTTCAAAGCCTTGTCATGATCCTCCAAGCACTCACTTTTAGCAAAAAAAGTAATAATGTCAAGGGAATTGAGAATGCCCACAAACTTCTGCTGCCTCATTTCACTGTTTTCAATACCCACATGTGATTTTCTCATCCACACTGGTATGCCACACATGTGAATTGAGAGTTAGAGAATTGACGAGATCGATCCCATTTTGAAGCTTTGATCAAACCCCCGTGAATGGGGGCAATTCTGAAAAAAAAATGTTCAAGGGCAAAAATTGTCTGAAAATAATTATAACAAATCAGGCCTCTTATATTTTGTCCTTGGTGGGAGTAAAAGAGGTATAATCCAGATCTGTTGGGAAATTTTTTTTTTTTTTTTTTTTAGAATAAAAGATTTATTGGATAGGTGCAAAGCATTACATAGGATGAAAACATCCAGAACAACACTAGGCATTCAAATCTGCCTGATTACATGAAATTAACCAAGATGGAAAAACAGTAAACCAGGTATATGTCATACGTTTTTTTGCTGCAAAGCTTGCAAGTTCATGCGCAACCTTATTGCATTCTCTTGGTGCATAGGAGCACGAGAGTAAATCGAAATGTTGCATGAGGTCCTTAATCCCATCCAAAAGGTGCCCATCAGTTGCGAAACTTTCCTCTCCATCTAACAATGCATTAATAACACCCAAAGCATCAGACTCTAGTTCAAGACGAAGAAAATTCCGCTCCAATGCAAGTTGTAGCCCGTAGAAGATTGCCAAAATCTCCGCATGTCTAGGAGTAGTAACGCCGGAAAGGGGAATGGTTCTTGCCACCGCGATTTCCCCTCTGTCATTACGAATAACAACCCCAGCGCCACCAACTCTGTGATCGGGAACAAAAGCACCATCAGTGTTGATGGTGAAAATTTCTCAAACTTCAAGAAAAATATATAGTGAAAATTAGGACCTATTGGATATATATATATTTTTTTAATCTCGTCCATCTATTCTTCTCTTATAATCCTAGACCTCTATTTCTGCGCCCATGCAACGCCATTGGACTGGCATAAAGACCATCTTTCGTTACTTAAAGGTACGATTGATATGAGCTTGTTCTTCCCTACAGAGAGTCACGAAAATATGGCAAAATGGGTGAGGAACCCGTGGTTGCTGCCGACGATCGACCGGTCGATGGCCGTCGGTCGACGAGTTGAACCACGATCTGTTCCGTTGCTGCCCCTTATTCCCAAACTTCTTGTGATGTTTTGGTTGACTTTGCTGATGCTGGGTACCTCTCTGACCCATATAAAAGTTTTGCACTTTGGTCCCAAACTAATTATATTTGCACCGCATGTTAGTGAGAATTTATAATTGATTTTGTAGTGGGTATTGTTCTTTAGTGAGAATTTAATATGCCCAAGTCAATATTTGGACCATGAAATAAAACACTCGGAACTGCTACTTGAGTGAGTAGTATCAAAGAAAGGGTATGGCATCGTCGTCTTCTTCAGCTCTCTCAAGATTGTCTAGTATCCGCAGACACTTTCATCCCTCGCACACAAACAAGGTCCCAATTCCAACCACACGTTGCTCCTTTTTTTTTTTTTTTTTTTTTTTCTCTCTCTCTCTCTCTTTTGTTTACTATTTATATTAACTTGCGTTTTAAATTTCACCTTGGGAGGTATTTTAACTTTTTCTTTCTTCAATTTCATTCTTAAGGATGGTGTGGGGTTGATCAAGATTTCTGAAGAGGTTTCTGAAGCTTTGTCAAATGGGCATGCTGTTGTTGCTCTTGAATCCACCATTATTGCCCATGGTAATTCACTCTCTCTTTCTATTTCATATGTACACACATATTGTCCTTATCATAATTTGTTCAATCTTGATATTTGATACATATTAATTGCCATGAATAGGCTCATGGATGGTGTTTATGTATATATGAGGAACTCTACTCAAAAGTATTGACTTTCTTGCTCAATTTTGTCTTTCCATGTTTTCAGGGATGCCATATCCTAAGAATTTGGAGACTGCAAAGGAGGTTGAGGCAGTTGTGAGGGAAAATGGGGCTGTTCCTGCCACTATTGCTATTTTGGATGGCAGACCTTGCGTAGGTGTTTATACTCAACTCAATTCTTCTGCTTTTTAGATGAATATATAGAATTGGAGAGTAGCTTATGTTAATTTTAAATGTAAGTCATCTTATGATTGTGCAATGAGTTGTCCCACTAAATGAAAAGCTAGTGTGATAAATTCTACCGTATAATCTTTCGTGACCTGAAAATGCTATAGTCAGTGAGACAACTTATTTTCTTTGAAGAGATTGATGATAAGAATATGATTTATTTGTACAGATATTCACCAATGATGGTGATATGATTTGTAAAATTTCCCTTGAAGGTGGAATTTTTTGTATGTTTTTTATGCTCTAAGACTGTGGATATATGACCTCAGTATTGGATGACCATTAAATATGGCTTTGGGAACCAGTGAGAAGCTTTTACAGACTAGAATACAATGTGTATCATTGCAACTGGATAACCTATAACGATGTTCAAATCAAAGCAAACAACCAAATTGAAATAGGTTATAGCCACAAGTGTTGTGATTTAATTTCATTTTGTCAGCATAAAAGATCTGACCTACATTTTAGTTCTGTTTATTAGATCTAATTCAGTGCAGAGCTTTATTGATGCTTCAGTCTTCTAATTCAGAAAAGACTAGATACAGATAGATAATAATGATTGTTAACACTCATTTTCCAAGGGATTTTTTTTTACAGATTATTACTCTGGGGGACTTGATTACATGATTCTTTTCTTTTTCTTTTTTTTGATTCTGAATTATTTCTTTGCGTAGGTCTGACTATGGAAGAACTGGAGAAGCTTGCCAAATTGGGTCCAAGAGCTCAGAAGACTGCTCGAAGAGACATTGCACATGTTGTGAGTAAATGATGCATTGTACTTATTGTAACTGACAGTATAGGCCAATCAGATGAGTTGATCATGTTGATTGCTCTTAGGTCTATGTTTTTCGTTGTGCTGCTAGCAACATATGGTGATGTTAGAATGCATACCAAGGGCTGCAATTACAAAATGACACTTGCATAATTTATGAATACAGACCTTACATATACCACCATTTATTTGGAGAGAAGGAATGGTATTTGGTATTTTTTTTTTCTCAAATATTGTTGTCTAAATTTACCTTTATGCGTTTAGAGGCGCGAATGTGTCCAAAACTGGTTATATTGTAGGTTTCAATCAGTTGCATTGCCCTGCATATCTGTAAAAGTGTCTGTAATATTTATAGCTTTTATTAGATTGCTGGATCCTTCACAAATAGCCTTCATACTCGGATCTCACTAAGTATATTATATTGCTTAGATTGCTGTTTCTTTGTCTCGAGGCAACAAACATACTAATGGGATTTTCTAACTGCTGTTATATATTTTCTATGAAAATTCTGAATCCTTGTAATTTCTTTCATGGTCATTTCTGATGCTAGATTTTACAAGGTGACTTGTTCACTCTTTTTCAGGTAGCAACCAGAGGAAACGGTGCGACTACTGTTTCTGCAACCATGATATTTGCTCATATGGTAACTACTCTATCATTAGCTTTACTGGAGAAAATGAAAGAATATTTGTTTATTGTTATACGAATGCATATTTTTCTAATTTTTGAAAGTGCATGTCATTGCAGGTTGGCATCCCATTGTTTGTCACTGGGGGAATCGGAGGAGTACATCGACATGGCGAGCATAGTGAGTCAGTTCTACTTATATATTGATGTTAGATATTACTAAATATCATGATCAAACCCTTCTTTTTCATATGTGACTACCTAATCCTTGGTTATTCCTTTACCATCCTTTGTGGATGTTATCAATTGATACTCACAATCATATGCACCATATTTCTAATATCTACATTCATGTTTTTCTCCAAATTGCAAGCCAAGTCATTTGTCTTTTATATATATTGAATCTATGCTCCTCCAGATAGTCTATCTGGGAAAAAGAGCTAGAGCTTATGATTTTTGTCGTCATTGACTTGGGTAAAAGTTGCCAGACTTTAAATTTAGTTACCCTTGATATCTGGGATATAAGAAATGGAAAACTAAATAATTAGCAGAGTTGTCATACTCGTGACTAGATTTACTCTAGGGAAATGCTGGACTTATTTCACAAGCTCTAGTGTATTTGTAAAAGGGAGGCAGATCTTAGATGCTGTATTAAATACAATTGTGGTTGCAGAGGAAGGCCAATGACCACGTAGAAGGATCTATGAACCTTTAGATTGGGATTTCTTGGATTTTCCTTTTCAACAAATAGGTTTCGGGGTTGTTTGGAGGAAATTGATAAGGGGGATGTTTGAAATTGTCAAACTTTTCAATTTCAATTAATGGGATGCCAAGGGGAAAATTTGGAGCATGTAGGGGGTTATCCACTTTCGCCTTTCTTATTTACTGTGGTGGTTGATGGTGGAGGACCTTTCGGAGAGTAAGATATCGGGCAGCTCTTTGGGCCTCCGTTTCGACGGCTTTCAAAGACTACAGTCTTTCTTCCACTCTGTTAGATTGGAAGGCTGCTGTAATCTAGGGTCCTTGTTCTTGTAGGGCAGTTGTGTGTTTCCTAGTTTTGTTGATACTGTTTGTTTGTTTGGAGCCTTGTCTTTCCTTTGTGGACTTCTTGTCCACACCCCACTTTCCTAGTTTTGTTGATACTGTTTTTTTTCTTTTGTTTTCTTTTTGATCTGGGTGTTAGCTCACGGAATGATGAATACTTGTGTGCCTCTCGCCCCATTGGTGTGTGATATGTAAAAGGGATCCTGAAAGTTGAATCCACGTGCTGCTCCCTCGTTCAGTTTCTGTATCCAAGTGGAGAAGATTGTTTAGGGCAATCCAAGTGATCTGGGAAAATCCCAATTCATGTGTTGCCTTATTAAGTGAAAGGTATAAGCTCTTTGGAGGAAAACAGAGGGGCCTAGTGCTAAGGAGAGGTCCTGTGTTGGCAATCTTTTCAGTGGTGTAGACTGGACATGAATAGGACGAGATTTGAGGGAGTAAGGGATGAAGAGGCGGATCTTGATGTAGTATAACTACTGTCTTTAGACACCAGGATCAGCAAACTCTAATATTAGGAGAAAATTAGAAAGAAACAATAGTACAGAGGATAGAAAACAAGAAATTAGGATTCTCTCCCAGGCTTCTCACCAAATTAGGCTTCACACCTACAACACTCCCATCTCAGGAAACTCAGAAAACTCTGATTTTTTTTATTCATCAAATCATTACTTGCCATAAGGCACTTACACTTATTTATGCTTAAACAGATGACCCCCAATAACTAGCATTTAAGACTCAATTAAAATAAGCCTCTCAGACTTCTAAACCTGAAGCACACAAGACTTAATAAATGACACTTTAAGACTCGTAAACTGAAATTTAAGTACTCAAAAAGACACCAGACTTATTAAATCTTCCCCCACAGCTGCAGTAATTAACTTGAGAACAATTAATCCAGCCATAAAGATAGAGATGAATTAGGTGTTCTCTTTTTCCCTTTCCTCCGCTCATAAACCCTAAAGGGTTTGACAACGATGTCCTCATCAGATCTCTTGTGGATAAAGTTTGTTTTTGGTCCCGCTCTGGGCATTGGTATTTTCTGAGTTTAGAGTTTATTCTTTTTAAGTAATCCGTTAGTCTCTTTTTAGTTGTTTTGTTGTTGTACAATTCTTTATTTATTCCAGGGGACATCTTGTCCCCTGTATTGTATTGTTTTTCTTGTTCCTTTTAATGAAAGTAGTTTCCTATCAAAAAAAAGAAAGAAAAGGTAGCGTTGTGTTTAGTGAGTCTTAATGTGTGCAAGAATCATTACTCATATATAAGTACCTCAAATCTCCATACCTAAATTGTGTGGGCCGTTTGACCATTTTTTTTTAAAAGGAACTAATATTCTATAAAGACCCATTGATTTCTCTTTTGCTCTTATGTGTCTGTGCTGCAACTCAGCTAGATAATGCCCACAAATTTATCTTGCCTGCTGTGGTTCACATATAGAAATTTGATGTTGATTAAATCTCTTGACGTGGGCCAGAAAAATGTGTGTAGCTAGGTTAGTAGTTTATGGAGCGCTGTTGGGTAACTAAATGTTCCTTTGCAGCAATGGACATATCTTCTGATCTTACTGAGCTTGGAAGGACACCTGTAGCTGTCATCTCTGCTGGTGTAAAATCAATATTGGATATCCCAAGGACCCTCGAATATTTGGTCTGCAGTAAACTATCTCCCCGTACATAATTGGAAATATATTACATCCGACCGAGTATCAATCTATAATCACTGGTTTTGTGAAACAGGAAACACAGGGAGTTTGTGTAGCTGCTTACAAGACCAACGAATTTCCAGCATTTTTCACAGAAGCAAGTGGCTGCAAGGTATAGATGGTCAATAGTATTTCAAAATGTTACTTAGTAGAAGTTCTCGAGATACTAAATAATAGATTGATCAATGTTATTGCTTTATCCTTATATGTACTTAACTAAAATCATGTCACAAAATGCTACCTCAACTACAACACCTAGAATTCTGTGTTTGTGTTCTCCTTATCTGCCATTAGCATATTTGATATGTCATGATTCATGAAAGACATCTATGTTGGGTTGAGTTCATTTGATCATCTTGGTGGTTGGAAAAAGTTCAGCTAAACCTCTTATAGAGATTAGGATCGAAGACACCCTGATTGTGATTAAAATAATCAGATTGTTAGCAGCTATAGGATCATTATTTAATTAGTCTCAAAGGAAACCAAACCCAAAGAATACCCTGTCTTTCAAGTTTTTATTATCTGGTCTGATACACTGTTTTTCACTTTTTCTAGTTGAAAGAACGCTAAGTTTCAGATATAGAAACCCTTATGGTAATACTAATAACACATGAGTTTTGACAAAAAAAAAAAAAAAACGCACGAGTGGAAAGCAGATTACTGGGCTGCCTGCAGGTTTACATGGTACCATTAATTGTTTGAAAAAAGTCTGTATTTGACTGAGTTTCTGTATTCAATTGCGAGTTGAAAATCTAGGTGCCTTGCCGTGTAGATAACCCAGATGATTGTGCTCGGTTTATAGGTAAGTGGCGAAGTCAATTCGTTTTTTGTTGGAAAAGTTAGTGGTCTAAATTGCTATATTTATTAGAAAACTCAATATAAAACAATGAATTCTCTCAATTTATTTTCCCTATAAGAAATTCTATCTAAAGTTTAGAGTAATGCCTATTTCTTCTCAAATCTTTTCGTTTTACAGATGCAAACCTAAAACTTGAGCTTGGAACTGGAATGTTGATTGCTGTTCCAATTCCTAAAGAACACTCAGCTTCTGGAAGTTTAATTGAGTCTGCAATACAGACAGCCCTTAAAGAAGCTAGGTGAGCTGGTTTTCTGCCCATGCATAATCTGGATTGAATTTTTCTATTAATAGTATTTAGGGCTCATTTTTTATATAAACTAAAATGAAGTCGCATTCGCAGGGATAAGAACATAACAGGCAATGCTGCAACTCCATTCTTGCTTGCAAGAGTGAATGAACTGACTGGAGGAGCATCATTGGCTTCGAGTATCCTTTATCTATTTCTTTCGACAACCATTTTGCCATATTTATATTCTCACTTTCTCAGTCAAAACATATGCTGGTGACTCAACCAAGTCTAAGCATAGTGGAGGCTGACTTAAAAAGATTTATTAGGCATTGCAATACAAATAATATTGCACTTGTTGATGTTGTTTGATAGCCTCTTTAACCAATAATTAGACATTGCACTGGTGAAGAATAATGCACTTGTTGGTGCTAAAATTGCTGTAGCACTTTCCCAGATCAGAGAACGTTGTAGAAAAGGTGGACCAACCACTCTAGTTTTCCTTGCAAAGAAACTTGAAAAGCAAATGTGCGACCATAGCGCATTTTTTTTATTATATAACTATTAATAAGTTAGAGTGAAAGCATGTGAGTAGATGGATAGCATTATGGCTGCCGAAATGGTGTTTCATTTGCTTATATTCATCATCCAGTTGCTTGGGGAAGTTAGTGCTATATTTGTATGTTGTGATGCTTTTTGCCAGGTATGCTTAGTGGTTAACATGCTAGATTTCTATTAATAAAATTCAAAAGGAGCTTTTGAAAGTAGCCTTTTGTGCATCTTTTGGTGTACCTACTTTGAAAGAAAACTACAGCTTTCTCTTTTAGGGGTGGCTCTTTTTATTTCTGTTCTTTTTGGATTATCTTGACAATTTTCTTGTCCTTGCATTCTAGTTATTGCTTTTTTAGTGGATTGGTGACATCTCCTTGGCAACTAAAATTGAGTTTTCTAATTCAGAAAACGGACAATCTCCAGTTGTGAAGGATTGAAGTACAGATGTAATAGAATCCTGTCATCATTCTGATTACCAACATGAGAAGTAAATAGAAGTTGCATAGAAGTACTTGATTTTACTGGTACTTCAGCTGCATTTTCATTCACTTATAAATAACAGCTGGTTTTACTTTTGACAGGTGGTTTGGAGTAAGCGTCTAGGCCCCAGAGTTTTGATCCAGATCTGGCAACTAATCATTTACCTGGTTGATTTTTTTTTTCTCCTTTTCTTTTTCTTTCTTGATGATGATTTTCTTTCATTACTCAACCACATGATGAAAAATGTAGTCATGAAATAGCCATGGTGCTTGTTTCTAATGTTCATTAGTTGCCATGATACATATGCAAAGTTATGATGCCATTATCTCACTAGGCATGGTGCATCTGTTGGTTGAAATCCATAGGGATAAGTTTCTAAAAAATTCTAGTTTATTTGCTCATTTTTCTTACTTTTATGACTTGCTCAGTTTGAAACATGGGAAGTACCATGGCTGTCGATGTAAAGTATTTGAGGCTTTAAATCCATGCCTAATCAAATCCCTTATTTTGCTTACTTTGTAACAAAATAAAAAAATTGGTGGATAAATCTATTCTCGAGAATTCATAGTAGAATAGACTGATCATACACGTCACATACCGTGTATTTTACCATAAGGATGATCCCGAATATCCTTAAAACCTCTCTCTTGTAAGCACCTCCAGTATGAGCGACTTGGATTTTCCTTTCAACTATTCTCTTCTGTCCCATTTGACTTTGTCATTGCCCCGATGCCAAATAGGTTGTAGAAAAAAGAAAGGAAAAGAGAGAATCCATTGTTCATTAATAGTAGTATTTTAATGTTCAACAGGACAGGGACTTGAAACGGTGAGTATAAATTAAGAGTCCACTTGCAATTCTTTTGGGGGATCATCTTTTGAAGAAACCAAGTCAAATTTTCAAGCTGAACGTCTGTTTGCTTTATGTCAAGATCTGGGTAATTCAACCAGAAGATGACTACCTTTACCACGGGAAATTCTGTCATACCCCAAACACTAAGTGTTCGGACACGTGGCAGAATTTACAGTGCGCCCCTTTACCACAACCAAAAGATGATTACCCTCAACCAAAACCCTTAACAAAAAGGAGAATCAAATCAAGGACGCTGGCCTTGTTGTCCTTGGTCCTTTAAAATATTACAGCAATTGAAGGGATCACCTAGAATCCTAGATTGCCAAAAAAAGGGATCACCCAACTTGCATCTTAACCTTTCCCCTTGGGAGGGAGTAAATTTCAAACTCTTTGATACACCAAACCATGACATGTCATCATCTTTGTCCTTGTACATAAAAGTCATAGGAACTGACCAAACGCTACTTAACGAGCGTTGGCAATTGATAATTCGAGCCATATACGTGTATTTGAGTAAGGGCACTTTTTTGTTTTTGTTTTTAAGTGAGAACTCATGAGTCTAGACACCGAACCAGGAATTGAAATTGAGGTGGGCAAATTTACCTTATGCTGGCAAGGAATTTTTAAAAAAAAATTTCAGCAGAGTCTACTCTGTTTCGATGATATATCTCAACTGCATAACACTTGTTAAAGCATGTTTAATATTCATTTTTACATCCTCAACAATATCATGTGTAAAAATATCTTCTAAAATCAGTAAATAATTGAATGCTTAACAAACGAAATCTGGATGTTACATGAAGCAATGACATATGTGATTAAACAAAATAAAAAGAACAATAACTCCATTTGATTCATCGATTAACATTCAAATCTCAACTCTCAACTCTCAACCATTTAGACAGTAAATAAATTAACTGTTTGAGCCCAAATGTGTGGTTTTCAGCACAAACATTAACAACATGCCCTTGGGCATCAGTAAAACAAATTCAATATTTTTGACTTACAACTTCTAACACATCAAGAAAAATGAAGTATATGGGTGCTTTGGTGGTCCTGGTAGATTTGGAGAGTTCACGACAACAAATCAACAATATTGAGGTCTGAGAGCGACTTATCGAGCCTGCGACTGTAGTGAATTTGAGATGGAAAAGTGAATAAATGAGACGCTATAGTCGACTTGTCGTTGACGTATTTATTTATATACACATGATTTTTTTTTGGGGTGCTGGTTATAATATATGTGTATTAATTTTTTTTTATCAAAAAATTGGGGTGGGCTGAAGCACACCTTAGCCTACCCTTCTGTGCCTGTATGAGTCATGAATCATGATGGCTCTTTACGCCTGGTTAATATTGCACGACTTTGAAATTATCTTTTCTAACACACTGTCAAATTCGGCAAGTTTAATGGAGTGATTTTATGATTTGAATTGTTCATTCTATAAAGTATTTAAAAAAAAAAATTAAAAATAGTTTGGTCATTCAACTTTTAGAAAATTACTATACGAACTATGTGTCGTTTCTACTAAAAAAATGTTTAGATGGCGAATCATTTCTTTATTTGATCAAATTTAAATTTAAATGATTAGACAGTTTTCGATTTAGTTGATTTGTTTTTATTGAGATATCTTTGAAAGATAAGTCATAAAATGAAGAATACAATTACCCAAGAAGAGGAGAAAGTAAGCTTGGGGATGTAGCATGCAGTTTTGGAAGGTTGCTTGGTCTCCTAGTGTTTTTGTCTTGTTATAGAGAAAGTAATACCAGTTGTATGGTCATGGCGATCGGAAAGAAAACGAAATTGGTTTTTGGAACCTTGTGAGCTTTTCTTTCAATTCCGAGGGTTGCCCACTAGGAAACAAAACTCGTTTGTCTTTGTTAGAGCATGTTTAGCCTTTGGGAATATAAACACACTAGTGTTGGGGCCAGCGGCACCGATTCCGTATCCACCTTAGGTGAAGACAAAACAAATAAAGTGCAAGTTTCAGACAGGTTCTAGAGAGAAAAAGTGAGTGAGAAACCACCACCAAAATAATAACGACAACGTAGCCGTGAAGTCTTGTTCTTCAATTAAAACCAATTGAACTACTTGCTCTCATGATATAAACAGAGGAGAGGAGAGGAGAGGAGACCCAGAAATAAAGCCTGCATTAGCTCTGTGCACCTAGATAGGTTGAAGTGGATTTCTCTGGATTCTCAGTGGGTTCTACCTGGCTTTTCAGTCAATTCCAAAACCCAGTAAGGATTTGGCTCTTCTTCATTCAATTGGTAAGTTCTGGTACTCTATTTCTTAAGCTTGGTTTGTTAGTGTTCTGTGTTCTTTTAGTGACTGTTTAGAATTGTTTTGTGAATTTAATCTGACTTGATCGGAGATTTTTAAGTTTTTAACCCTTGTAGCCTGTATAGTTTAGTTCAGATTAAATTTCTGATAATTCTCTATGAGTCTGTGATATGGGATTAATCAGAGTTACTGATAAAATCTGAATTCTCAACTGTTTGAACTGTTCTTTGCATGTTTGATATGATGTCTGTTTCTCAAGTCTTGGTTGAGAGAAATTTATTTATTGTTTTTCTCAGATTGGGAAATCATGCAAATTTGGTTCTTGAATGATCATAATATATTTATGTAGAAATCTTTGACTTATCTTCACTTAGGACTTGGATCATTTTTTTGAAGTGAGTTTGATCCTCTCTCTTTCTATATATTGAAAATCATCTGATGAATTTATTCCCCTATAACCAAGTCGGATCATTCTTGTTTGTTATAGGCCTTACATGATTCAAGATGAAGGGTCATCATCTGCAACTTGATCTCCTCTTCAATTCTTTACAATGACGTCACCTAGTTTAGGATCACCAAACCCTTGGCAAAGAGAGCTAGAATCCGAGGAACGGGGTTTGTATTTGATCCACTTGCTGCTCACTTGTGCAAATTATGTTGCTGCTGGAAGCCTCGAAAATGCAAATGTTGCCCTTGAGCAAATCTCCCTGCTCGCCTCTCCGGATGGTGATACCATGCAGCGGATCGCTGCCTACTTCACCGAGGCTCTTGCTGACCGAATCCTCAAAGCTTGGCCTGGTCTTTACAAGGCCCTAAATTCCACTAAAATATCTTTGGTTTCTGAAGAAATTCTAGTTCGGAAAGTGTTCTTTGAGATGCTTCCATTCCTAAAGGTGGCTTATGTGCTCACAAACCAAGCTATTGTTGAAGCCATGGAAGAAGAAAAGATGGTCCATATAATTGACCTTAATGCAGCTGAACCTGCACAGTGGATTGCTCTTCTCCATGTTTTAAGTGCAAGGCCTGAGGGTCCACCTCATTTGAGAATTACCGGCGTTCATGAACAAAAAGAAGTCCTAGATCAAATGGCTCATAGGTTGACTGAGGAAGCTGAAAAATTGGATATCCCATTTCAGTTCAATCCCTTAGTCAGCAAATTGGAAAATCTTGATTTTGAGAAGCTTCGTGTCAAAACCGGTGAGGCTCTAGCTATAAGTTCAGTCCTCCAGTTCCACTCCCTCTTGTCCTCTGATGATGATTTCCATAAAAAGAACCCAAATGGAGTTCACTCAACAAGAGTGTTGCAGACGAGCCGAGGCACATTGGGTGAGTTGCTAGAGAAAGATATGGGCAAGGGGTATAGCCTGAGTCCTGACTCAACCTCGTCATCCCCACTATCCCCAATTGGTTCAGTGAAGATGGATAGCTTTCTTAATGCCTTTTGGGGTTTGACACCGAAGCTCATGGTAATAACCGAACAAGATTCCAACCATAATGGATCCTCTCTAATGGAGAGGCTATTCGAAGCTCTCTACTCATATGCTGCATTGTTTGATTGCTTGGAATCTACCATGTCAAGAACTTCATTGGAAAGATTGAAGGTAGAAAAAATGCTCTTTGGGGAGGAAATAAAAAACATTATAGCTTGTGAGGGATCTGAGAGGAAGGAAAGACACGAAAAGCTTGAGAAGTGGATTCAAAGGCTTGATTTAGCTGGCTTTGGAAATGTACCTTTGAGCTATTATGGTATGCTTCAGGCAAGGAGGTTGTTGCAGGGTTATGGTTGTGATGCGTATAGGATCAAGGAAGAGAATGGCTGTGTGTTGATGTCGTGGCAAGATCGACCCCTATTTTCTGTCTCAGCTTGGAGATGCAGGAAGTAGAATATGGAGTGTTGATACTGATCTCCATCATGGTGTTTGATTAACAGTATTTACTTTGAACTTCAACTTCTTGTTTATCTATTTACATTTCATTTGTTTATTTTTGTTTTTCAATTTTATATAGAATTAATTATCTATACTATATCTATATACTATTATAATAAAAACACACGTTGTTGATCAAAACAAATTTTTTTTACCAGAATAACCTTCAAATATTAAATAATCATATATATAATTTAATCGTTAGAGACAAAAAAGTCAAAACATAAATAAATAATTAATTTTAAAAAAAATTAAACTCTATTTAACTTCTTACTTCCACAACCAATAACTACCCACTCTTCTACATCCATAAGGTGTGGGCAGTTTCTAGTTTATATTTAAGAAAAGAGGGCTTGCCAATCAAAACTGAATTTTTTTACGTAAATAACATTGAAATATTAAAAAACTTTGGAAACCAGTTTAACCATCAAGGACAATTGTGACAAATTACAAAATATTTTTAATAAAATAAATAAATAAAAATTAGCCCACAACCCACTTTTTTCTCCCGCAATAACCGTTTCACCACATGCATAGCATGTGAGAGATTGCTAGTATATATAATTGGGACTAATACTGACCACTAGTCTACGTTTCTATTTTTCTAATGTTATATTAAGTAAGTTGCTTGTGTTATGATCCTTTCTCTATATATCTAATAGAAGCACTACTGATATTTGATCTTTGTGTGTATCAATTATGTTCTTGTGTGTGAACAAATCGTGCCTGTAATTTCAAGTACCGTCGTGGCTTCAAATTCAATGGCTTTGACATTTATATATAGAGGATCACTATGGGTTGGCCTTACCATCATCAAGAAGTAAATGAATTGTTCAACTCAATTCATCAGGCTCAATGTTTTTCAAACCATATTTTGAGGAGAAACAACAAATTTTAGTATTTTACCCTATTCCACCCCATCCGTTTTTAGATGTCAGTGAGATTCGAATCTATGATCTCCGCAATGTTTTGCCACTAATCAACAAGTCACAGCTCACCGGCTCCAGCCATATTTATTTTGTAATGGTACACTTTTTTTGTTTGAGTAGAAATGACAAAGATTATTGATAATATGGTAATGATACAAAAAAGTTTTCCACGTAAATGGCTCGACAAAAGAAGCTTCCGTATGAGTATTAGTACACTTCATATACCAACAACCCCAAAACCGAAGTCAAAATAAGAGAATTAGAGTACAGAGCACAATATCAAAAAATTAACCCCTTACCCTAAAGATTTTAACTGTGTGTTGCCATCACTACATCATTATATTGGGATTAGCATTCTTCCTAGGAACCAAATTAGCAGAATCGAAAGCAATCTTCTCCTTTTTTGGGAGAAATATTCGTTTATTAATGAAATTTCCTTCTTCTCAAAAAAAAAAAAACAAAACAAAACAAAAGACCCGGCCGGTCATTTGCTTCTCTCACAAGTCACACCGACCCCAATTTTCTCAAACTTGGAATTCTAAGCTTTTTAATGTCTAAGAAATCCGACTCTTGGTTTGTTGATGACTCTTTCCTGTCTTCCTTCTCAGTCCCTATCCTTGATCACAACACTCATACACTACAGCCGTCAAAAGGACCTCCAAAAGGGAAAAGCTCTCCACGCTCAGATTATCAAAAGCGGTTCATCTTTCTGCGTCTACATTGCTAATAGCCTCGTCAACCTCTATGTCAAATGTGAACACTTACCCACGGCCAAGCTTGTATTCGAGACCACACCCAACAAGGACGTGGTCTCTTGGAACAACCTCATCAATGTATACTCTCACCAAGGCTCCACAGGCTGCTCATTTGTCATGGAGCTTTTCCGACGCATGCGGGCCGAGAACATCTTCCCAAATGCACACACTTTTGCTGGAGTGTTCACCGCTGCTTCATATACTGAACTTTTCGGCGGCCAGCAAATTCACACACTTGCAATCAAAGCAGCCAGCTTTTCTGATGTCTTTGTTGGAAGCTCACTCCTTAACATGTATTGTAAAATGGGTCTTGTGTCGGATGCCCGTAAGGTGTTCGATAGAATGCCTGAGAGGAATTCGGTGTCTTGGGCTACCATGATTTCGGGGTATGCAATGCAACGGCTGGCTGGAGATGCCGTGGAGCTTTTCGGATTGATGCGTGGAAGTGAGGAGAATGAGGAAGTGAATGAATTTATTTTAACGAGTGTTGTTAGTGCCTTGGCAGTTCCTGAATTTTTTGATACGGGTAAGCAAATTCATTGTCTTGCAGTGAAAAATGGGCTGATATCTTTTGTTTCTGTTGGGAATGCCCTTGTTACAATGTATGCGAAATGTGGAAATTTAGATGATGCCCTTCGAACGTTTAGATTGTCTGGTGATAAGAATTCTATCACATGGTCAGCAATGATATGTGGTTTTGCACAAAGTGGGGATTCTCAAAAGGCTTTGAATTTGCTTAGAGACATGCATTTTTCTGGGATAATGCCGAGCCAGTATACATTTGTTGGGGTCATCAATGCTTGTAGTGACATTGGTGCTCTTAAAGAAGGACAACAAGTGCATAGTTATTTGCTGAAGTTGGGATTCGAATTCCAGATATATATAATGTCAGCTTTGGTCGACATGTATGCCAATTGTGGTAGAGTTTGTGATGCTCGTAATGGGTTTGATTATTTAAAAGAACCCGATGTTGTTCTTTGGACTTCTATGATTGGAGGGTATGTACAAAATGGGGAGTATGAAACTGCTTTGAGTTTGTACTGCAGAATGCACAAGGAGGGAATTATGCCCAATAAACTGACTATGGCCAGTGTCTTAAAAGCATGCTCGAGCCTAAGTTCTTTTGAACATGGAAAGCAAATTCATGCCCGTACAATCAAGTATGGATTCAGTCTTGAAGTTCCAATTGGAAGTGCTCTTTCCACCATGTATGCTAAGTGTGGGAATTTGGAAGATGGGAATCTTGTATTTAGCAGGATGCCGGTGAGGGATGTAGTATCTTGGAATGGAATGATATCTGGCCTTTCGCAAAATGGGCAAGGGATAGAAGCTTTAGAGCTCTTTGAGGAGATGCGATTGGGGGGCACAATGCCGAATTATGTTACATTTGTGAATGTCCTCTCTGCGTGCAGCCATATGGGGTTCGTGGAGAGAGGATGGATTTATTTCAAGATGATGTATAGTGAATTTGGCATATCCCCAAGGGTGGACCATTATGCTTGCATGGTTGATGTCCTGAGCCGTGCTGGGAAGTTAGATGAAGCCAAAGAATTTATAGAGTCAGCAACTATTGATCATGGCATCTGCTTATGGGGTATTTTATTAAGTGCTTGTCGGAACTATCAGAATTTTGAATTGGGAGCTTATGCTGGCGAGAAGCTAATTGAGTTAGGAACACCAGAATCATCTACTTATGTGTTGTTGTCAAGCATATATAATTCCTTGGGCAGGCGGGAAGATGTAGAGCGGGTAAGGAGGATGATGAATCTTCGAGGGGTGAGTAAGGAGCCTGGGTGTAGCTGGATTGAGTTGAAGAGTCAGGTTCATGTGTTTGTTGTTCGTGATGAGAGGCATCCACAGATTGAAAATATTTATGCTGACATCCGAAGGTTAATAAAGCATATGAAGGATGAAGGTTACCAACCTTCCTCTACCACTTTTTGAAGTTCATGACAACCCATCAGCAGGTTAATATGCGGAGATTCCATTATTTCTCCAGGAACTATGCGCTATTTTTTTTTCCTGATAGTTCAAATTTTTGAGGGAAAAAGAGTACCCTTTTCTTTTCTCCTGTTTGGCTTAAAACCCATGAAGAACACAATTAGATCAATTTACAAGAAATATCATTATATCTTTTGAACTTGTTGCTGTCTTATTTATTTAGTTTGATAGAGTTGGCTGGTGTTATTGTTGTTTGTTGTTGCTCACTTGTTTTTTCCTCGGCTGTAGCTTTTTCAGTTTAATGGGTTTCCTTACTGCTCTGTACATTCTTTTTTGTTCCTTTTCTCAAAACTGTACATTCTTTCTTTCACTTGATGAATTCTATTTCCTATTAAAAATAAAAATAATAAAAGTTGCCGTTTTATCTAATACGTGTAATTATTACACCTAAATGATAAATTATTTATTGATTAATTTTGTTTCCTGATCAGCCTAAGACAACTACAGTCTTGCTCTTTTTTGATTATGTGCATCTTGCCATCTTCTCTCTTAAAAGAATAAATAAAAATAAAAATAAAATCAGTCCTGTAGTAATATTGGGTAGGTTATTTACTTTTCTTTTTAATTTCCATATTCTTGGTACTTGGTAGATGAGTTTTGTGTTATTCATAAATGTAGAATATACTTTATCAGCTTGTTATTTTTTTCTCTAAATTTTTAATAAGGTAAAATATCAATAGGTACATATTTTCATTTTATATTTCCCACTAGGTTTGGGAGTTTTTAATATTTCCCAACAGATATTAGTTAGGCCTTTTTTACTCCCAACAAGGACAAAAATATTGAAGTGTGATTTTTTATGACACTTTTGCCCTTGGCGTCTGGCTTTTAAGGTCGTGGAGCTTGAAGTGTTGGAGCAGAGAATAGTTGATGATGCTGTGATGATCTGAACTGGAGGAATAGAGCGACGCTTTGTGATGGCTAGGCTGGGTGCCCAGAGAGATTTGAGGTGACGGCGGCGGTTGTTTGTGGTGGATTGAAGAGCTGGAAATTGGCTGGACCGTGAGCTGGAAGCTGGGTTGCGGCTAAGATCTGATTGATGAACGGAGGTGATGGAGGAGCTAGGATCGTGGAGCTATGACGGCTGGCAGAGCAAGGCGCGGCAGAGGCTGGGCAAAGGAAGATTCGAGCTGGGCTTAGTGAAGGCGTGAACTGCTGTTGAGGTGAATTGGTGTTGGTTGTTGTTGATTCAGAGTGAGAATTGAAGAGAGCTGTGAGGAGAGAGAAGTACGGTGAAGGTGGTCTGTGATTGGCAGAGGCGGAGTTGTTCCCAGAGAGAGAGAGAGAGGAGATGGTGATATGGTGGTGTGGTGTCTTGAGGAAGAATTGTTACTGTCATTCACTAATTGTTAATGGCATCAACTAAGTTCACCAACACTTTCGTCAGCTATGGCAAATCTTATCCCAATCTATACATTTGTGCTCGCAATCATTTTCAGGCAGGAGGGTAATCATATAAAATTAGCTAGGAGATCGATGATGTTGTGTACTTGATTTTTTTTGTTTTTTCTTGTAATTGATTCTAAATTAATTAATAGGATTGAGATCAAGCAGTCAAGCCAAATTGTTGGGCACTATAGTATTAGTGTCTGAGCATTTGTAATTATCCTTTACAAGGGCTTAGTAATCTTAAAGCCTTCATCCCCATTCAACTTCCTCATCATCTCACAGCAGTCAAACTCAAAATGGATCTTTGGAGGTCTTATGCTTACTATGTCCTACCTTTTGTGCACGTAAAATATGCACACATCACAATTTATTGGAGGCTTTGTAAATCTTGATTGTTACTAGTCTAACATGGACAATTCATTGTTTATATTGTTTTTACAAAATATTTTATTGACCTTAAATTTTCTCGGAACTCACAACCTCTCTCTTGACTCTGCGGCTGAGAGGCGAGATTACTCTAAGGCGTTGGAAATTCAAGCTCGGGACCGATACGACATCGTTGCTGCACTGACGTTCTCGTTGTCGACCTTAATAAAATTTTATTGACCTCAATAAAATAATTTATTGACCTCAATAAAATAATTTACTGACCTCAATAAAATTTTATTGAGGTTAATAAAATACACAAAGGTGATGCTTCTTTGTTCTTTCCCTCCTACCACGAAAAATATCGATTCCTTGAGATGAAGATTTTGGGACAAGTTTCAAGCCTTGAGGTGGCCGGATTGAGGAGAAATCAGCCGGCAAAGCCGGCTACTACAGTGATGGGAAGAGAGAGAGTGACCTGCGCAGGTTTGAGGAGAGAAAGAGAGTGATTCCCGAAAATGGAAACTTCCGAAATTAAAATTTTATTGAGATCAATAAAACATATTATTGACCTCAATAAAATTTTATTGATGTCAATAAAATACACAAAGATGATGTTCTTTTGTTCTTTCTCTCCTACCACGGATTTTATTAACCTCAATAAAATGCACAAAGGTGATGCTCCTTTATTCTTACCCTTCTACCAAGGAAAATATCGATTCCTTAAAAAAAATTATTGAGGTCAATAAAATCTGTCAGTGACAGTTTCGTAATTTTTATAAAATATATAGGACGGAAGCGTAAATTGGTCAATTAATAGACCGGATGGGCAGCGCGTTTTTGCGTTGAAGTTGTTTAATTTGGTTATCAATCATGAACTAATCATCAACCAAATGATATTGATGGCTGGTCTACATTTGCAAAGTAATTACAATCTTCTTTGAGAGAAGGATATGATTCATCATTGAGCACATTAAGATTCTGTTGTGCAATCCCATATTCGGAAGGACATCATAGAGATATGAGTCTTTGGAAAAAGCACTCTCTGCTCATTATTGTCACATAATTTTAAAAAAAAAAATATGGTGAGTAACTGAGTACAGAATCAAAGTGGTCTACTGACAAACAACTTTCACCTTCATCAACTACTTAGTTACTTGTTTGGCCAATTTTTTTATTGACCTTAATAAAGTGTTATTGACCTCAATAAAATGTTATTGACCCCTCAATAAAGTGTTATTGACCTCAATAAAATGTTATTGACCTCAATAAAATTTTATTGACTCTCGGAACTCACAACCTCTCCCTTGGCTCTGCGGCCGAGAGGCGAGATTACTCTAAGGCGTTGAAAATTCAAGCTCGGGACCGATACGGCATCGTTGCTGCACTGACGTTCTCGTTTGTCGACTTCAATAAAATTTTATTGACCTCAATAAAATTTGCTTGGAAAGAAAAATAATAGAAAAACCTTGAGAAAAATGCATCAAACAAATGTGTGAAGTTGGTATAAACTGAATTGCTTGATATGTTTGATATAATCAGTGGCGGACCTGTGTATAGGCCCAAAGGGGTCTGGACCCCCCCTAGATTTTTAAATCCAATATTAGTATGTATGGGAATTTGCTGATTAGTCTATAAAATATAGACTTTTCATACTTTGCCTCCCTTACTTTATAACTTTTTTTATTCTGGACCCCCCCTAAATCTGAATTCTGGTTCCGCCCCTGGATATAATGGTTGTACGTACATATGTATAAGATTACAAGACTAACTGATTGCATGATTATAACACTGCAGACCCGGCGTTCTCGTGTGTCGACTTCAATAAAATTTTATTGTTCTCGTGTGTCGACTTCAATAAAATTTTATTGACCCCTCAACAAAATTTTATTGACCTCAATAAAATGATATTGAATTATAACACTGCAGACCCGGCGTTCTCGTGTGTCGACTTCAATAAAATTTTATTGACCCCTTAACAAAATTTTATTGACCTCAATAAAATGATATTGACCTCAATAAAATTTTATTGACCTCAATAAAATTTGCTTGGAAAGAAAAATAATAGAAAAACCTTGAGAAAAAGGCATCAAACAATTGTGTGAAGTTGGTATAAACTGAATTGGTTGATATATTTGATATAATGGTTGTACATATATATAAGATTACAAGACTAACTGATTACATGATTACATGACTATAAGAGACCACACGTGCTATAGACCCATTCTATCAAGAGCATGGCAAGAGCAGATGACTTGGTGCTCTCACACTTTCAATTGCATAGCAGACTAGTCCTTCAGAGGATTCCTTACAAGATTCTCAACTTCCTAAGCAGAAGTAATTTAGCTCACCGCAGATATTGGGGAAAGAACGCTGGAAGCTAGTAGACTACTTAATCATGCTTTGGAATCGCATTTGAATATGGCCAATATGCTTGACTCTGCTACTGATGGTGATTACTACTCATTCTCAGCAACTCCAAAAAAGGTGTCCTCCAACAATGGGAACAAAACTAGCAGACGGGAAGGGGAATTGGGAATTGTTGAAGTAATTGAGAACAAAACTAGCAGCCTCACCAAATCAATGACCCCAATTTCCATCACATATTATCATTTATCATAAACCAAACCTAAATTCCAGCTCTTTGAGTACCGAAACCAACTTTTTCAAGCTGAGCACACAATGAAATTTAGAAAGACAGAATTTTCAAAGAAGAAAAGGAATGGAGAACAAAAACTAGCATCGTCACCATATCAATGAACCCAATTTCCATTACATATTTTGCCACTAATCCGAAACAAACATAAATCCCAGCTCTTTGAGCACCAAAACCAATCTTGTCAAGCTGAACACACAATCTAACACTTAAAAATACAATTTGTAGATAATTAAAGGAATGAAATCGCAAATGAGAGAGAAAACGAGGAGTGAGAGATCTGGTTTCTCTCTCCTTCAATCACCGGCCTCAATGCACCATCACGGCGCACCGTCGGCCGAGCCCAGGGTCCTGCGTCGATCGGCGACGCCGGGGAGCAGCGTCACGCACAACTGTCACCGTTGCCGGATCTGCAACTCTTTGTTCATGGATCTCCGAGCTCCGTTTCGCGGATCCGTCTCCATGGATAGACCTGGGGGATGGAGATGTGAGAGAGTTGAGTTGGAGTCGTGTCTGGGTAGTGGAAATTGTGACAGTGGCATGTTGTAATTGTAGTAAAAAGTACAGGACATAATCGTAAATTGGTCAACAAATCTGAATTAATGGGCCGGATTGGCACCGAATTTTTAAAGCAAACTTGATGGGAAATATTTCTCAAAATTTGTCCTTACTGGTCAAGAGCCCTTTTTAGTACTTTGTCTTTTTATTTCTGTTACTTTTTTTCACTATATTTTTGGGCCTTTTCCAGTGGAATGTAGCTCAAGGTTCCAATTTCATTCTTTCATTCTTCTTGTATCATCATATGATCAAATTGAATGTAGCTGATGGTACTCTTACTCTTCTGTTATTTCCATTACTGTTACATAGGTCAGATCATTACTTTTTTTTTTGGGTCAAATAGGTCAGATCATTACTGGTACCATTGTTTTCGAAAATTTCACGTTTTCGGTTTTCATACTCTTTATAATTTATTTTCACCATATGTTATTCCATTTCATTGTTGAGACTTGGATCGGCTTGAGAAAATGTGGAATGTCAATAACAGAAGAAGCTATTTCTGGTGTGGCTAAAATCAATACTGATAGTAGCAGAAGAACCTATGATGGAACCGTTACTGCTGGAGGAATTAAAGATCAACTGGAACTTAGTGTGCACTGTGCAGGCTTCACTGCTAATCTGAGAATTGGTTTCTGAATAATGAGGTCTCTTCTATAGCTTACAGATTGCTCGAAAAGCTGATTGTAAAGAGATTGCGGTTGAGAGTATTCAAATTGTGATGTAGATGTATGATCTTTATGCCTTTAATGTCATGCGCATCCTCTTTTAGCATAATTCAGAGATGAAATCTGCTGATTTCTGGGAATTGAAAATGTCATCTTAAACACATTTAGGGAGCGGAATGTGGCTTGTTGTGCAGATTATGTATATTATTTTGTTGCTTAAAAACATTTTTTGCTTTCTAGTTATTCTTACATTATTTGAAGTCCTGACATATTGTATATTTGGTTGGATTACTCTTAAATTGTCCTTACAAAAATACAACAAATTATCCATTCCTAATAACAAAGTTGAGGTTCATTGTTGTCATTTTTCAGGAAGTGCCGAGGCTAGCTAACAGCTTTTGTTGGCAAATTAATATTTTACTAAAATCACAGTCTTGGTATCAACACTTTCTCTATATACTAGATGGCAGCAAACCAAAACTAAGCCTTTTGTTTTTGAGTGGCAAGCTTCATTTTATGATCAATTTTGAAAAATTATATTTAAGAGAGCAAAAGGTTCATAAAGGCCAAGTTTAAGACATTCCTAATTCAAGGGGATTTAAGAGAGAGAGAAAAAAAGTTGATATTAACTAATTAGTATTGATAAATTACATGAGCTAGCATGCAACAACATAAATTACACACGAGAAGGAGCAACAGATTCATCAACGTCAACAACTAAGGCACACGTCTTCCAAATCTGCACACTTTTAGGCAATGCCTCGAAAGCTTTATGTTTATATAAGTTCTGGATTCAAGAGTAGAAATTTCACTAACTGGATGTGACAATCATATCCCAAATGCACAAGGGCTTTGCAGCAATTCGTAGTGAGAGGCTCATTTTTAAAAATACCAATGTAGATCTCTTTTATTTATTTATTTATTTTTATTTTTTGAGAAGAAGAAACTACCATTCATTAATCCAAAAGATTACTTAGGTGGGACTGACTATGTAAGTTCATAACTACTCCAAATGGAGAAGATGAACTACTCATATCCCTAACATAGAACCGGCGGTTACAGACACCATGAGCCAATAAAGCCCAACCTCTAACCACAATAATCGCCTTTACAATCGGGCTACTGAAAGGAAACCAATCCCAAGAGTTCTGATACACCCTTAAACCAATCACAGGCTCCGGTTGAAACACATCATTGTAGCCTTTTGCAGAAATTGCAGGGTAGGAACCATCATTGTCAAAGCTGACCGGAGGGTAGGCCTCATCCACGAGTTCATAGCCAAAGGACTCTAAGCTAGTAGGGCTTATGGCATCAAATTCTTGGGCTGTTGCAAATGACATGAGTAATACTACAAATTATTGTAATACTAAGACTGCAAGGAAATAAAGTCATGCACAAATAGAGAAATCAGATTAGAGCTTCATTAGTAGTCCTTCAGTTCAAGTCCATGAAAGTTTGTCAATTGTATTCTCCATCACAAGTCCAATTTAGTCAAGTGAGTACCCTGTTCCGAAGGGTTTCTCGTAAGGAATTCAATGGTATAGTCCAAGTAAACATATCCAGAATGTCCAAGTCCAGAAATCAAGGTTTAATCAAAACAGTCCAGAAATGGTTATGCTCTGTTTTAACCCTTTTTACCTTACGTTTATGTAATCTCTACCATTAATTATGATACTCTCCAAATTTAACCTACATGTTATAAGCTTCGTTTTGGTATAATGATCATCAAAATTGGTTAAGAATTGAGTGAAATATGATTATTTAAAGTTATGAACAATATATGAGATTTCTAGTTAGTATACTGGTTATATACTTATTAGATGTAGAATGATTGCATCGTTGGATGGCTGTGATATTTTAGTACTGAATAGAAGAAACAATTATGAACGACTGTTATGAAGAAGTCATGACGATAAAAGCAGAAGGAGAAGTTTATAATTGTAGAAGTCAGATAACAGAAATAATTCCAGGGATGAATATTTTTCTATAAAACTTGTTCTTTTCCATTTTCTTTGTTGAGAGAGGAATTTAGTTGAGTTTATAATTTCAACTAAGAAATTAAGCTTCTAATTAGCTGAGAGAATTCTAATGATCTGATTTTTGAGGTGTGAAAGAAATGTGCAGAGAAATATTCACTAAAGATTAATTTTTCCTTGGTAAAACTTGAGAGGAAACTTCCCTTATACTTTCTTAAGGAAATTTCCCACTTAACTTAACCGATAAGGTCATAATGATTTGGGTAATCATTCAATTCTAATTGAGAAAATAGTTGCCCCTAGTTAAACCTAGCTATCGATATTCTGAATACACACACACACACACACACACATATATATATATGGACTAAATTCTTGTTACTACCCTATACTTTAGTGGTCTAATCAGTCCCTGAACTTCTAATTTCTTCAAAACGATCCATACACTCTCAATTCTCATATAATAGGTTCCATTTATGACACATGTCGACCTATAATAGGTGTAAATGTAAAAATTGACATGTGTCGACCTATGATAGGTGACACATGTCCTAAATGGACCTAATATATCCCATTTATGACACATGATGACCCATGATAAGTGTAAATGTAAAAAAATTGACACGTGTCGACTATGATAGGTGAAATGATCGTTTTGATGAAATTATAAGTTTAGGGACTCAAAATGATTAGACCTCTAAAATACAGGGTTTAATGAGAATTTAATGATAAATATATATATACACACATATTTGTTTTCCTAGAATAACAAGGTAAATGGTGTTTTCTCTCCAAACAAAATAATCAAACAATAATTAGCACAAAATAAGATGCATGATGTATAGAAGAAAATAAATAAATGATCTTAAACTCAAACTCAAATATTGAGTGTAGAGAGAAAATTGGGACAATATTAGAATTTAGCATGCCGCATGTCTACCAACTCGTATCGACATGCTCTACAACTCTTGTGAAGGAAGTTATCAGAGAAAATTAACGTATAAAAAAGTCAACTTTTGACCCTTCGAAAGTAAAATGTTTTGACTAAATAGTCGTTCCAAAATACTTTCACTTTGAAATAAGAAAATAATATATATCTAACCCTTAATTAATTTCAAAAAATTATGAGAAATTAGATACGAAAATTCGGGTTATTATAGAACTCTTCATCACAAGTGGATGAAGATGAAGCACATACATCAAGGATGCAATCTAAGAGTGTTCTTCATGAGGATTCTCACCACAAGAGTCGATGAAAGTAAATGGCATATATATCAAGGGATTCACACACAAAACCAAGTTGATAAATGGATTAATTTTTATATCCTAGCCATGTCATGGTTCTAGGACCGAGTCTTCTATGTTATCTTTCATGCCAACCAAGGTTCATGAATGACTCTCAATTTGAACAATCAAGTTACAAATAGAGGCATAAAGCATCAAGACTTAGGAAACCAAACAAGGAAAGCATAAGCTCATACTCATCACACTCATTATCAATTGTCTAGAGAGGATGAGGTAACCAACCTCACACTAGCTCTCACATCAAGATAGATTAAACATATGCTTAAGAATTAGTGAGGTCTCTAGACATTCATCTAACACATATTGAAATAGGCAATAAGCATATCCATTCATCAACCAACAAGCATATACATCATAGTTATTCAATCCATCTTCTATAGACTAGGTCACACAACCCTAGTCCCCAATCCTGGTCTCATTCGTGGCACAAATTAATATACATCATCAAGATAAAAAAATCTCAAAGTAAATAAACTAAAGAAAATAGAGAGAGTTAGAGAGTTCTCAATGAAGATCTCCTCCACTTCTCCTTGCTATCTCTAGACAATGAACAATAAATGTGATGAGCATGTCTTGTTTGATTTTCTTAGTCTTGATGCTTTAAGCCCCTTGTGTTAACTTTGTTAATGCGTAATCGGGAGTCATTGTGAACCATTATTTTGGCACAAAGATAACTTATAAGACTAGGTCCTAGAACCATAGCATAGCTAGGATATGGAAATTGATTCATAGATCAACTAGCTAGGTTTTATGTGTGGATCCTTGATGCATGTGTGTTTCACCTCCCTTTACATTTGTGATGGAGGACCTTCATTAATAGTATTGATGAATGATTAACTCCTATGAACCTTAGTTGACATAAGAATACATAAGATAGCATTTACATTCCACAACCAAATCATGGGTGGAATGTGGGGATCTATCACACGAACCGTTCAACATATGTATTCATTTGTTTGCTTGTCCATCAAATATGGACTAGACTGACCCAAAGCCCCAATCACTTCATCATTTGAGCCTTTTCTTATTTACATTTACTTGTTTGCCTAGCTTAGTTTACTTTTGTTGTTACTTTATTTGTCACTCCTTCATTCACTCACCCACAAATCCCAAATCATCAATCACTACCTCACATTGCACATACCTCACTTCACTTTCCGTAGTACCCCATTCTTTGTCCCTCCATTGTGTTAGATTACCTAGGCTACTAGTTACTTAGTGGGATCTTGGGCCACCAATCTCCGAGGCACTACAAACCCCCCGAGCTTCCTTTGCTAAATTGAACAAGCCCCCACTAATATCCATTTCTCTAAAAAAGCATTGACTTGACATGATGAATGGCCAAGATCATGTTGCATGTAATTGAGTAGTACTAGAATTACTTAATCACATCACTCTGATCACCCATGTGTTCTTTCTCACGACTGAAATCAAAACTCTGCATCTTAAAAAAGTAAGGACCTCCTTATCTGAGAATTATTTTATATATGATTTGAATAAGTTATTAAAGTTAACTTTAATAATACAATAATATTTCTTCCCAACTTCACTTTATTTATAATCGACAAGTGACAATTACTAGATCTTTATTTTGTAGGAACTTAGTTCGCAGCATCTGTTATCATCCGGAAAGCATCTTTCATGCATGTCTTCAATTTGTTTGAATCTATGTATCCTTTCTCAGCTCCCAAGGCAATCCTTAGCTTTCCCATATAACTCATTGCTGTTATAGTAAGAGACTGCAATCAAAGAACATAAAACAATAAACGATATTACTATTATAGTAGGATGAGCAAACGCTACATAATATTGGACAAGTGTTAGGTTTACACTTATTCGTTCAGCTCACTTGTAATTAATGAATTTTAATGTTATTGTCTACTTCATTGGATATCCAGAAAAGTAAAAAAGTTTCAAGTTTTATTGTCCTAATAATTACATGAGGATTTTGGAAAGAAATAAGGCTACGTTCATTGATGAATTGTGTGATAATGATGTGCATTATGATTTTGATACAGTGAGTACACCAGTTAATGATTCTGTTGTTTTAGAAGTTAGAACCTTATTCTTGGATTACTTATGATATTCTTGTGCTTGTTAGTAATAAAAAAATTTAGAACACATAGAGCCTAATCCTATTAAACCTCATGTATATATTCCTCAAGAAAATTTAGTTGTTCAGCAACAAATTCATATTTCAGTAGAGCTTCAAGCAAGCACAGTCGTAGAACCACTTGAGAATGCAATTAGAGAACCACATATTATAAAGTAGCCACAAAAAGCAAAAGTAGTTCTTAGGAAATCACAGAGAGTTAGGAGATCAAGTATTCCTGATGATTATGACACTGTTTTTCTTACAGAACTAGAGTTTGATTTAGGGAAAGACAATGATCATAAACCTTATACTGAAGCATTAGAATCTCATCAAGCAGAGAAGTGGGAAGAAGCCATGTTAGCAGAACTTAAGTCCATGAGTGGCAATGGAGTGTGGGAGATTGTGGATCAACCTGAGGGTTTTAAGCCAATAGAATGCAAATAGGTATTCAAAACAAAGAATGAATCACAAGGAAGGATATACAGATATAAGGCATGATTGGTAGCTAAGGAATTTACACAGCAAGAAGGAATCAATTATACAGAAATTTTTTCTCCTATTTCGACTAAGAATGCCTTTAGAATCATGGGTCCTTGACCATAAGGTCCAATGTTGGACAAATATTTACCATCAAGGACAAGGGAAAAACACGGTGCCCACCCGGTCCATTAATTGACCAATTTACGTTTCCGTCCTATACATTTTACAACAATTACGAAACTGCCACTGGTAGATTTTATTGACCTCAATAATTTTTTTTTAGAAAACGATACTTTCTGTGGTAGGAGGGAAATAACAAAGAAGCATCACTTTTGTGTA
Source organism: Rubus parviflorus (assembly GCA_029955375.1). Classification (NCBI taxonomy): domain Eukaryota; kingdom Viridiplantae; phylum Streptophyta; class Magnoliopsida; order Rosales; family Rosaceae; genus Rubus; species Rubus parviflorus. The sequence continues at coordinate 469,401 of JARGGL010000015.1, read as the reverse complement.
TTTTATTGACCTCAATAAAATTTTATTGAGGTCAATAAAATGTTTTATTGAGCTCAATAAACTGTTTTATTGAGGTCAATAAACTGTTTTATTGAGGTCAATAAACTGTTTTATTGAAGTCAATAAAATTTTATTGAAGTCGACAACGAGAACGCCAGTGCAGCAACGATGAAGCATCACTTTTGTGTATTTTATTGACCTCAATAAAATTTTATTGAAGTCGACAACGAGAACGTCAGTGCAGCAACGATGAAGCATCACTTTTGTGTATTTTATTGAGGTCAATAAACTGTTTTATTCAGGTCAATAAAATTTTATTGAAGTCGACAACGAGAACGCCAGTGCAGCAACGATGAAGCATCACTTTTGTGTATTTTATTAACCTCAATAAAATTTTATTGAGGTCAATAAAATGTTTTATTAAGGTCAATAAATTTTTTTATTGAGGTCAATAAAATTTTATTGAAGTCGACAATTACCATGGTACTTCACAAATACCAACAATTATTAAACAAACTCAAGTCCAGCAATTCTTTGTAAACTGCACAACACACAATTAATTATGTAGGTTTTATTGAGGGGTCAATAAAATTTTATTGACCACAATAAAACTTTTTTGGCTATAATTATATGCGTGAATTGCATGCACCAAGTCAGAAAAACATTAAGGCACATATACACAAACTCATTCATCTTCTGCAATTCTTTGTAAACTGCACAACACACCATTAATTATGTAGGTTTTATTGAGGGGTCAATAAAATTTTATTGACCACAATAAAAAAAATTTGGCTATAATTATATGCGTGAATTGCATGCACCAAGTCAGAAAAACATTAAGGCACATATACACAAACTCATTCATCTTATGCAAGTTATTCTTTCGGTGAATCTTGACACCATGTCAAGTTTCATAGTTTACAATCTTACCTAATACTCATGGTACTTCACAAACACCAACAATTATTAAACAAACTCAATCCTTGCAAACTGCACAACATACCATTAATTATGAAACTCGTAAACATAGATTCAAACTCTTAGATTTCACACAGAAATCAAGTTTTAATTATACACTCTTACCACAATAAAAAAAATTTATTGACCACAGTAAAATAGTAGATCTGTCTACCCGGTTGAGACCCGCGAATAAGCAACCCGACCCGGCTTTTTCACCGTCGTCTGGCCACCTCTCGGTGGCGCATGGGTGCCGATCTCTTCAGATCGGCGGCGCGAAGAGAACCTCGGCCACATATTCTCAATATGGCGTTGGAAGACGGCGATTCGAAGGAAAAAATATTTTCAGATTTCGGCGGGTTCTATGACGTTTTCCGGCGACTCAGATCATTGTTGTTGACGTAGTATGTATGAAACTTGACCCTCTTGTTGAGCTCTACGTGTTTTTAAGCTTTGATTCGACATTTGATTGATGTTTGTGGAAGTTGGAATTTGAACATGGTGATTTGTTTGTAGTGCAGCTTAACCACGATGAAAAAAGGGCAAAAATGTCCGAAAAAAAACATAACAGATCAGACTTTGCATATTTTGTCTTTGATGGGAAAAAAATAGGCCTAATAGGTCCTTATTGGGAAATATTTAAAATCTCTTAAACTTGAAGGGAAAATTAGGACCTATTAGATATTTACCTTAGAATCATTATGTCTTCAGTTGCACACTACAATTTTGAGCTTTACCGGATAGATGTGAAAACTGTTTATCTTAATGGTGATTTAAATGAAGAAATCTATATGTGTCAGCCTGAGAGTTTTGCAAAGTCTGCAGATGAACAAAAGGTATGCAAACTTAAGAAATCAATATATGGTCTGAAACAAGTTTCTATATAGTGGTACCTCAAGTTTGATTATGTGATTACTTCCTTTGATTTTATTGACAATAAAATGGATGAATGCATATATGTGAACATCAGTGGGAGTAAGTTTCTTTTTCTGGTTTTGTAATGTTAATGATATTTTGTTGGCTAGCAGTGGTGTGTGTTTGTTGAATGAAACTGAGGGTTTTTTGGCAAAACATTTCGATATGAAAGACATGGGTGAAGCCGAATATTTTATGGGAATTGAAATTGTGAGAGATATGTCTCGATGTTTGTTGGAATTGTCTCAGAGAAATTGTCTAAGATATTGCAGAGGTTTTATATGAGTACTTGTAAACCTGATGATTATTCTATGTCAAAAGGTGACAAATTGTATAAAGATCAATGTCCTAGGAATGCAGTGGAAAGAAAAGATATGGTGAAGAGACCGTATGCAAGATTAGTTGACAGTTTTGTGTATGCTCAAGTTTGTGCTAGACCTGATATAGCTTTCCCAATTGGTGTGCTATCTAAGTATCAATCTAATCCTAGTTTTGAACATTGGGTATCTAGAAAGAAAGTTTTGAGATATCTAAAGACAACAAATGACCACATGATGATATATAGAAAGCTTGAAAATTTAGAACTTGAGGTGGTGGACTATTCATATTCAGATTATAAAGGTTGTCCTGGTGATCTTAAATCTACTTCAAGTTATATTTTTATGTTAGCTGGAGGTGCAGTGTCATGGAAATAATCAATTAAACAAACTGTAACTGCTACATCTACAATGCAGGCTAAGTCTAACAGTTCATGAAGCCACATGTCATGCTTTGTGGCTTAGAAATTTTATTAAACAAATTCAGATTATAGATTCAATAGAAAGGACTGTTCAGATTTTCTGTGATAATGTTGCAGCTATGTTCTTTGCCAAGAATAGTAAAAGATCTTTAGCTTCTAAAAATATTGATATAAAATACTTTGTTGTTAGAGAGAGAGAGCATCAAAGATGATGAGATTGAGGTTATAAAGGTTGGTACCTGAGAGCAGTTAGCAGATCCTCTTACTAAACCGTTATCTGTAGCAGCTCATCAGGGACATGTGAAGAAGATGAGAGTTTTGGGCAGTTTGGAGGAGTAAAATTAGTGGGAGTTTTCAGCTCTGTTAGCTCAGTTTATTTTTTTTTTCCTTTAATTGCTTTTTGTATCGTCAATGATCAATATATGACTTTAAAAATTCAGTAATTCCTTCTAAAGTTCTTATGCTATTGTTGTTCTACATGTTTCAGTTTGTTTATTTTAGCTGCAATATAGCTCTATGTAGCCTTATGCAGAATTGATTTATTTTTAGCATATGAAATAAATTATTTCAGCATTCATTAAGCCTAAATATATACATGCTGCATTCACTTGTGATTCATTAAGCAGCTTCTGTTAGTGTATTCATTCATCTTTACATGTTATGTAATTAGCTCATGTCGTTTGAGTTTGTTGTGTTGTGATTATGGAGTACTGGTATTGTTAATATATGTTTTTCCATAGTCTGATGTATACGGTCTTGATATGACTGAGCTGTGAAATAGATTCAAAAATTTATGATATCTCTTATGCACACTTTAGAGTTATTATATCCAGTATTATGACATTCTTGTTGCAACTTGCAAGTTAACAATGTACAGTCCAGTGGGAGAATAGAAGAGTTTTTGGGACTTGTCATTGTTAATTCTCTATCGTACAACAACTTGTCATACTCCTAGTGGAATAAGTAATTGAGAAAACATTATGAGTTTTGCTTAAGTATCCTATATTATTATTTAACGATTATCTTTGCGAAAAATTAATTCAATTGAATATCACTTTGTCAACTAATTATATTAAACAAATGAATAGTTTTGACAACAATTGAGATGATCGTGATGAACCGTCTTTTTTTTTTAAAGATATCATATTAAAATGATACTTTAAAGCTTGAATGGTTATGAATATGAAAATACAAGGTGAGATTTTGTTGATCACTAATGGTATGAAGGAATAAGTTCAACAATTGAAGAGCTCTCTGCTCTTCTTCCCAAACCCTAGCCGTCAAGGCTTGGGATATCAAAGATGTCGAAAGATGTCAAGTCCAGTTCAGGTTGAGGTCTCCCTCTACACTTATTGCAACCCGATCCTTCAGCATCGTCCCAGTTCCACGAGTACCATGACGACATTCGATGACGTCTCTTTGGAGGATCGTGTTTCGCGTGCAGCCTTCAAGATCGAATCTGGTCGTTCTATCACCATGGAGATATGTGGCTTTGTTTCCCGGATCTGGAACCGGGTTCTGACCTTGATCTTAATGAGGTTTTGGGGTGAGTCCCAGATATCTCAATCCATGCATTTGGGTATGGGATCCCGGTGGAAAGTCCGACGAATGGGAACTCAATATGTTCCCTCCATAAGTCCGGCCTATCTTTGGGTTACATTAATAATAATAGATCATGTGTTCGTTTGGAGGCCAATTCAAGCAAGGTTGTGCTTTGATTTGTGGTGTAATTTTGAGATGGACACAGGTTTACTGCTAGTCGTTTTACTTTTATATTTATTTCTCTGTAAATTGATGGAGATTACTCTCTATTATTTCAATGCCTCTCTGTTAGAATATTGTATTAAATCATATGGGCTTATTGGACTTGTTTGAATTGGATAAAAGGATTATTGTCTTTATGAGGAGAATGTTCCTAATACCTCTTGTGAGAATCTATCTCTAAAGTTTAAGGGCAAAGCATAATGGATTTCAAGATGTGTTTCAAATAATATCCTTGAAGAGATACATGGGCGATTATAAATCCGTTTTGGGTTGACAAAAGCTCTATATTCTATCTTATTATTAGAATTATTAAACGGAAGAACATTGTTGTATGGTAAGTTGGTAACTACAACTCAAGTTTAAGTTCAAACAATATAATGAAATTTTGTGCGCTTATATTTTCATTGTTGTGGGTAGCCTTGATATGCTACTAGCCTTGTGAAAGTTCTCTAAAATAATATATGATGATTCTATCAACATTAATATATAGTCAACTAGCTTGCGCACAAGTTACAAGTTAATTGGTAAAATATAAATCTTTTCAAGAAAAACTATATGTAAAAAAAATAGTTAGTAAATAAAATAGTTAAGTAATTATTTCAAAAATCATATGCATATTTATATATACCTGAGGTGAACCAGCAACCATAAAGTAAATTCCTTCAATAGGGTGATTAGCCAAAGCCATCTGTTCTATTGGCCCGATCATATTTGTGATTGTCGTGCTCGAGTTTTTGAGTGTGCTATGGATATATCTACCTCCTGCCTGCAGAACCAGCACCGCTGGATTAGAATTACAATTTTTTTTTCAAAAGTGCGCTTTAAGTTAGTTTTCCTTTCGAACAATACTTTTTTCTTTTTTTTTGTCAGAAAAGGCAGTGCATTAAGATAAAAGATAACTATTAGGGTTTAGCTAAAGTCAGTTATTGATGATGTCAATGCTTACTATTATAATCGTTCGACTATTTAATTAGTCTATTTATTTTCTTGTTAAAAAAAAAATCATGAGCAACCCGTAACTCCTAATTCATGCTAAAATTTTTTAATTTTTTTGCTTGTTCGCCACTTTGGATTTAGGGTTTAGCTATGGAGTTTTAAGTAACTAAAGCCTAAACTCACATTATAACGACTCTACACCCAAAATAACTGACCTTTAACCAAAAAAAGAAAAATTACAGATACAAAATTGGTGATTGTTAATTGTGTAATGAATGGATAATGAGAGGGGGTTCCATGAAAGACAAGGAATAATAAGCTAAAGCATTGTAGGATTAATCCATTTGTCGGCAACCATTGGGCAAAAGAATAGATAAGTGTCTTTGGTTCAGCAGCAAACCAAACTCCAAACACAATAAAATAACAACAAAAAATAAACCAATTAGTTCTTCTCTGATGCATTGTCCAAAATTTTAATCTTTTAAGATAAACAACCACTGTACCCGAAGGAAAATAATAAAAGAAATCTACACATGAATCGATATGTAAGGAGACCAATAAGATTCTGGCAATAAGTGGAAATTGCTTACTGATTATTTTCACACCAATGAACACCCACATGATCCGCAGAAAAAATTATTAGCTAAGCAGTTAGTAAACTGATTACTTTTGCGGAAGATGTGTGAAACTTTCAGAGACATAGAAGAAGGGATAGCTCGAAAATTGAACTAGCTAATAGAATAATGCAACGGAAAATTCATTTTGGGTGAGCAAAGAAAATGAATCAATAGAGTGTAGTCACTTTCAATCCAAAGACAACGCCCTACCAACCAATCTAGTAATATTAGATGATACATGATAACTCTATTTCAATTAATTACTATCTATTATTAACAAAAGGAAAGTGTTCTCATTCATGAGTTTTGGCTTCATAACATTTCATAATATTCTATGAATGAGTCCGTATGACATATAAGGCAGAGATAGAATATATTATATATACTAGCCTCTTAACGGGAACGTTTTGAGTGTTTTGGACACTAATGCTCCAGATTTTTTTTAAGATTTTACTTATAAGGGGTAAGATGGTGATTTACAGATCCAACGGTTCAGATTATTACTGACATGCCTGAGCACTAGTGCTTTGGACATTATAGAATTTTCCGCCTCTTAACATGTGCGACTTTTGCTTCTTCTTTTTTTATGAAAAAAAAAAATGAAAAATTGTGAGTAGTTTGCAAATGACGTATTATTAATTTACCATTGTTTCCTCATATATAAAGAGTTTATTCATTGATTTCTTTACTATGTGAGTTGCATTTGTGGAAGTTTAAAAATTTAACTATCTTAACATGGAGTTTGCTTAATTAATAGAAGGGAAAATAATCACTTTGATCATTGAACTTTGCCTCATTTGACACTTTGGTCACTGAACTTTGTCTCATTTGACACTTTGTCACAAAACTTTGCGAAATATCACTTTAGTCAATGAACTAAAACATCATCTATCACTTTGGTTACTACCGTTATAAGCCGTACGTTAAGATCGAGGGTTTTTTCAAATCACCAATAAATATTTTTTTTTCAAATCTCTCTCTCTCTCTCCCCCCCTCCCTCCCCCCCCCCCCTCCCTCCTCCTTACCGCCGCCCATCCAAACCTCGAATCGAGGTGCAATACCTATGCCAAAAATGTTCACAATGATGAGAGAAGCAACTTTTATACTTGGATCTAAGCTCGATTTGGCCTAGAATGGCCAAAATTTGGCCCGAAAGCCCGCGGTGACCGAAAAAATGTAATTCTTCAATTCTCCGTTGTCCGGAGACGCTTGGAGGCAGGGTTGATGGCATTGAACTCGCCTCGAGGAGGACTTCAAATCACAGTATGTGGTGTCGATCAATTTGGCCGAAATTGGAGGTTTATTCGGGTGAACAGTACGACTAGGGTTTTCGGGTTTTCTCTCTTTAATTCCTCCCACTACACTGCAAATTGATGACTCAAATGGGCATAGGATTGAAGAGCATGGAGAAACGAAGATTTCAAGACTAGTTTTGTGGTATATGGTGACCAGAAGTGGGAGATGAGAGAGAGACATTTTTTTTAAGCAATTTGACCAAAATACCCTTAAAAAAATTGTATTGTTTACAAAATTTTAATGGAGAAAATAGACAAGTGACTAAAGTGATACACGGTATTTTAGTTCAGTGAAAAAAGTGATATTTCTAAAAGTTCAGTGACCAAAATGTCGAACAAGGTAAAGTTTTTTTTTTTGGAAAGGAACAAAGTAAAGTTCAGTGACTAAAATTGTCATTTTTCCTGAATAATATCTAGCATTCTCTGACATGCTATGCATGTGGTGAAACAGTTATTGCAGGAGAAAAAGTAGGAGAAAATGAGTTGTGGAGTAGTTTTTATTATTTATTTTATTAAAAAAAAAATTTTAGGGGAAGTGGTCCAAAGTTCGAGAAATGTGGAGACGGTGAGACTCGAACTCGAGTATATGTTGGGCAGACCACTGCCTTAGTCCAACTAGACTGCACCCTATTGCACAATTAAAAATTATTTTGTAATTTGTCACAATTTCCCTTGATGGTTAAACTGATTTTCAAAGTTTTTTAATAATTAAAAGTATATATATATATATATATATATGATTTAAATTTTAAAAAATAATTACCTCAGGGCTTCTTAATTTCTTCAAAATGTCCCAGAGCCTCCCAGTGAGGTACCAAGCTGAAGAGCTTCTCTGTCTCTTGATTATATTCTGTGCTTCCCACACAAAATCCAGTGGCTTGGAAAGTTCATTGGACTTGGGCACCGGGATGGGCAAGAACACAAATCGGTTTCCCCAAGACTTGTTCGTTTCGATCAACATCTCCTGCACTGACTTGTAACCCGCAGCGAGTCTAGTGTTGAGCAACACCAGTGCCGTACAATTCTGGTTACTTGATTTTTCATTGTTCATCTTTTGCATGTACATTCGGGTGCCCAAAAAGATTGTTCCGGCAAGCACATCATTTATCGTCTGCATGCATGCAACCAACCAACCAATTGTCATCATATATATATATATATATATAACTACCAAAGAGATCGAGATCCAGGTACAGTACGTGGTATTGATTTACGTACAGCTCCCTAAATATCTTTGAATTTAAGCTTACCACTCCAAGCTTGTTCTTGATAAGTTTGATTTCCTCAATAGAGAGCGTCAAGGTCGAGACGGACATAGGGCGAAACTCAACTCCATCAATCCCAGACCTTATTGGCGTTCGATCATCTTCAACCCAAGAAGAACCCTTGAAAATGGTCGAACAGAAATCCCATGCAGTGTAGAAAACCGAGGACAATATGTTAGGCACAAACTCAAACATACCAGTTTCACTGTTTGAGCCCTTTAGCGAAGGAAATGTTATAGGAAGAGAAGGATTGTGAGCATTTTGGAGACAAGAGAGAAGAGCGCCCATGAGAGAATAACCATCGCCAATGGCGTGGTGGATCTTGAATATTATATGTTCAGCTGCTTGACTTGTTGGGTACTTGAAAAGATGAAGTTCCCATAATGGCCTGCTCTGTGGGAATGTTTCTGCTGCTATCTTCGTTATATACTCATCAAGGTAGTTATCGTATGATTCAAGGGACATTTCAGAGGGCAAAATGGGGACATGGATATGGTCTTCCAGCTTCACTTCAACCCTCTTCCACAGCTTATTCTTTCCATCTACATCTTCAACCTGCCGACATATATGCAAGAACGTGAAATTACTTAATTGGCCTAACTGAGAGAGAGAGAGAGAGAGAGAGAGAGAGAGAGAGAGAGAGAGAGAGAGAGAATACCATGATGGAAGAGAAGCGTGGGTTGATTGGGAGGAAGACCTGTTTAAGCAGCGGCAGAGTGAGAGAATGGTTGAATGGAACTTGTAATTCCAAAACGGCAAGAATTGCAAGAGATAAGACAGAGCTGTTCACGTATTGACCAGTAGGGCTCACCGGCTCTAGTAGTAGTCCTTCTTCTGTAGACTCCATTTTATAATATATTTGATACCTCGGATATATCAAATTGCAACTGTATATGTGTTGTACCTAGTTTCGTGTAATATATATTTCTGGTCTTCCATGGAACCGGCAGAGATGAGATAGTTTAATACGTATATATAGATCCATGGATATATGTGAACCCAACATTTTTTGTGCATGATGTGCTAGCTAGCTAGCTAACTAGAGCTACGTACAACTTCTAACGAAGAATTAATGGAGTTGATTGGTACGTACCAAGCCTCTAACTAGTCGACACTAATTAATGGAGTTGGCTGCCTACGAACAAAGCACTTAGTTTTGCTTTAGGAGTTGGGCGTTATGCATTAGGGGTTGAACGTTAGCGTCAAATTGATGACCAAACAATTCAAATATCTTGGCATTTTCAACAGCTATGGAAGGAGAAACACCAAACACCATTTTCTAAAATTATTTGAGCGAAAGGATACATGTTGTTGAAGTTTAACGGTTTGGAGGCGGTGTCATTAATGAATAGACAAGGTGACAATTATATATGTTGTTGAAGTTTAACTGTTTGGAGGCGGTGTCATTAATGAATACACAAGGTGACTGTGACTCTTATACATGTTGTTGAAGGTTCTTGTGCAATTCAATGAAACTGAAGTTCTCTACCGCTCTCATAAGTGTAATAAGGTTGCTCATTGACTTGGAAGATTTATTGTTCATAATGGTGGATTTTTCTTTTGGTTAGAGGAAAAGCCTCCTTGACTCATGGATTGTATAGAACTGGATTTGTTTGTTATCTCTAATTCTCGGGGTTCATGTATTATGTCTCCTCTGATCGATGTATTCTTCCTTTGAGTATAATAATAATAATATGGGAGTGGGATGAACCTCCTAGCTTGATTGAGTTCCAACCCCATTTTTAAAAACTTTGTATACCGTTATGCACTTTGATATTTTTGTCAAATTCGTCATTAAAAGACTGATATTCAAGGAGGCTGACAACTTGACAAGTCTCATATAATAATGATATTGATTTTGGTTTTTTTTTTTGGATCTAACATCATTCCTGTATTGATTTGAAAGGCAGTTAGCTGGCCTACTAGAGTTGAATTGCATCAACCCTCTACAATTAATAATGAATGAATGTACATTTACGAACACGCTACTAGGATGGTTGATTAAGGGCATGCAACTGGGACGATTGTTAATTAAAAACAAAATTGGCTACTGTTTGATCGATCACCAATTATTTGTGCCAAGGTACAAGTACAAGGCCAATGTAATGCTTGGGGAATAACAAGCGGTGTCTCAGATCGAGATGGACTTCAGAAATTGAAGTGGCAATGCGGAGCTCTCCATCAAAGTCGGGAGGGGGAGATTGTTGTGATATCCCTCCTTTGGTGGAGGATGCAAGTCAAAAATAGCAGTCATGTTTGACAATTAACATGGATCAGTAGTTGTTGAATGCATGTTTCATGTGGAAATAAGGTCATGCATTAGGTATGATTTGTAAAGAAAGCATGTGGAAAGCTTGCATGGCTTTGTGGAAAATCATAGTGTGTGTGCTGCACGAGAGGATGTCAGATCACATGCTGGTTTGTATGGGAAGCCATAGTCTTCTCTTCCTTATTTGCTTTTGACTAATATGTGTGTAATACATGTAGTGGGTGAGCATGGGAAGAAGAGAAAAGAAGGTGGGCTGCCATATATATATATATGTGTGTGTGCTGCATGCAGTGGCGGACGCAGAAATATATGTGACTGGGGGCACAATTTTTTTTTTTAATGAACACAAAATAAAATTACAATAAATAAATACAAAAAGTTCGATACTCTTCCACAGTTTTACAGTAAATCAAAAATAATACTACTCAATACATCTATAATTGTCCTCTGCGAGATGCCATTTTACTCTCTTAGTCTCTTACTCTCATTCACAGAACACTGAACACAATCTGTAATTTTTTTAATTAAAGTGGCACATTAATATCAATAACATTTGAACTAAAGAAAATCAACAACAACAATTCAAGTATTCAACAATCAACAACAATCAATAACCCTCATCCGTAGTTATAGGCTCGGGTTTCTCTGTTTCTGTTCTTTTTCTTTTGTTTATTGCTTTGTTAACTTTAGCAAAAAAAAAAACAATAAATAAAGACAAAGAACAAATTGAGAACATGAAGAACTAATCGGTGGCAAAACTCCAGAACTGCCGAAGGATGAAGTGCTGAACTATGGAAGACAGAAGAAAAGGGAGAAGCAAATAATAGTATTATATAATATATATGCCACTAAAGTTTGAAACGCCTCCAAGGCAGATGATGATGTATTGGTGTTGGGAAGTCAATTTTGTTCCTTTTATATGTATATATACAATTTTTATAAGATGAGTGGGGGCCTAATAATAGTATTATATATACCTAACAAATCAAAATCAAAATTTCACTGGGGGCACAGGCCCCCCCTGGTCCTTCATTGCGTCCGCCACTGGCTGCATGCATGCACTAGACGTGTGAGGAAGAGAGAGAGAGCAGCAAAGGAAGGCTTCTTTGTGTATACGAGAAGTGTGTGCGTGCTGCTGCAACTCTAAGGGTTTTTGTGTATAGAGGCAAAGTGAGTTGTGTTCAAGAGTGTGTATAGCTCTTGGGGTAGAGTAATATTCTAGGTTGAGAGAGGGTGTACAAGGGGTATCCTTTGGGATACAAGGGTTTGGATTGAGTATAAATTTGAGCGGTGTATTCTTGTATTTGTTATTCTCTCATAAGTGAAGGTGAAACTCTCCGAGGACGTAGGCAAAGATTTTCGCTAAACATCGTTAAATATTGTTGTCTCTTTTTTTTGGCTTGTTTATTTTTCTTTGCATCTATTACTATTACTTGTGTGGCGAGAGGGTTCATTCCCTAACATGGTGAGGTACGAATGTGGAGTGATCGAGCTACTACTTATATATTGAATTCCAACAAAAGAGACAGAGACTAGTACTATTACTCCAACTTGATCATACCGATCGGGACATACTATCTACCTTTTTATTCTTGATTTATTTAGTTATTTACTCTTCTCATCGCAGATTTTTCTGGGAAGCATATATATATATATATATACTGTGGCTGCTCAACGACATTAATGGTTTTCTGTCTTTGGCCTTTTCCTGGTGATCCATGATCTCTTTTGCTGATTCTTATCTGCGTTTTCTTTGCTTAATTAGGGCATTCCGTGCTGGATTTCAATGAGGCTGACAACTTGACTAGTCTCATACAATATTGATATTGATTTTTTTTTTTTTTTTTTTTTGCATCTAACATCATTCCTGTTTTGATTTGAAAGGCAGTTAGCTGGCCTACTAGAGTTGAATTGCATCAACCCTCTACAATTAATAATGAATGAATGTACATTTACGAACACGTTACTAGGATGGTTGATTAAGGGCATGCAACTAGGACGATTGTTAATTAAAAACAAAATTGGCTACTGTTTGATCACCAATTATTTGTGCCAAGAGTGGCAAGGTGCATGTTTGGTTAGTTTTATGGTTACCACATAAAATAAATTCAGAAGAAAGAAAGAAAATCAATTGTAGCTAGCTAGCTAAGTTGAAAATCAATTATTTCCTTCTAACCAAAACTAAATATAATTAATATTCGAAATTAAGTTAATTTTGTGGCATGTATGCAGGTGGCATCAGTAGTGGTGGCTGGGAATTAAGTTAATTAAGCCAAAGCAGTAGCTATTTGCCATACTGACACCACTACTGGTTGGAAGCTGGAACCCTAAGAGCATCACTCATGGTAGGTTATAATTAAAATTAGAACAAATTACCAAGAACTACAAAAGCATGAGAATTAGTTTCATGCGGTACATTTATCTTGTTCACACCCTCTAATATACCAACTTTATTCCTTTTCAAAAAAAAAAAAAAAAACTCTTTAAAACTGGCGGAGCGTTGTGGGCCCATACTATGAAATTGTTTGTTCTAAATAGGTACAGTTAAGATCTATCCTCAATACTCAAAGGTAAACAGTTATTTTCCTCTTTGTGCGGGTCAGAGAGGTACCCGGCATCAGCAAAACCAACCAAAACATCACATGGATTTTTGGTAAAGGGGATTCCAGTATCGGCGCAACCGGTCGACGCATGTTCAGCGACCGGTCGCCCGGCGGCAGTAGGCATATGGTTGTCATGTTTTCTTCTCTCTTTGTAGGGATAAAATAAGCCCAAATCAACTGTACCCTTAAGGTAACGAAATATGGTCTTTATGCCACTCCAATGGTGTTGCGTGGGCGCAGAGCTAAATCTAGCTAACAAGTTCACAGCAAAGGAGATGTCAGGTCTAGTGCATTGAGCTAAGTACAATAATGCGCCTATTGCACTTAGATATGGCACTTCGGCCCCTAGTAATTCTTCGTCATCATCCTTTGGACGAAATGAATCCTTCTTTGTATCTAGGGTCTAACCGATCATGGGAGTACTATCTGGATGTACTTTGTCCATGTTAAACCTTCTTAACATCTTGTGGACATAAGCCGATTGATGGATTACTATTCCACTATCTCGGTGCTCTAGCTCAAGGCCTAGACAAAATCGAGTTTTCCCAAGATCTTTCATCTCAAATTCGGATTTCAAATATGTGACAGTATCTCTCAGTTCTTCGAGAGTGCCAATTAAATTCATGTCATCTACATAGATAGCTATAATTGCAAATCCGGAAATTGTTCTCTTTATGAACACGCATGGGCATAAATCATTATTTATATATCCCTTCCCAATCAAGTAGTCACTTAGACGGTTATACCACATCCGCCCGGATTGTTTCAATCCGTAAAGTGAACGTTTTAATCTTATTGAAAACGCACTACGTGGTTTAGAGTCACTTGACTTGAGTAATTGAAGTCCATCAGGCACCTTCATATATATCTCAGAATCTAGATCCCCATAGAGATATGCTGTAACCACATCCATAAGCTGCATGTCAAGTTTTTGTGGAAACTACCAAACTGACAAGGTAGCAGGATGTAATAACATCCCTTACGGAAGAATATGTCTCCTCGTAGTCAATCCCCAGAGCATTGTGAGAAACCTTGCGCCACGAGGCGAGTCTTATATCTCAAGACTTCTTTCTTCTCTTTATGCTTTCTAACAAAGACTCATTTATGTCCAATAGGCTTTACACTTGGGGACGTTAGCACTACGTACCCAAATACCATTTTCTTTGTTAGTGAAACTAGCTCAACCGGGATTGCATATTTCCATTTAGGCCAATCTACTCTACGTTGACATTCTTCAACAGAGCGTGGTTCGATGTCATCATGCTCTATAATCTCTTGAGCAATACATCATCAAGAATTTTGTCTCAAGCATGCATGCATGCATTTATCGAGATTTTTGTATTCTCTGAAATTGATTCAATCATTGAGGCATCCCCCAATATTGATTCATGGACATAACTATAATCAGAGATAATCTCATGAGACGGGTTTCAGATATTAATGATGAATGGATTAGGCTGTGCCAAACTCGCTTCCTTCCTTTGGCGAGTATCCATCGAACCAAGTGGTCTCACCCTCTTTCTTTAAGGAACCACGGCCTCAACCACACCTCCACTATGTGTGGTTGTGGCACCATTATTGGCGCCATATCCCCTCTTCCTTTAGAGGATTTCCAACCTTGCAGACACGTTTGCAGCTGGTATGTGTGATCTCGTCACTTTATCAATATCAAAAACGTATCAGGCATCGAATCTGTTACGTTCTGAAGATTGAGTATACTTCGCACTACACTATCACATTGTGCGGTTTAGGGATCAAGATGAGACAGAGTGGGGACAGACCACGACAATTCCAGTCGTTCCTGTTGAACATTCTTGTTCTTATCTCCCCCTAACGACGGGAAGACTGTCTCATCAAAGTGACAATCCGCAAATCTAGCGGTAAAGAGATCGCCTGTCAAGGATTTCAAGTAGCGGATAGTTGGAGATTCATTACCAACATAAATACATAAACGTCTCTGAGGACCCATTTTGGTGCGTTGTGGAGGCGCAATTAGCACATAAACCGTACAATCAAATTTGCGTAAATGTGAGACATCCGGCTCATATCCAGTTACCATCTGGTACGCATAAAACGGTTGATTAAATGGTAGTGGGTCTGAAACGAATAAGTAGAGCTGCATGCAATATTGCATAACACCAAACAGATATTGGGAGATTGGTGCGCATAACCAATGCCCAAGCGACTATTTAAAGTCTCGTAATGGTGGCTTCTGCGAGACCATTTTGTGTATACACATGGGGTACGGGATGCTCAACAACAATCCCAATAAACATGCAATAATCATCAACTGTCTGTGATGTAAACTCTCTAGCATTGTCAAGACGTAGTTGACTTAATAGGATGATCTAGGTGGTGAGCCCTTAAGCATATAATGTGTGCTAGAAGTTTTGCATAAGCAGCATTGCGTGTGGACAATAAAGCGACATGTGACCAGCATGTCGATGCATCCACCAAAACCATAAAATATCTTAACTGTCCGCAATATGGTTGGACGTGTCCACAAATATCTCCTTGGATACGATGTAAGAATGGAATAATCTCTTTTGTGTCCTTAGCATAGGATGATCTCGATCCTAATTTGCCTAAGGAACAAGCTTTACAAAATGAGCTCTTGGCCAAAAAGGCTGTAGAAGCATGGGAGACATCCTGATTAAAACTTGAATCAGGGTTCACATAAGAGGAGAGACGGTCGTAAGATTTCTCAACCGGTCGCCAGATTTCTCATCCCGAAAAACGGACTTTGTTGTGCGACCGGTCGCCAGATTTCTCAACCGGTCGCCAATGCTTCTAGAAGTTGTCGACCGGTTGCCGAGAATGTGTCGACCGGTCGCCAGAGCTTCTGGACGTTTCTGAATTGCTTCTGTGAGTTGTCGACCGGTCGCCGGGACATTGTCGACCGGTTGTTGAGACGACAGAAACGCCAGTTTCTTCTCCTTGGATCAATTTTTGATCCTTGCTTCTATTAGCTCAATAAAATGAATGTCCGTGTGAGGTTCTCAATATACGGATCATCATATCACGACCGGGATGTCCCAAACGGTCGTGCCAAAGCCTATATGTGTCAGAATCCAAAAGATCATCTCTAAAAATATTGTTGGATTCGATAATACGAATAGTGGTTAAGTATAACCCATTAGATCGACACATAAGTTTTTCTAATATGCGCGTTCTTCCGCAATCATTAGAAGTAATACATAGGTATTCGTTTCCATTCTTACAATACGTTTCCAAATAATAATCATTGGCACTAATGAATTAAAATATGACTCATATTTCAAAAATTTTGCTCAGTACTTGGAGGAAAATTCAGAAAATTTATTATTCATATGCCAACGATTACATCGAGGTCTTGTCCAGAAATTCTAATCCAAAATAAATAACTATGACAAAAGTCAATTTAAACTAAGGCGTAGTAGCCTTTACATATACTTGGAAATAAAACAATTGCAATTTATTCGAAGTCTGGAGCTTCTATAGTCTTTTCGTTGCTTTGGTCGACTTTAAAATCTGCAATTGTGAGATTGACGTCCTTCTCATCTTCGGTATCTTCTCCGTAATAGGCTTCTTGCTCTCGGGATTCACAATACTCCTTGTAATCCGCAGCCAATTTGTTGCTTGCCTTGCATTGCTTAAACCAATGATCATTTGATCCACATCGGTGACATTGCTCGTTAGTACTGCCTGCCTCATTGTTGCGTCTAGCAACTTGTGCCCTTAGAGGATTGTTTTGTGTACGATTGTACACCTTGTTGCCGCGCCAAGCTTGGCTGGTGTTGGCATGGCCACCACGGCCCATGCCACGTCCTCCTTGCCCTCTTCCACGTGGTGCAAAGTTCCCACGGTTTTGTGCAACGTTGTTGCGGTTTCCTTCCTTGTTGGGACGATTATATGGACCCGATTGTCCATTAGCATTACCCTTAGCATTAGGGTTTCGTCCTCCTCTAGCCATTTTTCCATAATTTGCTTCTGGAACTCTCTTTGTTCCGGTAGGCCTAGAGTTATTGTTCATCATGATCGCGTCATGTTTTTCAGCTACTTGCAGAATATTGATTAGCTGATTGAACGTAGTAATCCGCTTGGCATTGTATTCCATCCGATATTGCTTTGAGAGGATGAGTGCCGATGCGGGGAAGGTAGAGAGGGTATTCTCTATTAAGTCCGCTTCAGTAAGAGTCTCCTTACAAAATTGAAGCATGGCCCGTAGACGTAGCATCTCAGAATTGAATTCCGCTACGATTTTGAAGTCAAGAAAACGAATGTCATTCCATTTGACCTTCAAATCAGGAAGCAATGTGTCCTGGATGTTTCCAAATCTCTCATTCAGAGCAGTCCATAGCTCATATGGGTCCTTAACTTGCATATATTCTCATTTTAGGGAAGGGGCCATGTGGCGCCTTAGAAACATCAATGCTTTGGGCCTTTTTTAGATGCAGGTGGAGCTTGTGTATTCGCATCTGGAGCTTTAGAATCAAGGATGTCAAATTCGAGCTTAGGCATTTCAGTCATCCTGAAATAAACAAATAAGACGATACATTAGTTTCGCAGTCATAATAGACATCCACGAACACTAATAAATATTCCAAGAAAATTTGGATTAGATAAAAACCAAGATGGTGCATGGTCGAATTCAATGCTTTTGTGAAATTACTTTATCACAGCATATATTATGAATCCCCACGATTAATAAAAACTCTTTAACTTCTACTAGAGAATGATGACATTAGAGGGGCTCATGACTTACATATACCGCAAGCGATATAAAGCTCGATCACTCCCCTAATGTTTCTCATAACCTTTCAAAGTAGGTATAGCTTATAATTGTTTTTGCTCATAAATTTCACCATAGAAGTCCCACGTCATAAGAGGGGTCGGGATGAAGAAGAAGGGAAGCTTTTAAATCCCCGAGAAAAAGAAGAGTACGAGAATTTAAATCAAAGAATAAACTTTTAGAAAATCTTACTTGGTTTTCTTGATTGCAAAAATCGCAGAAAATTTTGATCCTGAGTTTCTCTCCTTTAGAACTAAATATCCGAAGATCCAACGGTTTGAATTACGTGAAATTTGAACTGGAAGCAATAGACACACGGAGGAAGCTTTCGTCAAATTTGTGGCTTGATCCAACTGATGATAAGAGAGAAAATTGCTTCTGAAGTTGACTTATCTGTGCAGGCAGATTCTTGCGTGATGATGCTTTGTGGCGGTGATGGTGCTAGGGTTCTAGGGTTTTTGTAGCTAGGGCTAGAACTCGTGCTGATAACGTGTTTAAGGGAAACGTAAATAACAGAGAGAATGAGCAGAGAATAGGATGTATTTCATTAATGAATAAGGGTCTCTATATATAGAGGAGTACAAGATACAATCTGTATCGATGTAGGAAACCTATACTAATACAATCCATACTCTAGAAGGATAAACCTATTCTAAGTCCTAGTTGGACAAGACACACAACAATGATATCCTGAAACAATCCTCGAAATTTCATAATATGAAGCCTTAATTAGTGGTTGAGTGTTTCTATTGAGACCTCCAAATTTGCTCATTTGACCTCACTCCATTATGAATTATTAAATGACATTTATAACCTCCTATAAAATAACTATTAAGGACAATAATTATACCAAAAATATATTATGTTTATTTTTTCTAGAGTTTCCAATTCAATAATATTAGATTGCATTCTTTATTATTTTCCTTATCTATTTTCATTTTTCAATTTCACTACATACTCATTAAAACATTTATATATCCTTCACAAAAAAAAATATTTATATATATTTAATAAGAATTAAAACTATGATAGATCATGTGACATAAAAATTTGTATAATTTGTTGAACGCATATTGGTCATAGAGAACAAAAAAAATTATACTATGACCTAAATCTAAGTCTATCCATTATATTTGAAAAAAAAAAACTAGAAATTAAAAAATATATATAAAATATTTAATCATGAGGCAATAACAAAGAAAGAGATGTAAAGTGAGCAGAAAATTTCAGCAGCCCCATCACCTTAGGCACCCATAAGTTGGTCCTTTAAGTTCCTTTATCAATGAGGCAAACGTTTTTTTTTTTTTTTTGAAAAGAACAATGAGGCAAACGTTGAAATCATGTTTTGGGCAGCAACGTAAACCAATAAATAAACCAACAACAAAGGTCCTTGTCAATTTTAAAGCAGCAACTTGACAAGGACCACAAATATAATAGGCTCAAAGTTCAAATCTCAATTCCATGTACAGTAACGGGCAGCAACTCCTACAGGAATTTAAATTAGAAGATTAGGGTATAATCAAATCAAATCTTTAATCAATTTGTAGTACTTCGCAATTATAATGCAACACCAAATATTTAAATTAACATTAGGTAGGCAGAAGTTAATTTACCAAATGTTGAATGACATGATCAACGTGACTTACCAAATGGAAGGCTTATGCTCACGATATTTCTGGGATACATGCATCTAATGCTTCTAAAATACTGAATTGAAACTAATACCTTATACTCATTAAGTTTATAGTGTTATGAGATTCATGTTCAACAAAGAAAAAAAAAACTTAACCACTGTTACTCAACTTATTATATGTCCAGAACTAGTCTTTCAGAGTGACCACCTTGAGTAAAAGGCCTCAAATAGAACTACTTAACCCACAAAATATAATCACATGATGAAGTTCAAAAGATGTACAATTTGAATATAACAAAACTGGAAAACTATAATTTCAGTAGGTCATTCAATGACTTGAAGGTTGAGCAACTCTTAACCATTTAACTAAATAGAAGTGTCAAATGATAAATCAAATGAACCATTATTGGGATGATCCGCATTACAGGATCAAAAATGTGCATCATTCCTCAAATCATTGATACCCTATAGCATGACAAGCTTAATAAAAACATACTAAAGGAGTGATTTGTCCACTAAGGAAACAACATCAGTTTAATGTCAGACCCTAAAGAGATGATTGTGTTTTTGACACCTATATACAAATCCTTAGTGATCCATATAAAAAACAATCAATCTATCGCACTGATCATTGGATTGCTGGTTCAAGGTCAAGGTTAGGACCAAAAGTTGGTACTATACTAAGCAATAAAAACCAAATGAAAGAGTTAAATCTGACCCCAACAACAACACAAAATAAGGACAGACATGAATACATAAAACGATTCTCCATTAATACCCAAACAGAGTCCAAAACAAGAACATTCAGAAAGAAAAAATATCATTTTCTTCAGTTCTTGTAGAACATACCAAATTACATTTTCTTTAATTTTCTTCTTTTTTTCCCCGGTCTCTCTTCTATTCTCCTCTTTTCTTCCCTTGTATTCTATCGTCTCTTCCTTATCTTTTTCTATCTCTCTCTAATCTTCTTCTCGCCACCCCTTATTTCATCGTTTCTCCCTTTTATTTTATTTTTTTCTTTCTGCCGACCTCCCTCTTCTACCTGACTCTAGAATCTCCCATTGCAACTAAAAATATCTTGGACAATAGATACGTATACTAAATTTTATTATTTATTATTATTTTTAACAAAATCTTTTACATCACTGACAATAATATCTTGGACCAATTTACCAAAGATTTGAAATACATCCTCCATTAACTTGACACCAAGAATACCAATTTTAATTTATATCCATGTCAAATCAAACCAAAAAATAATACAAGATATCTCAAATAATATTGAGAAATTCTTGCAATAAAATCTTTCTAATTACTTAAGGTGTTGATTTGTATGTGATTTGCATACAAATTAAGTCTCTAATCACTTTAGTAATGCTAATCCAATGGCCGTTTAGTGTCTCTAATCCTTGATTTGCACAATTGTAGGGTTCATGAGCATCAGATTGATATCGGGAGCAAAATGGCATGTTTTGGAGCTTTTAGTGGATTTCCGACAAAAAGACGAAAAGTCAACCCGAGGACCATCGGTCAACTCGCGGTTAACCCCGACTTTAGAGCGTAAACGAGTCAACGTGAAGTCCCGGAAGTGAGTCGAAAGAGAATTCTGGAAGTTTAGCCGAAAGTCAACCCTTGGTCAACTCTGAGGGTCATGGTCAAAGTCAAGGACGAAGTCAACCTTGTAACTCATCACAAGGAGCCCAAAAATCAGCAATGACCACACTAGATATCATGAAGTCATCTATAGTTTATTCCTTCACTTTTATTCTCAAGTGTTTTTACCTCATTGCCCTTCATTTATTCCATCCCACTATTATATTTTCCCTTAGTTCATCCTAGCCCTGCATTCTCTCATTCTTTTGCCTATAAATAACCTAGTCTTTACCCCATTAGGGCATATTCAGCTAGCCCCCATCTCATATCACTCTCACCTTCCCTTTCTTCCTCTCCCATTTTCCCCTTTGGTTTACCTCCTGCACGTCAGTCGACCGGTCGAGCATCGACAGTTCAGCCACTTTCCACCACTTCCTCACCTCCTTTCCGCCTCTATCCTTCATCAACCTTGCTCACCACGACTTTTGCTACTTCCTCCACCACTTTGGACAGCTGGGATCCTCACCTAACATCAAAGACATCATCTAGATCCAAGAAGAAGAAGGAGACACCATTTATTGAGATTTCCTCAACCTTTCTCTCTCTTATATTTATGTTTAGAGCGTACACTTATTATATGATGATGTATACTTTGATGGATAGTGAGTAGTTAAGTTGTTGGGGACTAAGGTTGTGTGCCCTAGTCCAATGTGACTATGTGATACTTTGATTTATGAATAAATGTCTTTGTTGGTTCATGAGTATGTGTATTGTCTAGTTTAATATGTACTGAATGTGTATTTGAAGATTTGTCACTCTTTTGTATGCATTTGATCCATCTTGTATGAGTTGTGTGTATGGTTTGGCAACTTTACTCTTCTCTAGGCAATTGGCAATATGTATGATAAGCATGTTTACCCATGTATGACCCTCAATTCATGTGCTTTTATGCCTCTTTTCTTTCTATCATCTCACGGAGAGTCTCTAAGACCCTAATAAGGCTTAGGAATACCTTAGAAGGAATCCACTCCATATCGATAATATCGGTGGAGTGGTGGGTTATACATGCGTTACTTGTTTGAGTCTCTAAGTTTCGACACTTTACGCCCCTTAAGCACTTTAGGAGATTCGATATTAGGTAGCATAGAGGGATCTCCTATGACACCTAGAGAGTTCGAATGACCCTAATACGGCATTTGAATACCTTAGGAAAGCACGGTCCTAGAACCATAACATGGTTAGGATACGGAGCTTGATTTGTGACCACATTGGCATGATTTCGTGATTAGAAACATTGTTTGTTGCATTGGACTTAGGGTTTGCCCGAAAACCCCAACACTATCATACATTGCACACACTTTACCTTTACTTGTTTTCATTTCCTTGTTTGTTTGTTTGCATCATTGCTCTTCACAAACAGGACACTACACCACACTGCACATTGTCACATACACACCTTCACCCACTCTTTTCAACTCTCGTCACTCCATCATTAGCTTTAGTTTCCCGATTACTCACACTACCTAGGAGTTAGGGGCCGTCAATCCCTGTTGGAACGACATTCCCCCGGTCTCAATTTCATTACCACATTTTTGCTTCGTCAGGTGCGAGGTATCACAGTGGTTGATTTTGAACAATGCTTTCAGGTTTTTCAATAAGATTTGGTTCATTTGGTTATGGTCATAACATTCACTCTTAGATCACTCTACTAGATGATGAATGCAAAAGAGTGGATGTAGATTTAATGAACTGGGGGTTGTCGTGTCTACGGGGATCGATGACCCTAGACTCCTAAGCTAGTATGCAAACTAGGTCATTTAGCTAACGGTGAAGAAATTTAGATGTGGAAAGAGTGAGTGAGTGATACCAACAATGTGCGAGGGTAGTGGTGTGTTAGATATTTTGAAAGAGAGTTTGAAATGTAAATGACAAGCAAACAAGTAAATGCAAATAAGTAAAAAGTGTGTGCAAGTTTTTGAAAACGTTGGGTTTCGGGTAAGCCTTTATCCAATGTGACAAGTGACTTTCCGATAACGAATGCATGTTAATGTAAATCATGAATCAAGTTCCATATCCTAGCCATGTTATGGGTCCAGGACTAGGTTTCCAATGGTATTCTAGTGCTGATTAAGAATCATTAGGACTCTCTAGGTGTCATAGGGAATTTCTCTATGTTACTTAATACCCAATTCCCTAAAGTGCTTAAGAGGCGTAAAACATCGAAACATAGGAACTTAAACAAGGAAAACTCATCACTTGTGCTACCAATTGCCTAGATTGTACAAGGTTACTAAGCTTACACAATCACATCAAAATAGATTGGTTATTATGCTCAAGAGGTGGTAATTCTCAAAACAAACATCCAACACATATTGAAATAGGTAAAACACATATATTCATTCATCACAAGGCATTTATTCATTCACCAACTAGTCACAAAATCACATTAGACTAGGGCACACAACCTTAGTCCCCAAAAAATGTAACTACTTACTATCCATCAATAAGTACATCATGACTACAAATTGGGAACTAGATACAAGTATAAAAGAGAGTAAGGTTGAGAAATGCTCAGTAAATAGTGGCTGCCCCAATATTGTGTCACCCAATGATGGTTGCAAGCTCCTATCTCATTCTCTTTGCTTCTCCTTGGCTCCAAGTTCCAATCCTTGGCATCTTGAGTCCTTGAGTGATGTAGTGAGGATATCCAGCAGCAAGATGGATGATGATGTAGATGAAGTCGTGATGAACAACTTTGATAAGGATGGAAGTGAAGATGAGGTGTAGAAGGTGGTCTAAATGGAGGTGAATGGTGGCACCGCATAGAGGATAACTAAAAGGCAAAAGGTGGAGAGGAAAGGTGATGTGTGGTGTTTGCTAGCTGAAAGATAATGAAATGAGGTAGAAAGAATGCATATATACTAAGCCTAGGAATGGTGGATGACTAGGATTAAAACTAGGTAAATCTAAGGGCTATAAATGGTGGAGTAAGTGGAGGACAAATGGGTAATTGGACATTAATTCCAGCTCAAAATGCTAAACCAAAGTCAACAAGGAAATAAACAAAGTTGACTTTTAACCTTAATTGACCTTGACTACCTATGGATATTTAGCACCTTCCTTGATTACCTATGGATATTTAGCATCTTCCAATTGCTAATTTTTGTGAGCTTCTTGTGGTGAGTAACAAGGTTGACTTTTGACCTTGACCTTCGAAGTTGACCATATTTGACTTTTCGGTAAAATCTTGACTTTTCTGTCTTTCAGTCAATCCTCAAGAATTATCTTGCGCTTCACTTCTGAGACTTTATATTTGATACTTTGGCTCTCTAAAGTCATGGTTGACCATGAGTTGACCACCGGTCCACCGGTTGACTTTTCATCTTCTTATCAAAAATACACTAAAAGCCTCCAAAATGCATTCTTTTGCACCCGAAATCAATCCATTGCTCGAATTCCCTACATTACTACAAAATATGGATTAGAGACGCTAAATGACTATTGGATTAACATTATCATGGTGATTAGAAGCATAATTTGTATGTAAATCACATAGAAATCACTAGCTAAAATCTATTGTCCAAGAGAATTGAAACAATGAAATAGACAGTAAAAACCGTTGTCTGAGTCATTCAATATAATATTTTTCAGACCTTTCTAGTTGCCCAAATACAAAACATAACTGAAAAGTATAACTTTTTGTTGTGTGAAGTGTTGGAGGACTATATTAGTTAGCCAAAAAACTATAGTGTAAAAAAGAAAACAAACAATAGTTTCTCAATAGGTGATGTTGTCTAACCATTCTTGACAACCTACTTTTTCTATAGTACTGCTGACTTGGTGTTATTTGCACAACAGTTTATTTCACTATATTATAATTTAGCCTATGTTAACTACTTGGTGTGGTCAACTTTGCAAACTCGTACCATCCAAGTTGGGGGAGAACTGTTCTTGCATCCTGGTAATAGAAGGTCAGAGGTTCGAAACCCAGCTTAGGAAAGTTTGAGGGGCCTTTGGGTTCGTGCACCTGTCAAACACCAGTGGCCAGCGGCAGCCCATTCCGCGAAAGGAGAATAGTCTTCTCAGCTTACCCTCCGAGGGAGTTAGGGGGGGGGATCCTTACTGGGGAGAGAATCCCTAATCAAAAAATAATTTAGCCTATGTCAGACAACACCAGTTTATTAGTACATGTTGTATGAAAGATAATTAGACGACAAATATTATTTGTTGTCTGATTATGTCAATCAGACGACAGACAGATTAACAACAGAAAAAATATTGATCAGACGACAGTCCAAACTATTGTCTACTCAATTGTTTGGCCTAGTTTATATAAACTCCAAAATACAAATTTTCTAAACCTCAACTATAACCGAATTCAAAGTACACCAATACGTAGAGATAGACGAGAGGATTTAGTTTGATACCTTTTTTGTTGCCGTTGAAGACTTGAATCAACGAAAAATTAAAAACCCACCGGAAAACTCAATGACTTTCTTTCCTTTGATTCTCCCTCACCGAAGCTTGTTGGAAGAAACAAACAACACAAAGACATCAGCGACGTCGAGACGAAGCTTCCGCCACCAATTTGACACCGAGAAGTGGCCGGAATGGAAAAATCCGATTAGAACAGCCGCTAACTTATTCTCTTCAAATCGCCACTATCGCTCATCATTTAGACCAAATGAGACTGCCTCCGCTTCGCGCTACTGAGACAAAGCGTTTGCCTCCAGTTTTGCCATCAAAGGTGGCCGAAAATGGGAGAAAAGGTTGGGTCGTGTTGCAGGCTTTCAGGTCTGCATTAAGGTTTGTCTCCCTCCATAGAGTTTGATATGATACTAACTTGTGGCATACTCGATACACTAAATGACAGCGAACATACCGTTGTCAAGATAGGGTCGGGGATGTATAATTTATGACCGGGGATTATCGTGTCCATGGGGATCAATGGCCCAAAATCCCACTTGGTACTGCAAATAGTGATGAGATGAGAAATGGCAAGTGTGAGCGAAGTGTATAGATAAATGAAAGTGTAGTGGTTTGTTTTTGTGATTTTGATTTGAAGAAATGTAATACAAGAAGGAAATTACAATTAAGCAAACAAACTAACAAAGTAAATGCTAGTAAAGTAAGCAACAATGAGGAAACGATTAGGGTTTCGGGTTAACCAAAGTCCACAACGATGTGTGATTTTGTAACTACGTATGCATGCATATGTGAATTATGAAGCAAGCTCCGTATCCTAGCCATGTTATGGTTCTAGGACCATGTTGATTTGTATGTTATTTACATACAAATTAGGCCTCTAATCACCTTGATAATGCTAATCCAATAGCCGTTTAGTATCTCTAATCCTTGTTTTGCACTATTGTAGGTAACATGAGCATCGGATTGATATCCGGAGCAAAAGGATGCTCAAATATACAATCCTTATTTTGCACTATTGTACGTAATCATGAGGAGATTTTAATAGGAGCAATTCGTAAATAAGAGGCATGTGATATCTCGGTCTTAGAAACTGAACTCTTTGCTCTTAAAATGGGGCTTCAATTTTTTCTTGGTTGTTCCGTCATTTCATTGATTGTGGAGTCTAGCTGTTTAGAGGCAGTGTCATTAATGAATAGACAAGGCTAGGTGACTCTTATATATGCTGTTGAATGGATCCTTATTTCTGAAATTCAGAGGCTTCTTGTGCAACTCAATGTAATTGAAGTTTTTTACCGCTCTCGTAAGTGTAATAAGGTTGCTCATTAATTGAATTGCAAGATTTATTGTTCGTAATGGTGGATATTCTTTTGGTTAGAGCAAAAGGCCTCCTTGACTCAAGGATTGTATAAAACAGGATTAATTTGTTTGTTATCTCTAATTCTCGAGGTTCATGTATTGTGTCTCCCCTGATCGATGTATTATTTTTTTGAGTATGATAATAATAATAATATAGGTGTGGGGATGAGCCTCCCAGCTTGATTGAGTTCCAACCCTATTTTCAAAAACTTTGTATACCGTTATGCACTTTTATATTTTTGTCAAATTTGTCATTAAAGGACTGATCATATTCAGCTCAATTTAGTATAATTTCAAATTGGGCCGCATATTCAAAAATGAAGATGGAGGTGGAGGCTGACATAGTCGATATCGAACTCGAGCGCAACAACAAATTAACTTTATTATGATTTATCTAATATGGTCAATAATTCAAAAGATGTAAAGAGGCAGAGACCAAAGAACAAAGAGTTGGCTGGGATTGAAGTATTTAGCAATCATAATATACCACCACCAATGACTAACCAGCCACAGAACAAAAGTTAATGAACTGTATGAGGGAATACCAAAGTGACGTGCTAAAGTGAAAATTTATGAACTTACAGTATCAAAGTGTCAATTTGGTTAATTTAAATTCAGATATTGTTGATGATTTATTTCTCTCATTTCATTTGATACACAATTTTACACACTCTTTGATCTATTGTATTTCTCTTAATTTGTTTTTATTATTGACGTTAATACGCTCAAAAAAAAAACCCTGCATTAGCATTAGTGATATCTAGGGCTGCCACTTTTTACCGAACTTTCCGAACCGACCGATTACCGATCGAATTTTTTTGGTTTGGTAACCGACTTTTCACAAGCCGAAAATCGAAAAAACCGAAACCGATGAAAACCGAAAAAAGATGCTACCGAAACCAAAAAAACCGAACCGACCGATTTACCGACCAATTACCGAAAAAAATTACAGAAAATAAACCGAACCGATTATTACCGAAATAATCGAAGTATATGCCGATATATTCTCCAAATATATACATAATTTTAAACACATAAATAAATTATGTGTATTTTTACTCTCAATCGTAATTTTATTGGTATTGTGTTTGAGTGTTTGACAATAAAAACTTCTGGTAATATTTTATAGGAGAAATTCTATACTTTATGGTTGAAAACTTGAAATGTTATAAGACTCATAACAACCTCATGTTTAGTCCTCAACATATATAGAATTAGAGACAATAACAATATTTAGGCGTTTTTACCTCTTTAATTTAAATTTAGGTTCAATGAAGAAAAAATTCATTATAATGAGTTATTAAGTTTATTTTATTTACATCAATAGATAGACACGAAAAAGTTATGGTCGTTTAACTCATTTCAGCATTAATGGTATATATATATAAGTATATTAGTTATTGACACATATAGTTGACCATGTTGACCAACGGTGAAATCATTATAAAAAAATATAATTTTTTCAACATAGACCTTTTATTTAGTGCTTATCACATCCGACGGTTTGATCGGTTATTTTTCATTTTTAGATTTATAGATTATACAACATTCCTATATGTCAACTAACAATGTTCATTGGTTGTAACTAAATTGTATAATTTTGAAAAACCATAAAACTAGAGATGAAAAATGGACAATCCGACCGTTTGATATAATTAGTGTGAAGCAAAATGACTAGGTCGAAAAAATTAGACATTTTCGTAAAACTTTCACCGTTGATCAATATTATTTTGAGCTCAATGATCAAAACTCTTAACTTTAAATGTTACTTAAAATTTACATTTTGATTTGTTATTTTTTTGAAGAAATCTGTCTAGACGTGAATCGTAGAGCATGTCTTTGTGAGTTCGTAGACATATAGCACGTGAAATTTTGAGATTGTATGAAAAAGTTATAGTCAGCATAAGTTCGGTTATTTTTTAAAAAGTTTAGATAATTGAAATTAAGTAATTTTAATTAATTTTCTGAAAGTAAGAAAATAACCGTTGGATCTCACATCTAGAATTCTAGACCGTCCAATCTTCGGTCACTCTCACCAGTCACCATCTCAATCTCTCCCTCTCTCTTTCGCAGTCTCTCGGTCTCTCCCTCTCTCTTTCGTTGCCTCTCTCTATCTGGACGAGGACGACCCACGCAGCAAGCCTTCAAGGAAGAAGGATTGAAGCGCCGATTGTCTAGACGAGTTCTAAGGAAGAAAGTTTGAAGCTCGAACACTAAGCTTTCAGCCGGATTTCGACAACAGAAGGCCTCGATCCAGGTATAAATCTTGATCCTCTCTTAACATAGTTGGTGGTGCTGAGCTTGATGGGAACAAGGGTGGTTATATATGTGTTGGGGAGAAACAGAGGGAGGTCTGGTTTTGTGAGCAGAGAACGATGAAGGTCCCGTGATGCCATGGTGACTTAATTCTTCGATCTGCTATCTTCTTCGTCCTCTTCAATCCCTGCAAATATCTCTCTCCCTTTTGATTCCTCGAGCCCACCCTCCGCTGCACTTCTCCTCTTCTCTTCCCTCTATTCAGATCACCAATTGCTTAATTGTTATGTGAGCTAATGAAAGCCCAGTACAGAAACGTAGAGAAAGCTAAGGTTTTTAACATGGAAATCTGGTATGGTTTTGCTTGTTTCATAAATCAGTTTTAGTTTGAAAGGTATTTGTCATCTTGTGGTAATTTTCATTCTTATAATCAACTTATAATACCAAATCAGTTTTCAATGAGTATTTGTATCTATATGTATCGTTTCAATTAAGATTAGTTCTGTATGGTTTGTTGCATGGTTATAAAATTGGTTTTCACCTATTATTACTATAGTTTCTGACCCAGCCACTTGTTTCATTAAAACTGGACATTTCTGTTTGTAATTTAAAGTTGTTTTCTTCTGAGAAGTTGTAGATGACATCTTAAAGGGTATTTCAGAATTGGAATCCGTTGAAAACGAGTTTTCTTCATTTAGTTATGAATTTTCGAAGTTATAGGTCTGCACTGACAAAATAACTTTTCTGAGTTTGTGACCCAATGATCTTTTTACTAAAAACTGTACTTTTCTGTTCATAATTTGAAATAGGTTTCTTCTGAGAATTTGTAGTAGACATTTCATTTGATTATTTCAGAGTTAGAATCTCCTGAAAATGATTTTCCTTGAATTAGTTATGAATTTCCAAATTCGCAGGTATGCTGCAGGAATTTCTGAAATCTGCAGTATTGTTTCGTTCTTTCTATTTGTTTCAGTGGCTTTTCTTGTTCAAACTCTCTTTGGGACACTTGTATTTGAAAAGTAGACATTCCCAGGTTTCAAACGAAACCAGCCTTTCCTTTTTTGAAGTTCATATAAAGGTTATAGGTCATTACGAAGTTGGCCCTGCATATTAGGAATCATGCTGCACAATTCACTTTATTATCACTTGTGCATTTTGTGTCAGCTCCAAATGGCTTATGATTTTACGTATCTTTTTCTTATAGCTGTACCATAGTGTAGGATTTGTGACTAAGGTTTCTAGGTCTTAAAATTAAGTCTTAAAGGTCTAGCTTTGTTATAAGAGTAGAAGTGTATTAAATAGTTTGTATATTCTCATAGGAACTTGTGACGAGGATACAAGTGTTCGTCGAGAGCAGCAATAACGTCAAGGAGCTAACGTAGAGCCATACAATAGTGCTGGAATCAAGATAGGGGGATCTTGGGGAATCTTTTTACATGATTAGTAAACTTTGTGCGTTATGACTTGACAACTATGGCAAGAAGACCTGTTGACTGCAAACCTTCATTTGGATTATTGTAATGTTTTAATATGAACTTTTTGTGATATTTTTGTCATGTTTATTTCATTGTTTAAATTTATAATGCTTATCATTTTCTTGTGAAATTTTAAATTTGTAAACCTTTCATGGTTTTGTGATTTTGTCTTTGTATGTTTAGTTTCATTGTTAAATTTGTAATATGTAATTTTAAGGTTTTTTTTCTTTTTGGACATTTTACCGAAAATATTTGAAAACTACCGAAAGTTTCCGAGAATTACCAAATATAATTGGTTTACCGAAAACCCGAAAACCGAACTAATCCGAAACATAACCGAAAAAACCGAAACCGAAATATTTTGGTTTTGGATTGGACGACAATTTTCAATCCGAAATATTTTTGGTTTTGGATTGGTAAGGCCTAAAACCGAACCGATCCGACCGAGTGGCAGCCCTAGTGATATATTATGAAAGAAGGAATCTTATTACTTTATTAGAAAGGAACTACTAGAGTCGATCACTATCATGTACAATAATGAATATACATTCGCCAACACCCGCGTTACGCAGTACGGTTGATTAAGAACATGCATGCAACGTTAACTAGGACGATTGTTAATTAAACACAAAATTGGCTACTGTTTAATCACCAATTATTATTATTTTTTGAACAATGTTTGATCACCAATTATTTATCTGTGCCAAAGGTATGCGTTTGGTTAGTTTTATGGTTACCACATAATTTTAATTTTTTTTAGAAACAAAAGATATCATTAATATCAAAATCCATAACGGCACATCTACATCAATTTTCTAGGCTTGCACCTGAAACTGACGGCCAAGCAACTAGCAAATTAATAAGCTACGCTCATTGATAACTTGGTAGCTCATTTATTCAAACAAGCTTACAAATCAAAATAAATCTCAAGTAACACCTAATCAAATTGGTCATGATGTAAGATTAATTTGAATACATTACAAGATTGTATAAAGATACAATATTTATTGTGGCTTGTGTCCTAAGCTATTGAGGTTAAGGAAGTTCACTCCTTGTAAATATATAATTGATTAAGTGAATCTTATGATTATATTTAGCGAATCCAAATGTCTTGATAATCAAGTAATATGATGTCGATATAAACTGTTTAGGGCGACATAATGAGGTGAATAATCCTTTTATGGGAATGATTACACCAAGTCTAATCCCTATAAATACAAGGTCCCTGTGACCTCTCTAATCATCCTTGTTATACAGTTCATCTAGCCCCATAGATAGATAGCGTACAAGAGAGAGACTCACATAAGACTAAGTGTTGATCGATGGCCGGCCTCCTCAAACGTACACCTCAGGTAGTTTTAAAGTCTAATGAAGTCTTGCTAATATTATTCCGCATATGTTTACAAGTATAGTTTTGGTTATGTTGATATGTGATCCTTAAGTTAATTGGCTCAAGTTAACAATTGGTATCAGAGCCAAATCACATATTGCATGTACCAAAATTAGGGTTCTTTGAAATATTCAGGATTTTATTATTTTCAAAATAATTT
The DNA here is from genome assembly GCA_029955375.1 of Rubus parviflorus. Lineage (NCBI taxonomy): Eukaryota > Viridiplantae > Streptophyta > Magnoliopsida > Rosales > Rosaceae > Rubus > Rubus parviflorus. Next base: position 436,979 of record JARGGL010000015.1, on the reverse strand, counting down.
TTTCTATTTTTCGGAAAATAAATAATTTTACTTGAAAAGTTCAACTCGGGCTAAGGATAAATTTTTGAGGCCTGTTTTCCGTTTTTCCTCTATAGCCCAAAATAAGGCCTGCTAAGGCCCAAGTACATAAATGCCTTCAGTTTTTTATCCGAGGGATTTGACCGTTGCTTCTAACGGTCATATTCTCAATCTCAGAATTGGGAAATAATGAACTCTAGGATGGTCAATGAAATTTTGGGATTGCGAGAGCATTTTTCGATCAAAATGTTGTAAGTTATTAATCGAATTCATTCCGCTCTTATCTATTCTTGTCTATTTTTTGTTTTCGATTAATCCTTCTTGCAGCGCGGGAGCATCCAGGTTAGTTCCTGTTTCAGGAACTAGAGATTTTTGGTTTTATGTTTATATTTGAAAAAGCATGGCAACCCTAGAGCGTACCTGGGACACACATAAGTTAGAGTAGAAGTAAAATTGCCCAGTTGGTTAGTTATGAATGAATTGATTATGTTTGTTTCAAATGTCTGGCATTGTTTGAAATTCTTGAATGATCAATTTATAATTTCATATATATTGCTAGTGTTGATCATGCTTGCAGTTTATATGTTGAATATTTGTGTTGAAATTATGACAAGATACTCCTTTAAATCTTATCTTGCTGCTGTAAAGTTTTGATACAAACTGGCTGGTTTCAAGTTCTTGAAACATTAAGTTTAATAGCCTCTAATTCCAGACTAGTGAAGATTTTCCAATGGCTCATGTTGCCCAATGCAAGTTGTCATTGCATTGTCTCCCCTAGACTTAAGGATTTGGAATTAGGAACCTTGTGTCTCTAGTTTTTTGGAACATGACTGCATCTTCCCACGAAGGATTCACTTTTGTGTTCTTAAACCTAGAATAGAACATTGTGGATTATTAGTAAACTAAATTGAGATACTTGGAGTTTTCATCTTGCTACAACTAGTGTTGAAATGCTTCAAGAATAACTTAGTCTATTAATATCTGGTCTTGTTATAAAGAAACTTCAGAAATATTACGTGCTTTTGCCGAGGGGTAAGACTTAATATTTGAAACTAGTATGCATATGGGGCATTCAGTAATCTTCTACGTTTTATTTTCTCGTTGTTGTGTTTTATTGTTCTCTGCTTGATTTCAAAAAATTTAAAATTTAACTTAAGCAGAAAAACTAAAACAAACTTTTTGCTTGTTTTCAGCTATGAACTCAGGACTCACCCTAGCTACCATTGAGCCCCTGAATGGCTCAAATTTCAAGAAGTGGAAGGAAAACATAGAACTCTATCTTGGCCTACAGTGTATTGATTTTTGTTTGACTGAACCCGAGCCTGAGATTGATGATAACACCCCTAATGTAGTCTTAGCACATCACAGGGAATAGGAGAGGGCGAACCGTATGACTAAGCTTATTCTCAAGAAAACTATGACTGATGTTGTCAGGGGCAGTGTCTCTGATAAGTGGGATACAACAAAGAACTTCATGGATGCTATATCCCAGAAGTTTAAGGAGAATGAGAAGTCTGAGATATCTCATTTGCTAGATCAGTTGATTGGCATGCAGTACAACACTGTTGGCAGTGTCAGAGAACACATCATGAAGATGGTTGAGATCACCATTAGGCTTGGTGACCTGAACATGTCATTCTCTGATGATTTCGTGGTTCATCAGTCTCTGAGAACTTTGCCACCAGCTTTTGGTCAGTTGAAGACCACTTATCTAGCTCAAAAGGATAAGTGGGATCTGAATGAGTTGATTTCAATCTGTGTGTAAGAAGATTAAAGGATTAAGAGAGATGGGGGAGAAATCATTGTGAACCTGATTGTCAAGCCTAAGTGAAAAGGAAAGAACAAGGCTGTTGTTGCCTCTGTTGATGTCGTGCCTCGGGTGAGGGTACTAGTGAAACTAAGTCCTCTAAACTTGGTCCTAAGAAGCCAGGGAGCTTTAAGAAGAAGGTTGGGGCCTTCAAGTGTTTCTTTTGCAAGAAAGAAGGCCACATGAAGAAGCACTGTCAGAGTTTTAAGGACTGGTTGATTAAGAAGGGTAAACCTCAATCTCTTTTGTTTTTAATTGAGATTAACTTAGTAGATTATTGATCACCTAGTTCATGGTGGTTAGACACTGGTTCCACATTACAAATTCCTTACAGGGCTTTCTAAGCAGGAGAACACCAAGGGCAAGTGAGGGGAACATGGCTGTAGGGAATGGCATGGGAGTGGCAGTGAAAGCTATTGGCACTATTCGTTATCTTTAGGTTCAGGAAGAGTTTTAGACATTGATAATGCTTTTTATATTCCTTCTATGAAAAAGAATTTAATTTCGGTTTCAGACTTATTAAACAAGGTTGTAGTTTTTTGATTGATTTAAGTGGAATAAAAATCTCCCATGATTCCCAATATATTGGTTATGCTTCTCTTATTAATGAGTATTGGATGCTTGATTGTGATTGCCCAAAGATGTTTTGCTTATTGAGGATACACAGAGTAGTGTAGTTAAGAAGAGAAAAGTGAGTGAATTTTCAGCTTTTCTGTGGCACAGAAGGCTTGCTCATATCTCTAAGGAGAGATTACAGAAATTAGTCAAGGATAACTTGTTGCCTATATTGGACTTTTCTGATTTTGACACTTGTATTGAATGTGTGAAAGGGAAAATAACCAGAAATAAGACCTTGACTAGAAGTGTTGAACCCTTGCAGCTAATCCACACTGATATATGTGGACCTTATGCAAACAGAACCATATGTGGAAATAGATATTTTATCACCTTTATTGATGATTTTAGTCGATATTGTCATCTATTTCTCATCTCTGAGAAGTCACAGGCCTTAGAAAAATTTGTTATTTTTAGAACAACAGTGGAAAAGGAATTGGGAAAGGAGATTAAGGCAGTGAGATCCAATAGAGAGGGAGAATATTATGGAAGATACACAGAGGTTGGACAACAAAAGGGTCCTTTTGCATTGTACTTAGAAACACATGGTATTCAGTCACAGTACACCACACCAGGGACACCAGAATCCAATGGGGTTTCAGAGAGAAGAAACAGATCCTTACTCAACATGGTGAGGAGAATGATGTGCATGACTTATGCAAAAAGAGTGGTAAGTGATATTGAGATCCGAGATTGTCGTTCCAACATGGATTGACGGTTCCTAATCTCTAGGTAGTGTGTGATCGAGTGACTCTAGCAATAATGGAGTGACAAAAGATGAAAAGAGTGGAAGGAGGTGTGTATGTGGCAATGTGCGGTGTGGTGTAGTGTTCGGTTTTGTGTAAGAAATGGTGGAATGCAAAGACAAGCAAACAAAGAAATAAATGCAAGAAAGTAAAGTACAGTGTGTGCAAAGTATGAAAGTGTTGGGGTTTTCGGGTCAACCAAAGCCTAATGCAACTAACAATGCTCTAACACAAAATCATGCCAATGTAATCATAAATCAAGCCCCGTATCCTAGCCATGTTATGGTTCTAGGACCGTGTTTTTCTAAGGTATTCGAATGCCTTATTAGGGTCATTTGAACTCTCTAGGTGTCATAGGGGATTCCTCTATGTTACCTAATACCGAATCCCCTAAAGTGCTTAAGAGGCGTAAAGTGTTGAAACTTAGGGACTCAAACAAGCAACACAAGTGTAACCCACCCCTCCACCGATATTATCAATATGGAGTGGATTCGTTCTAAGGTATTCCTAAGTCTTATTAGGGGCTTAGGGACTCTGGTCTTAGGGACTCTCCACGGGAGGGTAGAAAGAAAGGAGGCGTAAAGTACATGAATTAAGGGTTATACATGGGTAAACATGCTCATCATACATATTGCCAATTGCCTAGAGAAGAGTAAAGTGGTCAAATCATTCACAACTCATACAAGATGGATCAAATACATACCAAAGAGTGACTAATTCCTCAAATACACATTCAATACATATGAAAATAGACAATACATATACTCATGAACCAACAAAGGCATTTATTTATAAATCAAAGCATCACATAGTCACATTGGACTAGGGCACACAACCCTAGTCCCCAACAAAGTAAACTACTCACTAATCATCCTAGTATACATCATCAAATTACAATTATAAGCTCTAAACATAAGTAGAAGAGAGAGAGAGATGAGGAATGCTTAATAGATGACTCTCTAGCTTCTCCTTGGCTTTTGATGATAAACTTGGTGATTTGGTGAGGATCTCCGCTGCCCAAAATGGTGGAGAAAGTGGTGGAAGTGGCCTGGCCCGCCGCTGCCCGACCGGTCAATGGTCTGGTGTCGACCAGTCAATTGACGTGCAAAAGGTGAAGTGAAGGGAGAGAAGCAGAGGAGGAAAGGGAAAAGTGGAGTGAATGGGGGCTAGCTGAATGATGCCCTAATGGGATAAAGACTAGGTATTTGTAGGCAAGAGAGGGAGGAAATGAAAGGCTAGGATGAACTAAGGGAAGATCTAATGGTGGGATGAAATAAATGAAGGGCAAAGGGGTAAAAACACTTGGGAACAAAAGGGAAGGAATAATCTATAGATGACCTCATGATATCTGTTTGAGCCCAAAATATCATTTTACCCACAATCAGCCAATCACAGGACTATTGGACTGAAGTGTTCCCCAATGGAACAAACTTTGCTCCAATTTTCCACCCTGCAACTCACGAGCCAAAAGGGACGGGTTTGATTCCGCGTCAAACAATATCTAGTGTGGTCCTTGCTGATTTTGGATGCTCATGAGGGTGAGTCACTAGGTTGACTTCGTCGTTGACTTTGACCATAACCCTCGGAGCTGACCAAAAGTGACTTTCGGCCAATCTTCCGGAATTCTCTTGCGACTCACTTCCTGGACTTCATGTTGACTCGTTGACGCTCTAAAGTTGGGGTTGACCACGAGTTGACCGACGATCCTCAGGTTAACTTTTCGTTCTTTTGCCAGAAATCCACTAAAAGCTCCAAAACGCGTCCTTTTGCTCCTGATATCTATCTGATGCTCGTGAACTCTACAATGGTGTAAATCAAGGATTAGAGACACTAAACGGCCATTGGATTAGCATTTGTATGTAAATCAAGGATTATAGGCCTAATTTGTATGCAAATCACATACAAATCAGTGCACTTCAGGGCTGCCTAGATTTTTGTGGAGTGAGGTACTTAAAACTGTAAACCATATATCCAACAGGACTCCAAGCAAGGCTGTAGAGAAGACACCGTTTGAATTATGAACAGGAAGAAGACCTAGTCTGCATCATGTACACGTTTGGGGCTGTAGAGCTAAAGCAAGAGCTTATAATCCTCAGGAAGCTAAACTTGATTCTAAAACCATCTCTGCTCACTTCATTGGCTACCCTGAGCATTCCAGAGGCTATAGGTACTATTGTCCTAGTCATTCTACTATGGTGATTGAAACAAATAAGGTTGTTTTCATTGATGAGCTTAATTTTGTCAATGCATGTAAAGACCTTGAACTTAATCTCCAGAAATTACCAGATTCTGAGACTAATGAATCTACTGCACCTATTGATTTTGATATTGATGAATTGCATGTACATGTTGTTTCCGATCCTATTATTACACCACCAGTTGTTCCTCAGAATGCAATTGTTCATCAAGTACAAAATGCAGACAATGAAGCTTCTGTGAATGTAGAACCAACACCTGCAGTTCATGAATATGAAGCTGCAAACCAGATTAATGCACCAGTAAATCAAGAAGTACAAGATGATGGACTTAGACGATCTTAGAGAGTGAGAAAGCTTGTAATTGACACCAGAGGCTATGTGGTATATTTGCAAGAAACAAATTTTGATTGGGGGGAAGATAATGATCCTAGCAGTTTCAAGCAAGCTATAGAGAGTGAGCAATGCACTGAATGGAAGGAGGCTATGCAAGTTGAGCTTAAGTCAATGGAAGATAATCAAGTTTGGGAGCTCGTTGAACCCACTGGAAATCACAAAGCAATTGGCTGCAAGTGGGTTTTCAAGACCAAGAGATGTGCATATGGCTCAATAGAGAGATTCAAGGCAAGATTGGTGGCTAAGGGTTTCACAGAGCAAGAAAGTATTGACTTCTATGAAACTTTTAGTCTTGTTGCCACAAAAGATGCATTTAGAATAATAATGGCCCTTGTGGCTCATTATGATATGGAACTACATCAAATGGGGAAAATTCTAGTGTATGTTAACGTATCTCATATGTACAATTACAACTTTTAGGACTTAATTACTCAAATGAGAACCTATTTACACAAATGAGGACCTTATTTACCTTCACGAGGGCTTTTTCATAGTTACCACATGAGTTGTCGAAGTTGTAATATGTGTCGTCAAGTCATAAAATATTATAATTACCACTTTTAGGACTTAGTTACTCAAACGAGAACCTAATTTACTCTAATAAGGATATTATTTATCTTAACAAGGACTTTCTCTCTTCATGATGTATGAGAAATGTCAACATACCATAGCCTTACTCCATCAAATGGATGTCAAAACTGCATTCCTCAATGGAGATTTAGAAGAGGAAATATATATGAAACAACCAGAGGGTTTCATAGAGCCTGGCAGTGAGCACGTTGTGTGCAAACTGAAGAAATCCATTTATGGATTAAAACAGGCATCAAGGCAGTGGTATCTGCAATTTGATTCAGTAGTTGCATCTTTTGGTTTTGTTGAGAACCTAGTAGATGAATGTATCTACATGAAGAAAAGTGGCACAAACTTTATTTTTCTTGTGTTATATGTCGATGATATTTTATTAGCAAGGACTGACAAGTTTCTGTTACAAGTAACAAAGCAATTTCTTTCTAATAATTTCGACATGAAGGACTTAGGAGAAGCCTCTTATGTCCTTGGAATCGAGATAAGTAGAGATAGATCAAAATATATGTTAGGTCTCTCTCAACAAGGTTACATTACAAAAGTTTTAAAAAGGTTTGATATGCACAACTGCTCATCTGGATCAGCACCTATGACAAAAGGAGATAAATTGAATAAGAATCAGTGCCCCAGAAACAAGATGGAAGAGGAATATATGAAGACTAAGCCTTATTCCAGATTAGTGGGAAGCCTTATGTATGCACAAGTGTGCACAAGGCCTGATCTGGCTTATGCAGTGGGGATGTTGGTTAGATTCTAGTCTAATCCAGGAAATGAGCACTGGATTGCAAGCGAAAAGGTTTTGAGATATTTGCAGAAGACTAAAAGCTATTGTTTGGTCTACAAAAGAGTGAAAGAACTTGAGGTTGAGGGCTTCTCAGATTCAGATTTTGCAGGGACTTTTCCAGATTCAGGGAAGTCCACTTCTGGTTCTGTATTCATGCTAGCAGGGGGTGCTATTGCGTGGAAGAGTATCAAGCAAACTCAAACAACAACCTCAACCATGATGGCTAAGTACATTGCAATTCATGAGGCAGCTTGTCAATCACTTTGGCTGAGGAATTTTATTTCTCAAACCAAGCTTGTTGACAGCATTATTTCAAGGCCCTTGAAAATACATTGTGACAATTCTGCAACAGTGTGTTTCTCAAGGAATAACAAGAGGTCTACAAATTCAAAACATATTGTGTTGAAGTATTATAGCATTAGAGAAAGAGTCAAACACCTTGAGCTAGCCATTGTCAAAATTGGTACCCTTCACCAATTAGCAGATCCTTTTACTAAGGCCTTAACCATAGTTGCTTTTCAAACTCATACTACAAACATTGGCATTCTGCCTACAGTTGATTCTTAAGCTAAGTGGGAGTGTTTGCTAGTTTCAGTGGGAGTCATTAGTTATATATTGAGTTCAAGCTGAAACATTTATTCTTTTAATATTTTGATTTTATGATTGAGATCTCATTTTTGTATTCTGTGAAGTTTGTTATTCTTAATAAAGTTCAAGATTCAATATTGTTCCATGGATTGAGTTTAATAATTTTTGCAGTTGTGATTTTTATGTTATCTGCATTGATCTAATCTTAGTCACCATCATATGTACATATCCAGTTTTGAGTTACATTAGATCGTGCTCTTTTTGTTAAAACACATTGAGTGCAATGGTTTTGAGCTGCTGTGTTTTGACGTTCCGGCATATGGAACCATTCAGATGACCGTATATGGAGAGCTTCATCAGATTCACATACTGTCTCCTTATACATTAATAGATATCTTATGTGTCTCATGTTTCTCATAGCTATCTTGAATGTGATTGCAGAGTGGCTGCATTTTTAAAATGCTAACTTTTATGTAGTCCTTCATTGTAGTTATGTTTTGACAGAGATTTGATTGGATTCATGAACCCCTTAATTCTCAAGTGCACACTTCAGATGATAGCAAAGGCTATAGTCACAATTTCAAATTTCATAATCTTGCAAAGTGTTCAAGTGGGAGATTGTAAGATTAATTTGAACACATTATAAGATTGTATAAAAATACAATATTTATTGTGGCTTGTGTCCTAAACTATTGAGGTTAAGGAATTAAGTTCACTCCTTGTAAATATATAATTGATTAAGTGAATCTTATGATTATATTTAGGGAATCCAAATGTCTTGATAATCAAGTAATATGATGTCAAGATAAACTGTTTAGGGTAAGTGACATAATGAGGTGAATAATCCTTTTATGGGAATGATTACACCAAGTCTAATCCCTATAAATACAAGGTCCTTGTAACCTCTCTAATCATCCTTGCTATACAGTTCATCTAGCCCCATAGATAGATAGCATACAAAAGAGAGACTCACAGAAGACTAAGTGTTGATCGATGGCCTCCTCAAACACCTCAAGTAGTTTTATAGTCTAATGAAGTCTTGCTAATATTATTCCGCATATGTTTACTAGTATAATTTTGGTTATGTTGATATGTGATCCTTAAGTTAATTGGCTCAAGTTAACACATGAACCTTCAATCCCCTAGGCACTCAATTGTGGTACAATTGAAAATTCATCGACTACATGACTATGCGAAACTTGTTCTCTCTTGTAGGCTAAATCTCTAGTATTAAGTGATAAGAGAGGGTACCCTCGCACCCTCCCCAAGACCCAAGCCAATCTTGAAAGCCCACTTCACCACATACCCAGGGCATGGCCCAGAAGCCTCACACCAAGCCCGAGGAAAGAAAGCTCCCGCATGAAGTTGACGAATACAAAGAGTGGATGTATAAATTATGAACCGGGGTTGTCGTGTTCACGGAGATCGATGGCTCTAAAACCCTTTGTGATAGTGTGCAACCAAGGTAATTTAGCAAATGATGGAAAGATTTAGCAATGGAAAGTACGTGTGAGTGATATTAACAAATGTAAAGCAGTGAAACATCTTTTGTGAGTTTGATTTTGGGAAAATATGAATGCAACAAGCAACAAACAAGAAAAATTAAGCTAGTAATTGAAACGCAAGATTTAGAAAACGATGGGGGATTTTGGGTGGAACCTTAGTCCAAAACTTGTGAAATCATGTCAATAATTCATGTCTAGATTCATGCAAGAGTCACACACCTCATCTTGCCCATGCTATGGTACAAGATGGTCCAATTAATGCATTTTCAATCTATGTTATAGTAAAAAAAAATCTTCCTAATTCACACCCTCAAGCTAGTCTATAGTGAAGAGAAGGCAATTTAGGATCTATAAGAACCAAGAAAAAGGCATGCAAGCAAGGATTTTGAATCCTCACCATGTTCATTGACAAGTGTCTATGCAAGCTTAAAGTAAATCACACTCTAAGTGCATACAAAATAACCAAACACATAGAAAGAAGTGATTAAGTTCTTAACATGCATTCAATCCATTCAATATAGTCAATAAACATACCAAATCACAAATCATCAACATTAATCATCAAACATATTCATATAAGCCTTGAATTAAGGCATACAATGTACCCTAGACGTCCCCAACCTTTAGACTACTCACTACAATTCTTTATTAAGAAGTATCATATGAAATTAATTATAAATAGGAGGAGAATAGGGATAGAAATGCTCAATGAAGATGTCTTTGAGGCCCCTTTCTTCCCTCTTCTTTCTCTACTTGCTTCAACTCCAAGATTGTGGATGCTCTTGATGTTGTGGTGAGAAATCCCAACTAAAACTTGGTGAATGATGTAGTGTGGTGTTCCAGGAGAAACTCATGTGAAGCGTAGAAGTGGAGATGGAGGCTTGAAGGTGGTGAAATGAGTGATGGAAGAGGCAGCGTCGCGGCTCCGACCAAATGAAAAGAGAGCTCTTGGATAGGAAAGGTGGTGGAATGGGTGTGAAGGTTTGTGTTTCTAGCTGAAGATTCCTACCAAATGAGGCAAGGAAAGTGAATTTATACAATGCTACTAAGAATGGAGGGCTAGGATGCAAAGAAAAGGATCTAATGGCTAAGAAGAAGGGAGTATGTGAGGAAAATTGGCAAGACTATCCAAGAAGAATGTCAGGTGGGTGAGAAAGAGAAATGGTAGGTGATGGCATGAGGGTAGTATCCATTTATTTCCAGCAATGAAAATGAAAAATAGAAAGTCAAAGGAAATAAAAACAGTGATAAGATTTGGTAAGGAAAAGTTTTTTTTTGGAAGGAAAATAATTAATGGGTGATGTCATTGCTTACATATGTACTTTTTGGTCGCCATGTATACCAAGGACATTTTGGCTGGTTTTTAGAAGCATCCATAGTGAGTCACAAGGTTGATTTTTGACCTTCACCTTCGGGGTTGACCACAGTTGACTTTTCAGAAAATTTTTGACTTTTTAGTTTTCTCGGTCAAACCTCCGGAATATTCTTGTGCTCCTCTTCCTTGACTCAATATTGGACACTTCGGCACTCAAGAGTCATGGTTGACCACAAGTGGACCATTGATCAACCGGTTGACCTTTCGTCCTCTTGTCGAAAATGCACTAAAAACCTCCAAAATGCATCATTTTGCACCCAATATCAATCATTTGCTCAAATTCCGTAAAACATGCCCAAAGATAAGAGACACTAAATGACTATCTGATTAGCATAACTTTAGTGATTTAAGGTCTAATTTGTATGTAAATCACATACAAATCAGAGGCCCAAACTAATACCACTTCAATTGTCCTTGGAAAGCAATCTCTGGCGGTCTTCTTCTCCAGCAGTCCCAAGCAGCTCCACCAACCGGATTGATCGGCGATGAAATTATGCTGAACTCAACACCTTTGGATTGGGACGAAACCAAAAGGTCAGCGCCAGCAACTGGAAATGACCCTTTTAAACCAAGAAATGCCTGCTAAGTGGAGAGCAGAAGCCCTCAACAGAAAGACGGTACGTAAAAGGATGCCTCTGCAATTGATTGACGAAATAATTTGCCATTGAACCCATCTCACATTACGCACCCTAGAAACAAAGTGACGTCGAAAACAAGGCTTGGTGTGGTCGTCAGCCAACGACTCAGAGATGGTACAACCTCGTAGAAGCAGCTCTGGTAGCCTAGCCAAAGATGGTTTATAGCTGTGTGTGTATTTTATGGCTAATCCTTACTAATATGTATGTATAATATGATTTTCTAGCTAGATATATGTAGAATATACTCGTTGTATTGGATATGTATAATATTTGTGTCTAAGTGTGACTATCCTTTTGTATCTCGTTGTATCGACGAACAAATTAGAACTTTGTCAAGACCTAACTAGTTGGTCCAATATAGTACTTCTTTGCACACTGATGAAAAATATCTCAAGTTCAAATCTTCAACTAAAATATTTCGGTACGTAATTTATGCACAATGATCCGCTTTAACAGCATTTTCTAGGCTATCGATCTGACCCGATCCACAACTTGCAACTGATTAGAACTATTATTAATTAAGTTGAGAATTAGGATTTATCTAAAAGAATGGAGGACGTTAGTTATCAACACAAATATGTGGTAATATTTTTTTTTTTTGAAAAAATATATGGTAAGATATTGATCGAACTAACATCATGAGTATATATATATCTATATATTCACTTTTTCTTTCATTTTGTAGGTTGTGCAAATTGTTTGCGGGGCTGCATATTGACGATTGAATTTGAATCGTATTAAGGTATTCGATCACCAAATCTTGTCCTCATTAAGGTATTCACTCATATCTATTTTTTGAGTCTGTAAAATTTTGCACGTTTAAAAATAGGATAATTCTTGAATTCACCCTCTTGGTGAACATGCATATTCATTTCCTATTGTGATTAATGTATTTTCACCTTATAGTTTCATAATTCAACAGTTCATATTTTAAATTATCTTTTATAAATCATCTCTGCAAAAAAAATCAATCGAATTGGAGATTGATCAACCATCCAATTTTATAAAATAAATGAACGGTTCTGATAACAATTACTACTATTATATATGATGAACCGTCTATTTATTTCATATGAATGATTGACCAAAAGGTCTTCAAATTGATTGATTTTTTGCATAGGTGATCTCTATATTATGTTATAATACATGAACGATTGGATCGTTAAAATTTAAATTGAAAATGCATAAACCGTAACGAGTGTGGATATGTAGGTTCACCTAAGGGGTGAACCCAAGAATAATATTAGATCTCTTCACCTATTATCAATTACTTTTGGGTCTAATTTTTTTTGAAAGGAAGATAGATAGATTAATTAAATAGACGAACGATTACAATCGCAAGCATTGACATCCTGATCAACAGTATGAGCGATGATTAACCAACTATGGTTAATATGAAAACCTAAACCTGGACAAACCAAAAGGTGTACTACACCAACTGAGTGTCTTACAACAATAAAGCTCAAAGCTTGACATTGAAAGAACCAAACAACTACCATTTTTCCATAGACTATCGACGACGAACAGACCAATCCAAGAGCAATCTCTCACTATCACGTAGATAATTACCAACAATGCGGTGAGCAACGCACGCAATTGTGGAATTCCAACAAACAATGTCATGATCTAGAGACTTGGTAAACCAAAAACTATAAATAAAGATGCAATGAATTGTACCGTTAGTTGTTTCCATCTTCAGCATACAATGGCTCCCATTCACAGAACCATCTTGAAACCACTGAACCAAATAGAATCATAAATCACGCTAAAGCCTCCTGGATCCCACACCCAAGAACTCAAACGATTGCCAAAAATAGAAGGAGCACCAACAATCTGTAGTGAGAAAGAGCCAAAGCCTAGCGAGACCAGATCTAGATGTGCAACCATCATAGCTGGCATATCAAATCGAAGTAATGTCAACCATCTCTGAAGAGAAAGACGTCCTCCATATAGATAACACCCGAAGGAACAAAGAAAAAACAACGGACAAAGCCGTCCTATTGGGTGAAGGAGACCGAGGTCATCTTCACCATGCATGCATGTGTTGCAGCACCAACAAACACCGGCGAAGCTATGGTTTGTGCAAGGAATAGCGCAAAGAGAAGCCATAGAGGCGGCTTCAAGAAACTAGGGTTTTTTTTTTGTCTACGTACTTTTGGGTTTAATGCTCAAAATCTATATCAACATAAATTTTCACTTAATTTTATTCAAACACATATATTAATATTACACATTATAAAAGCTTTAGGACACTACTTGGTTCAGTGCATACATATCCACTTTTTGGACATTGTTTTTTTCTACTTGTTTGGAACCCACACAAGGTTGCCAGTTTCCAAGAAGTGACAAACAGGAAGTGTTCCTGGCTTTATTTTGAGGACTTGGAAAGCAAGATGCTGCTTGTTGAAAGAACTTGTATCAGTGTGGCAAATAGCTACTGCTTCAGCTTTTGTTCCATCAGCACCCACCAAAGGAACCACGTAAGCCCTAGTGGAGTGAAGTTCATGACAGTAAAAAACCGCGTACACATAGTTCTGCTTGTGGCAAACCACGGACCTGTCTCCAATTCTCTGCACTACTCCCTTTGCAATCCTGAACTCCTGTTTCGTTTCGTTTTGGACCTCCGTAGAATACACCTGGACGTATTTACCGAGCCTCGAAACAGTGAGATCGACAAGAGATTCCAACGACGTGGCGCAGTACTTGTCTTCCCCTCTGATGCCCGGGGCCTCGCAGTCTTCGATCGTCTGTTTGATGACTTGTGCTTCTGCGGAGTTGGGTTTCACCGCAAAGCGGTTGAGAATTTGTGGCAACTTGCTTTTCGAAAAGGGTATGGAGTTGGCCACTTTACGTGGCAAGAGAGGGGCAGCGGCGGCGTTTGTGGTTTTGGGGAAGTGCAGGGTCATCTTGTTCCCCAGATGCAGATCCTTTTCTAAGAAGTATGTAGTGACATTTGGCTCCGCTTTGATTTTTCCGGAATCGGCCACGCCCCAGAAGAGGTTAAGACCGGGACGGGTGTCGATGATATTCAGAGCGTCCTTGCTCATCCCAGTGTATGTGTTTTTGCCTCCTTTCCAGTTTTCTGTACATTTCAGCACAAAGAGTAATTGAAGTCGATTTGCAATTTTGCATGCATGCTTTTATGAAAGGAATATATTCATAGCTATGAAATGGTTACTTATTGGTGAGCGTCTGCTATATGGAATATATTAATACTTCTTTTACAGATAACCAAATATGAAATTAAGACTCATGTAATTAAGCAAAGGTCCTGAAATAATCACCAACGAAAACCCACGTCTAGAAGAAAATTTAATTACTCGATCGGCAGTTTTTTTGCCAAAAATCAAAAGGGATAGGATAAAAATTAAACCACACAAACGTACGTACGTAGATTAATACCTGGGTGTAGAAGTTCCTGTAGGGTTTTGGGTATGGGAGATTTTGGCAGAGCTATCTTCCAGTAAGAACCCCATGGTACATCGTTAGAGGCATAGATTCCCATCTGTACCAATGCGACCTGCAGCAACAAAACTAAATTTAAGCATATATCTATATATATATATCAACTATCTTGCTAAGATTTTTCTGTAAAAACGTAGCTAGCTAGCTCTATGAATACTTACATAGAGAAAAGAGCAGAGAAGGAGACGAAAGTACTCCATGCTAATCAAGTTTAAATTTTTAAGGTTGGGAATTGGGATGGTGATGAGAAATGAAGTGAGCTACTTCTTATATAGGGAAAAATCTTCATATGGTACCTGAACTATCACCAAATGCAATTTTTGGTACTTGAATTTTCTTAAAAACTCTGGTGGTACCCGAACTATTCCTCATTTTGCCATTATAGTACCTGCTATCAAATATTCCGTTCAGTTGCTTATATGGTATGGGCAAGCTTGTAATTTAGTGACTAGAGCATGGGCAAAATAGTCATTAAAGTTTTTTTACTATTAAATTTTAAAATAAAAATAAATTATACAAAAAACAAAATTTATTAACATAATCAAATTAGTATTTATATCCCCAAATATTCAAGATTAAAGACGATAAAATTATTTTTATTCCCAAATATTCAAGATTAAAATGTCATATAAGGGGTTTTATTATTAAATTTTAAAATCAAAATAAATTATCATTATTTTGAATATAATTTATTTTTATTTAAATCTTAATAATAAAACCCCCTACATAGTAATAAATTATATTAAAAACATAAATTTGGCAATAAATTATATTATAAAAATAAAAAATAAAATTTCTCATTTTTAGTCTTGAATATTTGTGGATAAATTATCTAAATCTATTTTTTTGTATAAATTTTTTTTATTTTGGAAATTAAATATAAATAAAATGATTGTTTTGCCCATGCCACATAAGCAACTTAACGGAATATTTGACGGTAGGTACTATAATGTAAAATAGATGAATAGTTCAGGTACCACCAGAGTCTTTATGAAAGTTTAGGTACAAAAAATTGCATTTGGTAATAGTTCAAGTACCATATGAGGATTTTTCTATCTTATATATTGAATTCCAAAGCAAAAGACAGAGAGAGTAGTAATACTAGTCCAACTTGATCATATCGATTGGGACATACTAATCAACGTTTTTATTCTTGATTTATTTAGTTATTTACCCTTCTCATCTCTGATTTTTTTTTTCCATATTTGAATACACCAAATACGAATTTGGGACCTTAATTAACATTAATATGGCATCATAAATGCTTTGTGACAACTTTTCAGAAAAAAATTATAATAAAAAGCTTTGTGACAGTTTGGGGTCATAGAATTATTAAACGTTTGGATTACAGAGAATGTGGAGCCATAACATATATGTAACCTTAGAGTTAAGTTGTCAACTTCACTCATGCACGGAACCAGGCTATGAAGCACTGATACGTCAATCAGTTTCGTGCCGTATCCTGTATCGGTACCAGATACGAGTACGATACGTCATAGATATGGTTGGATACACGTATCTAGCTGAGAAAAAATTAGATACGGCTTTGATCGGGTTTCTGGGTTTGTAGATCAAAAACAAAAGCAGGAACGAAACGGAGAAGAGAAGATGAGATAGAAGAGAGAGAGAGCACGTGAATGAAAGAGAGAGAGAGTGAAAAACTGAGAGAGTGAGAGAGAGAGTTTTGTTATAATATTAAGAAAAAAGAATTGGAGAACTTGTCAAGGAACAGAAAGAGAGAGAGAGCAAAAAAATAAAAATCAAATATATTCGCAATTTTCATCAACTTATTTATTACAATTATATATATTTATATATTAAATATTATTTTAATTACCGTATCCTAAGTGTATCGTATTTTAATTTTTCGAGTTTTTCCGTATCCACGTATCGTGCCCCACACTCCGTACTCGTATCAGTGCATCATAGGAACCAAGAATTGAAATTGAGGTGGGCTAAATTTACCTTATATATGCTGGCAATGAAAATTCTTCTTAACATTTCGGCAAAGTCTACTCTGTTTTGATCAAATATTTCAACTGCATAACACTTGTTAAAACATATATAATATTCTTTTTTACATCCTCAACAAGATTATGTGTAAAAATATCATCTAAATTTAATAAATAACAAACGAAATCTGATAATACGAGTGCATTTGGCAAGAAAAATGAAGGGTGAGACACTAAGTTACTAAGTGAGATGCTATAGTCGACTTGTCGTTGGCGTATTTTTTTATATATACATGATTTTTTTTTAGAGATGTTGGTTAATTATATAATATTTGCATATTAAAAAAAATTATCAAAAAATTAGGGTGGACTGCAGCACATCCCAGCCCCCCCTTGGTTTCGTGCCTGACTTCACTTCTCTCACATCCATATATTGTAGAGTTTAAGTGCCTGGCATGACAACAAATACAAATGTACTTGTCCAAAGTTCCAAACCACATTCACGGAATTGAAGACATAATATATACCAATTTATTCAAAAAGTCACAAACTTTGAGACTTTGTTTGTTTGAAATTACTTATCTAGAAGTGCTTTTGTTACAAAAAGCATCCATTTGAACGATTTTGTTAAAAGTACATAAAGTTTCTTTATAAAAATTTCAAGTAGCACTTGAAGTGTTTTTTTTAGGAAGCACATATCAAGTGCTTCTTAAAAAAAAAGTTTTTACCAATGTTAGAAGCAATTCCAAATGAAATCTTAATTACTTGCATGGTAAAAGTAGAAGCTAATTAAGAAGGGGATAAGAATAATGGAGGTACATCACAGGTCGTGACTGATACATATAACATGGAAGAAAGAGTCGTCCATTCAGGAGTGTATCCTGTATGGCTCTAGTACGTACATCTCCATACCATGTTTTGGAATGAATGCAATTGTTTGGCTCTAGATTTGGATTCAAACCATTCATGATTTTTCCATATTTCTCAAAGGGTTTTTATCACCCACAGTGCCTGAACTTTCGCCCACCAGACTGATAGATGCCCAGACTTTTAAAACAATCACAGAGGTGCCCAGACTTCTAAAACAAGGACTTTGAGATGCCTCCGTCTAAATTCCGTTAAACCTCCGTTAATTAAGAGGCTAAATCGGTAATTTCACATTTTTTTTTTTTTTTTGTAAAATTATTTTTAAGGCCTTGAGGTAAGACAAAACCTAAATTAAAATTTTTGTCTAAGATAGGGTTCGAACCTTAGACCTCAACCTTGCAACTTTTCAAGTCAACCACCAAGACACAAGTTCTTATTGTATAATTATATGCAAACATAGTATTTATTTATGTCTTACTCGATCTTAGCACATACACTTCCTCATTTAAATATTTAATTTATCTCTATCCCTCTCTTTTTTTTTAATATTTAATTTCTCTCTCTATTTTTTTCATTTTTTTCTTTCATTCTCCCTTTTAATATTTCTGTTAAATATTTGGTCTCTCTCTTTTTTAAATATTTAATCTATGTCTCTTTTATATTTTTGTTAAATATCTACTGGCTTAGTTGAGCTTCTTTGACCTTTCAAATCAAATGAAAATATATAGATAAGAAATATTTCAGGTTAGTTATATAGTTTTGATGTCATCTCTGTGTTCCATATATTGATCTTAACAATGGTGATGATGCAAGCAATAAAACTGCCCATTAATTCCTTCAAGAAGTGCAGGACTGAAGCTAGCTACATCCTGGGAATTGGACAAAGAGCAGAAAATGCCAGATTTACATCCAAATGTACCTTCTTTAATTAATTTCAAACATAGAGAGAGGAATTAAATATTTAACCGAAATATTTAAAAAAGAGATGGATCAAATATTTAACATAAATATTAAAGGGGAGAATGAAAGAAAAAAATTGAAAAAATAGAGAGAGGAATTAAATATTAAAAAAAAAGAGGGATATAGATAAATTAAATATTTAAATGAGGAATTGTATGTGCTGGGATCGAGTAAGACATAATTAAATACTATGTTAATTTGCATATAATTATACAATAATAACTTGTGTCTTGGTGGTTGACTTGAAAAGTTGTAAGGTTGAGGTCTAAGGTTCAAATCCTATTTTAGACAAAAATTTTAATTTAGGTTTTGTCTTACCTCAAGGCCTTAAAAGTCATTTTACAAAAAAAAAAAACGAAATTACCGATTTAGCCTCTTAATTAACGGAGGTTTAACGGAATTTAGACGGAGGCATCTCAAAGTCCTTGTTTTAGAAGTCTGGGCACCTCTGTGATCGTTTTAAAAGTCTGGGCATCTATTAGTCTGGTGGGCGAAAGTTCAGGCACTGTGGGTGATAAAAACCCTTTCTCAAACGATTGTTAATTGTTCATAACTTTCATGAAATTTCCGTGTAAAAATTGAAAATTTATGCCAACTTCAAGAATTATTTTGCCATTTAAATCTAATCACAATTAATAAATAATTGTGCGCTATTAGAAACCACTAATATAACCTTGTCCTTGAGAAATTTTGCATCAATAGTGCAAGGAATTAAAATGTGACTTCTTTTTTTTAGAGAACTCATACGGTATTCCAAAGACTTTCTAGGTCCAAGGACTAATCCGCAGACGGAGATTTTGTCAGAACGCTTCCTTTTCCTGGCCAGCCACATAATGAATTAGGATTTAACTTCAATCCGTAGTCGGCATGATTCGAATCCAGGTGGGGGGTACCACACCTGTAAACTCTTACCAACTCGACCACCAGTGGTGGTTAAATTAAGATATGACTTTTTTTTTTTTTAGTAAATTAAGATGTGACTTGATTGTATAATAGAGATAAAAAAGACAAAAAAATGAAAAGGTAAGTGAGACAAAGAAAAAGATAGGAAATAATGCATCATGTCTCCATGCGTCAGCTGCTTAATTAAGCAAGCTCATGGACAAGACTCAAGTCGATCAGTTAATAGCTGAATTGGAACAAAGTGGCCATTGGTTTGGTAAGGAATGTTTATAATATTAATCTCTATTTAGTGGGAATGTTTTAAGTGTTTTGGGCACTAGTGCTTCAGATTTTTTTAAGACCTCACTTATAAGGGGGAAGATGAAAATTTACAGATCTAACGATCTAAATTATTGCTGACATGCCTGACCACTAGTGCTTTTGACACTGTAAAATTTTCCCTATTTGGTTGCTAATTTGGTTACATATATATCAATGACATTGTAAATGTATCTGCAACTAACTAAGCAAAACACCTACTCTCAGATTTCCTCATCTACATTAACATGGGGGTAAGGAAAGTGTGTGAATAATAGAAGTGACGTCCGAAAATCCTAACTAGATTACAACCCATCAATTGATCGACGTAGACCACAATAAATTGCTTTTCGTACACTACTAGCATAAGGCTCATAGAATACTGGTTTTTCATACATTTTGTTTCAAAGAATACAAATAACGATATCTAATATTTATTAGATATGGTGCAGCCACAGAATGAAAAAGAATGTTCTCTACAGTAGGTTACATTGACTAAACGATGCGTTTAAGTTATCTGTAGCTATTGGTGCAATAATTTGGCACCAAATATTCTATGACAGATCCTGGGTTTGACTCCCCTAGGATCAACCTCATTTTTATTTTTTTTAATCCGTAGCTGGCATTAATAAAATAAAAAATATCCAATAGGTACATAATTTCATCTTACATTTCCCATCAAAGTTGATGATTTTTAATTTTTCCCAACAAGCTTGAATTGTGACTGTTTTACTCCCACCAAGGAAAAAATTATTAAGGCCTAATCTGTTACGACTTTTTTCGGACATTTTTGCCCTTGTTAAGAATTTTTCAGTTTAATTCAATAGAGGAGCTCGTGTTCGTTGGTAGCAAGTGGGTGCACGGCTGGGCGGTGATCTGGGCTCAAAAACTGAGAGCGGCGGAGCCACGGCTGGGCATGGGTTCTGGAGTAACAGAGGCAGAGAACAGAGAGGGATGGGTGCTTTGGTGGTGGCACGGGCTCGTGATGTTGATTGAGGCATGAATTGGGCAGAGAGAACAACAGAGGAGCTGTTCAGTTTGAGTGGAGATGTGGCGGCAGGTGGCGCGGTTGTCTGAAAAGAGTGGGTGCCAGAGCAATTCTGGGCACGAATTGGAGCGGTGCTAACAGCTGCGAAGAGGATCGAAGGCGGCGTGGCAGTGATGAATTCGACGAGGAAACTAAAGCTCGAAGCTGTGGAGAAGCGATGAAGACGAGAGTGGCTCCGATGGAGAGTCTGATTTGGTCCAGTGATGAATTCCTGACATTTTACGTGTTCGATAAAATGTCGCAGTGGGCTTGTGTCTCCGCCACCAACTTGAGCTACCAAGCCAACAGTACCCAAAATCCCCAAAGCACTGCACTCTCATTTCATGGCAGTGAGATTACTGCTCGAAATTTGAGATTTCTGGGCTCACAAGCTACTATTGGTACAAGGCCAAGGAAGGGTGTTCTCCCTTTGAAGGTTTGTTTCTGCTTTCTCAAGTATGTTGTAGCTCTTAGATTGTTAAAAATGGGAATGAATTTGTTTCATTTGTGATGATATAGGTGGTTTGTGTGGATTATCCAAGATGGGAGCTTGTTAATACTGTAAATTTCTTAGAAGCTGCGTACTTGTCTTCCTCTTTCCAAACCTCTTCTCTCCCAACTAAGCCGTTGAAGGTTGTGATTGCTGGTGCAAGTGATTATGATAGACAACTTGTCATTACATTAATTTTAGAAAACCTTTGAATTGGGTTCGTTTTATCTTTGGCTGTAAGCACATAATTATGCTTGTGTAATAATTAAAAAACCGTGAGCTGTATGAGAAAATATTAATTAATAGGCAGTTTTTCTCTCATCATCGATCACTATGAGATTCTACCTCTAAACTCCCCATAATTTAAACTTGTACTTACCCATCACCAATTATGCTCTCTCTTTTCTCACCATGGTTTAGTCTAAGTTTTGCTATTGGTCCATTTTTTTGTAATTGAAAAAAAATCGACTTGGTTAGTACTTTATTAACCCATCAATAAAAAAATTTATTGGCCCCTCAATAAATTTTTATTGACCGATAAATTTATTAAAAATTGTTTGGGAGTCCGAAAATTCTCACAGACTCGTCGTGAAGTATACTTTATTCTCAAGTCCTCAAATTAAAGATTTTGTTTGAAGTAAAATTTGGAACAATTCCCGACTACCCTTGATTATTGTCGAGATCACATTTTTAATTTTTAATTTTTAATTTTTCTGCACCATTTTCTTAAATTTTTTTTGGAGATTACAACCACTCCCTTGGCTCCAAGAGAAATTTGGAAAAATACCCACTTTTTGGGTCTTGAAATGATTTTTGCCCCAAGTTTTAGAAGTTAATGAAAAATACCCATATTGGCTAGCAAAATGACCTGACTGCCCTTCATTCTCTTCTTCTCTCCAGCTCACTCTTGCTCTGCCCAGCTCCGATTTCTCCCTCCCCCTCTCGGATTCTCATTCTCTCTTCTCCTTCTTCCTTTTTTTTCTTTTGCTTCTTCTTCTCCTCCTTCTTTCTTTTCTTTTCTTCTCTCTGTTTTTCTCTTTACACCCACAGCAGGCCGTTGCTCTTCTCTCTGAACCCACAGAACCGCCACACCTCCAGCTGCCGCCAAGCCCGAGTCCGTCCTTCCTCACCATCACTCCGCCGCTCACGCCAACACCACCGCAGCTCCCGCTGCAGTCTTCAAGTACCATCACAACCAGCAGCCTTGTCCGGCTGCTGTGCCCACCCACCACAACTGCTTATTCACAACCAAGCCCACTCCTTAGAGAATGGAGAAAAGAAAGAGAGGAAAAGAAGAGATAATGGGAATCCAAGAGGGGGGAGAGAAATCGGAGCTGGGCAGAATTTGAAAGGGAGAAGAGAGAACAAAATTTGAAAGGGAGAAGCCGAGAAGGGAGAAGAGAGAAGAATTCGAGCAGAGAAGAAAAAAAAGAGAGGAAAAGAAGAGAGATGGAGAAAAGAAAGTGAGGAAAAGAAGAGAGAATGGAGAAAAGAAAGAGAGGAAAATAAGAGAGAATGAGAATCCGAGAGGGAGAAATCGGAGCTGGGCAGAGCAACAGTGAGGAAGAGGGAAAACAGTGGCGGTGGAGAGAGAGAATTAGACAGAGGGGATGCACGCCAAGTTTCAGATGAGAATGAAGGGCAGTCAGGTCATTTTGTTAGCCAATATGGGTATTTTTCATTAACTTCTAAAACTTGGGGCAAAAATCATTTCAAGACCCAAAAAGTGGGTATTTTTCCAAATTTCTCTGGCTCCAAGGCCGAGAGGCGAGATTGCTCCGAGGCGTTGTAAATTTAAGCTTGGGATTAAAATGGCATCTAAAACTTTTGTTGACCCTTCAATAAAATCTGAAGTACCGTAAAATTTGTCAATGACTCTTAATAAAGCATCTAAAATTTTTATTGATTCCTCAATAAAATATTGGAATCAATAAAATATGGAGTACCATAAAATTTGTCAATGACTCTCAGTAAAGCAACTAAAACTTTTATTAACCTCTCAATAAAATTCGGAGTACCGTAAAATTTGTCAATAACTCTTAATAAAACATCTAAAACTTTTATTGAACCCTCAATAAAAGTCAATAAAATGTTTTATTGAGCCCTCAATAAAAGTCAATAAAAAAATTTATCAACTCCTTAAAAATTTGTAGGGGAGTGAAATTGGCACTCCCCACTTTACATTTCACACTCCCACTTCAATTTTTATGTTATTATATTGAATGAAAGTGCAAGTTTGCCCTTCACTATTTCTCTTCACTCTTCAACCCTCTCTCTCTCTGTGTTTTTTCCAGGATCCAAATCCGATCCAATAACCCATCTTCACCAATTCCATCACTTAACATCATCATCATCATCTCTCTCTCTCTCTCTCTCTCTCTCTCTCTCTCTCTCTCTCTCTCTCTCTCTCTCTCTCTCTCTCTCTCTCTCTCTCTCTCTCTCTCTGTTTTTCCATGACCCAATAACCCATCTTCACCAATTCCATCACTTAACATCATCATCTTTGTCATAGGTCAAAAAGAAAACTCAGTTGTAGGCTTGTAGCTTCACCAATCGAAACACTTCTTGACTATTATCATCTTGGTCGTATGTTGAAAACAAAATCAGTTCTGAAGATCACAATGGTGGTTATATTTTGTATTGAGGGTTCTGTTTTGGGATACAATTGCAAGTCGATGTAAGAATTAATTTAGATTTTGCAATATTTTTCGCCCAGCAAGATTTCTTGTTTCTTTCTTTTTGGGCATTTTGAGAAGGCTAATACAATTGGGATTATTGATGTAAATGGCAAGGAAACGTTTGTTTGAAGGCCTGGGTTGATGCCAAAAAGGATGTAAAGCTTTGAGCTTTGTACAGTTTTGGTTGAAGAAGAGTGGGAGGAGAGCCGATCGTTGTGAAGTTGTTGGCTTTTAGGGGTATAATTGGAAATTTAACTAGAAAAATAATATAAAAAGCATAGTGCGTGGGAGTGTGGAATGTAAAGGAAGGAGTGCCAATTTCACTCCCGAATTTTTATGACCCCTCAATAAAATTTGTCAGTGACAATTTCGTAATTTTTGTGAAAAGTAGAGGACATAAACGTAAATTTGTCAGCTTATCTCAATTAACGGAGCGGATGGGCACCTGTTTTTTTAAGTTGAGTGGATGGGAAATATTTTCCCTGTTTTGGACCTTATGATCTAGGACCCTAAGTAGGTCTTTATCCTATGCCCGCTCTTTCTCTTTTTTATTTTGGATAGAGGCCCACTCATTTTTATGGGACCACGCCTTTTTTTTTTTCTTTCAAAATCCGGTATTTTAATATTTTACATCATTTATGACATGTTTTCTTACTTGGAATGAAAATGTGAATAAATCGGAATTCATTCCTAATACATATCCCCCCTTGGTAATCAAACTCCGGATATTCAGGAATAGATTCATCTTTTTTAGTCACTTTTACGTGAGACCCACAATCATTCTGATTCACGTACAAGTTAGTAAACGCAAGAGAACTCAGAAATTGAAATCAATTCCTTTATTTCCATACCCATTCCAAGTAAGTAAACATGCCCTTAGGGTTTTAGACTCTTATATGTACATGTATTTGAGTGTTTTTACCAAAAACTTGCCGGACAGTGGAAACATACCGCGGCCACGAGCGTTATTTAGCAAGTCCATTGAAGAGGGAGCTTGTGGTACGGATTGATGTTTGGCTGTCCAAGTTAGGGTCATGTTGTCCAAGTAAAAGTTTTGTCCTGTAAAATAAAGCAGACGACTATTAAGGCATCGATTTGGTAGCGCCCTATGAGCCCTATGAGGTTGCGATCCTAAGTACGTTAGTTCACGAGTACAGACAAAGCTGATAGAAAGTTAAGAGCATAAAATGAAAACATATATTTTGTGGGGGAATGTAACTCTTAGAATATGGGATGTGACCTACTTCTTTTGTCTCTTAGTGAGACTATTATTTCTTCAAGAGATGGGCCATTGGGATGTTACCAAGTGCCTTTGTTACTCAAATAATTAGGATTATCCAAGATTGTCAAGTGTCCCAATGTAGATAACATGTAATCTCTCAAGTTGCGGGAATCACTTGTATAATTACTAAATACTTGAAATATATTTAAATAATTTAAAATTATCGAATTTGATACTCTTGTATAAAATTTGAAATTTTTCATATTAGTCTGTCATATCTCTTGTGTATGTGTTATTTACTCTCTAGTGGTGTTTACCCCACTTTGTGGTTAACAAATTTTGACCGTACACTTTCATGATATGAACAGTTCATGTTTTAAATCATAATGTAAATATCATTTTGCCAAAGAATAAATCAAATTAGAGTTTATTTAATTATCCAAATGTCGGTTCATCTTGATATTCTTAATTATGCGATAACTTGTATAAGTCATCACCTATTTGATCTTTTGCGAGAGTTTTCAATAGTTGCACAAACAATAAGCAACATGCCATGTAAGTCGTCGTATAATTGATCTTATGCGAGGAAATTTCAGTAGTCGCATAAACAATAAACGACAATCCGTAGAAGTCATCGCCTAATTGATCATATGCGAGGAAGTTCTAGTTGTCACATAAACATTAAGCAACAACTCAATGAAGTCGTTGCCTAATTGGTCTTCTACGAGGAATTGGGTGTCGCTTAATGCCATATATGCAACAACCATCAATTTCTCGCATATTTGTACTTTATGCGACGAATAAGTTGTCGCCGATGAGATCATGTGCAACAACTGAAATTTCCTTGCTTATACCTAGTTTGTGCAAGGAATTTGGAGTCGTCATAATGAAATTCCTTGCTTTTGCCATTTCCTCTTGTAGATCTGCACGATCAACCGACCGATCTATAAATCGCAAATCCATAATACGAAAATGAGAGCAGCAAATCGAAATTTAACAAGGTTAGGGTTTCACTCTCTCTAATCTGCCTCTCTAATATGCAATTTCATAGATATCGTGATTTACTTTTACTTTCTTGAACGATTTAGCATGATTTACTATAGTTTTTCTTAACTGTAATATCTAGCATGATTTCCCACATTTTTAAAACCTAGTGTTTGTTCTACAAAAACTGAAAACTAGGACTCAATTTGCAGAATCGAAACACTCTCTCAATCCCAAAATATTCAAAGACCATCGAATCCAACTCGTTCTTCATCAAGGTTAGGATTTCAAACTTTCATGATGTATTTTGCTCTGTTCGTATATTGCTCTGAATACATGATTAAAAACATGTAAATGATTATTGATATGTTGCATATCTTCAGAATTTTTTTTATTGACTCCTCAATTTACTTTTATTCAGTGGTCAATAAAAAATTAGACTGTTATATGTAAATGATTATAATGATCATAATGCTTAAATTGGACTGTGGCTCGTGTACCTTCTTAATTTTATGATTACAAATGAAAATTTGGATGGCTTGTGATTTTGGATGGGTTGTAGAATTTTTATTGACCACTCAATGGAAAATTAGACTGTTAACTGAATGTTTATGTTTATGAAATTTTTTGGAGAGGTTGTAGAATTTTTATGTATTGTTACAAAATATGGCTCGTGTTTTTTCTTATTCTTAATGAAATTATATGTTAACTGAATATTGAACTGTATAATCAAATAATAATCACAATACCAAACTCTACCTTATGATTTTGAATTCTTTAAAGAGATTTAATCAAGCTGGGTTTGAATTTGTTCCTAAAGGCACTACCACAAAACTGGGCTAAGAACACCATTCCAAATGGTGTGTATTGAGCTAATGGACACCAATCATTGGTGGCAAACCCCCAATAGCTACCCCTGGGATACTATTATTGAGTTGGTGCCTTTTGAGTCCGTGACATATACTCAAGAGTGTCACCAATTCAATTATAGTGATTCAATTTGTGGGTCCTACCTTTGCAAATGGTGACTCTTTAATTAGTTTTTTATATCTTAATATGCTTCACACCATTAACGTTAATGGTGACTTCAATATTTCAAATTTTAAAAAAAATTAATAATCCAAAATTATTTCAATATTCAAATCTAAAATTTCCCACTAGTTTATGGATTAAATGCACTTCCTTCAACTCAACAATACTAAACCACTTGAATACAAAAAATCCTGTGATAATCCATACATAAAACTATCCGGAAGTTGAGATACATGAAATTATTTGAAAGTTGAGATGTTCTTATTCTAGCCACGATGCTATCCATCTTCTCCTTTGATCATGAGCCACTACATAAGACAATGTCAAAAAGAAGTGCTTATTAACTTTCAAATACAAAAACATAAGCTATGTGCATATGCAAATCCCAGTTCCCTCTAGTCCTCACTTCATTCACTCTCACAGCTAACCCATTGACAGTTTAACTCAAATCTCCACAATGTCAATAGTGTATAACAAAATACAAAAATCATATTTCCACAAGAAAAAAATACATACCCTGCCATTATTGTCATTGATAGCTTTAACGGCAAACCATGGATTCCAGAAAGTAACAAAGCAATAGCATTTCCTCTAATTGTATTATAATAGACAATCTAAAAATCAAGAACAAAATTGAGTTAGAAATATAACAAAATTCGTCAAGGAGCGGAGAAGTACCAGCCATTGGCCAGTAATTGAGTTTTGTTTATTTGGTTTTTGCCATGTTTCTTTTGTTCAGTTATTTTACTCTTTATATTGCACCACAATTAAATAAACAACAATTTTATATTTACTGGAAAATAAGGTTGACCAAGAATCACATTGATCCTGATCTAAACATGAAATTGAATAGGCGCACATCAGTTTGCGCAATATATAATAATACATGGAAGATTAGTTGGTGATGACATATATAGTATAACAAAAATACAGAAATCATATTGCACATCCAATTTCACAAGGAAAAAAATACATACCCTGCCATTGGTAGCTTTAACTGCCGACCATGGATTCCAGAAAATAACAAAGCCATAGCATTTTCCTCTACTTGTATTATAATAGACAATCTAAAAAAACAAGAACAAAATTGAGTTAGAAATATAACAAAGAAAAATATTAGATAGGAAGTCTCAAGTATTGTCTACCAAAGAAATCACATGACAAATAGAGTAGACCGTAAAAATAAACTTGAAGACATAGCACATGACAAAATAACCAAATAGGTTCCAAATAGTTTCCAGTCCAGTATAGACATTTTATCGATTAGAATAGTGCTCAATTAATCTTCAAAGCAAGTGAGATCTAACAATAGAAATCTCAACAAGCATGTTGTATGCAATGTATGTAACAACAGAAAACACCAACATGATAAAGATGAAAATACATGACATTACCAAATTAATTAATTATAGAAACTTTCATAAACCAATGACACAAATGGCCAGAAGCCAAGCATAATAGGGCCAACAACAGAAAACACCAACATGATAAAGATGAAGATAATCCTTCCCCTTTTTGGCGGTTGTCTACTACTCCTATCTTCGTATCTCCTCAAAACTCTCAACCAGCCTCTCTGCAAGAAGCCTTGGTGTACGTCACCTGCACCAACAAATACATAAAAACCCTTATTTAGATCTAACAAAAACCATCAATTTGATGTATTCACATTCCTTGTTAACTAATTCCAGCAATTCTGAACTTGAACTTACATGTAAAGTATCAAATCCCCAAAAAATCAAACTATTTCATCCACATACCCGATATATCAAAGTATCTAATCGATTGCCCCCGCTTTCTCAATAGCCAAAACAGCCAAGTCATGTATACCACACAAATCTGCCAAAAATAAACCAAACTAAACCTAAATCTACCTCAAGTTATGGAAAGAAAGCAAGAAATATGAGCATGCAAATTTATCTTCGAAAGAAAGCAGAAGTGAATACAGCCAAACCAAGCCCAAATTAGCGAGCAATACCTGAAATTCAGAACAAATTGCATATTAGAAAGCCATAACATAGAAACCCAGAAACAGAGTGTTACCAGACGAGAAGCAGCCCAAAAACTGAAAACGGAGGAGGGTCATTTTCCTAGAAAGGATAACTGAAAGCTTAATTCTAGATGTTTAAAAAAAAACACAATCTCCTAAATCATAAGAAGCCGTAATAAGATGAAGAGAGAAATGCATCAAAAGAGTCTCAGATGTGATGAGTTGTAATTTCAGCAGAACAGAGATGATGAGAACTATGGTTTGTGAATGAGAAATAGAGAAAGACTCGACCTGATGAGTTCCCTTAGCGCCGCGACCGGTCCCTCTCCGATCGGATTCCTTTGGGAAACTCCGACCCCCTCCTAGACCAAAAAGCTCTCCGGCCGGTGCATAAAATTACGGTCGTACCCTCCGCCGTCCCTATTATACCGATCGAGCCCTTTCCTCCGATCACACCCGCCGTCGAACTCGTGGTCCGGCCTCTTCCTGACCATCCTCAAACCATCGACACCGCCAACGAAGACGCCGACGAGGACGAAGAGAGCAAACCCTTCCGCATAGTGTCTGGTTTGTGAATGAGAAAGACTCCTCTGTGAGTGAGAGAGAGAGAGAGAGAGAGAGAGAGGAGAGATCTCCTCTGTGGCTCTGTCTACGTTTTTTCCATTTTAATTAACAAGAGAGCGTGCGAATTAAGGTCGTCGGTCGTCACCAATGTTGCCCACGTGATAGTCTAGTACAGATTTGCATCAAAATAACATTTATTTAATGCATAGCCACTTTTATCGCTTTTGGTGACAAAGTGATATCCCTCCTCTCACCAATGGATTTTTTGTTTTTTCTCAAACTCTCACCAATAGATTAAGCGTGGGGAAGAAATGGTTGCGTTAGCCCAGTTTTGTGGTAGTGAGGTTACAAAACCAATTTATTGAGTGGAATAAAATTATTTTATTGACAGGTCAATAATTATTTTAGTGGTTTATAGTTTAATGGTATAATTGGTTTTCAGATTGGTTCATACTAATCTGCTTGCTTTAATTGCTTTATGTTTTAGGATGTATAGAAACAATCACAATACAGAAAGTAAATACAAAGTAAATAGCACAGGAATAGATTATCTCTTTATTAATGAATAGGTGCCTCTATATATAGAGAAACACAAAGGGTACAATCCACATCCCAATAGGACTTCTATTCAATATGTAATCCATATGCTATACTAACTAATCTAATCCTAGGTTGACAAGGCACACACAAAGTAGGTTTCTTTCAACACTCCCCCTTGTGGCGTCAACACTAGGTGGTGCTCCTCGCGTTATCTCATTAAAAACCTTGCCAAGTAACAAAAACCCAGTGGGAGAAAAATAACCTTGGTCGAAGGGAAAAAGAGTACAACACACCCTTCACATTTGGAAACTTTGCATGGACGCCAGACTCCCCCCGAAGTCTGCGTCTCCCCCTGATTTCCACAATCATGGGAGGTCAGATAACTTAAGCAAACCAATGCTTTTCACATGCTTCTCAAATGTGGATTTAGGCAGTGACTTAGTAAATAAGTCAGCCACATTATCCTCATATCAGACTTGATCCACTT
Source organism: Rubus parviflorus (assembly GCA_029955375.1). Classification (NCBI taxonomy): domain Eukaryota; kingdom Viridiplantae; phylum Streptophyta; class Magnoliopsida; order Rosales; family Rosaceae; genus Rubus; species Rubus parviflorus. The sequence goes on along the minus strand of JARGGL010000015.1, from coordinate 406,272 downwards.
TGATCTTGAGGAACTTCTGCTATTGCTGATTATAAAATGTTTTGGGCGATATATGCTTGGTGTTGTCGGCTTTGATGAAACCTTGCTTCATTTGCTTAATGCAAGCAGCATTATCCTCATAAATGTATGTAGGTTCATCAGTGGTTGACCTCAAACCATATGTACTTCTTATATGTGTATCAATGGACCTTAACCATATACACTCACGAACTGCTTCATGGAGAACAATAATCTCAATATGGTTCGAAGAAGTAGCGACAAGGGTCTGCTTAGTAGACCTCCAAGATATCGCGGTGTTACTGTCACGCCCCGATTTTCAAATCAATTAATAAGGCATTTTGCCCTTAATTACAAATCATTTCGGGAACGTGACGACATGGAATATCAAATACAAATATGCACTAGAATTTTTTTCCTTTTAATTCAAGTACAACAACGCATACTCCATGCCCAACAAATGTAAATGCTGACCCGTTCTTTAGGGTTACATATTACAAACCATAAATTAAATAATAAATTGATATTACAAGATATTAATTAATTTATCCATCAGAGTAAATTTATTACAAGACAGCGGAAGTCAAATAATAACACTTATGGTCGATAACGGTTTACCGACCAAACCTTCAATGCAACTCTGGTTACCTAACCTGCACGATTAAACCCTACACCGTGGAATAGTGTACCGGGTTATATCAACAAACCCGGTCAGCTTGTGAAGCTGGTATGAATGATCCCAGTTTACTCACACCGATCACATTTACCCAAAAATCAAATTCTTTTATTTTCAAAAGAATCATTTAAACCTTCAATTACAATTCAATATTTTTCAAGAATTGTAAATCAAAATAGTAATTACTTCAATTATTAAAGAAGTAATCTCAAATCAACTCACACCAAATCATTTTCTCCAAATACTGATTTCTTTTTATTTAAAAGAAATTCCATAAATCTCCAAATCCAATCCCAATCCAGAAAATTTATATTATATAATATACTGAACCTACGCGCCCCATATCACGTATTTTAACCCCACACGCCCCATAAACGTGTATGTTAATACCAGGGTAATTCAGAATATTAAACAATATAAATCTTCCCAAAAATCAATTCCCAAGGTTATGATTTCATTCTTTTTAAGAATTGTAAATCATAATAATTAAAAACCATACTCACACGAAAACATTTATAACTTCGCCTGATTAAAAGTGAGAATACCATTTTTCTTCTCCTTTTAATACATCAAGTTATTTTTAACTTCGCCTGATTAAAAGTGAGAATACTATTTTTCTTCTCCTTTTAATACATCAAGTTAATTACATAAAGTATTCATCTTTGTTTTCAATGAATACGGGCTACGCAGTCTAGAGCTCTAACTGAATGGGCTACCATTTTTCACCCATTGCCATTGTCCCCAGGACAGTCCATTTGGACAAAAATCATTCAAGTAGGCAAACACAATATCATATTTATGAAATATTGTTTCCCACGAAAACCAACAAATAAAACAATAAAATGAATATTTTTCAAATATTGTTTTAACACCAAAATCACAAACCCGATATATCAATTAAATTATTTATTTAATTATATATCACAAAAATCATTTTAATAAATGCAATTACTCATTTTCACAAACAACCCAATATGAATTAATATTCATATATAAAAACATCGTGAGATTCACTCACTTCTAATTCCTGCTGCGTCTTCAAATAAAAAAAACCAGGAATCGACAAGCATGTACGCAACACCTTTCGTAATCACCTATGATTATGCAATTTCCAATTAGCATAATACACTTCCAAAATAATTCAATGTTCCTCAAATGTCACCTAGGACATCGGAAATATTAATCGAGACCATTTGACCAAAAGTCAGCCGTCGGTCAACGTGGGTCCCACGTCTACTATTCATCAACGGGTCCCACACAAAATCCGAAACTTCCAAAATCCAACAGCATGCTTATTTCTAGCATCTTAACATCATATCCAAAAATGGTGATGATCCAACGGTCGGATCATCACGGATCTAACGATCCATAATCATAGCTTAATTGATCATTGATCAAACGGTTCAAATTCCACAATCCAACCGTACAACATGCTTATAATATCAATACTAACCACACGATCAAATTTGATGATCATCTGACGGTCGGATCTCTCGAATCGTAAATCCTACGATCCGATAATCGGGTTAATTGACCATCGGTCAAACGACCGAATTTGACAAAACTTAAAACACGAAAGTTGTTCGTATCGACGAACCAAGTCAAACGGAGCAAAGCACTGCTCCCGGACTGACCGGACGCGCCGCCGACGCGCCGCCGGAGGTGGCTGCCGGCCGCCGGTCAAGGTGGTCCGATGGCTACCAAAATTTACCAGAATGTAGAACTCAACAAGCCCAACAAGTTTAGTAACTACCTCAAAGTCTGGATCGAAGCGGAAGTGGCCGGAATCGGTGTCGGTAAGTTCTAGATCCAAAACTTCCCGAGCTCAAACCGCCGCCTACGGTGGTTTTCGGTGAAATCCAAGGGCACCATCGTGTTCCAGGGGTTGAGGGCTTCAAAACCCAGTACATGAAGTGGTCCGGGGTGGCCAGAATCACGTCGGAAACAAAAGGTGCAAAACTGCCCTCCTTTGGCCGCCGCGTGCAGCGTCACGCCGGCAAGGCGTGCGGCCAAAACCGGTGGTTCCCTTCATCGGAGCTTACTGCTCCCTTTGGAGGGGGCGGTGAGAGGTGGTGGTGGCCGGTGCAGTTCGCCGGATTCTGGGCTGGTGCGGAGAGAGAACCGGGTAGAGAGAGAAAGTCGGGGGAGGAGAGAGAAGAAATTTCCAGAAAATAAAACATTTTCATGTTTTATAGAAAATCGTGCAATTTCCGAGGGCCATAACTCCTTCATACGACGTCCATTTCCGGTGAACCAAATTCCTACGAACTCGATTCGACGAGGTCTACAACTTTCATGAAGGAAGTTTTCCCAGATTCTCAACGGATAAAAAGTTACCTTAATTAACCTTGTGTAACTTATAATTACCATCGTAATTATCGTTTTACGACGGAAACCTCTAAAAATACGAAATCACACCATTTCACTTCAAATTTCACGACCTATTTATAAAAATAGTATCGAAATTTTCGGGGTATTACAGTCTACCCTCCTTAAAGAAATTTCGTCCCGAAATTTAAGCATAAAGCACCAATATCAATCAAGGGTTGTTTTATTCCCTTGTTTATGCTCAAAAGCCAACAACAACCACAACCACAACAACAACCAGGTTATCACAACCTCAAATTCAAATCCCAGAATTTATTTAATAATAAACTGGGTACCACACAACCACACATAAGGTAAACAAACTGAAGTTACAGTTCGCACACACTGCTATTACAATTATTAAAATGCCTCACAGGGCTTACACTACCAGAAGCCATCCGTAAACCTCCAGTAATGACACTTTGGATAAGAGGCCGGATGTCTAGGAATTCCATACATCAACAGCTGGTAGAAATATGCTGCCTCCACGAAACACTTGCAAGTGTCGCAACATTCTCTACCTGCATACCTAACTCCATTCACGTCCCACATGTTCTGACCAAAAGGACGCCAGAAGCTTGACTCACCGCAAGTAAGACACTTACCGGCGGGCAGGAAAACAGTAGTCGACGGAAAATACCTCAACAGATGCTCATGACACCCCTCGGCCTGAAGCATCATCTGTTTGACTTCTTCTCTGCAGTAGTCAATGTTCCACCTGCTCTGCACCCAGTCGAGGACTTCACACAGTCGCTGCACCATTTTTTGCTGCTCGTCTTCTGGTCCCAATATCATTCTTATCATACACGCTGCATAAAATGCAACGTGATGACCTACCACCAAACTGGAACGTGCACCATACAGTGTTCCTGGTTTTCAAGCCGCATCGAAATACTCCAGGGCTAAAGGTAAGTTCGCTGCTTGGACAAGTACTCGTATTCCCATTCGGAATAGAGACTCTGGGTTCTTCGCTTCCCAGCAACGATTTGCGAAGATACGCACTTGCCTATCTGTGTCTTCGCCACCAGTGGGTCTGGATCCACATCAAACCCATCCATGTCGATCGCCGCAAGGGTAGACCAGCTATCGGCATACTCCTTGAAGGTCTTTGAAACACAACGGAGTTCCATTGTGCTCTGCAGGGATGCGGTAGCCACCAATTGGAAGATATACTTCCAGATCTCCACCGGAAGTTCACTCCACTCTGCACTCTTAGAACGCTTGCTGCACTCTCCTTTGTTCACCATTGTGTAAGAGAAAATTTTGAGTTGTTGTTTGATAACAGATATGAGTTAAGCAACACAACTCCTTATCCCATGTATTTAAGACAAACTTTCCACCGTAAGGGAAAACTTTCTTTAATGCGAGTGCGGTGCACTCAGCAACCCACTAAGAATAATTATTGCTCATATCTGTCTCAATTACTCAAAAGTATCGCCCACGATACAAGATTCCACAAGATTTAATCAACAAAAACTCAGTCTTCCACTAACACCGGTCATAATGGCTCTTTACTTTAACTTTCGCATAATTAATTCCTCAAAAGATGCGAGGTCTCACAAGAGTGGAACTGTATATGGAAAATCCATGCATCGGGGAAAAGAAATCTTCCACGATCTCCAAGGGCTCCGACAATTAGCTGTAAATCAGCCACTCACTTTTGCTTTTGAAATTTCAAATCCTCCACCAACAATAAATATACACCTTACTTATCCACTAACAGATACTTTCCATTAGTGCCATAACCTCCTTTCTCTTTCAAAGAGGATTTCTTCACTCAAACTTCTCAGAAATTCCCACCAAACTCAAACATGTCACGTAAAGTAAATTCGTTCAGTGAATTACTTCAATCTGATCCCTCTGAAAGCCAATTTTTTGAGGGCTTAGATGAAATAATTTCACCAGCAATCGAATTCAACAACGATATCGACATGCTAGACATGCTTCTAGCAGAAGACGAAGCCATTGAAGTAGCCCCAAGTCCACAAGTATCATCTCCACAAGCTGAACCTGGTCCATCCCAACGTATTCCACTGAGGAAGAGTTTCACCAAACACCAAGTCCAAGCATTGAAGGACTTCGTCGAGGCTTTTCCACAGCCAGTTAGTTCAACAACGACAAGATTTGGGTGACCAAATAAGGTTAACGTTTGCACTAGTCTCTGCCTGGGTGATAAAGCATCGACCCCGAACGCCTGCCCAAACAACTCGTCAACAAAATTTTCTGCTGAGACAGAAAATCAATGAGCTTCAAGCTCAACTTAGTCAGTACCAAGCTGCATTCAGCCGAATCAACTGCAACCATTGTGGAAATCGAGTCACTCCCAATAGTGAGCTACTAAAAGGGATTGAAGAGACTACCCCACAACCTCAGACTCTTCCAATTCCTGCAGTCATCGGTCCAAGGGAAAAGTCTCACATGAGGAGGGATATTCAAAAGTGTATGTCGATCCCACATCACTCTTCTTCTACACAACAACCATCAGACAACATCAACCGTTCAGAACCTGAAGAAGCATCTTCCGTGGCAGAAGCATCTGCCGTGGCAGACACAACTAAGATTTCTGAAATCATTGTGTCGGTCAGAGATGAGCTAATCATCATGGCATCTGCTGCTGCGCCACTGTGGATCTCTGCACTCAAATCCAGCTCTGTCACGCTTCATGAGTTCCTGAATGAAGCAGAGTACAAGAGAATCTTCACTAACGGTATTGATCTTACTCCCACTAATTTCCAAACTGAAGCTTCTCGCTACACAGCCACTGTTCCCCTCAGTCCTGTCGTACTCGTGAATCTCTTCATGGATGTGGACCAATGGTCCACCATATTCGGTAGCATCATTTCAAGGGCGAGTATCCTTGATGTCTTGTCATCAGGGACTACTGAAAGCTACCACGACACCATCCAAGTCATGACTGCTGAATTCCAGGTGACCAGTCCATCTGTCTCCACTCGTGTAACTCACTTTGTTCGTTATTGCCAACGACAAACAGAACAAAGTTGGGCAATAATTGACGTCTCTGTGGACGGTTTAAGCTCAAATTTGGGTCCACACCCAAGATCTCAATGCAAGAAGCGTCCATCCGGATGCTTAATCCAAGATTTGTTCAACGGCAGCTCTCGTGTCGTATGGGTGGAACATGTTGATGTACAGGATCAAATCATGCACCAAACATACCGAACGCTAGTGGAGTCAGGCTTAGCCTTTGGAGCAAGGCGATGGGTAGAAATACTTCAGAGGCAAGCGGAAAGGTTAAATTATTCCGCGGCTGACACTTATCCTCCTCAAGATTTTTGTGTCATACCATCTGTGGAAGGAAGAAGAAACATGTTGCAGATGGCATGCAGAATAGTGACAGACTTTTGCACAGACATCGGCAACTCTACTGCTCATGAATGGAAGGTAGCTGAACAAACCAAGTTCAGGGGTTCAGGGATAAGAGTCTCCACCAACAAAATCTGGAACAGGCTGAATAAGCCTCATGGTCTCACTCGAACTGCATCTGCAATAATCCAGCATCATGTCTCTCACAGAAAGCTCCTTGACTTCTTCATTGACGTACAAACTCGGAACCAGTGGGACCACCTAGCATTGGAAAAAGAAGTACAGGAGATTGCACATATCACAACTGGTCATGATCCACGCAATTGTGTCTCCTTGTTGCAAATGCACAACACCTACATACTCCAAGAAAGTTGTACTGATTCAACAGGGTCATACGTGATTTATGCCCCTATTAGTCAGTCAACGGTGCAGAAGTTAATAGGCGGTTGTGAGTTAGGTACAATTGTATTCCTAACTTCGGGTTTCTCAATTCTACCAGATATGCCTACTGCTGGAAGAACAGAAGGGATCTCAGACAATCCATACATTGGTTGTCTAATAACGGTAGCAACACAGATCTCTACTGAGCTGCTGAAGAACAAGAAAGGATCAGTGGATCAAGTCTGTCGTTTGATCCAAGGTACGGTTGAGAGAATTAGAAATGTAGCCATGTAAGACTATCAATTTCGGAATTGTAATTTGTACTTTATATTCTTAACAACACAACAGCACTGAAGAGCACATGATGGGGATCCGCCGCGGTCGGGCCATCACTCGATAAATACTGTGCGTAATTAAGCATACGAAGTAACCATTACTTGAATGAATCTAAGAACCTAACGCCAAACCCTAAACCGATCCTAAGCTCTAAACCCTAACTTCACTTCTCAATTCCAAAACTCGTTTCATTTCCTTAGAGCGTTCCATTGCTCAATCACTTCCTTAGAGCATTGTTTTGCTCTGATACCATTCTGTCACGCCCCGATTTTCAAATCAATTAATAAGGCATTTTGCCCTTAATTACAAATCATTTCGGGAACGTGACGACATGGAATATCAAATACAAATATGCACTAGAATTTTTTTCCTTTTAATTCAAGTACAACAACGCATACTCCATGCCCAACAAATGTAAATGCTGACCCGTTCTTTAGGGTTACATATTACAAACCATAAATTAAATAATAAATTGATATTACAAGATATTAATTAATTTATCCATCAGAGTAAATTTATTACAAGACAGCGGAAGTCAAATAATAACACTTATGGTCGATAACGGTTTACCGACCAAACCTTCAATGCAACTCTGGTTACCTAACCTGCACGATTAAACCCTACACCGTGGAATAGTGTACCGGGTTATATCAACAAACCCGGTCAGCTTGTGAAGCTGGTATGAATGATCCCAGTTTACTCACACCGATCACATTTACCCAAAAATCAAATTCTTTTATTTTCAAAAGAATCATTTAAACCTTCAATTACAATTCAATATTTTTCAAGAATTGTAAATCAAAATAGTAATTACTTCAATTATTAAAGAAGTAATCTCAAATCAACTCACACCAAATCATTTTCTCCAAATACTGATTTCTTTTTATTTAAAAGAAATTCCATAAATCTCCAAATCCAATCCCAATCCAGAAAATTTATATTATATAATATACTGAACCTACGCGCCCCATATCACGTATTTTAACCCCACACGCCCCATAAACGTGTATGTTAATACCAGGGTAATTCAGAATATTAAACAATATAAATCTTCCCAAAAATCAATTCCCAAGGTTATGATTTCATTCTTTTTAAGAATTGTAAATCATAATAATTAAAAACCATACTCACACGAAAACATTTATAACTTCGCCTGATTAAAAGTGAGAATACCATTTTTCTTCTCCTTTTAATACATCAAGTTATTTTTAACTTCGCCTGATTAAAAGTGAGAATACTATTTTTCTTCTCCTTTTAATACATCAAGTTAATTACATAAAGTATTCATCTTTGTTTTCAATGAATACGGGCTACGCAGTCTAGAGCTCTAACTGAATGGGCTACCATTTTTCACCCATTGCCATTGTCCCCAGGACAGTCCATTTGGACAAAAATCATTCAAGTAGGCAAACACAATATCATATTTATGAAATATTGTTTCCCACGAAAACCAACAAATAAAACAATAAAATGAATATTTTTCAAATATTGTTTTAACACCAAAATCACAAACCCGATATATCAATTAAATTATTTATTTAATTATATATCACAAAAATCATTTTAATAAATGCAATTACTCATTTTCACAAACAACCCAATATGAATTAATATTCATATATAAAAACATCGTGAGATTCACTCACCTCTAATTCCTGCTGCGTCTTCAAATAAAAAAAACCAGGAATCGACAAGCATGTACGCAACACCTTTCGTAATCACCTATGATTATGCAATTTCCAATTAGCATAATACACTTCCAAAATAATTCAATGTTCCTCAAATGTCACCTAGGACATCGGAAATATTAATCGAGACCATTTGACCAAAAGTCAGCCGTCGGTCAACGTGGGTCCCACGTCTACTATTCATCAACGGGTCCCACACAAAATCCGAAACTTCCAAAATCCAACAGCATGCTTATTTCTAGCATCTTAACATCATATCCAAAAATGGTGATGATCCAACGGTCGGATCATCACGGATCTAACGATCCATAATCATAGCTTAATTGATCATTGATCAAACGGTTCAAATTCCACAATCCAACCGTACAACATGCTTATAATATCAATACTAACCACACGATCAAATTTGATGATCATCTGACGGTCGGATCTCTCGAATCGTAAATCCTACGATCCGATAATCGGGTTAATTGACCATCGGTCAAACGACCGAATTTGACAAAACTTAAAACACGAAAGTTGTTCGTATCGACGAACCAAGTCAAACGGAGCAAAGCACTGCTCCCGGACTGACCGGACGCGCCGCCGACGCGCCGCCGGAGGTGGCTGCCGGCCGCCGGTCAAGGTGGTCCGATGGCTACCAAAATTTACCAGAATGTAGAACTCAACAAGCCCAACAAGTTTAGTAACTACCTCAAAGTCTGGATCGAAGCGGAAGTGGCCGGAATCGGTGTCGGTAAGTTCTAGATCCAAAACTTCCCGAGCTCAAACCGCCGCCTACGGTGGTTTTCGGTGAAATCCAAGGGCACCATCGTGTTCCAGGGGTTGAGGGCTTCAAAACCCAGTACATGAAGTGGTCCGGGGTGGCCAGAATCACGTCGGAAACAAAAGGTGCAAAACGGCCCTCCTTTGGCCGCCGCGTGCAGCGTCACGCCGGCAAGGCGTGCGGCCAAAACCGGTGGTTCCCTTCATCGGAGCTTACTGCTCCCTTTGGAGGGGGCGGTGAGAGGTGGTGGTGGCCGGTGCAGTTCGCCGGATTCTGGGCTGGTGCGGAGAGAGAACCGGGTAGAGAGAGAAAGTCGGGGGAGGAGAGAGAAGAAATTTCCAGAAAATAAAACATTTTCATGTTTTATAGAAAATCGTGCAATTTCCGAGGGCCATAACTCCTTCATACGACGTCCATTTCCGGTGAACCAAATTCCTACGAACTCGATTCGACGAGGTCTACAACTTTCATGAAGGAAGTTTTCCCAGATTCTCAACGGATAAAAAGTTACCTTAATTAACCTTGTGTAACTTATAATTACCATCGTAATTATCGTTTTACGACGGAAACCTCTAAAAATACGAAATCACACCATTTCACTTCAAATTTCACGACCTATTTATAAAAATAGTATCGAAATTTTCGGGGTATTACAGTTACCCATGGTAAAGACATAACCAGTTTGGGAACGACCTTTATATGGGTCAGAGAGATACCCAGCATCAGCAAAATCAACCAAAACATCACAAGTGTTTTGGGAATAGGGGATTTCAGCAGATCGGCGACCGGTCGACATATGCCCGGCGACCGGTCGTCCGGCGGCATAGCAGGCAATCCGTCCAGACGGCAGATCCTCGTCAGTACTCGTCCGGACGCCTGATGCGAGCGGCAATGTCCCAGGCCGGTAATTCGTCCAGACGGCAAAGCCTTGTCCGGACGCCTGGTGCGTGCGGTAACGTGCCCTTTGTGTTCCATCCGGACGGTAAGTCCTCGTCCGGATGCCCGGGTCGTTCAACCGCAGCAAACATAGGTTCCTCACCTAGTTTCGACTCTCTGTAGGGATAGAACAAGCCCATATCAGCCGTACCCTTCAAGTAACGAAAGATAGTCTTTATGCCAGTCCAATGGCATTGCGTGGGCGTAGAGCTAAATCTAGCTAACAAGTTAACAACAAAGGAGATATCGGGTCTTGTACACTGTGCCAAATACAATAATGCGCTATTGTACTTAGGTACGGTACCTCAACCTCTAAAAACGTCTTCACCATCATCCCTTGGGCGAAACGGATCCTTCTTGGATCTAGGCTGTGACCAATCATGGGAGTGCTAACAGGATGGACTTTATCCATATTAAATCGTCTGAGCATCCTTTCCCAAGGTCTTTTATCTCAAACACGGATTATGGCAAATCCGGAACTTGTTTTCATGCAGGGGCATAATTTATCGTTCGCATACCCTCTTCCAATCAAGTAGTCACTTAGACGGGTATACTACATCCGTCCGGATTGTTTCAATCCATATAGTGAACGTTTCAATCTTATTGCAAACGTGCTCTGTGGTCTAGAGCCACTTGACTTGGGTAGATGAAGCCCATCCGAGACCTTCATATAAATCTCTATATCTAGATCCCCATAGAGATATGTTATGACCACATCCATAAGCTGCATGTTCAGTTTTTCAGAAACTACCACTGACAAGGTAGCAGAACGTTATGACATCCTTTACGAGAGAATATGTCTCATCGTAGTCGATTCCAAGGCGTTGTGAGGAGCCTTGCGCCACAAGGCGAGCTTTATAACTCGTTCTCTCACTACGCTTTCTAACAAAGACCCATTTATATCAACAGGATTTATTTCAGAAGGTATTGGCATAACTGGCCCTAATACCGTTCTCTTTGTTAGTGAGTCCAACTCAACCTGGATCGCATATTTCCATTTAGGCCAATCAGCTTCTACGTCGGCTTTCATCAACGGAGCGAGGTTCAATATCATCATTCTCAATGAACTCTTGTGCACAAGCATATGCAAACACATCATCAACTGTGATGGAGTTTCTATCCCACGTCTCATGTACACTAGTGTAATAATCGAGATCTCTAGGTTCCCACGGATAGGTCTTAGCGACAGGGCGTCCCCCGAAGATGTCTTTTGGACATAACCATAATCCGGAACGTTTTTATGGACGGATTTTGAGTATAAATGATGAGAGGGTTATTTGGTGCTATCGCAGCCCGTTTCCTAGGGCGCGAATCTCTCGAACCTGGTGGCCTCCCACGCTTCCTCAGCTGAGCCACGGCCTAAGCCACATCACCACCATTTCTGGTAGTGGCGCCGGCGGCCATCCCTCCCATAGGGGTGGTTGCAACAGCGACTTTGAGTCCAAGTCCTTATTCAGGCACTTGCATCCTTGCAGGCATGTTTGCAGCTGGTATATATGATCAAGTCACTAATATCTAAAAAAGCGTCAGGAAGAGAATCTCTGACTTTCTGAAGATCTATAATTCTACGCACTTTCTGCAGTAGGGGGATCGTTATGAGACAGAGTGGGGACAGGCCACGACAATTCCAGTCGTTCCTGTTGAACGTTCACGTTCTTATCTCCCCCTAACGACGGGAAGACTGTCTCACCGAAGTGACAAATAGATCGCCTGTCAAGGGTTCTACATAGCGGATTGTGGTTGGAGACTCAAATCCAACATAAATACTCATTCGTCTTTGAGGACCCATATTAATACGCTGTGGCGGCGTAATAGGCACATAAACAACACACCCAAATATGAGTAAGTACAAGATGCTTGGCTCGTACCCAGTCACTAGCTGTAACGCAGACAAAGATTGGGTGGTGATGGACCTCAGACGAATAAGCAGAGCTGCATGCAATACTGCGTGCTCCCAGGCAGAGAGAGGAAGGTTGGTGCGCATTACCAACGTCCTCGTGACCATTTATTCTGGAAATGGCAATCTCTGCAAGACCATTCTGGGTTTGCTCATGTGAGACTAGATGCCCAACATCTATCCCATGCAGTGGTCATCGAAAGTCTTCGATGTAAACTCCCTAGCATTATCAAGCCTGATAAGTTAAAGGGATGATCCGGGTAGTGAGCCGGCAGGCGAATCATTTGTGCTAGGAGTTTAGCATAAGCAGCATTACGAAAGGACAACATCGTGCCATGTGACCAACATGTCGATGCATCAACCAACACCATAAAATATATAAATGGCCCGCTTGTTGGTTGAATATGTCCACAGATATCCCCTTGGATTATCTGTAAGAATGAAAGAAGTACTTTAGAATCCTTTGCATAGGACGGTCTCAGTCCTAGGTTCCCTAAGGAACAGGCTTTGCAAAAACGAGCGTTTGGCCAGTGAGGCATCAGAAGCATAAGAGGCATCCTTGGGAGCAGGATTTGTCAATGAAGGGTTGCTCACATCAGAAGAAGGAGGAAAAACGCTCAAACCTCGAATTCTGGAATTCGGCGACCGGTCGACAAGGTCGGCGACCGGTCGACGGAGCCCCTGGACAGTACAACTTCGCTTCTGGAAGTCGGCGACCGGTCGACGAACATGTGGCGATCGGTCGACGTAGCCTCTGGAAGTAGGCGACAGGTCGACGAGCATGCGGCGACCAGTCGACTGGTGTCGGGCAGCAAAACCTTTTTGCTCCACAGCCACACCAGGCCTTCCTTGAATCAACTTTTGATTCATGCTTCGATTAGCTTGATATGATGGATGTCTGTGTGAGGTTTTAAGTACACGGATCATCATATCACGACCTAGATGTCCCAGAGGTCATCCCGAATGACATTGTTTGATTCAATAGCTCGAATAGTGGTTACATATAACCCACTAGAGAGACACATAACCTTCTCTAAGATGCGCTTTCTTCCGCAGTCATTAGAGGTAATGCAAAGAGATTCTTTTCCATTCTCATCATGCGTCTCTGCATGGAATCCATTGGCTCTTATATCTTAAAGCTCAACAGAGTTCTATTTACTCTTGGAGCGTAGAGAGCATTTGTGACATCTATTTAAGGTGCTATCAGGCAAGAGGAATTGGGCATATCCTCTTCTTTGCACAAGATTCGATGGTCCTGCCATCGTAGTTACAGAGGAATGTGTAGGCATCATGCCTATGACGCAATATGACATGCATGGTTCTGTTATCTGCGAGACATTCAAGTTCTCCAGAACCCATTCCTAAACGCTCATCATTAAAATCGAGGCTACGAAAGCAACTCAGATTTTATTAAAGATATTGGCCAAGGCTTCAAAGTTCCTTCTTGATCTTAAATCAAAACTAAATCCATTTGTATTGGCAAACTTGCCATATTACATCAACTTGGAAAAACATAAAGACTTAAGCAAAATTGCTTCCAAAGTCTTTAACCCTTAAACTCGACGTCTTGATCATTGCAGTTACATCCTCATATGTATTGCAAACTATGGCCCAATGATCAGACGCTCCATATCATTAATAGACATCATGAAGAGGATTCTCCATTGATTGAGGCATACAGGCTCGGTACTCACGGTCCCTAAGACGGTGGCAGATTACCTTGGCCGGTGGCGATGCTGCCATAACTAGTGGCGCAACAACGCTAACCGGCGGTGACCGGCGGTGTCCCTCTTACAAGGACGGCAGTCTTCTCTCACTCTTTCGCGGCCCTATGCTCGCGTGATCGCTTATTCTTATGGCGATTACCTTCATAAGCAAATAGGTTCTACGGACCAAAATGTCCGGGATCGTCCCTAGATTTAGGGTTTTGCTCGTGGCTTCCTCCCATAGGGGTGCCATCATCGTCATGCCTTTCCTCAAGGCAGAGGTGGGGAAGGTGGTGAGAGATTCCTCAATCAATTGTTCATCTGTGATGATTATCCACAGAGATGCATCAAGTCTTTGATGCGGAGAATTTCCGAATTATGTCCCATGACTTCTTCAAAGTCAGAGAAGCGGAGATTAGTCCATTATGCTTCTAAATTCGGAATGATGAATGTTACCACAACATTCATGAAGCGCTTCTAGCGCTAACCTCTTTCATGAACTCAAACTGGAGTGCCATATCCATATGGCGATTCATCAGGAAAAAATAACCTGGCATTGTACATCTCAGTTTGAGGGTCTAGAGCGGTTTCTTCAAAACAACGCTCATGGATTCGAGCTAGAAGTGTAATACCCCGAAAATTTCCGTATTATTTTTATAAAATAGTTCGTGAAATTTGAAGTGAAATGATACGATTTCATATTTTTAGGGGTTTTCGTCGTAAAACGATAATTACGGTGGTAATTATAAGTTACACAAGGTTAATTAAGGTAACTTTTTACCCGTTGAGAATTTGGGAAAACTTCCTTCATGAAAGTTGTAGACCTCGTCGAATCGAGTTCGTAGGAATTTGGTTCATCGGAAATGGACATCGTATGAAGGAGTTACAGCCCTCGGAAGTTCCACGTTTTTCTATAAAAGAAAGATTTTATTTTTTTTCTGGAACTTTCTCTCTCCTCCCTCTCTCTCTCTCCCCGCGCAGCTCTCCCTTTCTCTCTCTTCTGGTTGTTTTCCGGCGAGCCGTGACCGGCCACCGTGTGCCTCACCGCCACCACCAAAAGGTGCAGCTCGGGCCGACAGACCTAGCCCAACCGGCCTTGCCGCCCGCCTCGCCGGCGTGACGCCGCACGCGGCGGCCAAAGAAGAGGCCGACGGCCTCCTCATGCCCCGGCCATTTTCCGGCCACCCCGGACCAATCCGTGTATCGGGTTTTGAAGCCCTCAACCCCATGAACACGATGGTGCCCTTGGATTTCACCGAAAACCACCGTAGGCGGCGGATTGAGCTCGGGAAGTTTTGGATCTAGAACTTGCCGACACCGTTTCCGGCCACTTTCACTTCAATCCAGACTTTGAGGTAGTTACTAAACTTGTTGGGCTTGTTGAGTTCTACATTCTGGTAAATTTTGGTAGCCATCGGACCACCTTGACCGGCGGCCGGCAGCCACCTCCGGCGGCGCGTCGGCGGCGCGTCAGGTCGGTCCTGGAGCAATTCTTTGCTCCGTTTGACTTGATTCGTCGATACGAACAACTTTCGTGTTTACAGTTTTGTGAAATTCGGTCGTTTGAGCGATGATCAATTAAGCAATGGTTACGGATCGTTAGATCCGTGATGATCCGACCGTTGGATCATCACCATATTTGGATATGATGTTAGGATGCTAGAAATAAGCATGCTGTTGGATTTTGGAAGTTTCAGATTTGGTGTGGGACCCGTTGATGAATAGTAGACGTGGGACCCACGTTGACCGATGGTTGACTTTTGGTCAAATGGTCTCGATTAAATGTTCCGATGTCGTAGGAGACATTTGAGGAACATTTGGATTATTTTGGAAATGTATTATGCTAATTGGATATTGCATAATCATAGGTGTTTACGAGAAGTGTAGCTCGTGCTTGTCGATTCCTGGTTACTATTTGAAGACGCAGCAGGAATTAGAGGTGAGTGAATCTCACGATATTTTATATATGAATATTAATTCATATTGTGTTGTTTGCGAAAATAAATAATTATATTTATTTAAATGATTTTGCGATATATAAATTAAATACAGTTTTAATTTGATATATCAGCATGTGTGATTTTGTGTTAAAACAATATTTGAAAGTATTCATTTTATTGTTTTAATTGGTGGATTTTGTGGGAAACAATATTTCAAAAATTATGATATTGTGTTTGCCTACTCGAATGTTTTTTGTAGCCAATGGGTGAAGGTTAGAGCTTTAGACTGTGTAGCCAATGGGTGAAGGTTAGAGCTCTAGACTGTGTAGCCAATGGTGAAGGTTAGAGCTTTAGACTGTGTAGCCAGAAGGTGAAGGTTAGAGTTCTAGACTGTGTAGCCATGTATTCATTGAAAACAAAGATGAATACTTTATGTAATAAAGGAGAAGAAAAATGGTATTCTCGCTTTATCTTGATGTATTAAAAGGAGAAGAAAAATGGTATTCTCGCTTTTAATCATTTGAAGTTGATTGTGGTTTTGTGTGAGTATGATATGAATTTGCTTCTTAAATAATTGAAGCATTGATTTATTGAATTACAATTCTTGAACAATATTGAATTGTATTTTGAAGTTTTTACTTCTTTAAAAATTGAAGTAATTATTATTATGATTTACGATTCTTAAAAAGAAAGAATCATAATTTTGAGAAATGATTTTGGGGAAAGTTTATATTGTTTAATATTCTGAATTACCCTGGGATTAACATACACGTTTATGGGACGTGTGGGGTTAAAATACGTGGTATGGGGCGCGTAGGTTCAGCATATTTTATAATATGAATTTTCGGGATTTGAATTGTTTTTGAAAAGTATAAGTTACATATATTTGTTTAAAACAAACTATATATGTATATTTTGTTAAACGGTTTAGGGTGAGTAAAACTGAGTTAACTCATACCAGCTTCGTAAGCTGACCGGGTTTGTTGATATAACCCGGTACACTATTCCACGGTGTAGGGGTTATACCTGCAGGTTAGGATAACCAGGAGTAATGCAAGGCTGCATACTTTTTGTTGGGTTATAAGACTTCCGCTATTTTATGCTTCGCACTCTGAAGATTTATTTATGTAATATTTTGATGTATCAATTTATTATATAAATATTTGGTATGTAATATTCGACTCTTGTATTGAGTTTGAAATTACAATGTTGGGCATGGAGTTGGTGTTGTGTACTTGAATTAAAAAGAAAAAAAATTCTAGTGCATATTTGTATTTGATATTCCATGTCGTCACGTTCCCGAAATGGTTTGTAATTAAGGGCAAAATGCCTTATTAATTGATTGGAAAATCGGGGCGTGACAGATTGGTATCAGAGCAAAACAATGCTCTAAGGAAGTGATTGAGCAATGGAACGCTCTATGGAAATGAAACGAGTTGTAGAATTGAGAAGTGAAGTTAGAGTTTAGAGCTTAGGATCGGTTTAGGGTTTGACGTTAGGTTCTTAGATTCATTCAAGTAATGGTTACTTCGTATGCTTAATTACGCACAGTATTTATCGAGTGATGGCCCGACCGCGGCGGATCCCCATCATGTGCTCTTCAGTGCTGTTGTGTTGTTAAGAATATAAAGTACAAATTACAATTCCTTATACGGTAGTCTTACATGGCTACATTCTTAACTCTCTCAACCGTACCCTGGATCAAACGACAGACTTGATCCACTGACCCTTTCTTATTCTTCAGCAACTCAGTAGAGATCTGTGTTGCTACTGTTACTAGACAACCAATGTACGGATTGTCTGAGACCCCTTCTGTTCTTCCAGCAGTAGGCATATCTGGTAGAATTGAAAAACCTGAAGTTAGGAATACAATTGTACCTAACTCACAACCACCTAATAACTTCTGGACCGTTGACTGACTGATAGAGGCATAAATCACGTATGACCCTGTTGAATCAGTACAACTTTCTTGGAGTACGTAGGTGTCGTCGATTTGCATCAAGGTGACACAGTTGCGTGGGTCTTGACCCGTTGTGATGTGTGCAATCTCTTGGACTGTCTTGCCCAATGCTTGGTGGTCCCACTGGTTCCGAGTTTGTACGTCAGTGAAGAAGTCAAACAGCTTTCGGTGAGAGACATGATGTTGGAATATTGCAGTTGCAGTTCGAGTAAGACCATGAGGCTTATTCGGCCTATTCCAAATTTTGTTAGTGGAGACTCTTATCCCTGAACCCCTGAACTTGGTTTGTTCAGCTACCTTCCATTCATGAGCAGTAGAGTTGCCGATGCCTGTGCAGAAATCCGTCACTAATCTGCATGTCATCTGCAACAAGTTTCTTCTTCCTTCTACCGATGGTATGACACAAAAGTCTTGAGGTGGATGAGTGACAGCCGCAGAATAGTTGAACCGTTCTGCTTGCCTCTGCAATATTTCTACCCATCGCCTTGCTCCAAAGGCTAAGCCTGACTCCACTAGCGTTCTGTATGTTTGGTGCATGAGTTGATCTCGTACATCAACATGTTCCACCCATACGACACGAGAGCTGCCGTTGAACAAGTCTTGGATTAAGCATCCGGATGGACGCTTCTTGCATTGAGATCTGGGGTGTGGACCCAGATTTGAACTTAACCCCTCCACAGAGACATCAACTATGGCCCAACTCTGTTCTGTTTGTCGTTGACAATAACGAACAAAGTGAGTGACACGAGTGGAAACAGATGGAGTGGTTACCTGGAACTCAGCAGTCATGACTTGGATGGTGTCGTGGTAGTTTTCAGCAGTCCCTGTTGATAAGACATCAAGGATATTCGCCCTTGAAATGATGCTACTGAATATGGTGGACCATTGGTCCACATCCATGAAGAAATTCAAGAGTACGACAGGACTGAGAGGAATAGTGGCTGTGTAGCGAGAAGCTTCGGTTTGGAAGTTAGTGGGAGTGAGATCAATACCGTTAGTGAAGATTCTCTTGTACTCTGCTTCATTCAGGAACTCATGAAGCGTGGCTGAGCTGGATTTGAGTGCAGAGATCCACAGTGGCGCATCAGCAGATGCCATGATGATTAGCTCATCTCTGACCGACACAATGATTTCAGAAATCTTAGTTGTGTCTGCCACGACAGATGCTTGTTCAGGTTCTGAACGGTTGATGTTGTCTGGTTGGTGTGTAGAAGAAGAGTGATGTGGGATCGACATACACTTTTGAACATCCCTCCTTGTCACGCCCCGATTTTCCAATCAATTAATAAGACATTTTGCCCTTAATTACAAACCATTCGGGAACGTGACGACATGGAATATCAAATACAAATATGCACTAGAATTTTTTTCTTTTTAATTCAAGTACACAACACCAACTCCATGCCCAACATTGTAATTTCAAACTCAATACAAGAGTCGAATATTACATACCAAATATTTATATAATAAATTGATACTTCAAAATATTACATAAATAAATCTTCAGAGTGCGAAGCATAAAATAGCGGAAGTCTTATAACCCAACAAAATATATGCAGCCTTGCATTACTCCTGGTTATCCTAACCTGCAGGTATAACCCCTACACCGTGGAATAGTGTACCGGGTTATATCAACAAACCCGGTCAGCTTACGAAGCTGGTATGAGTTAACTCAGTTTTACTCACCCTAAACCGTTTAACAAAATATACATATATAGTTTGTTTTAAACAAATATATGTAACTTATACTTTTCAAAAACAATTCAAATCCCGAAAATTCATATTATAAAATATACTGAACCTACGCGCCCCATATCACGTATTTTAACCCCACACGTCCCATAAACGTGTATGTTAATCCCAGGGTAATTCAGAATATTAAACAATATAAACTTTCCCCAAAATCATTTCCCAAAATTATGATTCTTTCTTTTTAAGAATCGTAAATCATAATAATAATTACTTCAATTTTTAAAGAAGTAAAAACTTCAAAATACAATTCAATAATTCTCCAAGAATTGTAATTCAATAAATCAATGCTTCAATTATTTAAGAAGCAAATTCATATCATACTCACACAAAACCACAATCAACTTCAAATGATTAAAAGCGAGAATACCATTTTTCTTCTCCTTTTAATACATCAAGATAAAGCGAGAATACCATTTTTCTTCTCCTTTATTACATAAAGTATTCATCTTTGTTTTCAATGAATACATGGCTACACAGTCTAGAACTCTAACCTTCACCTTCTGGCTACACAGTCTAAAGCTCTAACCTTCACCATTGGCTACACAGTCTAGAGCTCTAACCTTCACCCATTGGCTACACAGTCTAAAGCTCTAACCTTCACCCATTGGCTACAAAAACATTCGAGTAGGCAAACACAATATCATAATTTTTGAAATATTGTTCCCACAAAATCCACCAATTAAAACAATAAAATGAATACTTTCAAATATTGTTTTAACACAAAATCACACATGCTGATATATCAAATTAAAACTGTATTTAATTTATATATCGCAAAATCATTTAAATAAATATAATTATTTATTTTCGCAAACAACACAATATGAATTAATATTCATATATAAAATATCGTGAGATTCACTCACCTCTAATTCCTGCTGCGTCTTCAAATAGTAACCAGGAATCGACAAGCACGAGCTACACTTCTCGTAAACACCTATGATTATGCAATATCCAATTAGCATAATACATTTCCAAAATAATCCAAAGTTCCTCAAATGTCACCTAGGACATCGGAAATATTAATCGAGACCATTTGACCAAAAGTCAACCATCGGTCAACGTGGGTCCCACGTCTACTATTCATCAACGGGTCCCACACGAAATCCAAAACTTCCAAAATCCAACAGCATGCTTATTTCTAGCATCCTAACATCATATCCAAAATTGGTGATGATCCAACGGTCGGATCATCACGGATCTAACGATCCATAACTATCGCTTAATTGATCATTGATCAAACGACCGAATTTGACAAAAGTCAAAACACGAAAGTTGTTCGTATCGACGAATACAAGATTTTGGACGTAAAACTTTTGCCATGCAAGCTGCCACGCGCCGCCATGCACCACCGCGAGTGGCGGCGGCGGCGGCGGTCAACTTTCTCCGATGAACCTAAAATTTTACCAGAATGTAGAACTCAACAAGCCCAACAAGTTTAGTAACTACCTCAAAGTCTGGATCGGAGCGGAAGTGGCCGGAATCGGTGTCGGCAAGTTCTAGATCCAAAACTTCCCGAGCTCAATCTGCCGCCTACGGTGGTTTTCGGTGAAATCCAAGGGCACCATCGTGTTCATGGGGTTGAGGGCTTCAAAACCCAGTACCCGAAGTGGTCCGGGGTGGCCGGAAAGTGGCCGGATGACGAAGGAGAAATCGGTCCCCTTTTTGGGCGGTGCGTGCGGCGTCACCACCGAGCGGATGGCGGCCAACCCGGGTGGGTTAGGACCGTCGGTCCTTGCTGCTCCCACTGGTGGGGGAGGTGAGAGTAGGTGGTGGCCGGAACTGGGTCGCCGGAAAAACCAGTAGAGAGAGAGAGAGAGAGAGAGAGAAGCACGGGGAGAGAGAGAGGGGGAGGAGAGAGAAAGTTCCAGAAAAAAAAATAAAATATTTCTTTTATAGAAAAAACGTGGAACTTCCGAGGTGCATAACTTCTTCATACGATGTCCGTTTTCGGTGAACCGAAATCCTACGAACTCGATTCGACGAGGTCTACAAATCTCGTGAAGAAAGTTTTCCCAAATTCTCAACGGATACAAAGTTACCTTAATTAACCTTGTGTAACTTATAATTACCGCCGTAATTATCGTTTTACGACGAAAACCTCTAAAAATACAATTTCACACCATTTCACTTCAAATTTCACGACCTATTTTATAAAAATAGTATGGAAATTTTCGGGGTATTACAGTCTACCCTCCTTAAAGAAATTTCGTCCCGAAATTAGGACGCAGAGTACACCCAAGTTATCACACTTCAATTCCAAAATCCAAAGTTTTATTCATTAATAACCGGGCAGTACACAACAAACCACAACACAACTTGCACACACTCCTATTACAATCATTAAAATGCCTCACAGGGCTTACACTACCAGAAGCCATCCTTAAACCTCCAGTAGTGACTTCGTGGATAAGAGGCCGGATGTCTCGGAATTCCATACATCATCAGCTGGTAGAAATATGCTGCCTCCACGAAACACTTGCAAGTGTCGCAACATTCTCTAGCTGCATGCCTATCTCCATCCACGTCCCACATGTCCTGGCCAAAAGGACGCCAAAAACTTGACTCACCGCAAGTAAGACATTTACCAGCGGGCAGGAAAGCAGTAGTCGACGGAAAATATAATAGAAGATGCTCATGACAAAACTCAGCCTGATGCATCATCCGCTCGACTTCTTGTCTACAGTAGTAGATGTTCCATCCGCTTCTCCACCAGTCGAGGGCTTCACACAGTCGCTGCACCGTTTTCTGCTGCTCGGCTCGTGGTCCTAAAATCATCTTAATCATACATGCTGCATAAAATGCAACATGATGACCTACCACCGAACTGGGACGGGAACCATAGAATGTTCCTGGTTTGCATGCCGCATCGAAATACTCCAGGGCTAGAGATATATTCGCTGCCTCCACGAGTACTCGTATTCCCATTCGGAACAGAGACTCCGGGTTCTTCGCTTCCCAGCATCGATTTGCGAAGATGCGCACCTGCCTGTCCGCTTCTATGGAACCAGTGGGTCTGGATCCACCATCGAATCCATCCATGTCGATCGCCGCCAAAGTAGACCAGCTATCAGCATACTCCTTGAAGTCTTTCGAGACACAACGGAGTTCCATTGTGCTCTGCAGGGATGCAGTAGCCACCAATTGGAAGATATACTTCCAGATCTCCACCGGAAGTTCACTCCATTCCGTACTCTTGGAACGTTTGCTGCACTCTCCTTTGCTCACCATTTTGCAAAATCTAGAAGATGTGTTTGTTTGAAATCAGATATGAGTTAAGTAACACAGCTCCTTATCCCATGTATTTAAGACAAAAATTTCCACCGTAAGAAAACCCTTCTTTAATGCGAGTGCGGTGCACTCAGCAACCCACTAAGAATAATTATTGCTCATATCTGTCTCAATTACTCAAAAGTATCGCCCACGATGCAAGATTCCACAAGATTTAAATCAACAAAATCTCAGTTTTCCACTAATGTCGATCATAATGGCTCTTTACTTTAACTTTCTCATAATTAATTCCTCAAAAAATGCGAGGTCTCACAAGAGTGGAACTGTATGTGGAAAATCCATGCATCGGGGAAAAGAAATCTTCCACGATCTCCAAGGGCTCCGACAATTAGCTGTAAATCAGCCGCTCACTTTTGCTTTTGAATTTTTAAGTCCTCCACCAACAATAAATATACACCTTACGCATCCACTAACAGATACTTTCCATTAGTGCCATAACCTCCTTTCTCTTTCAAAGAGGACTTCTTCACTCCACTTCTCAGAAATTTACACCAACTCAAACATGTCACGTAAAGTGAATTCGTTCAGTGAATTACTTCAATCTGATCCCTCTGAAAGCCAATTCTTTGAGGGCTTAGATGAAATAATTTCACCAGCAATCGAATTCGACAACGATATCGACATGCTAGACATGCTTCTAGCAGAAGACGAAGCCATTGAAATAGCCCCAAGTCCACAAGTATCATCTCCACAAGCTGAACCTAGTTCATCCAAACGTATTCCACTGAGGAAGAGCTTCACCAAATACCAAGTCCAAGCATTGAAGGACTTCGTCGAGGCTTTTCCACAGCCAACTGTTCAACAGCGACAAGATTTGGGTGACCAAATAAAGTTAACGTTTGCACAAGTCTCTGCCTGGGTGATAAAGCATCGACCCAAAACGCCTGCCCAAACAACTCGTCAACAAAATTTTCTGCTGAGACAGCAAATCAATGAGCTTCAAGCTCAACTTAGCCAGTACCAAGCAGCATTCAACAGAATCAACTGCAACCACTGTGGAAAACGAGTTACTCCCAATAGTGAGCTACTAAAAGGGATTGAAGAGACTACCCCACAACCTCAGACTCTTCCAATTCCTGCAGTCATCGGTCCAAGGGAAAAGTCTCACATGAGGAGGGATATTCAAAAGTGTATGTCGATCCCACATCACTCTTCTTCTACACAACAACCATCAGACAAAATCAACCGTTCAGAACCTGAAGAAGCATCTGCCGTGGCAGAAGCATCGGTCGTGGCAGACACAACTAAGATTTCTGAAATCATTGTGTCGGTCAGAGATGAGCTAATCATCATGGCATCTGCTGCTGCGCCACTGTGGATCTCTGCACTCAAATCCAGCTCTGTCACGCTTCATGAGTTCCTGAATGAAGCAGAGTACAAGAGAATCTTCACTAACGGTATTGATCTTACTCCCACTAACTTCCAAACTGAAGCTTCTCGCTACACAGCCACTGTTCCCCTCAGTCCTGTCGTACTCGTGAATCTCTTCATGGATGTGGACCAATGGTCCACCATATTCGGTAGCATCATCTCGAGGGCAACGATCCTTGACGTGTTGTCAACAGGGACAACTGGAAGCTACAACGAAACCATCCAAGTCATGACTGCTGAATTTCAGGTGACCAGTCCATCTGTCTCCACTCGTGTAACTCACTTTGTTCGCTATTGCCAAAGACAAACAGAACAAAGTTGGGCAATAATTGACGTCTCTGTGGACGGTTTAAGCTCAAATCTGGGTCCACACTCAAAATCTCAATGCAAGAAGCGTCCATCCGGATGCTTAATCCAAGATTTGTTCAACGGCAGCTCTCGTGTCGTATGGGTGGAACATGTTGATGTACAAGATCAAATCATGCACCAAACATACCGAACACTAGTGGAGTCAGGCTTAGCCTTTGGAGCAAGGCGATGGGTAGAAATACTTCAGAGGCAAGCGGAAAGGTTAAATTATTCCGCGGCTGACACTTATCCACCTCAAGACTTTTGTGTCATACCATCTGTGGAAGGAAGAAGAAACATGTTGCAGATGGCATGCAGAATAGTGACAGACTTTTGCACAGACATCGGCAACTCTACTGCTCATGAATGGAAGGTAGCTGAACAAACCAAGTTCAGGGGTTCAGGGATAAGAGTCTCCACCAACAAAATCTGGAACAGGCTGAATAAGCCTCATGGTCTCACTCGAACTGCATCTGCAATAATCCAGCATCATGTCTCTCACCGAAAGCTGTTTGACTTCTTCACTGACGTACAAACTCGGAACCAGTGGGACCATCTAGCATTGGAAAAAGAAGTACAGGAGATTGCACACATCACAACTGGTCATGATCCACGCAATTGTGTCTCCTTGTTGCAAATGCACAACACCTATATACTCCAAGAAAGTTGTACTGATTCAACAGGGTCATACGTGATTTATTCCCCTATTAGTCAGTCAACGGTGCAGAAGTTAATAGGCGGTTGTGAGTTAGGTACAATTGTATTCCTAACTTCAGGTTTTTCAATTCTACCAGATATGCCTACTGCTGGAAGAACAGAAGGGGTCTCAGACAATCCGTACATTGGTTGTCTGGTAACGGTAGCAACACAGATCTCTACTGAGCTGCTGAAGAACAAGAAAGGGTCAGTGGATCAAGTCTGTCGTTTGATCCAGGGTACGGTTGAGAGGATTAGAAATGTAGCCATGTAAGACTATCAATTTCGGAATTGTAATTTGTACTTTATATTCTTAACAACACAACAGCACTGAAGAGCACATGATGGGGATCCGCCGCGGTCGGGCCATCACTCGATAAATACTGTGCGTAATTAAGCATACGAAGTAACCATTACTTGAATGAATCTAAGAACCTAACGCCAAACCCTAAACCGATCCTAAGCTCTAAACCCTAACTTCACTTCTCAATTCCAAAACTCGTTTCATTTCCTTAGAGCGTTCCATTGCTCAATCACATCCTTAGAGCATTGTTTTGCTCTGATACCAATCTGTCACGCCCCGATTTTCCAATCAATTAATAAGGCATTTTGCCCTTAATTACAAACCATTCGGGAACGTGACGACATGGAATATCAAATACAAATATGCACTAGAATTTTTTTCTTTTTAATTCAAGTACACAACACCAACTCCATGCCCAACATTGTAATTTCAAACTCAATACAAGAGTCGAATATTACATACCAAATATTTATATAATAAATTGATACTTCAAAATATTACATAAATAAATCTTCAGAGTGCGAAGCATAAAATAGCGGAAGTCTTATAACCCAACAAAATATATGCAGCCTTGCATTACTCCTGGTTATCCTAACCTGCAGGTATAACCCCTACACCGTGGAATAGTGTACCGGGTTATATCAACAAACCCGGTCAGCTTACGAAGCTGGTATGAGTTAACTCAGTTTTACTCACCCTAAACCGTTTAACAAAATATACATATATAGTTTGTTTTAAACAAATATATGTAACTTATACTTTTCAAAAACAATTCAAATCCCGAAAATTCATATTATAAAATATACTGAACCTACGCGCCCCATATCACGTATTTTAACCCCACACGTCCCATAAACGTGTATGTTAATCCCAGGGTAATTCAGAATATTAAACAATATAAACTTTCCCCAAAATCATTTCCCAAAATTATGATTCTTTCTTTTTAAGAATCGTAAATCATAATAATAATTACTTCAATTTTTAAAGAAGTAAAAACTTCAAAATACAATTCAATAATTCTCCAAGAATTGTAATTCAATAAATCAATGCTTCAATTATTTAAGAAGCAAATTCATATCATACTCACACAAAACCACAATCAACTTCAAATGATTAAAAGCGAGAATACCATTTTTCTTCTCCTTTTAATACATCAAGATAAAGCGAGAATACCATTTTTCTTCTCCTTTATTACATAAAGTATTCATCTTTGTTTTCAATGAATACATGGCTACACAGTCTAGAACTCTAACCTTCACCTTCTGGCTACACAGTCTAAAGCTCTAACCTTCACCATTGGCTACACAGTCTAGAGCTCTAACCTTCACCCATTGGCTACACAGTCTAAAGCTCTAACCTTCACCCATTGGCTACAAAAACATTCGAGTAGGCAAACACAATATCATAATTTTTGAAATATTGTTCCCACAAAATCCACCAATTAAAACAATAAAATGAATACTTTCAAATATTGTTTTAACACAAAATCACACATGCTGATATATCAAATTAAAACTGTATTTAATTTATATATCGCAAAATCATTTAAATAAATATAATTATTTATTTTCGCAAACAACACAATATGAATTAATATTCATATATAAAATATCGTGAGATTCACTCACCTCTAATTCCTGCTGCGTCTTCAAATAGTAACCAGGAATCGACAAGCACGAGCTACACTTCTCGTAAACACCTATGATTATGCAATATCCAATTAGCATAATACATTTCCAAAATAATCCAAAGTTCCTCAAATGTCACCTAGGACATCGGAAATATTAATCGAGACCATTTGACCAAAAGTCAACCATCGGTCAACGTGGGTCCCACGTCTACTATTCATCAACGGGTCCCACACGAAATCCAAAACTTCCAAAATCCAACAGCATGCTTATTTCTAGCATCCTAACATCATATCCAAAATTGGTGATGATCCAACGGTCGGATCATCACGGATCTAACGATCCATAACTATCGCTTAATTGATCATTGATCAAACGACCGAATTTGACAAAAGTCAAAACACGAAAGTTGTTCGTATCGACGAATACAAGATTTTGGACGTAAAACTTTTGCCATGCAAGCTGCCACGCGCCGCCATGCACCACCGCGAGTGGCGGCGGCGGCGGCGGTCAACTTTCTCCGATGAACCTAAAATTTTACCAGAATGTAGAACTCAACAAGCCCAACAAGTTTAGTAACTACCTCAAAGTCTGGATCGGAGCGGAAGTGGCCGGAATCGGTGTCGGCAAGTTCTAGATCCAAAACTTCCCGAGCTCAATCTGCCGCCTACGGTGGTTTTCGGTGAAATCCAAGGGCACCATCGTGTTAATGGGGTTGAGGGCTTCAAAACCCAGTACCCGAAGTGGTCCGGGGTGGCCGGAAAGTGGCCGGATGACGAAGGAGAAATCGGTCCCCTTTTTGGGCGGTGCGTGCGGCGTCACCACCGAGCGGATGGCGGCCAACCCGGGTGGGTTAGGACCGTCGGTCCTTGCTGCTCCCACTGGTGGGGGAGGTGAGAGTAGGTGGTGGCCGGAACTGGGTCGCCGGAAAAACCAGTAGAGAGAGAGAGAGAGAGAGAGAGAAGCACGGGGAGAGAGAGAGGGGGAGGAGAGAGAAAGTTCCAGAAAAAAAAATAAAATATTTCTTTTATAGAAAAAACGTGGAACTTCCGAGGTGCATAACTTCTTCATACGATGTCCGTTTCCGGTGAACCGAAATCCTACGAACTCGATTCGACGAGGTCTACAAATCTCGTGAAGAAAGTTTTCCCAAATTCTCAACGGATACAAAGTTACCTTAATTAACCTTGTGTAACTTATAATTACCGCCGTAATTATCGTTTTACGACGAAAACCTCTAAAAATACAATTTCACACCATTTCACTTCAAATTTCACGACCTATTTTATAAAAATAGTATGGAAATTTTCGGGGTATTACACTCCTCATGTGAGACTTTTCCCTTGGACCGATGACTGCAGGAATTGGAAGAGTCTGAGGTTGTGGGGTAGTCTCTTCGATTCCTTTGAGTAGCTCACTATTGGGAGTAACTCGTTTTCCACAGTGGTTGCAGTTGATTCGGTTGAATGCTGCTTGGTACTGGCTAAGTTGAGCTTGAAGCTCATTGATTTTCTGTCTCAGCAGAAAATTTTGTTGACGAGTTGTTTGGGCAGGCGTTCGGGGTCGATGCTTTATCACCCAGGCAGAGACTTGTGCAAACGTTAACTTTATTTGGTCACCCAAATCTTGTCGCTGTTGAACAGTTGGCTGTGGAAAAGCCTCGACGAAGTCCTTCAATGCTTGGACTTGGTATTTGGTGAAGCTCTTCCTCAGTGGAATACGTTTGGATGAACTAGGTTCAGCTTGTGGAGATGATACTTGTGGACTTGGGGCTACTTCAATGGCTTCGTCTTCTGCTAGAAGCATGTCTAGCATGTCGATATCGTTGTCGAATTCGATTACTGGTGAAATTATTTCATCTAAGCCCTCAAAGAATTGGCTTTCAGAGGGATCAGATTGAAGTAATTCACTGAACGAATTTACCTTACGTGACATGTTTGAGTTTAGTGGGAATTGCTGAGAAGCTGGAATGAAGAAGTCCTCTTTGAAAGAGAAAGGAGGTTATGGCACTAATGGAAAGTATCTGTTAGTGGATGCGTAAGGGTATATTTATGGTTGGTGGAGGATTTGAAAATTCAAAAGCAAAAGTGAGCGGCTGATTACAGCTAATTGTCGGAGCCCTTGGAGATCGTGGAAGATTTTTTTCCCCGATGCATGGATTTTCCACATACAGTTCCACTCTTGTGAGACCTCGCATCTTTTGAGGAATTAATTATGCGAAAGCAAAAGGAAAAGAGTCATTATGACCGGTGTTAGTGGAAGACTAAGTTTTTGTTGATTAAATCTTGTGGAATCTTGTATCGTGGGCGATACTTTTGAGTAATTGAGACAGATATGAGCAATAATTATTCTTAGTGGGTTGCTGAGTGCACCGCACTCGCATTAAAGAAAGTTTTCCCTTACAGTGGAAAGTTTGGTTTAAATACATTGGATAAGAGTTGTGTTGCTTAACTCATATCTGTTATCAATCAATCTTCTCAAAAATTTCTCTTGCAAAATGGTGAGCAAAGGAGAGTGCAGCAAACGTTCCAAGAGTACGGAATGGAGTGAACTTCCGGTGGAGATCTGGAAGTATATCTTCCAATTGGTGGCTACTGCATCCCTGCAGAGCACAATGGAACTCCGTTGTGTCTCGAAAGACTTCAAGGAGTATGCTGACAGTTGGTCCACTCTTGCGGCGATCGACATGGATGGGTTCGATGGTGGATCCAGACCCACTGGTTCCATAGAAGCGGATCGGCAAGTGCGCATCTTCGCAAATCGTTGCTGGGAAGCGAAGAACCCGGAGTCTCTATTCCGAATGGGAATACGAGTACTTGTGGAAGCGGCCAACATACCCTTAGCCCTGGAGTACTTCGATGCAGCATGCAAACCAGGAACTCTGTATGGTGCACGTCCAAGTTCGGTGGTAGGTCATCATGTTGCGTTTTATGCAGCATGTATGATTAAGATGATATTGGGACCACGAGCCAAGCAGCAGGAAGTGGTGCAGCAACTGTGTGAAGCCCTCGACTGGTGGAGAAGCGGATGGAACATCTACTACTGTAGACAAGAAGTCGAGCGGATGATGCATCAGGCCGAGTTTTGTCATGAGCATCTACTGCTGTATTTTCCGTCGACTACTGCTTTCCTGCCCGCCGGTAAATGTCTTACTTGCGGTGAGTCAAGTTTTTGGCGTCCTTTTGGCCAGGACATGTGGGACGTGGATGGAGATAGGCATGCAGCTAGAGAATGTTGCGACACTTGCAAGTGTTTCGTGGAGGCAGCATATTTCTACCAGCTGATGATGTATGGAATTCCGAGACATCCGGCCTCTTATCCACGAAGTCACTATTGGAGGTTTAAGGATGGCTTCTGGTAGTTAAAGCCCTGTGAGGCATTTTTATAATTGTAATAGCAGTGTGTGCGAACTGTAACTTCAGTTTGTTTACCTTATGTTGTGGTTGTATGGTTCCCGGTTTATTATTAAATAAATTCTGGGATTTGGAATTTCAGGTTGTGAGAACCAAGTTGTGGTTGTGTTGTGGTTTGATGTGTACTACCCGGTTATTAATAAGTAAAATTCTGGAATTGAAGTGTGATGACCTTGGGTATACTCTGCGTCCTAATTTCGGGACGAAATTTCTTTAAGGAGGGTAGACTGTAATACCCCGAAAATTTCCGTATTATTTTTATAAAATAGTTCGTGAAATTTGAAGTGAAATGATACGATTTCATATTTTTAGGGGTTTTCGTCGTAAAACGATAATTACGGTGGTAATTATAAGTTACACAAGGTTAATTAAGGTAACTTTTTACCCGTTGAGAATTTGGGAAAACTTCCTTCATGAAAGTTGTAGACCTCGTCGAATCGAGTTCGTAGGAATTTGGTTCATCGGAAATGGACATCGTATGAAGGAGTTACAGCCCTCGGAAGTTCCACGTTTTTCTATAAAAGAAAGATTTTATTTTTTTTCTGGAACTTTCTCTCTCCTCCCTCTCTCTCTCTCCCCGCGCAGCTCTCCCTTTCTCTCTCTTCTGGTTGTTTTCCGGCGAGCCGTGACCGGCCACCGTGTGCCTCACCGCCACCACCAAAAGGTGCAGCTCGGGCCGACAGACCTAGCCCAACCGGCCTTGCCGCCCGCCTCGCCGGCGTGACGCCGCACGCGGCGGCCAAAGAAGAGGCCGACGGCCTCCTCATGCCCCGGCCATTTTCCGGCCACCCCGGACCAATCCGTGTATCGGGTTTTGAAGCCCTCAACCCCATGAACACGATGGTGCCCTTGGATTTCACCGAAAACCACCGTAGGCGGCGGATTGAGCTCGGGAAGTTTTGGATCTAGAACTTGCCGACACCGTTTCCGGCCACTTTCACTTCAATCCAGACTTTGAGGTAGTTACTAAACTTGTTGGGCTTGTTGATCTACATTCTGGTAAATTTTGGTAGCCATCGGACCACCTTGACCGGCGGCCGGCAGCCACCTCCGGCGGCGCGTCGGCGGCGCGTCAGGTCGGTCCTGGAGCAATTCTTTGCTCCGTTTGACTTGATTCGTCGATACGAACAACTTTCGTGTTTACAGTTTTGTGAAATTCGGTCGTTTGAGCGATGATCAATTAAGCAATGGTTACGGATCGTTAGATCCGTGATGATCCGACCGTTGGATCATCACCATATTTGGATATGATGTTAGGATGCTAGAAATAAGCATGCTGTTGGATTTTGGAAGTTTCAGATTTGGTGTGGGACCCGTTGATGAATAGTAGACGTGGGACCCACGTTGACCGATGGTTGACTTTTGGTCAAATGGTCTCGATTAAATGTTCCGATGTCGTAGGAGACATTTGAGGAACATTTGGATTATTTTGGAAATGTATTATGCTAATTGGATATTGCATAATCATAGGTGTTTACGAGAAGTGTAGCTCGTGCTTGTCGATTCCTGGTTACTATTTGAAGACGCAGCAGGAATTAGAGGTGAGTGAATCTCACGATATTTTATATATGAATATTAATTCATATTGTGTTGTTTGCGAAAATAAATAATTATATTTATTTAAATGATTTTGCGATATATAAATTAAATACAGTTTTAATTTGATATATCAGCATGTGTGATTTTGTGTTAAAACAATATTTGAAAGTATTCATTTTATTGTTTTAATTGGTGGATTTTGTGGGAAACAATATTTCAAAAATTATGATATTGTGTTTGCCTACTCGAATGTTTTTTGTAGCCAATGGGTGAAGGTTAGAGCTTTAGACTGTGTAGCCAATGGGTGAAGGTTAGAGCTCTAGACTGTGTAGCCAATGGTGAAGGTTAGAGCTTTAGACTGTGTAGCCAGAAGGTGAAGGTTAGAGTTCTAGACTGTGTAGCCATGTATTCATTGAAAACAAAGATGAATACTTTATGTAATAAAGGAGAAGAAAAATGGTATTCTCGCTTTATCTTGATGTATTAAAAGGAGAAGAAAAATGGTATTCTCGCTTTTAATCATTTGAAGTTGATTGTGGTTTTGTGTGAGTATGATATGAATTTGCTTCTTAAATAATTGAAGCATTGATTTATTGAATTACAATTCTTGAACAATATTGAATTGTATTTTGAAGTTTTTACTTCTTTAAAAATTGAAGTAATTATTATTATGATTTACGATTCTTAAAAAGAAAGAATCATAATTTTGGGAAATGATTTTGGGGAAAGTTTATATTGTTTAATATTCTGAATTACCCTGGGATTAACATACACGTTTATGGGACGTGTGGGGTTAAAATACGTGGTATGGGGCGCGTAGGTTCAGCATATTTTATAATATGAATTTTCGGGATTTGAATTGTTTTTGAAAAGTATAAGTTACATATATTTGTTTAAAACAAACTATATATGTATATTTTGTTAAACGGTTTAGGGTGAGTAAAACTGAGTTAACTCATACCAGCTTCGTAAGCTGACCGGGTTTGTTGATATAACCCGGTACACTATTCCACGGTGTAGGGGTTATACCTGCAGGTTAGGATAACCAGGAGTAATGCAAGGCTGCATACTTTTTGTTGGGTTATAAGACTTCCGCTATTTTATGCTTCGCACTCTGAAGATTTATTTATGTAATATTTTGATGTATCAATTTATTATATAAATATTTGGTATGTAATATTCGACTCTTGTATTGAGTTTGAAATTACAATGTTGGGCATGGAGTTGGTGTTGTGTACTTGAATTAAAAAGAAAAAAAATTCTAGTGCATATTTGTATTTGATATTCCATGTCGTCACGTTCCCGAAATGGTTTGTAATTAAGGGCAAAATGCCTTATTAATTGATTGGAAAATCGGGGCGTGACAAGAAGCTTTTGTGCGAATAGGTACATTAGGATATCATGAGCCCATCTCAGAATCTAATGTCCGCAGAATCCAATGGAGTAAAATCGAGTTCATTCATGTTCGACATCCAAGAATATGGAGAACAAGAATGTGGTGTGTTTCGGAGTCATTACTCCCACGAAACAATGAAGGGTAAGTTTCGGAGTTTAATACTCCCACGAAACAATAGAGGGTTTCTGAGCAATATTTGCTCTCAAGAAACGTTTCCAAAGATTTTGGATTTAGGTGAAACTTTGGTGTCGTATGGTCATAACCTTAAACCTTTTCGGTAGCTCTACTCAAATATAACCAGGTAAGTTATAAGAGATGTCGGTGGAGCAAGCTCTCTTAATACCACTTATCTCAAACTCCTTACCTAGACATCATAACTAAGCAAGTGAGCCTAGTTGGGAATAAGTCATAAACCATAGGTCGTTTCTTCTCTACGGATTCCTCATCCGGAGGTTAATTTGTTAATGAACTCCTCGTTCATAGTCTCTTCTCTCTACGGATTCCTCATCCGGAGTATTAGCTTGAATCCCCACAGTTCGGCTCTTGAGGTAATCACCAATAGCATGATGACATTAGAGGTGCTCATGACTTACACATACCGCAAGCGATATAAAGCTCGATCACTCCCCTAATGCTTCTCATAGTTTGGCGAGTCTCGTATATTATCCCACGTTATAAGAAAGGTGGGAGGTAGAAGAAGGGAGGTTGCAAGTCCCCGGAGAAAAAGAAGGTTCGAATTGAAATTCGGAAAGCAGCAACTTTTATAAAAACTTACTTGGATTCTTTTCTCGGATTATTTTGAGTACCTCTTCTTCGAAGTTATATATCTGGAGATCCAACGGTCTGAATTAGCTGAAATTTTAACTAGACGTTTTAGACACGCAGAGGGATCAATCGCCAAAATTTCGTCTTAATCCAACGGTTGAGAAGGGAGAAAATCACTTTCGAAGTTGACTATTCTGTGCTGGTACTGTTCACCGGCGGCACTGTTCACGGGAACTGTTCGCAGGTACTGTTCATCGGCGGCACTGTTCACGGCTGAAACCTAGGGTTTTGGGGATCTAGGTTTTGGCGCTAGCAGGATGCTATGCTCAAGAGTTTTGGTTTTTGATACAGGGTTAGAGGTTCGTGCTGATAACGTGTTTTAGGATGTATGGAAACAATCACAATACAGAAAGTAAATACAAAGTAAATAGCACAGGAATAGATCATCACTTTATTAATGAATAGGTGCCTCTATATATAGAGAAACACAAAGGGTACAATCCACATCCCAATAGGACTTCTATTCAATATGTAATCCATATGCTATACTAACTAATCTAATCCTAGGTTGACAAGGCACACACAAAGTAAGTTTCTTTCAACACTTTAATCTATTTTGGTTCCGATTACATGTTTGTTTCTTTAGTGAATTTGCAGTTTTGCAAGTTAGTTTGGCGTATTTGTGTACAACATGGTTATGTGATTGTTAAATTGCTGCCATATATTTGTTATTTTCACATTAATGATTTTGAACCATAAATTGCACTCAAGGGGCTAATTTTTTATTGACCCCTCAATTAACTTTTATTGAGCGGTCAATAAAAAATTAGATTATGATTTGTGATTTGAACACTAAATGTCAGCTACAAATATGGGTCATGTAATTTGTGATTTGGAGGTTCTGTCCTTTTTTCAATTATAATTTAAACAGCAATATTATGAAATTATAACAACAATGTGATGAATTTGTGTACATTCATATAGATATAGGGGGAATCAGTTTTGGGGAAATCAGTTTGTATATGGAGAAATCAGTTTATTAAGCATTCAGTTTATCAGGAATCACATTCAAGCTTAGATTAAAAACATGCAAATGATTATTGATATGTTGCATATTAGAGAAAACTTTTTTATTGACCCCTCAATTAAATTTTTTTGACCCCTCAGTTAAATTTTATTGAGTGGTCAATAAAAAATTATTAAGTGTGATATGTGAATGCATATAATAGATTGCTCTTGTGATCTGTAGATTCTGGTATTGCTTGTGATTTTGGATAAGTTGTGGAGGTTTAATCAAACTTGTTTTGACTAATGAAGTTGATGTTTACAATGGCTGAGAAAAATGGCCCCAAAAAGAGAAGAACAAAGACTACAAAAATGAAAAGCAACCTCACAAAGAAGAAGAACCACAAAAGAAAACAAGGAGGACTAAACATTTCGCAAAAAGAAAAGACAAGCCCAGCCAACCGAAACCAGAAGAAAAGGAGAGAGAATCCTCTGATGAGGACACAGAAACAAAAACAGATACATATTTCGAGTTCAAGAGGAGAGAAACTACAGCAACAACAAGCTAAAGAAAAGCAAAACAAAAGATAGCTAGGCAACAAAAATGCACCCTGGTAGCATTCTGGAAAGAGATGAACAAGTAAAAGAACAAGATTCCGCTGCGGACATGGGCAATTTTGCAGACTACGGGGCTGTGGCCACTCATCAACCCATTCTTTTCGGACATGCTGATAGAGGAGCAAATCAGCAAAAAAGAAATAGACATTGCGCTCATCCTCCAACACTAGCTATGAAAAGGAAGAAAAGAAGTTCCAACTTCTGACAAGTTATGAAGAAGATCACTGTAGACGACGTGAACAGAATATTGGGGCTGCAAATGGAAGGGAAAACCTTCGAGTTTGACAAGAAGTAATAAAGAGGAAAACACCCGCTCATTGAGAAGAGATTCAAGAACTACCAAGAGGCACTGACAAAGACACAAGTGGACTAGGCACTTGCAACTGAGATTGATGACAAAAAGGGGACAAGACCAGAGCATGTTGCATCACTGCTCATTCTCTCTCTGTTCACCAGCTTTCTGTTTAGCAACAGCGTAAGCACCATCACATGAAACCTCATCAAAGTAGCTTGCAAAATAGACGAAATCAAGACCATCAATTTTTGAGGGGATAAGAAAGCACAATAAGGAGAAGCCAGTGACCCACTCTGGATGCCTTATACTTATACTCGTAAGTATTCGATCACTTAAAAAAAAAAAATTTACTAGCCCCAAAATATAATTGTTTGCAGTACTGGTTTCTGGATAACACCCGAGCCAAAATGTGCATTCCAAGACGAGAGACGGCCACACCAACATTCACCAAGTGGTCCATTCACAAGATATTTGATTTGGAAAAAATCAAATTCATTCCCAAATGAACTAGGACAACGGTAATAAGAAAATTTGTCCTCCCTATGATCGACATACAACGTTGAATCACCATTGTTGGAGTATGGTAATCACACAACACCAAGATAGTCGACAGTTAAGGTCCAAATGGCACAATAGTCTTTAACCGTTGTGTGATGCATTTTTTGTAGTAGTGTGTTTGTCTATTTCGACTGTGCTTTCTTCAAGGGTGGGCTGTTGTTGATTGCCGAGATTCCAAAGAGTTTTTGACAGGAACCGCCCCGGATTCCACCTAGGAACCCAAGGTAGCCCTGTGGGGCCCATCTTAGAAGAGTCTCTACCGAGATTTCGGCATGAACTCTCCTAAAATAGACTACCCAAAACTTGTGAAAAACAATTTAACACTTTCAAAAGCCACAATAACCAACTTCCGAGTCTACGTACTCGGTCAAAATATTTAGAAAATCTCACAATTTCACAAATAAAAGGGTCTCTGCCCACAAATCCAACTTACTACATTAAATTCTAAAAACATTTAAAACATGGTGTTTAGAGAAATCTAGAAGTTTATTGAAGATACAATAATAAACTGAAAGTAGGTTAAACTATAACCTACGAGGATGGAAATGTGGTGGTGACTATACCTCGACTTTGACTTGTGACCTCAGCTAGCGGAACTGCAATCTGGGCGACGGAAAACGGAAAAGCCCAGGGAAAAACATTGAAAATGTCACGCCCCGATTTTCCAAACAAAAAATAAGGCATTTTGCCCTTAATTACACAACCGGTTCGGGACGTGACGACATGGAATATCAAATACAAATATGCACAAGAATTTTTTTCCTTTTAATTCAAGTACAACAACACATACTTCATGCCCAACGTATGTAAATGTTGACCCGTTCTTTAGAGTCAAATATTACATACCAATAAATTACATAATAAATTGATATTACAAAATATTAAGTAATTAATCCAACAGAGTTTATCACAAACAGCGGAAGTCTATAAACCAACAAAATGTATGCAGCCTTGCTTACTCCTGGTTATCCTAACCTGCAGGTATAACCCCTACACCGTGGAATAGTGTACCGGGTTATATCAACAAACCCGGTCAGCTTACGAAGCTGGTATGAGTTAACTCAGTTTTACTCACCCTAAACCGTTTAACAAAATATACATATATAGTTTGTTTTAAACAAATATATGTAACTTATACTTTTCAAAAACAATTCAAATCCCGAAAAATTCATATTATAAAATATACTGAACCTACGCGTCCCATACCACGTATTTTAACCCCACACGTCCCATAAACGTGTATGTTAATCCCAGGGTAATTCAGAATATTAAACAATATAAACTTTCCCCAAAATCATTTTCCAAAATTATGATTCTTTCTTTTTAAGAATCGTAAATCATAATAATAATTACTTCAATTTTTAAAGAAGTAAAAACTTCAAAATACAATTCAATATTGTTCAAGAATTGTAATTCATTTAAATCAATGCTTCATTTAATATTAAGAAGCAATCTCAAATCATACTCAACAAAACCAATAATCAACTCCAAATGATTAAAAGCGAGAATACCATTTTTCTTCTCCTTTTAATACATCAAGATAAAGCGAGAATACCATTTTTCTTTTCCTTTATTACATAAAGTATTCATCTTTGTTTTCAATGAATACATGGCTACACAGTCTAGAACTCTAACCTTCACCTTCTGGCTACACAGTCTAAAGCTCTAACCTTCACCATTGGCTACACAGTCTAGAGCTCTAACCTTCACCCATTGGCTACACAGTCTAAAGCTCTAACCTTCACCCATTGGCTACAAAAACATTCGAGTAGGCAAACACAATATCATAATTTTTGAAATATTGTTCCCACAAAATCCACCAATTAAAACAATAAAATGAATACTTTCAAATATTGTTTTAACACAAAATCACACATGCTGATATATCAAATTAAAACTGTATTTAATTTATATATCGCAAAATCATTTAAATAAATATAATTATTTATTTTCGCAAACAACACAATATGAATTAATATTCATATATAAAATATCGTGAGATTCACTCACCTCTAATTCCTGCTGCGTCTTCAAATAATACTCGGGAATCGACAAAGCTAGCCAAATGCTTCATGATTCCAAAATACATATGAACATGCAATTTTCCACTTAGCATATCATAGTTTCCAAATTGATGATTCTAAAATCCAATCACTTCAGATATTCCTCAAATGTCTCTTAGACATCAATAACCATAATTCGGGACAGTTTGACCAAAAGTCAACCGTCGGTCAACGTGGGTCCCACGTCTACTATTCATCAACGGGTCCCACACAAAATCCGAAACTTCCAAAATCCATCAACATGCTTATTTCTAGCATCCTAACATCATATCCAAAATTGGTGATGATCCAACGGTCGGATCATCACGGATCTAACGATCCATAACTATCGCTTAATTGATCATTGATCAAACGACCGAATTTGACAAAAGTCAAAACACGAAAGTTGTTCGTATCGACGAACCAAGCCAAACGGAGCAAAGAACTGCTCCTGGACCGGCCGGACGCGCCGCCGACGCGCCGCCACCGACGGTGGCCAGCAGCCGGACAAAAGTTGTCTGATTGCTATGAAATTTTAACAGCATGTTCTACACATTACCAGAAACAACTTTCATAACTACCACAAGGGCCAATTCAAAGTAAAAAGTCTCGAATTTACCTCGATAGTTTCAAAACCCTAGGATTTCAAATCCAAAATTCTCCTTCGTCCGAACTCCGATTGAAGCGTACTTTATGTTGTTAGAAAGCCCCAAGCAAGGCCTACAAAGCCCAGTAGGTAAGGTGACTCGATTTGGCCGAAAACTTGCCCAGAAACGGATGAACAGTTCGGCTGCGTTTTTCCCCTTTTTCTTTTCTTGATTTCTCCTTCTATACTAAGAATTGATCAAAGAAATTTATATAGGGTTGAAGAGAATTGAGTGGTGAACAATTTGCGACAAGTTTCATGGCCGGAGATGGCCGGAATTGGGAGAAATCGCCGGTCAAAGTGGTCGGTTACTCTAGCACGGGTGAACAGTAATTTTCTGGGGGAAATTCTGATTTTTGGTGAATAGTAAAACCCAAAATCATTTTTATAGAAATTCGTCAAACTTTCGAGGTCCATAACTTCTTCATACGATGTCCGTTTCCGGTGAACCGAAATCCTACGAACTCGATTCGACGAGGTCTACAAATCTCGTGAAGAAAGTTTTCCCAAATTCTCAACGGATACAAAGTTACCTTAATTAACCTTGTGTAACTTATAATTACCACCGTAATTATCGTTTTACGACGAAAACCCCTAAAAATACGAAATCACACCATTTCACTTCAAATTTCACGACCTATTTTATAAAAATAGTATCGAAATTTTCGGGGTATTACAGTCTACCCTCCTTAAAGAAATTTCGTCCCGAAATTTGGACGCAGAGTACACCCAAGGTTATCACACTTCAATTCCAAATCTAAGAATTTATTTCATTAATAACCGGGTAGTACACATCAAACCACAACACAACCACAACTTGGTTCTCACAACCTGAAATTCAAATCCCAGAATTTATTTAATAATAAACCGGGTACTACACAACCACACATAAAGTAAAGAAACTGAAGTTACAGTTCGCACACACTGCTATTACAACTTCTAAAATGCCTCACAGGGCTTACACTACCAGAAGCCATCCTTAAACCTCCAATAGTGACTTCGTGGATAAGAGGCCGGATGTCTCGGAATTCCATACATCATAAGCTGATAGAAATATGCTGCCTCCACGAAACACTTGCAAGTGTCGCAACATTCTCTAGCTGCATGCCTATCTCCATCCACGTCCCACATGTCCTGGCCAAAAGGACGCCAAAAACTTGACTCACCGCAAGTTAGACATTTACCGGCGGGCAGGAAAGCAGTAGTCGACGGAAAATACAACAGTAGATGCTCATGACAAAACTCGGCCTGATGCATCATCCGCTCGACTTCTTCTCTACAGTAGTAGATGTTCCATCCGCTTCTCCACCAGACGAGAGCTTCACACAGTCGGTGCACCATTTTCTGCTGCTCGGCTCGTGGTCCCAATATCATCCTTATCATACACGCTGCATAAAATGCAACATGATGACCTACCACCAAACTAGGACGTGCACCATAAAATGTTCCTGGTTTGCATGCCGCATCGAAGTACTCCAGGGCCAAAGGTATGTTCGCTGCTTCTACGAGTACTCGTATTCCCATTCGGAACAGAGACTCCGGGTTCTTCGCTTCCCAGCAACGATTTGCGAAGATACGCACTTGCAGATCCGCTTCTATAGAACCAGTGGGTCTGGATCCACCATCGAATCCATCCATGTCGATCGCTGCCAAAGTAGACCAGCTATCGGCATACTCCTTGAAAGTCTTAGAGACACAACGGAGTTCCATTGTGCTCTGCAGGGATGCGGTAGCAACCAACTGGAATATGTACTTCCAGATCTCCACCGGAAGTTCACTCCAATCAGTATTCTTTGATCTCTTACTGCACTCTCCTTTGCTCACCATTTTGCAAATTCTAGTAGATGTGTTTGTTTGAAATCAGATATGAGTTAAGTAACACAGCTCCTTATCCTATGTATTTAAACACAACTTTCCACCGTAAGGGAAATCTTTCTTTAATGTAAGTGCGGTGCACTCAACAACCCACTAAGAATAATTATTGCTCATATCTGTCTCAATTACTCAAAAGTATCGCCCACGATGCAAGATTCCACAAGATTTAAATCAACAAAATCTCAGTTTTCCACTAACGTCGATCATAATGGCTCTTTACTTTAACTTTCGCATAATTAATTCCTCAAAAGATGCGAGGTCTCACAAGAGTGGAACTGTATGTGGAAAATCCATGCATCGGGGAAAAGAAATCTTCCACGATCTCCAAGGGCTCCGACAATTAGCTGTAAATCAGCCACTCACTTTTGCTTTTGAAATTTTCAAATCCTCCACCAACAATAAATATACACCTTACGCATCCACTAACAGATACTTTCCATTAGTGCCATAACCTTCTTTCTCTTTCAAAGAGAACTTCTTCACCCCACTTCTCAGAAATTTACACCAACTCAAACATGTCACGCAAAGTGAATTCGTTCAGTGAATTACTTCAATCTGATCCCTCTGAAAGCCAATTTTTTGAGGGCTTAGATGAAATAATTTCACCAGCAATAGAATTCAACAACGATATCGACATGCTAGACATGCTTCTAGCAGAAGACGAAGCCATTGAAGTAGCCCCAAGTCCACAAGTATCATCTCCACAAGCTGAACCTAGTTCATCCAAACGTATTCCACTGAGGAAGAGCTTCACCAAATACCAAGTCCAAGCATTGAAGGACTTCGTCGAGGCTTTTCCACAGCCAACTGTTCAACAACGACAAGATTTGGGTGACCAAATAAGGTTAACGTTTGCACAAGTCTCTGCATGGGTGATAAAGCATCGACCCCGAACGCCTGCCCAAACAACTCGTCAACAAAATTTTCTGCTGAGACAGAAAATCAATGAGCTTCAAGCTCAACTTAGTCAGTACCAAGCTGCATTCAGCCGAATCAACTGCAACCATTGTGGAAATCGAGTCACTCCCAATAGTGAGCTACTAAAAGGGATTGAAGAGACTACCCCACAACCTCAGACTCTTCCAATTCCTGCAGTCATCGGTCCAAGGGAAAAGTCTCACATGAGGAGGGATATTCAAAAGTGTATGTCGATCCCACATCACTCTTCTTCTACACAACAACCATCAGACAAAATCAACCGTTCAGAACCTGAAGAAGCATCTGCCGTGGCAGAAGCATCTGTCGTGGCAGACACAACTAAGATTTCTGAAATCATTGTGTCGGTCAGAGATGAGCTAATCATCATGGCATCTGCTGCTGCGCCACTGTGGATCTCTGCACTCAAATCCAGCTCTGTCACGCTTCATGAGTTCCTGAATGAAGCAGAGTACAAGAGAATCTTCACTAACGGTATTGATCTTACTCCCACTAACTTCCAAACTGAAGCTTCTCGCTACACAGCCACTGTTCCCCTCAGTCCTGTCGTACTCGTGAATCTCTTCATGGATGTGGACCAATGGTCCACCATATTCGGTAGCATCATTTCAAGGGCGAGTATCCTTGATGTCTTGTCATCAGGGACTACTGAAAGCTACCACGACACCATCCAAGTCATGACTGCTGAATTCCAGGTGACCAGTCCATCTGTCTCCACTCGTGTAACTCACTTTGTTCGTTATTGCCAACGACAAACAGAACAAAGTTGGGCAATAATTGACGTCTCTGTGGACGGTTTAAGCTCAAATCTGGGTCCACACCCAAGATCTCAATGCAAGAAGCGTCCATCCGGATGCTTAATCCAAGATTTGTTCAACGGCAGCTCTCGTGTCGTATGGGTGGAACATGTTGATGTACAGGATCAAATCATGCACCAAACATACCGAACGCTAGTGGAGTCAGGCTTAGCCTTTGGAGCAAGGCGATGGGTAGAAATACTTCAGAGGCAAGCGGAAAGGTTAAATTATTCCGCGGCTGACACTTATCCACCTCAAGACTTTTGTGTCATACCATCTGTGGAAGGAAGAAGAAACATGTTGCAGATGGCATGCAGAATAGTGACAGACTTTTGCACAGACATCGGCAACTCTACTGCTCATGAATGGAAGGTAGCTGAACAAACCAAGTTCAGGGGTTCAGGGATAAGAGTCTCCACCAACAAAATCTGGAACAGGCTGAATAAGCCTCATGGTCTCACTCGAACTGCATCTGCAATAATCCAGCATCATGTCTCTCACAGAAAGCTCTTTGACTTCTTCATTGACGTACAAACTCGGAACCAGTGGGACCACCTAGCATTGGAAAAAGAAGTGCAGGAGATTGCACATATCACAACTGGTCATGATCCACGCAATTGTGTCTCCTTGTTGCAAATGCACAACACCTATATACTCCAAGAAAGTTGTACTGATTCAACAGGGTCATACGTGATTTATGCCCCTATTAGTCAGTCAACGGTGCAGAAGTTAATAGGCGGTTGTGAGTT
The DNA here is from genome assembly GCA_029955375.1 of Rubus parviflorus. Taxonomy (NCBI): domain Eukaryota; kingdom Viridiplantae; phylum Streptophyta; class Magnoliopsida; order Rosales; family Rosaceae; genus Rubus; species Rubus parviflorus. Next base: position 362,274 of record JARGGL010000015.1, on the reverse strand, counting down.
AGGTACAATTGTATTCCTAACTTCGGGTTTTTCAATTCTACCAGATATGCCTACTGCTGGAAGAACAGAAGGGATCTCAGACAATCCATACATTGGTTGTCTAATAACGGTAGCAACACAGATCTCTACTGAGCTGCTGAAGAACAAGAAAGGATCAGTGGATCAAGTCTGTCGTTTGATCCAAGGTACGGTTGAGAGAATTAGAAATGTAGCCATGTAAGACTATCAATTTCGGAATTGTAATTTGTACTTTATATTCTTAACAACACAACAGCACTGAAGAGCACATGATGGGGATCTGCCGCGGTCAGACCATCACTCGATAAATACTGTGCGTAATTAAGCATACGAAGTAACCATTACTTGAATGAATCTAAGAACCTAACGTCAAACCCTAAACCGATCCTAAGCTCTAAACCCTAACTTCACTTCACAATTCTAAAACTCGTTTCATCTCCGTAGAGCGTTCCATTGCTCAATCACTTCCTTAGAGCATTGTTTTGCTCTGATACCAATCTGTCACGCCCCGATTTTCCAAACAAAAAATAAGGCATTTTGCCCTTAATTACACAACCGGTTCGGGACGTGACGACATGGAATATCAAATACAAATATGCACAAGAATTTTTTTCCTTTTAATTCAAGTACAACAACACATACTCCATGCCCAACGTATGTAAATGTTGACCCGTTCTTTAGAGTCAAATATTACATACCAATAAATTACATAATAAATTGATATTACAAAATATTAAGTAATTAATCCAACAGAGTTTATCACAAACAGCGGAAGTCTATAAACCAACAAAATGTATGCAGCCTTGCTTACTCCTGGTTATCCTAACCTGCAGGTATAACCCCTACACCGTGGAATAGTGTACCGGGTTATATCAACAAACCCGGTCAGCTTACGAAGCTGGTATGAGTTAACTCAGTTTTACTCACCCTAAACCGTTTAACAAAATATACATATATAGTTTGTTTTAAACAAATATATGTAACTTATACTTTTCAAAAACAATTCAAATCCCGAAAAATTCATATTATAAAATATACTGAACCTACGCGTCCCATACCACGTATTTTAACCCCACACGTCCCATAAACGTGTATGTTAATCCCAGGGTAATTCAGAATATTAAACAATATAAACTTTCCCCAAAATCATTTTCCAAAATTATGATTCTTTCTTTTTAAGAATCGTAAATCATAATAATAATTACTTCAATTTTTAAAGAAGTAAAAACTTCAAAATACAATTCAATATTGTTCAAGAATTGTAATTCATTTAAATCAATGCTTCATTTAATATTAAGAAGCAATCTCAAATCATACTCAACAAAACCAATAATCAACTCCAAATGATTAAAAGCGAGAATACCATTTTTCTTCTCCTTTTAATACATCAAGATAAAGCGAGAATACCATTTTTCTTTTCCTTTATTACATAAAGTATTCATCTTTGTTTTCAATGAATACATGGCTACACAGTCTAGAACTCTAACCTTCACCTTCTGGCTACACAGTCTAAAGCTCTAACCTTCACCATTGGCTACACAGTCTAGAGCTCTAACCTTCACCCATTGGCTACACAGTCTAAAGCTCTAACCTTCACCCATTGGCTACAAAAACATTCGAGTAGGCAAACACAATATCATAATTTTTGAAATATTGTTCCCACAAAATCCACCAATTAAAACAATAAAATGAATACTTTCAAATATTGTTTTAACACAAAATCACACATGCTGATATATCAAATTAAAACTGTATTTAATTTATATATCGCAAAATCATTTAAATAAATATAATTATTTATTTTCGCAAACAACACAATATGAATTAATATTCATATATAAAATATCGTGAGATTCACTCACCTCTAATTCCTGCTGCGTCTTCAAATAATACTCGGGAATCGACAAAGCTAGCCAAATGCTTCATGATTCCAAAATACATATGAACATGCAATTTTCCACTTAGCATATCATAGTTTCCAAATTGATGATTCTAAAATCCAATCACTTCAGATATTCCTCAAATGTCTCTTAGACATCAATAACCATAATTCGGGACAGTTTGACCAAAAGTCAACCGTCGGTCAACGTGGGTCCCACGTCTACTATTCATCAACGGGTCCCACACAAAATCCGAAACTTCCAAAATCCATCAACATGCTTATTTCTAGCATCCTAACATCATATCCAAATTTGGTGATGATCCAACGGTCGGATCATCACGGATCTAACGATCCATAACTATCGCTTAATTGATCATTGATCAAACGACCGAATTTGACAAAAGTCAAAACACGAAAGTTGTTCGTATCGACGAACCAAGCCAAACGGAGCAAAGAACTGCTCCTGGACCGGCCGGACGCGCCGCCGACGCGCCGCCACCGACGGTGGCCAGCCGCCGGACAAAAGTTGTCTGATTGCTATGAAATTTTAACAGCATGTTCTACACATTACCAGAAACAACTTTCATAACTACCACAAGGGCCAATTCAAAGTAAAAAATCTCGAATTTACCTCGATAGTTCCAAAACCCTAGGATTTCAAATCCAAAATTCTCCTTCGTCCGAACTCCGATTGAAGCGTACTTTATGTTGTTAGAAAGCCCCAAGCAAGGCCTACAAAGCCCAGTAGGTAAGGTGACTCGATTTGGCCGAAAACTTGCCCAGAAACGGATGAACAGTTCGGCTGCGTTTTTCCCCTTTTTCTTTTCTTGATTTCTCCTTCTATACTAAGAATTGATCAAGGAAATTTATATAGGGTTGAAGAGAATTGAGTGGTAAACAATTTGCGACAAGTTTCATGGCCGGAGATGGCCGGAATTGGGAGAAATCGCCGGTCAAAGTGGTCGGTTACTGTAGCACGGGTGAACAGTAATTTTCTGGGGGAAATTCTGATTTTTGGTGAATAGTAAAACCCAAAATCATTTTTATAGAAATTCGTCAAACTTTCGAGGTCCATAACTTCTTCATACGATGTCCGTTTCCGGTGAACCGAAATCCTACGAACTCGATTCGACGAGGTCTACAAATCTCGTGAAGAAAGTTTTCCCAAATTCTCAACGGATACAAAGTTACCTTAATTAACCTTGTGTAACTTATAATTACCACCGTAATTATCGTTTTACGACGAAAACCCCTAAAAATACGAAATCACACCATTTCACTTCAAATTTCACGACCTATTTTATAAAAATAGTATCGAAATTTTCGGGGTATTACAGTCTACCCTCCTTAAAGAAATTTCGTCCCGAAATTTGGACGCAGAGTACACCCAAGGTTATCACACTTCAATTCCAAATCTAAGAATTTATTTCATTAATAACCGGGTAGTACACATCAAACCACAACACAACCACAACTTGGTTCTCACAACCTGAAATTCAAATCCCAGAATTTATTTAATAATAAACCGGGTACTACACAACCACACATAAAGTAAAGAAACTGAAGTTACAGTTCGCACACACTGCTATTACAACTTCTAAAATGCCTCACAGGGCTTACACTACCAGAAGCCATCCTTAAACCTCCAATAGTGACTTCGTGGATAAGAGGCCGGATGTCTCGGAATTCCATACATCATAAGCTGATAGAAATATGCTGCCTCCACGAAACACTTGCAAGTGTCGCAACATTCTCTAGCTGCATGCCTATCTCCATCCACGTCCCACATGTCCTGGCCAAAAGGACGCCAAAAACTTGACTCACCGCAAGTTAGACATTTACCGGCGGGCAGGAAAGCAGTAGTCGACGGAAAATACAACAGTAGATGCTCATGACAAAACTCGGCCTGATGCATCATCCGCTCGACTTCTTCTCTACAGTAGTAGATGTTCCATCCGCTTCTCCACCAGACGAGAGCTTCACACAGTCGGTGCACCATTTTCTGCTGCTCGGCTCGTGGTCCCAATATCATCCTTATCATACACGCTGCATAAAATGCAACATGATGACCTACCACCAAACTGGGACGTGCACCATAAAATGTTCCTGGTTTGCATGCCGCATCGAAGTACTCCAGGGCCAAAGGTATGTTCGCTGCTTCTACGAGTACTCGTATTCCCATTCGGAACAGAGACTCCGGGTTCTTCGCTTCCCAGCAACGATTTGCGAAGATACGCACTTGCAGATCCGCTTCTATAGAACCAGTGGGTCTGGATCCACCATCGAATCCATCCATGTCGATCGCTGCCAAAGTAGACCAGCTATCGGCATACTCCTTGAAAGTCTTAGAGACACAACGGAGTTCCATTGTGCTCTGCAGGGATGCGGTAGCAACCAACTGGAATATGTACTTCCAGATCTCCACCGGAAGTTCACTCCAATCAGTATTCTTTGATCTCTTACTGCACTCTCCTTTGCTCACCATTTTGCAAATTCTAGTAGATGTGTTTGTTTGAAATCAGATATGAGTTAAGTAACACAGCTCCTTATCCTATGTATTTAAACACAACTTTCCACCGTAAGGGAAATCTTTCTTTAATGTAAGTGCGGTGCACTCAACAACCCACTAAGAATAATTATTGCTCATATCTGTCTCAATTACTCAAAAGTATCGCCCACGATGCAAGATTCCACAAGATTTAAATCAACAAAATCTCAGTTTTCCACTAACGTCGATCATAATGGCTCTTTACTTTAACTTTCGCATAATTAATTCCTCAAAAGATGCGAGGTCTCACAAGAGTGGAACTGTATGTGGAAAATCCATGCATCGGGGAAAAGAAATCTTCCACGATCTCCAAGGGCTCCGACAATTAGCTGTAAATCAGCCACTCACTTTTGCTTTTGAAATTTTCAAATCCTCCACCAACAATAAATATACACCTTACGCATCCACTAACAGATACTTTCCATTAGTGCCATAACCTCCTTTCTCTTTCAAAGAGAACTTCTTCACCCCACTTCTCAGAAATTTACACCAACTCAAACATGTCACGCAAAGTGAATTCGTTCAGTGAATTACTTCAATCTGATCCCTCTGAAAGCCAATTTTTTGAGAGCTTAGATGAAATAATTTCACCAGCAATAGAATTCAACAACGATATCGACATGCTAGACATGCTTCTAGCAGAAGACGAAGCCATTGAAGTAGCCCCAAGTCCACAAGTATCATCTCCACAAGCTGAACCTAGTTCATCCAAACGTATTCCACTGAGGAAGAGCTTCACCAAATACCAAGTCCAAGCATTGAAGGACTTCGTCGAGGCTTTTCCACAGCCAACTGTTCAACAACGACAAGATTTGGGTGACCAAATAAGGTTAACGTTTGCACAAGTCTCTGCATGGGTGATAAAGCATCGACCCCGAACGCCTGCCCAAACAACTCGTCAACAAAATTTTCTGCTGAGACAGAAAATCAATGAGCTTCAAGCTCAACTTAGTCAGTACCAAGCTGCATTCAGCCGAATCAACTGCAACCATTGTGGAAATCGAGTCACTCCCAATAGTGAGCTACTAAAAGGGATTGAAGAGACTACCCCACAACCTCAGACTCTTCCAATTCCTGCAGTCATCGGTCCAAGGGAAAAGTCTCACATGAGGAGGGATATTCAAAAGTGTATGTCGATCCCACATCACTCTTCTTCTACACAACAACCATCAGACAAAATCAACCGTTCAGAACCTGAAGAAGCATCTGCCGTGGCAGAAGCATCTGTCGTGGCAGACACAACTAAGATTTCTGAAATCATTGTGTCGGTCAGAGATGAGCTAATCATCATGGCATCTGCTGCTGCGCCACTGTGGATCTCTGCACTCAAATCCAGCTCTGTCACGCTTCATGAGTTCCTGAATGAAGCAGAGTACAAGAGAATCTTCACTAACGGTATTGATCTTACTCCCACTAACTTCCAAACTGAAGCTTCTCGCTACACAGCCACTGTTCCCCTCAGTCCTGTCGTACTCGTGAATCTCTTCATGGATGTGGACCAATGGTCCACCATATTCGGTAGCATCATTTCAAGGGCGAGTATCCTTGATGTCTTGTCATCAGGGACTACTGAAAGCTACCACGACACCATCCAAGTCATGACTGCTGAATTCCAGGTGACCAGTCCATCTGTCTCCACTCGTGTAACTCACTTTGTTCGTTATTGCCAACGACAAACAGAACAAAGTTGGGCAATAATTGACGTCTCTGTGGACGGTTTAAGCTCAAATCTGGGTCCACACCCAAGATCTCAATGCAAGAAGCGTCCATCCGGATGCTTAATCCAAGATTTGTTCAACGGCAGCTCTCGTGTCGTATGGGTGGAACATGTTGATGTACAGGATCAAATCATGCACCAAACATACCGAACGCTAGTGGAGTCAGGCTTAGCCTTTGGAGCAAGGCGATGGGTAGAAATACTTCAGAGGCAAGCGGAAAGGTTAAATTATTCCGCGGCTGACACTTATCCACCTCAAGACTTTTGTGTCATACCATCTGTGGAAGGAAGAAGAAACATGTTGCAGATGGCATGCAGAATAGTGACAGACTTTTGCACAGACATCGGCAACTCTACTGCTCATGAATGGAAGGTAGCTGAACAAACCAAGTTCAGGGGTTCAGGGATAAGAGTCTCCACCAACAAAATCTGGAACAGGCTGAATAAGCCTCATGGTCTCACTCGAACTGCATCTGCAATAATCCAGCATCATGTCTCTCACAGAAAGCTCTTTGACTTCTTCATTGACGTACAAACTCGGAACCAGTGGGACCACCTAGCATTGGAAAAAGAAGTGCAGGAGATTGCACATATCACAACTGGTCATGATCCACGCAATTGTGTCTCCTTGTTGCAAATGCACAACACCTATATACTCCAAGAAAGTTGTACTGATTCAACAGGGTCATACGTGATTTATGCCCCTATTAGTCAGTCAACGGTGCAGAAGTTAATAGGCGGTTGTGAGTTAGGTACAATTGTATTCCTAACTTCGGGTTTTTCAATTCTACCAGATATGCCTACTGCTGGAAGAACAGAAGGGATCTCAGACAATCCATACATTGGTTGTCTAATAACGGTAGCAACACAGATCTCTACTGAGCTGCTGAAGAACAAGAAAGGATCAGTGGATCAAGTCTGTCGTTTGATCCAAGGTACGGTTGAGAGAATTAGAAATGTAGCCATGTAAGACTATCAATTTCGGAATTGTAATTTGTACTTTATATTCTTAACAACACAACAGCACTGAAGAGCACATGATGGGGATCTGCCGCGGTCAGACCATCACTCGATAAATACTGTGCGTAATTAAGCATACGAAGTAACCATTACTTGAATGAATCTAAGAACCTAACGTCAAACCCTAAACCGATCCTAAGCTCTAAACCCTAACTTCACTTCACAATTCTAAAACTCGTTTCATCTCCGTAGAGCGTTCCATTGCTCAATCACTTCCTTAGAGCATTGTTTTGCTCTGATACCAATCTGTCACGCCCCGATTTTCCAAACAAAAAATAAGGCATTTTGCCCTTAATTACACAACCGGTTCGGGACGTGACGACATGGAATATCAAATACAAATATGCACAAGAATTTTTTTCCTTTTAATTCAAGTACAACAACACATACTCCATGCCCAACGTATGTAAATGTTGACCCGTTCTTTAGAGTCAAATATTACATACCAATAAATTACATAATAAATTGATATTACAAAATATTAAGTAATTAATCCAACAGAGTTTATCACAAACAGCGGAAGTCTATAAACCAACAAAATGTATGCAGCCTTGCTTACTCCTGGTTATCCTAACCTGCAGGTATAACCCCTACACCGTGGAATAGTGTACCGGGTTATATCAACAAACCCGGTCAGCTTACGAAGCTGGTATGAGTTAACTCAGTTTTACTCACCCTAAACCGTTTAACAAAATATACATATATAGTTTGTTTTAAACAAATATATGTAACTTATACTTTTCAAAAACAATTCAAATCCCGAAAAATTCATATTATAAAATATACTGAACCTACGCGTCCCATACCACGTATTTTAACCCCACACGTCCCATAAACGTGTATGTTAATCCCAGGGTAATTCAGAATATTAAACAATATAAACTTTCCCCAAAATCATTTTCCAAAATTATGATTCTTTCTTTTTAAGAATCGTAAATCATAATAATAATTACTTCAATTTTTAAAGAAGTAAAAACTTCAAAATACAATTCAATATTGTTCAAGAATTGTAATTCATTTAAATCAATGCTTCATTTAATATTAAGAAGCAATCTCAAATCATACTCAACAAAACCAATAATCAACTCCAAATGATTAAAAGCGAGAATACCATTTTTCTTCTCCTTTTAATACATCAAGATAAAGCGAGAATACCATTTTTCTTTTCCTTTATTACATAAAGTATTCATCTTTGTTTTCAATGAATACATGGCTACACAGTCTAGAACTCTAACCTTCACCTTCTGGCTACACAGTCTAAAGCTCTAACCTTCACCATTGGCTACACAGTCTAGAGCTCTAACCTTCACCCATTGGCTACACAGTCTAAAGCTCTAACCTTCACCCATTGGCTACAAAAACATTCGAGTAGGCAAACACAATATCATAATTTTTGAAATATTGTTCCCACAAAATCCACCAATTAAAACAATAAAATGAATACTTTCAAATATTGTTTTAACACAAAATCACACATGCTGATATATCAAATTAAAACTGTATTTAATTTATATATCGCAAAATCATTTAAATAAATATAATTATTTATTTTCGCAAACAACACAATATGAATTAATATTCATATATAAAATATCGTGAGATTCACTCACCTCTAATTCCTGCTGCGTCTTCAAATAATACTCGGGAATCGACAAAGCTAGCCAAATGCTTCATGATTCCAAAATACATATGAACATGCAATTTTCCACTTAGCATATCATAGTTTCCAAATTGATGATTCTAAAATCCAATCACTTCAGATATTCCTCAAATGTCTCTTAGACATCAATAACCATAATTCGGGACAGTTTGACCAAAAGTCAACCGTCGGTCAACGTGGGTCCCACGTCTACTATTCATCAACGGGTCCCACACAAAATCCGAAACTTCCAAAATCCATCAACATGCTTATTTCTAGCATCCTAACATCATATCCAAATTTGGTGATGATCCAACGGTCGGATCATCACGGATCTAACGATCCATAACTATCGCTTAATTGATCATTGATCAAACGACCGAATTTGACAAAAGTCAAAACACGAAAGTTGTTCGTATCGACGAACCAAGCCAAACGGAGCAAAGAACTGCTCCTGGACCGGCCGGACGCGCTGCCGACGCGCCGCCACCGACGGTGGCCAGCCGCCGGACAAAAGTTGTCTGATTGCTATGAAATTTTAACAGCATGTTCTACACATTACCAGAAACAACTTTCATAACTACCACAAGGGCCAATTCAAAGTAAAAAATCTCGAATTTACCTCGATAGTTCCAAAACCCTAGGATTTCAAATCCAAAATTCTCCTTCGTCCGAACTCCGATTGAAGCGTACTTTATGTTGTTAGAAAGCCCCAAGCAAGGCCTACAAAGCCCAGTAGGTAAGGTGACTCGATTTGGCCGAAAACTTGCCCAGAAACGGATGAACAGTTCGGCTGCGTTTTTCCCCTTTTTCTTTTCTTGATTTCTCCTTCTATACTAAGAATTGATCAAGGAAATTTATATAGGGTTGAAGAGAATTGAGTGGTAAACAATTTGCGACAAGTTTCATGGCCGGAGATGGCCGGAATTGGGAGAAATCGCCGGTCAAAGTGGTCGGTTACTGTAGCACGGGTGAACAGTAATTTTCTGGGGGAAATTCTGATTTTTGGTGAATAGTAAAACCCAAAATCATTTTTATAGAAATTCGTCAAACTTTCGAGGTCCATAACTTCTTCATACGATGTCCGTTTCCGGTGAACCGAAATCCTACGAACTCGATTCGACGAGGTCTACAAATCTCGTGAAGAAAGTTTTCCCAAATTCTCAACGGATACAAAGTTACCTTAATTAACCTTGTGTAACTTATAATTACCACCGTAATTATCGTTTTACGACGAAAACCCCTAAAAATACGAAATCACACCATTTCACTTCAAATTTCACGACCTATTTTATAAAAATAGTATCGAAATTTTCGGGGTATTACAGTCTACCCTCCTTAAAGAAATTTCGTCCCGAAATTTGGACGCAGAGTACACCCAAGGTTATCACACTTCAATTCCAAATCTAAGAATTTATTTCATTAATAACCGGGTAGTACACATCAAACCACAACACAACCACAACTTGGTTCTCACAACCTGAAATTCAAATCCCAGAATTTATTTAATAATAAACCGGGTACTACACAACCACACATAAAGTAAAGAAACTGAAGTTACAGTTCGCACACACTGCTATTACAACTTCTAAAATGCCTCACAGGGCTTACACTACCAGAAGCCATCCTTAAACCTCCAATAGTGACTTCGTGGATAAGAGGCCGGATGTCTCGGAATTCCATACATCATAAGCTGATAGAAATATGCTGCCTCCACGAAACACTTGCAAGTGTCGCAACATTCTCTAGCTGCATGCCTATCTCCATCCACGTCCCACATGTCCTGGCCAAAAGGACGCCAAAAACTTGACTCACCGCAAGTTAGACATTTACCGGCGGGCAGGAAAGCAGTAGTCGACGGAAAATACAACAGTAGATGCTCATGACAAAACTCGGCCTGATGCATCATCCGCTCGACTTCTTCTCTACAGTAGTAGATGTTCCATCCGCTTCTCCACCAGACGAGAGCTTCACACAGTCGGTGCACCATTTTCTGCTGCTCGGCTCGTGGTCCCAATATCATCCTTATCATACACGCTGCATAAAATGCAACATGATGACCTACCACCAAACTGGGACGTGCACCATAAAATGTTCCTGGTTTGCATGCCGCATCGAAGTACTCCAGGGCCAAAGGTATGTTCGCTGCTTCTACGAGTACTCGTATTCCCATTCGGAACAGAGACTCCGGGTTCTTCGCTTCCCAGCAACGATTTGCGAAGATACGCACTTGCAGATCCGCTTCTATAGAACCAGTGGGTCTGGATCCACCATCGAATCCATCCATGTCGATCGCTGCCAAAGTAGACCAGCTATCGGCATACTCCTTGAAAGTCTTAGAGACACAACGGAGTTCCATTGTGCTCTGCAGGGATGCGGTAGCAACCAACTGGAATATGTACTTCCAGATCTCCACCGGAAGTTCACTCCAATCAGTATTCTTTGATCTCTTACTGCACTCTCCTTTGCTCACCATTTTGCAAATTCTAGTAGATGTGTTTGTTTGAAATCAGATATGAGTTAAGTAACACAGCTCCTTATCCTATGTATTTAAACACAACTTTCCACCGTAAGGGAAATCTTTCTTTAATGTAAGTGCGGTGCACTCAACAACCCACTAAGAATAATTATTGCTCATATCTGTCTCAATTACTCAAAAGTATCGCCCACGATGCAAGATTCCACAAGATTTAAATCAACAAAATCTCAGTTTTCCACTAACGTCGATCATAATGGCTCTTTACTTTAACTTTCGCATAATTAATTCCTCAAAAGATGCGAGGTCTCACAAGAGTGGAACTGTATGTGGAAAATCCATGCATCGGGGAAAAGAAATCTTCCACGATCTCCAAGGGCTCCGACAATTAGCTGTAAATCAGCCACTCACTTTTGCTTTTGAAATTTTCAAATCCTCCACCAACAATAAATATACACCTTACGCATCCACTAACAGATACTTTCCATTAGTGCCATAACCTCCTTTCTCTTTCAAAGAGAACTTCTTCACCCCACTTCTCAGAAATTTACACCAACTCAAACATGTCACGCAAAGTGAATTCGTTCAGTGAATTACTTCAATCTGATCCCTCTGAAAGCCAATTTTTTGAGGGCTTAGATGAAATAATTTCACCAGCAATAGAATTCAACAACGATATCGACATGCTAGACATGCTTCTAGCAGAAGACGAAGCCATTGAAGTAGCCCCAAGTCCACAAGTATCATCTCCACAAGCTGAACCTAGTTCATCCAAACGTATTCCACTGAGGAAGAGCTTCACCAAATACCAAGTCCAAGCATTGAAGGACTTCGTCGAGGCTTTTCCACAGCCAACTGTTCAACAACGACAAGATTTGGGTGACCAAATAAGGTTAACGTTTGCACAAGTCTCTGCATGGGTGATAAAGCATCGACCCCGAACGCCTGCCCAAACAACTCGTCAACAAAATTTTCTGCTGAGACAGAAAATCAATGAGCTTCAAGCTCAACTTAGTCAGTACCAAGCTGCATTCAGCCGAATCAACTGCAACCATTGTGGAAATCGAGTCACTCCCAATAGTGAGCTACTAAAAGGGATTGAAGAGACTACCCCACAACCTCAGACTCTTCCAATTCCTGCAGTCATCGGTCCAAGGGAAAAGTCTCACATGAGGAGGGATATTCAAAAGTGTATGTCGATCCCACATCACTCTTCTTCTACACAACAACCATCAGACAAAATCAACCGTTCAGAACCTGAAGAAGCATCTGCCGTGGCAGAAGCATCTGTCGTGGCAGACACAACTAAGATTTCTGAAATCATTGTGTCGGTCAGAGATGAGCTAATCATCATGGCATCTGCTGCTGCGCCACTGTGGATCTCTGCACTCAAATCCAGCTCTGTCACGCTTCATGAGTTCCTGAATGAAGCAGAGTACAAGAGAATCTTCACTAACGGTATTGATCTTACTCCCACTAACTTCCAAACTGAAGCTTCTCGCTACACAGCCACTGTTCCCCTCAGTCCTGTCGTACTCGTGAATCTCTTCATGGATGTGGACCAATGGTCCACCATATTCGGTAGCATCATTTCAAGGGCGAGTATCCTTGATGTCTTGTCATCAGGGACTACTGAAAGCTACCACGACACCATCCAAGTCATGACTGCTGAATTCCAGGTGACCAGTCCATCTGTCTCCACTCGTGTAACTCACTTTGTTCGTTATTGCCAACGACAAACAGAACAAAGTTGGGCAATAATTGACGTCTCTGTGGACGGTTTAAGCTCAAATCTGGGTCCACACCCAAGATCTCAATGCAAGAAGCGTCCATCCGGATGCTTAATCCAAGATTTGTTCAACGGCAGCTCTCGTGTCGTATGGGTGGAACATGTTGATGTACAGGATCAAATCATGCACCAAACATACCGAACGCTAGTGGAGTCAGGCTTAGCCTTTGGAGCAAGGCGATGGGTAGAAATACTTCAGAGGCAAGCGGAAAGGTTAAATTATTCCGCGGCTGACACTTATCCACCTCAAGACTTTTGTGTCATACCATCTGTGGAAGGAAGAAGAAACATGTTGCAGATGGCATGCAGAATAGTGACAGACTTTTGCACAGACATCGGCAACTCTACTGCTCATGAATGGAAGGTAGCTGAACAAACCAAGTTCAGGGGTTCAGGGATAAGAGTCTCCACCAACAAAATCTGGAACAGGCTGAATAAGCCTCATGGTCTCACTCGAACTGCATCTGCAATAATCCAGCATCATGTCTCTCACAGAAAGCTCTTTGACTTCTTCATTGACGTACAAACTCGGAACCAGTGGGACCACCTAGCATTGGAAAAAGAAGTGCAGGAGATTGCACATATCACAACTGGTCATGATCCACGCAATTGTGTCTCCTTGTTGCAAATGCACAACACCTATATACTCCAAGAAAGTTGTACTGATTCAACAGGGTCATACGTGATTTATGCCCCTATTAGTCAGTCAACGGTGCAGAAGTTAATAGGCGGTTGTGAGTTAGGTACAATTGTATTCCTAACTTCGGGTTTTTCAATTCTACCAGATATGCCTACTGCTGGAAGAACAGAAGGGATCTCAGACAATCCATACATTGGTTGTCTAATAACGGTAGCAACACAGATCTCTACTGAGCTGCTGAAGAACAAGAAAGGATCAGTGGATCAAGTCTGTCGTTTGATCCAAGGTACGGTTGAGAGAATTAGAAATGTAGCCATGTAAGACTATCAATTTCGGAATTGTAATTTGTACTTTATATTCTTAACAACACAACAGCACTGAAGAGCACATGATGGGGATCTGCCGCGGTCGGGCCATCACTCGATAAATACTGTGCGTAATTAAGCATACGAAGTAACCATTACTTGAATGAATCTAAGAACCTAACGTCAAACCCTAAACCGATCCTAAGCTCTAAACCCTAACTTCACTTCACAATTCTAAAACTCGTTTCATCTCCGTAGAGCGTTCCATTGCTCAATCACTTCCTTAGAGCATTGTTTTGCTCTGATACCAATCTGTCACGCCCCGATTTTCTAAACAAAAAATAAGGCATTTTGCCCTTAATTACACAACCGGTTCGGGACGTGACGACATGGAATATCAAATACAAATATGCACAAGAATTTTTTTCCTTTTAATTCAAGTACAACAACACATACTCCATGCCCAACGTATGTAAATGTTGACCCGTTCTTTAGAGTCAAATATTACATACCAATAAATTACATAATAAATTGATATTACAAAATATTAAGTAATTAATCCAACAGAGTTTATCACAAACAGCGGAAGTCTATAAACCAACAAAATGTATGCAGCCTTGCTTACTCCTGGTTATCCTAACCTGCAGGTATAACCCCTACACCGTGGAATAGTGTACCGGGTTATATCAACAAACCCGGTCAGCTTACGAAGCTGGTATGAGTTAACTCAGTTTTACTCACCCTAAACCGTTTAACAAAATATACATATATAGTTTGTTTTAAACAAATATATGTAACTTATACTTTTCAAAAACAATTCAAATCCCGAAAAATTCATATTATAAAATATACTGAACCTACGCGTCCCATACCACGTATTTTAACCCCACACGTCCCATAAACGTGTATGTTAATCCCAGGGTAATTCAGAATATTAAACAATATAAACTTTCCCCAAAATCATTTTCCAAAATTATGATTCTTTCTTTTTAAGAATCGTAAATCATAATAATAATTACTTCAATTTTTAAAGAAGTAAAAACTTCAAAATACAATTCAATATTGTTCAAGAATTGTAATTCATTTAAATCAATGCTTCATTTAATATTAAGAAGCAATCTCAAATCATACTCAACAAAACCAATAATCAACTCCAAATGATTAAAAGCGAGAATACCATTTTTCTTCTCCTTTTAATACATCAAGATAAAGCGAGAATACCATTTTTCTTTTCCTTTATTACATAAAGTATTCATCTTTGTTTTCAATGAATACATGGCTACACAGTCTAGAACTCTAACCTTCACCTTCTGGCTACACAGTCTAAAGCTCTAACCTTCACCATTGGCTACACAGTCTAGAGCTCTAACCTTCACCCATTGGCTACACAGTCTAAAGCTCTAACCTTCACCCATTGGCTACAAAAACATTCGAGTAGGCAAACACAATATCATAATTTTTGAAATATTGTTCCCACAAAATCCACCAATTAAAACAATAAAATGAATACTTTCAAATATTGTTTTAACACAAAATCACACATGCTGATATATCAAATTAAAACTGTATTTAATTTATATATCGCAAAATCATTTAAATAAATATAATTATTTATTTTCGCAAACAACACAATATGAATTAATATTCATATATAAAATATCGTGAGATTCACTCACCTCTAATTCCTGCTGCGTCTTCAAATAATACTCGGGAATCGACAAAGCTAGCCAAATGCTTCATGATTCCAAAATACATATGAACATGCAATTTTCCACTTAGCATATCATAGTTTCCAAATTGATGATTCTAAAATCCAATCACTTCAGATATTCCTCAAATGTCTCTTAGACATCAATAACCATAATTCGGGACAGTTTGACCAAAAGTCAACCGTCGGTCAACGTGGGTCCCACGTCTACTATTCATCAACGGGTCCCACACAAAATCCGAAACTTCCAAAATCCATCAACATGCTTATTTCTAGCATCCTAACATCATATCCAAAATTGGTGATGATCCAACGGTCGGATCATCACGGATCTAACGATCCATAACTATCGCTTAATTGATCATTGATCAAACGACCGAATTTGACAAAAGTCAAAACACGAAAGTTGTTCGTATCGACGAACCAAGCCAAACGGAGCAAAGAACTGCTCCTGGACCGGCCGGACGCGCCGCCGACGCGCCGCCACCGACGGTGGCCAGCCGCCGGACAAAAGTTGTCTGATTGCTATGAAATTTTAACAGCATGTTCTACACATTACCAGAAACAACTTTCATAACTACCACAAGGGCCAATTCAAAGTAAAAAGTCTCGAATTTACCTCGATAGTTCCAAAACCCTAGGATTTCAAATCCAAAATTCTCCTTCGTCCGAACTCCGATTGAAGCGTACTTTATGTTGTTAGAAAGCCCCAAGCAAGGCCTACAAAGCCCAGTAGGTAAGGTGACTCGATTTGGCCGAAAACTTGCCCAGAAACGGATGAACAGTTCGGCTGCGTTTTTCCCCTTTTTCTTTTCTTGATTTCTCCTTCTATACTAAGAATTGATCAAGGAAATTTATATAGGGTTGAAGAGAATTGAGTGGTAAACAATTTGCGACAAGTTTCATGGCCGGAGATGGCCGGAATTGGGAGAAATCGCCGGTCAAAGTGGTCGGTTACTGTAGCACGGGTGAACAGTAATTTTCTGGGGGAAATTCTGATTTTTGGTGAATAGTAAAACCCAAAATCATTTTTATAGAAATTCGTCAAACTTTCGAGGTCCATAACTTCTTCATACGATGTCCGTTTCCGGTGAACCGAAATCCTACGAACTCGATTCGACGAGGTCTACAAATCTCGTGAAGAAAGTTTTCCCAAATTCTCAACGGATACAAAGTTACCTTAATTAACCTTGTGTAACTTATAATTACCACCGTAATTATCGTTTTACGACGAAAACCCCTAAAAATACGAAATCACACCATTTCACTTCAAATTTCACGACCTATTTTATAAAAATAGTATCGAAATTTTCGGGGTATTACAGTCTACCCTCCTTAAAGAAATTTCGTCCCGAAATTTGGACGCAGAGTACACCCAAGGTTATCACACTTCAATTCCAAATCTAAGAATTTATTTCATTAATAACCGGGTAGTACACATCAAACCACAACACAACCACAACTTGGTTCTCACAACCTGAAATTCAAATCCCAGAATTTATTTAATAATAAACCGGGTACTACACAACCACACATAAAGTAAAGAAACTGAAGTTACAGTTCGCACACACTGCTATTACAACTTCTAAAATGCCTCACAGGGCTTACACTACCAGAAGCCATCCTTAAACCTCCAATAGTGACTTCGTGGATAAGAGGCCGGATGTCTCGGAATTCCATACATCATAAGCTGATAGAAATATGCTGCCTCCACGAAACACTTGCAAGTGTCGCAACATTCTCTAGCTGCATGCCTATCTCCATCCACGTCCCACATGTCCTGGCCAAAAGGACGCCAAAAACTTGACTCACCGCAAGTTAGACATTTACCGGCGGGCAGGAAAGCAGTAGTCGACGGAAAATACAACAGTAGATGCTCATGACAAAACTCGGCCTGATGCATCATCCGCTCGACTTCTTCTCTACAGTAGTAGATGTTCCATCCGCTTCTCCACCAGACGAGAGCTTCACACAGTCGGTGCACCATTTTCTGCTGCTCGGCTCGTGGTCCCAATATCATCCTTATCATACACGCTGCATAAAATGCAACATGATGACCTACCACCAAACTGGGACGTGCACCATAAAATGTTCCTGGTTTGCATGCCGCATCGAAGTACTCCAGGGCCAAAGGTATGTTCGCTGCTTCTACGAGTACTCGTATTCCCATTCGGAACAGAGACTCCGGGTTCTTCGCTTCCCAGCAACGATTTGCGAAGATACGCACTTGCAGATCCGCTTCTATAGAACCAGTGGGTCTGGATCCACCATCGAATCCATCCATGTCGATCGCTGCCAAAGTAGACCAGCTATCGGCATACTCCTTGAAAGTCTTAGAGACACAACGGAGTTCCATTGTGCTCTGCAGGGATGCGGTAGCAACCAACTGGAATATGTACTTCCAGATCTCCACCGGAAGTTCACTCCAATCAGTATTCTTTGATCTCTTACTGCACTCTCCTTTGCTCACCATTTTGCAAATTCTAGTAGATGTGTTTGTTTGAAATCAGATATGAGTTAAGTAACACAGCTCCTTATCCTATGTATTTAAACACAACTTTCCACCGTAAGGGAAATCTTTCTTTAATGTAAGTGCGGTGCACTCAACAACCCACTAAGAATAATTATTGCTCATATCTGTCTCAATTACTCAAAAGTATCGCCCACGATGCAAGATTCCACAAGATTTAAATCAACAAAATCTCAGTTTTCCACTAACGTCGATCATAATGGCTCTTTACTTTAACTTTCGCATAATTAATTCCTCAAAAGATGCGAGGTCTCACAAGAGTGGAACTGTATGTGGAAAATCCATGCATCGGGGAAAAGAAATCTTCCACGATCTCCAAGGGCTCCGACAATTAGCTGTAAATCAGCCACTCACTTTTGCTTTTGAAATTTTCAAATCCTCCACCAACAATAAATATACACCTTACGCATCCACTAACAGATACTTTCCATTAGTGCCATAACCTCCTTTCTCTTTCAAAGAGAACTTCTTCACCCCACTTCTCAGAAATTTACACCAACTCAAACATGTCACGCAAAGTGAATTCGTTCAGTGAATTACTTCAATCTGATCCCTCTGAAAGCCAATTTTTTGAGGGCTTAGATGAAATAATTTCACCAGCAATAGAATTCAACAACGATATCGACATGCTAGACATGCTTCTAGCAGAAGACGAAGCCATTGAAGTAGCCCCAAGTCCACAAGTATCATCTCCACAAGCTGAACCTAGTTCATCCAAACGTATTCCACTGAGGAAGAGCTTCACCAAATACCAAGTCCAAGCATTGAAGGACTTCGTCGAGGCTTTTCCACAGCCAACTGTTCAACAACGACAAGATTTGGGTGACCAAATAAGGTTAACGTTTGCACAAGTCTCTGCATGGGTGATAAAGCATCGACCCCGAACGCCTGCCCAAACAACTCGTCAACAAAATTTTCTGCTGAGACAGAAAATCAATGAGCTTCAAGCTCAACTTAGTCAGTACCAAGCTGCATTCAGCCGAATCAACTGCAACCATTGTGGAAATCGAGTCACTCCCAATAGTGAGCTACTAAAAGGGATTGAAGAGACTACCCCACAACCTCAGACTCTTCCAATTCCTGCAGTCATCGGTCCAAGGGAAAAGTCTCACATGAGGAGGGATATTCAAAAGTGTATGTCGATCCCACATCACTCTTCTTCTACACAACAACCATCAGACAAAATCAACCGTTCAGAACCTGAAGAAGCATCTGCCGTGGCAGAAGCATCTGTCGTGGCAGACACAACTAAGATTTCTGAAATCATTGTGTCGGTCAGAGATGAGCTAATCATCATGGCATCTGCTGCTGCGCCACTGTGGATCTCTGCACTCAAATCCAGCTCTGTCACGCTTCATGAGTTCCTGAATGAAGCAGAGTACAAGAGAATCTTCACTAACGGTATTGATCTTACTCCCACTAACTTCCAAACTGAAGCTTCTCGCTACACAGCCACTGTTCCCCTCAGTCCTGTCGTACTCGTGAATCTCTTCATGGATGTGGACCAATGGTCCACCATATTCGGTAGCATCATTTCAAGGGCGAGTATCCTTGATGTCTTGTCATCAGGGACTACTGAAAGCTACCACGACACCATCCAAGTCATGACTGCTGAATTCCAGGTGACCAGTCCATCTGTCTCCACTCGTGTAACTCACTTTGTTCGTTATTGCCAACGACAAACAGAACAAAGTTGGGCAATAATTGACGTCTCTGTGGACGGTTTAAGCTCAAATCTGGGTCCACACCCAAGATCTCAATGCAAGAAGCGTCCATCCGGATGCTTAATCCAAGATTTGTTCAACGGCAGCTCTCGTGTCGTATGGGTGGAACATGTTGATGTACAGGATCAAATCATGCACCAAACATACCGAACGCTAGTGGAGTCAGGCTTAGCCTTTGGAGCAAGGCGATGGGTAGAAATACTTCAGAGGCAAGCGGAAAGGTTAAATTATTCCGCGGCTGACACTTATCCACCTCAAGACTTTTGTGTCATACCATCTGTGGAAGGAAGAAGAAACATGTTGCAGATGGCATGCAGAATAGTGACAGACTTTTGCACAGACATCGGCAACTCTACTGCTCATGAATGGAAGGTAGCTGAACAAACCAAGTTCAGGGGTTCAGGGATAAGAGTCTCCACCAACAAAATCTGGAACAGGCTGAATAAGCCTCATGGTCTCACTCGAACTGCATCTGCAATAATCCAGCATCATGTCTCTCACAGAAAGCTCTTTGACTTCTTCATTGACGTACAAACTCGGAACCAGTGGGACCACCTAGCATTGGAAAAAGAAGTGCAGGAGATTGCACATATCACAACTGGTCATGATCCACGCAATTGTGTCTCCTTGTTGCAAATGCACAACACCTATATACTCCAAGAAAGTTGTACTGATTCAACAGGGTCATACGTGATTTATGCCCCTATTAGTCAGTCAACGGTGCAGAAGTTAATAGGCGGTTGTGAGTTAGGTACAATTGTATTCCTAACTTCGGGTTTTTCAATTCTACCAGATATGCCTACTGCTGGAAGAACAGAAGGGATCTCAGACAATCCATACATTGGTTGTCTAATAACGGTAGCAACACAGATCTCTACTGAGCTGCTGAAGAACAAGAAAGGATCAGTGGATCAAGTCTGTCGTTTGATCCAAGGTACGGTTGAGAGAATTAGAAATGTAGCCATGTAAGACTATCAATTTCGGAATTGTAATTTGTACTTTATATTCTTAACAACACAACAGCACTGAAGAGCACATGATGGGGATCTGCCGCGGTCGGGCCATCACTCGATAAATACTGTGCGTAATTAAGCATACGAAGTAACCATTACTTGAATGAATCTAAGAACCTAACGTCAAACCCTAAACCGATCCTAAGCTCTAAACCCTAACTTCACTTCACAATTCTAAAACTCGTTTCATCTCCGTAGAGCGTTCCATTGCTCAATCACTTCCTTAGAGCATTGTTTTGCTCTGATACCAATCTGTCACGCCCCGATTTTCCAAACAAAAAATAAGGCATTTTGCCCTTAATTACACAACCGGTTCGGGACGTGACGACATGGAATATCAAATACAAATATGCACAAGAATTTTTTTCCTTTTAATTCAAGTACAACAACACATACTCCATGCCCAACGTATGTAAATGTTGACCCGTTCTTTAGAGTCAAATATTACATACCAATAAATTACATAATAAATTGATATTACAAAATATTAAGTAATTAATCCAACAGAGTTTATCACAAACAGCGGAAGTCTATAAACCAACAAAATGTATGCAGCCTTGCTTACTCCTGGTTATCCTAACCTGCAGGTATAACCCCTACACCGTGGAATAGTGTACCGGGTTATATCAACAAACCCGGTCAGCTTACGAAGCTGGTATGAGTTAACTCAGTTTTACTCACCCTAAACCGTTTAACAAAATATACATATATAGTTTGTTTTAAACAAATATATGTAACTTATACTTTTCAAAAACAATTCAAATCCCGAAAAATTCATATTATAAAATATACTGAACCTACGCGTCCCATACCACGTATTTTAACCCCACACGTCCCATAAACGTGTATGTTAATCCCAGGGTAATTCAGAATATTAAACAATATAAACTTTCCCCAAAATCATTTTCCAAAATTATGATTCTTTCTTTTTAAGAATCGTAAATCATAATAATAATTACTTCAATTTTTAAAGAAGTAAAAACTTCAAAATACAATTCAATATTGTTCAAGAATTGTAATTCATTTAAATCAATGCTTCATTTAATATTAAGAAGCAATCTCAAATCATACTCAACAAAACCAATAATCAACTCCAAATGATTAAAAGCGAGAATACCATTTTTCTTCTCCTTTTAATACATCAAGATAAAGCGAGAATACCATTTTTCTTTTCCTTTATTACATAAAGTATTCATCTTTGTTTTCAATGAATACATGGCTACACAGTCTAGAACTCTAACCTTCACCTTCTGGCTACACAGTCTAAAGCTCTAACCTTCACCATTGGCTACACAGTCTAGAGCTCTAACCTTCACCCATTGGCTACACAGTCTAAAGCTCTAACCTTCACCCATTGGCTACAAAAACATTCGAGTAGGCAAACACAATATCATAATTTTTGAAATATTGTTCCCACAAAATCCACCAATTAAAACAATAAAATGAATACTTTCAAATATTGTTTTAACACAAAATCACACATGCTGATATATCAAATTAAAACTGTATTTAATTTATATATCGCAAAATCATTTAAATAAATATAATTATTTATTTTCGCAAACAACACAATATGAATTAATATTCATATATAAAATATCGTGAGATTCACTCACCTCTAATTCCTGCTGCGTCTTCAAATAATACTCGGGAATCGACAAAGCTAGCCAAATGCTTCATGATTCCAAAATACATATGAACATGCAATTTTCCACTTAGCATATCATAGTTTCCAAATTGATGATTCTAAAATCCAATCACTTCAGATATTCCTCAAATGTCTCTTAGACATCAATAACCATAATTCGGGACAGTTTGACCAAAAGTCAACCGTCGGTCAACGTGGGTCCCACGTCTACTATTCATCAACGGGTCCCACACAAAATCCGAAACTTCCAAAATCCATCAACATGCTTATTTCTAGCATCCTAACATCATATCCAAAATTGGTGATGATCCAACGGTCGGATCATCACGGATCTAACGATCCATAACTATCGCTTAATTGATCATTGATCAAACGACCGAATTTGACAAAAGTCAAAACACGAAAGTTGTTCGTATCGACGAACCAAGCCAAACGGAGCAAAGAACTGCTCCTGGACCGGCCGGACGCGCCGCCGACGCGCCGCCACCGACGGTGGCCAGCCGCCGGACAAAAGTTGTCTGATTGCTATGAAATTTTAACAGAATGTTCTACACATTACCAGAAACAACTTTCATAACTACCACAAGGGCCAATTCAAAGTAAAAAGTCTCGAATTTACCTTGATAGTTCCAAAACCCTAGGATTTCAAATCCAAAATTCTCCTTCGTCCGAACTCCGATTGAAGCGTACTTTATGTTGTTAGAAAGCCCCAAGCAAGGCCTACAAAGCCCAGTAGGTAAGGTGACTCGATTTGGCCGAAAATTTGCCCAGAAACGGATGAACAGTTCGGCTGCATTTTTCCCCTTTTTCTTTTCTTGATTTCTCCTTCTATACTAAGAATTGATCAAGGAAATTTATATAGGGTTGAAGAGAATTGAGTGGTGAACAATTTGCGACAAGTTTCATGGCCGGAGATGGCCGGAATTGGGAGAAATCGCCGGTCAAAGTGGTCGGTTACTGTAGCACGGGTGAACAGTAATTTTCTGGGGGAAATTCTGATTTTTGGTGAATAGTAAAACCCAAAATCATTTTTATAGAAATTCGTCAAACTTTCGAGGTCCATAACTTCTTCATACGATGTCCGTTTCCGGTGAACCGAAATCCTACGAACTCGATTCGACGAGGTCTACAAATCTCGTGAAGAAAGTTTTCCCAAATTCTCAACGGATACAAAGTTACCTTAATTAACCTTGTGTAACTTATAATTACCACCGTAATTATCGTTTTACGACGAAAACCCCTAAAAATACGAAATCACACCATTTCACTTCAAATTTCACGACCTATTTTATAAAAATAGTATCGAAATTTTCGGGGTATTACAGAAAACTATTAGCGTGAGTGGACAAAGAAAATATAGTTTATGAAATAAATTCTATTATATTTCCCATTTGAAAATCTGTTTCTATTTACTAAAAATCATTTCTCAATAAAATGTGATAAATCAAATAAATAATTAAATTAACTGAAAACAAACTGAAATGACTAAGGGACCTACCTGCCTAGCCATCTGCCATCCGAGCGTCCTACCCACCTGAAGACATGCCATGAGGGAACTACCCGCTCACCTGAGGGAACTACCCACCCAGTACATGAGGGAACTACCCATTCAATGATATAAACCTGAGGGAACTATCCACCCAGTACATGAGGGAACTACCCACTCAACTGAGGGAACTACCCACCCAGGACATGAGGGATGACTAAGGGACCGACCCGCCTAGCCATATGCCATCCGAGGGTCCTACCCACCCGGAGACATGTCATGAGGGAACTACCCACTCAATGACACAAGCATGAGGGAATTACCCACCCAGTACATGAGGGAACTACCCACCCAGTACTTGAGGGAACTACCCACTCAACTGAGGGAACTACCCACCTAGTACATGAAATATGCATAATAAAAATCGCAAATAAAAATAATTCAAATCATAAAACAAAATTTATATTTGATAAACGTGGGAAAAAACTGTAGTATGATTCAAAACTAGAAATCATACTCAAATCATAAATCCAAACTAAATATCGGGAAAACTATTCCCATCATAAACATATAAAACCTCAAATATATAAATAATTGAATAAGGAAAACAAATGTTCACTCACTGAAAATCAGGCTAAGACCGGCGTCAGTCGAAAGCTTCCTCAGAAGGAGAAATCCTGTCGTCCTCCTGCCACGAAGTCTAGATCGGGCTAGAACTCCACGAATTTGCCTCGAAAGCTCCGGGTGGCCGGAATTTCAAATGCCCGATTCGCCGTCGTCCGAACACCAATGGGGGTGAGACCACTTGCGTTGGGTTCGTGGTGAGGAGGGCTTCAAAGCCCAATAGGTCTTCTCGGACGAATTGGCCGGAAAAGCCACCGGCAAGGGTGACAGTTCCAGTACGAAAAACCCGATTTTCTCTCTAAGATTTCTCCTTCTACACTTCAAATCGAGGCTAGAAATGGGTATAGAATTGAAGAGGAGGAAGAGACGAAGAATTTGGGACTTGTTTCATGGCCTGAGGTGGCCGGATGGCCGAGAAATCGGCCGGAGATCGTCTGGCAGTAGAAACGGGAGAGAGAGAGAGTCGAGTCAGCTGGGGAGGAAGAGAGAGAAAGCTCCGAAATTAATTGGGAAATTTCACAAAATAGAGAGCTATAAATGGAAAGTTTTCCCCCTTCTGTCGTCCATAACTTCTTCCTACGAAGTCCGATTTTACGTACTTTATGTCCATGGATTCGATTTAATGCGCTCTACAACTTCCGTGAAGAAAGTTTATTCAAATTCCTTACCGAACAAAAAGTCATCTCGAGGGCCCTTAAAAGTACTAATCGAAACTCGAGAATGAAAATTCCACCAATTTTCCGTAACGCTAACTAGTACATTGGTTAACTTTGGTCCGGGGCATCACAGTTTTCACCAGGATTGGGCCTTCAAGCCGATTTGGCTGGCGATGATATATTTCAGATCTGATATTCCAATCTGAATTTTGGGTGTGGGATCCCAGTGAAAATTACTATGATTTGAGATTGTTCGTTTGCATACCATTTCAAGCAGTTGATTCTTGTCTTGATTTTGAGGATTACTCTGATCTTCGGGTTCTTTGTTCTTTGAAGAATTTGTTTTTGGCTAAATTAATAATAAGTGACCTTGAGTTTGTCTGGCGGCGACATCGCGAGTTTGCTTCATTCATGTTTTTGCAGATGGCTCAGGTTTTCAATTTTTATTGGTAGATTATTTCCTACAATATGTTTAGAATTTCGTTTTACTTTCTTTTCTTATGGGCAAGGTTCGAAAAATCGCTAGGCACTAGTTGAGTGGCGGGCTAGGGATTAGCTTCTAGGGCATTAATCGGTTTGTTTAATTTTATTTATACAACATATATATTATAATTTTATTATTCCACACATATATAATTTTGAAACTATATTACCTTAATAATTTTGAAGTTCTAGTATATACGCCTATATTATATGAAGAGACCACAATTTATAGCATTGGACATTTAGTAACCCATCTACAAAGTAGCTTCTCATTAATGGATAAGACTTTTTTTTATTGGAACACCCCCCCCCCCCTCTCTTTCTTTTTTCTCAACAAAAGTCTCTCTCTCTCTCTCTCTCTCTCTCTCTCTAAACTCTCCCTCTGTCATCGCCGGAAACCATGGCCTCCAGCCACCGGCGAGTGACACTGCCCTTGTCAAAACACTCAAGCCTCCACGGCGAGCAAACCCAAGCCACAACCACGCCAAGCACGATCTAGTTTCCAACCACGATCAGGCATCACTGCTAAGCACGATCTCCTCTGCTCGTCGTCGATCGCTAGTTTCCAGCCACGATCTAGCATCACCACCACCATCGATCGATTCAGAAGATGATGAGGAGCCAAACCCCATTTTTTTAAAAATCCTGATTTAGCCGATTAATCCCGATTTTGGCATTTTTCGGCCAATTTTGTGGAGACCGATTAGCCCAGCCGACAGAGCATAAATCGAATCGTTAGGATACCTTTCAGTGATTAATCAGGGATTAACCCGCTAGGTGTCGATTTTTTGAACCTTACTTATGGGTCATCATTCATGAGCAAGATTGGTTTTGCTGGACTCAATGGAGATTACTAACGGCAATGATACACGGTGTATGTATTGTTCTAGGTTTAGAATCATTGATTAGGTCATTCTTGTGGTCTGTATTGCTCATTTTCAGGATGTCTATATTAAGGATTGTAATCGCATCTTAATTAATGAAATTTATGTTTCTCTAAAAAAAAAAAAAAATTCATACCTGTTCAACAAATTATCATCCACAAATTATGGAAAATCATATTTTAATATTAAATTTTCCAACAATCCCCCACATGGATGAAATAATTTGTTGGAAAGAAACAATACAAAAGACAATATGCACAGACACTATGAGAGAGTTTGATTGAAAAGTTACCGCATCAGGATAGGTAGCTTTTGCTCTTGAACCTTCCTTAGTGAAATACTATAGGAATTTTTTATCCATGATTAGTGTCTTGTCTTTGTCTCTCTTCATAAAATTAGGATCTGAGAATAAAAACATAGAGAACTCTCTCAACCTCCTTCCCTAGATACTGCAAATTTATTTGTTATTGACTTATGCAAAAAGAGTGGTTAGTATTGAGACGGGGGATTGTCGTTCCACAGGGATTGACGGTCCCCGATCTCTCGGTAGCGTGTGTAATCGGTGCTTTAGCTATGAATGATGTGATGAGAAGTGGAAAGAGTGGGTGTGTGTGAGTATGTGACAATGAGTGGTGTGAGGTGTAATGTGGTTTGGTGAAAAGCAATGGTGGAGTGCCAAAACAACAATCAAAAGTCAAACAAGAATCGAATGCAAGCAAGTAAGATAAAGTGTGCAAATAAAGATAAGTGTCGGGGTTTTCGGGTTAACCTAAGTCAAATCATGATGCCTAATGAACTAATTTAGTACTCATATTTGTGCAATGAATGAATCAAGCTTCGTATCTTAGCCATATTATGGGTCTAAGACCATCTTATCTTATGTATTCTTAGTGCCATGTTATGGGTCACTAGAACTCTCTCAAATTTGGCTTGAGAGGCGAAGAGCACAAACACTTAGAAACTCAAACAAGGGGACCTCATCACATCTAATATCAATTGCCTAGAGAGAGTTAGGAGTCACCCCAACAATCTCAATCAAAGTAACTTGCACACATGCTCAAAGAAGTGACTAAATTCCCTAAACATGCACACAACACAAATTGAATTGGATAATAGATATACTCATTCATCACAAAACATTTATACATAGTCAATTCATCATTACATCACAATGGACTAGGGCACACAACCCTAGTCCCCAACAAAGTGACTACTCACTAACCATCAAAGCATTCATCATAAGATAACAAGTGTAAGCTTTAAACATGAATACAAAGAGAGAGAAGGGTTGAAGAAATCTCAATAAAATGGTGTCTCCTTCTTCTCCTTAGATCTAGATGACGTCTTTGATGGTTGATGAGGATCCCAGCTGCCCGAAATGGTGGTGGAAGTGGCGGAAGTGACGGAAGAAGGCTGACCCGCCGTGCGTCGACCGATCGTCGACCTGCTGTCGACTGGTCGACGGCCAAGCAGTTGCTAAACCTAAGGGAGAGGGAAGAGAGGAAAAGGAAGATGAGAGTGATGGGTGAGATGGGGCTGATTGGGAATGACCTAAATCAGGTAAGGATGGCTATATATAGGCAAGAGAGGGAGGGAATGAAGGGCTAGGATGTGCTAGGGTTAGATCTAAGGGTTGGATGAATTAAATGAATGGTAAGGGGGTAATTGCTTAAGGGAATGAAAGGAGGAATAATCAATGGGTGACCTCACCAAATCTAGCATGGTCCTTTGCTTTATTGGAAGCTTGAATGGATGAGTCACATGGTTGACTTTGTCGTTGACTTTGACCAAGACCTTCAGAGTTGACCAAAGGTTGACTTTAGGCTAAACTTTCGGGATTCTTGTGCAACTCACTTCCGCGACTTCATGTTGACTCGTTGACGCTCCTACGTCGGGGTTAACCAAGAGTTGACCGACGGTCCTCGGGTTGACTTTTCGTCCTTTTGCCGGAAATCCACTAAAAGCTCCAAAACATGCTGCTTTGCTCCCGATATCCATCCGATGCTCATGAACCATACAATGGTGCAATTCAAGGATTAGAGACACTAAATGGCCTTCGGATTAGCATTGTTAGAGTGATTATAGGCCTAATTTGTATGTAAATAACATACAAATCAGTTATGTTCATAGATTATTTACTTATGAGTTCTGTGAAAGTTCAAAATCTTCCCAAATCTTTGGGTCTTGAGCAATAAAGCAAGAGAGATGACATAAGAGAGGCTTACATATGAATTGTTCAGAGGGCGCGCTGGGCAGTAGTCGCCCTCTAATGGAATGGTTATATATATATATATAAAAAATTTGGAACAAAGATTTTTGTAAAAGATTAGGGTTTTGTTGTATACAAAATATTTTCTCAAAAACTTTATGTTTTTAATTAAACAAAACAAATCCATGTCATTGAAATTTCCAAAATGATATTGATGAGGTGGTGTATGCCACATCATTTGGTAATCCATTTTTGTATAAGATTTTAGGATCTCAAGCATTTTCCTGAATATAGTAAACACTAGTAGGCATATCGAGATTTGGTGAGATCTGAGAAATCAAAAAATGTCTAATGATATATTTGACTTCTCTCATGTACGTATTTATCAGTGTTCTAAAAATCACTCTAAGCAGCGCCTAGGCGCTAGTCGCCACTGCACCGCCCGAAGTAATAAGAAATCGCCTAGGAAAATCAACCAGGGTCTTAGGCGGAGCTAGGCAGAGCTAAGCGGCCGACTAGACGGCCTGGGTTCGATAAAAAAAAATCAGATTCTCCCTCCTCTCCCTTTGGCGTTCTCGATCGGTGGCTTTCCGGTCACCTGAAAACAACACGGCCACCACCAAAAGATTTCACATCTCCTCTCGAACAAAACCCCAGAACCTCACCCTAAGACACCACCCCAATTATCCTGATGCGCTTCTCATACCATCCAATCTTTCTAAGTTTTTCGGCTCCTGTAAGAAAGAGCCAACATGTGAGATTCCAGAATTTTGATTCCATATTTTAGAAAAGAAAAATGATTTTGAGCAACTTTTATTTAGATTTCTATTAATGGCCTTCATAGCTTTCGAAAATTATTTAAAGTTTTGGTTTGTCAATTTTTATATTTTAAGGCTCTAGAATGAAAGTAGACGTTGTTACGAGTTCGTAGAAATTTTCATGAATTTTTCCTGAGACCCGAGCTTTTTTTTTTGGGTTTTTATCACCAGTGGGGTCTGGACTTTTCGCGACCGGACAACATCGTGCCCGAACTTACAAAACAATCAATTAGGTGCCTGAACTTAAAAAAACATGTCATTTAGGTACCTCCGTTACATTTCCGTCTAACTTCCGTAAAAAACAAGGGCAAATCAGATATTTTACTATATTTTGCATAAGGAAATG
Source organism: Rubus parviflorus (assembly GCA_029955375.1). Classification (NCBI taxonomy): domain Eukaryota; kingdom Viridiplantae; phylum Streptophyta; class Magnoliopsida; order Rosales; family Rosaceae; genus Rubus; species Rubus parviflorus. The sequence continues at coordinate 332,111 of JARGGL010000015.1, read as the reverse complement.
AAATGTATGGCCTCATCCCTATTATTAATTTTTTTTGTAAATTAATTACTGATTTTTTTTATACTTCCCTCTTCTTCCTCCCTTTCTTCCTCTCGATCTCTTCTGCCTCCAGCTCTTTCTCCACCGCGTCGCCGAGGTCTGGGCACTCATCCCCTCTCCAATTCAGCTTCCCAGCTGTACCGCGCTCCAATCCGGAGCTCCGCCGCCGGCCTCATTCTTTTCGATCTCTCCCCACCCGGTCTCTCTTTCTCTCTCTACTGCCCAGCTCCGGTCTTCCTCCATCTCATCTTCTCTCTGCTCTCTCTCTGTTCTCCGCCCACTGCCAAAGCTACCAGCTATGTCTCCGTCTCCCTTTTCCCCAGCCACCATCACCACTGCTCAAAGCCAATTCTCTATCTCTTTGTCGCATCAATTCTCACATCTCCCTCTCGATTCTCTCTCATCCAATTTGCACAAGAACTCAACTCTTTCTCCTCCGAGTTGAACCCAAAGACCTCAGCCGCGCCTGCCACTATGCTCACTCCTCTCTGGTGCCCACTCTCTCCCTCGAATATGCTTTGGGCACCCACCGTGCCCAATCAACACCGCGCCGCCACCTCTCCATTACAGAGGAACAAATAGGAAGAGAGAAGGAAAGAAAAAAAATGATAAAGAGAAAGAATTAAATGAGAAATTGTGTTGGGTATTAAGGTGTAAAATTTATTTAAATATTGTGTTTGCATATAATTTAACAAGAAGAAGTTGTGCCTTGGTGGTTAAGGTGTAAGGATTCAAATTTGAGCTTCCAAGTTCGATTCTCATCTCACACAAAATGATGGGTTTTTTTTCCTAATGCAAAATATAGTAAAATGTCTGATTTGCCCTTGTTTTAGACGGAAATGTAACGGAGGTACCTAAATGACATGTTTTTTTAAGTTCAGGCACCTAATTGATTGTTTTGTAAGTTCGGGCACTATTTTGTCCGGTCGCGAAAAGTCCAGACCCCACTGATGATAAAAACTCTTTTTTTTAATGATTTATAGAAGTTAGAAATTATTTAAAATTAGAAAATTGATAAGGCGCGATCTGGACCGTTTGATCTAAACCATTGGTTTTAAGTCGGTTGGTTCTTTATATTTCAAATCAGCTCAAACATGATCAGATCGAAAAAGGTGCGACCGACCTTGTTCACCGACCCGTTTCCATGTGTCCCAACCCGACCCTTTCTCCTTCGTCCGACCACCTTCTGGTGTCGGAGTGGTGCCGTTCGATTCGTCTCGGCAGTGTGCAGCGGAGCCCGGTTTCTTTTGGTCAAAATGAGGAGTGACGACGGCGTTTCGAAGAGAAGAAGAAACGGCAGTTCCGAACGGGTTTTCTGTTTCAAGCCACTGCAGCAGATGAAACCGGTGTGTTTAGCTTCGTCTCTATGAGGCGAGCACAACGGTGGTTTCAGCTTCTCAAATCGATGAAGGGAGAGAGAGAATCGAAGCAATGAAGTTCATGGGTTTTTCGATCGGGTTTCGGATTCCAGCCACTTCTCGGTGTCAGACTGGTGGCGGAAGCTTCCTCTCGACTTTGCCGACCTCCCTCTAGTCTTGGTTTGTGAAATAACTCAACCTTGAGTGAGAATCGAAGCTCCAAAGCTTTTTGGTTTGCCGGCAGAGTTCTGTGTTTCCGGCATTTCCGGCCATGAACGGCGGCATGTAAAGTATCAAACTTAGTCCTGTCGTCGAGTTCTACGCATTGGTATAATTAGAATTCGTTTTTGGTTAAGTTTTAGAGAATTGGTAATTTGGGGTTTATGATCATTATGGGTTCTTGGTTAACAGTGGAGGTTTGTGTCATCATTGGTTCATTTCCTACATTAAATTGTTCCTAAAGCTAGATTATGATCAATCGAATGAGAATTTGCAGAATTGAATAGCTCGCTGACTGTTTTTGGTAGGGGTCATCAGCACGGCCCAAAATTTTAGGGTTTAGGGCCGGGCCGGGCCTAGTCAAAGTCAACATAATTTAGGGCCGGGCCGAGGCTTCAATATACGAACCTTAGATCGCCCACCGGCCCAGGGCTGAAATGGGACGATAGGGCCGGGCCGGATAAGGCCAATTTTTTTTTTAGTGCTAAATAAAAAAATAAAAAAACTTCTAAATTAAAAGAATGTAAAAAATACATTAAAAAAACTTGAATGTTATAAATATTATTATCTATGTGGCTGTCCACGTAAATACTCATTAGTTGTGTACTTATGATGTAAACATTTCCTCTATATAAAGAGGCTAATGAGAATGAATATACACTTCTATTCCCTCATATCATTTGTCTCTCTATTCTCTCTCTGCGTTCTCTCTAGTTTATAACACGTTATCAGCACGCTTCGCTCAATTTTTTTTTCTTTGAACTCCATGATGATCTACGAGTCCTATGGTGCAACATCGTTGCTTTTTACCATACTCATGATCTATGAGTTTCATATATTTTTTTTAACAAATACAATATATATCATTGTTTATGTTCATATAATTACTATATTTGCTATTGTGCATATAATTGCTATAATGCATAAAGTGAGCCTCTTGTTTCACTTTAGCTACTTGAATCCACTTTTTCGAGTATATTATTTGAACCTCCTGTTCAACATTCGATGTTTAGAACCTCTGTTCAACATTCAATTTTTAGGACTTCATGTTCTAATTGTCAACACGAGTCACATGCTTCGTATCTATCCATGAGATCCATAATTCAAATTGATGAACATTTCGAACCTCATGTTCTAATATATTATGGATCCTGATCTATTTCATCTTGGAAAATCAACGAGTCATATAAGTTTTACATATTTGATTCACCATGACATATTGATACTCAAATCTATCAATATGATATTTGTTATATTTCACAATTATTCTTTGTGAAAGATATAACTCACCACATGAGTTTTTGTAAATTATTTCAATTGAATTCTCTAATTCATTGTGCAATATTGCATATGGTGGTTACGTTTCAATTTGATTACTTACTATTTATTTCAATGTAATAAATTGAAATATTAAACTCACATTTATATTTATATTTATAAATGGTGATGAGTTTACAATCAAATGAGATCGAAACCGCATGTTTCTTGATCTGATTATATGAGGACATTAAATTCCTCAAAGGTTATACAATAACCAAAAATCAAAGTTATGGAATCGAAACCACATGTTTCTTGATCCAATTATACATAAGGACCTAAAAATCCTACTTGCTCCTATTTATGATTACATGAGAACCTCACGTTCCATCCACTTTTAGGACATGATGTTCCTAATTGTGTAAACTCAAACTCAAGTTTTGAGTAATATTTGGCCACCAATTTTTCTTACTTTCATTAAAGTAAATGCTTTATTTTCATATGGACCGCTGTCCTGAACTCGAAATTCGAGTATATAATTTTGGCCAATAATGTTGCAATTATTGATTCAAATTAAGCAATAATATGAACCTCATGTTCATATCTAATTGAATTTGAATTATGGATATTTATTATCAAGAGTAATTACAAATTAATTTACTTTATTGCATTAAGTGAAATTATGGCAATATTCGTTGTGATTACTAATTAATGCTTATTAAAGCTATATATGGTAACAAATCATCTCAAGAGCTGCAGATCTTGATTGATGGCTCCGACAGAGCTTTTATCATGTTACCTAATATGAAATATTAATCATAATTCAAATTCGATTCAAAGTCTTGTCATAGTACTCATTGAGGCAATATAAGTCAATTTGACTATAATAAAATGAGTATACATGAACTTTAGACACTTTGATACCATGAGTCATGAGCTGAGGCTCTTTTAGTTATTCATGGACTTACCTTTGGCAATATGAATCCTTCAAGGATTTAATCAAGCAATATAATTATAATGACATTTATCTTTGGACATTTGCTTTAAGCAATGTGCCTTTTAGGTCTTCACAATATATCATGACAACGTGCCATAAGTCACACGTCAATATGACATCTATATACTGTACTTATAGAAAAGTTGTCGCATGGATAAGCGAAGAATGATATTCTTAATCTCATGCCAATGTAAAAAGACATTGTGTCGTAGTATTTTCACTTCACTTTAATAAACACCCTTTTGTAACTTTAGGGGTTAACAAGGTCCATAATGTATCATCACATTTCCAATATTTAATTCATTAGAATTGCCTCTTTCCAATTTGGCCAATAATATAATTTGTTGACATAATGAAACGTGGTAATGTCAATACATAACCCTTGATGAATCATGTAGCTACCATGATTTAAGTATCATCGATAATCATCAATTAGAGATCTCAAACATTCTAATATGCATGCATTAGCTATAAAAGCTTATTGATATGAGGTATCTATGCCTCTTTAGGGCATTTATTGTCACTTCTAGGACAATCATCTCTCATAGATGAATATTTTGAGAATGTGGATCTTGTACTCATAACCTTGTGTAAAGTGTTATAGGGCATGTATGATCTTTACTTGGGAGTTAAAACTTTGGACCTAGTGGAAATTTTCCACATGAATTCACGCCGTTCTTTCAAGGACATTAGTCTTTTCTCCCCCTAACGGCGGGAAGACTATCTTATTTGACCATTCGCAAAACATGCGTTGAAGATATCTATTGGTGGGTAATGAACCCAAACCAATTTTGAGGTCAAAATTAATATGTCACTTTTATAATTTTTCCATAATCGGTTGAGACTATTATTCAAAATAAAAATGATTTATGGTGGATAAAGATCTCACACCAAGTCATGACATTCTTTAAGAACGATTTTTGCTCCCCCTATTAGTGAGAGGATTGTCTCATTTAAAGTGACAATTCGCAAACTATGCGAAAAATAATTGTCCTTGTGAGCAAGTTTAATTTGCTATCATAACTGTATGAAAACATCTATACTCAAACAATGAATGACGTCATTGGAGTTTGTTAATGATCTTACACAAACATGGTAGATCCAAAAGGACACAACTGGTCATGCCAAATTAATATACGTATTTGGCTTGATGAATATGTGGTTCATGACACATTCAATTTACTTATGGATATTTAACACATTCCATATGTGATAGCAATCGTCTCCATACACCCGTATTGGAGGTAATTAATACATCGCAAAGTTATTTAAACTCCAACAGAGCACCTAATATGAGATTTATCAATATATACAGATATTGATATTTATGGCTAGATATGCCATAATAGTTTTACAATGTTCTGAATATTGTATAAACGTACATGTGTCGATTGTTATTCCTTTATATTGTTATTCTTCATCTAATGTCTTAATGTATAAATTTGAGCATATGACATTGTTTCTAATCTTTTTATGTAAGGTAAAGCTTGATAACAATTGCCTAGTTTTGTTGGCTTTATTTTTACATTGCAGGAATGAAAATAAATGATGATCAAGCCCCCCTATACGAAAAGCACACATGGTCTCTCTTCATGACAAATACACCAAACCATTGATCATGGTACATGTACTTTATCACATACATGATTGAAGCTTGAGACAATCAGGGGGAGGATCTCATCAGGGGGAGCATCAAGAAGTATGTTACCTAGGACATATGCGCGTTGTACTCTTTTTCCTTCGACCAGAGTTGTTTTTATCCCATTGGGTTTTTGTTACCTGGCAAGGTTTTGACGAGCCAACAATAAAGCGCGTCCAACACCATATCATTAAATGGTGGACATCCAAGGGGGAGTGTTATAAATATTATTATCTATGTGGCTGTCCACGTAAATACTCATTAGTTGTGTCCTTATGATGTAAACATTTCCTCTATATAAAGAGGCTAATGAGAATGAATAATACACTTCTATTCCCTCATATCATTTGTCTCTCTATTCTCTCTCTGCGTTCTCTCTAGTTTATAACATTGAAAGATTTATATATTATTGTATAATTATATGTATGTGTATGTGTACATAATATATAGGGTTTTTATCACAAATGGTACCTGAACTTTACCTCAATTATATACATAGTACCTGAACTTCACTTTTGATCACAAGTAGTACCCAAAGTTTTCAATTTTTGTCACAAGTAGTACCCAAAGTTTTCAATTTTTGTCACAAGTAGTACCTAAAGTTTTCCATTTTAGCCTCTTTTTTTTTTTGAACTCGCGCATATAATATCACAAAAATCGGCTTTAGGTACCAAAAGAGATGAAATCAAAAACTTTGGGTACTACTTATAACAAAAATTGAAACTTTGGGTACTACTTGTAACAAAAATTAAAGTTCAGGTACCAAGTATATAATTGAGAAATAGTTCAGGTACTATATGTGATAAAAATCCAAATATATATAGGAGGGTAATTATCATTGGGCTCAAAAAGGCTTATATATGTATATATATATATATATATATATATATGTATATATATATATATATCCCCCATATATATACATGAAAAATAAACTTCTAAATTAAAAGAATTTAATAAATACATGAAAAAATTGAAAGATTTATATATTATTGTATAATTATATGTGTGTGTGTATGTATATATATATATATATAGGAGGGTAATTATTATTGGGCTCAAAAGGGCTTTTAGGGCCGGGCCGGGCTTAAATACTTCAGCCCAAGCCCGGCCCTAAAAAAAAGAGGCCGGGCCAAATGGGCCAAGAGAAAGGGCTGGGCGGGCTTCGGCCCTACGGGCCGAGCGGGCTTGAAATGGGCTTAGGGCCTAAGGGCCAAATGATGACCCCTAGTTTTTTGTTTAAGTTCCAGTTTGATCAAGTAATATAGTTGCTATTGTTTGTACTGCAGTGCGGAAAAATACGTTGTTTGGTTCATTTATTGTGAATATGTAGATGAGTGGTTTGGTAAGACATTTCGAATGTAATAAGGAGTTCAAGAACATTAACAAACGAATTACGACGAAGATGAAGCCTAGACTATGAATCTAGGAATGGAGTTTCCATATGGAAATGGGTATTGGAATATTAGTTATCGAGAATTAGGAATTGATTTGGATACTTGTTGAATTAGTATTTTTGGTTTATAGTTATTTGAAGTGATTTGAAGAGACGTGGAGATTGACTTGGAATTCAAATTTGGAAAGGGACAAAGGAAATGGGGAATAGGAATTTGGGTGTCCTTAGTAATTGTGAGGGCTTACACCCAATGAGAGATGTAATGTGGAGCGAAGCACTAGTCAATTGTTATTTGGTAATAATTGGTTAAATCGATTCGAAGTAAATTGGTGAAGTATATGGAATTGAGATTCGACAACAGAATTGAATGATTTACGAACAAAGTCGATTACGGAGATCCAGAGAAGTGGTTATCAAATAAGGTTCGATAGATTTTGACGAGTGTATTAATCGTTGGAATCTAGCCATTCGGAATACGAATTACGAGAATGTCAACGTTGAGCAGAATTGGAATTAAAGCTTGGAGAATCGAGGTAGGGATTTCAGGAAACCTTTCTTATAAAATGTTAGATAGAAAAATAATTGCAATCGGTAAATTGTTTGTCATGGAGTGAACTATCTGATGTTTGTTATTGCTTTCCATAAAAGCATGTGTATTAGTTTAAATTATAAGCAATGATATTACAATCATTATGCACATGCATAGTGAGGAACTGTGAGGATGCATTGAAAATATTATGGATATTGAAATCCAGAGTGATTGATAAAAAAAAAAAAGATCCTTTTGTGTAGTTGAGTTACTCAATGGGGTGCTAGGATCTATGGTATGCCTACATGTGCACAAACAAGGGAAAGTATGACCGTGAGTTATTTGTCTAAAAGACATAAACTCTTACAACCACCCTAAGGTTGCAAAACGATCTCAGGGTTTCGGAAATAGCGACCATGAGTAAACAAGATGACTAACAAAAGAGTGCGATGAGTGTGAGATGAGTTTTAAGTCGGCATCGCATTCATGCATTGTAGTTTTGATTTACTGTACTTTTAATTTATTGTTTGATAACTTGGTTGTAACACTATAAGAATAACCTAAAAAGGTTTGTCCCTACTGAGCAGCGAGGACGAAAGCTCACCCCTACAATAGGTTGTTGGTTTACAGGTACGACTTACGAGTTTCGAAATGGGTTAGAGACGAGCGTGGATTAGAACTTAGAATAAGGTGTAATATCTTTTTTGTAAAGATTTTGTTATTTTAAACATTTGTATTTTCGACAATTTCTGAAAAGTATTTGGTTTTGTATTATTTTTATTTTAGGTTTTAACGTTCATACCTCGGATTCGAATTTAGGCGCTTAAAATCCACCGACACCGGGTTCGGGGCTTGACAGAATGGTATTAGAGCAAACCAGGGATTAGAAACCCAAGATCTGTGAAGGTTTAGTACCTTTAGACAATATGTTATAATCACTCTAAGGTATTAAGTGGTCGAGAACCGATAGTTTTTGTTAAGAATCCGAGAGATGACAATTTTGTTACAAAAATTGGATTTTCAATTCTCAATTTGTTTGGATTTTATACAATTATGATCTTGATTTCGAAATGTGTTATTCATTTTGTTATGAATCTTAAGATTTTGATTTCAAAAGGTATTATTTATTTTATCATGTTTTTTTTATGATTTTGAAATATTTTCATCGTTATGGTTTCAATAAGTTTGTCGATGATTCTACTTAATAAAGGACAAGAATCTAGGGTTGGATGACATTCTCTAATGCAACCACTCTAGTTTTGCGTTCTATTCTAATATTATATTTGAAATATTTACCTTTTAATACAAAGGCTTTAGAGAATCTTGAAGTTCTTAGCTGCACCTGAGAGCTCGGTTCTTGTATCTTAGGATAAGATCGTCACCTGTGCAATTAGATGTAAATCTTTTCCGAAGATAGCGCTTCTATCTACCTAAATTACATAAGTTTTGCTACTTTTGAAATATTTTATTATTTTTATTTCTTAAACAATTTCATGAAGTTATTCAATTTTCAAAGAAGTTAAAAGAATTTTATCATTTATTTTATAACTATTTTACTGAATTTGAGAGGTTTTTGTTTAAGGATGTATGGAAACAATCACAAGCAGAAAGTAAATAACAAGGTAAATAGCACAGGAATAGATCGTATCTTTATTAATGAATAGGTGCCTCTATATATAGAGAAACACAAGGGGTACAATCCACATCCCAATAGGACTTCTATTCAATATGTAATCCATATGCTAACCTAACTAAGATACTCCTAGGTTGACTAGGCACACATAAGGTAGGTTTCCTTCAATACTCCCCCTTGTGGCGTCAACACTAGGTGGTGCTCCTCGCGTTGTCTCATTAAAAACCTTGCCAAGTAACAAAAACCCAGTGGGATAAAAATAACCTTGGTCGAAGGGAAAAAGAGTACAACACACCCTTCACATTTGGAATAGCATGGACGCCAGACTCCCCCTGATGTCTGCGTCTCCCCCTGATTTCCACAATCATGGGAGGTCAGATAACTTAAGCAAACCAATGCTTTTCACATGCTTCTCAAATGTGGATTTAGGCAGTGACTTAGTAAATAAGTCAGCCACATTATCCTCATATCAGACTTGATCCACTTTGATCTTGAGGAACTTCTGCTATTGCTGATTATAAAATACTTTAGGCGATATATGCTTGGTGTTGTCGCCTTTGATGAAACCTTGCTTTCTTTGCTCAATGCAAGCAGCATTATCCTCATAAATGGATGTAGGTTCATCGGTGGTTGACCTCAAACCACATGTACTTCTTATATGTGTATGAATGGACCTTAACCATATACACTCACGAACTGCTTCATGGAGAACAATAATCTCAACATGGTTCGAAGAAGTAGCGACAAGGGTCTGCTTAATAGACCTCCAAGATATCGCGGTGTTTCCCATGGTAAAGACATAACCAGTTTGGGAACGACCTTTATATGGGTCAGAGAGATACCCAGCATCAGCAAAGCCCATCAATACATCACAAGAATTGTGGGAATAGGGGACAGCAGGTTCGGCGACCGGTCGACAGGCAACGGCGACCGGTCGTCCGTTGGCAGCAAACATGGATTCCTCACCCATTTTGCTATATTGCCTTGACTCTCTGTAGGGAAAGAACAAGCCCATATCAATCGTACCCTTCAAGTAACGAAAGATAGCCTTTTATGCCAGTCCAATGGCGTTTCGTGGGCGCAGAGCTAAATCTAGCTAACAAGTTAACAACAAAGGAGATATCGGGTCTTGTACACTGTGCCAAGTACAATAATGCGCCTATTGCACTTAGGTACGGTACCTCAGCCTCTAAAACGTCTTCACCATCATCCCTTGGGTGAAACGGATCCTTCTTGGATCTAGACTGCGACCAATCATGGGAGTGCTTAACAGGATGGACTTTATCCATATTAAACCTCCTGAGCATCCTTTCCCAAGATCTTTCATCTCAAACTCGGATTATGACAAACCCGGAACTTGTTTTCACGCAGGGGCATAATTTATTGTTCACATACCCTCTTCCAATCAAGTAGTCATTTAGACGGGTATACCACGTCCGTCCGGATTGTTTCAATCCATATAGTGAACGTTGCAATCTTATTGCAAACGTGCTCTGTGGTCTAGAGCCACTTGACTTGGGTAAATGAAGTCCATCCGGGACCTTCATATAAATCTCCATATCTAGATCCCCATAGAGATATGTTATGACCACATTCATAAACTGCATGTTCAGTTTTTCCGAAACTACTACTGACAAGGTAGCAGAACGTTATGACGTCCTTTACGAGAGAATATGTCTCATCGTAGTCGATTCCAGGGCGTTGTGAGAAGCCTTGCGCCACAAGGCGAGCTTTATATCTCGTTCTCTCACTACGCACTCTAACAAAGACCCATTTGTATCCAACATGTTTTATTCTAGAAGGTATTGGCACAACTGGCCCTAATACCGTTCTCTTTGTTAGTGAGTCCAACTCAACCTGGATCGCATATTTCCATTTAGGCCAATCAGCTCTACGTTGGCATTCATCAACGGAGCGAGGTTCAATATCATCATTCTCAATGAACTCTTGTGCACAAGCATATGCAAACACATCATCAATAGTGATGGAGTTTCTATCCCACGTCACATGTACACTAGTGTAATAATCGAGATCTCTAGGTTCCCACGGATAGGTTTTAGCGACAGGGCGTCCCCCGAAGATGTCTTTTGGACATAACCATAATCCGGAACGTTTTCATGGACGGATTTTGAGTATCAATGATGAGAGGGTTATTAGGTGCCATCGCAGCCCGTTTCCTAGGGCGCGAATCCCTCGAACCTGGTGGCCTCCAACGCTTCCTCAGCGGAGCCACGGCCTGAGCCACATCACCACCATTACTGGTAGTGGCGCCACCAGCTCTCCCTCCCATAGGGTTAGCTGTAATAGCGACTTTGAGTCCAAGTCCTTGTTCAGGCACTTGCATCCTTGCAGGCATGTTTGCAGCTGGTATATATGATCTAGTCACTAAGATCTAAGAAAGCGTCAGGAAGAGAATCTCTGACTTTCTGAAGATCTATAATTCTACGCACTTTCTGCAGTAGGGGGATCGTTATGAGACAGAGTGGGGACATGCCACGACAATTCCAGTCGTTCCTGCTGAACTTTCACGTTCTTATCTCCCCCTAACGACGGGAAGACTGTCTCACCAAAGTGACAAATAGATCGTCTGTCAAGGGTTCTACATAGCGGATTATGGTTGGAGACTCAAATCCAACATAAATACTCATTCGTCTCTGAGGACCCATATTAATACGCTGTGGCGGCGTAATAGGCACATAAACAACACACCCAAATATGCGTAAGTACGATATGCTTGGCACGTACCCAGTCACTAGCTGTAACGCAGACAAAGATTGGGTGGTGATGGGCCTCAGACGAATAAGCAAAGCTGCATGCACTACTGCGTGTCCCCAGGCAGAGAGAGAAAGATTGGTGCGCATTACCAATGTCCTCGTGACCATTTTTTCTGGAAATGGCAATCTCTGCAAGACCATTCTGGGTTTGCACATGTGAGACTAGATGCCCAACATCTATCCCATGCAGTAGTCATCGAAAGTTTTCGATGTAAACTCTCCAGCATTATCAAGCCTGATAGATAATGGGATGATCCGGTTAGTGAGCCGGCAGGCGAATACTCTGTGCTAGGAGTTTAGCATAAGCAGCATAACGAGTGGACAACATCGTGACATGTGACCAGCATGTCGATGCATCAACCAACACCATAAAACACGTAAATGGCCCGCTTGGTGGTTGAATATGTCCACAGATATCCCCTTTGGATTATCTGTAAGAATGGAAGAAGTACTTCAGAATCCTTTGCATAGGACGGTCTCAGTCCTTATTTCCCTAAGGAACAAGCTTTGCATAATGAACATTTGGCTTTGGGAGCTTCAGAAGCATAGGAGGCATCCTGATGAAGATTCGAATCAGGGTTTTTCTCAGAAGAAAATCGGACTTTTCCGGGCGACCGGTCGCCGAATTTCTCGACCGGTCGCCAAACCTTCTGGAAGTTGTCGACCGGTCGCCGACTATGTGTCGACCGGTCGCCGAGGCTCCTGCCCGGTTTGCGATAGCTTCTGGCAGTCGTCGACCGGTCGCCGGTACGATGTCGACCGGTCGCCGGGACGGCAGAAGTACCAAATTCCTCTCCTTTGATCAATTTTTGATCCTTGCTTCGATGAGCTCTATAGAATGGATGTCCGTGTGAGGTTTTCAATACACGGATCATCATATCACGATCAGAATGTCTTAATCTGTCGTGCCAAAGCCAATATGTGTCTGAATCCAAGAGGTCATCCCGAATGACATTGTTTGATTCAATAGCTCGAATAGTGGTAACATATAACCCACTAGAGAGACACATAAGCTTCTCTAAGATGCGTTTTCTACCGCAGTCATTAGAGGTAATGCAAAGGGATTCTTTTCCATTCTCATCATGTATCTCTGCATGGAATTCATTGGTTCTTATATCTTTGAAGCTCAGAAGAGTTTTATTTCCTCTTGGAGCATATAGAGCATAGCAAGCAATTAAAATTGAGTATAGCAAACAACTCCAAATTTTATTAAAGATATAAACCAAATGAATAACATCCAAAGTTTCAACTTGGTCTTTTACCAAAACTAAATCAACAATACATTGAAAAATAAAGGACTTAAGCAAAATCAGGAGTGTCATCACTCTTCCCAGCTTCAAAGTCTTCAACCCTCAATTTGACGTTCTCTTCGTCATCCTCTTGTTCAAAGTTGTGAGCTTCCATGGCTTCACGATACAGCTTGTATGCATTAGCAACATTTTGAGAGGCTCTACAGATCTTGGCCCAATGGCCAGTCTTTCCACACCTGAAGCACAAAGATGTTTGATCGGAATCCTTTGATTGAGACGCGTCGTTCACGCGTGGTGCTCTTACCCTTAGTGGCACCGCATTAGCGCTGGTCCCTATCATAGGGCCGGCGGCTCTTCCTCTTGGGTGGCCATCTCGGCCTCCTCCACGCCTATTTCGGCGGCTACCTTCTTGAGCAAAGCGATCATATGGGCCAGGATGTCCAGAATTGTCCCTAGACTTAGGGTTTCGCTCGCGGCGGCCTCTCCTTGGGGCGCCATTATAATGGGTCTCCGGAACTTGCTTTGTTCCCACGGGCCTCGCATTATAATTCTTCACAAGTATCTTCTCGTGCTTTTCAGCAACAGAGAGAGCAGAGATAAGCTCATGAAATCTTGTGATCCGTTTATTCTGTACTTCAATGCGATAGTTTCTTGAAACTACCAAGTCAGAGACGAAAAAGGTAGAGAGGGTTTTCTCAATCAACATCGCATCAGTAATTTTCTTCTCACAGAATTCCATGAGGGATTTGATGCGGAGTGCTTCCGAGTTGTACTCTAGGACCGAGGTATAATCACAGAGACGCAATTGCTGCCATCTCACCTCTAGGTCAGGAAGCAAGGATTCACGAACATTGCCAAAACGCTCTTCGAGTGCAACCCATAGTCTTCTGGGATCCTCCTCATTGAGGTACTCGTATTGTAGAGATTCATCCATGTGACGTATCATCATGATGATTGTTTTGGCATTCTTAGCCTCTAAAGCATCAGCGGTGGCTTGTGCAGTAGCAGCAGCAATGGCTGCAGCGGCGGCAGTTAGTGGTCCTTCCACAGGTGCTGCGGCATTATCTGCAGGTGTAGCTGCAGGGGGCTCATTGATTGCAGATATGCTACCTTGAGCTTTCAGGTGGTTGCGTACATCGCGAACCCACTTATGGTATCCAATACCCGTGGAATCCAAAGGTGCGAAGTCCAACTTGTTCAGGTTATTTGCCATCTGAAACAACAAGAGAATTGAGGTTAGCTTTCGGAGTTAAACTCCCACGAAAACAAATATGGTTTCTGAGCTATGCTTTCAAGAAACGTTTTCCATGTATTGGATTTAGGTGAAACTTTGGTGTAGTATGGCCATAACCTTAAACCTTTTCGATAGCTCTACTCAGATATGACCAGATACATAATAAGAGATGTCGGTGTGAGCAAGCTCCCTTAATACCACTTATCTCAAATTACATACCTAGACATCATACCCAAACAGGTGAGTCTAGTAGGGAATAAGTCATGAACCATAGGTCGTTTCTTCTCTACGGATTCCTCATCCGGAGGTAAATCATTCAATGAACTCCTCGTTCAAGGTCTCTTCTCTCTACGGATTCCTCATCCGGAGTATTAGCTCGAACCCCCACAGTTCGGCTCTTGAGGTCATCACCAATAGCATGATGACATTAGAGGTGCTCATGACTTACACATACCGCAAGCGATATGAAGCTCGATCACTCCCCTAATGCTTCTCATAGTTTGTTGAGTCTCGTATAGTATCCCACGTTATAAGAAAGGTGGGAGGTAGAAGAAGGGAGGTTGCAAGTCCCCGGAGAAAAAGAAGGTTGAATTAAATTCAGAAAGCAGCAACGTTTATAAAAGCTTACTTGGATTCTTTTCTCGGATTCTCTTGAGTACCTCTTCTTCGAAATCGAATATCTGGAGATCCAACGGTCGGAACTGGATGAAATTTGAACCGGGAGTAGTCGATACACAGAGGGATCAATCGCCAAAATTTCTGCTTAATCCAACGGTGGAAAAGAGAGAAAATTACTTCCGAAGTCGACTGTTCTGTTCAGGCAGATTCACAGATATTGATGTAGGAGTAGCCGGTGGTGGTTTGCGGCGGTGCAGCAGGTGACCAGCAGTGAAGGGTGGTGCACGGCAGCAGGGGGATGGTGCACGGTGATCACGGCAAACCTAGGGTTATGGTTTTAGGGTTTTTGATCTCAGGGTTAGAGGTTCGTGCTGATAACGTGTTTAAGGATGTATGGAAACAATCACAAGCAGAAAGTAAATAACAAGGTAAATAGCACATGAATAGATCGTATCTTTATTAATGAATAGGTGCCTCTATATATAGAGAAACACAAGGGGTACAATCCACATCCCAATAGGACTTCTATTCAATATGTAATCCATATGCTAACCTAACTAAGATACTCCTAGGTTGACTAGGCACACATAAGGTAGGTTTCCTTCAACAGTTTTCTTATTCTTGGGGATCTTTTAGGCCGTTTAGTTACCCTCGTTAAGTAATTTTTATTAGGCGAAACAAAGGACGCGATACGTTTCGTATTGTTTTCATTTAATGCTCGGAGAATGCTACGTGGATCTAGGAATTAGTATCTTTGTCAATAGATTAGATAATCGGAACAACACGTGGATTGAGGAAATAGTACGTCTCCCAATGGGCTGAATGATAAGTTTCGACTCTAATTAACATAAGTGAACAAGGAATGGATTCGTTAATGATCGATAGTATGACACTTCAATTAAATTGTATTGATGTTCGAGACATTACAAGGGATTAAACAGGAATGGTGTAGTTCATTGGAAACCGATATGAGATTTAAGTTGGAAAAGTTGTTATTTTGAATTTTGCTCGGACACCACATGTATATTGTGCACACTGGTGATTCCTGATATTTCACGGTCATTTATGAGTTTAGTTGGAATTCTAAGTAGGATCCTTAGTTATGCTTGATTATATTTTAAATACAAAATTGGTGAAGTTGGGAGGAAACTTCTGTTTGGATCATTCCGGCACAATTTGGTTGAGAATAGTGAAGCTATAGTTGTTGTACATTGGTGTTCATATATGTAAATTGATTTGATTACTGAAGTGCAAGGCTTGCAGAACTTGAATTGAAGTTGGAATATTGAGTATAGAGCATCCACCAAGTGATTGTTGTCTGAGTGAACATTTTGGTTTCGTGTGAAGCGTAGCATAACTATTATTCTTGTGATTAAATGTTAAATGAGTGGATTGGTATGATTAAAGAAAGTATGAAGTTTACGAAGTTCAAATTGATTTTTGAAAGTATGATTAGTCACACTCAAGGTGTGAAAAATGAACATATTACAAGGATTGATAAGTTGTTTATCCAATCAATGGAAGACTATTTTTCTGTCGATTAAATTGATGATTCGACATAACTTGGTAGTGGTGGAAGGAAATTGTTGAAGGATTCATCAATTTTGACAATCGAATAGAGAGCATAATCCAAGAATTATCGGGAAAACTCCATATGAGGACGTGTGACATTATAAAGAAAGTTAGTCGGGGAATGTGTCATTTTGAAGATAAGTCAATTGCGTTCGTCAGATTGGACATCCGATTGATGAGACTTCTGTAGTTGAAAGCTTGATTGGATAATTGAGGGTTATCTTGGTGAACAAAAAAAAAATCTTGAGGTCGAATATGTGAAACCCAAGACAATTTAAGATCGGAAACAACTTGGTTGTTGCTATGTTTAAGTTATTGGAAAAGAAATGCAGAGTATATATTTTCTCAAATGCATGTGTTTACGGACTTCAATTATAGTCTCATGTGCGTTTGAGTTTTCCTAAGTTCACAACTTTTTTTTTCGTTGGTTATCCCAAACCACATAAATACAAATGTGAAGTCCGTAAACACATGCATTCGAGAAAATATATACTCTGCATTTCTTTTCCAATCACTTAAACATAGCAACAACCAAGTTGTTTCCGATCTTAAATTAGTTGACCGTAAACATAGCGCCTAGCGATTTTTAGAACATTGGTATTTACCGCATAGTAATAGGGCACCTTATGAAAAAAATTGGCCTCGTTCGTCGTCATTTCGGCCTCGGTCAATATGGTCAACTGTTATTTATCGTCATTGACCAAAATATCTTTTACGCTAATTTTGCCTTAACAACTCTTTCTGAAATCCAATTTTCGTGCCCTCTGCGACCACACTCTCCCACGACTGAGCTCCATATACTCATGTAAAAGATTTCAACCTTGAATCTCGTTTTAGTGAAGTTGACTTTTGAGAGCTCTAATCAATAAATATAGAGGCATAAATGACCATTGAGCATTTGGGCTTTTGATGAGGCCTAGGAGAGAGTATTAATTAAAAATGAAATAATCAGACAACATCAATATAGGAGCTATTGTCTTAAATATTTTTGCCACAACAACAAAATATGCGACGACAACAGCAACTCTCCAAGTTGTTGTAGCAAATTTCTCAATTTCCGTACATAGTTTAAGTATGAGTTAAAAACAACTCAAACGACATCAAATTTGATGTGTGTCGTTAAACGTATGTTGTCTGATTATAGTTTTGTAGCCGTGATAGTAGTGAGAGTATTTCACTAAGGACGGTTCAAGGCCAAAAGCTACCTATCCTGATGCGGTATCTTTTCAATCGAATTCTCACATAGTGTCCGCATGCATTGTCTTTTTTATTTTTTCTTTCCAACAAATTACTTCATCCATGTAGGGGATTTGTTGAAAAATTTAATATTAACTTTTCCAACAGAAGATTCTATGTTGACTAAGAAAAATAACAAGGAAAAAATCTCCACTAGCTTTTTGATTTTAGGGGACCAACTTCGTTTTTGATATTAATGTGTAGAGTAAAGTCAACTGCGTGCAGTATCGGAGTCTTCGCTTCATCAATTAGCTACACTATCTACTTGGCTTTTTAAGCAGTGGCTAGTAACCTTCAATCCTCCATACCCAGAAAGCTAGAAGTCGATGTGACAATGAACAACCTCCGCTTCATTGTTCTCTGTATCTGTTTGAGCAAAACTTCATCTGCAGCTGATACACTTTTTTCATCTCAGAACATTACTGATGGCAAGACCTTGGTTTCCCCAGGTGGAGTATTTGAACTGGGTTTCTTCAGCCCAGGCATTTCCAAATCCCGCTACTTGGGGATTTGGTACAAGAACATCCCAGTCCAAACCGTCGTTTGGGTTGCAAATCGAGGCACCCCAATCAATGACTCCTCAGGCCATTTACTGATCAACACCACCACAGGCAGTCTAGTTCTTCTCAACAAGAACAAGACAGTTTTTTGGTCATCGAATTCGACGAAGCAAACCCAGAATATTAGTCCTGTCGTGCAGCTCTTGGATGATGGCAATCTCATTCTCAGAGACGAGAAAGAAGGAGCTAATTCAGAAACCTATCTGTGGCAAAGCTTTGACTATCCGTCGGATACTTTGTTAACGGGGATGAAGCTTGGATGGGACTTGAGAACGGGGCTTAACCGGAAACTAACGGCGTGGAAGAGTCCAGATGACCCTTCTCCTGCAGACCTTACATGGGAGTTGCTGCTGCATAACTATCCTGAGCCAGCTACGTTCATAGGGGGCAAAGAGGTTTTCAGGAGCGGTCCATGGAATGGAGTTTTATACAGTGGCAAACCACCAGGGGCACTACCGGCTGTGAACTTCAGCTTCTTCGCCGATGAGTATGAGGTTTACGCAACTGCCGGAATGGTGAACAAGTCCGCATTAGGAAGGATGATGGTGAACATAACTATGGCCAATCCTGGCACAAGTCCGGTATATTACTATCGCCAATACTTGATTTGGTCCGAAGAAAACCAAAATTGGACACTCTATGCAGGATATCCGAGGGATCCTTGTGCCAGTTATGCCAAGTGTGGGGGGAATGGGAACTGTGTTCTTACTGCATCCCCAATGTGTCAATGTCTAGACAGGTTCAAGCCTAGATCATTGGACAAGTGGAGCTTAAACGATTTTTCGCAAGGGTGTGAGCTCAACAAGCCACTGACATGCAGGAATGATGGATTTGTCACATATTCCGGGTTGAAGTTGCCCGATACAACACATACTTGGATCGACAAAGCCATGAATCTCAAGGAGTGCAGGGCCAAGTGCTTGTCTAATTGTTCTTGTTCAGCCTATACAAACTTGGATATCAGAGCAGGAGGTAGTGGTTGTGCAATCTGGTTTGGTGATCTTTTAGATATAAGCCAAATTCCGAGTGGTGACCAGGATATCTATATTAAGGTCTCTGGTGCAGAACTAGCAGGTATGAAACTAATAATCTCTAGTGTTTACTTCCTTAAAAGTTTCTTGGTGTGCCATTGCCTGTTTCTGATTGTACGTGGTTTTTCTACTAGTCCAGTTTACTCTTGAAGAATTAAACTTCTGCAGATTTTAACCGTATTTGTTTTCTGATCAATCAAAGGGAAAGATGAGAACTGGAAGATAGGAGTGACAGTTGCATCTGCCGTCGCTGTAATTCTTGCCATGTTCTTAGTTGGTTATCTCAGACTCAGACGCAGGAAAAATTTCAAATGTAACACTACCTATCTAACTACGTCATTTTCTTGAAGAAGAGCAGCTATAATTTATAAGGGCAAAACAATAAAGACGAGAACTTAGCCAACTGTTTTTGCTTGTTAATGTTTAATATAAGGTACTCAAAACAATATTGAAGAGCAGAAGGAAGAAGACCTGGAGCTACCATTGTTCGACTTTCCAACAATAGAAAGTGCCACTAACAAATTTTCGATCAACAATAAGCTTGGTGAAGGAGGTTTTGGACCTGTATACAAGGTAATATATAATCTACTAACAGAAGAACATAAAAGTTAAGGAAGCGCCTATTATATTAAGAAAATAAAAAATAATCATGCAAATGTGCATAATCTTCAGGGTACACTAATAGATGGAAAAGAAATTGCAGTGAAGAGGCTTTCAAGAAGTTCTGGACAAGGAATGACAGAGTTCAGAAATGAAGTAATCCTGATTGCGAAACTTCAGCACCGTAATCTTGTAAAGCTTCTTGGTTGTTGCATTCAGGGAGAGGAGAAATTGCTGATCTATGAATACATGCCCAACAAAAGCTTGGATTCCTTCATTTTTGGTATGATCCCTTAAAACTCTGAATCTAGTTGTAATTTCATTTATTCCTAATGAGACTGCGTACTGCATAATATTCTTCTGACAGTGCAGTTTTTATAACTTGCCAGATGAAATGCGAAGAAAATTGTTAGATTGGCCTAAGCGCTTCCATATTATTTGTGGAATTGCTAGGGGGCTTCTCTATCTTCATCAGGATTCCAGACTAAGGATTATACACAGAGATCTCAAAGCGAGCAATGTTTTACTTGATCGCAAAATGAACCCAAAAATCTCAGATTTTGGTCTTGCTAGAACTTTTGGTGGTGATCAAACTGAAGGAAATACAAACAGAGTGGTTGGAACATAGTAAGAGTATTTTTATTTTCTTGACATGTTATATATGGTATACATTTCATATCTGTTTCGAACTTAACATCCCTAATTTGTTTCCATTATATTTTATAGTGGTTACATGGCACCTGAATATGCTACTGAAGGCCAGTTCTCAGTAAAATCTGATGTCTTTAGCTTTGGTATTTTACTACTGGAGATAATAAGTGGAAAGAAAAGTAAAGGGTTCTATCATTTGAACCACAGCCTTAATCTTATTGGAAATGTAAGTTTAAGCACAAAATTTCTTTTGCTAATATTGTGAAGTATTTTATAGCAATGAATGACAAATATGCTCTAAAATGTCTTAGGCATGGATATTATGGAACAGAGGTCGGCCATTAGAACTGATTGATGAAGGGTTCGGGGACTCCTGCAACCTATCAGAGGTGTTGCGATGCATCCATGTCAGTCTCTTGTGTGTGCAACAACAGCCGGAGGACAGGCCAACCATGTCATCTGTAGTTCAGATGTTATGTAGTCAAAGTACCTTGCCTCAGCCTAAAGAACCAGGATTCTTTTCAGAAAAAGATTTGGTTGAAGGAGAGTTTCCCTTGCTTAACAACGAAATGTCTTCGAATGGACTAACAATTACGCTACT
Source organism: Rubus parviflorus (assembly GCA_029955375.1). Taxonomy (NCBI): domain Eukaryota; kingdom Viridiplantae; phylum Streptophyta; class Magnoliopsida; order Rosales; family Rosaceae; genus Rubus; species Rubus parviflorus. Next base: position 310,917 of record JARGGL010000015.1, on the reverse strand, counting down.
CAAGGCTCGTTAAGGTTTGATGATCATTTGAATGTATCATACGTTTTGTGCGGCAAACTTTATCCAGTGTTGTTATAAAATATTTTGTAGTCAGCTAGCAGAACTGCAGTGCTGGAATTGTGATATGTATACAAGTGTGCTTCTAATATGTGATGATTGATCTGAAAAATGGTGCCTATAATTGTGTCCAAATTGCAAATTGTAAGGGGATCCTTGACAAATTGTACTTTAGTAGTTTAGTTTACACTAGAAACTTGACTACATAAAGTTAATGTTTACACCAAATGGGGAACCATCAAAGAATCAAAGCAGGAAGGAAAACACCAAAAAAAAAAACTCGAACTCATATTGCTGTGTTTTTTTCTTTGGCTATAACATGGTGAGAGGCTAGGCGCCCTTATCGGTGTAATTTCATTTGACATTAGGAAGGACAAAATATAATACATTAATGCAATTCACCGACCAAGAAAGTCTAATATCATCCTAAAAGAAAATACCTCTCTTTGATTGAGGTTAGACAATATGATGGTCAAATTAGCCATAACTAGAATAGAAAGAAAGAAGTGACCTAAAATCAAGAAAAATGACTGGAAGATTAGCAATTTCTCCTCTATGAGGTTTATTTTTATTTTTTTGGACAATTTCTCCTCTATGAGGTTTATAGCTGTTGGAATATTCAGAAAGTTATGGTTTTATAATTTCTGGGTGGCTCTTGCGAAAAATTGGGTTTGAATTGTAAAATCGAATTGTGCAAAGTCTAGTGGCATGTATGAACTAGCACGTGTGCTACTTAAATTATACCCAAAAAAGGTGTTACTTTATGCAATGAACATCTTTATTTATTCAACGCTTTGAGGCTTGAGCAGCTGACGTTGCTTCATAACTTCTATAGTCAAATTATCATGGACCATCTTAATGGCTTTGTAGTAATTTTCCTGAGATTTTCTTGTACTCCAATGCCTTCATAACTATAATGTGCAACAACTAGGGCTGGGATCGGTCCGAGACCGATGACAATTTTGCCGGGACCGGGACCGGACCGGAATTTTCGGGTCGGGCCCAAAACAAGTGTTCGCCGGAGTAGGGACCGAGAGAACTCGGACCGAACGTCATTTTTCCGGGGACCGGGACCGGACCGGGACCGAAAATTTCTGGTCTTTTTTTCGGGTTTTCGGTCCTGATAAACAGAAACAGAGATCATGAAGAAAAGAAGAATAGAAGATGAACCAGAAAAGGGAATTTTTCCAGAATTGCAGATCTGCAATCGGAGGTTTTTAAAGGATTTTCCAGCAAAAAAAAAAATTACCCAAACACGTCTTCAATTTTCAGATGAGAGAAGAGTCTGAAGAGTAGAAGAAAGAGACAAAGGAAAACAAGAAAAGAAATGAAGAAGAAGAAGAAGAGAGAAGTCGCAGAAGATGAGGAGAAGAAAAAAATTACAGAGGACGGATGGGTGAGAAAGAAGAGAGAGGAGGGGAAAGGGAAAGAGAAAAAGAGAAAATCAAAAGAGAAGGAGTGCACGTGGGTGAGGTGGAGAGGAAAGGAAAGAGAGAGAGAAAAGAGAGGGTGGGGCTGACAGAGAAGTGGAAAAATAAATATATATATATATATATATATATAATACTAACATCGGTCTCTTCGGTCTCGAGGAGAAGTGAAACACAAGGACCGGGACTGGACCGGAAAAATAGAATAATGGGACCGGACCGAAATTTTTTGAATATTTTTCTACAAAGACCGGACCGAACCGGCCGGTCCGGACCGGTCCGGTTCGGTTTTTCGGGTTTTCGGGCCAAAACGCCCAGCCCTAGCAACAACCAACAGGCCCCTCCAAGTTTTTGTGCAACAACCAACAGCCCCTTTGGGCTTCCTTCTTCCCTGTACCACAGGTTTCCCTCTAATCTCTAAATACAAGCCTTCATGCACGCGCGTAGGGCCGTCCGCGCACATGCGTGCGTCTTTTTATGTTTCTTTTATATCTCTGATATGATTATTGTGGATTTTCATCAATTTCTGTGTTGTACATTATTTACAATTCTTTCCATATTGTATCAAACAAACATTATGAAATTGGTGAATTTGCCTTTAGCAATACATTAGTAATATAAAAGGAAATTATGTATAGAAATATGCACGTACAGGTATATACAAATATACAATTTTGATGGATGTAACCCAGTGGGAGGCTAGACTATCACGCCTATAGTTTATTTATTGATGCAATTGCCTAAATAACCGGGACGGAAACACGTCTCCTAATGCCTTCATCACTCTGTGATTTCTTATACTGTCGAGGGTGCCTTTCTTGTACCATACCTACATATAGAAAGAATTATGCAAAATTAAATCTTGTAATGAAAAAATTGCAATGAAACATGTATTCATTTTTTAATCTATAGTATTGTCTACATCAAATTCAAGTACTTATGAGAATGTCATAGCATTTGTGTCTGGATGAAACAAAACTTCTTTATATACCACGTTCTTAGTAAATACTCCTTCCTCACCAACTATTGAGCCCTTTTTAACCAGAATCTTTGTAGTTGACTTTGATACCTCTCTCGACAATGCCACATATAATTGCCTATGACTAAATACATGATCTGGGAGATAAACACCAACGTGTGGGATCGTCTAACCTTGAGATTTTTTTATTGTGAGAGAGAAGCTCAATTATATTGCAAATTGCTTCCTTGTTAGTTGAAATGGTTGCCCGACATTCTCTGCACTTTTCAAAGGAATTCTAGGTAGAAAAACTCTACTCCCAGCAAACTGTCCAGTTAGAATCTCCACATCAATCAAATTTTGGTACGAACCACGACATGGCGATCTAGTACCGTTACACAATCCCAACTTTGGGTCAATATTTCTTAGAAGCTTGATCGAATCACCTATTTTCAAAGCTAACCTATGAGGCTGCAATCCACCAGCGGTTATTGAGTTTAAGAACTCCGATTGGTACAAATTCCTGATATATATATTTTCCACATAAATATTAAAAAAAATTGTAAACACATATGCGAATCATTATTCACATCAAAAACATCGTGAGATTCACTCACTTATAATTCCCGCTGTGTCTTCAATTAGTAACCGAGAATCGACAAATAGGGCTGTAAATTGGTTCGAGACAGCTCGAGTTCATTCGTGTTCGGCTCATTTGTACCTCGTTCGAGCTCGACTCGTAAATGAAACAAGCCAAACTTAACCTCTTGTATGCTCGGATCGTAGAGCTCGTGAGCAGCTCATAGAACTTGTGAGCAGCTCGTATTTAGTTATAAGACAACTCGAACTAACCTTGAGCTCGGCTTACTCGTTAAAACTTGGCTCGTTTGCTCAAACTCATTTACTATAGTTAAATATTAAATATTTTATTTTTTATAATTTTCATTAACCAAATATATATTCATTATTCAAGCATTAGAAAAAAAAAATCAAAAACTGAGTTTACAATGAACTCAAATTAAAAAACTACTTTAAGGTGGTTATCACAACTACAGTCAACTTTAACTCTCTCTCTCTCTCTCTCTCTCTCTCTCTCTCTCTCTCTCTCTCTCTCTCTCTCTCTCTCTCTCTCTCTCTCTCTCTCTGTGTGTGTGGGAAATAATTGGGTTTCTTTAGAAGTTTGTATTAGAGAAATACTCTATTCATAAGTTTTTATTGGTTTTCTATTATAGTACTGAGTTTATAAGAAAACTGCTTCTCCAATTCAAGGTTAAACTCGAGCTCGTCAAGAAACAAATCAAGCCAAACCAAGCTGAAGCTTTGAAATAAGCTTAAAAGCGAAGCTCAAACACAACAAATTAAACTTGACCATAAATAAGCCAAATATGAGCATGTAATACTCGGCTTAGCTCGGCTCGTTTACACCTCTATCGACAAAGTAAGCTAGAGCTACTTTGCTCCAAAATCACTATGAACATCTAATTCTCCATTTAGCACATCATAGTTGACAAATCTACAAATTCTACTCTCCTATCAATTTAACGTGCAATCAACACGAAAATCGAGGTTTAACGCACACTTGCACGAAAACCAAGACATCCCAATATCTCTGAATCACTCCAAAATTCAATCGCATGCTTTAATCTAATAACCTAACAACATAATCAAAATTTCGTGATGGTCGGACAATCAAATTATCACTAATCGTAATCGTACGATCCGATTCGTAATTAAACAATAATTAACCAAACGATCGAATTACAAAAATCTAAAAATATCGGCATGCTCGTATTGACGAGTACTTGGCAAAACGTAGTAGTCAGAAAAGCCACCACGCGCCCCCACAATCTTGGAGAGTGGGCTTCACGCGCCGCCGGTCAAACACCAAATCGGGTGTCGAGACCTAAGCCAAAATGTTCACAACAACACAAGATCAACTTTCAAAACTACCTCAAAGTCGAATTCGAAGTGGTTTGAGACGAATTTCCGTCGAAAGTTTCGGATCCTCCGAAATTTCAAGGCTTCGATTCTCCTTGTTCAGTGATCGAAGTGATGATCAACCACAACCGCAAGCTTTCTGGGCAAGAGAGGAACAAAACCCATGTGGTTTGGGTTGCCTCCGTTGCCGGAGGAGAGAGATCGATTCGGGTCAATCCGCCGCCTCTTTGCGGGATCCGATCTGACATTTTGGGTAAGAAATGATGAAAAATATGACGATAGAGAGGAAGAGGAGGAGGTGACGAAGCAAAAGGCTGAGTCTCCTCGCCGGATCTGGTCGGAGAAAAGAGATGGATCCGGGTCGGGTCAACCGGGTCGCAGACAGGTCTGAGTCGCGGAATGCAAAAAGTCACAAGGAATTCCAACTTCTTGCCGTTTTTGGGAAGTTTCCAGAAATAGTATGCCTATTTATAGTAGTTTCCGAAAATAGTATTCCAACTTCCACAAACCATAACTCACTCATACGAACTCCGATTTTTGCAAATCATGTGTCCCTGAACTCGTATCAACGTGCTCTACAACTTTTGTGAAAAAAAATATTTCAGAGAAACTTAACGAATAAAAAGTCAACCTTTTGACCTCTCGAAAATTAAAACATTTCAAGTTAATATTCATTTGAAACACTTTCAAAGTACGCTTTTCGTGAAAAAGCACAATCCAACACTTCAATAATTTCGAAAAATTCCTAGAATTTAATTACGAAATTTCGGGGTATTACACAATATCTTCATTTGTGCCCAAAATGGTGATTTCACAATAGAAGCTTGAATTAGTTCAAACTTCGTTCCTTTAGAAATAACAGGAAGGACTTGACGAAAATCTCCCTCAAAGATCATTATCTTTCCACCAAAAGGTAATTTGACATCCGTTATGTCTCTAAAAGTTCAATCAATTGCTTCAAAGATATGTCGATGTGTCATAGGTGCCTCATCCCAAATTATTGTAGTTGCATTTTTTATCAATTTCGCTAAAGCAGATTGTTTACTTATGGAACACATGGATGATGCATCTATATTGAGAGGAATCTTGAATCTAGAATGAGCTGACCTCCCATCGGGCAATATATTTGCAGCTATTCCAGATGATGTTATGTGGTGTTAAATGCCATCCTTTGGTCGTCATTGACGCGGTCAATTGCATCAATGTCTTCTTGAGGGACATGCACAGAAACTTCGTCTTCAATACATCTTGGCATTCCTGAACTTTCTTCTGGCTCACTTGTCATTTCAGGCATATCAAAATTTGTAATGTTATTGTTAAATTGCTCTAGTATTCTGTTTAAATCTCGTAATAGCCTTTTTCTGACAAAAGTGTTTGCATTGTCAGTAGATGGAGGATAGAATTCATTCTACAATGTTCGAACACCAGTTGGTTTACTCTACACCAAAATTGTGACGAATAATCTCCTCAAAGTTGATGACATCCTAATTGCAGAGGCCTCTAACAAACATTGTCGAATACTGTTGTCATTTTCCAGCAAACCTTGCTTCTCAGCTGCTTGCTTAAATGTTGGTTGCAAAACACCATCGACAGTAAGCAAATCACTAAATGATCTTGGTCCTCTTACACCATCGAACATATTTGCACTATAGCCTTGTTTTTGGTATAGAGAAAGGCATGTTAGAATGAGTGAAAAATTATATTACTCTTGTGAGTTTTTGTGCCTTGTGCTTATCTTTGTTGAGAGTAATATACTAATTCATGTTTTCTTGACGATGGTTTGTTTGATCTCATTATCGTTGGACCTTGATTACTACTTGAATGATGTGCAATTTGTGAACTAAATGCTAGAACTCACCCTTAAGTCTCTCGAAGCGTGTTTGTTGATAGTGTGGCATCACCTAGAAGATGATTACGCGCGGCACTAGGATTACCACTATTGCCAAATAAGCATGTGTCCCATTTATATCCCCTAGTTTAACCCCTTTGAGCCTCTATTGTGAGCCTTTTCTTTGTTAAACCACAACTCCTTACCGTAAGCCTTGTTATCCTACCCTATTCTAAGGAAGAGTGGAGCAATCTGTTAAGAGACTAACATTGAATTCAAGGTACTTTTATAAGCAAGATGGGTGACTTGTCTCAAAGAGCAACTGTGGGGGAGAATCTCATTGTAGAAATTGACTCAAGACATACAAGAATGTGGCTGTAAAGAAAAGAAAGAAGAAAAAAAAACAGCAAGCTAGAAAAGAAAATTATTATGTCTTGAGTTGATTACTTATTGTATTGTGGGAAGGTTGAGTTTAGAATGAAGCATGGGTCCAACAAGATGAAATTTGGCCCTCAGAAAAATAGAATTCCTTGCTTCATGTTTTGATGATAATGCCTTGAAGAGATTTCAAAGAATCTCAATATCTCTAGTTCTATTTTGTGCTCTACAAATTCCTTAGGATCTTTGTGAATTCCCTATCCTTCCTTTCATCAACCCTTCACCCTTGACCACATTACAACCTTGTGTAAAGTCCTTTTGATTTTAGGGGCTGTGCTATCAACTAGTGGAGACTTGTGTAGAGGGGTGAGCATATGGTGTCAATGGTTCTTCCATTTGAGTAGTGATATCCATTCATGAGATCATGTGAAGAAAAAAAAATTCAGAAAGTGCTTTCGTTCTTGTTATTCATATGTGAGCTATTTGTTTCTTTATACATCATTCCTCTCACATATAACGTGAGTGAAAAATATATGAATTAGCCAGAAAGTCTGAGAGAAGAAAGAGTGAACATGTTTGTGAGATTTTGGAGTTTTCATTTGTTCAAAGCATGAACATGTATATTCCCCATTGCTTGGCTATTTCACACACTACACTTAACCATGATTTTATGGAGGGTTATTAACTTTTGAATGAATGTGGACCTGTTTTGATGTTTATATTACTCTTGATGCAGTGACTTTTGAGACTCTCTGAGATGTTGAAGGTAACTGGTAGTGTTTTGGTTTAGTTGTCTTCGTTTTGCTCGCGGACTAGCACAAGCTAAGTATGGGGGCATTTGATAGGAGCATAATATGCGACGTTTATAATATTATTGATTCTAGTTAGTTATTTAGTTTCTCATATTTTGTAGGTTTCGGAAGCCAAAGGAAGGAAGTTGGCTTAAATCGTGAATAAGATCGAGGAGAAATTATAATGACTTAAGGAAGCCTTGACGAATTAGGAAGACCAGAGCATTCATGCTTAATTCTATCTATTGGGATTTTCCTTGGAAATTAATGAGTCCACGACTTAGAATGAAGTGTCTAGGGTTGAGAGATTGATATAAAAGGAACCCTATTCCCTGTGAATAATGACTTTTTGCCTCTAGGGACTTGTGGGCAGCTGAGAAGCGAAGAGAAAATACAATCCGCCACCGGTCGACCGGTCGCTAGAAGCTATTCGACCGGTCGAAGTTACGAGACCATAATTCATCTTGGGTTTTTGGTCTCTCCATCTTCCATGTATTCTTTTGGGATTTCTTTTGTAGACTTGAGTAGCTAAACTTCTTATAGTTAGGGCTAGATTGAAGCCCTGAACATGAATATCTTGATGTTTTGATTTTGGATTTAATTAAGTTTTATTTTCCGGATGATAATGGTTTCATTGTTCGTAAACCTTAATTCTTCTATGTGTTTCTTTGATTCACAACCTTAGGAACATGTATTAGGATTGACCAGCCATAAGCATATGTGTGACGACCAGTATCAACATGTGTTTAATTTGTGGTTTGACGAGTATTGTGATCAGTACTTGTATAAAATCGTTTCTAGGATACTTAAGATAAATATCATGTTCTAAGATTCTTGCTATGTTCATATTCTCTTAAATCTTAATGATCTCTACTATGTTAATTTGAGCATGACTAAGCTAGATTGCATGTTAGGGAATAAGTTATGACATTCGGACTAGATGCTTAACATACTAAGTACGTAAGAGAGAATGAATACGGATTGCATCCTAGACCAGGGACCTTTCGTGAGCATAGTCATCCATAGAGTACAAAGTCTTATTGATCAAATTCATGACATTGATATGATTGTTCAGTGGTGGATTTTGAAACTCTAGCTTCTTCACATCGTTGATTTACAAAACCACAACAATTTTAGTTTTCTATTTTCGTCAGTTCTTATAGTTTGTATTCCTTTAAGTGTTAAAAATATCAAATTATCTCTGAAAATTTCCAAACTTTGTCAGTAATTGGTTTAGTGTGTCTAGTTTATTGTGTAATACCCTGGTTCCTAAAATTTCCTTTTAGTTAATTTTTAATTTCGTCTTAACGACAATCTCTCTTATTGTTGTAATTTAGTCTATTAAAAAAGGCCGAAATTAATTTAGACTTTTAATTTTTTTTTTTAGCAAGGGTAGGTAGAGCACGACGATACAAGAATATGGGCACAAATAGCAACTAAGTTGAAACAACAAATTTTTATTTTTTTTAAAAAAGGTCAGCACCAGCCTTAGCGGTATAAAGGGGTCATTTGGGTTGTCAAGGACCCAGAAAAATTCCAGAACAAAAAAAAAAGGGGGGGAGGGGGGGGGGAAATGCTGCCATTTTTCTCCTTCGTCGCCGCCGTCGATTCCGGCCACCTCCGGCCAAAATTTTTACACCAATCTCTTCCTCTCCTTCCCAGCGTTCTAACCATATAAGTTTCACAACCTATAACCTATCGTGTGTAACGAATCAAAGAGGAGAAGATTTGAGTTTTCCGGTGGTTTTTTACAATTTGATTATAGTTTTACCAATAGTTTTAGAGATTTTGAAGATTGGTGAAAAGCCACCACGGGTTTGCTGTGTTTGGCGGGTTTGGGTGACTCGTATGGCTATTTTATAGCTTCCTTGATGCTTATTGATGCTATTGGGATGTGTAGGAGCTAATTTAAAATAGAAATTAGTAAAATTGGCCGGAATTCGATTATTTGAGCGCCACTTTGGGCAGTGGCTACCGTTGTTATGGTTAATCACCAATTTAACAATCAGTTTATTAATCATAACGATTTAGTTTGAATTGTTGAAAATTGGAGAGGGTGGAAGAGCTTGGGATTGAGTAGAAGTGAGGAACTTTAATTGACAAATAATTATGGGACTACCGTTCTAGGTGGTGTGGTAGTCACTAATATAGTAAGCCATGTATTAGTGAAGTAGCCGTCAGATTATTATATTGTTAAGGATGATATCAAATTGATTGATTCATTGAAGTTTTAAGATTATATTTCGAGTGAAAAGTGGTAATGAATTATTGATCGAGTTCTGGCTAAAATATTATTGGGTGTCCATGGTAATTTGAAAACTTGGTTAAGTGAAAGAAAAATAAGAAAAACTAGTCAGGGATATTGGAAGGTTTGACGACGTAGTGTTGATGAGAAGTGGTCTGTTATTAGGAGGCATTCACATTTGATATGTTATTTCTTGGTTATTGAGTCGAAGTTGATTATTAAATAATGATTTAGGTGAGAATGTAGAGCTTGCATCCAGAGACGATTCTGGGAAGGATCGTGCTTAGAGCCTAGCTGGCCATATATACAGTGAGTGGACTTTGTTTTTAAGTAAATGCATGCAATCTTTCTTTTTAATTATTTTATTAGTGATTTTGGTGAAACCGGTTCTTTATTGTTCATGAAATTTAAGACTTTATTGATATTGTGAGACTTCTAGCCCAAATTATGATTGAACTCAAGCTTATTTTCTTGAGCAGAAAAGAATGATTGAATTTGATATATTTATGTTATTATGCTGAAAATCTTTGATGCATTATGATTTGTTCATGACATGATTTGGCAAGTAAGAAAGATTTTAATTACCTTATGAGTACCCAGATATAAGGCATGATTACTTAGGTTACGTGCACGTAGACCGACATATATTACTCTACCTGTGCGATGAGGGAATTCCGCATAGGGCCTATACGATGAGAACATTCCGTATAGGTAGCAACCATATATAATACCTATGCAAGGAGAGAATTCCGCACAGGGCCTATACGATGAGAACATTCCGTATAAGTAGCCACCATATATAATACTTGTGCGATGAGGGAATTCCGCATAGGGCCTATACGATGAGAACATTCCGTATAGGTAGCCACCATTTTTAATACCTATGCGAGGAGGGAATTCCGCATAGGGCCTGTGCGATGAGAAAATTCCGCATAGGTTGCCACCACATATCTATTACCTATGCGAGGAGGGAATTCCGCATAGGGCCTGTGTCACGCCCCAAATTTCGTAATATAAATAACAACTTGTTATTATCAATAAAACAAATCTGGAACGCGAAGGCTCGGTTACAAAACAACTGGAATATTTTTTTCTTTTATTCCAATAACAAAAACACACCGAACCTACAAATGTAAACATAGACTCGTTCTTTAGAGTCAACTATTACATTAAACAAATTTACATATTAAATTGAAACTTCAAAATAATAAGTAATTACCCACTCAGAGTATATTACATAGCGGAAGTCTAACAAAACCCCAATACGTTAAACGTACATCTAGGAAGCCTCAGCTTCAGTCCTAGTTACCCTAACCTGCAAGATTAACCCCTACACCATGGAATAGTGCACCGGGTTGAAATAACAAACCCGGTAAGCTTTTGAAAGCTTGTATGAGTAAACAATTAACCGCACACACATTCCACAATTTAATAATCTCAACTTAATATCAAATTAAGCAATAACACGAGATCAAACTCAATCATTAAATTTAAACCATAGTATTCTCAACTTAACATCTCATTAAGCAAAGTCACAAGATCATCAATCAATAAATCCATGTCCAATCTGGACAATAAAAGAATGAATAGTCTTGAAACATCTTTTAGAAAAATACATCACACACATGATTCCAATGATATATGTATGCTTATACAAAATCATCAATCAATAAATCCAAGTCCAATTTGGACAATAAAAGATAGAATATGTTTGAGACATCTTTTAAAAACAACATTCTTAAATCACAAGACCAACGAACGCATGTAACTTAAAAATTGGCAGACAAACTAGAGTTCTAACTAATGGGACGTTTGCCCAACTCATACCATAGGGAACGAACCCAAATTCATACCATAGGGAACGAACCCAAATTTATACCATAGGGAACGAACCCAAATTTATACCATAGGGAACGAACCCAAATTTATATCATAGGGAACGAACCCAAATTTATATCATAGGGAACAAACCCAAATTCATACCATAGGGTCCGAAACCCTTTCCCAAAACACAAATGAGAGAGAGATTCATTCTCATAACAATATACAATTTAATCGATAACACCAACCCGTGAAACACAATCACCAATTAACAATCGTGAGTTTACTCACATTCAATCATCATTATCTCAATATATAATCATTTCTCCAAATTAATATATGCATACCTTTGCCATATATTCAACTCACCCAAATCACAAATAGCGATATGATTCCTCTCATAATACATTATTTTAAAACACAAATAATTTCACAAATAAACTTAGTTTTCACTTACCTATGAACCGTTGACGATCAAGTCCATATATATTTCAAAACAAAACTTTACTTTCAAAATATAATTTCCTATGGCTAATTATTAAATCTGCCATTCTTCAAGCTCCTCAAATGCACCCAATATATCAGAAATCCTCTACACCAACATTACGCAACAATTTATATCACAAGCCTAAATGCAATTCCAATATCGAGAATTCATGATATTAAGAATATACTGAATTTACACGTCCCATTCCGTGTAGATTCATACTAATATTACGCAACAATTTATATCATAAGCCTAAATGCAATTCCAATATCGAGAATTCATGATATTAAGAATATACTGAATTTACACGTCCCATTCCGTGTAGATTCATACTATGGTGACTCTAAAAATCAAACAATATAAATATCCATCAAAATCAATCACAAACAATAATAAGAATATTTCCAAATAATCAATCCTAATACAAATATCCAGTGAGTTTACTCACAACTAACAAATACTCAAATAGTAATTCGTGATCAAGGTTCACTCACAACAAATCAATCAATTCTACCACAAATATCAAGTGAGTTTACTCACCTTTGTAAATTCCAGCAGCGTCTACGAACTCAACACTTAACCAGGTAATCAACAAGAAACGTCCGCTCGGCTACACGGTTTCCAAAAACACCTAAGAACAAGCATTTCGTTTCTCAGCACAAAAACAACTAAACGACGAACGAAAAGTGTTTGTATCACTCCCAAAGTTAATCGGATGTCCTTAGAATATCGAAAACTATAAACCAGACTAGTTTGACCAAAAGTCAACTGTCGGTCAAAGTGGGTCCCACATCACTATTCTTCAAACGGGTCCCACGTCAACTATTCATTGAACGGGTACAACGGAGCAAAGAACTACTCCTGGAACGGCCTGACGCGCCGCCACGCGCCGCCACAGGCGGTGGTTAGTACAAAGTTACCGCCTGTCCAAACTCAAAAATATTCAAAACCCAACGGTGAACTTGTAGAACGCACAAAATGGAACTACTTTAAAACTTGCCTCAAAGTGAGTTAACGGCCGGATCGGACTAGATCGCCGTCGAAAGCCGCGGCTGCCCAAATTTCAAAACCAAAATTCTCCGTCCTCGGGAATCCGATTGAGGTGAAACCAGCGGCCATAAGTTCGTATGGATGAGGACTTCAAAGCCCAGTAAGTGTCTCAGGTCGAATTGGCCGGAAACGGAGCCAGCAAGGGTCGGAAGTTTCTGCAGTTTTGGGTTGTTTTGGGTGAGTTTCTCCAATGAAATTCTCCTCCAATACTAACAATTGATCAAAGAAATTGGTATAGGATTGAAGAGCATTGAGTGGTGAACAATTTGGGACAAATTTCACACCTTGGGGTGGCCGGATCACCGAGATATCGGCCGGCAAAGAGGTCGGGTACTGTAGCACGGGACAAATAAATTTCCAGATTTTTCAAAATTCTGAAAAATGAATTTTTCTATTTATAGAAAAATTCATAAATAGTAACCCGAACTTCTAAAATTCGTATCTCACTCATACGAACTCTGATTAAAGCAAACTTTGAGCCCACGAACTCGTATCGACGAGCCCTACGATTCTCGTGAACGAAGTTTTTCCAAAATCTAAGCAGAACAAAAAGTCACTCGAGAAGTGACCACATCGCGACACGTGTTGCCGATGAGTCACCGTGTGACTCAGCAGACAACGCTGACTCATCAGCTGAGTCACACAATTTGCTGTTCCAATGGCTGCTTGCCATGTGTCAGCTACTATTTAGCTACTAATCAAGTACAATACAAAATACGTATATTTTTTTAATACGTAACAAATACAGAAATACAAAATAATACATCACGTCAAACACGAAAATACACCAAATAGTAAAATTTCACAAAATAATTATTTCTCGATTAGAGAAATTATTAACGAAAAATCGGGGTATTACAATCTACCCTCCTTAAAGGAATTTCGTCCCCGAAATTCAAGTACACAACTCAACAAAAGAAGAAGACAAATGTCCTCTCATCCCAACCCTAGCTTCAATGAAGTATCACCCTCGTCAGGATGACTTCACATGACCTTGACCAAGTTTAACTTAGTCAAAGCTGAAACAATGTTGGAGAATTCTGCCAGAAGTCATACTTCTTGAACTTAGTATGACACTAGTTCACAAACAGATTCTGTAGCTCAATCAAAACTGCAACAAATTTTTGCCACAATAACATTAGGGTATGCTTCAAAAACGAAACTTGCATAGCAGAAACACAAGTGAGAAACCAAATACATCTAATCACAAAAAAATACCTCGTAATATAGAATTCAACAAAACTTTTATTTCCTTAATTAGAAAGTTAACGACGAAAATTCTGGGGTATGTCTACCCTCCTTAAAAGAATTTTGTCTCAACAATACAACTCACAACAAAACAAGCCAAAGTTGAAAATTACAACACACCACAAAGCAAGCTAAAACTGAAAATTACAACACAACAAACAAAAACAATTAACCACAAAGTAAAAAGATTAAGGTACTATCCTTCATCAAATTACTCTACAAAACAAAAACTTAGTCAACATCCACTTAAGGATTTGCGTTGTCACCCGGTCCTAAGGCATAAACACGAGCTGGTCCTCCACCTTCTTGCTGCCCCTGATTAAGCTGCCTATTTTCAATCCTTCGAGGTTGAGTACACTCTCTGGACATGTGACCCCTCTGACCACAATTGTAGCACTTCCTAACTCTTGGTTTAATGCAAACATTAGAGGTATGACCCACCTCTTCACAATTAAAACACGTAACTAGTGCAACCTTCTCGATAGGTTCCCCTCTTGTAGGTGCGTACTGGTTTGTCTTATGTCGTTTTCAAAACTGACCATGGTCACGACCTGCATTGCTGCTCTCAGCTACAACCTTTCCTTTTCCCTGAGAGTCTCTCAGTGCACTTTGCTCCTTCTTGTAAACGGAGTCATCACGCTCACTTGCGATAGCAGCACTTAGAATAGCAGCTACAGTTCCTAACTCCAGTGTAACTATCTTGGATCTGATCCTTGCATTTAGGCCTGCTTCGAACTTCCGTGCCAATGACTCTGCATCCATCTGTCGACAAAATCGATAAAGTTCAGCGAAACGTGCCTCATACTGACGCACCGTCATCAACCCTTGTACCAACTCTAGAAAATCAGTTTCCATTTGTCTCTTCACAGCAGGAGGGAAGTACTTAACATGATAAGCCTCCTTAAAACTCACCCAGTCCATGTTTTGATTATCCACTCCTCCTCTGTTCAAAGAGGCCCACCAGTCTCGGGCTTCATCTTTTAGCAGAAAAGCTGCAACTTTTGTCTTTTCCACCTCAGTACACTTGACCAAGGTAAAGTAGGTTGCCAGATTGTTGATCCACTTATCAGCCTCTAATGCATCAATTCCTCCATTGAAGTGTGATGCTCCCAACCTCACGATGTCCTTAGTTTTATTAGCCAAACTAGGACCAACAGCGGCTTCAGGCACCTGGGGAAAAGGTTGACCCACATGAGATTCTGCCACTTCTTCTGCCTGATGCACCTCATACACCGGAGGGTTCCTGCCCCTAACTGGACCTCTACCTCTAACTGGGCCTCTAGGTCTACCTCTGCGTCTTGGTGGATCCATCACCTTTGAAACAAAACAACACTTGATTAATTACTTGCGTAGAACTTCTAATACAAGTAGAAATCAATCACCAAGGCCTAATAACTAGACAAAAACAAAATTACAGTAGAGAATACATTTCCTTGAAATATAATTCCTTTCTATAACTTTAGAGTTAGGTCAAGAGGTTCCCATTCCTCTCCGACTGTAACTCTCAAATATGGCCAAACAATTTCTAATTCTTCTTCCACAAAAGCATCTAAATTCTTTTTCAGCTTAAAGTTTCGACAATCTAACCAACTTATCATCCCAAGGTACAATTTCGATCACTTTCACTAGATGATTATACCAGCACCAAAGAGCATTTGATGGGGAACCGTTGCAGACGGGTCATCACTCCAAAAGTACTGATTATCATATGCACCTACACACTCTTCCAACAATTCACCAACAGTGCCAACTTGAGAAATATAAAAATACTAGAAATTTCTCAATCAACTCCAACCACACACCTTAGGATACAATTCAATGGAATATAATCCTAACCACCAAGAATAAGAGTTCAGCCAAGAGGTACCATTTTCTCTAGAAACTGCAACTCACAAGCTATCCTAAGCTTCTATACAACTCCACTGAGCTTGTAAAGCTCACTCACTTCCATAGAGCCTTCTTAAGCTCAAAGAAGCTACACTAATATATAATACTTCTCTAACAGAGCTACCCTAAGCTCTGATACCAAACTGTCACGCCCCAAATTTCGTAATATAAATAACAACTTGTTATTATCAATAAAACAAATCTGGAACGCGAAGGCTCGGTTACAAAACAACTGGAATATTTTTTTCTTTTATTCCAATAACAAAAACACACCGAACCTACAAATGTAAACATAGACTCGTTCTTTAGAGTCAACTATTACATTAAACAAATTTACATATTAAATTGAAACTTCAAAATAATAAGTAATTACCCACTCAGAGTATATTACATAGCGGAAGTCTAACAAAACCCCAATACGTTAAACGTACATCTAGGAAGCCTCAGCTTCAGTCCTAGTTACCCTAACCTGCAAGATTAACCCCTACACCATGGAATAGTGCACCGGGTTGAAATAACAAACCCGGTAAGCTTTTGAAAGCTTGTATGAGTAAACAATTAACCGCACACACATTCCACAATTTAATAATCTCAACTTAATATCAAATTAAGCAATAACACGAGATCAAACTCAATCATTAAATTTAAACCATAGTATTCTCAACTTAACATCTCATTAAGCAAAGTCACAAGATCATCAATCAATAAATCCATGTCCAATCTGGACAATAAAAGAATGAATAGTCTTGAAACATCTTTTAGAAAAATACATCACACACATGATTCCAATGATATATGTATGCTTATACAAAATCATCAATCAATAAATCCAAGTCCAATTTGGACAATAAAAGATAGAATATGTTTGAGACATCTTTTAAAAACAACATTCTTAAATCACAAGACCAACGAACGCATGTAACTTAAAAATTGGCAGACAAACTAGAGTTCTAACTAATGGGACGTTTGCCCAACTCATACCATAGGGAACGAACCCAAATTCATACCATAGGGAACGAACCCAAATTTATACCATAGGGAACGAACCCAAATTTATACCATAGGGAACGAACCCAAATTTATATCATAGGGAACGAACCCAAATTTATATCATAGGGAACAAACCCAAATTCATACCATAGGGTCCGAAACCCTTTCCCAAAACACAAATGAGAGAGAGATTCATTCTCATAACAATATACAATTTAATCGATAACACCAACCCGTGAAACACAATCACCAATTAACAATCGTGAGTTTACTCACATTCAATCATCATTATCTCAATATATAATCATTTCTCCAAATTAATATATGCATACCTTTGCCATATATTCAACTCACCCAAATCACAAATAGCGATATGATTCCTCTCATAATACATTATTTTAAAACACAAATAATTTCACAAA
Organism: Rubus parviflorus; assembly: GCA_029955375.1. NCBI lineage: Eukaryota > Viridiplantae > Streptophyta > Magnoliopsida > Rosales > Rosaceae > Rubus > Rubus parviflorus. The sequence goes on along the minus strand of JARGGL010000015.1, from coordinate 293,387 downwards.
TAAACTTAGTTTTCACTTACCTATGAACCGTTGACGATCAAGTCCATATATATTTCAAAACAAAACTTTACTTTCAAAATATAATTTCCTATGGCTAATTATTAAATCTGCCATTCTTCAAGCTCCTCAAATGCACCCAATATATCAGAAATCCTCTACACCAACATTACGCAACAATTTATATCACAAGCCTAAATGCAATTCCAATATCGAGAATTCATGATATTAAGAATATACTGAATTTACACGTCCCATTCCGTGTAGATTCATACTAATATTACGCAACAATTTATATCATAAGCCTAAATGCAATTCCAATATCGAGAATTCATGATATTAAGAATATACTGAATTTACACGTCCCATTCCGTGTAGATTCATACTATGGTGACTCTAAAAATCAAACAATATAAATATCCATCAAAATCAATCACAAACAATAATAAGAATATTTCCAAATAATCAATCCTAATACAAATATCCAGTGAGTTTACTCACAACTAACAAATACTCAAATAGTAATTCGTGATCAAGGTTCACTCACAACAAATCAATCAATTCTACCACAAATATCAAGTGAGTTTACTCACCTTTGTAAATTCCAGCAGCGTCTACGAACTCAACACTTAACCAGGTAATCAACAAGAAACGTCCGCTCGGCTACACGGTTTCCAAAAACACCTAAGAACAAGCATTTCGTTTCTCAGCACAAAAACAACTAAACGACGAACGAAAAGTGTTTGTATCACTCCCAAAGTTAATCGGATGTCCTTAGAATATCGAAAACTATAAACCAGACTAGTTTGACCAAAAGTCAACTGTCGGTCAAAGTGGGTCCCACATCACTATTCTTCAAACGGGTCCCACGTCAACTATTCATTGAACGGGTACAACGGAGCAAAGAACTACTCCTGGAACGGCCTGACGCGCCGCCACGCGCCGCCACAGGCGGTGGTTAGTACAAAGTTACCGCCTGTCCAAACTCAAAAATATTCAAAACCCAACGGTGAACTTGTAGAACGCACAAAATGGAACTACTTTAAAACTTGCCTCAAAGTGAGTTAACGGCCGGATCGGACTAGATCGCCGTCGAAAGCCGCGGCTGCCCAAATTTCAAAACCAAAATTCTCCGTCCTCGGGAATCCGATTGAGGTGAAACCAGCGGCCATAAGTTCGTATGGATGAGGACTTCAAAGCCCAGTAAGTGTCTCAGGTCGAATTGGCCGGAAACGGAGCCAGCAAGGGTCGGAAGTTTCTGCAGTTTTGGGTTGTTTTGGGTGAGTTTCTCCAATGAAATTCTCCTCCAATACTAACAATTGATCAAAGAAATTGGTATAGGATTGAAGAGCATTGAGTGGTGAACAATTTGGGACAAATTTCACACCTTGGGGTGGCCGGATCACCGAGATATCGGCCGGCAAAGAGGTCGGGTACTGTAGCACGGGACAAATAAATTTCCAGATTTTTCAAAATTCTGAAAAATGAATTTTTCTATTTATAGAAAAATTCATAAATAGTAACCCGAACTTCTAAAATTCGTATCTCACTCATACGAACTCTGATTAAAGCAAACTTTGAGCCCACGAACTCGTATCGACGAGCCCTACGATTCTCGTGAACGAAGTTTTTCCAAAATCTAAGCAGAACAAAAAGTCACTCGAGAAGTGACCACATCGCGACACGTGTTGCCGATGAGTCACCGTGTGACTCAGCAGACAACGCTGACTCATCAGCTGAGTCACACAATTTGCTGTTCCAATGGCTGCTTGCCATGTGTCAGCTACTATTTAGCTACTAATCAAGTACAATACAAAATACGTATATTTTTTTAATACGTAACAAATACAGAAATACAAAATAATACATCACGTCAAACACGAAAATACACCAAATAGTAAAATTTCACAAAATAATTATTTCTCGATTAGAGAAATTATTAACGAAAAATCGGGGTATTACAATCTACCCTCCTTAAAGGAATTTCGTCCCCGAAATTCAAGTACACAACTCAACAAAAGAAGAAGACAAATGTCCTCTCATCCCAACCCTAGCTTCAATGAAGTATCACCCTCGTCAGGATGACTTCACATGACCTTGACCAAGTTTAACTTAGTCAAAGCTGAAACAATGTTGGAGAATTCTGCCAGAAGTCATACTTCTTGAACTTAGTATGACACTAGTTCACAAACAGATTCTGTAGCTCAATCAAAACTGCAACAAATTTTTGCCACAATAACATTAGGGTATGCTTCAAAAACGAAACTTGCATAGCAGAAACACAAGTGAGAAACCAAATACATCTAATCACAAAAAAATACCTCGTAATATAGAATTCAACAAAACTTTTATTTCCTTAATTAGAAAGTTAACGACGAAAATTCTGGGGTATGTCTACCCTCCTTAAAAGAATTTTGTCTCAACAATACAACTCACAACAAAACAAGCCAAAGTTGAAAATTACAACACACCACAAAGCAAGCTAAAACTGAAAATTACAACACAACAAACAAAAACAATTAACCACAAAGTAAAAAGATTAAGGTACTATCCTTCATCAAATTACTCTACAAAACAAAAACTTAGTCAACATCCACTTAAGGATTTGCGTTGTCACCCGGTCCTAAGGCATAAACACGAGCTGGTCCTCCACCTTCTTGCTGCCCCTGATTAAGCTGCCTATTTTCAATCCTTCGAGGTTGAGTACACTCTCTGGACATGTGACCCCTCTGACCACAATTGTAGCACTTCCTAACTCTTGGTTTAATGCAAACATTAGAGGTATGACCCACCTCTTCACAATTAAAACACGTAACTAGTGCAACCTTCTCGATAGGTTCCCCTCTTGTAGGTGCGTACTGGTTTGTCTTATGTCGTTTTCAAAACTGACCATGGTCACGACCTGCATTGCTGCTCTCAGCTACAACCTTTCCTTTTCCCTGAGAGTCTCTCAGTGCACTTTGCTCCTTCTTGTAAACGGAGTCATCACGCTCACTTGCGATAGCAGCACTTAGAATAGCAGCTACAGTTCCTAACTCCAGTGTAACTATCTTGGATCTGATCCTTGCATTTAGGCCTGCTTCGAACTTCCGTGCCAATGACTCTGCATCCATCTGTCGACAAAATCGATAAAGTTCAGCGAAACGTGCCTCATACTGACGCACCGTCATCAACCCTTGTACCAACTCTAGAAAATCAGTTTCCATTTGTCTCTTCACAGCAGGAGGGAAGTACTTAACATGATAAGCCTCCTTAAAACTCACCCAGTCCATGTTTTGATTATCCACTCCTCCTCTGTTCAAAGAGGCCCACCAGTCTCGGGCTTCATCTTTTAGCAGAAAAGCTGCAACTTTTGTCTTTTCCACCTCAGTACACTTGACCAAGGTAAAGTAGGTTGCCAGATTGTTGATCCACTTATCAGCCTCTAATGCATCAATTCCTCCATTGAAGTGTGATGCTCCCAACCTCACGATGTCCTTAGTTTTATTAGCCAAACTAGGACCAACAGCGGCTTCAGGCACCTGGGGAAAAGGTTGACCCACATGAGATTCTGCCACTTCTTCTGCCTGATGCACCTCATACACCGGAGGGTTCCTGCCCCTAACTGGACCTCTACCTCTAACTGGGCCTCTAGGTCTACCTCTGCGTCTTGGTGGATCCATCACCTTTGAAACAAAACAACACTTGATTAATTACTTGCGTAGAACTTCTAATACAAGTAGAAATCAATCACCAAGGCCTAATAACTAGACAAAAACAAAATTACAGTAGAGAATACATTTCCTTGAAATATAATTCCTTTCTATAACTTTAGAGTTAGGTCAAGAGGTTCCCATTCCTCTCCGACTGTAACTCTCAAATATGGCCAAACAATTTCTAATTCTTCTTCCACAAAAGCATCTAAATTCTTTTTCAGCTTAAAGTTTCGACAATCTAACCAACTTATCATCCCAAGGTACAATTTCGATCACTTTCACTAGATGATTATACCAGCACCAAAGAGCATTTGATGGGGAACCGTTGCAGACGGGTCATCACTCCAAAAGTACTGATTATCATATGCACCTACACACTCTTCCAACAATTCACCAACAGTGCCAACTTGAGAAATATAAAAATACTAGAAATTTCTCAATCAACTCCAACCACACACCTTAGGATACAATTCAATGGAATATAATCCTAACCACCAAGAATAAGAGTTCAGCCAAGAGGTACCATTTTCTCTAGAAACTGCAACTCACAAGCTATCCTAAGCTTCTATACAACTCCACTGAGCTTGTAAAGCTCACTCACTTCCATAGAGCCTTCTTAAGCTCAAAGAAGCTACACTAATATATAATACTTCTCTAACAGAGCTACCCTAAGCTCTGATACCAAACTGTCACGCCCCAAATTTCGTAATATAAATAACAACTTGTTATTATCAATAAAACAAATCTGGAACGCGAAGGCTCGGTTACAAAACAACTGGAATATTTTTTTCTTTTATTCCAATAACAAAAACACACCGAACCTACAAATGTAAACATAGACTCGTTCTTTAGAGTCAACTATTACATTAAACAAATTTACATATTAAATTGAAACTTCAAAATAATAAGTAATTACCCACTCAGAGTATATTACATAGCGGAAGTCTAACAAAACCCCAATACGTTAAACGTACATCTAGGAAGCCTCAGCTTCAGTCCTAGTTACCCTAACCTGCAAGATTAACCCCTACACCATGGAATAGTGCACCGGGTTGAAATAACAAACCCGGTAAGCTTTTGAAAGCTTGTATGAGTAAACAATTAACCGCACACACATTCCACAATTTAATAATCTCAACTTAATATCAAATTAAGCAATAACACGAGATCAAACTCAATCATTAAATTTAAACCATAGTATTCTCAACTTAACATCTCATTAAGCAAAGTCACAAGATCATCAATCAATAAATCCATGTCCAATCTGGACAATAAAAGAATGAATAGTCTTGAAACATCTTTTAGAAAAATACATCACACACATGATTCCAATGATATATGTATGCTTATACAAAATCATCAATCAATAAATCCAAGTCCAATTTGGACAATAAAAGATAGAATATGTTTGAGACATCTTTTAAAAACAACATTCTTAAATCACAAGACCAACGAACGCATGTAACTTAAAAATTGGCAGACAAACTAGAGTTCTAACTAATGGGACGTTTGCCCAACTCATACCATAGGGAACGAACCCAAATTCATACCATAGGGAACGAACCCAAATTTATACCATAGGGAACGAACCCAAATTTATACCATAGGGAACGAACCCAAATTTATATCATAGGGAACGAACCCAAATTTATATCATAGGGAACAAACCCAAATTCATACCATAGGGTCCGAAACCCTTTCCCAAAACACAAATGAGAGAGAGATTCATTCTCATAACAATATACAATTTAATCGATAACACCAACCCGTGAAACACAATCACCAATTAACAATCGTGAGTTTACTCACATTCAATCATCATTATCTCAATATATAATCATTTCTCCAAATTAATATATGCATACCTTTGCCATATATTCAACTCACCCAAATCACAAATAGCGATATGATTCCTCTCATAATACATTATTTTAAAACACAAATAATTTCACAAATAAACTTAGTTTTCACTTACCTATGAACCGTTGACGATCAAGTCCATATATATTTCAAAACAAAACTTTACTTTCAAAATATAATTTCCTATGGCTAATTATTAAATCTGCCATTCTTCAAGCTCCTCAAATGCACCCAATATATCAGAAATCCTCTACACCAACATTACGCAACAATTTATATCACAAGCCTAAATGCAATTCCAATATCGAGAATTCATGATATTAAGAATATACTGAATTTACACGTCCCATTCCGTGTAGATTCATACTAATATTACGCAACAATTTATATCATAAGCCTAAATGCAATTCCAATATCGAGAATTCATGATATTAAGAATATACTGAATTTACACGTCCCATTCCGTGTAGATTCATACTATGGTGACTCTAAAAATCAAACAATATAAATATCCATCAAAATCAATCACAAACAATAATAAGAATATTTCCAAATAATCAATCCTAATACAAATATCCAGTGAGTTTACTCACAACTAACAAATACTCAAATAGTAATTCGTGATCAAGGTTCACTCACAACAAATCAATCAATTCTACCACAAATATCAAGTGAGTTTACTCACCTTTGTAAATTCCAGCAGCGTCTACGAACTCAACACTTAACCAGGTAATCAACAAGAAACGTCCGCTCGGCTACACGGTTTCCAAAAACACCTAAGAACAAGCATTTCGTTTCTCAGCACAAAAACAACTAAACGACGAACGAAAAGTGTTTGTATCACTCCCAAAGTTAATCGGATGTCCTTAGAATATCGAAAACTATAAACCAGACTAGTTTGACCAAAAGTCAACTGTCGGTCAAAGTGGGTCCCACATCACTATTCTTCAAACGGGTCCCACGTCAACTATTCATTGAACGGGTACAACGGAGCAAAGAACTACTCCTGGAACGGCCTGACGCGCCGCCACAGGCGGTGGTTAGTACAAAGTTACCGCCTGTCCAAACTCAAAAATATTCAAAACCCAACGGTGAACTTGTAGAACGCACAAAATGGAACTACTTTAAAACTTGCCTCAAAGTGAGTTAACGGCCGGATCGGACTAGATCGCCGTCGAAAGCCGCGGCTGCCCAAATTTCAAAACCAAAATTCTCCGTCCTCGGGAATCCGATTGAGGTGAAACCAGCGGCCATAAGTTCGTATGGATGAGGACTTCAAAGCCCAGTAAGTGTCTCAGGTCGAATTGGCCGGAAACGGAGCCAGCAAGGGTCGGAAGTTTCTGCAGTTTTGGGTTGTTTTGGGTGAGTTTCTCCAATGAAATTCTCCTCCAATACTAACAATTGATCAAAGAAATTGGTATAGGATTGAAGAGCATTGAGTGGTGAACAATTTGGGACAAATTTCACACCTTGGGGTGGCCGGATCACCGAGATATCGGCCGGCAAAGAGGTCGGGTACTGTAGCACGGGACAAATAAATTTCCAGATTTTTCAAAATTCTGAAAAATGAATTTTTCTATTTATAGAAAAATTCATAAATAGTAACCCGAACTTCTAAAATTCGTATCTCACTCATACGAACTCTGATTAAAGCAAACTTTGAGCCCACGAACTCGTATCGACGAGCCCTACGATTCTCGTGAACGAAGTTTTTCCAAAATCTAAGCAGAACAAAAAGTCACTCGAGAAGTGACCACATCGCGACACGTGTTGCCGATGAGTCACCGTGTGACTCAGCAGACAACGCTGACTCATCAGCTGAGTCACACAATTTGCTGTTCCAATGGCTGCTTGCCATGTGTCAGCTACTATTTAGCTACTAATCAAGTACAATACAAAATACGTATATTTTTTTAATACGTAACAAATACAGAAATACAAAATAATACATCACGTCAAACACGAAAATACACCAAATAGTAAAATTTCACAAAATAATTATTTCTCGATTAGAGAAATTATTAACGAAAAATCGGGGTATTACAATCTACCCTCCTTAAAGAAATTTCGTCCCCGAAATTCAAGTACACAACTCAACAAAAGAAGAAGACAAATGTCCTCTCATCCCAACCCTAGCTTCAATGAAGTATCACCCTCGTCAGGATGACTTCACATGACCTTGACCAAGTTTAACTTAGTCAAAGCTGAAACAATGTTGGAGAATTCTGCCAGAAGTCATACTTCTTGAACTTAGTATGACACTAGTTCACAAACAGATTCTGTAGCTCAATCAAAACTGCAACAAATTTTTGCCACAATAACATTAGGGTATGCTTCAAAAACGAAACTTGCATAGCAGAAACACAAGTGAGAAACCAAATACATCTAATCACAAAAAAATACCTCGTAATATAGAATTCAACAAAACTTTTATTTCCTTAATTAGAAAGTTAACGACGAAAATTCTGGGGTATGTCTACCCTCCTTAAAAGAATTTTGTCTCAACAATACAACTCACAACAAAACAAGCCAAAGTTGAAAATTACAACACACCACAAAGCAAGCTAAAACTGAAAATTACAACACAACAAACAAAAACAATTAACCACAAAGTAAAAAGATTAAGGTACTATCCTTCATCAAATTACTCTACAAAACAAAAACTTAGTCAACATCCACTTAAGGATTTGCGTTGTCACCCGGTCCTAAGGCATAAACACGAGCTGGTCCTCCACCTTCTTGCTGCCCCTGATTAAGCTGCCTATTTTCAATCCTTCGAGGTTGAGTACACTCTCTGGACATGTGACCCCTCTGACCACAATTGTAGCACTTCCTAACTCTTGGTTTAATGCAAACATTAGAGGTATGACCCACCTCTTCACAATTAAAACACGTAACTAGTGCAACCTTCTCGATAGGTTCCCCTCTTGTAGGTGCGTACTGGTTTGTCTTATGTCGTTTTCAAAACTGACCATGGTCACGACCTGCATTGCTGCTCTCAGCTACAACCTTTCCTTTTCCCTGAGAGTCTCTCAGTGCACTTTGCTCCTTCTTGTAAACGGAGTCATCACGCTCACTTGCGATAGCAGCACTTAGAATAGCAGCTACAGTTCCTAACTCCAGTGTAACTATCTTGGATCTGATCCTTGCATTTAGGCCTGCTTCGAACTTCCGTGCCAATGACTCTGCATCCATCTGTCGACAAAATCGATAAAGTTCAGCGAAACGTGCCTCATACTGACGCACCGTCATCAACCCTTGTACCAACTCTAGAAAATCAGTTTCCATTTGTCTCTTCACAGCAGGAGGGAAGTACTTAACATGATAAGCCTCCTTAAAACTCACCCAGTCCATGTTTTGATTATCCACTCCTCCTCTGTTCAAAGAGGCCCACCAGTCTCGGGCTTCATCTTTTAGCAGAAAAGCTGCAACTTTTGTCTTTTCCACCTCAGTACACTTGACCAAGGTAAAGTAGGTTGCCAGATTGTTGATCCACTTATCAGCCTCTAATGCATCAATTCCTCCATTGAAGTGTGATGCTCCCAACCTCACGATGTCCTTAGTTTTATTAGCCAAACTAGGACCAACAGCGGCTTCAGGCACCTGGGGAAAAGGTTGACCCACATGAGATTCTGCCACTTCTTCTGCCTGATGCACCTCATACACCGGAGGGTTCCTGCCCCTAACTGGACCTCTACCTCTAACTGGGCCTCTAGGTCTACCTCTGCGTCTTGGTGGATCCATCACCTTTGAAACAAAACAACACTTGATTAATTACTTGCGTAGAACTTCTAATACAAGTAGAAATCAATCACCAAGGCCTAATAACTAGACAAAAACAAAATTACAGTAGAGAATACATTTCCTTGAAATATAATTCCTTTCTATAACTTTAGAGTTAGGTCAAGAGGTTCCCATTCCTCTCCGACTGTAACTCTCAAATATGGCCAAACAATTTCTAATTCTTCTTCCACAAAAGCATCTAAATTCTTTTTCAGCTTAAAGTTTCGACAATCTAACCAACTTATCATCCCAAGGTACAATTTCGATCACTTTCACTAGATGATTATACCAGCACCAAAGAGCATTTGATGGGGAACCGTTGCAGACGGGTCATCACTCCAAAAGTACTGATTATCATATGCACCTACACACTCTTCCAACAATTCACCAACAGTGCCAACTTGAGAAATATAAAAATACTAGAAATTTCTCAATCAACTCCAACCACACACCTTAGGATACAATTCAATGGAATATAATCCTAACCACCAAGAATAAGAGTTCAGCCAAGAGGTACCATTTTCTCTAGAAACTGCAACTCACAAGCTATCCTAAGCTTCTATACAACTCCACTGAGCTTGTAAAGCTCACTCACTTCCATAGAGCCTTCTTAAGCTCAAAGAAGCTACACTAATATATAATACTTCTCTAACAGAGCTACCCTAAGCTCTGATACCAAACTGTCACGCCCCAAATTTCGTAATATAAATAACAACTTGTTATTATCAATAAAACAAATCTGGAACGCGAAGGCTCGGTTACAAAACAACTGGAATATTTTTTTCTTTTATTCCAATAACAAAAACACACCGAACCTACAAATGTAAACATAGACTCGTTCTTTAGAGTCAACTATTACATTAAACAAATTTACATATTAAATTGAAACTTCAAAATAATAAGTAATTACCCACTCAGAGTATATTACATAGCGGAAGTCTAACAAAACCCCAATACGTTAAACGTACATCTAGGAAGCCTCAGCTTCAGTCCTAGTTACCCTAACCTGCAAGATTAACCCCTACACCATGGAATAGTGCACCGGGTTGAAATAACAAACCCGGTAAGCTTTTGAAAGCTTGTATGAGTAAACAATTAACCGCACACACATTCCACAATTTAATAATCTCAACTTAATATCAAATTAAGCAATAACACGAGATCAAACTCAATCATTAAATTTAAACCATAGTATTCTCAACTTAACATCTCATTAAGCAAAGTCACAAGATCATCAATCAATAAATCCATGTCCAATCTGGACAATAAAAGAATGAATAGTCTTGAAACATCTTTTAGAAAAATACATCACACACATGATTCCAATGATATATGTATGCTTATACAAAATCATCAATCAATAAATCCAAGTCCAATTTGGACAATAAAAGATAGAATATGTTTGAGACATCTTTTAAAAACAACATTCTTAAATCACAAGACCAACGAACGCATGTAACTTAAAAATTGGCAGACAAACTAGAGTTCTAACTAATGGGACGTTTGCCCAACTCATACCATAGGGAACGAACCCAAATTCATACCATAGGGAACGAACCCAAATTTATACCATAGGGAACGAACCCAAATTTATACCATAGGGAACGAACCCAAATTTATACCATAGGGAACGAACCCAAATTTATATCATAGGGAACAAACCCAAATTCATACCATAGGGTCCGAAACCCTTTCCCAAAACACAAATGAGAGAGAGATTCATTCTCATAACAATATACAATTTAATCGATAACACCAACCCGTGAAACACAATCACCAATTAACAATCGTGAGTTTACTCACATTCAATCATCATTATCTCAATATATAATCATTTCTCCAAATTAATATATGCATACCTTTGCCATATATTCAACTCACCCAAATCACAAATAGCGATATGATTCCTCTCATAATACATTATTTTAAAACACAAATAATTTCACAAATAAACTTAGTTTTCACTTACCTATGAACCGTTGACGATCAAGTCCATATATATTTCAAAACAAAACTTTACTTTCAAAATATAATTTCCTATGGCTAATTATTAAATCTGCCATTCTTCAAGCTCCTCAAATGCACCCAATATATCAGAAATCCTCTACACCAACATTACGCAACAATTTATATCACAAGCCTAAATGCAATTCCAATATCGAGAATTCATGATATTAAGAATATACTGAATTTACACGTCCCATTCCGTGTAGATTCATACTAATATTACGCAACAATTTATATCATAAGCCTAAATGCAATTCCAATATCGAGAATTCATGATATTAAGAATATACTGAATTTACACGTCCCATTCCGTGTAGATTCATACTATGGTGACTCTAAAAATCAAACAATATAAATATCCATCAAAATCAATCACAAACAATAATAAGAATATTTCCAAATAATCAATCCTAATACAAATATCCAGTGAGTTTACTCACAACTAACAAATACTCAAATAGTAATTCGTGATCAAGGTTCACTCACAACAAATCAATCAATTCTACCACAAATATCAAGTGAGTTTACTCACCTTTGTAAATTCCAGCAGCGTCTACGAACTCAACACTTAACCAGGTAATCAACAAGAAACGTCCGCTCGGCTACACGGTTTCCAAAAACACCTAAGAACAAGCATTTCGTTTCTCAGCACAAAAACAACTAAACGACGAACGAAAAGTGTTTGTATCACTCCCAAAGTTAATCGGATGTCCTTAGAATATCGAAAACTATAAACCAGACTAGTTTGACCAAAAGTCAACTGTCGGTCAAAGTGGGTCCCACATCACTATTCTTCAAACGGGTCCCACGTCAACTATTCATTGAACGGGTCCCACCGAACTTCAAAATACTAAAATAACAGTAAGCTTATTTCTAGCAGCCTAACATCATACTCAAAAATGGTGACGATCCGACGGTCGGATTATCACGGATCGAATGATCCTTAACTTACGTATATATGATCAACGATCAAACGATTGAAATTCAACGATCCAACCGCACAACATGTTTATAACTATAAAACTAACCACACGATCAAATTTGCAGATCATCCAACGGTTAGATCTCTCAGATCGTAAATCGTACGATCCGATTTTCGGTTTAATCAATCATCGATCAAACGACCGAATTTGACAACACTGTAAACATGAAAGTTGTTCGTATCGACGAACTAAGTACAACGGAGCAAAGAACTACTCCTGGAACGGCCTGACGCGCCGCCACGCGCCGCCACAGGCGGTGGTTAGTACAAAGTTACCGCCTGTCCAAACTCAAAAATATTCAAAACCCAACGGTGAACTTGTAGAACGCACAAAATGGAACTACTTTAAAACTTGCCTCAAAGTGAGTTAACGGCCGGATCGGACTAGATCGCCGTCGAAAGCCGCGGCTGCCCAAATTTCAAAACCAAAATTCTCCGTCCTCGGGAATCCGATTGAGGTGAAACCAGCGGCCATAAGTTCGTATGGATGAGGACTTCAAAGCCCAGTAAGTGTCTCAGGTCGAATTGGCCGGAAACGGAGCCAGCAAGGGTCGGAAGTTTCTGCAGTTTTGGGTTGTTTTGGGTGAGTTTCTCCAATGAAATTCTCCTCCAATACTAACAATTGATCAAAGAAATTGGTATAGGATTGAAGAGCATTGAGTGGTGAACAATTTGGAACAAATTTCACACCTTGGGGTGGCCGGATCACCGAGATATCGGCCGGCAAAGAGGTCGGGTACTGTAGCACGGGACAAATAAATTTCCAGATTTTTCAAAATTCTGAAAAATGAATTTTTCTATTTATAGAAAAATTCATAAATAGTAACCCGAACTTCTAAAATTCGTATCTCACTCATACGAACTCTGATTAAAGCAAACTTTGTGCCCACGAACTCGTATCGACGAGCCCTACGATTCTCGTGAACGAAGTTTTTCCAAAATCTAAGCAGAACAAAAAGTCACTCGAGAAGTGACCACATCGCGACACGTGTTGCCGATGAGTCACCGTGTGACTCAGCAGACAACGCTGACTCATCAGCTGAGTCACACAATTTGCTGTTCCAATGGCTGCTTGCCATGTGTCAGCTACTATTTAGCTACTAATCAAGTACAATACAAAATACGTATATTTTTTTAATACGTAACAAATACAGAAATACAAAATAATACATCACATCAAACACGAAAATACACCAAATAGTAAAATTTCACAAAATAATTATTTCTCGATTAGAGAAATTATTAACGAAAAATCGGGGTATTACAGCCTGTGCAATGAGAAAATTCCGCATAGGTTGTCACTAGCTCCCCTCCTATGCGAGGAGAAAATTCTGCATAGGTGTGATATAATTATCCCCCACCCCCTATGCGAGGAGAAATACTGCATAGTTTAATGACAAGTGTATGAATTTGGTAATTGTGTGAATACATGGATTTTTAGTTGAGTTTGGAGTTGAAGCTATTTAATGCAAATTTATGAGATTTTAGCAGTTTGACGATGATTATAGTTTCGTATTGAAATTCACTTTTCCTAGTCATTGGTTTATTTGAGTTTATTCATGGTTTCCCATCTTTAATTCTAGGGAAAAAATCACCTTTAGTCCCTGAATTTTGACTCATTTGACACTTTCGCCCTTGAACTTTGAAATATATCACTTTAGTCCCTGAACTTTGAAAAAGACTATCACTTTCGTCCCTAACCGAAGTTTTCACCGAATAAACCTCTGATTTCGGCCAATTCGAACGACAACACATACTGAACTTTGAAGCCCTCCTTGAGGCGAGTTCAACGCCACCAACCCCGCCTCAAATCGTCGCCGGACGGCGGAGAATTTTACAATTAAAGTTTCGGCCACCACCGGCTTTCAGGCTAAATTCGAGCCATTGTAGGCCGAATCGAGCTTAGCCCCAGTTATAAAAGTTACTCCTCTCATCCGTGTGAACATTTTGACATAGGTTTTGCACCATTTTTTTTCCGGTCAGGGACGAAAGTGATAGTCGGTGTTGAAGTTCAGGGACGAAAGTGATATATTTCAAAGTTCAGGGACGAAAGTGTCGAACGAGTCAAAATTGAGGGACTAAAGGTGATTTTTTCCCTTAATTATATCATTTCTGCAGTTTTAGCTTTCAAGTTTTGATTGATGTGTTATAAAATTTGATTGCTTGCCAAAGGATTGCGAAAGAGAAATGATTTTCTAAAAGAAAAAGGATTTTAAAGAAAGATTTAATAAATTTATTTTTGTGAACTCACTGACCTTGTCTTACGTTTTATGTTTTTATTTGATCTCTTTGGTTTTCTGTTTTACCCAGGTTAGAGTCGCGGAGGTCGGATTGGCGTCAAGGCATATTATCTTTGTAGCCACCGAAAGAGTTCACATCAGCTAATGTTTCTTTCATGTAAAATTAGAAGAGCTTTGAATACTAAATGTTTAATTACTTGAGATATATAGGTTGCGGTATGAGACTCTTTTTATATGTTGGTGGTGGTTGTGATTGAGTGAGGATAGGAGGTCCTATGGTGTGAAGGTGGATTTAAGAATTTTAGAAGTGTTGGTTAAATTATACAGGTTTTGGGTTGTCCATTTTTAAGAGAAGTTATGCAAAATTTTCGGTAGAATTTCTCTTAAAGTGGGCCCCACAGGGCCACCTTGTATTTCAGGGTGAAATCTAGGACGAGTCCTGTCATATTGTCTTTGAATTTCAGGTCATTTAGAGTTGTTTAGACGTCTTCCAGTCAGAAAGATTTGACTGTGAGTTTAGGTTTTCTGTTTTGTTTTGAGTCGTTGTAGTTGCAACTTAATCTCAATCTCTAGCGGGTTCGATCCCTACTTCTCATACTATCTTCGACTGTATTCACCTTCGTAGGGTAATTAATAAGTTGTGATTATACACCTTAATTAGTGTGTGAAAAGAGCTTTATCAGATGGCCATGAAATATAGTTCAAGTCTTCTTTATCACTTGTCTTGCTAGGATTGGATTGTCAACGGACTAACGATGGTTGCAACAGACGCATCCTCTGCTTCAATATAATTGAAAGTAAAATCTCATACATATTCTAAGTTAGGCACGTTTCAATTATATGCAATTGCATAATTAATACAAAACCCAAACTGACATGCAACATTTAAAGCTTACCATATATATATGCGATGATTGTTGATGCCATATAAATACATAATAAAAGCAAATTTATATATGATTCGAAATTTCGAATCCGTAACCAACAAATTATTAATATGTTATGTACTTCTGTACCAACATCGAATTATAGATGATAAGGTTTAATTGTCAAACCACATGGAAAAACTAGCAGAGGCTATCACATGAGATTATGAATAGCGGCACGAAATGCATACAGTATTAGAAACAAAAATTAAAATCACTCATAGATCATGAGTTTTGGTCAAAAGCAACTATGTTGCACTAACTTCAAGATCATCATGGAGTTATAAGATAAAAAAATAGAGCGAAGCATGCTGATAACGTGTTATAAACTAGAGATGACTCAGACAGAAAAAAGAGAGACAGAACATAAGAGGGAATAGAAGTGTGTTATTCATTCTCATTAGCCTCTTTTATATAGAGGTACGATTTACATCATGAGGACATAAGTAATGAGTATTTACGTGGACAACCACATATAATAATATATTTACAACATTTATGACATGTTTTTTTTTAAATAATATATGATAAGTGAATAATATAATTCTAAATATAATCTCTCTAGAGAAAGAAATAAAAGTTTTGAAAAAAAATAAATATATTTTTTTTAATATATATTTGTATTTTTTTGGCATATAATATATATTTGTTTTAAAACAAACAATTTTTTATAAAAAAAAATAGTCACCAAAATAACCATACTGCCCCTCACATGGACAACATTTGGATGGAAAAAGTTAGAATTGACGGAGGGGTGTAAATTGACAATTTTTATCAAGTTTAGGAGGTCAATTTTCACAATTGCAAGTTTAGGGTGCAAACTAACAATTATAACCAAGTTTAGGGGGTGTTTTGATAATTATGGCTTAAAGAATTGATAATCTTCCATTGCAACATTATATCACGAGAATGATAACCACAATAAATAAATATATGACCATTAAACGGTTAAAGGCTAGGATACTAGGGCTGGGCACAGGTCGGGCCTTCATTCAATTTTATTGGGCCCGGGACCGGACCGAATATTTCGGGTCGGGCCCGAGACCTGTCTTGCACTCTATTTGGACCGAAACAAGCCCGGACCGGAAAGCTTCGGGCCCAATTTTCGGATTTTCGGGCCCAAAGTAGCTAAAATTCAAAACTGTATAAATAACACTTCAGCTGCTTAATTGCAGCTTCTATTATCACTAATCATGTAATTCCATCTATAAACGATGACATTCCAATGCAAACACAAAGCCACAAACTCACAAAGGTACGAAAGATCAAATGAGTTAAGAAATAAACATCCAAACACAAAGCCACAAAGGCATTAAGTCATGAACAATCAAACATTCAAACTTCTGAGTTCTAAAGTAACTCATTACACCATACTAATCAAAAGAGTGAAAGACTAAAATAACATAACAAAAATTCACAAATTCTTCAGTCTTCACCAACAGCAAGTCATCAACACCAAGTTTTCACCGCCAGCAATCAACGAACAACAGAAGCCTGCTTCCCTACACAATGTCAAAGCCAATAACATAATCACATTAACCATTATCTTGGTTGTGTGTGTACTGTCAATAACACAACCACAGAGCTAAACATAATAAACTGAAAACACAATCAGTTAATAAGTTCATATCAATGGCAGGGTTTCAGCTTCACCATCTAGGCCGCTTTGCTGCTCAGTCATTTCTGTATCGAGGCCGCTACCTTCACCATGGTGAACGTTCCCAAGACAAAGAAGACCTACTGCAAGAGCAAGGAGTGCAAAAGCACACCTTGCACAAGGTAACACAGTACAAGAAGGGCAAGCATAGTCTTGCTGCCAGAGAAAGCGTCGTTATGATCGCAAGCAATCTGGTTATGGAGGTCAGACCAAACCAGTCTTTCACAAGAAGGTAAGGATACCAATTCAAAAAGAATTCAAATTTGAAGCATATAATAAATGTCTTTTGAATCTTATGATCTCGATGATTAAGACAAAACCAGTCAAGATCCAATAAATGTGAATGATCCAATTCAATCCAAATCAAGAGATATTATATAAAAACTTTACCGATTCCAAAATACTAATCAAACAGTGATCAAGCAAACAAATTTCACACTCACATGCATGTATACATAGTTACATACAGTCAATATATTAATCAAATTCATCCTTCATATGCCATATGCATGTGTGAACTTTCACCCGTTCGATATTTTTGTCCCTAAACTTTGAAAAATGTCACTTTCGTCCCTCAATTTTAACACCGATTATCACTTTGGTCACTCCGTTAAATTTCTGTTAAATCAAGGTATTTTTGTAAATAACATATTCTTTCAAGGATATTTTCGTCAAATAACAGATAAATATATATCATTTATTTTATATTTTATTTATTTATTGACAAAAACAAAACTTTTTTATTTTTTTATTTATTATCATTTTTATTAGTTGATGTATTTTTTTTGTTCAAATAATATATTTTTTACATTAAAATAATGATTTGACAAAAATGTCCTCAACTTAACGGCTTGTAAATTGTAATAGGAGAATAGACATCAATGACCAAAGTGATAGTCAACGGTGAAAATTAGGGTCGAAAGTGGCATTTTTTAAAGTTCAAGAACGTAAGTGTCGAACAAGTTAAAGTTGAGAGACTAAATCTGATTTTATAACCTTGAAAAACATTAGTACCTTGTATAAATTGTTCACACATGCATATATATACTTCAACAAGTATCATATATACAAAAACCAAGACGCGCGTACATAGTCATGTTATATAATACATGCAAAGCAGTGCATCTTCATCATCAAGTTCGCAATATGTCATCATTATAAATGAAACTGGACCAAGTTTCTTAAAACATAATCAGCAATATCAATTGTACGTAAACTAAATATAATAAATTAAACCAAGAAAATTTCGTCTTAAGATTGTGAAATGAAGCCGTTTTTATGAGAATTTTGAAGGCTGAATTCTCTAAAGCACTCATGAATACCGGATGATGTCCTTGGCTGGAAGGACACAACCGTAGAATCATAAGTGTCTGAAGAGGTATTGTGCGAGTACTATTGTCTTGGTTTACACAAACAGTTGAACAGTTCAAGACATCATATTCACCGATTAGCAAGTAAATCCGATAGTATTCCACTAAGAAATGTTTAAAGTCAAAAGCTACATATCCTAATGCTGTATCTTTCCAATAGAACCCTCTGATAGTGTTCGCACTCTTTATCTTTCGCATTTTTCCTTTCCAACAAATTATTTCATTCGTGTGGGGAATTAAATTTTCCAACAGAAGGTTCTGTGGTGTTGACCGTAAGAAAAATAACTAGGACAAAATGTCCACCAGCTTTTTGATTTTAGGGGACCAACTTCGTTTTTGATGTTAATGTTTAGAGTCAAGTCAACTGCGTGTAGTACCGGAGTCTGCTTCATCAATTAGCTACAGTATCTACTTGGCTTTTTAAGCAGTGGCTAGTAACCTCCAATCCTTCATACCCAGAAAGCTAGAAGTAGATGTGACAATGAACAACCTCTGCTTCATTGTTCTCTGTATCTGTTTGAGCAAAACTTCATCTGCAGCTGATACCCTTTTTTCATCTCAGAACATCACTGATGGCAAGTCCTTGGTTTCCCCAGGTGGATTATTTGAACTGGGTTTCTTCAGCCCAGGCATTTCCAAATCCCGCTACTTGGGGATTTGGTACAAGAACATCCCAGTCCAAACCGTCGTTTGGGTTGCAAATCGAGGCACCCCAATCAATGACTCCTCAGGCCATTTGCTGATCAACACCACCACAGGCAGTCTAGTTCTTCTCAACACGAACAAGACAGTTTTTTGGTCATCTAATTCGACGAAGCAAACCCAGAATATTAGTCCTGTCGTGCAGCTCTTGGATGATGGCAATCTCATTCTCAGAGACGAGAAAGAAGCAGCTAATTCAGAAAGGTATCTGTGGCAAAGCTTTGACTATCCGTCGGATACTTTGTTACCGGGGATGAAGCTTGGATGGGACTTGAGAACGGGGCTTAACCGGAGACTAACGGCGTGGAAGAGTCCAGATGACCCTTCTCCTGTAGACTTTACATGGGAGATGCTGCTGCATAACTATCCTGAGCCAGCTATGTTCATAGGGGGCAAAGAGTATTTGAGGAGCGGTCCATGGAATGGAGTTTTATTCAGTGGCAAACCGCCAGGGGCACTAGTGGCTCTCAACTTCAGCTACTTCGCGGATGAGCATGAGGTTTACGCAATGGTCGGAATGGTGAGCAAGTCTGCATTAGGAAGGATGATGTTGAACATATCTATGACCAATCCTGGAACGGTACATTACTATCGCCAATCCTGGATTTGGTCCGAAGAAGAAGGAAATTGGACACTCTATGCAGGATATCCGAGGGATCCTTGTGCCAGTTATGCCAAGTGTGGGGGGAATGGGAACTGTATTCTTACTGCATCCCCAATGTGTCAGTGTCTAGACAGGTTCAGGCCTAGATCACCGGACAAGTGGAGCTCAAACGATTTTTCGCAAGGGTGTGAGCTGAACAAGGCATTGACATGCAAGAATGATGGATTTCTCACATATCCCGGGTTGAAATTGCCCGATACAACGCATACTTGGATCGACAAAGCCATGAATCTCAAAGAGTGCAGGGCCAAGTGCTTGTCTAATTGTTCTTGTACAGCCTATACAAACTTGGATGTCAGAGCAGGAGGTAGTGGTTGTGCAATCTGGTTTGGTGATCTTTTAGATATAATCCAAATTCCGGGTGGTGACCAGGATATCTATATTAAGGTCTCTGGTGCAGAACTAGGTATGAACCTAATAATCTCTAGTGTTTACTTCTTTATAAGTTTCTTGGTGTGCCATTGCCTGCTTTTGATTGTACATGGTTTTTCTACTAGTCCAGTTTACTCTTGAAGAATTAAACTTCTGGAGATTTTAACTGTATTTGTGTACTGATCAATCAAAGGGAAAGATGAGAAGTGGAAGATAGGAGTGATAGTTGCATCTGCCGTAGCTGTAATTCTTGCCATGTTCTTAGTTGGTTATCTCAGATTCAGACGCAGGAAAAATTTCAAAGGTAACACTACCTATTTAACTACGTCATTATCTTGAAGAAGAGTAGCTATAATGACCACAACTTAGCTAACTGTTTTTGCTTGTTAATGTTTAATATAAGGTACTCAAACCAATATTGAAGAGCAGAAGGAAGAAGACCTGGAGCTACCATTGTTCGACTTTCCAACAATAGAAAGTGCCACTAACAAATTTTCGATCAACAATAAGCTTGGTGAAGGTGGTTTTGGACCTGTTTACAAGGTTATATATAATCTACCAACAGAAGAACATAAAAGTTAAGGAAGCGCCTATTATATTAAGAAAATAACAACTAATCTTCATGCAAATGTGAATAATCTTCAGGGTACACTAATAGATGGAAAAGAAATTGCAGTGAAGAGGCTTTCAAGAAGTTCTGGACAAGGAATGACAGAGTTCAGAAATGAAGTAATCCTCATTGCGAAACTTCAGCACCGTAATCTTGTAAAGCTTCTTGGTTGTTGCATTCAGGGAGAGGAGAAATTGCTGATCTATGAATACATGCCCAACAAAAGCTTGGATTCCTTCATTTTTGGTATGATCCCTTAAAACTCTGAATCTAGTTGTAATTTGTTTTATTCCTAATGAGACTGGGTACTGCATAATATTCTTCTGATAGTTCAGTTTTTAAAATTTGTCAGATGAAATGCGAAGAAAATTGTTAGATTGGCCTAAGCGCTTCCATATTATTTGTGGAATTGCTAGGGGGCTTCTCTATCTTCATCAGGATTCCAGACTAAGGATTATACACAGAGATCTCAAAGCGAGCAATGTTTTACTTGATCGCGAAATGAACCCAAAAATCTCAGATTTTGGTCTTGCTAGAACTTTTGGTGGTGATCAAACTGAAGGAAATACAAACAGAGTGGTTGGAACATAGTAAGAGTATTTTTATTTTCTTTGACATGTTATATATGGTATACATTTCATATCTGTTTCGAACTTAACATCCCTAATTTGTTTCCATTATATTTTATAGTGGTTACATGGCACCTGAATATGCTACTGAAGGCCAGTTCTCAGTAAAATCTGATGTCTTTAGCTTTGGTATTTTACTACTGGAGATAATAAGTGGAAAGAAAAGTAAAGGGTTCTATCATTTGAACCACAGCGTTAATCTTATTGGAAATGTAAGTTTAAGCACAAAATTTCTTTTGCTAATATTGTGAAGTATTTTATAGCAATGAATGACAAATATGCTCTAAAATGTCTTAGGCATGGATATTATGGAACAGAGGTCGGCCATTAGAACTGATTGATGAAGGGTTCGGGGACTCCTGCAACCTATCAGAGGTGTTGCGATGCATCCATGTCAGTCTCTTGTGCGTGCAACAACAGCCTGAGGACAGGCCAACCATGTCATCTGTAGTTCAGATGTTATGTAGTCAAAGTACCTTGCCTCAGCCTAAAGAACCAGGATTCCTTTCAGAAAAAGATTTGGTTGAAGGAGAGTTTCCCTTGCTTAACAACGAAATGTCTTCGAATGGACTAACCATTACGCTACTCGAGGCTCGTTAAGGTTCGATGATCATTTGAATGTATCATAGATTTTGTGCAGCAAACTTTATGCAGCGTTGTTATCAAATATGTGGTAGTTAGCTAGCAGAAGTGCAGTGCTGTAAATGTAATATGTATACAAGTGTGCTTCTAATATGTGATGATTGATCTGAAAAATAGTGCCTATAATTGTGTCCAAATTGCAAATTGTAAGGGGATCCTTGACAAATTGTAATTTAGTTTACACTAGAAACTTGACTACATAAAGTTAATGTTTACACCAAATGGGGGACCATCAAAGAATCAAAGCAGGAAGAAAAACACAAAACAAAAAACAAAAGCTCAAGCTCATAATGCTGTATTTTTTTTCTACGGCTATAACATAGTGAGACTCTAGGACCTTATCAGTGTAATTTCATTTGATATTAGGAGGAGCAATAATATCATATATTAATGCAATTCACCGACCAAGAAAGACTAATATCATCCTAAAAGAAAATACCTCTCTTTGATTGATATTAGACAAGATGATGGTCAAATTAGCCCCGGTGGCTCGTATGAACTAATATGTGTGCTACTTAAATTAAACCCAAAAAGGGTATTACTTTATGCAATGAACATCTTTATTTATTCAACCATTTTGCCTTGACTCTTGAGGCTTGAGCTGCTGATGTTGCTTCATAACTTCTATAGTCAAATTATCATTGACCATCTTAATGGCTTTGTAGTAATTTACCTATACTCCAATGGCTTTATTACTCCAATGTGCAACAACCAACAGCCCCTTTGGGTTTTCTTCTTCCCTGCACCACAGGTTTTCCCTCTCTCCTATTCTAATCTCTAAATAATTATGTTGAATAAATGACACATCTTCCTCAACTGCTTATGTATGAGACTATGAGATTTTCCACACAAGAATAAAATCTTCCCCTCTCTCCCAGGCTGCCTCATTAACCTGTAGCTCGATTTGTGGGGTCAAGAAGGTTGTTCACCAATAACTGTGGGGAGTGTGGCCTTTAAAGTCAACAAACGTGTAGCTTAGGGTCAATGCCTTTTACTATATATTTTTTTATATAAAAAAGACAAATACAAACTACATGAAGAAGCTCATATGACACCCCGACCTAAAATTATTAAAGTTAAAAACATTAAGAGCGGAGAGATCCGATTCCAAATATTACTAGAACTTAAGGATTGACCGAATTTTGCCAAACTATAAGCAGTAAAGTTAGCTTCTTGAATGCTCCTACTAGATGATACTATGCTCTTTGCTGCAACTTGTGAAAGACTGTAAAGTGAATAATGGGCATTCTTTCATTCACGTTCGTTGGAGTTTACTTGTCCCTCAATTTCTTAAAAATCTCAACTTTAGCTGATTCCATTTCCAAACATGAATTGGGTTTGTTTGGTAGACCGAAGGGTATTCTTAGGAGTTAGGAGTCTTGTGGCCCCAACTTGGGAAGACGCCTGTGACAGCAATGGCATTTGTGGCCCCTATTCAATCTGTGTGATCAGTAATTCAATGGTTTGCAATTGTTTAAATGGGTTTAAGCCTGAAGCACCAGAAAAGTGGAACGATGGGGAATATTCAGGTGGTTGTTACCGCACAGAAGCTCTGAATTGCCAAAACAAAGGTGATGGGTTTGTGAAATATGCTGGGGTAAAGCTGCCAGATACCATAGATTCTCGGGTTAACCAGAGTATGAGTCCCAAGGAATGCAAGGAAAATTGCTTCAACAACTGTTCTTGTATAGCTTATGCAAGCTCTAATGTCAATGGAGGCAGTGTCTGCGTTATCTGGTTTGGTCAATTAGTCATCATCAGAATGCTTTCGGATGGTGGGCAGGATCTGTATATTCGAGTTCCTGCTTCAGAATTAAGTATGTGCAATAGATTTTCTAATAATCATTATTCAGCATTTGAATCATATGCCTGCTTTATGTTCTTGTGCTACTTTTCATTTTAGCTGTGATTTTAACTGTGGTTTTTTTTTTTCTTTTGAAATGAACTATGAAGAGGCAAACCCCTGGCCCAAGGCAAAGATAGCAGTAATCGTTGTTTCAGTTGTTTTTGGGATGCTCTTGGTTACTTATTGCATTCAGAGGAAGATGACAAAGTTCAAAGGTAACATCTCTTCTATCAACAGCTTCAACTTTATAAAACATGTAGCCATATCGTCTTCTAGTTATGCAATTAGGTGTTCTACAATGCAAATATCCGGAGCAACATTTAATCTGTTCTCATGTAATCTCAACTTTCAATGATTTAGAAAAGAATTTCATCACTGATTGCTGAACATTGTCACCAACCAAAGAAAATTTTGGCACAGTGATAACATGTCAACGAGTACTCACTGTCTGAATTTGCAGCTGTGATGGTGAAATTAATAGATACTCGAACATAGCAATCCATGACCATTTTACGAAAAAAAAAAATTACCCTGGAATGTTTTGGATATAAAGGTTGATTGAGCACTAGAAGTTCCATCTGGTTTGCGCTTACTTTACATCAAGCATCTTTCTGAGCTGAGAGTTCTTGGCTCCATCATGACATCAACTGCTTCTTAAGCCTTGTTTTTAGTTCTGGCTTCCGCAGAACACTGTGTAGTGTGTACTTAGGTTCCAAACTACCAATCATAGCTTGAGACAACGGAATCATGTGATTTCCATTTGGTCCCCATGACATCTCCTATAGTGCAGATTAAACTAATCTACTTATGGATAAATATTTCTCAACTAATCATTTGTATACCCTTTTAAGAAAATGAATACATGATTCCAGGTTAAGAAAAGCTGAAGATTCACTGCTTTTATTTTTTTAATGGTGAATTTATGATTAATTACTTGAAATGGATTGGTTTTTGTTCTCGTCTCATTTATATATTTGCTGAGAAGCTGATCTTTATTCTTTCATTTTGTTAGAGAAAACGAGGAAGAATGGAATGATCAATCAGAACAACAACAGACAGAACGAAGACATTGAGCTACCTATATTTAGTCTGTCCACAATAGTCACTGCCACTGATAACTTTTCATTCAACATGAAGCTTGGAGAAGGTGGCTTTGGGCCTGTATACAAGGTATATTTCCAATAGATGAGCATATCATCTGTAAGCATTAGTCTTATGTTGAAGGTAATTTTCAGGGTAGTCTAGTGCATGGGCAAGAAATTGCTGTGAAGAGACTTACAAAGTTCAGAGCAAGGACCAATCGAGTTTAAAAATGAAGTATTACTAATAGCCAAACTTCAGCACCGAAATCTTGTAAGGCTCCTAGGTTGTTGCATTGAGGGAGAAGAGAGATTGCTGATATATGAATATATGCCCAACAACAGCTTGGACTTCTACCTTTTTGGTTAGGTTCCTTTAAAACTTGCTATATATATACTTTTTTTTTACTGCAGTTATTCAATAAGTGCTAAAGCTCTTCAATTTGTTGATTTTGTTCTTATAAGATTTCAAATTGGAGTAAAATGGATTTAAACTTACTAGATCAAACTCGAGGGAGACTGTTGGATTGGCCTCAATGCTTCCAAATTATCTGTGGGATCGACAGGGGACTTCTTTATCTGAATCAAGATTCCAGAGTGAGGATTATTCGTAGAGATCTTAAAGCAAGTAATGTTTTGCTTGATAAGGAGATGAACCCAAAAATCTCAGACTTTGGTATGGCTAGAACTTTTGGAGGAGACCAGACTGAAGGAGTAACAAGAAAAGTTGTTGGAACCTAGTAAGTATGCATTACATCTCTGCTTATTATCTTCTAGTTTCTTAATTAATACATTGTGTTTGTTGTGAATACTGCAGTGGTTATATGGCACCAGAATATGTCATTGATGGTCAATTCTCTGTAAAATCTGACGTTTATAGCTTTGGCATTATATTGTTGGAAACACTAAGCCGGAAGAAAAGTAGAGGATGTTATGATCCAGTTGACAATCTTAACCTCATTGGACATGTAAGTATCCACTATTGAATTCCTTATTTACTGGTGTTTGATCTTGTGACTGACAAACATGTTGTTGCCTTAGGCATGGAAATTGTGGCAAGAAGGAAGGTCTTCAGAGTTGATTGATGAATGCTTTCGGGACTCATGCACTCTATCAGAAATCTTGCGTTGCGTACATGTTAGTCTTTTATGTGTGCAAGAGCGTCCTGAGGATAGACCGAACATGTCAACTGTGATTCTCATGTTAGGGGATGGCTGTGCCTTGCCTCAACCCAAAAGACCAGGTTTCTTCATGTGAGAATGATACTTCTTCAAATTGATGAAGGGTCCGGGGACTCCTGCAACCCTATCAGAAGTGTTGCGATGCATCCAACACATCGCGAGGACAGGCCAACCATGTCATCTGTACCTTGCCTCAGCCTAAAGAACCAGGATTCCTTTCAGAAATAGATTTGGTTGAAGGAGAGTTTCCCTTGCTTAGCAATGAAACGTCTTCGAATGGACTAACCATTACGCTACTCGAGTTTCCCGCCCTAATTACAAGAGTACACCACTATGATACACCCCAAGTACACATATCTTTTTGGATTTTCCCGCCCTAATTACAAGAGTACACCACTATGATACACCCCAAGTACACATATCTTTTTGGATTAAGCCTATATTACAAAGGAATACTTACAAATCCCGAAAATCAATAAAAAGTCATACAAAGTCTCGATATCCTATATATGTGACATCTTCTCAACCAGAAGAAGCTGTCGCCACTTCACATTGATTACTGGTCGAGTCTTATTGGCTGTCGGTTTGGATATAAAAGCTTAGGTAGGTACAATTAATATCACTTATTAAACCTTACATTAAACATACACGCGTACATGTGTTTATGCAACACATACGATCGATATACTTCAATATTATATATCTAGGCATATATATATATATATATCGACTACTACTACTCGATGATTAAGCATGACCTTAGCTAGCTTGGTTCAGTGCATACATATCCACTTTTTGGACATTGATTTTTTCTACTTGTTTGGAACCCACACAAGGTTGCCACTAGCCAAGAAGTGACAAATAGGTTCTGTTCCTGGCTTTATTTTGAGTTCTTGAAGAGCAAAATTCTTGCTGTTCCATGTTCTTGTATCAGTGTGGCAAATAACTGCTGCTTCAGCTTTGGTTCCATCAGCACCCACCAAAGGAACCATGTAAGTCCTAGTGGGTTGAACTTCATGACAGTAAAAAACCGCGTACGCATACTTCTTCTTGTGGCAAACCACGGCTCTGTCTCCATTTTTCTGCTCTATTCCCTTTGCCATCCTGTACTCCTGTTTGGTTTCGTTTTCGACCTCCAGAGAATACACCTGAGTGTATTTACCGAGCCTCGAAACGGCGAAATCGACAAGGGATTCCAACGACGTGGCGCAGTACTTGGATTCCCCTACGACGCTCGGGGCCTCGCAGTCTTCGATTGCCTGTTTGATGACTTGTGCTTCCGCGGAGTTGGGTTTCAGTGCAAAGTGGTCGAGAATTTGTGGCAACTTGCTTTTCGAAAAGGGTATGGAGTTGGCTACTTTACGTGGCAAGAGAGGGGCCGCCACGGCGTTTGTGGTTTTGGGGGAGTGCAGTGTGATCTTGTTCTCCAGAAGCAGATCCTTTTCGAAGAAGAAAGTGGTCACATTTGGCTCCACTTGGATATTTCCGGTGCCGGCCGAATAGACTTCTTTTCCAATAATGTTCGGACCTTGAAGGGTCTTGATATTCACACTGTATGTGTTTTTCTCTCCAATCCAGTTATCTGTACATGTCAGCACAAAGAGCATCAATAAATCCAAGTCGATTTGCATGCATGCTTTTATGGAAGGAAGATATTTCTAACAAGGACAAGTACAAAAGACCTCCCAAACTATAAGTTATTTTCAATTTCATACTCACGTATCAAACAATTAAACAACGATCCTAAAAGAATTACTAACCAAAAACCAAATCGATCAAGATCCAAGTACGTTTAATTACTCGATCGGCAGTATTAATTATTGTCAAAAATCGAAAGGGATATGATAAATAAAAATTAAACCACACAAACGATACCTGGGTGTAGAAGTTCCTGTAGGGTTTTGGGCATGGGAGTTTGTGGCAGAGCTGTCTTCCAGTAAGAACCCCATGGTACATCGTTAGAGGCATAGATTCCCATCTGTACTACTGCGACCTGCAGCAACAAAACTAAATTTAAGCATATATATATATATGTATATATATCTAGTTTATGATCTTGCTAAGATTTTCCTGTAGAAGCCATAGCTAGCTAGCTAGCTCTATGGATACTTACATAGAGAAAAGAGCAGAGAAGAACGAGACGAAAGTACTCCATGCTAATCAAGTTTAAATTATAAGGTTGGGAATTGAGATGGTGAGAGATGAAGTGGAGTGATCTAGCTACTTATATAATGAATTCCAACGCAAAAGACAGAGCACTACTAGTCCAACTTAATCGTATCGATCGGGACCTACTTATTTAATTACTCTTCTTATCTCTGATTTTTCTGGGAAGCATATACATATTATCATGCAAGGATGCTCTAAATATCCAATAATGAATTAATATATATTATTTGTGATTAACCACCACTAGTAGTCGAGTTGGTAGAGCCTCCAGATATGATTTTCTCACCCGGGTTCAAATCATGCCGACTGTGGATTGAAGTTAAATCTTAATCCATTATGTGGCTGGTCAGGAAGAAGAATGCTTTGACACTGCCCCCGAGTGGATTAATCATTGGGCCTAAGAAACCTTTGGAATACTACGATCTCGATAAAAAATAAAAACATTATTTGTGACCACACACCAATAAAGGATCAAAATAATATTTTTTGAATAGACCACATTCATTTTCTTTTTGAATAAATTTTATCACAAATAATGTTTTTTGAATAGACCACATTCGTTTTCACAAAAAAACAATGAATAGACCACATTCGAATTTTGGACCTTAATAAACATTATAGCATCATAAAATGCTTTGTAACAACTTCTCAAAAATAAAAATGTTTTGTGACAGTTCGCGGTCATAGAATTATGAGTTTTTATCACATATAGTACCTGAACTATTTCTCAATTATATACTTGGTACCTGAACTTTAATTTTTGTCACAAGTAGTACCCAAAGTTTCAATTTTTGTCACAAGTAGTACCCAAAGTTTTTGATTTCATCTCTTTTGGTACCTAAGGCCAATTTTTGTGATATTATATGCGCGTGAGGGCGCGTGTTAAAAAAAAAAACTAAAATAGAAAACTTTGGGTACTACTTGTGACAAAAATTGAAGTTCAGGTACTATTTAGGATGAACTCGAAGAGTTCAGGTACTGGTTGTGATCAAAAGTGAAGTTCAGGTACTATGTATATAATTGAGGTAAAGTTCGGATACCATTTATAATAAAAAAAAACCCTAGAATTATTAAACGTTTGGATTATGGAGAATGTGGAGCCATAATTTATATGTGACCTTAGAGTTAAGTTGTCAACTTCACTTCTCTCACATCCATGTATTGTAGAGTAATAAGTACATAGGTGGAATTATTAGTACATGACAACGAAGGGGTCAAAAAGGAGTAGAGTAAATAAGTACATAGGGTGGAAATATTTGTACATGACAACGAAGGGGTCAAAAAGGAGTAGAGTAAATAAGTATATAGGGTGGAAATATTTGTACATGACAGCAAAGGGGTCAAAAAGGAAAGCCACATGGTGTGGAAAAATTAGTGCATCTGTACATGACAAAAAAATATATACCCTTATATATATTTTATATATATATATATATATAATATATAAAATTTTGTGCCTGAAGTAACCGTCTCTTAAGTCTCATATCAGGTACGGGTTTGACGTCCATTATATATATAATGCGGTGTTATTGAGTCTATGTTGCCTATGGAATGAGGTAGTTGTTCGTTTGCAGATTGAGCTATTTCCGCCTATGTTCTTTGTAATCGATTTAGGGTTAGGCCTTACGTCTCTTGGTTGTACGTTCTGTCGTATTAATCGAATTATCTTTTACTTTCAAAAAAAATTTATATATATAATATATATTATAAGAATGTCAAAATTAACCTAATTTCCAAAAAAAACTCAAATAAAATAAAACTTCTTTTTATTTTTTAATCAGTGTAAAAAGACTTTTCTTTTTTGTCGATAAGTAGTTTAGTAGGATTTCTAAACGTCAAAAGCTATTGTCATATATAAAGGTTAGAACTTTACAAAAAAAAAATTGAAAAAACCTTGGCAATTCCAAACGAAATCTCAAAGAGGAGCCACATCTTTTGTGCAGTCTCTCATCTTCCATGTCGCTTTCCTCTCTTAGTTTTTCACTCTTTCAGTCTTTCTTAGAGGTAATTGAACGAATTTGACTACTGTAAATTTAATATATTGTTCTTATGTTTGGTTTTTTACTCGGTTTGTGTATTATTGTATAGAGTCAATTCTCAATTATGTATTCGAATTTTATGCAATTTTATTCAATCCAATATTCATTTTTCTATTCATAATCGATTCAATTAATCATCTTTCTATTATTTTGAATTAAAAAGCATATGTCAATCGTTTTCTAGTATTTGCAATATTATTCGTGAATCTTGATATCTCAGGGACTCAGGCTATGCAAGGAATTAAGATGTCTGCGGTAGGTTGCTGAGTACCGAGGTCTTGCGGGACCCATGTGCACACTGGTGAAAGCATCAGCTTCCAAGGGAGTCTGGGCTCAAGAAGCCCGATTGATATTTGTGGGTCCTTCCACCTGTCACACAGTGTGGCTGTGTGGGATTTGGGACTTTGTGGGGTCTGTCTGCTCCCACCACTGGTTAATGACTCTGAACCCAGATGTTAGTTGGGCTCCTGCAGGTAACGGATAGTTCATAATGTTTCTGGACCGGTGGGCTATCTCCTCCATCCAAATACCCGTTGTCCAAAAAAAAAAGGAATTAAGATGTGACTTGATGGTATAGTTGAGATAAAAAAGACAAGAAAATGGAAAGGTAAGGGAGACAACGAAAAAGAAAGAAGAGTAGTGAGTGTCCACTTTCTTTCATAGAGACTAGCATTTGATTCGTTTCGGAAATTTCCGAATTTTAACCTTTTCCCAAAAGATATATGACCCATATATTAACTATGATAAATAACTTTGAATATAAGAATTAAGGTGCTGTGTATCTTGACCCGAGTTTTAACATTTTGCCAAAAGATAGGAAATAATGCTCATTTGTTTGATTTTTTTTTTTTCCTGAAAAGATTCTTCTGTATGATTGGGGATAAGAGTCAAGTCAGTTAATAGCTGAATTGGAACAAAGTGACCATTGGTAAGGAATATTTATAATATTAGCCTCTATTTAAGTGCTTTGGTTGCATATCAATGACATTGTAAATGTTGTAACCAAAAAAAAATGATATTGTAAATGTATGTGCAACCAACTAAGCAAAACACCTACTCTCAGTCTCATCATACACGCCGCATAACCTCATAGCTTCCAATCCATCAGATTCCCTCATCTACACTAACATGGGAATAAGGAAAGTGTGAATAACAGAAGTTGAAGTCCGAAAATCCTAACTATATTACAACTCATCAATTGATCGACGTAGACCACAATAGATTGCTTTTCGTATAAGGGGATGCACATTCTCCGTTATAACCTCTGCATCCAACTTCTCCATGTGAGGCCATATCTGCCAGAAGTTCATAAAGAAGGTCAGAAAATCAGTAGCAAAGAAACAAAAAAAGCATGAATGATTTCATACCTACACAACTTCATCCAACCACCTAGACATAACTTCTGCCACAGGGGCTAGGATGTAAATTTCAATTTATCCAAGTTCACAAAAGAATATTATAGGAGCCATTGAGACAAATATTCCACCTCAGGGGCCATGATACAGGAATCATTAGTTGGCAAATTCATTGAACAAAATTTTGGCCAATACATGGAGGGCTTTCATTGGTTATAGGCACAAGACAAATAATATACTATTAAAGTTGCACCATATATTCCAACCCCGTCAAATGTTGAGTTTCCTGTAATTTAAAAATACGGGGAAAACACTGATAGCTAGAAAATTCTACATGTATAGGGAGATTGTAAGGAGGCACACTCCAAACAAAACAAACAATATATCTAACAAGGTAGTGGTGGGGGACGTCAAGAAAATACAAATAACGATGAACAAATGAAAAAAGGGGTACAGAGAGAACCTAGAGTTTACTTTCACAAAGAAAAAATAAAATAAAATATCAGGAACTCCTAAAGAGCCACAGCAGAAGCATATTTACCTCAGAAGCATATTGCCTTGAGAAGGCTTTGAGGTAGCCTAATGTCGACATACACCACTGCTCTTTTTCTCCAACATTATATGCATTACTTGTCCTGGCACCGTTCAATTGACTGCCAAGTTAAGGAAACAAGTTAGCTACACTGTACTAGTGTATCATTACACATATGCCAACTTTTATGTATATAAAGTAAAAAAATACAAAATAATCAAAAAGCAAGAAACTTTATGACATTAGAGATGAATAGCAGACAAGATAGACAATATCCCAACTGAATAATTGATTCCTCATCCCCACATCAACCTTCTAGTCAACAGAATTTATATAGTGTGTGTGTGTAATGTATCATAGAAGATTATCTTTTCAGTAAAAGCCAATGAGAAACCTTTTAGATCTTCCATTCTCATCGTCCACCTCCATTGCAGATGATTCTTCAAGGTCGACTGACATAGAATCTGCATGAATCGACTTCAATCCCTGCAGTGTAACAACTTTGGATGCATCTGGCAGCCGTTCCATCAAGACATTCAGGAAGTTTTTGTATAGAGAGATGAACAATGTCTGCACATGCCAATCATGGTTAGTGCAAGGGAAAAGACAAACAGGAATCTCTTTCAATTGAAGAAAAGAAGCCAAGAGATAAACAACCAAACAAAAAACACAAAAAAAAAACTTACAGGAATTAACTTGTAAATCAAACCATTTCAAAGTGTGTGGTTAGAGATCAAGAAATGGGAACAAGAAACTAGATAGAAAAGAAGTCGGCAAAACTAATTTTTTTCTTTTTCTAATAACATTATTTAACCATACGACCATTATTATGGGTAGGTGACTCTTATTAGGGGTGCAGCCTTGAAGAAAATGCTCACAGGAATATAGATATGTTCACATTGTTCATAGAAATATAGAATTCAGAAGATTATTCAATATGCCCTATCGATGTAGCTACAATCTACCCTTGTCTAGGTGTGTGAGAAGGATGGGGGACTGACTGGGTGGAAGGGGAGGCAATGCAGCTTTGTCTGTAAAGGCGTACTGCACCTTTGCCACATGCACAC
The DNA here is from genome assembly GCA_029955375.1 of Rubus parviflorus. Taxonomy (NCBI): domain Eukaryota; kingdom Viridiplantae; phylum Streptophyta; class Magnoliopsida; order Rosales; family Rosaceae; genus Rubus; species Rubus parviflorus. The sequence continues at coordinate 259,983 of JARGGL010000015.1, read as the reverse complement.
CTATTCAGATTTTCTAAGCTGGCCAACAAGACATAATTAAAAGGGTTTTAATGTCTTCATTCAGTAAAGAAATACATGGTTACTACACAAACATGTGCTTTATTTGCTTTCTATATTGGGAAAAGGCTTCCAAGAGACTAATGAGAGAAAGAGGTGTTGCTATATTTAATATGCAGTACCTCAAATTCATCAAGGGCTCGAGCAAGCAGAGCCTCCTTAGCCTCTAAAGATTCACGTACAGACACCTCCTCCTCCTTCGCCTTCTCAGCATATGATTTCAAACGCTTCAACCTCATAGGATTTTCACCAAGAACAGGCTCTCCATCCATAAGTGAGAGCTTTGATTCAGCAGCCACTAACTCTGCTTTTGCATTTGCTGCAGCTACTTCAGCTGATACGATATTCTTTTTCAGGGACAAAATCTCTTTCCTCAGATCACATACACGGTTATATGTCTTGCTTACTGCATTTCTTAAGATCTGTGGAAGGAGAAGCAGACAAATATATAAGCAATAAAAATGATATAAGATACATACAATATATAGAGAATATATAGAAAATAATTAAAGACAGAAAAAATAAAACCGTGTTTAAGATGGACAAACAGAAACGATGTTGAAATACCTCCCATGAGCGGTCTGATATATGAAATTGCTCAATATTTTCTGGAGAAAAGACCCATCTGACAATGGCCAGATTAGATAATAGTCGGTATCCCATCATCCTATCTATTGCAATAGCAGTCATTTGAGCATTGTTCTTCCAGTAAGAATCAATCTCAGCTATCAGCATGACCTGCTTATCCTGGTCAGCACATAGTTTTGCAATGACTTGACCATATCTCTCCAATACAGTAATCAAATGAGTGAAACTTTTAGATCCAATGTCGAGGAGAGTTTGCACAACCACAGTGAGGGTAACTTCCATACCATGGACAGGAAACAGACTTTCCTCTATCCATAAGATTATTTCACGGGCAGATGCCCTTCCTTTTACCATGTTTCTGAGTTCAACTGAAAGTGCATGTGGTTCATTTCCTTCCCTGCTTTCTTCAACACTGAATTTGAAGTTTGGTGCCCCCTTGGGAGGAAGCAACTCCTCTAGACCAGGAGCACTCTCAATACTCTTAAAACAAAAAATAATTAAACCAAATTAGAAAAAGCAAGTGTAAGTAAATATCATCAAAAACAAGAAAATTAAGAGTTTGTTTCGTAACATCACTACCCTCCAAGACATCTACTTTTTCTCAGCCAGATTGGAAACCAGTTTGGTCATCCAACTACTAATGCATAAATTGACAAATATAGTATGTGTCGCATAAAACAGAAGTGATGATGTCAAGTGGCAAATGGTTTTTGATGTGGATGATTTTTTACAAGGTTGATCCTTGACGGACTTAAGAAACAAACATTCCGATCATTGGGCCTCAGGCCATGGGAGGACTAACCACATTTTCTTAAAACATGGACATCCACACTTGGAACATGCTTGGTTATAATATGTATATATATATAGATGTGTCCATGTGTTCATTAAATATATAGCAATTATCTACGAGGAGAACCACAGCACAACTCCTCAATTGAGGCAAGCCCTGGGCTGTACAAACCTCAATCCAAATTATCAACATCTTTAAGAATGACTTGTTACCTGCTTCACTTTTTCCCAGTAGGATAAACGAACTTCTCTCTCCAGGACCTCCTGAACAAATACACGTTGTGGGGCCCACTTTGGCAGGTCTAAGACATAAGCCCACTCCTCCCAAGGCCAGATGAACTGAAAGTTGGATCTGCATGATCAGGAAGCCGATACTAAATGTGAAAATCAATTTGAAAATACCACCAAATTATATACTAAAAATCATGTAAGTATATCGATTATATCAATTTTTACTATTTTTTTCAAATTTCCAGATTCTGTCCATGACTAGATGTCTACATACTTGGCAAATTTTTCTTCGAAAAATTCAAACAAGGTATCAGCTGCTTCAGCTAGTAATGTCCTTGGGTAATATAGGAATTTATGGATGAGGCTACCAACTATGAGTTAGTAGCATAGGTCCACCACGCTTACAATGTGCGAAAAGTGTAATGCTTTTGGGTTGGTCTGTTTTTCTAAGTGTTATGGACTTCTGGCCTTTGGCTGGTCTAGTGGCTTTTTTTGTGTCCTTGGTTTTGTTTCCGGATACACTGCTTGTCCATCTTGCTTTGTACTTGTATATTTTTCTAATAAGTTTCTTGTTTCTCATAAACAAAACACGTTGAGGCACCAACAACAAAATAACACAAAACTTGGAGAAACAATAATGACAATCAAAACAGTCATCAGTTAAAGGAAACCAATTAAACAAGATAACATACCGAGTGATAAGAAAGATGAGAAGTATTCAACACATGGAAAAGCTGGCAGGCTTTATTGTAATAAAAAAAAGGAGAAAAGCTATGCACTGCTAATGATGGAACTTACAAGTGGTGAGAAAACCAAAGGATTAGCCGCGTTCGACATTCCATATCTAAATCAGCTATTTTCTCAAAAAGAGCCCGTACAGCACCAGCAACCACTCCAGGAAAGGCTCCAGGAAGAGCCTAAGAATTAAAATTCAAATCAGTTTGCTTTACAAAATGCAGCAAATCTGTCATCATTGCAACTGCATAAAGTACTGCCAGTAAATCACATAAAAGGAGCAATACATAGCCAATATAATATAAATCAATATTACCTTACAGAGGTCCATAATAACCAATGTGTAATATGTTGGCCTAAAAGGAGGTTGTGGTAGCAGAAGTAACTGCAATGATATTAAACACGTCATTTTGATTTTTCACTAGAAAGGTTAAACTGTAACATCTTATTCAGATACAGCAATTTTGATGAGCATATTTCATTTGATGGTCAGAGGTGAATTGAAAGCTAAGCAGTGGTAATTCTAAGGATTCCCGGGGGGGGGAAATAGAGATGTCTCCTACGTTACCCATACTGTGACTCATAAAAAAAGAATCTCGAAGAATAATCCATATTTAAATTTAAATTTAAAAGAGTTATGCCAACCATTTTAAACAAGTTAGGACCAAATTTCCAGCAGCATCACTTCTAAATAATCTCACAAAAGGGAGAGGATTGTGGTATACTAAAAGGCTTATTAGGGCATTCCACTGGGAGATAATCTGTGCTCTTTTAGTTTTTGGGAGCTAATTTTGAAAAGGTGAGTAGGAGGCCAAATGCTTAGAAGAAGGCTTGTGTCTCTAGGGTTGGGAGGATTACTCTAATACAATCTGTTTTGATTAGCCTACCCAGTTACCTTCTGTCTTTTTGTCAGTTATCGATAAGGCTGATAAGGAATTTCTTGTGTGAAGGTAGGGAAGAGGGTAGAAAAAAAATCATCTAATTAGCTTTAAAACTGAAAAATACTGTCCGGTTGGTATAATGGTTGTTAAGTCTTACCTGAGAGAAAATTGTCTCTGCCATAAGATACTCATATCTAAAGGGAACAGGTAGGCCAGCCATGTATGAAGCACATTCCTTTCGACTAGCTTTGCATGAAGGAAGAAAGAAACACAATAAACATTAAGCCCAAATCTCAAATAAAAAATTAGAAGAATAAAATAATCTTTCAAGGAAACAAAAAGAAAAACTACAGAGTTCTAATATCAGTTGATCTAAGTAATGCAGAAGGGAAGAACAATCATAATTCCCAGATAAGCAAAAAAATGATCACCGATTGAGTACAACCAGCTCTTTTTTGTTCTGCATTATTTAGCATCAAGCATTTAACTTCCCTTCAAATGAATAAATTAAGCATTTACCCATCATACAAGTTAGCTATCAATATACAATTCTTTCAAAAATATGTGAACATAAGACGACTAATTCCAGTATAACTGCCATGCCAACCCACAGCATCTTTTTAAATTCACGAGTCAGTCTATCGGATTGAATAAGTGCCAATTGGTTCCAAAAAGAAAAAAGAAAAAAAAAAAAGGCAGAATACAAAGTGATACTACCCATGTATCACAAACTGGAATTAGTGATACTACCCATGTAACCAAATTTTTTAGGGTTTAGTATCACAAACTGGAATTAGTGATACTAAACGCTGAAAAAAAAGGTAGAATAACAGTGATACTACCCATCTTTTTAAATTTTGTTTCTATTAAAAAAAAGTGATACTACCCATGTAACCATCATAAACTTAACAAACTGATAAATAATTTATTTATATTTTTTATTAAAAGGTCATTGAGAGGTACAAACCAGCCATTTAAGAAAAAAAGCACATCTAGCAGATACTCTTCCACAATGAAGCGATCCATGGGTTGCATATCCTGTCATCATCCAAAAAGAAAATCCAACACCACATTAAAACTCTGCCAAGTATTAATGAGAATTTTTATTTTTTTTTCTGAAATCCACTTGAAGAAGCAGAAACTCATGAGTGCAATAATTTTTTTTTTTTGAAAAGAAACATAATTTATTAATAAAAAGGATGAATACAGACTCAGTGGATAAGGAATCCACACAAACGAAACAACAGAGAAACACAAACAGCAAAACAAACAGGAAACCCCCCCCCCCCCCCCACAAGAAAACTCCCTCAAGATAAAACAAAAAAAACTAAACTGCTGCTGCTCTCCAGTCCCTTAGAATAGAAGAAAAACTATAATATTTAAAGATCTCAGAGACCGAAGCCCAAAGAGACACCCAAAATCTTACTCTATCCCAAAGAACCTCCACCCTACCCCCTCGTAGGCTTCAAAAATTCTTCTATTTCTTTCCGTCCATAACACCCAAAAAATTGCAAGGATCCCACAGCCCCATAACACTTTGGCTTTCTTCCCTTTCCCAAAACCATCAAGATTTTGAACAAACAAAGCAGAAATCTGTATTGGAGATTCCCAAATTACCCCAAGATTTTGAACAAACAAAGCAGAAACTCATGAGTGCAATAGACATCATATAAGTTAGTAACTCCAAATCAAATCAATAATAAGGTAAAAGCTACAATTAATGTTGGAAAGTTTTCCTTCAAAAATTTTATTAAAATTTTGAATTGTAGGAAACTGTAATAGTACCAGATGCAACCAAATTATAAGTTGGTCATTCCAAGTAAGTTTATGCCAAAAGACTAATAATTTCAGTTTATAGAGCAGTTTCCTCAAGATTCTTTTGTATGAATCCTCAGCAGATTTCAGATCTTTTTTGAAGAAGCATAGAATTTACTTAAACAAAAAAACAAAAAATCAGTTTACCACAGATCCACCTGGATACATCTACTAAGCTAAAAGCAACAATGGAGAAAGCACAAAGAATCTTAACATAAGTCAACACACAACTTCCCTCCACTTTAAATAGATATCAAAAAATTTGGACAACCTTGGGAAACAACCCCTCTTCTCTTTAAATATAGTATACATAAGAATCCGAGTGAGAGAATATTTCAATTCAACTAGTGAGAAATAATTTTTTGTTGGCAGCTCAGAGAAATAAGTTTTTTTTTTTTCAGTTAAAACAAATAGGAATCCTAATGAATGAACAGAAGCAACTATACCAATACGAAGCGAAGAGAACATGAACATGACCATTGCCCTTCAGAAGGCTAATATATGCATCACCCAGAAAACAGTGTTTCCGAGGCATAATTGGAGAGGGTCTTTCTTGTTTGGTTCCAACTAGATAGATAAAGTGGAAGATTTTGGATCATTTTAAGCTAATTACAACAATATGGCACCGTTTCAATTAAGAATAAATTAAAGAGTGACAAAGTCTGCACAGAATTAATCAACATCAAGAATGCTTACAATGAGAATTTATTTATCAGATTGCAAACTACCTCAGTTTTATTTGCAGGAAATATATTCAGCCTTCGGATCCTTTGAGGATAGATCGACTCCGCATCATGCTTTTGTTTACCATAAGTAATACTGGAAATTGTTGAAGGCAGATCAGGTTGGTCAGGACAGCTGATGGGGCCAAACTCATGAGACTTTCCATTAACTAGCTGTGCTTCAAATGATAGGTGAGGTCTTGGAACTAGCAAGTAAGAAAACAGAATTTGATCAATCAGTGAAATTAAAATCATGAGAAAACACAAGATAAAAGTAGACATTCAACCCAATTATGATGTTTCATTCTAAAGAATGTTGTGGGAAATTTGATCATTACCACTATCAAGTTTCCATCCATTATCAGATAGAACTTGTATTCGGCCCCACAAATCTTCCAAAAAATCCTACAAGGAAAGAAAGAAAGGCGATTAGAATAAAATTTACAAGACAGGGGAAAACAATAAAACAGAGACAGGCTGACTAGGGATATGATCATATGAAGGAAGTTAAATGTATTTCTTTTGATCATTTTCCAAATGATACAATAAATGGGGACAAGAATTCCAGAGCAGAACAATGACAACATAAAACAGAAAGAAGCAAGTTAAATGTATTGAAAACAAAAAACAAACAAAAAAGTTCTGAATATAAGGATGATCAGTTTAATCAACAGAGGTAAAAGAGTTACTTATAAGTGGAAAAATAAAGTACGACCAGATAAATACCTATAGAGGTGTGGAAAACCCTCGGAAATTAAAATTTGAGCAACAAACAAGCTTACTTAATGTATTACCAGAAGGAAAAGCAACATATTACCGGTTTATTTATGTGAGAGACAAAACAGTGGAAACTAAAGAGGAATTCAATTGACGAGTCACACACTGAAATTACTTCTGATAGAAGCATACGAAGATATTATGGGAAAGATCAATAGAACAAAGAGTGAGAAAAGTAACACATAAAGGTGTCAGACATCCAATCAGTTTTCTTTTTTTCGTTTCAGATTTATCACTTCACATTCATGCTGACTAGAAGTTATGAAACCAAAAGGCCACCCTTTCTCGATGACTAGAATAGACAACATTAAAAAAGTAAGGCAACAAATGAGATTTTAATTTTAAGGAGAATGGCAAATATTAGGGTCAAATACCTTATCAGTGGATTCTTTTGCACTGTCATCATCATCCTCGAAAAAAGACAACCCCGTGTCAGAGACATTCTTTCTTATGCTCAAATAAGCTTCTACACCAACCATAACTCTTTCAATTTCCTCAGGGACTTGCTGCAAACAAGATCGAAAGATAGAAATTACAAGTCCAAAAAAAAAGTTTATGATTGATGCGTATAAATGCATAAAGAAGAGCAAAGAAAATTACAAGCCTAAGGTTCAAACAAAGAGAAAGTAATATTATGATCAACTACCAGCCACACTTTATGAAGCTTGACCATGGTTCATGATTAAAAGGGCCAATAAATGTGTCCATGACAAACAAAAGATCACTTAAAGGGCATGTAGTCAGTTTTGCAATTTTAAAAAAGTTTTGTGGATAAAATGAAAATACGACACATAAAATGGACAAGGCGCAACTTCTTGCTCAGTGAAGACAAAGAGAAGACTTAGAGCATATAAACTAATAACTTTTGATATAAATAAATTTTCTTCTGTTGGAATACCGCACAAATGTTTGTAGTGAAAATGTAACAATTGTAATTTGTTGATGTAATGCATGCCTTTCCTACAACTCTATGTAGCAGATTCTTATTAGTTTAAAAAGAATCAATAATTGATACTATTAGTTTAAAAAGAATCAATAATTGATACTATTAGTTTAAAACAGAACATAAAAGAATACACCGGAAAAATGAAAATAAAAGCTCAAGTTCAAGAGAAAATAGAGAGAATGTTGAAACTACATAAAACAGTGCAGATAATATCAATTCCATAATGATGTAAGGATATATTGCTTACATACCAGTGATACCACATAAAAGAGCAATATTTTTTTTCTAAACAAGCACACAGTACCTCAATCAGTTCTGCTCCTCCCCAAGGGAGACAGGATAAAATGCATGTTATGTAAAAGTCAGCTCGTGATTGCCAGGATGGATTCCCTTTCTCCTCGTCAACTGTTGTTGCAGCTGATGATAGTAATGTTTCAAAGACAATCACTAGAGAACTGGGATGGAGAACTTTACTGCACATCTACAGAACATAAAAAAAAAAAATTACTGAAAAGGAAACATCACATTTGAATCAACATGCAGTCGTGCAGGCACATCTATAAGCTTGTGTACATTCTAATTTCTACCTGGGTCAGGGTCAGCGTCCAATGTTATCATTGGCAATTATAAAAGTTAAGACTTGTTATGTATGTTCTTTACATGACTGTTACTAGAGTAGGAGATGAAAATTTAAAATTGTGCATCTTCTTAAAAATAAACACCGAATTATGAATATTTCTTCCCACTTTTCTTTTAATGAAAAACTAGAAACTGCAGCACAAGTACAAATGCATCCAAAAGAATCTAACATGAATAGAAAGGTCCCAAAATTTAAGTTTATAGATCCTGGGTTCGACTCCCCTAGGATACCAGGGTGGGTGGGGTGGGGTGGGGTGTGTGTGTGTGTGTAAACTAACATCCTTTGATAAAAAAAATTTTAAAAAAAAAGTTTATAGAAATAACTAACAAACATCATACTCCATCTGATCTGTTGAAAGTAAGAAGTTCTATTATGTAAACCGAAAAAAGAACCAATCTATAAACCAATAACATATTGGGTAGTTTGTGCTCTCCATATTTTCATCGATTTCATATCAGAAACCACTACCTACAAATTATTACATACCATAGCAGTCAAGAACCTCATCAAAATACGAATCTTGTTGCAATTTCCAGTATCTAAGGCATCCTGAAAATTAACCACAGAGAAATATCAAATATGTTTGATATAAAGAATGAAGGATACATCAAAAGAAGACGTAAAAAGTCTTTCCACTAGTTTTGTACATGAAAAATAGAATCATAAGAGAAATAAAAATAAAATAAAAAATCAATCCATAAAGATATTCAACCATTCATTACATGGACACAACTTACAGGTACCTGAGAACTTAAGCATCAATTACTCAAACAAAAGACCAATTACTAAGCAGTGCAGAACTAATCTGAAAAATATATTCCTCTTGTTTTTATAAATGACAAAAAGTTTTTTTTAATCGAAAACTGTGATTATCTTAATCACCCTACTCAGATTCACTTCTTCTTGTCTTAATCACCATGATATAAGTTTGAAACCCAGGATCGCAATGCGGAGTCCTGGGAAATCTGGGTATCAAAAAAAGAAGAGGGATGCACATTTGCAAGCGACTTCAGTAATGGACTCACTCACCTGAAAATTACTTTGAGTATTCTCCACAACTTTCCTGATAAAATCCTCGTTCTCCAAGTTTAACAATCCAATCTGGAGAGAGAGAGAGAGAGAGAGAGAGAGAGAGAGAGAGAGAAAGAAAGAGTGAGTGAGTGAGTCAAACATAGAATATAGCTTCAAGACCATGTACACTTCTCATCACCAAATTACAAAGCATTCTTCTAAATACTTGGTTCCTGTGCTTTATACTAATTTTATGATTGGGCCAATATAATCATAGTCTGATGTGGAACCCCTACGGTGCCATAGATAAATATTCCAATGACTTTAATATGTGATCCTTAATCAGGAACTACACCTCTATGCTTATCGTAGTCCATTTCAAGGTTCATTTATCAAGCCTCTATGTGATCCTTAATCAGGAACTAAGCATCTATGTGTCCTCTTTTCTGGCCTTCTGTTTCTGTTTAAGCAGCCTATAAGTGTGTAAGTCTATCTTCCATTTTGGGGAATTTGAAGGCAGCAATTAGCTAGGTTTCTTCTTAAGTTGCTGCTTTGAATTTTTCTATAAGATTTGTAACTTCTTTAGCATGTGTGTACTTCCTTTCCACGGTTTGTAACTTGTTGAGTTTTGAATTAATAAAGTTCCTTTGTTCTCAAAATAAAAAAGTGTTTATGTAACCTACCACGGTGCCATATAAGGGAATCTTGTGAGGCAACTGTTCAGCACACTGGATAAGGAACTGTTATGAGAAAAAAAAAAAAAAAAAAAAAGTTAATATCCCAAAATGTACATGACAGAAACATCTATTATGAAAAATGGCATGAAGCTCTGTCTCTGATGTATTATAAGAAAGCAAATTAAAGGACTCAATACTCTTCTATCATAAACACAGTGACATGAATATATATGAAGTCAATAATCTGGAAAAAAAAAAAAAAAAGAACTCAGATTGTCACACAGACATCTTTGAAAATTACAGTTAAAAAGGAAATAAAAACTTTTTTGAATAGACTTGAAAATAAAAAGAGGGGCAAGTCTTCTCGCTGTCGCAGTCAAACAAATTATTAGGCACTAGATAAATCTAGAATAAAAACCATAGCAACTATTCCCAACAATCGTCAAAAGGCAATCTATACTTTCTTTTGGCCAGTGAACACATTCTATTTTAACTAGACATTCTATACTAACAATGCAATTAAGATAATAACAACAAAGACAATCAAAATTTTTTTAGAACATTCACAAAATACAGGAAATCAATCCGCCTCATTCTTTCACCTCCTCTTACTTGATTTCAAGTAGAAAAGAGGACAGAAAATATATTCATGTTTGGCCGATTTTGTATTTTTGCCTATAAATACGAAAGATCTCGCTCCAAGATGTATGTATGTATGGCATTTTAATCGAATAGGGCTTTCAGACGAGTTCTATATATCTATGAGATCAAGTGATGAAGTCTGTTTCTCCCCAAGTTCAACTACAAGGAAGAGACAATTTTGGTAGGTTTGAAAGGAATATCAAGTTATTCTACCTCGTCTTTTCCATTATATTCTCATTAGTAAAAACGGTTGGAAAACTGAGAAGTTCAAATTTTTCCCTACTTTTCTATCTCCTTAAACGAAACCTACTGACATTATCATGATCCATTTGATTCGACAAAACGAAAGGTAAATAAATTCCCAGATATTCAGAATTTATATTATTAAAAGCAGCAAAAGCTAAACCCTATTGCCATAACAAAAGAAATTCTTATAACATAAAAGTGGCCAGTTCTCATAACATTACTTGCAAAACGTCTTGGGCGGAGTGTTCTAATTCTCGGCGAAGCACGCCAAAGCAAGTTTCCTGCAAATTGAGAACAATAATCAAAGACAATATAAGGGTCGCGGATATGAAGCAAATTAGGGTTGAGTAAAAATTGTAGAGAGAGAAAGAGGGAGGTGGTACGAACAATGTGTTCTTTGAAGTCGGAGGAGGTGCCATAGTCTGGGGATTTTTCACCAATTCGAAGAAGAAGACTCTTCCAACCACTCATTCTCTCTACTGAGTGAAGAGAGAGCAAGAGAACGACTTGCAGAGACGAAGCTCAGTAGTTACTGGACAGAGAGAGAAGATGCCCAAGGGTTTTTCTTTGGGAGCAAATTCCGACTTGAACCCCATTTTAAAGCCCTTCCGATTTAAGTAACCCGACCCGACCTGAACCGACCCGGTTAGTTTACATTTTTTTTTTTTCTCTTTTCGGCCTATCCCCCATTTTTTCTTAGAGTTGGGCTCAGTTCCAGTAACGAGCAATTTGGGCCTTAACCATGTGCCGAACCGACCCACTTCGGTTACCTAAAATTTGGGCCGTCACCAACCATGGAAGTCGGGTTATTAACTATTCTGATCAGTTACAGTCAGTTTGGGCCTTAAACCAACAATTTAATTAGGTCTGAATCGTATCGGTTGACCCGAAGTCAACTCGTGGTCAACTATGACTTTAGAGTGTCAAAGTGTTGAAAATCGAGTATTGGAAGTGGAGTACAAGAATATTCTGGAGAATCGGCTAAGAAACCAAAGGGTCAAAGTATTTGCTCAAGAAGTCAAACCGGGTCAACTATGGTCAACTCTAAAATCAACATTGAAAAGTCAAGCTTGATCTCTAGGATTAATCTCTAAATTCCAACCCTTAGATCTCTAGGATTAATCTTAGCCCTCCACCATCTTTGGCCTTAGTATATTTTTAGTTTTTACCTCATTTGGTAGGCATCTCCTAGCATAGACATTCAGCCATCACTCTCATTATTCTCCACCTTTCCTCTTCCTTACCCTTTTATACACTACACCATAAATCATCATCTATAGCGTCCGAAAAAATGCTATGGTAGGATTCAATAGCATGTTAGTAAACATTATGTCTGCTAGAGCTATAATAGGTACTGGGTCAGTAATAACATTTTTCAAAACGCTATGATAAGTATTATATTGATAGCATTTCTTAAGTGCTATTGTCTGCCCTTTCGCAATGCTTAATAAATGCTTTTGTCTAGTTATCAATAGCGTTTCTCAAGCACTATCGTTTGACATCTTGTAGTGCTATCGTTTCTCATGCGCTTATGAAATATATTTTTCCTCTCTTCCCAGTGTCGACTGGTCGACGCCGGCCGGCTGCCACACAAATCCACAATTTTCTCCACCTTCCTCACCTCTTTTTCCAAACCTTCCTTCACCAAATATTTTCTCACATCCCCCTCTACACATCCATACACATTTCTACTGCAGATCCTCATTTAATTCATTAAGGACATCACACTTGTCAAGGAGCTTGAAGATAGAGAGAAGAAGAGAAGAAAGGGAGCTTAGATCAAGTCTTGGGAGCACCATAGCTTGGGCCAGCCATCTCCACTGAGCCTTTCTTAACCCTATATACTTTTCCTTGTATTTAGATTTAAATCCATGTGGATTATAATGTATTTCTTTTATGGATAGTGAGTAGTTTCCTTGGTTGGGGACTATGGTTGTGTGCCCTATTACATATGTAATGTTGCGATGATTTGGTGATGTCTGTGATGCTATGTTGAGTAATGAGTATGTGTGTTATCTAATTCAATATGTGTTGGATGCTTGTTTAGGAATTTACCACTTCTTGAGTATGCTATTTAGGCCCAGTTTGGTATTATTGTGTTGTGGGAGGAATTGCTTTTGAAATTGTTGTGGGAAGAATTGCTTTTGAAATTGTTGTGGGTAGAATCAGCTAAGTGTTTGGTAAACTGATTTTTAAAAGTGCTGTGAGTACGAAAAGCAGTTTTAGGATGTTTGGTAAACTATGAATCAAAAGTGATGTGGGTATATATAATTACCAAAATAGACATAAATGTTTTTTTTAATTCAATTTTTTTTTCTTGATTCTTCTCGGTTCTACTTTCTTCGTTCTCATTTTTTTTGGCTAGCCATATAGTTTTGGTTATTTTGCATTTTTTTTTAACGAAGTTTTTCTGCATTTTTTTAGCCTCTCTTCTTTTCTTTTTCTTCCTCCTCTCTCTCTCTTCTTCTTTCTCCGCCCTCTCTTCTCTCTCTCGTCCGATCTCTCTCTCTTCCTCTTCTACTCTGGGTACCCATCTCTCTCTCTCTCTCTCTCTCTCTCTCTGAAACATCCACCGCATCTCTCACTCCAGCTCGGCCAACTCTCTCAGACACGCCGCCAATTTCCTCTGCTCACCGTTGCCAGCAAACCACCACAAGTACTGCGCCTCAAGGCCCAGTCACCGCAGCCGACTTTCTCCTCGAGCCCGTGCTCGGAATTCTCTCTTCTCTGCTCAACAGCGCCGTCGCGCGTCCATACCACCGAACCAGCGCCATCGTGCACAGCCCAACTCTTCCTCACCTCGATTTCTCTCTTAAATCCGAGCACGGGCCCAGATGACCCAAATCCATCGATCTATGATTGACGATGAGTGGTTGTTGTGGGAGGCCGGCAATCTGAGATCGATGAAGAGCGGTGGTTGTGAGTGGCGAGGGGAGGTTGTGGGTTCCTCATATATGATGAATTTGCAGATTAATGAGAATTTAGTTAGTGATTTTGACGATTGATTGAACGAAGGTGAGAGGATGAACTGAGATTGATTGAGAGAGAACGAAGATTTCAATGTAAATCGGAGAAAAGAGAAAGGATAAATGTAATACCCCGAATTTTCATATTTAATTTCTTGAATATTTCTGAAATTAAGTAAGGGTTGGATGTTAGTTTTCTAGTCTAGTTTATGAAGAAAAAGTATTTCGGAACGAATATGTACTCGAAATGTTTTATTTTCGAGGGGTCAAGAGTTGACTTTCTTATTCGTTGATTTTCTCTGATAACTTCCTTCACGAAAGTCGTAGAACTTGTCGATACAAGTTCGTAGACGTGCGGCACGCAAAATTTTGATATCATACGAAGGAGTTATGGTCAGCGGAAATTTAATGTATTTTTGAAGCTTATCTGACGCAGGTGCCTATTTCGTAAAAACTGCACCAATGTGTTTATTATTTGAGGATATGGTCTTCTAATGAATTGTTGTAGACATCTTAAAGAAATTCTCAGAGTTGGAATCATCTGAAAATCATATTTTTAGATTTAGTTATGATTTTTACAAGATACGTAGAGCACAAGGAGAAAGGAAATTAAGCTGGTATTGCTAGCATGATCTGATTACTTGACTTAATCCCACATGAATCACACTTTAGAGATAGAGATCTGATTGCTTGATTAATTTTCACAAAAAAATCTAATATGTGTGAACACAATCTTGTTAAGAATATTTTTTCACTATTTGGTTAGATATATTAATTAAACTAAACTAGGTTAAGTTAAGCTAACCTTATGTTAGTTAACTTACCTCTAAAATTCTATAAATAGAATGGTTCAGCCATTATTTTCTCTGCCAATTCACTTCTCTTGCTTCTCTCTAGCTCCTCTCTATCTCTCTTGCTTAATCTCTCCAATCCTTCTCCGAAAAATGTTTGTTTACGATCCGTAGCTCCGAATTAGAATCCGCGAAATCCTATGGATTCGTATCGAGGCCATCTTCTTACCCTTGAAATTCATGTAAGTACAGAATACATCCTTATAGTCTTTTATCTTTAAGATTCATCAAAGTGCATGATCAAGAAGAAAATAGAAAGGAATAAGTTTTATAGAAAACTTAAGTCTTCTTTTCTGAAGTTATTCCGGCAGCCAACTTGGGAACCTATAAACACATATTTCCGATCATCTTACCATCTGGACTTCTTCATGAAAGTTGTTTCAAATTGTGTCGTCTATTGTGTATTAAACTTTTATAATCATCTAACGAGCCAAACTTTCTGTATCTAAGTTTTAATCCGGTATACTCACTGAAGAACCTCTATGTTGTTCATAACTTCAAGTGGTCATATCTCACTCATCTCTTAACCAAATTTTGTGATCTTTATATCAAAACGAAGCTTAGAACTTGAACATCTAATATGGAGAATATCACAATTAATGGCCAATATTACAGTACGTAATAATTTAGGTAAAATGGGTTAAAACAGAGTATACTTATTTCTGGACTGTTTTGATTAATCTTGAATTCTGGACTTGGACATTCTGGACATATTTATTTGGACTATACCATTGGATTCCTTATGAAAATCCCTTCGAAATGGTGTACTCATTTGCTTAAATCGGATTTGCGATGGACAATTTAACGAAGTTTGAAGTTTGACGATTCTAATCGGAGAATCATTGATGAACTTTTATGGTTTTGGACTTAAGGACTAAAATATTAATAATAATCTGATTTCCTTATATAATGCTTGTCTTTTATTTTTACTTATATATTGTTCTACATATATTATAGATTATAATTTTGTTTATTACATAAGTTTAATTACTTATGTTTTACATTTATGTACATATGTATATATTGTTCTACATATGTTTATGATTATTTGCTATAGATTATGTTCTTGTATACTACATGAGTTCAAGTACTTATGTTTTACATTTATGCACATATGTATATATTGTTCTACATATGTTTATGCTTATTTGCTATAAATTATGATCTTGTTTACTACATGTAATTACTTATGTTTTACATTTATGTACATATGTATATCTTGTTTTACATATGTTCATGCATATTTGATATATAGATTTTGATCTATATTTATGTTTATTTTTCATATATATTGTGATCTATAACTTGTCTTAATTGAAGACTATATTTGTGAATATAATTATGAACAAGAAGTTGTGAAGCCGGGTGTATGGAACAACTCCCGTGCTTAAGTGAATTACTAGTAGATTTTGTGGTGAGGTGATTAAGCTATGGGCTCAAGTCCCTACAGATAGTGCACTATTAGACTCATAGGAAGGAATTGCCGACCTTGAGTGTACATACTTTGGTGATGGCCTTGGTATGCTGTTGCTTACCCGTACAATTGGTACGCGGATTTTTACCCATGCTTGGTATTTTGTACCTTGGACTTGGGAATTTTTGGGGGTTTATGAATTGTTATTACCAGTCATCCTAAAATATTCACTGAGAAGAGAAAACACATATTTAATATTGGATTATGTATTTGTGATTTTGTTATAATATTGAGCATATATACATTGGTTAGAGATAACCAACATCTATTTGTGAAATGTTGATAATATGCTATGTTGCATACTTTGTTTAGAGATAATCAATATCTACTTGTGATATATTGTTATTGTGATATGTTGATCGAACATATATTATTTTGGGCTATATCAATGATGCATTATCAGTCGATTACATTTGAGACTGAATTATTTGGGTTAAGACGTTCTTGATATATGTGGTTTATATTCAATAAAATTGATACGAAGCAATATAAAATGTTCTTAGTATGTTTTTGATTGGTTGTTCAATTTTGATGTCTTATAAGATACATTAATATAAGAATGTAAGCTGTACTTATTGGGCCTGTGTTGCTCATGATGCTACACCTTTTTGTTTTCATGTTACGATGCTTGGGGAAAAACGGGATGAACATATAAACGAATGTTTTTCTACTATGATTTTAATTCAATAAATGTAAATGTCTTTTATTCCGCTAAACTCTGGTATTGTAAAATTATAATGATTTTGTTTTCAAATAGAAGCAATTTCAGACATTTGTTTCATTTGATTTATTTTGTTTTTGAAATTTAGTCACACCGCAAATTCGGGCACCATATTTCAATATAATATTGGTCTCGGGTTTGGGGCGTGACAATAAAATTGGTAGATTAGCAAAGTTTCATTTATTCTTCCGTGTTTTGGTTTTGGTTGACGCAAAAGCTGAAATGAAAAGCTTTGCACAGCTGCTTCTCATTTCTGCTGTGGGAAGAATTGATTTTGGTCAAAATCAAGTTTCTAACACAACCCCAAACAAGCCAATTTTTTCTCAAAATTGATTTTGGTCCCAGAATCACTTTTTGGGATCTCCAAAATCAATACCAAACTGGGTCTTAATCTATCTTGATGTGAATGTGTAAGCTTGGTAACTTTGCACATTCTAGGCAATTGGTAACATGCATGATGAGCTTTGATAACTCTTGAATGAATCATTTAATTCATGTGGCCTATTCCTTCATTCACCTTGATGATGAAAAGTTCTCATGACCCTAGTACGGCTTGAGAATACATTAGCAAGAATTCATTCCCACATCCATATCATGGATGAAATGTGAGGATTGTTCTATGAGTTTGCCTTGTTTGAGTGCCTTAGTCTTGGTGCGTTATTCCTCTAATTATTGGCTACGGCTAATCAATTAGAAAGTCATTCATTGCCACAGTGATGAAAGATATCTTAGAGAGACACGGTCCTTTGTCCATAGCATGGGAATGAATTGGTGCTTGATTCGTGATTCACAAATGCATGCATACATCATTGGAAAATTACACATCATTGTGGACTTTGATTAACCCGAAACCCCAATCGTTTTATTATTGTTACCACCTTTATTTGCTTTGCTTTGTTTACTTGTTTGTTTGTTAATCTTGTCGCATCACATCTTTCCAAAACAAAATCACAAAAACAATCCACTATACACACTTATCTATACACATCACTCGCACTTTTCAAATTCTTATCTATTTATCATTTGCTAGAGTCTAGGTTACTAGTTCACCAAGTGAGATTTTGGGTTTTCCAATCCCATGGACATGACATCCCCTGGTCATTATTTACCCATCCATTATCTTCACAACGTACGTACGCTTGCGTTAAGTGTGAAAATATGCATAAGTTTTTTTCTTTTTGAAACACACACACACCCCCACCCCATCCCACCTAGGTATCCAATCGAATCCAAGATCTCTCTTGAGACAACCTTAGTGTCAAACCACTACACCAACTACCTTGGATAATGCATAAGTTAAACCTCGTGAAAGTGCACTTGCTTTTTATACCACTAAATATCGATGTTCAACTCCAATAGTTGATGTCTCTACAATGTTACCCCTATATATGAAAATACTACTCAGTGTTCTTCTTCTTAACGTCTTTGATGTTGGGTCTATTTGGATTTCTTGCTCTAAGATGAATGATTTTGCAATGTATATCTTTTTATTGGGTTTCATAAATCGTGATCATTCATCTTAATTTGGTAAATTTCAAGTAGAGAACCTCATTTAATAATTTCTAAAAGAATTAAAATTTGGTGAAATTTTACTCTTTTAATAATTAGAAAGCATATCAAATTTAATAGATAAAGAAAAAAAAACATATTATCTAGATCGAGTAATAAGTTCTTTTTTGAAAATAGGAAAACTTTATTAATTAATTGATGACAATGTTGGACCTCGAGAGGGAAGCTCGAGAACCATTACAACAATCCTCATAGAGAACATCATCAATGATAGAGGGAGTCTCATCTAACCAAAAGTCATCTATAAAAGAACCACTAGCAAGGGTTGTCAAACGATGGGCAACTCCGTTTGCTTCGCGATAGATATGGCGAACAACAACAGAGTCAAAAGAATTCATATACTCCATGTAGTCCTCCAAAATCCTACCAAGCTCCGAACAATCCTCCATAGATCTTTGTAAAGCTGTTACCACCATTGAACAATCACTCTCAAGTTCCACCTCTAACCAGCCTTGATGAATAGCAATCAATAAGCCCACCCTACAAGCCTCTGCCTCTACATGCCAAGCTGAAGAAACGAATGGAAGAGACCTAGCAAAAGCAGCTAAGCACACACCAGCTTCATTGCGCACAACACCCCGATGATACCCTTCTTCTCAGCAGGATGAAAAATCTTCAGGCGGCCACTAGGAGGACAGGTCCAACGAGCCTTAGTCCGCACCTAATTCTTCTAAAAAACCACAGGGTGGTATTTTTGATACTCCTCCAGATAAGACAACGCCCAAGATAAACCATGGATTAAAAGTACCTCCATTTCGCATCAAGTTATTACGTTCTGTCCACACCACCCATAAAATGCATGAAGAAAACATCAATTTTATGCCTAGGAAGTAGAGAAGTCACTTCCAAGAACCAATCTAACAGAGACAAATAAGGTTGAACATGGGGTTTCAAAGGCAGGCCACTTGCCTACCAGAAACAATCCAAGGCATCACATCCTTTAAATACATGTCACTCATGATCCTCCTCCTTATGACAGAAAATACACTTAATATCATGGATATGAACCTTATGAGCCAAGGCATATCTTGTAGGGTGAATACCACGAACAAGTCTCCAAACAAAAGCTTTAACCCTTGGTGGAACTCTTGCCCGCCAGATAGGTAGCCACAGATTTGACCTCCCTTAACCATGCAGCATCATAACCACTCTTCACACTATACATCCCTTTCTTGACTATGTTATTTACTGTTTTACCCTTAATATATTTAAGTTTATATATCATCTAATATAGTATTAGAGAGGTAAATCTTAGATTTTTGAATATTCACCAAAAACCCAAGTTTTGGCATTATCTATACTATTATGTAAGAGAAGAGAGGTTCTTGATCATAACCGATTTTTTTTACATAAAGGTCTTTTATATATTAAAATACTTTAAAAACTAAATTAGTCGAAAAGAGTAAAATAGTCATATTGTAAATAACAAAAAAATAAAAAATAAAAGAAAAACATCATAACTGCTTAACCACCACATTATCTTTGAGATACCCTATATCCTACACTCATAGGGCGTGTAATATTTCTAGTATATATAGATAAAAGTTCAAGTAGTGTTCTCCCTCATAACAAGGAACTCTTGGCCACTCACCACTGGATCTAAATTCAATGTTGAAGAATAAATAAAAGGTGAAAAGTGAAAGCCCAAAATTCTTCGGTTTAATCTCAACCTTAAGTGACTGAATTATTTTCCTTGTTCATAAGGTCACCAGAACTCCACTGAAAAATTCCAACATACACCTTCAAATCTGTACCAATGTCTACCAGTCTGTACTTGCTACCATCATCCCGTTTTTTTAATATTTTTTATTTTTGAAAATACATCATCCTGTTTACTGGCGAACAGGGTATGCATGCATGGCTAGTCATAGAGTGCAATCATTTCCTCTTTGTTTCCACAATTTATAGGTTGAAAGTACAACTTTATGTACTCAAATCGTGTACCCGGAAAGATGAATCTGGGAATCGCATGAAGAGTACCCAACAGCAACATTTGAACACGTAACTACCAACTAGTAACGAAGAACCTACCATCCTCCCAAGCAACCTACCAAAAATCTTGTATGTGTGGAGGAAATATCTATTTACATAGATTATATAAGGTGCCAAAAACAATAGAGGAAAAGTCGCCTGTGCTTTCATCACCCCTCATCTCTTTCTTTTGGCACCAGACCCTGAACCTCGGCCACCTTTTTTCTCGGAGGCACCGGAAGAACCACCTTTACCTCTTCCAGCTGGTGTCCTCTTGGCACTTGGATTTGCTGCACCCTTCAAATCCAATTGAACTTGCACTCCTACATAGCATCAAGAACGCATAAATAATGCATTCTGGGATAAACATACACGCCCAACGTTTCCAAATAACATATGCAAGTGAATTTAGTCTCATCCATGTAGGAAACTACCTACCTTTTTTATTCAAACTTTGAAGTTCCTGTTGCAGCTTCTCCCCAACAGCAGAGCTTTCTGTTACATTGCAAAAAGAACAATCACTCGGTCAACAAGTTATCAGATAGTCAACCACACTAGCGCTGTATTTGGAAGGAAATCTGATTTAAATGATTTTTTTTTCCAACCCTAATAATACATAATTAAAATTCAGTGCAGTTCCTGCTGGATATGTCATAGGTTATATGAAGTTATGAACTATAAAAATCCCATTTAGCTTCGTCAAGTTATTTTAACAGAAATAACCAGATCCAAGTCCCTCAAGATGGATCCTGTGGGAAAAAGAAATATAAACATATTTCTATATATGCTTCACCAGGCACTTCATGATAGCACATCTTTTTTTTTTTTTTTTTTTTGGATAAGAAACAAATTTTCATCAACAGAAAGAAATGTACAAAGAGAGGACAAGATAGATGTCCACTGAAAGACTAACAACCTAACAGCAACTGAAAGAAAACAACTAAAAACAAAGAAACCCAAACGTAATACAAAGAAAAACAAGAAAAAGGGACACTAAACACTAGATTACAGTAGCTTTCCAATCCAACAACAAAGCATATAAAGAACTATCACTGAATTCCAATTAAACGGATGTTCACAACGAAGCCAAATAACACACACGATCCCACAAATGGTCCACCTCCTAAACCCTAGCTCCTTCAAAAATTCTCTTATTCCTTTCCATCCACACCACCCAAAAAATTGCCATCATAACACAGCCTCCCAGAGCCAATCCTTTCTTCTTCCCTCCAAAAAATGTAAACCTCTCACACAATAAGGCTCTACAAGAAGCAGAAGCAGCCCAACTAACATTAGCCTCCAGAAATAATCGATGCCACAAGGACATTGCAACTAGACAACGAAGGAACACGCGATCTGCAGTTTCAGCATCAACTTTACACATCACACACCGGTGCAGGGAGAGACACCAAGAAGGACTCCTCCTTTGAACCAAATCACAAGCATTCAACATCCCATGAGCAATGATCCAAGCTAACTCTCGTAGCTTAGGAGGTGTTTTAGCCTTCCAAATTGCACAAGAAGGACCAAAGAAAGGAAGAGAAGGGTATCCAATAAGTGTTTCGAGTAAGACTTACAAGAAAAAAACACCACCCCGCTCCAACTTCCACACTCTACGATCCAGCCTAGATGGAACCAGAACTAAATTTCCTAATCAACAAGCAGCCGATTATCTCCCACCTCTCGATCATTTAGATTCCTTCTAAACCCAAAATTCCAGTCTAGAGGGTAGCACATCTGCAAAAATGTTTCCTGCATTTCCTATCCTTTCGGCAATTTCTGAAACAACAAACATCAAGCATGCACTCATGGAACATGTGCGGAGTACATATGTCACCCTATGCTACTTCCATTACACAGCATAGTAATGATACATTGTTATTCCCCTGATACAGCTCAAGGCAAAGGCAACACCTTTTTATGAAACTCGCTATTCAGAACAAGATGCGGACTTATAGCTGTGACAAATTGCCTAAAGCTACAAAAGTCCAGAACAAAACAATATTCTGAAAATAGATAAAGAATCAGCAACAATCTGAAAACAGAAAAACGTACCCAAGTCCTCTGTATCCGATGAATTTTCTTCTTCACTAAGAACCAAAGTATCATCATTGTTCTCTCCAATTACATCGTCAGATGGTTCTAAAATAGCTGCAATCCGCTTCTTAGGAGCCTTTTTCATTCCTGGGAAAGTGATAAACTCTGCAACTCGTACCATCCTTGATTTGCTTCCTTCTTTGTATGCTTTCGTCAGAGCTGCTTTTACAGCTGGCTGGACACCATCCAGCGGATTTGGATGCCCCTGATATATAAATATTGTATCAACAAGAAAAATTCAAATTCTAGAACAGTAGCAGTAACCACGCTCCACTAAGTTAGTAAGGATTACCTGAAATTTTGATAACTCTACAATAGTGTCATAGTCATCCTGACTAATGGAGTAAGTATTCATGAACTCCGCAACTTTCTGAACAGCTTCATCCTGGTAATGATTGATCACACAAAACGTTTTTCAAACGATCTTCAACCCAACTGTTTTACCATTTTTTTTCTATTGAAATACAGCCAACAAAAATTCAAACCTTCGACAATGTACGCAGCGGCACAGACAATCGTTTCAGAAGAAGGGGAAGGTATTCAACTCGCAGGGTTTCCCTGATTATTTTACATTGCACAGAATATTAAGAAGCTTCAAAGGGGGTTAAAATAATTTAGAAGACTAGGAAATATAAAATAAATGGAGAGAAATTCGACCCAAAAAATAAAAAGTTCAGGGGGAGGGAGAGGCATTGGGGGAAATGCCTACAGTGTCGATCCAAGATTAAAAATAAAAAGACAAGAAGAAGAAGAAAAAAGAAACTTACTGCAGATTTCTTAGGACCAGCATAGGAGGGCATACATCTTTGTATATAGGCCACCTATCTATAGTTTTGCTCGAGAGTTTAATTTGGTCTACCTTGCTTTGCCCCTTTTTAGTATGCTTATAGTGTCAATGCAAAACTAAAAAAAGAAAAAGAAAGTTCCTGCAAATTGCTTGAACCACGTAACCTTATCCACTTTAAAATAGGATTTGGGGTAAAAAAGAAACAGAACATAATGAGGCAGGATACCTAGCTTTTAGTTTTTGGAGGTAGAAGGTTCTGGGTGAAGAGGTAGATCTCTTCTGTTAGCAATCTTTTGGGTGCTCTGCTCCCTCAAAGATCCTCCCCTATTCTATCCCATCTACACAACAAATAAGATTGACATAGCACATCTTCCCAGCACAATTCCCCTCATAAAGTTCATACCTCTCACACAATAAGGTATTGCAAGAAACTGGAACATCCCATCTCACTTTACACTCCCTAAACAATTTCTGTCATTAAGTCATTGCAATGGGGCAATGAAGAAACAAAATGATCTGAACTTTCAGCAGCCTTTTTACTCATCACACACCAATGTTGGGAGAGGCAACCAGAAGGCCATCTCATCTTACCCAAATCCCATGTATTCATCTTCCCATGAGCAATAATCCAAGCTAGTACTCGTATATTGGGAGGTACTTTAGGCTAGAACCAAAAAAGGAAAGAGAAGAGATATCCATTGATTGTTTTGACTAGGATTTACAAGAGACTACTTGAGAACCCTCACAATCTTTGATACCACCTAGATTGAACCAGCACTACAGTTTCTAAACAAACCAGTATATCAGACTACTCTTCAATGTCGTGATCATTTTATATCCCTTCGAAACCCAAAATACCAAGCTAAGAGTAATAAGAAGGATCTACACATAGTCTGGCAATGGGAGCATTGTGAAACCGTAAATAGACTGTATACGCGAGAAAAACAGATACTAAGTAGAGCAGATAGTTTGATGAAGGAACGAGAAAAAACAGAAGGGAAAGTTCAAAACCACCATTATGAACAAGACATTGTAAAAATCAAACAGTAAGATATTAGATAGTGACCATGAGTTCAAAAGCAGAGATTACCTCCCTGAACTAGATTCACGAGAAGCAAGAAGATGGAAATGCAAATCTTCTAAGAGCCTCAGATTTTTGCCCAATGTTGAGTTCTTTCCCAGCCACCCTCCAAACCTATTAAAATTTCTTTCTCCCTGCATAATGAGACCAACTTGTTCGTTGAAAAAAGAAAAGAAAAAAAACGCAAAAAAGGAAAAGCAACTGACGCGTACAAACCTCATTGCATAAAGAGCATGTCCATTTACAAAAAATTGTGAACAGAACACAAAAACTAAACTTTCTAAGTACCAAGACCATGAACGTTTTCCATAGGAAACAAAAAGAAGGGACAATCAAGGTAAATCAGTAGTTCAATCAGAGATCACTCAAACATTACATGAACAATGAAAAACAATAGAACCCAGGAACAATGCAGCAACCCCAAACTGATGCGCACACAGGCCAATGCAGCAAGAAACCAAAGAAACAGCCACTTCCCTGCCCACATTCAGCAAGAAGAAATTGCTGTCCTTGAACAATTTAACCCTAACCCACAAGAGGAAAACCCACGAGGACCCCCAAATTTGTAGGCTGAAGCAAAATGTTGGTATCATCTTCTGTAGACTGAAGTTGGGTTATCTGACGGCTCCAAGTGTTGTATGTTTGTTTAGACGGCCATACTTCAGTTGATAAGTACATAATCAAATTTCATATACTTCAGTTGATAAGTACATAATCAAATTTCATGTCAACTAAACCTATTGAACCTTAAACAACCACAATTCATGTTTCCTTGCACTCTTCTTTCCACTGGAGTTCTGTAATTTACAATTTTCAGTTTTATCATGAATGGAACCGAACTTTACGCAACCGGATAATTTAGTACCTGAACTTCCAAAGTGATCAATTTAGTTCCTGAACTCGCAAAAGGTGATTTCCTCCGTCCAAATTCTGTCAAACTGAAGTTAAATGTGGGGTAAATGAGTCATTTCACCTTCCTTTTATCGTGAAATGATCCTTTACCCCTCTGATTCTGTGACTGCCCAACCGTTCCCTCATTTTCCTTCAACTTTCCCTCTTCTAGCTCAAATTTCCCTCCATTCTCATCTCCTACTCTCTAAAATTCCCATCTTCCACTTCAATCCTTTATCAACCAATGCAATGCCCATTAAATTCACTTTTCCAGAATGCAAATTACACGAAGACAAGTTATTATGGCCAACTCTTTCATTGTGTGTTTATTAAGGGTCATGGATCATAATTATGTTGATGGGCTGGCCTAAAACATGAATTCCATTGTCCTCCTTTATTTGTTGATTTTTCATTTACACACTTACTGTTCTTGAATAACAAAGGACAGGCCACACGGAAGTAAACCAGAAAGAAGAGAACTAAAACCCCCCATCTTTTGTCACCTTCAATCCCTCCATTTTCTTCAACCTTTAGCATTTCTTCTATCCCAACCCAATTCTCAATTCTCATATCTTATAAAATTCCATCTTGACTTTTTTCATTCTGTGATATGATCTCTACACCCAAACATGACCCCATAATTGACTCGATCTATCCCAAAAGTTACATGTATACAAAGTCAAGCTCATGAACCAGAAGCTGCTCCTGATCACACTCACTTGGTACAACAAATTGCAGGACAAGGCTTTATTTTAGGTGAGTACAAATTAACTCCTAGTCTGGGCAATCAAAATCAAATTTCGCGACAGGGATTTCGGAAGCAAAAGGGTACCAGGACACTATTCAGGTGCACAATTGATCATTTTCAGAGTCCAGGTACTAAATTGTCCAGTTGTGTATGAATCACTATAAAAACCATATAAGTTTTGGTGTGTCATGAGTCACAACTCACACTCTTCGAAATTAGCATGGGTCATTTCTCAAAAAGTTAAGTTTCTTCTTCTTTTTTTTTTCTTTTTCTTGTTCTTGTTCTTCCTAGCGTACAATCAGTCTCATAGGGAAATAGTGGCAACTTTCTCAAATGACCTCTGATGCGTGAATAATAGCCTCTGGAATCCATCTTTTCATTTTATCATCCTTTAATTGATTCTTCGCTTGAATAATCACCATGAAGAGTGGATAATCTCTAGGGCACTACTTAATTAAACGCGGCTTCTTAGCATATGTTCAATGAATTTACTTTATCAAAAATTACTACCAACAATATAACCCCTACTTAGACCAATTTCATAAACAAATTCAACCAACTGAGGACAAAACTTGCACACTAATTTTTTTGAGAAAGAAACTGTTATTTTATTTGGGCATAGAAATTTGAGGACAAGAAGTCATCAGGACCTATGTAGCATGGAAACGTCAAACACTGCCGGTTCCCCGTTTCCTGCCGTACCGGAAACGGAAACGCGGCGGAAACGGTCGGAAACACGTTTCCGGTGGTTAACTTTTTGGGCAGAAACAGTCGGCCGCCGAAACGTGAGTTTCCTAGATTGGAAACGTTCACGGCACGATTTGTAGAGGAAAAGAAGAGAGAAATCAGAGGAACAGGGGAGAGAGAGAGAGAGAGAGAGCTGGGCACGGAGGTTTGGAGCGGCGTTTTAGAATTGGATGTGGTCCTGTGGCAGAGATTTAGAGAAGAGAAAGGAGAAGTAGAGAGAGAGCACGGGCTGGTCAGAAAAAAAAAAAAAAGAGGAAGATAGAGAGAGAAGGGAGGAAGAAGATGAGAGAAGGAGGAATAGAAAAAGTCAAAAAGGCACGGGCTGGATATGAACATTGAACAAAATATATATATATAAAATATAATCATGGTGGAGGCTGTTCATAATTATATATCATGCCATCATGGTGGAGCTGTACTACTAGATCTGAACATTTTAGTTTCAAAAATTGCTTATTTGCTATGAAATTTTTTTAACTGAAAATTGTTATGAATTTATATTATTTAATGTTTTATTTTTTAATTATGTATATATAATTATGTATTATTTTATTCACGTTTCCATGCCTCGTTTCCGATGAAATTTTTAAGATTTTCCGTTTCTCCGTTTCCCCCCGTACCGGAAACGGAAACGTGTTTCCGTTTCCGTGCTTCATAGATCAGGACAAACTAAAAAACTCAAGACTAACAGAAAACCCAAAATTACATGAAAAACTCAACACTATTAAGACACTACTGCTTTCCAATCTAACAATAAGGCTGAAGGGAGTAGTTTCTAAACACAGGGGTGACCGATGCCCACAGGGCAGACCAGAAACTAATTCGATCCCAAAGTCCTTCTACACACAACCCAGGAAAATCCCAAAAACTTGCACACTATTCACTCTCAAAGAATTAAACATAACTTCATTGTGATACTATCTACACTAGCATAAGTCAAACACCACACTATATCGCAAAAATGCATGGACCTTTATACATGTCTAGATACAAAAGAGCTATAAGAAAGTTGTATAAAATATGTGAGGAAAAAAAAAAAACATGTAGAACGATATATGTGGTTTCAATGAAGCAGCAAATGTATGTCAATCAATAGAGCATACAGAGAATAAAAACATTTCCAAGGCCAGAGAAATCATCTGCTACACTTTTTGAATTTATAAAACTTGTATCAATAGAAATTCATTACCTGCTCAAGTGTCTCCCTTTGCCCACGCAACAAAGCAGCACTAATCCATAACACCAGAAAAAGAGTATAAAATAATACCATGAATTAGAAATTACAAACAAAGTTATAAAGATAATAATATGGAATTATACGGAATTAATAGTACAAACTAATTTTCATTACAAAGAGCTGAAGTGAAGAAACATACGGAATTATGCTGGATGACAGAGAACCACTTTGGGAAAGTTGCCATTGGCGATATTTTCTAATTTGTACATTGATAATATCCCCATTTCCAATAGACTCAGCGGCACGGGCAATCAAGTTCATACGTTCAACCCCACTATCATCCTTCACAGCCGCACTTGGCCTATAGTTAATATAATTTTCCTGCCAGCAATTGGAAAATAAGCTTAACGTATCAGAAGAATCTCTATGGAGCAGAAAAGATTAGTCCAATATTTAGGTTTGGAAAAGTCACAAACATGAAATAAAGAGTGAGGCTTCGGTACTTTCTGTTAGAACAAGTGTTGAAAGTTTATAAATATATACTGATATAGTTCAGAAGAATACATTCCAAGTTGTCATCAATGTGAATTTACATTTAAAAACATGAAGAATGAATATGGTTCGAAAGCAGCACTAGGATCTTACATCAATTATAAAAATTTGAAGGTATGGAGAGTCGGAACAAACTGAGCTTTTTTTTCTTCTCTTTTTTGAATTGGATACAAGAGAGAGAGAGAGAGAGAGAGAGAGAGAGAGAGAGAGAGAGAGATGGATAGCTATAAAAGCATATTAATCGATTGTTTCTTCCTACTTCAGTGATACTGTACCAAATTCGAAGAATATTGAAAATTACATGCCATTATCTATGATATTATTTAAGAGGAGAGGTTGTCAGCCATATTGTAATTATAGTCAGAACAGTTCAGTATGTGACCCTTGGTATCGTTTTGAAAACTATGGTCATGAAATGTGATTCTTGAGTAATGGCATTAGAGAAGATGTACAAAAAGTATTTCTTAGAATTGTGCTCCTACTAAGGTAAGTAGGCCTTAGAAATTCTGCTCCCATTACTATGATTACCAGCTAAAAGCATTCCTAGATAAAGCTTCATGTTCCTTAGAAATTGTCACCCTGCTATAACATTCTTTTTAATGTCCAATACCAAAACAAGTGTCATGCCATTGAAGGAACCTGAATAAGAAGAGGGACTAGATCTGGATCACTCATGCTCAGGTCAACCCGCTCATCCATCCGCAACTTTGCAGCATTGAAACCAAACAGCCTGGAGGCATTAAAGACAATCAGCACAAGGCACATCACAAGATGAAAGGCTTTAAATCAGTATTTGTAGGGTCATATATTTAATGGATCAATCAAACTTGGACTATAATTTTCATAGGTATTAGACGACGAAACCTCACTGGTGCTTTCCCACTCCACTCACTGCTACTACCTAGAAAAGCTCATTCTCAAGGCCAAATGGCAAATAGTGACTGGACAAAGTACTAGTGACCAGATTCTGAGAAGAAGACATTAACATGAAGGAACTAAATCACGAGAGGAGTGTAATTCCTGAATTATAATGAGTTGTAAAGATGAAAATGTAAGACAATTGGAAATACCGGAATTCCAGGTTTAAAAAAAATATTAACAGAAATATTTGACATAAATACAAGAACGAAAGAGATTTACTTGAACAAGAGAAGTTGACAATAAAGGCTTTAAGAAATGGAGCAATTAATTTTTGAAAAGACAGGATTTAGGTCCCCAAGACTTGTAATTCTTCTGTTTGGCTAACCCACTCAACATGATGGGAATTAACTATGGAATTTCTGATTTCTCTCCTCAGATACATCAAACTATAAATATGAGATTTAAGTAACCAGTTCACAATTTATCAACCAAAACACATGTGCATCTATACTTCAACCAAAGCATATCATTGTGAATATCTGGCCCACAAGTATAAACGTAGTTTCTTCATTTATTCTTTTTTTTTTGGTGGTCGTACATGGAGAAATGTAGTTTAAATCCTACACTTAAAAAACAGAGCAATTAAACTGAAAGCCAGGATTCAAATGTAAGCTCATATCTTAATGACTGTGGTGCATAACTGAATCAAAAGAAAATACAGATATAAATCTTAATAGGAGAGAAAGCCATCAAAAAACACCCAAATGTAGAAAATCAGAGTCAACGTGATGCTATCATACTTGTCAACAGCTGTGAATGGTGAAATATCTTCATCCTTTGCACTGCTTAATAGGCGTTGCCTTACATCTTCATATTTTATGACAGACATCGAGAGACTCATATATTGCAACTGGTTAAGTGCCATTCGCATGTCTCCGTTAACTCTTTCTGCAAGTTCCTCGAGAGCAATCTGAGACAAGACGAACACATTAATTAACATGGCAAAAGATTAGTTAATACATGTCAGAAACCAAACAAGTAAGATCCAGGTCCAATGTAAGACCATAGAGCAGAAACTAATTATATAGGCTACCACTTAACAGAAAGAGAACCACTACCTAAACTGAATTACTGAATCAGGTCATAACAACCTCTTCAATTTTTATTTTTATTTGAGAAGAAAGATACTTTTGTTGAAACAAACTGAAAAAAATTACAATCTTTGAACCAGAAGTCTACACAAGAAGAAAAATTTACAAGAACAAAAAGAATACAAAGCAGACAATCTTTACAAATCTTTGAAGACAACTAACTATTGGCTGCCCTCAAATTCCAGAATATGGAAGACAGACTTTGCACCCCTAAAAGACTGATAGGAGCCCAAAAAGAAGACCAATAGACAGCCTTTTCTCACAACCTCTTATTAAAAAGAAACTCATAACAACCTACAATAAAAAGAATGAGAGGCAGACAAAAAGGGAAGAGGACACCTCAACTGCTAAATAACTACATACACTTTTCCTAAAGCAGTCAAGTAATTGACCAGAAACCAAAAATTACTGAAGAAGGAAAGAAAGTTAAATATTATAATTTTTATTGGAACAATTTAAAATGATGTAATTCCACAATATAGTGCATTTAAAGAGTGATAAATTTCCGTACGTATACTTCTCTCAAAGAGGAAAATTATACGTACAAAGAGAAATTAGGTGGTGTAACACCATTTTTCTCCATAATGGAATTGTCAGACACATGATATCACTAAAAAGAATAATATCCTTTTACAATGTTTGGAGACCAGAATGCTCTAGCAAGTAAACAATACCTCCAAAGAATACAGGATTTCATCACCATGGAAAACCAGTACTCGCAGTTGCACATACCTCATTCACTTGAAGGCCTTCGGCATTTGCAACCTGCTTCAACCTCTTTGCCATCTATGAAAAAAATAAAGTGTTGGTAACTGCATCCTGCCTATGACCTTGATTATAGGTAAGCCAAATATAAGTGTCTCCAAGCCCAAAGTTTCATTTCTCAATGTATAACAAACACAGAAAAATCCGCTGGCTACATAGACAAAAACACAACTATGCACTCACCGATGCAGATTTTCATAATTATATAAGCTCCCGTGCAGGCACAACATGTCATGCATGCATATCTCTGTATTACTAATACAGAAACATAAGGTTTTGCTTCCATTTTATTTTTATTTTTTTTTCTATAGGAAGCATAATTTTATTAATAATGGGGAGAATGTACAGCACAGTGGATAAGAAATTCACTAAACAAAAAGAAAAAGCCAAAAACAAAGCCAACAACGAACAAAGTGGCACTAGCTAGGCTTCCATTTGATTGGACGCATATCACACTACATAAGTTATGTCTTAACAACAGAAAAAAAAAATACAAAAAAATACAAAAACAAAAACAAAAAAAGGGGTTCCGGAGTGTTGTCCATATTGCCTTCCCCATGCCACAGAATCAAACACAACAGAGACAATGTCTAAAGAGTTTATTACCAAAAACAAATCAGTTTCTTCTGACGAACATGCTTAAATGCATGAATCCAAGAAATCATGCTATCACATTTAAAATGCTTTTCTTTTAAGAGGACGAGTTGAGAACTAGAACACGTTTGAAGATAACTTGGTTTAACTTCAGATGCTAGAAGGATGAGAGGACAGTAAGGATAAGGGGCAATGCTTAGAGAAAAACATGCCACCCTTTCTTTAGACAACAAAGATCACTCTAAGAAAATTCAAATGAAGGAAGCAAGATATGCGTAGCATTACTAAAATGGTTTTAACCTTGTAAAGTTGATTAAATTACACGTTTGAGTGTTTACTGACAAAGTGGCAATGCATGAGAGAGAAACAAAATTGGGGTCAACAAAAATAATCTGTCAAAACATTTGCTTCATAATCAAAAAACTATTCTGAATTCAAATAAATTTTGTGGCACTCAACAACTCATAACGCTACAAAAATTAGAAGGTTGCAGGTAGGGAAGCATTTAGTAGAATTCTTTTAAATACATTACTGACTATATTAATCAAGAAAAAAGTTTCTTATGCATTATCCCAGCATAAATATTCAATTTTTATGACAAGCCCATCCATGTCAGTGCATGCATGCAGGCACAAACACTGTCCCACTATACACCTTGTGTCAACATAGCAAGTAAAGAATAGTTCGACCACAACGCTCTGACCTCTACACAATACCAACATGAGATAAGAACCAAATAGTAGCATGGTAGCAAATGATTAGAAGTAAGAATGCACTGGAGTTAACATATATCAACACCTTTCAAATACTCAAACAAAATAGAAATACCAATATGTTTAGAGAGGAGGGAAACGGGAGGGGACCTGTTGTTTAGTAGGTTTGCGGAAGCTGAGAAGCAAACAGTAGTTCACAAGACTTTTCAGTTTCTGACTGTAACGATCATTACAAATGCAGATAATAGGAATTTTAGAACTCTTTATGCTAGCAATAAGATCAGCAACTCCACCCCGATCACCAGCAGACATTCCATCAACCTCATCCATAATAAGCACAGTTTTGGGATGCTTAAATCTGCAAGTTCAACTAAGAATTAACCCGAGAAGAAAATTCTGTCAGGCATATAATGCAACCAAAATATGTGTATATATATACACAGTTAAACTAACCTATCCATGCTTAAGGCCTCGTTGCTGACGAGCTCTTTAACAGAATTTGCATTACTTCCACCAATTCCCTTGACAATTTTGGAATCAGCTTTCCCACGACTGTCACTTGCATTTACCTAAAAAACGTACATGCATTTAATTGAGGGGAAAATACAGTACAGTATTGAATAACATAAGTCAGCAACATTCAAAGCCTCTCCTAGTTTGTTGTTGTAAGTATGACACCTCAATCGCCTGGAAACCGAGCATCTGACTGACCAATTTTGCTGACGTTGTTTTCCCTATACCAGGTGTTCCACTTAATAGTACAGCTTTTTTAGCACCCGAATTGTTTGGTTTATTGCCTTTTTTCTTATTTCCAGTATCAAGGAATTGCTCATGCCAATGTGCCAACCAATCATGAAGCTGCTTTACCTGCACATTAGACAATACTTTAAGTCAATGAATTCCAGACTTGGAGAGAAAGATATAACCAGATGCAATGGAGGTAATACAATGATCAACAGACATACCAGTGACTGATTACCAATAATGTCATTTGGAACCTTTGGTCTATATTTTTCCGTCCAGGTCAAAGCAGAATGCTCTGTAGTTTTCTCTTTGCACCTAGCAAGGGAAGCATCTGACGGCAACTGTTTGTGGGAAACCTTAGACGCCAAGGAGCTGCTAGTGCAATCTGCTGAACCTAAATTCCATAAGAAAAACTCAACAATCAAGAAACTAAGCAATTAAAGCTGCCATGAAGAAAGACTTACTTAGGCTCCATCAATGTAAAAAGTATATTGATACTGCATGGGAAGATAGAGAGAGAAATGGGAGCAGGATCAAGACAAAAGCGAAGGGGAAAAGAACAAGAAAATTATTGCAACAAAATATGACGAGAGAGAGAGAGAGTAAGCCCTGCCAAAACAACACAGGTACTCAGGACATACTCTTTAATGCTACTTTCTTAGGGCTTTTATTAGGCAAAGATGCTTCTCGTGCATCTTCCACAGGTTTCTTTGCTTCTAGCACAGGTGCTTTAGCACGAATTGATGCCCGAATCATATCAAAAACTCCATCCTCAGAAAGGAAAGCCGTCCTACATAATACAATAAAACTGAAGATATAAATGAAAGGAAATAGAATATAAAAATGTGTATAGTTCAGTATGAATCAAAGATAACTAACCCAAGTTCTTTGGCTTTCAAGGATTTCCGGCCCTCAATATCTTCATCACATAAAAGATAACTCTGCAAACAGACTGTAAATCAAAAGCAAGAAGTGCTATCTGAGTTTAAGATGATACAAGTAAAAAAAGTAAGTAACTGTTTTCTTGCTGACAGATCCAGTGACACGTCCACCATGGCGTTTTATCAAATCTTCTGCCTCCTCCCTTTCCAAACTGCAAGTAGGGTTAATTTTCAGAATTCAATCTCAGATGAAAAACATAAACTAGACTATGAAATCCAGGAATATAGACATAACCAAATATTAACTGCAACAAGACTAACTTTATACTTGACACAATATAATCAAAGTATTATGGCGAGTACAAGTAGCAAATATATTTAATCGCACCCTACAAAAACCGTATACAGAATGACAATATACCAAACAAAAGAATTTTACCCTACAACCAAATGGAGAACAAGCTTGTGAAAGTCGCATAAATAACAAAACCAACCTGTCAAGTGTACCACTGATTACAAAAGTTAAACCAGCTAAACAGTTTGGATCACCTTCAGGAACGTCCTGGAACATGCAAAAAGAGCCTTATTGTTAACATCAACAATAATACAATTCATTAATCAATTCAATATTTTGAAACAAAAACCTTTTCTCCTTTGTGTGGAGGATCTTTCCTTTCGCCAAAATTCATAAATCCACCCCGTCCAGCGCCTCTGCCTCTTCCACCAGCTGGTGCAGCCGATGTACTACCTCTTCCACCACGACCCCTACCACCAGATTTGCGAGGAGGTTCAGCATTCTTGGCTTCATCATCATCACTTTCATTTGCAGCCGTCAAGTTCTGTGGGATTCCCATGCCAGACGCATTCTTCAGTTTCTTGCTAGGAGTGGCCTCTTTCTTTTTAGATTGAGGCAAAACAAAATCATCGTTGTCGTCATCAGCAACTTTCTGAACTTTTTTTGCAGGTGAGGGTTTGATAGATTCAACAGGATCCGATTGAGTCTTTCGTTTCGCTGGAACTTGAACTGTTTCCTTTTCCTCGTTCAGCTTTGGTTTATTTGCAGGAAAATGCTTGCTAGTTTTCCTTCTGCCTGAATTTTCTTGACCTCCATGCACCTGGTTATCACAGAAAATGAAACTTTTAAGAGGAAAGGTATCATATCATGATTAATAAAGTTCCAAATAATAATAACCCCAATGGTTATACTGAAATTCTGTTCCAAATTTCTGTTTCGGTTTTATACATCCATCAGAGATGAAAGATTCCCAGATTCGACAATTATGATCACTTGCTTTCTTAGAATCAAAATGCAGGTATCCCTTTGTTTCCATCAATTCACAGAAAACCAAGTATTGGTTGCAAACCCAAATAAAGACATTAGACATTAAAACCCTGTTAGGCTAAACCCTTGAAATGAACTCACTGGTTCTTGAGGGTCTGTAGACTGTTTCTGCGAAGCACTACTCGGAGCCGGTGGTTTCTGGCCATTGCCCTTGTCGTGCGACTTCATAAACCACTTTCTTATATCTCCCTGAGACTTCATTCGTCCAAATTAATCATCATCAGTTATAATCAAGGAAGAAGAAACTCCTAAAACCCTAGAAAAGACAATTGGAAAGTTTAACAAGAAAAGAGAAAATTGGAATTCCTAACTTACCATGTCTGTCTCTAGTTTAGCTTGGGTTGGGTTGCAGAATGCGCTAGCCAATATCTCTGCCTTCAGTATCGCCTCTTAGACTAAGAACCGTGAGAGCAAGCCGCTAACATGATTGCTCACTGTTGGGGGGGGCATTACAGAACCATCAGAGACGCTTTCAAAGCACGGAAATTTTTTTATGAGATTTTTTTTCAGTTCTAAAAAATAGTTAAATCATAGTTAATATAACTCCAACAATATATATATATATTTTTTTACTACAATATATCATGTTTTACTACAATTAAAAAATAAAAGATAAATAATTAACAGGTTAAATAAAAAATATAATAATTGATTAAAAAAATATAATTAATATCTCATATATATTAACTATGATTAAACTCAAAATAATAAAAAAAAAATACAACTAAAAATTTCTAATTTTCGCTTTGTTTTTTTTTCTTGTTTCATTACTTTTAAAACATCAATTTCAGTTTTTTTTTTTAATAAAAGTTTTTTTGTGTTGATCCCTATGAGAAAGTAATATCTAAATTAAGTAACTATTAGATCGATCAAACCTGATAAATATCATCAGATTATCGGTTATTGCTACCATGCCAAAATTTGGCCGATTATGATAAATTTTGATCACTCGATCGTTAAGCGATGATATTTAGGGTTTATGGAAAAAACAAGTGTCAAGTAATCTAGAAGGCGAAAATAAGTTGGAATTTTTTTTGTTGTTATATATAAAGTTTTTTTTGTGTTGATCACTATGAGAAAGTGATATCTACATTAACAATTAGATCGATTGAGCCTGATAAATATCATCAGATTATCGATTATTGCTACTATGCCAAAATTTGGTCGACTATGACAGGGCCGGCCCTCAGAATTTGGGGGTCAGGGCGAAGTAAATTTTCGGGCTCGATTGCTCAAAAAAAAAATATCCCAAACATATATGTAATTTACATATAGCAAATTAACAATAAAATAGCTGAATAGATACTACTGCAGTACTATGTTTGAACTCAAAATCCAAATATCCAATAACCAAATTCAGGAAATAAATAAATAAATCTAGAATTTAGACATATAGCAATAAAAATATAAAATTACCTCTAGGTCGTAAAAGAGAGAAGAAGAGTGCAATTTTTTTTTCTTTTAGGGCTATCTAGTTTTGGGCAAAGTCGCAAAGAGAGACAGTGAGACACTTTCTCAAAAACCAAAAAGAATAAAAGAGACCTCAAGAAGCTAGCAAGTTGGTTGCGCATGCTGATTAAAATAATACTAGTAGATTTTTTTATTTATTTTTTATTTGGACTGGATAATATAATTTTTTTTAGGCCAATTGGGTTGGGGGCCATAGACCCAGGTCTTGTCTGTCTTGCCCAAGGGTCGGCCCTAGACTATGATAAAGTTTGACCATCCGATCGTTAAGCGATGAGGTTTATGGAAAAACAAGTTATCTAGAAGGCGAAAATAAGTTGGATGTTTAAGGGAAACGTAAATAATAGAGAGAATGAGCAGAGAATATGATGTATTTCATTAATGAATAAGGTCCTCTATATGTAGAGGAGTACAAGATATAATCTGTATTGATATAGGAAATCTATTCTAAATACAATCCATACTCTAGAAGGATTTACCTTCCATAAACCTATTCTAGAGAGTCCTAGTTTGACAAGACACACAATAATGATATCCTAAAACATTGGACAATTTATATATATATATATATATATATATATATATATAAAGGTTTCTTTGTG
Organism: Rubus parviflorus; assembly: GCA_029955375.1. NCBI lineage: Eukaryota > Viridiplantae > Streptophyta > Magnoliopsida > Rosales > Rosaceae > Rubus > Rubus parviflorus. The sequence goes on along the minus strand of JARGGL010000015.1, from coordinate 222,471 downwards.
TTGATCCCTACAAGAAGTGATATCTAGATTAATGATTAGATCGATCGAACTTGATAAATATTGTCAGATTATCGGGTTATTGCTACCACGCCAAAATTTGGCCGATTATAATAAAGTTTGACCACCTGATCGTCAAGCGATGATATTTCATTTTTTGCGTTGATCAAGTTCAACCGTTTTTTTATCTCGTTTGAAATAGTTAGCTTAACCAGGGTTTAATTTTCCAGATTGATTGTAGTTAATTATTTTATTTTCTTTTTCTTTTTTCCCATCTTTATAAATGAAATTTTTTTAATTTAATAATATGATTACTACTTACTATCCAGGTAACAAGTCATGAATTTTTAACCTTCAGATTATATCTATGGCTAATATATTGTCACAAAACATGCAGCATCCATACAATGAAAATTGGAGGTTCAACACAAAAAGACAAAAAGTCAACCCGGTCAACCGAAGGTCAACTCCAGCACAATCTGATAGAACTCAACTCCCCGAAGTGATACAAAAGAGGATTGACACAAAAGGACTAGGAAGCGAGGAAAATGACGAAAATGAGCGAAAAAGACAAATTTCGGCAAGTCACCGGATTTTAGCCACCCAAGACCCGCTACCATACTTTTCCGGTCACATGAGTGGAGGTTGGTGGTTTTACAATTTGAATTTTGAATTTTGAGAAAGTCAACCACCACTTTTTTCTCATTGGTCCTTTTTCATTTTGGTTGACTTTTTTATGGGGAGATATTTGTGACAAGAAGAAAATCCACTTGGTTACATGAGATCTCGTTTGCAAACCTAAAGATCTTGGGGGTCTAGGAATTAAGGATACTCAAGGAATGAATCAAGATATGCTTGCCAAAGCTAGTTGGAGAGTTGCTCAAAATGAAGATGGGCTATGGTGTGTTTTGCTGCATCACAAGTATCTAAAGAAAAGCTTTATATTAGACATTGGTTACACTAGTCCTCGTGATAGCTCTAGTACTTGGAGAGGACAAATGTAGAGAGTGGATCTCTTATTAGTAAGTTCTTAATTGGTGGATTCTTTTTATAAATATTATTGTCATTTTTCGAAAATTTGTTGTTTCCTTGTCATGATTTGGTATCAATAAATACCAATAAGAGATATATTGCATTTCCTTTTATTACCCAAAAGGCAATAGTTTACCAAAAAAGTAACACCAATTTTGTTAAACATATGATTTGTTTTATTTTTACACGAATATATTCTTTTATAGAATTCAAGTTAGTAGAATTGATCATGATAAGAATAATAATTAAGGTCAACAAATAAAACACAAAATTACCCAAAAACTAAGGAAATAGAGTCAATTTTTGGCTCGTTTTTGGATTTGGTCATGGAATCCGGGTAGTTTATCTATTATGGGTTACCATGATCTGTTATGCAAGTTTAGAATTTGGTTTTACTTTATCTTTTTATGGGTCATCCTTCATGAGGACGATTGGTTTTATTGGTCTCAATGGCAATACTTGCCGGAATTTTTTTGTTGGAGCTGGAGATTGCTGACAGCAGTGATGCACGGTGTATGTATTGTTCTAGGTTTAGAATCATTGATTAGGTCACCTATGTTGTGGTCTGTATTGCTCCTTTTTAGGATGCCCATGATAAGGATTGTAATCCTATATTAATTAATGAAATTTCTGCTTTCCTCAAAAAAACAAAACAAAAAAACTAAGGAAATAGATTGTCCCAACTCTTCTATGCATATTAATTACCTTGATTTGTTCCTTTAGAAGTTGAACACTAAGTAACAAATGAAGGCGACAAGACACTCTTCCTAGTCTAAGTTGGACAAGGCAGTGGCCTGTTCAGCACATACCCGAGTTCAAGTCTCACCCTCCCCGCATTTCTCGAACTTTGGAGCCCCCTCCCCCTCCCTAAAAAAAAGGTAAGAACACTCTCACACAGAGGCCTCCGACCCTCCAAACAACGAAGGATTAATTACCAAAAGGACCACATTTTTTTATCTATATTAATTATTAGTTTTTACACGTGCTTTAAACGTTTTACATTTAGCATGAATGATGAAACACGCACAAATATGTTAGTAAAATATATGACTTTGTATTCAATATAATTTATGGAAGTGAAAATACAAATATATTCATAGTTATTTCAGTTAGGGATAATTATAACTTTCGTCCCTGAACTATGACTCGTTCGACACTTTCGTCCCTGAAGTTTGAAATATATCACTTTCGTCCCTGAACTTCAACACCAACTATCACTTTCGTCCCTGACCGGAACAAAATTGTGCAAAACCTATGCCAAAATGTTCGCAAGGATGAGAGGAGTAACTTTTATAACTGGGGCTAAGCTCAATTCGGCCTAGAATGGCTCGAATTTAGCCCGAAAGTCTATAGTGGCCGAAACTTTAATTGTAAAATTCTCCGCCATCCGACGACGGTTTGAGGCGAGGTTGGTGGCGTTGAACTCGCCTCAAGGAGGGCTTCAAAGCCCAGTGGGTGTTGTCCTCCGATTTGGCCGGAATCAGAGGTTTATTCGGTGAAAACCCTCGGCCAGGGACGAAAGTGATAGTGATTTTCAAACTTCAGGGACGAAAGTGATATATTTCAAACTTCAGGGACGAAAGTGTCGAACGGGTCATAGTTCAGGGACTAAATGTGATTTTTTCCCTTTCAGTTATAATAACTGTGTAAAGTTAACCATGAGGTTTTTTTTTTCAAGAATATATACTGTGAATAACTTTTACAAAGTTTCATGACTCAAAGAATTATGAAGATGTTTCTGTTTTCACTTTGGGAAAATTCTAGTGTATGTTAACGTATCTCATACGTACAATTACAACTTTTAGGACTTAATTACTCAAATGAGAACCTATTTACACAAATGAGAACCTTATTTACCTTAACGAGAGTTTTTTCATAGTTACCACATGAGTTGTCGAAGTTGTAATATGTGTCGTCAAGTCGTAAAATATTATAATTACCACTTTTAGGACTTAGTTACTCAAATGAGAATCTAATTTACTCTAATGAGGACATTATTTACCTTAACAACGACTTTCTCTCTTCATGATGTATGAGAAATGTCAACATACCATAGCCTTACTCTTCACTTTGTTCTATAATGTATTACACAAAACCACATAATGTACTAATGTGTTTGACCTTTCATATTAAAGACATGTTTACTTTATTCCATAGGAACGAAAGGAGACGGTTAGTCCTCATTCACGTTCTATGGATTCAGTTGTCTAATTGTACTTGAGAGTAATAAAGTCCACTAAAATTATTTGAATTGAGTTGTTTAATTGTATTTGGAAATGAGTTAGAATGGTAGGGCTTACGAAAAAAATCACATGGTGATTAGTTGAGGGCTACCGCACAAGGGGATGGAAGAGGTATTTGGATTCCTTCTCAATGAGAATTACTCAAAACTTTGTGCCCTCATTCTTTGATATTTTTTTGTCTCTATTTCTATATAAGTAATCATGCTTTAAGGGCAACTCCAATGGTTGGGACCAAGTGCTAAACTCAGTTTGAGACTGAGACTAGTGCTATCATTATTGAGCAGGCTCCACAGTAAATTGTTGGGCTGATGCATGAAAGAGAGAGAGGTGTTGAGGATGGTTTGACACTTGGGTTTGACACTCATTGTTGGAGATGATGGTTTAGCTACATGAATTAATAGTGCCAAAATGGGAGTGCCAAAATAGGTTTGACACTTGGGTTTTGGCACTACCACTAGAGTTGGGAAAATAAAAAACCCTAGCCTCCTTTTCTCCCATGCTGCTTATCCGATGGCATCTCTTTGCGTCATCGGATGGGCCACCCCTTTGAGTTTTTTTTGTCTCTTTTCCTTTTTTTTTCTATCTTCAAAGTTTTTTTTTTAAGGTTTTGGTTCCTTGAAGGTGTTCTCCATCCTTCTATGGCACTGCCGGCTGTCTTTGATAGCCTTCTATGAGGCTAGTGTCGGATTCTTAGAAGTGAGATGTGGGTCGTGGTGGCATAGGTATTTTTTATAGTTTTCTTAAGGTTTCATTTTTAGGTTTTTGGTTGGTTCAAATATTCCTAGCTAGCTACTTTGTTGAGCTAGAGTTTAGGGACTTGGTCCTGTTGCTGTGCCTTTTCTATAACTTTATTTTTGGGAACTATGTGTTCTATTCAATGCCTTCTTGTTATAAATGTGATGGTGAATTTCCCTTACACATGGTCTAGATGTTTTGGGATAAGATGTATGTGGAAAATAGTGAAGTGCGTGATTCGTTTTGATGTTGGTTGTGAGGTCGTATCGTGACACTCGGGATTGGTTGACTATCAACTAGGAGAAAAGGACGATCAATGTGGTTAGAGTTTGGACCTTATTGGCTCATGGTAGGGGTGACCTTTTTGAAACCAACAAACCGACAAAATTAACCAAAACCGAACCGATGCTCAATTAAAATTTATATTTTTATCATAGGACGTTAATTCCTATTAATTTTTATTTTCTATTATAGGCTCTCAAGTAGTAGAATACTTTAATTCCTACATGTGTTTAATTTTATATTGCTACTTTTAATTTATTTGAGTTGTAACTTAGAAAAATTCTACAATATGTCAACTCATACATACAATTACTATTGTTAAGACTTAATTACTCAAACGATAACCTATAGATTAACTCAAATGATGACTTTATTCACTTTAACGAGAACTTTTTCGTAGTTACCACATGAGTTTTCGAAGTCATAACATATGTCGTCAAGTTGTAAAATATTACAATTATCACATTTAGGACTTAATTACTCAAACGAGAACCTACTTTACTCTAATGTGGACTTTATTTACCTTAACAAGAACTTTTTATCCTCATTATATATGAGAAATGTTAATATACCATAGTCTTACTCTGTAACTTAATTTTAATTATAGTTTTATTTGTTTATTATTATTTTTTATTTCTTGTACATTTAAAATATAGAGTAAGCTATAATATATATATATATATATATATATATATTCAATTTCTCTTATCTTGTTGGCATTTCAATGCATATTTTTTGGTTCACATTAAAATTGTGGATAGTTATGTTGGTTCATCAAGTACTAATTATGTAAACAAAAATTGAAGAAAGCAAATTTTTTTATATAAAAATATGGGTCAAATCATTAAAGTCAATGCGGTTTAAATTAACAAAAACCGAACCAAATTGATATGACGGTTAACCGATACGGTCGGTTAATCGAATTTTAGGTGCGATTTCGATTAGTACCAAAAAATCGAACTGATAGAACCGAGTCTACCCATAACTCATAGTATCTGTAACCGTCGGTTTTATATTAGCTAAATACCCAATTAGGTTAATAATCTTAAAAAAAAAATTCAATTAAAATTGAAATTTCTAATATTTACCAATGAGGTTCATAATTGGGCAAATCGGTCACCATATTTCCCAATAGGCTCTTTCTAATAGCCCAAGCCAAATTTGGTTGACAATTTTGCTCCTGAGAGAGAGAGAGAGAGAGTTCAATCTGAACTTGATATTCCTTTGATTGCATTCTGAATCGATGTTAAGCTCTCAAATCGATTTCAAATTTACTTGCTTCTTTTTGTACGGCTTTTTGTGATTTTTTAAATTGTAACTTGATAATTTGTATTGTGATTTTGTTTTCCATTATATTATTCTTGATTATCGTCAATTTTTAAACTCACGTTAGTTCATTGATCCAAGTGACTTTGTGTTCTATATATATGACTCTAAAAAATTCTCTACATGTATGACAACATGTTCATGCTAGTACATGATCATGACAACATGTTCATCCTTTCCTGAGATATGAATAGCTCTGACTTTTGAGTAATATGCTCTTGAGAACTGAGTTTAGCGTTTGATTGATTTTCATCTTATTTTCAATTGTTGACAAAGTTAAGCTTGGAACTAGTCATGTCAAGGAAATTCTAATTCGAAATTATTCAGTTGTTATGTCACTCTTTTATAAAAGCATATGCATCATAATTCTTGGGTTCACCCTTGAGTGAATCTTAGAATTCACTCTCTTGCAATTAACGCATTTTTATTTTAAATTTTCACGATCTAACCGTTCATGTATTACTACATAATATAGAGATCACCTCTGCAAAAAATAAATCAAATTGAAGACCTTTTGGTCACTTATCTATAATTCTATTCTACATTATTATTAAGAGAAGAGTAAAAACCCAAAATGGTACCTGAACTATTGCGAAAGGTACTTTTTGGTACCTACAAATTTTTTTTACCCAAAATGGTACCTGAACTATTGTGTCATTACCCAAAATGGTACCTCCGTAGTTAAGTATGATCTAATTAGGTACCATTTTGGGTAATGACACAATATTTCAGGTACCATTTTGGGTAATAGCGCAATAGTTCAGGTACCATTTTGGGTAATGGGGCAATAGTTTAGGTACCATTTTGGGTAAAAAAACATTTGTAGGTACAAAAAAAAACCTTTCGCAATAGTTCAGGTACAATTTTGGGTTTTTACTCTTAAGAGAATCAATATTGTCAACCATAACTGAATTTCTTTACTTTTTTTTTTTTTAAACAACTTTAATTTATTGAGAGAGAACCAAAGTCAAAAGAAAGGGGGGGGGGGGGCTAGACCAAAAACCACCCTCACAAGAAAAGAAACAAACAAGGAAAATACCATACCAAAAAAAAAAAACCAATGAACTTGGCTCTCCAAAACAAGAGATCCAGAAACCAGTAAAGCAATCAAGAGAAACAATAAGCAACCCGAGAAGAGTAATCATGGCCAAAAGTGGAGAGAAGAAACTGAGGAAGCGAATCCCACCAATGCAAACCATCATTAAGAGCACCAAAATTAGCAAGCTTGTCAGCAACAGAGTTTCCTTCCCTATAGATGTGGGTAATACGAACAGTCATCTGACGGGCGATGTGAAGACAATTAGACAATTTCTTTACTCTTAAACCTCTTAAAGATTAAATAACTTATATTTCATTTTAATTGTCAAAGATAAAAGAGTCAAAACGTAAATAATTAATTAATAAAAAGAAAATAGAAAATCAAACTACCTAAAACTTCCCACTCCCACACTCCAGATAACTATCTACATTCAGATAACTACCTATAGCTAGAATGGTGACATTTTCTAGTTTATATAAATAAATAGTGAGGCGGCGTGCCGTTAAGTGGACGCATCCTCCTAGTGGCAGGATGAAATTATGTGTCTTCAGATATGATTTTGTACGACAACATAGTGGGAAAACTGGGTTAATTGCATTATGACATTGCGTTATCTTTTCAGTATGTCACCGCTTCTGTAAAACAAATAGAGTAGCCTTTTGTGCACTCTTTGCTAGTTAGTGCATGCATGCTAGAATACATAGGATTTGTGGAAATTTCTGTTATTATTCGGGAAACTCTTTCGTTGTTTCATGTAGCTCGGGGTTTAGGCACTGTTGCTACCTATTGGATCCCCGATTCCGGTATCCACCTGGCCAAGTTAGAACTTAGAAGGAATATTCGTAAAGCTCCCCACCACATAAATAGATGGGTGATAGCATACTTGTAATTAGTACCTACTACCAAACCCACTTACTAGCCCACTTTTAAGATGAGTCCTCCACTCCTATATAAGGAGGACATCCTCACACCATTCCTCACATTCACACTATATCCCTACATTCACTTCCTAGAGCTCCTAGTTCTCTCTCATGTAATCCATTTACCCGTATTGTGATCACTATTGAAGTGGACGTAGCCTAACCTCACATTGAGCTAAGTGAACCACTATACATCGTGTCTATATCTCTTTGTGTGTGATTGTGATTATCGAAGGTCTCTCACCGAACTCCTCGAGAAATGGTAAAAACAGGCACTATGTCCCCCTATTGTATTCTACAGTTTCATTATTAATCAAGACTTGAGGGCTGCCGCACCAACCCATTTTCAAAAAAATAAAAAAATAAAAAATCGGTTTATCATAATAGTAGATTAGTAGTAATTGGAACCGTCGTCTATATGTTTCATAAAATTGGATGATTGAATAATTTCCAATTTGATTGATTTTTTGCAAAATATAAACAATTAGATTATCTATATTAATTAAGCAAACTCCCAACAAGAATGGTTAAATATTTGAACTACCAATAATGTCCTTAGTTAAAATAAAAAATAAATAATTTAAGAAAGACCAAAATGTAAAATTGTTAAAAAACTGAAACAGTTAGTTATGATGAAATAAAAAACAAAAAAGAGAAAAAGGGAAAAATACGTATGGTAACTGCTTTGTCAATTGTCAGTTTTTTTTTTTCAAAAGCCAATTGACATGTGCGGAGCACATGGCGAGAGACTAGTAAAATTATAAGATAAAAATACGTTGAATTATAAAATTACTAGTCTTCTTCCACGTGCATAGCTCGTTCGAAAGGGCCGCGCGTCCATTTAATGTTCCCTTATTCTACATCATTACATCCAATATGTCGATCTTGCATTTTTTCGTATGTGTATTTTTATCATGGGTTTAAAATATATAAGAAAGAATACAAAAAGTAAAGCATATGATTCTAAATTTATTTCTGTATTTCACCCAAAGAAATTTTTGTATGCATCAACACCTCGATAAAAAAACAAATATGAAGTGGTACATTATGAACAAACACTATGAAATTGGAGAATTTCCCTTTAGCAATCCATTAGAAGGAAAAGAGAAAACTCTTTGCAGAAATATACACATGTATATACAAATATACAATTTTGATGGCTAGAACCCAGTGGGAGGCTAGGCCATCACTCCTATTGTTTACTTATTAATGCAATTGCTTAAATAACACAAAATAAAATATTTACTTTTTCCAAAGAAACTTCTATACAGACCTATATACATATGTACAACAGTACAATGAAGTCCCTTGGCCTCAATCAAGTCCACCTCAGCCACCCATTTCTCAACACTCGTTGCTCAAACTACAAATTTAGAATACGAATAAAAAACATAAAGTAATGGCTTTTGTTTTCACTTTTATGTGAAATACGTAATTTTTAGGTAAAACACGTACCATGAAATTAGATAATTCGGTTTTCGCAACACCCCAACTCCAATTACTGGAAGAATCCTGTAGTAAAATGATATGTTAAACATATTATACTCATGCAACCAAGTATAGCAAATGAATTAACTCATTATACATGTAATCACCTCAATATTAGACTTCAATTCCTCAACACAAAGAGGAGCATACTTGTTGTAAATCTGAGTGAGAAACACAAAATTAATGTGAGGAGGATGCGTAATGGTTTAGTAACATGTATGCATACTCATGGGTATCACAGATGAAATTTATAATACTTTAGCTAAAAAATTGTTGTGTGCACGATTAATTCTCCTCCTGCTCACCCATATTCAAAATTGTTTAAAAAAATGAAAACAAACGACATATGGACTATTGAAAATGCATGTCATGCTAATTAAATAGGATATATCAAGTGAATACCTAATTCGCAAAACCTTTCTCTAGGTTTGTTTAAGATTGAAAATAGTTTGTTTCATCAACTGTATACGTGTGTTTTTGTAGCGCCAACTGTAAGAATTACAAATAGCAACAATCAAGTTAATGACTACACTTTAATCTGTTTAAAAAAAAGAGTATAAGTATACATACTGCTTATTCTTTTTTTTTTTGCACTCTTTCAAAATCAACTCATTGAGATAAACGGTATTCATTTTTGTTGATGTCCCTATGTACCAACCTAGTGCAAACACGGAAACACGTCTCCTAACGCGTTCGTCCTTATGTGATTTTTTCTTTGTACTTGGACCTGCCTCTAGTCGATAATCGGTTTCCACCACCAATTGCTTTCCTCAAGCTTGTGCACGTCATCGTGCCAAATATGATGGACGTTGTGAAGAACTCATAGATTGTCGCCATTGTCGATGTTGAGCACGTGCACGCTCCATAATTTTTTTTCTTCTTTCCTTTGATAATCATTTTAGCGGGGTAGAAAGAAAATACCTAGGGCTTTTTCTTTTTTCCTTTGAAAATGCATATCATTTTAGTGGTTTATATACTTAGGGCTTCACAAAAAAAAATCTCCCTAAAATGTCCATGTCAGAAAAAAAATCAGAATGACCATGAAAATTAAACAGGGTCAGCATTGTAAAATACAAAGATAAAATAGGAAAACATTAGGTGGAAAAAAAAAAACAAGAAACGGCTTCGAGCACGAACTCGCCAGAGGAAATAAAAACTGGAAGAGCGCACGATCTCAACAAGACTGAGACTATGCACTACGTGGGAGGTGATCAGACTACATATGGCGTCTACCAATATTCTCTTCTCTCTCAATTTACTGTTCGTACAAAATGAGAAACAGAACTAGACAGAGGAGAAGAAAATGGTGTTAATTAAGCAAACTCTTTTGAGAAATGGTTAAATTTTTGAAACTCTCATTATGCGCGCCCTTTATTAATTAAATAGTTTAGAACATAACAATCATTTTAGAAGGCTAATTAAAATAATAATTTAATAAAAAACTCCAAATCAGTTATTTTTAAACAAAAAAAAAAACAAAGAGGCCCACGTTAGGAAGCAGTTATTAACTCCTTTACAATTTTTTTTAAATTCTCTCAAAGTTTAATAGTTTTCTCTATTCTTATACAAAAAAAAAATTATTTCCTTCCATTCGCTAGAGTATTATTTTTTTTTAAAAAGCCCATTAGCACGCACGTAGTGCGTGTTAAGAGGCTAGTAGAAATTAAATTAAATAACTACTAGCTTCACCAGCAAAAACATCAAATAAACTCATAAGCCATATACTGAATGAAGTGGACGATGGATTCAGAATCGGTGTAAAACTTCTCAGGAAAGCCAATATTCAGCGCATTTTAAGGAACGCCGCCAGTATTTTCTTAATCGCTGACTTTGTTAGATCGGAAAGTCTCACGGTCAATATCTGCACAACAGACATCAACCTTCTCGAGTCGGAGTATCCTTTAATTCTGACCGTGCTGTCTCAAGCTAGATGCATAGAAATATAAACTTTGTACTCCTCGACCTTAGCGACACGTTGGAAATCCACATCCATGGTGAATTCGCTCAAATGACTTTCATCCCCAAACATGTAGAAGTTCAACAGGCGCTCTTCAACAGTAAACTTACTCTCTGAAAAGTACGAGTCCATGAGATTTCGGAGTTGCGGTGGCATATAAGGTTCCTTCGGCGCCGACGCCCCATAACCGGCAGCACCGGCGGAGCAAATGACGGGAGAAGGAGATACTGAGGAATGGAAATGATGAGGGCTGGAGAACATTGGGTTTGAGATCGGTTTGAGGACCAAAGGAAATGAATTTCGTAGGACTAGGGCACACAATCAAAAAAATATAAAAAAAAAATAATCGGTTTATCATAATAGTAGATTAGGAGTAATTGGAACCGTCGTCTATTTGTTTCATAAAATTGGATGATTGAATAATTTTCAATTTGATTGATTTTTTTGCAAAATATGAACAATTAGATTATAAAATTATAAGGTAAAAATACGTCGAATTATAAAATTACTAGCCTTCCTGAACGCGCATAACTCGGGCGAAAGGGCCGCGCTAGCGCGTGCATTTAATGTTCCCTTATTCTACATCGTTACATCCAATATGTCGATCTTGCATTTTTTCGTATGTGTATTTTTATCGTGCGTTTAAAATATATAAGAAAGAATACAAAAAGTAAAACACATGATTCTAAATCTATTTCCACATTTCACCCAAAGAAATTTTTGTATGCATCGACACCTCGATAAAAAATCAAATATGAAGTGGTACATTATGAACAAACACTATGAAATTGGAGAATTTCCCTTTACCAATCCATTAGCAAGAAAAAAGAAAACTCTTTACAGAAATATATACATGTATATACAAATATACAATTTTGATGGCTAGAACGCAGTGGGAGGCTAGGTCATCACTCCTATTGTTTACTTATTAATGCAATTGCTTAAATAACACAAATTATAAAATATTTACTTTTTCCAAAGAAACTTCTATATAGACCTATATACATATGTACAACAGTACAATGAAGTCTCTTGGCCGCAATCAAGTCCACCTCAGCCACCCATTTCTCAACACTCGTTGCTCAAACTACAAATTTAGAATACGAATAAAAAACATAAAGTAATGGCTTTTGTTTTCACTTGTATCTGAAATATGTAATTTTTAGGTAAAACACGTATCATGAAATTAAATAATTCGGTTTTCGCAACACCCTTACTCCAATTACTGGAAGAATCCTGTAGTAAAAGGATATGTTAAACATATTATACTCATGCAACTTAGTATAGCAAATAAATTAACTCATTATACATGTAATCACCTCAATATTAGGCTTCAACTCCTCAACACAAAGAGGGGTATACTTATTGTAGAACTGAGTGAGAAACACAAAATTAATGTGAGGAAGATGCGTAATGGTTAGTAACATGTATGCATGCTCATGGGTATCACATATGAAATTTATAATACTTTAGCTAAAAAACTGTTGTGTGCACGATTAATTTTCCTCCTGCTCACCCATATTCAAAATTGTTTAAAAAAATGAAAACAAACGACATATGGACTATTGAAAATGCATGTCATGCTAATTAAATAGGATATATCATAGTGAATACCTAATTCGTAAAACCTTTCTCCAGGTTCGTTTAATATTGAAAATAGTTTGTTTCATCAATTATACACGTGTGTTTTTGTAGCGCTAACTGTAAGAATTACAAATAGCAATAATCAAGTTAATGACTACACTTAATAGGTTTAAAAAAAAAGAGTATAAGTATACATACTGCTAATTCTTTTTTTTTTCCACTCTTTCAAAATCAACTCATTGAGATAAACGGTATTCATTTTTGTTGATGTCCCTATGCGCCAACCTAGTGAAAACACGGAAACACGTCTCCTAACGCCTTCATCCTTATGTAATTTTTTCTTTGTACTTGGACCTGCCTTTAGTCGATAATCGGTTTCCACCACCAATTGCTTTCCTCAAGCTTGTGCACGTCGTCGTGCCAAATATGATGGACGTTGTGAAGAACTCATACACTGATGTCGAGCACGTGCACGCTCCATAATTTTTTTTTTCTTTCCTTTGATAATAATTTTAGCGGGGTAGAAAGAAAAATACCTAGAGCTTTTTCTTCTTTCCTTTGAAAATGCATATCATTTTAGTGGTTTATATACCTAGGGCTTCACACAAAAAAAATCTCCCTAAAGTGTCTATGTCAGAAAAAAAATCAGAATGACCATGAAAAATAAACAGGGTTAGCATTGTAAAATACAAAGATAAAATAGGAAAACATTCGGTGGAAAAGAAAAAAAACAGAGGAATCGGCTTCGCGTACGAACTCGCCAGAGGAAAGGAAATCTGGAAGAGCGCACAATCTCAACAAGACTGAGACTATGCACTACGTGGGAGGTGATCAGACTACATATGACATCCACCAATATTCTCTTCTCTCTCAATTTACTATTCGTACAAAAGGAGAAACCGAACCAAACAGAGGAGAAGAAAATGGTGTTAATTAAGCAAACTCCTTTGAGGAATGATTAAATTTTTGAAACTCTCATTATGCCCTTTATCTTTATTAAGTGAATAGTTTAGAAAATAACAATAATTTAGAAGGCTAATTAAAATAATAATTTAATAAAAAAACTGCAAATCAGTTATTTTTAAACAAAAAAAAACAAAGAGGCCCACATTAGGAAGCAGTTATTAACTCACTTATGTTGAAGGAAACCTACCTTATGTGTGTGCCTAGTCAACCTAGGAGTATCTTAGTTAGTATAGCATATGGATTATACATTGAATATGATTCAAATTATGATGTGGATTGTACCCTTGTGTTTCTCTATATATAGAGGCACCTATTCATCAATAAAGATACGATATATTCCTGTGCTATTTACTTTGTATTTACTTTCAGTTCTCTATTGTATTTAGTTATCCTTAAACACGTTATCAGCACGAACCTCTAACCCTGAGTCAAAAGACAAAACTCTTGAGCATAGCATCCTGCTAGCGCCAAAACCCTAGGTTGTGCCGGATGAACAGTGTCGATAAACAGTAGCCTTGAATAGTGCCTCCGGGAACAGTGTGTGAACAGTACCGTATGAACAGTACCCGTGAATAGTACCTCCGTACAATCTCCTCTAGTTCAAGAATCTGCCTACACAGAACAGTTAACTTCGAAAGCAATTTTCTCCCTTCTCAACCGTTGGATTAAGAAGAAAATTTGGCAATTGATCCATCTGCGTGTCTACAACGTCAAGTTAAAATTTCATCTAGTTCCGACCGTTGGATCTCCAGATATTCGGTTATGAAGCAGTGGTATTCAAGATAATCCGAGAAAAAGAATACCAAGTAACCTTTTATAAAAGTTGCTGCTTTATGAATTTAAATTCATTTTCTTTTTCTCAAGGGACTTCCAACATCCCTCCTCTACCTCCCACCTTTCTATAACGTGGAATTCTTGATTCGAACCTATCCAAACTATGAGAAGGGAGTGATCGAGCTTCATATCGCTTGCGGTATGTGTAAGTCATGAGCACCTCTAATGTCATCATGCTATTGGTGAAAGTTCAAGAGCCGAATTATGGGGATTCGAGCTAATACTCCGGATGAGGAATCCGTAGAGAGAAAAGACTTTGAACGAGGAGTTCATTGAATGATTTACCTCCGGATGAGGAATCCGTAGAGAAGAAACGACCTATGGTTCATGACTTAGGCCCTACTAGGATCACCTGCTTGGGTATGATGTCTAGGTATGTAATTTGAGATAAGTGGTATTAAGGGAGCTTGCTCACACCGACATCTCTTATTATGTATCTGGTCATATCTGAGTAGAGCTACCGAAAAGGTTTTAGGTTATGACCATACGACACCAAAGTTTCACCTAAATCGAAAATCCTTGGAAGCGTTTTTTGGGAGCAAAGATTGCTCAGAAACCCTCAATTGTTTCGTGGGAGTATTAACTCTGAAACTTACCCTTTATTGTTTCGTGGGAGCATTGACTCCGAAACACACCATATTTGTGTTCTCCATATTTTGGATGTCGAACATGAATGAACTTGATTTTACTCCATTGGATTCTGCGGACATTAGATTCTGAGATGGGCTCATGATATCCTAATGTACCTATTCGCACAAGAGCTTCTAGCTCGAATCCATGAGCGTTGTTTTGAAGAAACCGCTCTAGACCCTCAAACTGAGATGTACAATGCCAGGTTATTTTTCCTGATGAATCGCCATATGGATATGGCACTCCAGTTTGAGTTCATGAAAGAGGTTAGCGCTAGAAGCGTTTCATGAACGTTATGGCAACGTTCGTGACTCCATCTTCTCTGTGGAAAATCATCACAGAAGAACAATTGATTGAGAAACTCTCACCACCTTCCCATCTCTGCCTTGAGGAAAGGCATGATGATGATACTTGTAAAAGTATTATAATGTGAGGCCCGTAAGAACTAGACATGTTCCGGAGACCCATTATAATGGCACCCCTAAGGGAGGACGCCACGAGCAAAACCCTAAATCTAGGGACTAATCCGGACGTTTTGATCCGTAAGATTGATTTGCTCAGGAAGGTAATCGCCATAAGAATAAGCGATCACGCGAGCATAGGGCCACAAAAGCGTGAGAGAAGACCGCCATCCCTATAAGAGGGACGCCGCTGGTCACCGCCAATCAGCGTTGTTGCGCCACTAGTTATGGCAGCGCCGCCACCGGCCAAGGTAATCTGCCACGATCCTAGGGACCGTGAGTACCACGCCTTTATGCCTCAATCAATGGAGAATCCTCTTCATGATGTCTATTAATGATATGGAGCGTCTGATCAATGGGCCATAATTTGCAATACATATGAAGATGTAATTGTAATGATCAAGACGTCGAGTTTAAGAGTTAAAGACTTTGGAAGCAATTTTGCTTAAGTCTTTATGTTTTTCCAAGTTGATGTAATATGACAAGTTTGCCAAGACAATAGATTTAGTTTTGATTTGAGATCAAGATAGAACTTTGAGTGTAAAGCCTTGGCTAATATCTTTAATAAAATCTGAGTTGCTTTCGTAGCCTCGATTTTAATGATGAGCTTACATTCATCTGTGACTACGATGGCAGGACCATCGAATCTTGTGCAAGGAAGAGAATATGCCCAATTTCTCTTGCCTAATGGCACTCACATTGATGTCACAAATGCTCTCTACGCTCCAAGAGGAAATAGAACTCTGTTGAGCTGTAAAGATATAAGGAGCCAATGGTTTCCATGCTAAGACGCATGATGAGAATGGAAAAGAATTCCTTTGCATTACCTCTAATGACTGCGGAAGAAAGCGCATCTTAGAGAAGCTTATGTGTCTCTCTAGTGGATTGTATGCAACCACTATCCGAGCTATTGAATCAAACAATGTCATTCGGGATGACCTTTTGGATTCTGACAAATATTGGCTTTGGCACGACAGACTGGGACATCCAGGTCGTGATATGATGATCCGTGTACTTAAAACCTCACACGGACATTCATTCTATCGAGCTAATCGAAGCATGAATCAAAAGTTGATTCAAGAAAGGCCTGGTGTGGCTGTGGAGCAAAAAGGTTTTGCTGTCCGACACCAGTCGACCGGTTGCCGCATGTTCGTCGACCGGTCGCCAACTTCCAGAGGCTACGTCGACCGGTCGCCACATGCTCGTCGACCGGTCGCCGACTTCCAAAAGCGAAGTCGTACTGTCCAGGGGCTCCGCCGACCGGTCGCCGACCTTGTCGACCGGTCGCCGAATTCCAAAATTCGAGGTTTGAGCGTTTTGCCTCCCTCTTCTGATGTGAGCAACCCTTCATGGACTAATCCTGATCCCAAGGATGCCTCTTATGCTTCTGAAGCCTCCAAAGCTAAATGCTCATTATGCAATACTTGTTCCTTATTTACTAGGACAGAGATCGTCCTGTGTAAAAGATTCTTAAGTACTTCTTCCATTCTTACAGAGAATCGTAAGGGATATCTTTGGACATATTCAACCACCAAGCGGGCCATTTATGTATTTTATGGTGTTGGTTGATGCATCGACATGCTGGTCACATGTCACGATGTTGTCCACTCGTTATGCTGCTTATGCTAAACTCCTAGCACAGAGTATTCGCCTGCCGGCTCACTACCCGGATCATCCCATTTTCTATCAGGCTTGATAATGCTAGAGAGTTTACATCGAAGATTTTCGATGACTACTGCATGGGATAGATGTTGGGCATCTAGTCTCACATGTGCATACCCAGAATGGTCTCGCAGAGATTGCCATTTAAAGATTACAAATGGTCATAAGGATGTTGGTAATGCGCACCAACCTTTCTCTCTCTGCCTGGGGGCACGCAGTATTGCATGCAGCTCTGCTTATTCGTCTGAGGCTCATCGCCACCCAATCTTTCTTTGCGTTACAGCTAGTGACTGGGTACGACCGTACGAGCCAAGCATCTCGTACTTACGCATATTTGGGTGTGTTGTTTATGTGCCTATTACGCCGCCACATCGTATTCAAATGGGTCCTCAGAGAGTATCTATGCTGAATTTGAGTCTCCAATCATAATCCGCTATGTAGAACCCTTGACAGGCGATCTATTTGTCACTTCGGTGAGACAGTATTCCCGTCGTTAGGGGGAGATAAGAACGTGAACGTTCAGCAGGAACGACTGGAATTGTCGTTGCCTGTCCCCACTCTGTCTCATAACGATCCCCCTACTGCAGAAAGTGCGTAGAATTATAGATCTTCAGAAAGTTGCCGACTCTCTTCCGGACGCTTTCTCAGATCTTAGTGACTAGATCATATATACTAGCTGCAAACATGCTTGCAAGGATGCAAGTGTCTGAACAAGGACTTGGACTCAAAGTCGCTGTAGCAGCCACCCCTATGAGAGGGATGGCCGCCGGCGCCACTACCAGTAAACATCAAATAAACTCATAAGCCATATACTGAATGAAGCGGACGATGGATTCAGAATCGGTGTAAAACTACTCAGGAAAGCCAATATTCAGCGCATTTTTAAGGAACCCCGCCGGTATTTTCTTAATCGTTGACTTTGTCAGATCGGAAAGTCTCACGGTCAATATCTGTACGACAGACATCAACCTTCTCGAGTCGGAGTATCCTTCAATCCTGACCGTGCCATCCTGAGCTAGATGCATAGAAATATAAATTTTGTACTCCTTAACCTTGGCGGCACGTCGGAAATCCACATCCATGGTGAATTCGCTCAGATGACCTTCATCCCCAATCGTGTAGAAGTTCAATAGGCGCTCTTCAACAATGAACTTACTTTCCGAAAAGTACGAGTCAATGAGATTTCGGAGCTGCGGTGGCATATAAGGTTCGTCCGGTGCCGACTCCCCATAACCGGCGGCGCCGGCGAAGCAAATGACGGGAGAAGGAGCTACCGAGGAATGAAAATGATGAGGGCTGGAGAACATGAGTTTGAGGCCGGTTTGAGGACCAGAGCAAATGGGTTTCGCAGGAGCCTTGACAGATAACCGTCTTCTCCCACATAACCCTAGGTTTATATACTAGATGAATTCGCAGGAGCAAATGGGTTATATACTAGGTGAATTCGCAGGAGCAAAAGGGCACACAACCATAGCAAATGGGTTATATAAACCTAGTATGTAAACTCTAGTATATAAACCCATTTGCTCATGCGAATTCACTCTGTTAGGATTGGGGACTAGGGTTTCGCAGGAGCCTTGAAAAATAACCTTAGTATATAAACCTAGTCCTTAGCTATTTTATGTCATCTTTCAGCTAGCCACATTCACCCATCACTCTCCACTTTCCCTTTCTTCTTCTTATACTTTTCCTTTGTTTCTTGCCTCTGCCCTTCCGTTGACCGGTCTAACGACCAAGGCCGACCGGTCGAACAGAGGTGGTAGCCACATTCACCACCACTTTTCACCACCTTCCTCACCATATTTTCACTTCCATCCTTCTTCAAAGTTGTCCACCACGACTTCCACTACATCGTCCACCCATTGGCTGTTGGGGATCCTCACCAATTCGTCAAGGACATCATCAAGAGCTAAGGAGAAGCAAAAAGAAGGAGATTATGGCTTGCATCCCTCATTGAGTGACACAATCCTGGGGCAGCCACCATCTATTGAGCATTCATCAACCTTTCTCTCTCTTCTACTTGTATCTAGGGCTTACATTTGTAATATGATGATGTATATGTTGATGGGTAGTGAGTAGTTACATTGTTAGGGACTAGGGTTATGTGCCCTAGTCCAATGTGACTATGTGACACTTTGTTGATGAATAACTGTCTTTGTGATGAATGAATATGTGTGCTTTACCTATTTCAATATGTGTTGGTTGCTTGTTCTTAGAATTTACCACTTCTGTAGCATGTTAATCAATTTAATTTGATGATATTGTTTAAGATTAGTAACCTTGCACAATATAGGCAATTGGAAGCATATGTGATAAGTTTTACTTGTTTGAGTTCCTTTGGTAATTAGGTAACAAGCTAGGTTTCCTAACACTAAATAGTGAGATTAGAGGTGAAAATGAAATGTGTGAAGTGTTAAGTCCAACATAAAGTAATGTAACTAAAATAATGCAAATGAAATGCAGAGAAGAGGAACATGGATAAATATAGAAATGTAGAATAATTGGGAATTTCGGGTCTCTCCCTACTCCATGTCGATGGATAAACAATCAAATACACATATGTTGAAAGGTTCATGTATTAATCCCCCACATTCCACCCATGCAATGGTTATGGAATGTAATGCAATCTAATGTATTCCTATGCCAACAAAGGTTCATAAGAGTTAATCCTTCATCAATGCTATTAATGAAGGTCCTCCCTAAAAATGTGAAGGGAGTTGAAGATGCATTAAGGAATTCACACACAAAGCCAAATTGTTTAATGAATCAATTTCCGTATCCTAGCCATGCAATGGTTCTAGGACTGAGTCTTCTATGTTATTTTTGTGTCATGCAATGGTTCACAACAACTCTTAATCCAATTCAACCAAGCTAATTGAATTAAGGCAGAAAGTATCAAGACCAAGGATATCAAACAAGACATTCTCATCACATTCATTGTCCATTGTCTAGAAAGAGTAAGGGTACCAAGTTCACACTTTCACACCAAGATAGAAAAAATACATGCCTAAGAATTGGTGGTTCCTAAACAAACATCTAACACATAACAAAAATAGGCAATGAATATACCCAAAAATCAACCAACGTACATGTATATATATATATATATATATATATATATATGGGTCCGGATCAAGAGACTCATTATTTGACACACTATTTTACTCCTCTTGAGAGCCCTCAGATTTAAATTCATTTAATGGTCCAGATTACTTGTGAGTGTGATGACAACACACTAGTAGGTGACTTGGAAAATGACGTGGCATTAATTTTCTTCCTAACAAAAAGTAAATAAAATTTAGATTAAAATTTTTTGTAAAGAAAAAATCAATAATTATAAGAAGGAAGACCATAATAACAACCCAGAACCCCATCTTCTGAATAAGAAAAGCTGTCTTCAGGCAGAGAAGAAGAACACCATCATTCTCCTCCCAACATAATATTTTCCAAACTCAACTAATAGTCAACAGGGTTTGAATTCAATCACACAAATGGCGTCGGCACCGGCACTGCCTGCGGCCAAACCGAGCAAGCAAGGCGCATACGAAGCAAGGACGATGTCGAACAATGGAACAAGGGTGGGGAACATAGGGAGGGACGTCACCGACTCGGATCTAATGGAAATATTTTCCCAATACGGTGCGTTAGACGGCTTGACGTCATACTCGTTGCAGAGCTACGCCTTCGTGTTGTTCAAACGCAAGGAGGAAGTTGCGGCGGCGAAGGAGGCATATTTTGCAAAAGGATTCCTGTGGGAGGATAGCCCGTCAAGATCGAATTTGCTCGACCTGTTCGTATTGATCATCTATCTTTCTGCTTCTTTTTTTATTTGTTATTTTTGTATGGTAATTCCTTGTGTGGATTTGCGGAACAAACAATTTGGGATGAAAATTGCTACCCACCCATTGTTGTGTAGGCAAATGCCCAGCCCTTGTTCAAACACAAGCGCCTTAATCTTCAGGTCTTTTGAACTCAAAAAGTTGATGATTTCTGGGAGTTTCTTCTCTGATTTATGGCTGCCACTTTAATCTTCAAGTCTTCTGCCACTTTAATTCGGATAATTTTGACTAGCAAAGTAAAACGAGATTATCGAACCCAATGATATTAAAGATTGAATAATCGAACCTATTAGCACCAACCCCACAAAAACATCCTTATTGAGAGAATGAGTATTTGCAGGAGGAGAATTGAGCTTTTGGGTTATGCTTGAATGTTTGGGTTTTGGTTGATTGGGAAATTTTCACGGATTGAGAAGTAGCTGAGATCAGTCCAAAAAAAAAGAGAGAAGTAGTTGAGAATTTGAGATTGATATGTAGATTACCATAGCCTTGTAATTTCTCAAGCTTTTGGAGGAGGGTTCTGATGTTGCTAAGTGATGTAGACGAAGATCTGGAGGAAAAAACTGATATTTGGAACACTTCATTAATCTAAATTTTATTTACTTTTTGTTAGAATGAAAATTAATGCCATATCATTTTCCAAGTCACCTACTAGTGTTGTCATCACACCCACAAGTAATCTGGACCATTAAATGAATTTAAATCTGAAGGCTCTCAAGAGGAGTAAAATAGTGTGTCAAATAATGAGTCCCTTGATCCGGACCCTATATATATATATATATATATATATATATATATATAAGAATCATCCAATCCTTCATCTATGGACCAGGACACACAACCTTAGTCCCCAATCCTAACAGAGTGAGGAAGAAGACGGTTATTTTTCTGCAGAACATAATGCAATTAATTGAATTTGAGGGAAGGTCTCGCCTCCCGAAAAGCTATTATGAATTCACAAAGGAACCTTTGATTCTTGGGATGAGAGTTGTAACAATTCAGAGAAACTCACAACCAAATTATTGCAAACTCACAACTAAATTTAACGCTGAACAAAAGAAAACAAAATAAGAACTACGTCATAATCCCGAAATTCTTTTCAACATCTTTCAAAGCCTATAATTAGCCAAGTATCATCTTTGAATATGAACTATCCTTGCAATTATTAAGAAATTAGCCATATACTGAACATACCTAGGGTTTTCTCTCCATGAACGGTGCCGTTGCGGCGCCGTTACCAGTTCAAGGGCCTCTTGCCTTTGATTTCAACGGTCGTTCTTGGGCGACCAAATTATCTCCATATCGCCTCTTTCTATGGTAGTTCAGAGTGGTTGCGTCAACTCTCATGCGGGTGGGAGGTCCGATGGTTCTTCGGCTGCGCGTGATTGGGTTGTTCGTGGTTGCTGTTATTATCGGGGTCACGTTTCAACGTGTTCTTCCCGATTTCCTTTTTGATTCTCCGACTTCAGATTTGGATATACCACTCCTCTTCGGATCTCGCCGAACTGATTGGGTGTTGGTGCCTTGTCTGTTGGGTGTCAAAGATTTACAACTCCAAGGTTTCAAGGTCTGGGATCCGGGAAAGTTTTGGGTGCTTGGTTTTGACGGCTTAGCAGTTTTGGTCTTCCAAGTCATAGATCAAATTTGGTTCTTTAATTTGGGTCAATTTAATTTCTTGCTTAAGAATAAGCATGAGCAATTATGCAAGTTTAGATTGTGGTTTTACTTTCTTTTTCCATGGGTCCTAATTGAGCTTGATTGGATTTACTGGTCTCAATGGCAATACTTGTCGGAATTTTTCTGTTGGAGCTGGCGATTGCTGACAGCAGTGATGCACGGTGTATGTATTGTTCTAGGTTTCGAATCATCGATTAGATTTCTAGATTTAGAATCATCGATTAGGCCTCTTGTGTGGTCTGTATTGCTCCTTTTTAGGATGCCCATGCTAAGGATTGTAATCCGTTATTAATTAATAAAGTTTATGTGTTTTCCTAAAAAAAAAACATACCTGAAAAATTGAAAGAAAAACCAAACGTACCAAAAATCAATTAGATATGAAACCCAAATCAAATCAATGGAATGAAACTCTAAAATTGCCCAATGATAATTAGATGGGCTCACCAATTAGGTAAAATCTGCAATCTCTGAACTGATTTTGATATTAACTGTTTTCTTTTTCTGGTTTTGATTTTGCTCTTTTCCTCTGTCTGGTTCGGTTTCTCCTTTTGTATGAACAGTAAATTGAGAGAGAAGAAAATATTGGTGGACGCTTTATGTAGTCTAATCACCTCCCACGTAGTGCATAGTCTCTGTCTTGTTGAGATCGTGCGCTCTTCCAGTTTTCCTTTCTTCTGGCGAGTTCGTGCACGAAGCCGTTTCCTTTTTTTTTTTTTTTTTCCACCGAATATTTTCTTATTTTATTTTTGTATTTTACAATGCTAATAACCCTGTTTATTTTTCATGGTCATTCTGATTTTTTTTCTTCTGATATGGGCATTTTAGGGAGATTTTTTTTCGTGAAGCCATTGACACCAAAACCCTATGCCTCCAATTATAGTTGTAGAGATCTTGTTGAGATCGTGCGCTCTTCCAGTTTTCCTTTCTTCTGGCGAGTTCGTGCGCGAAGCCGTTTCCTTTGTTTTTTTTTTCTTTTTCCACCGAATGTTTTCCTATTTTATTTTTGTATTTTACAATGCTAATAACCCTGTTTATTTTTCATGGTTATTCTGATTTTTTTTTCTTCTGATATGGGCATTTTAGGGAGATTTTTTTTTGGTGGAACCCTTGACACCAAATCCCTACGCCTCTAATTATAGTAGTAGAGATCTTGTTGAGATCGTGCGCTATTCCAGTTTTTCTTTTCTCTGGCGAGTTCGTGCGCGAAGCTATTTTCTTTGTTTTTTTTTTCTACCGAATGTTTTCCTATTTTATCTTTGTATTTTACAATGCTAACCCTGTTTATTTTTCATGGTCACTCTGATTTTTTTTCTGACATAGGCATTTTAGGAAATTTATTTTTTGTGAAACTTTTGACACCAAAGCCATACGCCTCCAATTATAGTAGTAGAGATTAACATTTTAGGGAGATTTTTTTTTGTGAAACTTTTGACACCAAAGCCCTACACTTCTAATTATAGTAGTAGAGATATGTCCTTGAATTTCATTTGACCATAAGAGTGAGAATTTTTTTTATTTCTTCCGATGTTTCTGAAATTCTCACCAACCCCCCGTTTTCTCTCGCTTTCGATCGAATCTCTCCCAATACATAGTTAAACTAGTAACTGCATATCTTGGGAGGAGTCAGTAGTCGTCAGAGAAAGACATTTCTCCCTCTCTCTCTCTCTCTCTCTCTCTCTCTCTTCGGGTCAAGGCAAAGCAGTTTGCCAAGGCCAACGACCTTGTTCTTATTTTTGATTTTGAGACTTAGACTAGTAGGACTATTGAGACAACCCGAAACCCATTTCTCTCTCTGGGCACGTTGAAAGCATTTCCGGAGAGAGAAAATAACAGAATTTCCGTTTCTCTCTTACAACGACCCAAAAGCCAAATTTAATGAGAGAAAGAGAGAGACTGGTTTTCGTGTTGCTGAAAAATTTGAAGGGTTTATAGGAGGGGATCACACAGAAATGGAGTTCGTGGGGAGAAGTGTGAGGAAAGAGTTCAAAGGCATCGGATATTTCACCGGAACTGTCAAATCCTACTCTCCCTCATCTGGCTTCTTCCATGTCGTTTACGAAGACGGAGATTCTGAGGAATTGGACTTCGCTGAGGTCTCTCTGCTCCTCGCTGCTGCTTCTGCTGAACCAGACCTCGTTCAGGTCAAGCCCAGCCGCCCCGGCCGAAAGCCCAAGAAACGACGTCGCACTGACACCAAGCGGCAAATTCCAGGTAATTCTGCTGAAGATACTACTCCGGGAATTATTGATTCTGATAAGTGTAATTCGGGGGATGGATTTGGAGGGCATTTCAGGGAAAGTGTGGGCGTCAATGGGGGTTTGAACGAGAATGTTAATTCTAGTAATTGGCTTGATGAAACTCGAGAAAGGGAAAGTGCTTTGAATGTGAGTAGAGTCAGTGATGATTCCGAAGATGGGATTGATTTGAATGCTGGGTTTAATTTTAGCTTGAATGATGATGGATGTGACCTAAATGCTGACCTAAATGTTGCTAAGGAGGAGGAGGAGGAGGAGGAGGAGAAGAATTTGAACCATAGAGATTGTATTGATTTGAATTTGGATGCCAGTGGTGATTCTGTTGAGAATCTGGATGGGGCTAGTTTGGGCGGTTCGACTGTCCTAACCCAAGGAACCAAGAGGAGGGGTTGCGATTTTGATTTGAATTTGGAGGTTGGTGAGGAATACAGGGATACAGAGGCTGACAGTGAAGACAAGTTTAAGGTTAGTCCCAAGTTTGAGATGATTGAAGAGAGTCGAAAGAGAGAGAGAGGTGAAGATGCCGAAGAAAATGTTGTTGAAAAGATTGATATTAATGAAGATATTCGCATGAATGGCATTGACTGTGCAGTTGGGGAACGACTTAGTAATGAGAACTGTTGTTCTAGTGGAGATATGAAGGTCGACTGTTCTCTTGGGGAACTGAATACCAGTGCTATTAAGGATAATGGGATGGTGAAAAATAGTCCTTCTGAAGCTGCTACTCCAACCACTCATGGGTACCTAGGTGATTCCCTAGGTGATTCAAACATTCAAAGAAGTAGCCGCAGAAAGAGAAGAAAGCTACCAGATAATCTGATGTCTAATACTACAGAGACAGTTTTGAGGAGAAGTTCTCGCAGAGGATCTGCTCAAAATCATGTTTCCATCGCATCATCTGCTGTTAGTAATCCAGTGTCCTCTTCTGCAGTTACTGCAATAACAGAAGACATACCAGTGATTTCTGGTTGTGAAGAAACTGATAAGCCTAGTGTTGCTCCTCAGGAGCTGGAATTACCTCCTTCATCACAACATTTAAATTTAGAGGGCATTCCCGTACTTGACCTTTTTACTATTTATGCCTGTTTAAGATCATTTAGTACTCTATTGTTTCTGAGTCCCTTCAAGTTGGAGGATTTTGTGGTAGCACTGAAATGCAACTCTCCTAGTTCGTTATTTGATTCTGTTCATGTTTCTATTTTGCAAACTCTGAGAAAGCATTTGGAGTCCCTTTCAAATGAAGGTTCCGAATCTGCTTCTGATTGTCTAAGGTATATTCTTTCTCCTCGTATTGTTAAAATATGCTTTCATCCTTTTGGCGATTTCATACTGCCTTTGTTGCTTAACGTGTTTTTTGTTATTTGGTAGGAGTCTTAATTGGGATTTTCTGGACTTAATTACTTGGCCAATTTTCATGGTTGAGTACTTTCTGATTCATGGTTCAGGACTGAAACCTGGTTTTGACCTTGGTCACTTTATGCTATTCAAAACTGACTACTACAGTCAGCCTGCTTCTCTAAAGGTTGAGATTCTTCGCTGTCTATGTGATGATTTGATAGAAGTGGAAGCCATAAAATCGGAGATTAATAGAAGGTGTTTGACAGCTGAACATGACATGGTTTTTGAACGTGATGTAAACTTTGAGGTCTGCAAGAAAAGGAAGGTTTCTGTGCAAATTGCTGGTAGCTCTAGTTTGAATGTCGAGGTTGTTGATGAAACCCCTGACTGGAATAGTGATGAATGCTGCCTCTGTAAGATGGATGGGAGCTTAATATGCTGTGATGGTTGTCCAGCAGCTTACCACTCAAGATGTGTAGGAGTTGTCAATGATCTTTTGCCGGAGGGTGATTGGTATTGCCCTGAGTGTTTAATTGATAGGGATAAACCTTGGATGAAACTCCGCAAGTCACTTCGAGGTGCAGAGTTATTAGGAGTTGATCCTCATGGTCGCCTATATTTTAAAAGCTGCGGCTACCTGTTGGTGTAAGTTTGGTCTTTTCACCTTTGCATGAGTCAGTTTAATATCAATGTTGCTGTTCCTAGAATCAATGTTTTTTTTTTCCCTTATTCTTTACCTTGCTCTTAATTTTAAAGTACCAAGCATCCTCCTTAAGATCAATTTCATGAGAAACAAACATTAATTGTATATGAGTTCCCTCGATATATTTCCAAAACCTAATATATGAAGAAGCTTAAAAATTCTAGTGGTTGTCCCAAGATCATCTTAAGATGCATAACATAACATCAAATTTGTATTTATTAACTAACCAATCAGTTCTATTTACAATTTGGCTTGTCCTCGAACACCCCCTGCTATCATCGAATCCATTCACAAGTTGTCTCATATGTCACTCATTAATCTTACCCTCGGATATTTCAACACAACCTCTCTCTCTCTCTCTCTCTCTCTCTCTCTCTGCGCAATTGTTTTGGAAATTGCAGTACCAAGCTATTTTAAGTAGGTGCTTTAATCTAATTAAGAGTAGGGATAAAGGGCTTGGCTTCTGAATTGCTATTTCTTGATGGGAAAAAAGTACTCCAAGTATTTCTTGTATTGAGCATGTGTTTTATCTTGTGGGACAAGTATGTTGTGATTTTATTTCTCTAGGTTATTTACTGATACTTTTCGTTACTCTGATATATATTTGGCTTCAACTGTTTATGGATGTTGCACTTGCAGATCAGATTTTTGTGATTTTGAATCTGCATTCAATTACTATCACAGAGATGATCTAAACAAGGTTATTGAAGTGCTAAGGTCTTCAGAAATTTCCTATGGTGGGATATTACTGGGAATCTGTAAGCACTGGGACATTCCTACTAGCTTTAATGGAGCAAGTAGTAACATGCCCCTGGACCATTTGGCATTTTCAGAAACATATGCTGCTAAGAATGAGACTCATGAGGATAGAAAACTGCAAGAGAATTTTTGTAATCCCGGTTCTGATGTTTCAAATTCTGTTCAAGTGCAAAGAAGGTCGGCCATTCAGTATGATTCAAATAATCTTGCTGAAATCTCAAATCAATCAGATTTGGTAGGAAAACTTTATCCTGAAGATTGTTCTTTGACATCTACTTGTTTAGATGTCAGACAAGAGAGCAAAGATTCTATTGATCTTGGCAAAATGTCGTCTGCTATAACCACTAGAAAAGAGGGCAATTCAGAAATGCATTGTGGAATTGATTACATGAACTATTACAGTTTCGGCCAAATTGCTTCATCTGTTGCAGAGGAGTTTATCTCTAAATCATCAGAAAAAAGTAAGGAAGGCGCAGTAATTACAGAAGACGAAATAATATCTGCACAGATGAAGACCATAATAAAAAAGTCTTCCAAGTTTTCCTGGCCAAATATTGAGAACCTAAATATAGACATGCAGAAAGAGAAATGTGGTTGGTGCTTTTCTTGCAAATATCCTGCTGATGATAGGGATTGCTTGTTAATCATGAGTAAGCTGCCTTTACAGGATGTTTCCAAGACTGATGTAGTTGGCCTTCAATTGAAAACAAATCCCAAAGATCATCTTAATGATATCAGCTGTCAAATTTTGTCCATTCATGATCGTTTGCTTGGGCTTCTGTTGGGTCCATGGTTGAACCCCCATCATACAGAATGCTGGCGGAATAGTCTTCTTAATGCCTTTGATCTTGCCTCTGTTAAGCATTTACTACTCATGGTAAGCATTTTCTCTTTAAATTTGTCTAGAATGGAGTTTGTCAATTCACATCTGCTAACATTTATGCTTGCCTTAATATTAACCTTTTGATAGAATTGTGTCCTTAGTCCAGAGTTTAGGGCCTATCAGTTGTCCTGCTTATCTGGTTCTTAAAATACGCATGGGGATCCTTTGGAAGCCCTAGGTTACTTCCTATTCATATCTGCACAAATTTGTATAATGTTTAGAAATACAAATTAAGTAGTTTGAGTGGAGGTATACTTATGCATATCATGGCTTATTAATTTATTTCAAAGGGACTTTTGCATTGCCATTATTTGCGTGGCTATCATGATTTTTCCCTTTAATACTGTCCCTAAGTTTTGGTGAAATGGTTATGACGCAGCTAGTGGAAAATTTGCATCATCGTGCATTGTCAGCAGATTGGTTGAAACATGTGGACTCTGTTATTACCATGGGTTCAGCTTCTCATGTTGTGACTTCATTACGTACATACTCAAAGAACATGAATAGCAGAAAGAGGCCCAAGTTTTCAGATATTGATTCGAATCCATCTTCAAATGCCGGCAGTGGATTGGGAATGTTTTGGTGGAGGGGTGGCAGGGTTTCTCGTCAGGTCTTTGGTTGGAAGGTTTTGCCTCGCTCCTTGACTTCTAAGGCTGCCAGACAAGGTCTGCTGATTGGGTTATCTTTCTTATATATGATTTTCAGTGGTATTGTTTACAGTTAATCAACTTAATATTTAATAAATATTCTGAACTCGATTCATGTTCTAAAATTCTGCAGGTGGGTGCACAAAGATAATGGGTATATTGTATCCTGAGAGTTCAGAATATGCAAAGAGAAGCAAATATATCGCCTGGCGAGCTGCTGTTGAGACATCAACTAGTGCAGAACAGCTTGCTTTGCAGGTAATCGGTTTACATACCTGTTTCTCTTAAATGGTGATGTTCAGGTGTTTCAATGTCCTAGTTTTCTTGCTTTCTTTTTTAAGAATGTATTTCATGAGTTTTTGGTGGCCCACCTGAGTGGTTGTTAGCCCCAATTGCTCTCACCATTAAAATTCTTGCTCTTCAATAAGTACCATCTAGAACTTTTGGTCCATAAAATCTTGCCATGGTTTCAGGTTAGAGAGCTTTATTCAAATATTAGGTGGGATGATATTGAGAACACACACCCTCTCCCTACGTTGGACAAGGAATCTACAAAATCAGTCAAGCTTTTCAAGAAAGTCATTGTCCGCAGGAAGTGCTCTGAAAGGGAAGTGGTTAAGTATCTTCTTGATTTTGGCAAGAGAAGAGCAATCCCCGACATTGTCAGGAAACGTGGTTCTGTGCTTGAAGAACCATCCAGTGAGAGGAAAAAGTATTGGCTTGAAGAATCATATCTTCCCCTGCATCTTTTGAAAAATTTTGAGGAGAGAAGAATTGCCCGGAAGTCTAGTGATGGGAAGTCTGGTAAAGTTCTTGCCGTTGGAAGAGTAATAATGCGGCCCCAGGAAAAAAAGGGATTTGCTTATTTGTTTTCCAAAGCAGAAAGATCTGAATATTATAAGTGTGAACACTGCCACAAAGATGTCCTGATAAGGTATTTTTTTTTTTGCATGTTGTTATCATCTCATATTGTTGTTTTGCTTGTCATGTTTTGTTTTTACTTTGATAGCTTGTTTTCTGTGTTATCTGAGGAAGATGTCACTCTGAAACTTCTAATTTTGAAGTTAGTGTAACTGTGCAAGAAATTCTTTCCCTGATCTCTGGAGGATAGATATAGGATATTGGACTCGAAGCTTTGTAAGCCTCTCACATAGTTGGGATGACATAAATTATTTAGGAAACAAGCAACAAGGAACTGTGGAAACATAGGTTTACTGTTAAGACATTTTTCTGAGAAAAATTAGAACGAACTTGGAACATAAAGAATTGCAAAGTTTGAGGAGTAGCTTCTATGATTTCAGCAGATGGTCAATCTGTTGTCTTGCTAGTCATGTTAAAAGACCAAGTCTCTGAGATTATTTTGCATGTTAAATGTTGCATTACTTCTGTTTTCTACTTTATGTTTCACTGACTTTTTGTTTTTTGTTTGTTTTTTTTTCCTCAATATGACAGGGAAGCTGTGAGTTGTCAGTTTTGCAGAGGTGTGGTTTCCTCCTTCCTTTTGTTTTTTCCCTTCATTCTGTTGTTATGCGGTTTTGAAATATTGCTAGGTACAATGCATGGTATTGGTATTTTGTATACTCCTCTAGGTTTTCTATTATTATTAATCTTTTTAATAGTTTTATCCTTGTTTTGATTTTACTGTTTGGTGCACATTATGCTGGTGTTTGAATTTTTCAGGGAAATATTATTTACCATATTTTACACCATGTTGGTATTCCTAAACCCTAGCAGTTACAAGGACTGCAAATTTGTGAAGTTTATATATCATTTAGAACATGATCGTCCATTTTGTGCTGCTAGAATCTTAAATATGTTTGCAAAAGTCATGTTCATGATGAGTTTGGAGAATTTTAGTTGAAACCTGAGTGATTGGTCCCTTTCCTTTGTATGTGTGTGTTTTTTTTAATTGAGATTTTGGGTCACTCTATTTAACTTTTGAGAAGAAACATGGATTCATTGAAAAGGAATACAGAAAGTTCTTGATTTCATAGGGAGTACTTGAATTTATTAATCTGGATGACATTCTATCTTTAGTTTTCAATTTTTCATTAGTACAAATCTTTGCTAGGCTAGTTGTTTATGTGAGGGCTTTTAGTATTATCCATCGCAAGAGGCCAATCTATTGCTGTCCAATGTGCAAGAATGGAATGGAAAATATTGATAATTCATTTCTCTGTTGCCCAGTAGCTATTGTGTTGGACTATAAACATTTTGGAGATTCTAGGTTGAGTTAGGTAATCCTGGCCTCTTGTGTATCATCATTAGTTTAGAAAAATTGTGGAAGGCTAACGTTGGTATTGTTGTGTTCTGTGAGTTTCGGTTAGAAAGGAAATATGGGAATATTCGAAGAAATTTCTTGTAGCTTTATCTACTGTGGACCCTTCTCCGTGGCTGGACATTATTTTTGTAACTCATCGGATGGTGTGTATCCAAATCTACTGCTTGGTAAACTAACGAAGAAAAAATAACATAAAAGAACTTTGGAGATACACACCGGAGGTTGTTACAGGAAGTATGTTGTTTTAAGTATTAGGTATTTGCATGACTTCTATTTACTTGTAGTGTATGAGTTAACAACCATTCAAAACATCAAACCATGAAGAATTAGTATGGTATCCCAACCAAAAAGACTAGTCACTAATGTTGCTCTTCGGAATGATCATGTCGTCAAAATTGACCTAGCACACAATGGATGTGAGTCTCAAGTTTGTACACAGAAAACTGGGGCATCACTATATCATCAATATCATCCGTCTTGTTAGGACCATGCCCTCAAGCCCAAACCATTATATCTTTGATACCCTTCTTCTTGGGGATATGTTTTCACATTAGCAAAATACCCAAAGATATAAGTCGCTAATGAGACTTCTATTACTGCTTATGTAGGCAAGCCAACAGACATATGATGTGGTTTTAGGCTAGCACACACTGACAACAGACACACAAAACTCGGTTATCATAGATATGGTGATATAGCATTTCCCTTGTGGGATATCATATCATAAATATCTTGATTATATCAACTTACCTTTTCAATTAACTCATTCAATTCGAACCATCTTCTATTTGTTTATTTATTGTTCCTCATGTACAATATCTGGCAATTGTCAGAAATGGAAAAGTGTTGATTAGTTATGATTTAATGATCGAGTGTAGATCAGTATACTGTTCCGTGTGTGGAATAAACTAGATTTTCCATAGGTCCCTTCCTTTTTTTTTTTTTTTCATTTTTCCGTAGGTGGAGAAGAAACAATATAACAACAGTTTATCCTTTCGGAGAATTCCAATCCTAGCTTTTTTTGGCTCCGCATAAATCCTTAGTCATAAACTGATATGTGGTTTTGACCATTCCAATACAATCTATAAGTTGCATGTTTTGATGACTAATTATCTACAAGCAACAGTGAATTTGCACATAATTATCGGCAAGTATCATTAGTTGTCAACATGTATCATAAACCCTAAATTTCCTATTTCATTTTGTAAGCAATTCCAAAGAAAATTTCAATCAATCAAAGACAACATGGCCTATCCTAAAGCTTTATGACCATAACACCTATTCAAGAATATTGCATACAATTCCTACTGAAAATATTATCTTTTTTCAATTGCTATAGCCTATAATTTGCAGTGAAGTATAGTATTTATAGCTATTTTTGTTGTCCTTTTCTGTTTACATATTGGGTGGTTGGCAATTATATCTTACAAATTGGTTGCTCATGCTGGCCACATAACTGATCATTTCTCGAGTATTGATTTTTTTTATTGTATTAAAATATCGAATCCTTTTTTTTTATATATTTTTTTTCCTTTTTCGAAAAACCAGTGAACTTCTATAGTTGTACAACCAGTTGGCCTATTTCTCATTTATTGAAAATAATCTCACTGTTTTCCGATCTAGAAAGTCTTATATTCCTAATTAGTTCATACCCTATTCCAGCACGGATCTTCGCAAATTGAAATCCTTTACTAAGACTCTCCTTATTTTTATTTTTGATGATTGAACTCACCTTAAATCCTTTATTCGTGCTTGTGCATGATTTTTGACAAAAGAAGTGCTTTGAACTTGTTATAGACCCAGCTAGTGAACACGCAACAATGTGTCATTTATTTCTCAGATGATTGAGAGGGCATAGCTGGAACTTTGGGTTTAGGAGGAATTAAAATGGTGAGGAGACAAAGGAAGTTTTGCATTTGTTGGGGTTGGTAAAAGAGTGAGTTTGTGAAGGGGGTGTGAGGAGATGGAAGTTGGAAGCTTCTGGTGCTTTCTCCTGCAAGTCTTTTCACAAGTTTCTGAGTGAGGATAGCTCTGATCCAAACTTCTCTGCAGCCAACTTTATATGGAATGCCAAAGTTCCTCCCGAGGTCAAGGTCCTAGGCTGGTTGGTGGCGCATGAGAGGGTGAATACCTATGAGATGCATCAATGGATGAGGCCAAATTGTTGCTTATCTTCTCCTTGGTGTGTCTTGTGTAAATTGAATGGAGAGGATGCAAATCATAGTTTTTTGCAATGTGAGGTGGCCTCCTATCTCTGGCAATAGTTAGCTAGGGAGGCTGGGGTGTGACTAGGGAGTCTCGAGCGTGGAATTCTGCTCTTTTTACTCAAAACCGGTCTGGTTTTGGGAATGGGAAGAAAGCCAAAGTTGTGGGGCTGTGGTTTGTTTGTTGTATTTTGGGTGCTTTGGATGGAAAGAAATAGAAGAATTTTATAGTCTATGAAGGTGCAATGGTAGAGGAGCTTTGGGAGACGGTAAAATTTTGGTCGGCTCTTTGGACTTCGGTTTCTGAGGCTTTTAAAGATTATAGTTTTTCTCCTTTCAAAAAAAAAAAAGATTATAGTTTTTCTTGTATTGTGATGGACTGGAGAGCAGCAGC
Source organism: Rubus parviflorus (assembly GCA_029955375.1). Taxonomy (NCBI): domain Eukaryota; kingdom Viridiplantae; phylum Streptophyta; class Magnoliopsida; order Rosales; family Rosaceae; genus Rubus; species Rubus parviflorus. The sequence goes on along the minus strand of JARGGL010000015.1, from coordinate 188,335 downwards.
AGTTTAGGAGTATGTTTTTCTCTTCAGTGTTTTCCTGTGGGTTTCTTGGTTTTTGTTGATTTTCCTTTGAGCTTCTGCTGTCTCTATTGTGTCTTGTGCACTGTGTTGTATTTATCCCTTGTTTGATAAAGTGTGTTTTTTATTTTTTATTTTTATATCTATTTTTTTTTATTATTATAAAAAGAAGCCTCCATCTAACCATTGATGCTCTGTTGTTTTACTTTGAGTCTAGGCCCTCTTCTTGAGGCTTCTTTACTGAGCTCTGCCAAAGGCTTCTCTCTACTGAGCTTTGCCTGAGGCATCTCTACTAGGCTCTGCCTGAGGCTTCACCTCTTGTTGGATTTTGGTAACGAATATTCAAGTAGCAATGTTTGTTTCTTGTTTTTTTTTTTTTTTGGTCCAACTTTTTTGGTACGTTAGACAGGTTACGACAGATTACCTATATATACACAGGATACTTCATTTTGTTAGTTTCCAATGTAAAGCAACTTCATGTTTGTCATTGATGCTCTTTTTATTTATTAAGCTTGGTATCTGATCACTGAGGTATGAATTTCAGGCTTTTTCCACAAAAGACATGCCAAGAAGTCTGCCGGGGCCATTGTTTCTGAGTGTACGTATACATGCCACCGATGCCAGAATGGGGTCTCTGCAAAGATTGATACGAATAGAGGCCAAGTTGATAAAAAAAGAGGAAAAGTTGGTACGAAAAGAGGGAAAGTTGTAACAAAAATAGAGAAAGTACAATCACAAAAATGTAAAAATTCTCAAACTGATCGCAGATCAATGCGTTTGAGAAGCAAAAGAAAAGCTTTAGCTGGAGGAAGACAGGTACAATTGAAAAATAGCAAAAAGGTTCCAGTAAGTCTACCTTTACGTCGCTCGCCTAGGAAAGCTAAATGCTTGTCGTTGCAAAATAAAAAACATAGCAAACGCAAGAAAGGGAAGCAAAGCAAATCCAAGAAGGGGACATACAAGAAACCAAAGACAGGTACTTCGTGGCAGAAGAAGAGAACGCAAGTTCATCACAGTTACTGGCTAAATGGTCTGCTGTTGTCTAGAAAGCCAAATGATGAACGTATTATGCGTTTTAGGGATAAAAAACTATTTGCGCGTTCTGGCTGTCCTTCTATCATTCTCGATCACCTCAAATGCCAGCTCTGTTGTGAAGCGGAATATGCATCTACTTTAGATTATATTGGGTGTGAACTATGTGGAGGTAATGATTAGTTCATGCAAGTGAACCTTTTAAATGTAGGTTTAGTTGTTTGATGCTCATCGAGATAGTTATAGGTGAATCAGTGCCTGTTTGATTGGGTATTTTCTGAATTAATCTCCCCGACCTGCATGACATGAAATTCCTCTTTAATTTACATATAGGTTTTTTTATTTTTATTTTTTAAATTCACTTGCTTTTCTTCAATTCTACCATGGCAGAGTGGTTTCATGGAGAGGCTTTTGGGCTGGATTCAGAGAACATTGATAAGCTTATTGGATTTAGGTGCCATGTGTGTCGTAAGACGAAACCTCCTGTCTGCCCCCATCTGGTAGTGGTGAAAACTGATGTGTCCCAATTGGCTGAAGCTCAAAATGATGGTTCTGTTGATTGTTCAGAGGAAGTACCTAATGCAGTCCCGACTTTGAGTGAGGTATATTCATAAAACTTTGGCTCTGAAACCATAACAGTAGTCTATTATTCTACTTTCTGGATCCTCAACATTTCGTGCACAAACTAATTTTCACACAATAGCAACCATAGACTGAACATCTATGGTGTCTTGTAAATCTTGTGTTATTTTGTGCTTAGTTACTTGGTAATAAATTGCGATTGATTCAATTTGCTTGATGCTAACATGATAATTAATGGTTGGGATTATTTGAGTAGTGAGTGAAAGTATTTTTGTTATTTTCAACATAAACTTACTGCTTTGTTTTTTTGGCTCGTTTATACACCTAGATGGATTAGGATTCAAGACAATCAGATTTCGTAGAAGAATGGTGTGCACAGGTTTCTCCCTACTAATTTAGGGAAAACAGTTTCTTCAAGTATCCTATTTGGTGGTGGAATAGGAAAAGTATTAGGGGATTAGTCTTATTGCTAGTGATTCTCTCAAGAGATATCACATGGGGACGTAAGCAAAGTTCACTGAACCTCAACAACAAATTGTGTGTGGCGTGTTTTCTATTGTTCATACTGTTTTTCGCATCATCCTAATTTTAGTTTGCATAGTCATAAGTCTATCAAGAGAAATAAGATCCTGGAAAAGTGCATCAGTCTCTACGCTTACCAATTACCTAATATTGCAGATTACATGCAAATGAGTTATTTGGCATTGCAAGATGGGTGCTTCATTGGGTTTGTGTTCCGATTCATGTGATCATACATGGAGGGATTCTTATTAGTGGAGGCACTTGCATAATTTTGAAAGGAGTGGGTTTAGGATTCTTCCACTCAAGATTTTCGACAAGGAGAAAGTGTTTTGATTAGGAGAAGCGGAAGGTGAGAAGGTACATCTATGCGATGAAGAAATTTGTGGGAACGAGGCCATATTTCAAGAACCATTATTACGAGCAAATGAATTGACAGAACAGGCCAAAGTGGTAAAGTTTTTACCCTAAAGACATAATTAGTTTGGCAAAAAAAAGAAGATTATAAAGTAGTATTCCTGCAAGAATAAAATAAAATAAAATAACTTTCTGTTTCTTTCTACAAGATCTGTGTTTTATGTGCTCTTGTGTCAGCTTAGCAATTTTTATGTCAAACATGTTTGTATTTTGCGCATCCATCTGGGAATAGAAGTATCTGCGTCTGCCAGTGAACACACACACACACCCACTCTCTCTCTCTCTCTCTCTCTCTCTCTCTCTCTCTCTCACACATATTCTTGTTCCGTTGTATGGACATAAAATCACACACTATCATATTTTTGTTTTGTCGGATGGTCATGTAGTCTTCATTTGGTGAGCACATATGCAAGGAATTCATTTAGGCAACGTGGGATTTTTCTTTCTTTCTACATCGTCCTAGAATCCCTTAATGCTGTGGTTAATAACTCTTATTAGACTTATGTAACTCATCTTTTTCTTAATCCCTCAAGATAACAATCCATCATTTTAATTTGAGAGGGGAGTCCTCGTAGGAAGCTCCATTTTTGACATAGTAAAGCTTTTGGTTTTTCTCTATCTGCTCATTAGAAGTATAGGGAGGAGATTTGTTGAAGGCTCTCATGTGAAACCTTTGCCTTGCAGGTCAAATTGGAAACTCCTCAGATCTGCTTCCTTGGAGGGGCTTTTTATAAAGTTACCTGACGATATTTGATTTGGTTTTAGAAGATCCAGCATTTTTCATCCTGGTCTGATTGATATTAGTTCATTTAGCTGTCACTAATAATTATTATAATTGTTGCAATTAAATCTGAGTAGACTAGAGGAGAAATAGTTTGGTTTTAGGAGATGGGGTAGACATTAGACATGTTAGACGATATACATTTTTTCTTTCAGTCAAAGTAAATGGACAATAGTAGCAGTTAGATCTTAGGTTCTTAGATGAAGTCGCAAGGCTTCTCAAGTCTGTTGGGATTTGTATTGCTTCTAGTGATATGTACTAGTATCTGGAAACTCAGCAAGAATTATGTTACTGAAAAGGTTGCATACATTGGTGATCTGTGTTTTGTGCAATCCAACTGCTTAGAGCTTGACTAAACAAGAAAAGCATACATCACATGGATAGCAAATCCTGTTGACTTCCACAAATCAATGTGCATTTTGAACAGATTTGCAGATCATTTTACAGTTGAATTATTCTACGTTAACTCTTCTGAGACGAGATTGATAAGGTGGCCAGAATAAGTGAAGTGATTGTTCTGGTAATCATCTCAGTTTCTTTGGTGATAACGACTGTACTAGGATCTCAAAACATCCTTGATTAACATTAAGTTTTTATGGGTAGTTCTATTCAGACCTCTCAGAGACAGAGCAATGGAGAATATGTTTGAATGTATATTCATAGATTAATAGACATAGTGAATTGTTATGGCTGGAGTTGGTGTGGCTCGTCGATTGGTTGGCAGGCGTTAAGATCCCACAGACGACAACCCAGGGCCTGGTAAAGTTAACTGGGAAGGATCAGAATAAAACCTTATTAAAATGGAGTTCAATGGGAAGATCAAGACTCAAGAGTATCAATTATTCTAGTAGTGTTAATCCTCTCTTTACTTTTGGATCAACAACACCAAACAATTCAACAGAGAAATGTAAGCCTTGGTTGCCTTTTGCAATTGACATTTGGAATTGACTTCATTTCAGTTTTGTTCCTTATGTATGTTACTGCTTCAATAATGCACCTGTATCTCAAAAGGAACCAAAAGAAAACGGACTTTGTTGTTTGCTTTCTGTCTTTCTTTGACTTGATTGAGTCTAAAACTTACTAGAAATATAAATAAGCTTGAATGGAATGAAGTTTCAAAAGTTCAAAGGATTTCATGGAGAATGGTATTGAACCTGAAACTATTTGTTTGCAGCAACTTATTATTGATGCAAATATTGTTGATGAGAATGGTTTCATGGAGAATCAATCAGCAAATTTTAAGGGTGCAAGTACGTGTTCCATTTGTGAAATTGGAAAATAGCGATTACTAAATGTTTTGAGTTAATTGCTTTGGATTTTTTTTTTTGAAAGGAAATAAGGGCCAGTACGGCAGCCCTCAAGCCTTGATTAGTAATGAAACTGCATAATACAATGGGGGGGGGGGGACATGATGCCTAAACCCAGTTAACATGAAACATTAAGAAAACCTCCCGAATAATAGCAGGAGTCCACAAAACCTATGTATTCTAACAAACACCAACTAGCAAAGAGTGCACAAATGGCTACTCTATTTGCTTTACAGAAGAGGTAACATACCGGAAAGATAATGCAACGCCATAATGCAATTAAAACAACTTTTCCACTATGCTGTCGCACAGAAAAATATCTGACGACACTGAGTTTCATCTTGCCACTAGGAGGATACGTCCACTTGACAGTACGCCGCCTCACTAGAGCAAACCAAGCACTTAAAGTGCGAATGCCGGGACAGAGCCCACTGAGTCCTACCAGCATGTGATAGCAACTTATTAACGGCCAGAGGCCACCAAGAACTAAGAAATAAAAAGAAAATAAGGCAAGAAAGCAAAAATAAAAACTAGGCCCAAAGACGAAGTCCAGATCCAATGTCCAGCCAGGCTATGACGGAGAAGTCGACAAACCACTGGCCCAGCCCAACTCATCACCAGCCCCACCACTGCCGCACTACTGCACCCGTCGGACCACCACCACCCCTGCCAAGCCAACAACCTCGTCGGCTTACCAGAGACGCCGAACTGCCGTAGCACCACCCCCAATCCAAACCTGGTACAAAGACCGCGATCAGAAAGAAGCAGAGCCATGCCGTCCGCCCAGCCTAGATCCGCCGACCCATGAACCACCCACCCAACAACCATTGCCGTCGTCAAAACACCACCCCGCGCCCACCAAGGTAAATCACGGGATGCCCAAAACTACAGTCCAAACAGCAAGATCATCCTCCCACTCCGATCTGAAACACCCCAACCCTCACTCCGAAACCGTTCCCGATCTCTTCTACACACATCCTGGACTAAGCACAAAACCTTGAAATCCACCAAGAGCCAACCAGCCTCGCTTGAAAGTAACAAGCGTAAGAGATCAAACCCGTCCGACGACACCGTCCAAGGGACGCGCCGCCGGACGGAGAGAGGAGTTTTGGTGTAGTGAAAACCTAGCAGAGAGTGTTTTATTATTTGATTGGCCACTTTTCTTGTTTACACACACCACAATTGCTTTAGATTTTTAGTTTCTTGTAATTTTTCTTGCTTGGACTTCTTTTCAAAGTTTGTTATTTTCAAAGTCTAAATCGACAGAGTTTATTTCCTCATAAAAAAACAATGTCATCAGTGCCAGCGAGGAAGTACAACAACACAGAATACAAAAATAGCAGAGAGAAAGAGAATAACTAGCACATGGTCTACCTCTAGGCTGTGATTGATAACTAACAAATAATTAACAACTTGTAATTACCTTAAAAAAAACCAACTTTTTTTAATTTAATATAAAAAGATGATGATGATGATCATCAATTCACAACCTGAAAAGATTCTTCAGCCATGGAACGAGGTGGAGATAAGACAATGTTTAAGAATAAAGCAAGTGATCAAGATAAGCAGGAAGTTCCATTTTACAAGCTGTTTATGTTCGCTGACCAATACGACATCGCGTTGATGCTCGTCGGAAGTTTATGTGCGATTGGAAATGGGCTATCACAGCCGCTCATGACACTCGTCTTCGGTGGCCTTATCAATACTTTTGGAGCTACCGACCCGGCTCATATCGTCCCTACAGTTTCAAAGGTACATACGTACAATGCAAATGCTACAACCCAACATTACCCTTATTTTCTTATTATGGCTAATAGGAAGAGCTATTTAATGACAAATGTCATTCTTGGGCCCATAATAGTAAAATGTGATTTAGTACCAATATCCTAGAAATCTGTTTCCTTAATTGTTTTTTTTTTTGTTTCAACAACCCCTGTGGGGCCATTAATGTGTTTATTCTTAGAGAAGCATAAATCTAGATGATTTTCTAATTGATTTTGTAGTGTGAGTCTCTTTTCTAATCACACCAAAAAAATCTCAAGGGAGCCAGATGATTCCAATCTCCCTCAATTTTGTTTTTCTCACCGTGCACTCTAAATATAGAAATTTTTTTTTCTAATCCACGAAAAAATTTATTAAAATATATACTGGAAAGATAAGATCAAAGGAAAGACAAGTGGCCAAGCAAAAGAAATTGGGTCAAACCCAATATGCCATGCATATGATGATATTATGTGCTGCACCATTTTTAATTTAATTAACTAATTCCTCCTTCCTATCTTTGTTTCAGGTCTCTCTAAAGTTTTTGTACTTGGCCATTGGTACCGGCCTTGCTGCATTTATGCGTAAGTGTTTACTTTGATAATTACGTAGATAAGTAGCAACATACAATTTATTTTTGATTTTGTTCAATTCAAACTAGTCATGCTAACCATTAGATTGCTTAATGGTTGCTACATATGTGCAGAGGTGTCATGTTGGATGGTGACCGGGGAAAGACAAGCCACTAGAATCCGAGGCTTGTACTTGAAAACAATACTAAGACAGGACATTGGATTTTTCGACACCCAAACCAACACCGGAGAGATCATTGGGAGAATGTCAGGGGACACCATTCTCATTCAAGATGCCATGGGAGAAAAGGTATGCAGTTAATTGCTTAAGCTACTTCAAAAGTTAAATCAATACTGTAGCGTGGCATTACGCAATGCTACAATGGTTGGTTCTTGCTAATCATATTTGTGGTGATTTGTGATATATACAGGTGGGGAAGTTCATACAACTTCTTTCAACTTTTCTCGGCGGTTTTGTAATCGCTTTTACCAAAGGATGGCTTCTCACCCTGGTATTGTTGTCATGTATTCCTGCTATTGTCATTGCCGGTGGAGTCATGTCCACTATTGTTTCGAAAATGTCAACACGCGGGCAGCGTGCTTATGCAGAAGCTGGCACTATAGTAGAACAAACTGTTGGAGCCATTAGAACAGTAAGTTAATTAGTTAGACCTTGATATATAATATCTTTATCTTAATTATCAAAATCCATAACTAACTACATTATAATAAAATTTGTGCATTATAGGTTGCATCGTTTACCGGGGAAAAGCAAGCGATAGAAAAATACAACCAGAAGCTGAAGATTGCCTACAATAACATGGTTCAACAAGGACTAGCTACAGGGATTGGACTTGGTACATTCATGCTTATTGTCTTTTGCACGTATGGACTTGCCATATGGTACGGATCCAAAATGATCATTGAGAAAGGCTACAATGGGGGCCAAGTCATCAATGTTATGTTTGCAATCATGACTGGTGGAATGTAAGTTTACCGGTACCTCATATTCTACATTTTGGGGTTAATTTTGGTGGTTTTTTTAAGAACTATGCTAATGCCTACTTATTTCGTTGTACTAGGTCACTAGGGCAAACATCTCCGTCTCTGAATGCATTTGCAGCAGGAAAAGCTGCTGCATACAAAATGCTTGAGACCATCAAGCGAACACCAAAGATTGATCCCTATGATACTACTGGAGTTGTATTGGAAGATGTTAAAGGAGATGTCGAACTTAAAGATGTGAATTTTAGGTACCCTGCTAGGCCAGATGTGCAGATCTTTGCTGGGTTCTCATTGCATGTTCCGAGTGGCACAACGACTGCTTTGGTTGGGCAGAGTGGAAGTGGAAAGTCAACAGTGATAGGCCTGGTAGAGAGATTTTATGATCCAGAAGCAGGTGAAGTGCTTATAGATGGTGTCGACTTGAAGAAGTTGCATCTTAGATCGATAAGGGAGAGGATTGGGCTTGTAAGTCAGGAACCAAATCTTTTTACAACAACAATAAGGCAAAACATAGCATATGGGAAAGAAAATGCAACTGAAGAGGAGGTTAGAAGAGCCATGGAGCTCGCAAATGCAGCCAAATTCATTGACAAGCTGCCCCAGGTAAACTTGATTGCTTTTGCAGCCTACCCTATAAGTGCTATGTAATAGTGACTAACATGTTTTTATTTTTTATTTTTTTACAGGGGCTTGACACAATGGTAGGTGAGCATGGAACATCATTATCGGGTGGACAAAAGCAAAGAATTGCAATTGCAAGAGCTATTTTGAAGAACCCAAGAATACTACTTCTCGACGAAGCAACAAGCGCTCTAGATACTGAGTCTGAACGAATTGTTCAAGATGCACTTGTGAGATTAATGTCAAATAGGACAACTATAGTTGTTGCGCATCGCTTGACAACGATTAGAAGTGCTGATGCAATAGCAGTGGTTCATAAAGGGAAAATTGTGGAAAAAGGTAAGACCAAACCATATGTAGTCTGTCATTCTCAATCTACAGTTTACTTGTCCCCCAAATAAAATTTTTGTTGGTTCGATTTATAGGAACTCATGACGAATTGACCAAAGATCCAGACGGAGCTTACAGCCAACTAATTCGCCTGCAGGAGGGAGCTAAAGAAAAAGATGCAGAATCAATTGAGCTAGATAGCGGTTTAGATATAGATAGGACCATGCTTAGCTCAGGGAGTAGGAGATTATCATCAGGGAGATCTTTAAGCATAGGTTCATTAGGTAGCCGGTTGTCCTCCACCATTAGCAGCTTCGGTACTCCTGCTCTAGTTAATTTCCAAGTGGCTGAAGTAGGAGATGAGGAGAGCCTTGAAAAAACTAAGGTTGATCCCGAAGAGCGTAAAACCGTTTCCATAAAAAGGTTGGCCTTGTTGAACAAAAATGAGCTTCCAGTTTTAATGCTTGGAGCCATTGCTGCAGCCGGTCATGGAGTAATTTTTCCTGTCTTCGGCTTACTGCTCTCAAAAGCCATTAAAATGTTCTATGAACCGCATAATGTGCTACGAGAAGACTCGAAAACTTGGGCAGGAGTGTACGTAGGGATGGGTTTCTTTGGGCTGGCTGTCATTCCAGTGCAAAATTTCTTCTTTGGAGTAGCAGGTGGAAAATTGATAGAGCAAATTCGTTCCTTGACATTCCAGAAGGTTGTGCACCAACAAATCAGTTGGTTTGATGATCCTGCAAATTCAAGGTGTGTTAAACAAACAGTAATTTAATGGGCTTTGAATTCTTTTTATATTTTAACCGAAATATTTTGTACTTTCAGTGGTGCCGTTGGTGCAAGGTTGTCTTCTGATGCTTCAACCGTGAAGGCTCTTGTTGGTGACGCCTTAGCCTTGATTGCGCAGAACATAGCAACTATCATAGCAGGGTTGATTATAGGTTTCACAGCTAACTGGAAACTGGCGCTTCTAATTTTAGCTGTGTCGCCATTGATGATTATGCAAGGAGTACTTCAAACAAAGTTTCTTAAAGGGTTTAGTGCAGACGCCAAGGTTAGTCGAATCTTTCCCCATGAGTTATTTATAATTTTATATTGCCAATTGAATGTGCTGCTAATGTTTCCAATATTACCTGCAGGTTATGTATGAAGAAGCAAGCCAAGTGGCAAATGATGCAATTGGTAGCATCCGAACTGTTGCTTCATTTTGTTCTGAAAAGAAGGTGATGGATGCATACGAGAAGAAGTGTGAGGCTCCCATGAAACAAGGAGTACGGTTAGGAGTAGTAAGTGGTGTAGGTTTTGGCTTCTCGTTCTTCGTAATGTTCTGCACAAATGCATTAATTTTCTACCTTGGAGCTATTCTTGTGAAACATGGGCAAGCTACATTTGAACAAGTGTTCATGGTAAGATTTCAGCTTCTTCCTCGCTCCATTCCTCTTACATCCCTTCATATATTGGTGTTTTTGGCTCTAATTCTAGCTAATCATTATTTTTCAGGTGTTCTTTGCTTTGACAATCTCAGCAGTAGGGGTTTCAGAATCTAGTGCTATGGCTCCTGACTCCAACAAAGCAAAGGACTCGGCAGCTTCAATATTTAAGATTCTTGACAGCAAGCCAAAGATCGACTCGAGCAGCGATGCAGGCGTAACACTACCAAGCATAATTGGAGAAATTGATCTCGAACATGTCAGCTTCAAATATCCCACAAGGCCGGATGTGCAGATATTTAGAGACATTTGTTTGAAAATCCCCTCTGGAAAGGTAATTACAAATCCCCACTAAGTTTATGTTTACATATTTAGTTGCTTAATGCTTAATTAACTTAATATTCTATCTACACAGACCGTTGCTTTGGTCGGAGAGAGTGGCAGTGGGAAGTCGACAGTAATAGGCCTCATAGAGCGATTCTATGATCCAGATTCGGGTCGTGTACTATTAGATGGAGTGGAAATCCACAAGTTCAAGCTAAACTGGCTTAGGCAACAAATTGGTTTGGTTGGTCAAGAACCAATTCTCTTTAACGAATCCATTCGGACCAACATTGCTTACGGGAAGCGAGGAGATGTAACTGAAGAAGAGATCATAGAAGCCACAAAAGCATCAAATGCACACAACTTCATATCTTCACTACCTCAAGGCTACGACACCTCTGTCGGGGAACGAGGGGTTCAGTTATCTGGAGGACAGAAGCAAAGAATAGCCATTGCAAGGGCTATTCTAAAGGACCCGAAAATCCTTTTGCTCGACGAAGCTACAAGTGCACTGGATGCAGAGTCAGAACGCATAGTACAAGATGCTTTGGACAGAGTTATGGTGAATAGAACAACTGTTGTTGTTGCTCATCGCCTTACCACGATCAAAGGGGCAGACATAATTGCTGTGGTGAAGAACGGTGTGATTGCTGAGAAGGGTAGCCATGATTTTCTAATGAAGATCACTGGTGGTGCTTATGCATCTTTGGTGGCACTTCATTCTAGCTCAACATGAGAAGTAAAACTGAGATTAGTAACAACTGCATCGCCGAATATTATAGGCACACATGCAGTGGATTTGTTATTATACAGACTACAAATGTTTTAAATTTTCGTTTGTTTTTTATTTTTATTTTTTATAATTTTAGTAGTTGGTGTAAATTCATGTGGTGGTTGTCACTGATTGCTATCTGAGTAGGATGATGTATAAAAATTTAGCGAGAGGGAAAACAATGTAAATATTTGAGATTCGTTACCATAAGGTTCCGCCATAATAGTAAATTCGGCAATATTTAAAGTTCTTTTTTTTTTTCTTGCTATCATTTTGTACGTGGAATAGAACAAGCTTGAGCAAAGATGAACTACATTCCAAATCTAAAAAACTTTGTTGAATTTTGTAATTTTGATCTACAAATATTGGACATATTTTAATTCTTCTTTTCCAACAACCTAGTCTGATATTGTTTTTCATAAAATATTGGCAACATGACAAACGAGTATCATCACCACATATAAGTTGTTCTCCATGAACAAAGTTAGTTGTTGTACTACGTACCTTCAAATAAACTAGAGTGACTCTGAGAATTGAGATGGTCCTCAGTCCTAACTTTTTAGACTATAATAGATGGTTTTCCTTTTAACTAAGTTATAATTTTTCAAGTTCCATCTTCGGCAGCAAGTATCTTTTGCATGCTTTATAATTATTTTGTTCATTGCCCTTTGAGTTTCGTCATCTTTTTTCCTTTGAAAGCAGTGTTTTCATGATCTGCAGTCCTAGTTGTATATGTTATTACGGCCTTTCTTTCACATAAACACACTTGTCAGAATTCACTATTGAACACTCCAATGTGGTTCTAGAATAAAAGAAATTAACTAGCAAAGTAACAGAGTGGAACTTACCAAATCGCCATGATGACGAGCCAAGCAGAAGAAATCTACAAGCTCTTCTATTTAGCATATTGGCTTGACTTGGTGTTAATGGGGACCTGATGAGCTAAGATTGCACGTAATGTGTCCACAAGAAAGAGGAAGGGATTATTACTTTGCAATGCAGCATATAAGCGTCAAGCTTTGAATAGTTTTTTTTTTAGCATAAAATGCAATGGATGCATGGTTTTTTTTTATGTTTTTTAATTTTATATTTTATCAAAGATGACAACCTTTAGTCAAACATCAAATATTACAAAGAGAAGGAATGTAGCTCCTTATCTCTATAAGAGGAGCTCCAATTAATCCAAAAAAAAAAAATGAACGTCTAGAAGTATATATTAGAAAAACGAGCACAATCATGAGCCAACGTACACATTGGCTTCACAAAAATCATGTGAAACATTGGGAGCTAGGAAGCTCTAAAAGTAAAGAGACTATATCGAAAGCAATTACCAAATGTTGGAAGTACATATAAATAGCAATAGTATTTTCTGTACATTTGTACAATTCAATTAGCTAATTACATTGAACAACAACTTATTAAAACCATAAATTGCCAAACATACTAAGATTTATATAACAAATAAATGTTATCCAGAAATGTCACTTGGTTATCAAATATTACAAGCAATAGTAGTATGACCTAATTCAAGAGGCATGTTTCCTAGTATTTATCTGAAACTATAGTAGAACAAAATTTCAGACCTGGTGACTAGGAATGACACAAAAGTTAAGTATTCTTTTGTGCATTTTCCAACCACCACCAATAAAATGGGCGGTCAATATCATGCAATTTATATTCTGAACCGATGTCCATGTATCGGTTGTTAAGCAAACACAGTGAGACCTCAACTCCTTCTTAAGATCTATTTTTTGGGCATCATACATTGCCAAAAACATTTTAACATTTGCCCACCTAGAACTGAATTGTTATGGCCGGAGGCGGTGTGGCTCGTCGATTGGTTGGCAGGCGTTAAGATCCCACAGACGAAAACACGGGCCCTGGTAAAGTTAGTTGGGAAAGATCAGAATAAAACCCTGCTAAGGTGGAGTTCAAAGGGAAGATCAAGAGTTTATCAATTATTCTAAAGTGTTAATCCTCTCCCTACTCCATGCACCAGAAATTTCTGAATTTCTTTTTTCTGACCGACAACCAAACAATTCAACAGAGAAATGTAAGCCTTGTTTGCTATTTGCAATTGACATTTGGAATTGACTTCATTTAAGTTTTGTTCCTTATGTATGTTACTGCTTCAATAATGCACCTGTATCTCAAAAAGGAACCAAAAGAAAACGGACTTTGTTGTTTGCTTTATGTTTTTCTTTGACTTGATTGAGTCTAAAATTTATCAGAAATATAAATAAGCTTGAACGGAGTGAAGTTTCAAAAGTTCAAAGGATTTCATGGAGAATGGTATTGAACCTGAAACTATTTGTTTGCAGCAACTTATTATTGATGCAAATATTGTTGATGAGAATGGTTTCATGGAGAATCAATCAGCAAATTTTAAGGGTGCAAGTACGTGTTCCATTTGTGAAATTGGAAAATAGCGATTGCTAATGTTTTGAGTTAATTGCTTTGGATTTTTAATTTCTTGTAATTTTTCTTGCTTAGACTTCTTTTCACAGTTTGTTATTTTCAAAGTCTAAATCGACAGAGTTTATTTCCTCACAAAAAAACAATGTCATCAGTGCCAGCGAGGAAGTACAACAACACAGAATACAAAAATAGCAGAGAGGAAGAGAATAACTAGCACATGGTCTACCCCTAGGCTGTGATTGATAACTAACAAATAATTAACAACTTGTAACTACCATAAAAAAAAACAACTTTTTTTAATTTAATATAAAAAGATGATGATGATGATCATCAATTCACAACCTGAAAAATTCTTCAGCCATGGAACGAGGTGGAGATAAGACAATGTTTAAGAATAAAGCAAGTGATCAAGATAAGCAGGAAGTTCCATTTTACAAGCTGTTTATGTTCGCTGACCAATACGACATCGCGTTGATGCTCGTCGGAAGTTTATGTGCGATTGGAAATGGGCTATCACAGCCGCTCATGACACTCGTCTTCGGTGGCCTTATCAATACTTTTGGAGCTACCGACCCGGCTCATATCGTCCCTACAGTTTCAAAGGTACATACGTACAATGCAAATGCTACAACCCAACATTACCCTTATTTTCTTATTATGGCTAATAGGAAGAGCTATTTAATGACAAATGTCATTCTTGGGCCCATAATAGTAAAATGTGATTTAGTACCAATATCCTAGAAATCTGTTTCCTTAATTGTTTTTTTTTTTTGTTTCAACAACCCCTGTGGGGCCATTAATGTGTTTATTCTTAGAGAAGCATAAATCTAGATGATTTTCTAATTGATTTTGTAGTGTGAGTCTCTTTTCTAATCACACCAAAAAAATCTCAAGGGAGCCAGATGATTCCAATCTCCCTCAATTTTGTTTTTCTCACCGTGCACTCTAAATATAGAAATTTTTTTTTCTAATCCACGAAAAAATTTATTAAAATATATACTGGAAAGATAAGATCAAAGGAAAGACAAGTGGCCAAGCAAAAGAAATTGGGTCAAACCCAATATGCCATGCATATGATGATATTATGTGCTGCACCATTTTTAATTTAATTAACTAATTCCTCCTTCCTATCTTTGTTTCAGGTCTCTCTAAAGTTTTTGTACTTGGCCATTGGTACCGGCCTTGCTGCATTTATGCGTAAGTGTTTACTTTGATAATTACGTAGATAAGTAGCAACATACAATTTATTTTTGATTTTGTTCAATTCAAACTAGTCATGCTAACCATTAGATTGCTTAATGGTTGCTACATATGTGCAGAGGTGTCATGTTGGATGGTGACCGGGGAAAGACAAGCCACTAGAATCCGAGGCTTGTACTTGAAAACAATACTAAGACAGGACATTGGATTTTTCGACACCCAAACCAACACCGGAGAGATCATTGGGAGAATGTCAGGGGACACCATTCTCATTCAAGATGCCATGGGAGAAAAGGTATGCAGTTAATTGCTTAAGCTACTTCAAAAGTTAAATCAATACTGTAGCGTGGCATTACGCAATGCTACAATGGTTGGTTCTTGCTAATCATATTTGTGGTGATTTGTGATATATACAGGTGGGGAAGTTCATACAACTTCTTTCAACTTTTCTCGGCGGTTTTGTAATCGCTTTTACCAAAGGATGGCTTCTCACCCTGGTATTGTTGTCATGTATTCCTGCTATTGTCATTGCCGGTGGAGTCATGTCCACTATTGTTTCAAAAATGTCAACACGCGGGCAGCGTGCTTATGCAGAAGCTGGCACTATAGTAGAACAAACTGTTGGAGCCATTAGAACAGTAAGTTAATTAGTTAGACCTTGATATATAATATCTTTATCTTAATTATCAAAATCCATAACTAACTACATTATAATAAAATTTGTGCATTATAGGTTGCATCGTTTACCGGGGAAAAGCAAGCGATAGAAAAATACAACCAGAAGCTGAAGATTGCCTACAATAACATGGTTCAACAAGGACTAGCTACAGGGATTGGACTTGGTACATTCATGCTTATTGTCTTTTGCACGTATGGACTTGCCATATGGTACGGATCCAAAATGATCATTGAGAAAGGCTACAATGGGGGCCAAGTCATCAATGTTATGTTTGCAATCATGACTGGTGGAATGTAAGTTTACCGGTACCTCATATTCTACATTTTGGGGTTAATTTTGGTGGTTTTTTTAAGAACTATGCTAATGCCTACTTATTTCGTTGTACTAGGTCACTAGGGCAAACATCTCCGTCTCTGAATGCATTTGCAGCAGGAAAAGCTGCTGCATACAAAATGCTTGAGACCATCAAGCGAACACCAAAGATTGATCCCTATGATACTACTGGAGTTGTATTGGAAGATGTTAAAGGAGATGTCGAACTTAAAGATGTGAATTTTAGGTACCCTGCTAGGCCAGATGTGCAGATCTTTGTTGGGTTCTCATTGCATGTTCCGAGTGGCACAACGACTGCTTTGGTTGGGCAGAGTGGAAGTGGAAAGTCAACAGTGATAGGCCTGGTAGAGAGATTTTATGATCCAGAAGCAGGTGAAGTGCTTATAGATGGTGTCGACTTGAAGAAGTTGCATCTTAGATCGATAAGGGAGAGGATTGGGCTTGTAAGTCAGGAACCAAATCTTTTTACAACAACAATAAGGCAAAACATAGCATATGGGAAAGAAAATGCAACTGAAGAGGAGGTTAGAAGAGCCATGGAGCTCGCAAATGCAGCCAAATTCATTGACAAGCTGCCCCAGGTAAACTTGATTGCTTTTGCAGCCTACCCTATAAGTGCTATGTAATAGTGACTAACGTGTTTTTATTTTTTATTTTTTTACAGGGGCTTGACACAATGGTAGGTGAGCATGGAACATCATTATCGGGTGGACAAAAGCAAAGAATTGCAATTGCAAGAGCTATTTTGAAGAACCCAAGAATACTACTTCTCGACGAAGCAACAAGCGCTCTAGATACTGAGTCTGAACGAATTGTTCAAGATGCACTTGTGAGATTAATGTCAAATAGGACAACTATAGTTGTTGCGCATCGCTTGACAACGATTAGAAGTGCTGATGCAATAGCAGTGGTTCATAAAGGGAAAATTGTGGAAAAAGGTAAGACCAAACCATATGTAGTCTGTCATTCTCAATCTACAGTTTACTTGTCCCCCAAATAAAATTTTTGTTGGTTCGATTTATAGGAACTCATGACGAATTGACCAAAGATCCAGACGGAGCTTACAGCCAACTAATTCGCCTGCAGGAGGGAGCTAAAGAAAAAGATGCAGAATCAATTGAGCTAGATAGCGGTTTAGATATAGATAGGACCATGCTTAGCTCAGGGAGTAGGAGATTATCATCAGGGAGATCTTTAAGCATAGGTTCATTAGGTAGCCGGTTGTCCTCCACCATTAGCAGCTTCGGTACTCCTGCTCTAGTTAATTTCCAAGTGGCTGAAGTAGGAGATGAGGAGAGCCTTGAAAAAACTAAGGTTGATCCCGAAGAGCGTAAAACCGTTTCCATAAAAAGGTTGGCCTTGTTGAACAAAAATGAGCTTCCAGTTTTAATGCTTGGAGCCATTGCTGCAGCCGGTCATGGAGTAATTTTTCCTGTCTTCGGCTTACTGCTCTCAAAAGCCATTAAAATGTTCTATGAACCGCATAATGTGCTACGAGAAGACTCGAAAACTTGGGCAGGAGTGTACGTAGGGATGGGTTTCTTTGGGCTGGCTGTCATTCCAGTGCAAAATTTCTTCTTTGGAGTAGCAGGTGGAAAATTGATAGAGCAAATTCGTTCCTTGACATTCCAGAAGGTTGTGCACCAACAAATCAGTTGGTTTGATGATCCTGCAAATTCAAGGTGTGTTAAACAAACAGTAATTTAATGGGCTTTGAATTCTTTTTATATTTTAACCGAAATATTTTGTACTTTCAGTGGTGCCGTTGGTGCAAGGTTGTCTTCTGATGCTTCAACCGTGAAGGCTCTTGTTGGTGACGCCTTAGCCTTGATTGCGCAGAACATAGCAACTATCATAGCAGGGTTGATTATAGGTTTCACAGCTAACTGGAAACTGGCGCTTCTAATTTTAGCTGTGTCGCCATTGATGATTATGCAAGGAGTACTTCAAACAAAGTTTCTTAAAGGGTTTAGTGCAGACGCCAAGGTTAGTCGAATCTTTCCCCATGAGTTATTTATAATTTTATATTGCCAATTGAATGTGCTGCTAATGTTTCCAATATTACCTGCAGGTTATGTATGAAGAAGCAAGCCAAGTGGCAAATGATGCAATTGGTAGCATCCGAACTGTTGCTTCATTTTGTTCTGAAAAGAAGGTGATGGATGCATACGAGAAGAAGTGTGAGGCTCCCATGAAACAAGGAGTACGGTTAGGAGTAGTAAGTGGTGTAGGTTTTGGCTTCTCGTTCTTCGTAATGTTCTGCACAAATGCATTAATTTTCTACCTTGGAGCTATTCTTGTGAAACATGGGCAAGCTACATTTGAACAAGTGTTCATGGTAAGATTTCAGCTTCTTCCTCGCTCCATTCCTCTTACATCCCTTCATATATTGGTGTTTTTGGCTCTAATTCTAGCTAATCATTATTTTTCAGGTGTTCTTTGCTTTGACAATCTCAGCAGTAGGGGTTTCAGAATCTAGTGCTATGGCTCCTGACTCCAACAAAGCAAAGGACTCGGCAGCTTCAATATTTAAGATTCTTGACAGCAAGCCAAAGATCGACTCGAGCAGCGATGCAGGCGTAACACTACCAAGCATAATTGGAGAAATTGATCTCGAACATGTCAGCTTCAAATATCCCACAAGGCCGGATGTGCAGATATTTAGAGACATTTGTTTGAAAATCCCCTCTGGAAAGGTAATTACAAATCCCCACTAAGTTTATGTTTACATATTTAGTTGCTTAATGCTTAATTAACTTAATATTCTATCTACACAGACCGTTGCTTTGGTCGGAGAGAGTGGCAGTGGGAAGTCGACAGTAATAGGCCTCATAGAGCGATTCTATGATCCAGATTCGGGTCGTGTACTATTAGATGGAGTGGAAATCCACAAGTTCAAGCTAAACTGGCTTAGGCAACAAATTGGTTTGGTTGGTCAAGAACCAATTCTCTTTAACGAATCCATTCGGACCAACATTGCTTACGGGAAGCGAGGAGATGTAACTGAAGAAGAGATCATAGAAGCCACAAAAGCATCAAATGCACACAACTTCATATCTTCACTACCTCAAGGCTACGACACCTCTGTCGGGGAACGAGGGGTTCAGTTATCTGGAGGACAGAAGCAAAGAATAGCCATTGCAAGGGCTATTCTAAAGGACCCGAAAATCCTTTTGCTCGACGAAGCTACAAGTGCACTGGATGCAGAGTCAGAACGCATAGTACAAGATGCTTTGGACAGAGTTATGGTGAATAGAACAACTGTTGTTGTTGCTCATCGCCTTACCACGATCAAAGGGGCAGACATAATTGCTGTGGTGAAGAACGGTGTGATTGCTGAGAAGGGTAGCCATGATTTTCTAATGAAGATCACTGGTGGTGCTTATGCATCTTTAGTGGCACTTCATTCTAGCTCAACATGAGAAGTAAAACTGAGATTAGTAACAACTGCATCGCCGAATATTATAGGCACACATGCAGTGGATTTGTTATTATACAGACTACAAATGTTTTAAATTTTCGTTTTTTTTTTATTTTTATTTTTTATAATTTTAGTAGTTGGTGTAAATTCATGTGGTGGTTGTCACTGATTGCTATCTGAGTAGGATGATGTATAAAAATTTAGCGAGAGGGAAAACAATGTAAATATTTGAGATTCGTTACCATAAGGTTCCGCCATAATAGTAAATTCGGCAATATTTAAAGTTCTTTTTTTTTTCTTGCTATCATTTTGTACGTGGAATAGAACAAGCTTGAGCAAAGATGAACTACATTCCAAATCTAAAAAACTTTGTTGAATTTTGTAATTTTGATCTACAAATATTGGACATATTTTAATTCTTCTTTTCCAACAACCTAGTCTGATATTGTTTTTCATAAAATATTGGCAACATGACAAACGAGTATCATCACCACATATAAGTTGTTCTCCATGAACAAAGTTAGTTGTTGTACTACGTACCTTCAAATAAACTAGAGTGACTCTGAGAATTGAGATGGTCCTCAGTCCTAACTTTTGAGACTATAATAGATGGTTTTCCTTTTAACTAAGTTATAATTTTTCAAGT
The DNA here is from genome assembly GCA_029955375.1 of Rubus parviflorus. Classification (NCBI taxonomy): domain Eukaryota; kingdom Viridiplantae; phylum Streptophyta; class Magnoliopsida; order Rosales; family Rosaceae; genus Rubus; species Rubus parviflorus. The sequence goes on along the minus strand of JARGGL010000015.1, from coordinate 168,167 downwards.
TCCATCTTCGGCAGCAAGTATCTTTTGCATGCTTTATAATTATTTTGTTCATTGCCCTTTGAGTTTCGTCATCTTTTTTCCTTTGAAAGCAGTGTTTTCATGATCTGCAGTCCTAGTTGTATATGTTATTACGGCCTTTCTTTCACATAAACACACTTGTCAGAATTCACTATTGAACACTCCAATGTGGTTCTAGAATAAAAGAAATTAACTAGCAAAGTAACAGAGTGGAACTTACCAAATCGCCATGATGACGAGCCAAGCAGAAGAAATCTACAAGCTCTTCTATTTAGCATATTGGCTTGACTTGGTGTTAATGGGGACCTGATGAGCTAAGATTGCACGTAATGTGTCCACAAGAAAGAGGAAGGGATTATTACTTTGCAATGCAGCATATAAGCGTCAAGCTTTGAATAGTTTTTTTTTTAGCATAAAATGCAATGGATGCATGGTTTTTTTTTATGTTTTTTAATTTTATATTTTATCAAAGATGACAACCTTTAGTCAAACATCAAATATTACAAAGAGAAGGAATGTAGCTCCTTATCTCTATAAGAGGAGCTCCAATTAATCCAAAAAAAAAAAATGAACGTCTAGAAGTATATATTAGAAAAACGAGCACAATCATGAGCCAACGTACACATTGGCTTCACAAAAATCATGTGAAACATTGGGAGCTAGGAAGCTCTAAAAGTAAAGAGACTATATCGAAAGCAATTACCAAATGTTGGAAGTACATATAAATAGCAATAGTATTTTCTGTACATTTGTACAATTCAATTAGCTAATTACATTGAACAACAACTTATTAAAACCATAAATTGCCAAACATACTAAGATTTATATAACAAATAAATGTTATCCAGAAATGTCACTTGGTTATCAAATATTACAAGCAATAGTAGTATGACCTAATTCAAGAGGCATGTTTCCTAGTATTTATCTGAAACTATAGTAGAACAAAATTTCAGACCTGGTGACTAGGAATGACACAAAAGTTAAGTATTCTTTTGTGCATTTTCCAACCACCACCAATAAAATGGGCGGTCAATATCATGCAATTTATATTCTGAACCGATGTCCATGTATCGGTTGTTAAGCAAACACAGTGAGACCTCAACTCCTTCTTAAGATCTATTTTTTGGGCATCATACATTGCCAAAAACATTTTAACATTTGCCCACCTAGAACTGAATTGTTATGGCCGGAGGCGGTGTGGCTCGTCGATTGGTTGGCAGGCGTTAAGATCCCACAGACGAAAACACGGGCCCTGGTAAAGTTAGTTGGGAAGGATCAGAATAAAACCCTGCTAAGGTGGAGTTCAAAGGGAAGATCAAGAGTTTATCAATTATTCTAAAGTGTTAATCCTCTCCCTACTCCATGGACCAGAAATTTCTGAATTTCTTTTTTCTGACCGACAACCAAACAATTCAACAGAGAAATGTAAGCCTTGTTTGCTATTTGCAATTGACATTTGGAATTGACTTCATTTCAGTTTTGTTCCTTATGTATGTTACTGCTTCAATAATGCACCTGTATCTCAAAAAGGAACCAAAAGAAAACGGACTTTGTTGTTTGCTTTATGTTTTTCTTTGACTTGATTGAGTCTAAAATTTACCAGAAATATAAATAAGCTTGAACGGAGTGAAGTTTCAAAAGTTCAAAGGATTTCATGGAGAATGGTATTGAACCTGAAACTATTTGTTTGCAGCAACTTATTATTGATGCAAATATTGTTGATGAGAATGGTTTCATGGAGAATCAATCAGCAAATTTTAAGGGTGCAAGTACGTGTTCCATTTGTGAAATTGGAAAATAGCGATTGCTAATGTTTTGAGTTAATTGCTTTGGATTTTTAATTTCTTGTAATTTTTCTTGCTTAGACTTCTTTTCACAGTTTGTTATTTTCAAAGTCTAAATCGACAGAGTTTATTTCCTCACAAAAAAACAATGTCATCAGTGCCAGCGAGGAAGTACAACAACACAGAATACAAAAATAGCAGAGAGGAAGAGAATAACTAGCACATGGTCTACCCCTAGGCTGTGATTGATAACTAACAAATAATTAACAACTTGTAACTACCATAAAAAAAAACAACTTTTTTTAATTTAATATAAAAAGATGATGATGATGATCATCAATTCACAACCTGAAAAATTCTTCAGCCATGGAACGAGGTGGAGATAAGACAATGTTTAAGAATAAAGCAAGTGATCAAGATAAGCAGGAAGTTCCATTTTACAAGCTGTTTATGTTCGCTGACCAATACGACATCGCGTTGATGCTCGTCGGAAGTTTATGTGCGATTGGAAATGGGCTATCACAGCCGCTCATGACACTCGTCTTCGGTGGCCTTATCAATACTTTTGGAGCTACCGACCCGGCTCATATCGTCCCTACAGTTTCAAAGGTACATACGTACAATGCAAATGCTACAACCCAACATTACCCTTATTTTCTTATTATGGCTAATAGGAAGAGCTATTTAATGACAAATGTCATTCTTGGGCCCATAATAGTAAAATGTGATTTAGTACCAATATCCTAGAAATCTGTTTCCTTAATTGTTTTTTTTTTTTGTTTCAACAACCCCTGTGGGGCCATTAATGTGTTTATTCTTAGAGAAGCATAAATCTAGATGATTTTCTAATTGATTTTGTAGTGTGAGTCTCTTTTCTAATCACACCAAAAAAATCTCAAGGGAGCCAGATGATTCCAATCTCCCTCAATTTTGTTTTTCTCACCGTGCACTCTAAATATAGAAATTTTTTTTTCTAATCCACGAAAAAATTTATTAAAATATATACTGGAAAGATAAGATCAAAGGAAAGACAAGTGGCCAAGCAAAAGAAATTGGGTCAAACCCAATATGCCATGCATATGATGATATTATGTGCTGCACCATTTTTAATTTAATTAACTAATTCCTCCTTCCTATCTTTGTTTCAGGTCTCTCTAAAGTTTTTGTACTTGGCCATTGGTACCGGCCTTGCTGCATTTATGCGTAAGTGTTTACTTTGATAATTACGTAGATAAGTAGCAACATACAATTTATTTTTGATTTTGTTCAATTCAAACTAGTCATGCTAACCATTAGATTGCTTAATGGTTGCTACATATGTGCAGAGGTGTCATGTTGGATGGTGACCGGGGAAAGACAAGCCACTAGAATCCGAGGCTTGTACTTGAAAACAATACTAAGACAGGACATTGGATTTTTCGACACCCAAACCAACACCGGAGAGATCATTGGGAGAATGTCAGGGGACACCATTCTCATTCAAGATGCCATGGGAGAAAAGGTATGCAGTTAATTGCTTAAGCTACTTCAAAAGTTAAATCAATACTGTAGCGTGGCATTACGCAATGCTACAATGGTTGGTTCTTGCTAATCATATTTGTGGTGATTTGTGATATATACAGGTGGGGAAGTTCATACAACTTCTTTCAACTTTTCTCGGCGGTTTTGTAATCGCTTTTACCAAAGGATGGCTTCTCACCCTGGTATTGTTGTCATGTATTCCTGCTATTGTCATTGCCGGTGGAGTCATGTCCACTATTGTTTCGAAAATGTCAACACGCGGGCAGCGTGCTTATGCAGAAGCTGGCACTATAGTAGAACAAACTGTTGGAGCCATTAGAACAGTAAGTTAATTAGTTAGACCTTGATATATAATATCTTTATCTTAATTATCAAAATCCATAACTAACTACATTATAATAAAATTTGTGCATTATAGGTTGCATCGTTTACCGGGGAAAAGCAAGCGATAGAAAAATACAACCAGAAGCTGAAGATTGCCTACAATAACATGGTTCAACAAGGACTAGCTACAGGGATTGGACTTGGTACATTCATGCTTATTGTCTTTTGCACGTATGGACTTGCCATATGGTACGGATCCAAAATGATCATTGAGAAAGGCTACAATGGGGGCCAAGTCATCAATGTTATGTTTGCAATCATGACTGGTGGAATGTAAGTTTACCGGTACCTCATATTCTACATTTTGGGGTTAATTTTGGTGGTTTTTTTAAGAACTATGCTAATGCCTACTTATTTCGTTGTACTAGGTCACTAGGGCAAACATCTCCGTCTCTGAATGCATTTGCAGCAGGAAAAGCTGCTGCATACAAAATGCTTGAGACCATCAAGCGAACACCAAAGATTGATCCCTATGATACTACTGGAGTTGTATTGGAAGATGTTAAAGGAGATGTCGAACTTAAAGATGTGAATTTTAGGTACCCTGCTAGGCCAGATGTGCAGATCTTTGCTGGGTTCTCATTGCATGTTCCGAGTGGCACAACGACTGCTTTGGTTGGGCAGAGTGGAAGTGGAAAGTCAACAGTGATAGGCCTGGTAGAGAGATTTTATGATCCAGAAGCAGGTGAAGTGCTTATAGATGGTGTCGACTTGAAGAAGTTGCATCTTAGATCGATAAGGGAGAGGATTGGGCTTGTAAGTCAGGAACCAAATCTTTTTACAACAACAATAAGGCAAAACATAGCATATGGGAAAGAAAATGCAACTGAAGAGGAGGTTAGAAGAGCCATGGAGCTCGCAAATGCAGCCAAATTCATTGACAAGCTGCCCCAGGTAAACTTGATTGCTTTTGCAGCCTACCCTATAAGTGCTATGTAATAGTGACTAACATGTTTTTATTTTTTATTTTTTTACAGGGGCTTGACACAATGGTAGGTGAGCATGGAACATCATTATCGGGTGGACAAAAGCAAAGAATTGCAATTGCAAGAGCTATTTTGAAGAACCCAAGAATACTACTTCTCGACGAAGCAACAAGCGCTCTAGATACTGAGTCTGAACGAATTGTTCAAGATGCACTTGTGAGATTAATGTCAAATAGGACAACTATAGTTGTTGCGCATCGCTTGACAACGATTAGAAGTGCTGATGCAATAGCAGTGGTTCATAAAGGGAAAATTGTGGAAAAAGGTAAGACCAAACCATATGTAGTCTGTCATTCTCAATCTACAGTTTACTTGTCCCCCAAATAAAATTTTTGTTGGTTCGATTTATAGGAACTCATGACGAATTGACCAAAGATCCAGACGGAGCTTACAGCCAACTAATTCGCCTGCAGGAGGGAGCTAAAGAAAAAGATGCAGAATCAATTGAGCTAGATAGCGGTTTAGATATAGATAGGACCATGCTTAGCTCAGGGAGTAGGAGATTATCATCAGGGAGATCTTTAAGCATAGGTTCATTAGGTAGCCGGTTGTCCTCCACCATTAGCAGCTTCGGTACTCCTGCTCTAGTTAATTTCCAAGTGGCTGAAGTAGGAGATGAGGAGAGCCTTGAAAAAACTAAGGTTGATCCCGAAGAGCGTAAAACCGTTTCCATAAAAAGGTTGGCCTTGTTGAACAAAAATGAGCTTCCAGTTTTAATGCTTGGAGCCATTGCTGCAGCCGGTCATGGAGTAATTTTTCCTGTCTTCGGCTTACTGCTCTCAAAAGCCATTAAAATGTTCTATGAACCGCATAATGTGCTACGAGAAGACTCGAAAACTTGGGCAGGAGTGTACGTAGGGATGGGTTTCTTTGGGCTGGCTGTCATTCCAGTGCAAAATTTCTTCTTTGGAGTAGCAGGTGGAAAATTGATAGAGCAAATTCGTTCCTTGACATTCCAGAAGGTTGTGCACCAACAAATCAGTTGGTTTGATGATCCTGCAAATTCAAGGTGTGTTAAACAAACAGTAATTTAATGGGCTTTGAATTCTTTTTATATTTTAACCGAAATATTTTGTACTTTCAGTGGTGCCGTTGGTGCAAGGTTGTCTTCTGATGCTTCAACCGTGAAGGCTCTTGTTGGTGACGCCTTAGCCTTGATTGCGCAGAACATAGCAACTATCATAGCAGGGTTGATTATAGGTTTCACAGCTAACTGGAAACTGGCGCTTCTAATTTTAGCTGTGTCGCCATTGATGATTATGCAAGGAGTACTTCAAACAAAGTTTCTTAAAGGGTTTAGTGCAGACGCCAAGGTTAGTCGAATCTTTCCCCATGAGTTATTTATAATTTTATATTGCCAATTGAATGTGCTGCTAATGTTTCCAATATTACCTGCAGGTTATGTATGAAGAAGCAAGCCAAGTGGCAAATGATGCAATTGGTAGCATCCGAACTGTTGCTTCATTTTGTTCTGAAAAGAAGGTGATGGATGCATACGAGAAGAAGTGTGAGGCTCCCATGAAACAAGGAGTACGGTTAGGAGTAGTAAGTGGTGTAGGTTTTGGCTTCTCGTTCTTCGTAATGTTCTGCACAAATGCATTAATTTTCTACCTTGGAGCTATTCTTGTGAAACATGGGCAAGCTACATTTGAACAAGTGTTCATGGTAAGATTTCAGCTTCTTCCTCGCTCCATTCCTCTTACATCCCTTCATATATTGGTGTTTTTGGCTCTAATTCTAGCTAATCATTATTTTTCAGGTGTTCTTTGCTTTGACAATCTCAGCAGTAGGGGTTTCAGAATCTAGTGCTATGGCTCCTGACTCCAACAAAGCAAAGGACTCGGCAGCTTCAATATTTAAGATTCTTGACAGCAAGCCAAAGATCGACTCGAGCAGCGATGCAGGCGTAACACTACCAAGCATAATTGGAGAAATTGATCTCGAACATGTCAGCTTCAAATATCCCACAAGGCCGGATGTGCAGATATTTAGAGACATTTGTTTGAAAATCCCCTCTGGAAAGGTAATTACAAATCCCCACTAAGTTTATGTTTACATATTTAGTTGCTTAATGCTTAATTAACTTAATATTCTATCTACACAGACCGTTGCTTTGGTCGGAGAGAGTGGCAGTGGGAAGTCGACAGTAATAGGCCTCATAGAGCGATTCTATGATCCAGATTCGGGTCGTGTACTATTAGATGGAGTGGAAATCCACAAGTTCAAGCTAAACTGGCTTAGGCAACAAATTGGTTTGGTTGGTCAAGAACCAATTCTCTTTAACGAATCCATTCGGACCAACATTGCTTACGGGAAGCGAGGAGATGTAACTGAAGAAGAGATCATAGAAGCCACAAAAGCATCAAATGCACACAACTTCATATCTTCACTACCTCAAGGCTACGACACCTCTGTCGGGGAACGAGGGGTTCAGTTATCTGGAGGACAGAAGCAAAGAATAGCCATTGCAAGGGCTATTCTAAAGGACCCGAAAATCCTTTTGCTCGACGAAGCTACAAGTGCACTGGATGCAGAGTCAGAACGCATAGTACAAGATGCTTTGGACAGAGTTATGGTGAATAGAACAACTGTTGTTGTTGCTCATCGCCTTACCACGATCAAAGGGGCAGACATAATTGCTGTGGTGAAGAACGGTGTGATTGCTGAGAAGGGTAGCCATGATTTTCTAATGAAGATCACTGGTGGTGCTTATGCATCTTTGGTGGCACTTCATTCTAGCTCAACATGAGAAGTAAAACTGAGATTAGTAACAACTGCATCGCCGAATATTATAGGCACACATGCAGTGGATTTGTTATTATACAGACTACAAATGTTTTAAATTTTCGTTTGTTTTTTATTTTTATTTTTTATAATTTTAGTAGTTGGTGTAAATTCATGTGGTGGTTGTCACTGATTGCTATCTGAGTAGGATGATGTATAAAAATTTAGCGAGAGGGAAAACAATGTAAATATTTGAGATTCGTTACCATAAGGTTCCGCCATAATAGTAAATTCGGCAATATTTAAAGTTCTTTTTTTTTTCTTGCTATCATTTTGTACGTGGAATAGAACAAGCTTGAGCAAAGATGAACTACATTCCAAATCTAAAAAACTTCGTTGAATTTTGTAATTTTGATCTACAAATATTGGACATATTTTAATTCTTCTTTTCCAACAACCTAGTCTGATATTGTTTTTCATAAAATATTGGCAACATGACAAACGAGTATCATCACCACATATAAGTTGTTCTCCATGAACAAAGTTAGTTGTTGTACTACGTACCTTCAAATAAACTAGAGTGACTCTGAGAATTGAGATGGTCCTCAGTCCTAACTTTTTAGACTATAATAGATGGTTTTCCTTTTAACTAAGTTATAATTTTTCAAGTTCCATCTTCGGCAGCAAGTATCTTTTGCATGCTTTATAATTATTTTGTTCATTGCCCTTTGAGTTTCGTCATCTTTTTTCCTAGTTGTATATGTTATTATGGCATTTCTTTCACATAAACACACTTGTCAGAATTCACTATTGAGCACTCCAATGTGGTTCTAGAATAAAAGAAATTAACTAGCAAAGTAACAGAGTGGAACTTACAAAATCGCCATGATGACGAGCCAAGCAGAAGAAATCTACAAGCTCTTCTATTTAGCATATTGGCTTGACTTGGTGTTAATGGGGACCTGATGAGCTAAGATTGCACGTAATGTGTCCACAAGAAAGAGGAAGGGATTATTACTTTGCAATGCAACATATAAGCGTCAAGCTTTGAATAGTTTTTTTTTAGCATAAAATGCAATGGCTGTATGGTTTTTTTTTTTAATTTTTTTTTTATGTTTTTTAATTTTATATTTTATCAAAGATGACAACCTTTAGTCAAACATCAAATATTACAAAGAGAAGGAATGCAGCTCCTTATCTCTATAGGAGGAGCTCCAATTAATCCAAAAAAAAAAATGAACGTCTAGAAGTATATATTAGAAAAACGAGCACAATGATGAGCCAACGTACACATTGACTTCACAAAAATCATGTGAAAAATTGGGAGTTAGGAAACTCTAAAAGTAAAGAGACTATATCGTACCTTCAAATAAACTAGAGTGACTCTGAGAATTGAGATGGTCCTCAGTCCTAACTTTTTAGACTATAATAGATGGTTTTCCTTTTAACTAAGTTATAATTTTTCAAGTTCCATCTTCGGCGGCAAGTATCTTTTGCATGCTTTATAATTATTTTGTTCATTGCCCTTTGAGTTTCGTCATCCTTTTTCCTTTGAAAGCAATGTTTTCATGATCTGCAGTCCTAGTTGTATATGTTATTACGGCCTTTCTTTCACGTTAATCTCATCATGGATTCAAATACAAATACAAGAAAAATTTGATAGGGATAGAGAGGGCTTAGTAGAGATGGCTGATCCAAGCTTTGGTGCCTCCTAGACTTGAACCAAGCCTCCTTTGTTCTCTCCTCTTCTTCTCCTTGTTCTATCTTCTCCTCCTTGGAAATCTTGGTGCTCCTTGATGAATGGGTGAGGATCTCTAGCATTGGAGCTTGATGATGTAGAGGGGGACATGATGAGCAACTTTGATGAAGGAAGTTTTGGGAAATGAGTGTGGAAGGTGGTAGAAATGGTGGATTAGTGATGGCAGCCGGCAACATCCGACCGGTTGGCAATGGTGTTTGACCGGTCGACTGGACATGTTTGTCAAAAATGGAAATGGAAATGTAGAAAGGAATGTGAGAGAATGGTGATGAAGGCTAGCTAAAAGATACCTAAATGAGGCTAAAACTAGATATATATACTTAGGCTACTAATGGTGTAGAGCTAGGATCAATTTGGGAAGATCTAATGGCTTGGGAAATGGGAGTAGGTGAGGAAAAATGGCAAGACTATCCTAGAAGAAAGTTAGGTGGTGTGTAGGAGGAAAGGTAGGTGGAGGACAATGGGGTAAATTCCTTTTATTTCTAGCAATGAAAATGGAAAATAGAAAGTCAAAATGCAATAAAACAAGGGGGAGATTTTGGAGAGGACAAGTGTCCTTTTATCCAAAAAAAAATAATCAATGGGTGATGCCATTGCTTACATATGTGTACCAAGGACATTTTGGATGAATTTAGCATATTCCCATGGTGAGTCATAAGGCTGACTTTTAACATTCGGAGTTGACCATAGTTGACTTTTCGGTTTCTCGGTTATTCCTCCGGAATATTATTGTGCTTCAATTCTAAGACTTGATATTTGACACTTTGACACTCAAAAGTCATGGTTGACCACGAGTTGACCATTGGTCAACCGGTTGACTATTCATCTTCTTGTCCAAAATGCACTAAAAGCCTCCAAAATGCACTAAAAGCCTCCAAAATGCATTAGTTTGCACCCGATATCAATCTCATGCTCAAATTCCCTACAAAGTGTACAAACATGGATTAGAAACACTAAATGACTATTGGATTAACATTATTATGGTGTTTAGAAGCCTAATTTGTATGTAAATCACATACAAATCGGAAGCCACTAACTTGTCCATCATCTTCAATCATGCTCTCACTATTAGGTTCAAAATGTGGGCTAGACACCTAACATGCAGATACTTGCCTCCTAGAACAGGTGGTTTATCCCAACCACTCATCTTCTTCCTAATGTAATCAAGTGTCACTTTATTTGCACTTGCATTGTCAACATAAATGGTTAACAATCTCTCAACTTCTCAATCAATCAAGCATGCCTCTAATAACTTTCCTATGTTAATGCCCTGGTGATTGGGAATGACATAAAGATTAAGTATTCTTTTGTGCATTTTTCCAACTATCATCAATAAAATGGGTGGTCAATACCATGTAATTTATATTTTGAACTGATGTCCATGTATCGGTTGTTAAGCAAACATAGTGAGACCTCAACTCCTTCTTAAGCTCTAGTTTTTTTGCATCATACATTGCCAAAAACATTTTAACAATTGCCCTCCTAGCTAGAAGGAATCTCAGACATAGGGCAAACAACTGAATATATATAAATGCCTAAATCCTCCTCTTTCAATAAAACTGAAAGGGAGTTCATCTATAACTATCATCTCAATAGTTGCTTGCTTGCAAGCTTTGAGTCCAATTTGTCATCACTACTTCTTTAATACAAAAACTAGTAAAAACTTGCAACCTTTTCTCTAAATCAACCCTACACGGGTACAATTTGCAAACATCTTCTATATGTCTCCTAAGAGTACTAATACCATTTCCATAACTGTGACAAGCTAAATCAGTAGAACAATAGTTGCACTTAGCTCATTTTTGAGTACCAACCTGAACTTCCTTTTCATCGATGGTGTTGAAGGTAGGTTTGTCAATCTTCGTGAAGTGCTCTCACACCCATGACCTTTCCTTTGATGTTGCAGAAGCCACTGACTTCACATGCACATTTTCTCTTTCCTTTGATCTTCGGCTTCTTTGCTTTAAATTTTGGCAGGATTGTTTGATTGTTTGGATCTTTTGTTGTTGTTGCAGGCAATGGAACAATATCATTCTCAACTTCAGGTGTCTGGGTTTAGGTATTTGGATTTTCAGAAGTCGATGCCATGAGATTAGAGAGGAATTGATTCAATTGAAGTTGAAATTTGGGTGGTTGGTCGACTCGATTTATGATTGTTTTGGGAATTGCTTTGATCGGTTTGGGTATAAATTAGGTTTAAAAAATTTGGGGAAGAACAGCCAGGAAGAGTGAAGAGAAGATTTGGGTTTGATGAATTTGATCGAAATGGAGAAGTCAGATTTTGGAAATTAGGGTATAGGTTAGAGTTAGATTGATTGCAGTCAAGTCTATACAATTAGTTTTGACTTGCCCACACAACCAATATTTTATGTCATGATTTATCCAAATCGGTCCGATTTGGTTGATATCGGTTTAGATTTAGAACTGAACCGCCACATTTACCTACAAAACCCGGACCGAACCGTCGGTCCCAATCCGGTTTGGATCGGTCCCTCGGTTCAAAAACATCTACTACTACGGCTTTGGATTAAAAAATAAAAAATGGAAGTCTTGCACTCTTACCTTAACATTATAAATAGCCAACCACAGTCCAAATATCCAAATATCCTTTCCAGTATCGGAAGCAGATTATGTAAGTGATAAGGAGAAAGCACAGGTCGTCCTCCCTCCTCAATCTTTTCAATGGCTTTCTCACACACAGCGTCGCCATGTACATCTCTCTCACGCCTCCAATCTTGTTCACTACTACTTCCCGCTTTCAAATTACACCGCCCTCTTCTCCTCTCCAAAGGCTTCGACGGCCGTCGCACTCGCATTCGTGTTACTGCTTCTGCAACTGCCGTTATCGAGTCTGGAAATGGCGCCCTACTCACAGAACAAGACAATTACTACGGAAGACACTTCTTTCCCTTGGCTGCTGTTGTTGGCCAAGTAAAATCCCATCTCTCTTTCTCTTCAACACTGCTGCTTTGCCTTGTTCATTTAGTTGCGAATTTTTTTGTCAATTCGGTATATGATGTTGGGACACTTTTGGAGGCTCTAGTTAGTATTATACCTGTGATTTTGGAGCTGAATTTTCCTGTTACATACGATTTTCCTGTTCAAGTTGCTCATACTTAAGGAGTAAACAGATGCTGACTATTGGCATTTTGGGTATCATGCTTTTTTTTGGCTTAGTTAATGTTTGTATACCTTGCTTGAGAAAAGAAATTGTTTTCGTTATCGTTTTCCACTGATGAATTGTTTCATATCATTTTTTATGCTCCTAAGAAAGATAAGCTTTTGAATGTGGGAGTCTCCGAGGTTTGCTACAGATTTAAGGAAAATTTTGAGCATGGAGAAAGGGTGCTTCCATAGCTTAGGAGATTGACCGAAAATATAAGTAGGTTAGTTCTTGGCCTGGGGGTTTTGGCATCAGTTTAGGTATTGTGTATCTCTGTCCGGTTTCAAAGTCAAACTATTGGCTTGGTTGATACTTGGTAGCACAACGCAAAGATTATAGCATTTGAATTACTTTAGAAGAGAAGACTAGATCTCCTAAGTTGTGTATTATGTGCAGAGAAAAAAGGGGGAGTCTTAATCATAGCATGCTTCACTGCAGCATGGCTGCCATTTGTGAACAACATTGTTCAGAGAAGCAGGCATGTTGTTCTCTTGTAAGTGAGAGGATCGGGCTTTCAATGGAGGGAGAAGGGCTAACATTCCAAGAAGTTGCAGGATGTTGATTATAGGGGCGATCTGGATAGAGAAAATAGACGAATTTTTGAGGATTATAGCGGAGCTGTGGGATATAGTGATAGACTGGCCATCTCTTTGGTCTTCTGTTTCAAATGTCATTGTTAGATCTAGTGGAGGTGCACTGCCAATTCCAAAGATGCTTCGCTGGAAATTATTTTGTTGTGTGCCCAGAGTTAATCTAGATTATGCCCTGCTGTCCTTTTGATTTCTTATTTGCTTTGTATGTCAAGTTAGCTGGCTGGCATACATATTTTTTTTTTCCTGGTACGATATATGGTTATTCTGCAACTTGTTAGGATAGAATTTACATGTACTGTTGGGTACTTGGGTAATTAGTAAAGTTTCCATAAATGAACATTTAATGAAATTAATGTTTTTAGGATGCTATCAAAACTGCTCTGTTGCTTGGGGCTATAGACCGTGAAATTGGAGGAATTGCTATCTCCGGAAGGCGAGGAACAGCCAAGACAGTAATGGCACGTGGTTTGCATGCAATTTTACCACCTATTGAAGTAGTCGTTGGTTCAATAGCAAATGCTGATCCAGCCTGTCCGGAAGAGTAAGGATACTGATCGCTTACAGGTTATTTTGTAATCAGCATAGACAGAGTGGAATAATTATGGATATAAACTCTGTATTGATGAAATTATGGCCCATTCACTTGCTTTTCTGCACTAAAGTGAAAATTAACTTCAGCTAGTGCTAGTTGGAGTCTTCTTGTTGCATGGCAAGTTTGGAAGTGTTACTCAATTGATGTGAGTTGAGCCAGAGGCACGTCAATGGAACACATTTAGAACTTGCTTCTTAATTTTGACACAGCATGTTATTTATCTTTACATCTTATTTTCCCCACCTGCATGTTTAGGGCATCATCTGTGAATTTACTTTAGAATTAGGCACCTCTAACTAGTTTTTTCACCAAAAAAAATAATAATAATAAGACCCAAATGATAAATGGAAGGCCGCTTCATGACTAAGTGAAAAACAGCAGAAACATGTTTTACTTTGGAAATGTCAACCTTAGATTGTTTCATCCTTTGTTACCTTAAATGGAAGGCCGCTTCATGACTGAGTGAAAAACAACATAAACATGTTTTACTTTGGAAATGCCAACCTTAGATTGTTACATCCTTTGTCTGGGAAAACTGCATTATCAGGCCTGTCATAAGTGGTTTAATGTTCGTATTTCTTTTTGATAATGTTTAAAAAGCATATTACTTACTACTGATAATAATGTCAGGATCCAATAAACTATTGCTGATAAACTAGATTTTATTTCCTGTCCAAAACACATTTGGGGTGAGTCTGAGAATGAAGAAAATTTATATATGTCAACAAGCTCTTTGGAAAATTAAATTACATGAATAAAAGAAAATTGGTCGACGAAAAATTTTCTGTGAATATTCAGAAATAAATTGCAAGTGTTTGAAGTAATTATGTACTTGCACCAACGAGAGTTTAGCGGAATGGTCATGGTTTACACACATGTGGTCTGGGACCCTATATACCTGCCTAGGTAATTGTTAGGGTTTCCTGCCTTTGAAGATTGTAGGATTCCGCCGGAGGCCCCAGTTTTGATCCCGCATCTTCAAAGCGGGTTTGGGGAATTTTTGGGTATAAAATATATATAAAATGATTCTCCAATAAGGAGGTCCTTACTTTTTAACAAGCGGAGTTTTGATCTCAGCCGTCAGATCAGATCATTTAAACGGATCTGACGGCTGATATCAAAACTCTGCATGTTAAAAAGTAAGGATCTGAAGCCCTGAATATATATATGCACTTGGATTACATTTCAATCTGGTGCATCCATTTCTTGTCATGATGCAATTATAATCACCCATAGATCCTTAACAAATGAAGAACCCTTATTTTCGGTGAGGATAATATTTCAGTTAAAATGATGTGCAATTGTGATGGAAGTAATGAATGGTTTGGTTGTAATTCCTAAAGGTGGGAAGATGTTTTACCTGAACGCATGGAGTTTGATTCTGCCGGTAATGTCAAGACTCAGATTGTTAGGTCTCCTTTTGTTCAGGTACTTGTTATTGAAAGAGATTTTCATATTTTTTATTATATTCATTTATGTAACAGCCTAAATTCATGTTGTTAGATTCCACTTGGAGTCACAGAGGACAGACTCATTGGATCTGTTGATGTTGAGGAGTCCGTGAGAACAGGAACCACTGTTTTCCAACCTGGCCTTCTTGCTGAAGCTCATAGAGGTGTATTATATGTTGATGAAATTAATCTTTTGGATGAGGGTATTAGTAATTTGCTTCTCAACATATTAACTGAAGGAGTTAATATTGTCGAAAGAGAGGGAATGAGCTTTAGACACCCATGCAAGCCACTCTTGATTGCTACTTATAATCCAGAAGAGGGTGCTGTGCGTGAACACTTACTAGACCGTATTGCAATTAATTTGAGGTACAGATCTTCCAGTTACCTTATAGAACAAGTTGTCTATTATTTATCAGCCTTCTCATTCTACTAATGGTGCGCTTCTTTTGCAGTGCAGATCTTCCAATGAGTTTCGATGATCGTGTTGCAGCTGTGGGGATCGCGACACAATTTCAGGAACACAGTACTGAAGTCTTTAAAATGGTTCAAGAAGAAACAGAATTTGCAAAAACTCAGGTACTTAGACATGAAATAATTTACTGCTTTGTTTGCATGCTAGATACTTATTAGAAAAATGGAGGGGCTGGTGAAAAGAAGTGTAACTGGAGTTATGCCTGATGAATGGATAAGTTCAATGTTACTTCTGTAGGACTTTTGTACATCCCACTATGCTTTACGGTAATGTTGGGCTTTTAAGAAACATGTCCATGAATGGATGTAGTGGAGATGAGAAGAAATCATGTAGATGATTGGCAACAGGAGCAAAGATAAAATGCAGCCCGGTGCCCAAGGCGCTCAACAGGAGAAAAGATAATATGCAATTCACTATAATATACGTAAGACGGTGGTAGGTGACAGAATCTAATGTATAGTATTATAATACTACTCTGTACAACATATATAGTAAAAAGAGAAACACCAATTTTGATTAGCATCGTCATTTTTTGACAGGTTAGTTACTATTTTTTAAAGCATTCACTATTCTCCTCTGGAAATTAATGTATCATCCATTTTTTCTTAAAGTGTCAGCAGTACTAAGTTCACTTAAAAATAGAACTGGACTTTTATAAGTCCACATACAAAACTGCTAAATTTATCCATAACTCAAGTATGACAAAAGGAGTCAAGAGACTGTGTTTGAGGAAACTATACCAACTTTACTCCTAAAATATGTTGATAAGATGATTGATGTAGTCAAATACAATGCATGTGTGCCCATAAATTGTAGGAAATTTCCATTGTAGTGTATTTGTTACGTTGTTGTGGTTGTAAGATAAAAAATTGATTTCGATCTGTATATTTACATGTTTCAGATCATTTTGGCAAGAGAGTATCTAAGGGATGTCATTATAAGCAGAGAACAACTGAAGTACCTGGTTTTGGAATCCCTGCGAGGTGGTTGCCAGGTTCATACTGTGAAACTCGTCATTAAAATGGGATTGATTTTGCATTAGTTTTGTTTTTTCTCCTTTTGGTTAAACAATATCAGGTAATGTCCATGCATATGTTCTCATTGCCTTGTCGCCTAGTATGAGCTGCCAACTTAGTTGAAGATTCATAGCAATGCTAAAGGCTCTCTTTCTCCCTTCTTCCTGCCCTTGAATCTAAACAATCTGGGACAAGCTTTGCCTACTCCTCTCCTGTCCCCTTCTCCCACTCAGATTTTGATAAGATAGTTTTTTCTTAAAATACTATATTTACCCATTGTTGTTGCATAATCCTCCCAACTTTTATTTCGGCTTGCTGTCTTCAGGAGAAGAGTGCAACCCAAAAGAATGCCTTTTCACTCAAAACGTGGCATGCCAATTTGGAATCAATTTGTTATCCCAATTATGTCCTTATGAATGTCATATCTTTGCCCTTATTTGGCATGCCAGAAAACTCAGAACATGGAGAGGGCGAACTTCAAAGCTGGTATCATTGGGTCAGATGATAAAAATTCAGAAACTATGGCAATGTGGGAGATCTGTTACAATTTTACCAAACTAATTCGAGAGTAAATGTAAAAAGTGTTGATTCTTGCAGTTACAAACTAATTTAAATTATGGAAAACAGGTTCCATTATTCAGTATTTCCCAAACATAATCTAAATAAAACATGTGAGAGAGTAAAACATAACTTAATTCTGTTTCTTACAGCTTACGAACTATAATCTAAACAAAATTTAATTTCCAAGATTTATGTTACTCCAAGCGACCTGCTGGTTATGGGTTTCGGTTGCAGAAACGTCTTCGAACACAGCTGTATAACTACACAAGTCTTGCCATCCTTAGAGCCCGTGTTGGCGAGCGCCTTGTGGGTTGTCCTTTTTTAGTTTACCTGTTCTAGCTCAGCATGTCTTCTTATTGATTGACTAAAGATAATTTCTGGTATATTTTAGTGGATCAAGTCTTAACATTTTATCATTTTCTTATGCTTCTGGTTATAACTTGTACTTGTTTGCTGTAACTGGACCAGAAACTAACCACTAAATTATAAATGTGTTATGTGACTATCAGGGACATAGAGCTGAGCTATATGCTTCCCGTGTTGCAAAATGCTTAGCTGCTCTTGATGGACGAGAAAAAGTTTATGCTGATGACCTGAAAAAAGCTGTTAAGTATACTTCTGCTAGATTATGCACATTCTCTTTCTGCAGATATTCACTTCTACTATTATTTTTGCATGCTAAGAAATATTTATTATTCAAAACATATTGGCCATAATTATTTCAACCAGTGGTAGTGCTTATGTTGGCATTGAGATGAGAAGCATATAATTATTCCGCAAGTCTTCTTTGAACCTTTTGATTTTCACACAAAAGCAGCATAAAACTAAAGTTTCTATGATCCTTTTTAGAAAAATAATGATAGAAATGAATTTTTTGTAGCAGCCCTTTAAATAAGCTGAAAATCCTTATGTTATGTATCCTTATGTCTTATTAACGCTTTGCATATAGTGGACTGAGTTTAATGTTGAGCCCTTTGCAATTTTCAGTTGAATTCTGATGTCTGATTGGAGTCTTCCATTTTTCTCAAGAATTATTTAGTTGGCCCGCCCATAATAACTTCATATGTTCATCATACATGATGAATTTGCATAATGGATTTACTTTTTCACCAAGCACCTTTATAGTTTTATCATTTATCAATATCTGCATCATTACTTTTCGTTCTGAGATATTACCTACTTCAGGTAGAACTGGTCATACTTCCTCGTTCAATCATTAATGAGAACCCACCAGAACAGCAAAATCAACAGCCTCCACCTCCACCACCTCCTCAAAATCAAGAATCTGGGGAAGAGCAAAATGAGGAGGAAGAAGAAAAAGAGGTTTGTTCACAATGAAAAATATTTAAACTTCTAGTACAGATAATTGCAGAGGGCTTCCTTCCGTTTTAGGTGACTGATCGAGTAATAGTTGTGGTGTTCCTCAATATGATTGTTGGCTTGAATATTTTGCTACAGAAAGATTTAACAGGGAACAGAGGTTTAACATTATGCATGATATGTCTGTGACCAGGATGAAAATGATGAAGATAAGGAAGAGAATGAAGATAATGAACAAGAGCAGGAACAACTACCTGAAGAGTTTGTCTTTGATGCAGAAGGGGGTTTGGTGGATGAGAAGCTTCTCTTTTTTGCACAACAAGCGCAGAGACGCAAAGGGAAGGCTGGGAGAGCAAAGAATGTTATCTTTTCAGAGGATAGAGGTCGATACATTAAGCCAATGCTTCCAAAGGTTATTCCTTTCCATCTCATCTTCCACCCTCCCCATTTACTTTTCCTTTCCATTTTCGTCATGAGAAAATAAATAACCTCTGCGCTTTGATTTTTCATAAACAGTCATAAGACTCATTACCTTTTTAACATTGCTTTTATCCCTTCTCCTAGTGACTTGATGAGAGTCATATGAATAACATTGTCTAGCTGCGAAATTTGTTTTTCTTGATTGAAACTTATACATTAGTTTTTTTGTTTTCATTTGCCATCTACATTAGTGGAAAAACTAGTGTGACTTTGCCGTCCCCTTTGGTAAGGAACATGCAATCCTCTTCTGGAGTCTCAGAAATTTTAAACAGTATGTTTGCTTTGAATAATTTGCTTGACTGTATTTGTCTTTTCTAATCAAGCTTTATCTTTAACAGGGCCCTGTAAAGAGATTAGCTGTTGATGCAACCCTTAGAGTTGCTGCACCATATCAAAAATTGCGTAGGGAGAAGAACACTCAAGTTGGTAGGAAAGTTTTTGTTGAAAAAACTGACATGAGAGCAAAGAGAATGGCACGGAAAGCAGGAGCACTGGTATTGACATATAAGAGTTTTTTTTTTTTATTGCAGTCATCTTGCTCTTTTAATATGTAAATATTATATGCATATATTTGGATATGTGGATGTGTCTGTGTATATGCGTCTGTTTTGGCATTGGTTGCCATACTTGGTGAGACCAAATTAATTGCCCCTTTTTACGACTTCTTAGATTATTTGAGTATGGTTTTTCTAAATGTTCCTCTTGTAAGAGCGGGAAGTTTCTCAATTTACATGGCAGGTTATATTTGTTGTTGATGCAAGTGGAAGCATGGCACTGAACCGAATGCAGAATGCAAAAGGTGCAGCGCTCAAGTTACTAGCTGAAAGTTATACGAGCAGAGATCAGGTGACAAAAAATTACATTACTTTAGAGGGATGTGACTACCATGACCCTTGTCTTAACGATTTTTCTTCTGATTATTTTTGGGGAAAAAAAAAGGGTCCAAAAAGCATATTTTCTTTTCAGATCTCAAAAATAAATAAATAAATAAAAAGTTTACAAGTATTGTGTTGTATTGAAGGCTTCATTATATAGTCATTGTCCTGCAAAAAAAAATCATCTTAAATGCTGCAAATACCATGTGCATGCGCTAGAACTTATGCTGAGATGGTTTTAAAATATTTCCACATACACACGGGAAATCATATATCGTCAACTTGGAAGTCGTTTCTAATGAAATATCAGCATCCATGTTCTGGGAATATAAAGCACTTCAGAAAAAAAAAATTATGTTTATGTAAAATCATATTCTTCCCCAAATTGCTGTTAGAGTTTAATTTATGTATTCTATTTGTCCTTTTGATGAGCAACCCATGAATGTAACGTAATACAATAATTGCTGCTATGGATGGTTTCCTGGTAATTATCTTTGTAATAGTGTCAACTGGTATTTCTGAATAGGTTTCTATTATTCCTTTCCGTGGAGATTCTGCAGAAGTTCTTCTGCCTCCTTCTAGATCAATTGCAATGGCAAGAAGACGTCTTGAGAGACTTCCCTGTGGTGGAGGTTCTCCCCTTGCTCATGGTCTGACCACGGTATGTAGATCCCTTTACACACACCAAAGCAAAAAAAAAAGTGAGGTTTTGATGTTCATATTTTAAGCATCCAGTTTTTATCTGTGCAATTTATGCAAGATATTCTTGTGCATGTACTCTTGGTAACTTTAATTTTATCAATAATATAAACATCTTGATTTGTAGTACCAATTAAGTATCTTCTTGTGTATAATCACAGCTATCTTTTCTTTTGACTGACTATTTTTTAAAATCAAACTGCTTAGGCTGTTAGGGTTGGTCTAAATGCAGAGAAGAGTGGTGATGTTGGACGTGTAATGATTGTTGCAATAACTGATGGTAGAGCCAATATATCGCTAAAAAGGTCCAATGACCCTGAAGCTGCTGCTACTACTGATGTCCCAAGACCTTCGGCAAAGGAGTTGAAGGTAAAGTTTGCACAGGATCTTTTAATAATAGCAACTATGAACCTCCCAACACGTGGTCTAAATGAGGTTCTATGCCAAACCTCATTATCAGATTATAATGGGCCACCTATTAATATAATATCCAACAGAAAATAGGTTATTATCAGATCTCATCTCTCTAGCTAGTTCTTGAATGGATTTCTAACGTATAATTTCCACAGAAATAAGATGCTTTACGTAGTTTTGCATTTTTGCACTCAGTTTTCCTCAATCGTATTAACATGTGGCAATTCTTACTGCTTGCTTCTTACTGAAGGATGAGATTCTTGAGGTTGCTGGTAAAATATACAAAGCAGGAATGTCTCTCCTCGTCATTGACACTGAAAATAAGTTTGTTTCAACTGGTTTTGCTAAGGAAATTGCGAGAGTTGCTCAAGGTTCCTTTTCCAACTTACATCAATCATTCACCTTTCATTATGTGTGTAAGACCTATTCATAACCTCGTCATATATTTGCTTTGCAGGAAAATACTATTACTTGCCAAATGCGTCAGATGCTGTAATCTCAGCTGCAACAAAGGATGCTTTATCAGCCCTGAAAAACACATGAAGCATTAGATATTGTGGTTTCCCGTTGTACCATTATATCTAGTGACTATCAGAGCAGCATAGTTTTCTATCAACATTTATTTCTTAATTTTAGTGTTACCTCTTTACATGTATATTTAATTCGTTCTTTGAGAAATTCTTATTGTTACTTTCACCAAAAAAAAAAAACTCCTATTCTTGTATTCGTAAATCTTGGTGAAACCTATTAAACGTATCAGTGCTGCTTTAATCAGTTTTCTAAAACTCTGCAATAAGATTGTCCTCAAGAATTTGCGGGTGAATATCTAGTAAAACTTTCTAATTAAGTAGCATAATTAAAAGCACAATTACTGTTATTTATAGTAAATGACTGCCCTAAATGCTTCTTAAGGATGGAGCTTAGACTGAAAGTTTCAGTTTATAACTTTATAAAGCTACTTTCTCCATCTTATCAAACACCTCGATCAAAAGGTTGAATTTTGGCAACTCTTGAAGAGAATGAACGTTTGCAAATAACCATATTTCTAAGATGATGAGTCTAATTCCCCATTTTGCAATTACATGTAAACAACACAACGGCCAACCTTTATTTCTTTCTCCCTTCTCTCCGCATGGAATAGAGGACTGATCACATTGTACCTCGTCGGACCACCTCTCTCTAACGCTTAGTATAGTGACCAAAGTGATATTTTTGAAAGTACAGTGATCAAAATATAGAAATTGTCATAGTTGAGTGATCACTTGTGAAATTTTGTCATTTTTTTAATATTAAATGTTCTTCAATTAGAGGCGATATTAAACCTTGCATCTCCAAATGTTCTCTCATATTTTCTTGCGTTTCAATCATGGGTTAGATCTTGCACCTGGATTCATTCGACCCTTTTTTTTTTTTCCTCCCTCTGTTCCTTTGCATCTTCTATTCTTCTTTCTCCATTTGCTTCTAGTTAATCAATTTGAGAATTAGGGTGGGTTTCTTCTCTATTTTAACCATAAAGCCGAGTAGAGAAGAAAAAAAAAATAAAAAAAGCAAGTCCTGGCCGCAAGATCAGATTGGACGGCCAGGATTAAGTTGTGAGGAAATATTATACAGATGATCTTGATTATTCCTACCACAGAAATTTCAAATTTGAAGCAGACGAGTGCGCTCTCTCCGTCTCCGTCTCTGTCGGACTCAAGGCGCTCCCCTCTTTTGAAATTCCAGTTTCCCGCCTTCTCCTCTCTCACGCAGACTCAGAGGTTCGCACCACTAATCTCCTTCACTTGTTCATTTGTTCTTGTTTTTGTTTTTAATTTAATTTCTGACCTGATTAGGATAGCCATCGTCCTCCATAGTTACAACTAGGGCTATTTAGGGTTAGGGCTTGCACCTTTCAGTGGCCTCAGGATTGCGATTCAAAGGGGGACTCGATTAGGGCTTCTCACACTATCCACAGTACGATTCCCTTTCATTTCACCTCCGCAATTACCCCCTTACTAGCTAATCTGAAACCCATCACTAATTTCTTATTCTTTTTTTTTTCTCTTTAGATAATTGTTCGCAGATGGATGCTCTATATTCAAAGCTATACGAGAAGTACTCGAAAATCAAGGTGTTCCATACTTTTACACAATTTTTTTTTTTTTTTTGTAATTTCTTGTTCTCCTTTTTGTTTAATTGTATACCAAATAATGCTATCTTTTACAGAAAATTTTGAGTTTCGGGAAATGGAAAGTAAATTGTGCTTCTCTAATTCTGAATTATGAGCTTCTTTTGAACATATGCATAAAAAACCTACACTTCACAGCCAGTTGGAGTTTTGTATCTATTGCATTGGCCTTCTTTTTTCTAATTGTGAGTGTTGTTACGATATGTCAGACCAAAAAATTCTCGGAGTTGGATCAACAAAATAAAAATCAAGAAGACAAGTTTTTGAACTATATCCAAGGTATGAGTTTCTCCACCTTCAGAATTTGTTTTCTATTATTTTTATCCCATGTTGCCATGAATGCCTGAGGCTCAAACTGTAGATCCCACTTTGTTGTTATTTTCTCTTTTGCAGTTGCAGAGGAGTACATGCAACATGTGAAAAGTGAAAATGAGCAGTTGCATTCACAGCTTAATGAGCTTAGAAGTGAAGTGGCTTCTCTCAGGCATGCAATTCTAAGTTCCAGTGGAATTCCAAGTAGTCAACTTTAATGTATCCTAAACAACAGGCTATTTAAATCACATGCTACACTGATTGCAGGTCCACCAAAGATGAACAACGTACTGAGTACCAGAAGCTTTTAATGGAAGAAAACAGGAAAAGTAAGTAATCTGATCTATTTGGTTGCCATTCTGATAGGAACTAAAATAAGCTCACTAAAGGTATTGGAATGTTAATGAAGACTGATTTTTATATCCCTATCAGATGGAATAGTTAAAAATGATTTGTTAATATTCTTAAACATGAGGAATGTTTGTGCACAAGACATTGTTGAAGTTGCAACTTGCAACTTACTTTTAGATATCCGGGCTACCATGAACCTGGACTTACTTTAGATGGAAGACTAAACTCTGCTGAATGAGGGTTTTCTCTTTTATACTTAAGTACTGCTGTCTTGAAATTTGTTTCATAGCAAGCAATGATAGGCCTAAAAATAAGATGGAAGAGAACGATATCGAGTTATTATGACAGAACGTCTATATAGTTGTTAATCTTTAATAAATTGAATATTAATGGTAACCGTAGTAAATCTGTGTTACATAACCAATGTCTTCTGGTTACAAAACCACAGTTCTTTTTATTTTGAGGACCCTTTAAGTCATTCACTTGTTTCTATAGGGATGAATAATCAGAATGGCCTTGAAAAGGTTCATAGAAAGGAGAGAGAAGAGGATGTTGGATTTATATGAAATGTGGAATAAATGGCATTGGAAATATTTGAACTGCTAGGGCTTCCTACAGCTTTGGTTCACATTAGCACGATATTGAGTTATTATGACAGAACGTCTATATAGTTGTTAATCTTTAAAATTGAATATTAATGGTAACAGTAGTAAATCTGTGTTACATAACTAATGTCTTCTGCACATTATATTGTATCATGTCTTATTTGATTCATTTAGAGGCTATGATGAAGAATTGAAAGTTTCAACAGTATATTGACAAGGATATACTTTATTATTGCCCAGATTTTACTTCCCGCTTGTTTACTTAATTGACTCAATTATAATGTTTGTATTATATGTAGGAAAAGGGATAATTTTATGCATGCTATGTGTGACAAAAGCATTAAAGTCTGCGTGACTTATCTTTTTTCTTTTGTTTTTTGTTTTTTGTATTTTTTTTTCACTTTCTTCTCAAGGGGAGTACATTAGTTTGTAACTATAGTGGTATACAAATCCCATTTGCTGTTTCCAAAACACTAAGTAACAAGAAAAAAAATCCCGTAATAAGAGACACAAAAGGAAAACTCTTTGGAGTGTGTTCAGTATCTGTTAAACTTGCATGACCTTGGTAAACCTGATTTTGGGGATTGAGTCAAACATTCAGATTGCTTGAAGCAACCTTTTGACAATGTATATACTTTTTATTTTGTTTTGTAATAATTTGAACATCTTTATACCTTTTCATATTGAATACATTACATATCTTCCTTTATATTCAATCTAGTAGTTGAGAAAATTCTAGGAACAGTTAAACTAGTCGGACTGTCTTCTTTACATTTGTTGATACACGCACACATGAAGAACATGTCATCTTTGTTCTTTCTTGAGACCAAGTGATTTAATAACTTTCTGCAATACTCTTTTGTCACTACAAATTACTTTTGCTAAAAGTATTGACAGTGATCAGTAGTTTGACCTTGTGGAACATTGAAGAACTTCTGTAGTTTGCTTCTCCTGAGCTTTCATGTCGATTATTTAATACCTATTTCTGTATATTTGTGGACCAAATTTACGGCAGATAAAGAGCTTTCTGAAGAAGTAACGAAGCTCCAAAATATGCTACAGGTGGAAACCTTTAGCAGAATGAAGGATAGCAACACAGACAATGGGGAATTGTGTATGCCTGGTGGTGGTGAAGTATCAGGAGAAGCAGGCAAGAGCTCAAAGGGAAGAAACACAAATAAACGTAAGAGGCATTCTGGGTCAGAGACAGGGGACATGGATATGCCTTCTAGTAGTTATGAAGATAATGAAATACCAAGAGAATCTGCAAAAGACTTGCACAAGGAAGCTGTGCATAAGGGATCTCTTGTTGTTACTAATAAGGTATTTCTGATGAGTTCCATCTATGTAAATATCTTGAGCAGATACTTAATTGTCTTCTCTTTCACTGACAAATGTAAACTTTCAGCCACAGTGCTGTAGAAATTTTGAAGGATCAGGTATGTGTCTGGAATTGAAATTATGCTATTTTACTTGTTCAGATGGTATTGGGTGATTTAATGCGTTATACTTGGTTTCTAGGTGGCAGTGTGACTGGCACATCTAACTGCCTGTTTCAGGAGCTTACCGAGTACGTGTTGGGCTTAAAGTTCTCCATTGTTGATCGAACTGAAGAAATATGCATTTCAGCTATGCATCAATCAAGCGGTAATTCTTAGAATATGCGAAGAACTCTTTGATTTGACATTTTAGTTTTCAAATTGTTTTTTGTTAATGTTTGTCTCAATCTTTCTCTATTTTTCTGTGCTGCTCTGTTAGAATTTTGTTATTTTTCGTTCTTTTTATATCCTATTACTCTTATAATAAGCTCCAAAATTCTTTCAGTTTTGGAAAGGATTACATTATATCAAAAGGGTACTTTTAGGATTGAATCATGAATAAGTTTAGTTAGCACTTCTCAAAAGCAGCATGGACAGTGTTAGAGTTGAGCCAGAGCTGCTAATGACCCAAGCCACTTGTTGACTATTCAAGCCTGGCTTGCTAATAATGCAAGTTATGAAACCTAGCCTGAAAGTGATTCAGGACTTAACTTCAATTAGATATAAGAGAGATGAGAGAGTGCAAGAGAGTCAGCGATCCGGAGAGTTTGAGAGAGTAATATGCGTTTGAGATTGATCTTTATCAGTTAATTGCTCTACTCAACGGTTTGTTACTAAAAAGAAAGTATACAACCTTAATCAACTGTCAGGACTTATAAAGCTGGGAGTTAAACTATACTTCAGGGATATTGGTCTTGATAGTTGATTGATTATGAAAATTATGAAATCTTGTTTTTCATATTTTTCCTGTTTCTATTTGATTTTTTCAACTTAAATGGATTGTAAGTGTCTCAAGAGTCGGTTTCTGGATTTAAAAGTTGCTGATGACTATATCGCTGTAACAGGTTACTCCTTCAGTCTGACATGGGTGAACAGAGCTACAGGGGAGGAGCCAGAACTACTGTACCGTGCTTTATCCTTGGGGACCTTTGAGAGGGTAGCGCCAGAGTGGATGACTGACGAGCTTATGTTTAGCCCAACCATGTGCCCTATCTTCTTCGAAAGGGTATTCCGTGTTGTTAAGATGTCTTCTTAGTTAGTTCCCATGTATTTTTTCTCTACAAATCTAGCAGTGAAATTCTCTGACTTGTTCTCGTAGAGTGAAAAATGTGGCAGTGAGTTGCCAACACATAATTACCCTGCTTATGTAACAGCGTCTCGCCATGTGTGCATCACTTGTAAAGTAAAAGATCTCCTTTTATCATAGAATTTGATGGGGTGTTGTTTTTGAATTTCTTGAGGAAAACAAAAACGATCTTGAATTTTTTCAGGGTACCAAAATAAAATTGTACGCATATTTACGCAGCTTTGAGGCATCTAAGGCATATTTACTATATACTATTTGTTGGTTACTGTTCATTGCACTGTTCACGTGAACAGTGTAATTCCGGTTTTTGCCCTCATTTTGGTGTTGTGTAATTCCGTCTATGCCCTCTGATTTTTCAGAACTGCGATATTGCCATTCACTGTTCATAAGACAGTAAAATGACAGTTTCGTCCTCATTTCTTCATGGAATTACAGTACTGCCATTACTCCTGAAAATTACAGTTTTTTTCTCATTTCTTCATGGAATTACAGTTCTACCATTAATTATTATTATTATTCTAAATTAATATAATAGAAAAATTAATGTTTATAAGAAAAAAAATGAATTTGTTTGATTAAAAATAAAATTGAAAAAATTATTTTCAAAAAAATAAAAATAATGAACTATAAATTACATACTAATATTCTAAATCACTCAATTTTTTGCTATAAAATAAGTAGTACTCGAATCAATCATATGATTAACGCCGTTTAATTCTTATTATTATTCCTAATTTAGTGAATAGATATTTGGTTCTTTGGATTTTTCTTTCTCTATTTAATTTTCCTAAACAATATGTAGTAAATTTTTGCAGTGTGCTTAACTTCGCTATTTGAAAAAGACAATTAGAAAAATGAGCTATTTTTGAGCTTCAGAAGATACTCTAATTTGAAACTTTGTTATTTCTTTTTGTTTCAACCTTTTATTTATATCCTAAAATTTCAAATATTGTAATGCTTTATTAATTGCATTATTGTTAATTTCAACTATTCTTATACTTATTTTGGTTTTGCTTTTAATTTCTGCTTCAAGTTTCTTCCTTCTTTATCACTTTGTTTTTATTTGCCAATAGATGTATGTTAAGAAAGGGAAGACTTTTTCAGTTTTTTACTTCATCTCAATTGTATGTCAGTAGTGAGACATTGATATTTTGTTTTAAAATTTATATAAATCCTTACTATAATACCAGTAGGAAAGTAGTTGTAAAATAATTAACTAACCAACTGGCTTCGTAGTAGGAGTACTGAATCAGCTAAAGCTTGAAGTTTGGTACAAGTAGCAAGAAAAGAATTCTATCACTACCAAAATGGTAAAGGAAATTAAAAGGAATTTGGTTTAGAATATCATAATTTAGTTTTGATGTTTGCTCTAGAAAGAAAGAACATATGAAAAATAGAATCCATTTTTCCAATTGGATGTGAATATATTACTTTTCATGTCTACCTCTATTGATTTCTCCAGTTTGGGCTATCTGTTTCATTCAGTTTGATATATCAGGTCTATTTACAATATGACAATCTATTTTTTGAACACTGTATCACAACATTTGTATTGGTGAAGATGTTACTAAGACATAATATACTTCATCTTTCGTTGTAAAATAGACTTAATATTTAATTTGTTAATATAATGATCATGTCAACCATATTTTCTATGCTTTTAAATGTAGTCCTTAAATAAAATTGTGTTAGCTCCAAAACCCGCTGCAAAGCGCGGGCACGATTGCTAGTCTATAGAGAAATGCTGCCGCTGATCAGAACTCATGGATAGAACCTCACTGTTCTCTTGGATGACATGAGTAGGTTTTACTGGGATTTTTACGGGTCAACCCCAAAATCTGAACCAAATCTTGGTTGGGCACACATGTATGTTGGTCTGGCAGTCTGACCAAAGACCGTCTCCTCAACCTGACTAACCCACCCGCGCTTTCTTACATAGAAAAATCAAGTCAAAAATTGTTCCAACTGATGAAATGATGGGTATTTTCTTGGGTCGAAAAATCAATAATATTGGGTTCAATCAATACTCTACTCGTTAACCTCGGCCTCATTCATCTTACACGTGTTATGAGTTGCTTTTCTGAAACTTAAGATAGTGTACCATCCTCCCAAGTACCACCCATTTATATGTTAATTTTTAGTCTTTGCTTAAAGTTAAAAACTTAAAATCAATATCTCTATCTTGATGTTATGTGATATTTTTTTTTGTCGAACTGGTATGTGTTACTTTTACTTATTTAACAGGTTCGATATGCTTTTTACATATGTTCACGAACTCAAATTTATTAATTCATTAATTGGAGTTTGATAAACATTTAGGTTAACAAGTAAGTCGACATTTAAATAAATCTGATTGAGTTGTCAACAACCCGAGTAATTTTTTTTTTAAGCTATGTGCCAAATGGTAATTATAATGGAAATTTGCCAAATGGTAATTATAATGGAAATTTGTTGGGCCCTGGAAATAAAGGAAAAAAGGGAAAGAAAAAGTTACCCATTTTCTGTGCAAAACACACCACAATAACTAGCCGTTGAAGATAAAGAAAGAAGCCACCGTCATCGCAACGTTCGAAAATTTTGAATACCCTACCAAACCCTTCTCTACGACGCCGTTTACCTTCACACTCGCAACGTTTTAAACCCAACCCTCAAAGCCTCTTTCCACATCTCGCTCTCTGAAACGCTTACTTGGTCTTTTGAATCGCCAAGTCTCTCTGCGGAAATCGATGGCTTCTGTGAACCAAGATAACATCCCAGGGGCCACAGGCACCGCTCCCTCTAAGAAATCTCAGGCGCCGGCAAAAACCGCCGATTCTCAGTCGGTTCTCAAAAGGTGAATCGAAATCGCACATAATCAATTTCTTAGGGTTTTTGATTTTTCGTTTGCTTGCTTGATTGATTCTGGGTTTCGCTTTCTCGCCCTAGATTCATTGAATTTCTGTCGATAATTGGAGGGTTTCTGATTGTTTATTCTTGATTTACAACAGGCTGCAATCTGAGTTAATGGCGTTAATGGTAAGTCATTGTTTTGATCTAACGGATTGACTATTTGTTAGGGTTGTTTTATGATCTTGTTCATTGAAAATTGAATTTTAGATGGGTGGAGATTCAGGGATATCTGCGTTCCCTGAAGAAGACAACATATTCTGCTGGAAAGGGACCATCAATGGAAGCAAAGACACAGTTTTTGAAGGGACTCAATACAGATTGTCCCTTTCTTTCCCCAATGATTATCCTTTTAAACCTCCCAAGGTCAAGTTCGAGACTTTGTGTTTTCATCCCAATGTGGATGTCCGTGGCCACATTTGCTTGGACATTCTTCAGGTACTTGCTTGTACTACTACTACTCCATTTCAGCAATGATTTATTTGACGTCTTTCTGACATGTAATCGTCTTCGAATCAATTGCAGGATAAATGGTCTTCAGCTTATGATGTGAGAACCATTCTCTTATCAATCCAGAGTCTGCTTGGTGGTAAATCACTTTTACTGTTTTCCTTTCTCTATGCTGCTGTGTGAATACCCACTTGGATCATGGAGCTATGTATTGTTAACCTACTTATGAATGTTGGGTTTTCTATGTGAATTACAGAACCAAACACAAGCTCACCTTTGAACCCCCAAGCAGCACAACTTTGGGGCAATCAAGAAGGTAAATCTATCTGGGCTTGTTCATTTGTTTTAATTTTCAACTACTTTTACATAATAAACAGTGTCTGGATCATGCTGCCTCTGTCTCTCTTGCAGATTATAGGAAGATGGTGGAGAAGTTGTACAAGCCTCCAAATGCTTAACTGAGATTTTATGCAAGGAGTTTTCAGTGTAGGATTAATGATTCTAGCTTCTCATTCAGTGTGTTCCATTCGTTCATTGTTGTTTTCTCTTTACAAATGAGAAATTTTAAGGACCTTGTTATTCAAAGGTGTAGACATTAATTCAGAGTTGAAGTTCTCTCTCTCACTGATTCATTCTATGTGCTTTGGTATCCCTCTGTGTCAACAAGTTGCCTTTTCAATTGAAGGCAAATAAGTTCTTAATAAAAAAGGATGATGAACAACATATCAATTCAATAAAGTCGGCACCAAAAGTTGCGTTTTTGCTCAAATTCCTGTCTTCAAAGAAAAGTTCATCAATTTTCTGAGAAATAAAGAAGCCAACAACCAGAAGTTTTCAATTAGGAAAGATAAATTCACAAGTTTCTATGCCAAGCATTTGCACAGAGTGCACAAAGAAAGAAGGGGAACATTTTACATCCCTACTCTCCATGCCATTCATATGGAGGATTCTCTTTGAAGAATTTACGGTAGTACGGTACCAATAATTTTAACATGACCTTTAAAATTGGCGAAAGGAACATAAAGGGCTATGTGACTTTTAAGTCAATTGGCGTAAGCAATTTGCAAATGGCAGAGAAATTAGATTATCTTTTAAATAAAGGAGAATATCGAAGAAACACCAGTTGGTCAATTCTACACTACTACTGGCTCTATCATCACCCACATCATGGTGCATATTTCTCAACCCAACAAGGAAGATAATAAGAGAAACAACACTTCTAAAACTGTGTTATCATGAGTACAACGAATACAACCAACATAATTTTGTAAAAACGAAAAGAACTCAGCTTAGAGGTTAACTTCCACAATGCCAAGCAAATTTTCAGAGTAGTCATTTTTCAAAGCCAGATCATTCTGTGATCTAACTACCAGATAGATGCATTACATATATAGGAAACAAATTCCAAGCTAGAGTAAAGGAACGAATTCCTATGGCTTCGGCGATGTGAGCTGCCTCAAATTGTACTTGGCCAACTGCTTATAATTTTCAACAACACCAATCAGGCAAATAGTCTGCCAATCAAAGCAAAATGTGAAATTAGATTATGTCATAGTCATGAAGCAGGTTGTTATATAACTCAACACTCTAAACACAAGTAACTTAAAGATAATGCTTCTTTCATGCAAGGAAACAGATAATTCAAGGTCCACAGAGTATATAGTAGCCATTCCTAAGTGTCATGCACTTCATGTTACCATCTCAGCTAGTAAAGTACAGCACAAAATGAATCTAGTGACAAAACAAGACTTGCTGAAAAAATCCAAGGACCAGACTAATGAGAGATACACAAGCTATGTTCTAGCTTCACTTACCTTGCAAATTTCAATTACAATGTTCATATCAGGGTTGCTAAGGTCAACTTTGTGAGGTCCAGGCACAGATTTTGCCACTGCATCTATGATTTTCATCCTGTCAATACCAGTGTTTGCCCGTGCTCCATAAAGTACTGCAAACTGTACGGAAGATTAAGTAAACTCGCTGACTATTTCAGGATATCAAACAGATTAATATTCTATTTATGCTTGACACTAAACCATCTCTAACAACTGGTAACCTTTGTTGTTTTATTTTTCTGAGGGGGATAAAAGACCTACTTTTATTATATAAACAACTTACATCACACTAACTTGACTAGGCTGCCTGGTAGGTTCGGGTCATCGCAGAATAGCAGCAAACAACGAAACAATAAAATTCACAAGGGCTCAACCACAGTTTCATTCTTTTCATAAAGAGTAGCATTGGAAGAAACAATTTCTGAGTTATGAAGAAACAGATGCCCACAGACATGACCAAAATCAAACCGTTTCCCACAAAAGATCCAGCTCCTCAGCTCCTCCCACTTCACATTCTCAAAAATTCTCTTATTTCTCTCATCCAAATAACCCAGTCCGTTTTTTCTCCCTCCAAAAACTTGCATCTATCACTCAACAGGGCCACACAATCAACTGTATTTATCTCTCTATCATATAGTTCCAATTTTAACAAGATAAAATAAAAACTAAAGAAAGTAAAAATTATATTAAAAAAAAAAATCCCATCATATTCACCATTGAGAAGCTCCCCCTGCCTAACACAGGCTACATAATAAGATGATCTAAAAATAACTGGAGACAGCTTTTCCAGCAGTAACTAATAAATTGAAAATATTTCTTAACTGTGTAAGTTCATGTGTCTTAATGAAGAGATTAACACTTAAGGCAGTCTTAGTAACCTTTCTCATGAAAAGAAATGATGACATATAGGCTTACCTTCCGAGGACTCTGAGTTTCCAAGGGAAAATACTGTGCAAGAAGAGGTTTGATTGCTCTGGAAATCTCCTCTTCTGAAGCATAGCACGATACTTCGACAGGTAATACCCTTAAGATAAACCTATATATGAAACCAGCATGCAAGTTAGCTTGCACCAACCCATTTGAGATCAGTTCTATACATGTTATTTGTATATTAACCTAACAAGCAATATATCAACCTTGACATGTGTTTCCTTGTTGCAGCAGCAGATGTCATCAAATGCTGTACAATATCTTTGGGGCCAGGATCTCCATCTCTCTTCCGCATTTGAACAAAGACTACACCATTACAACCTGACTCAAGGTTGACAAAGCGCCTCTACAAAATAATACAACATCAACATGAGAAGAAACTCCTAAAAGAAGACATAAACCACTTAACTTGTGATAATATGAAACACTTAGATGCAACCAATGGCAAGGGGAATAAAAAAATTCAAAGATATAGCATCTCACCCAGAATTTATGGAAAGAAAGAACACCCTAAAATCTATATAGATCTGCAACTAACTAAAACCACCCATGAGCAATAATATGCTGATTGTGCATGATAAAAATGAGATGGAGACTTGGACAAGTATGTTTACAAGCAGAACGACTTGATCACCAAGATGATTCAATAAAAGCTGTCAGGCTGACCACTGACCATAACAAATTACTCTATGTCCATTATAGAGTTTCAACGTCAAGTGGAAGTTGCTATTCACTCCTATAATGTCAATCTGCAGTTCTCTCTCTTTTATTAATTTAGTTCCAAAAAAGCAAAGATGAGACACAACTATGGTGCCTCTGTCTGTATCGTCCCACACCAGAGAGCTTCTGTAACACCACCAGAGAAAAGTCGCCACCTCTCCACCACCAGGAGACGGGACACAATGACACTTGCGCTCTACCATTGGAGACGAGAACTAATCACCAAATTGGAGTGAGATTTTGGTTTTTGTTTATGAAGTAAGTAGGTAAGATAGCCCTCAGCCTCTGTTCATTGTCAAGCTCCATCTTTTCCTTAACCCCTGTGTCAAGTTAATGCCAGGTGGTATTTGGGGATTATGGACTTTTGTTTTTCCTCAACTTCGCTTTAGAAAATCATGATGGTCTGTCATTCCTTAATCCTAATTGTACAGTCCATACAGCACCCCAGATTATCCAACCATGACATTGGATACTGAGGCCAGAAGAAAAAGCAACAATGAGTACCAGAATCCCCATATGCGAATATAATTAATCTCTTACAACCAAACCACAAACCCTTAAATTCCAAATGCAAAATCCACGTCCCAAATTTCTTGACCAAGACCAGTTAGAAGGCGTGTCTTTAGTGGTTGGGTGGAATGGTGCGGGAGGTGGGCCTTCGATGCTGAGGTAGATTTGGAAATAAAGTTAATAAGAGAAGAGGGAGGGCAGAATGACATCATAGGATTGCAATAACAGCTCCCTACATCATTTGATGATAAATAATTAGATAACGCAGAACCTCCCTCTGTTTATGATAAAGATAAAGAGACTGCAAAGATATCCACCCCATAGGAACTTGAAGCAACTCTTAATAAATATCCAATACCCATTCTTAAACCAGGTTGGGTGAGAAGGTTCTGGTAGGAACTGCTAAGCCCAATCTCTACCATATCTTAAACACAGAGGTTAAGCAGTATCTTCTTTTTAAGGAAAAATTAAATAATATACATAGGGACCTTCGAAAGAGGACATCCTCATTTTAAAAAAAGTGAGGGTGTCCTCATTAGGCCTGGCTGCAATGCATTTCAATGATCAGAATTATTCATCTTTTGGGTCCATTTTGCAACATCATACCTAAAAATAATCAACAAAAAGTGATCGGAAAAATAAATAATATACACAGGGACCTTCAAAGAGGGTTTTAAAAAAAGTGAGGGTGTCCTCATTTGGCCTGGCTGCAATGCATTTCAATTATCGGAATTATTCATCTTTTGGGTCCATTTTTCAACATCAAGAATCAACAAAACCGGAAACAGTCTGGTGATCTAATTTGTGCAGAGTCTGCAGACAAGTCCATGCTATCAGATCAAACAGAAATGAAGATGATTGTGATCAAATGATTAAAAAATTCTCAATGTGGCTAAAATTTTGCAGGGTTGGTGAGCTGCCCCAGATGACCTAAGAGATGAACGCTTCTGATCATTGGATTACAGGCTCAAGTAATGTCTTCTTTATAAGCTCTCCCATATATATAAGTATTCAAACTGGCACCACTCAATCTAACTCTCTACCTTATACAAATTTGTAATATCATGGATCAATCACAACCACAATTCTCAAACAAAATAAAGCCAAGTTTATAGATTTAATAATCATAGTCAATTATCATCATGATAATCAATTCGTTTGAAAATTAAGCATTACGTCGATAATTACCTGATCAACAGTGATCTTCTTAACCATCTTTTTTACTATGAAAAGTACATCTATAGATGTGTCTTCTAAGGAAATGTTATCCATTTTAAACTGTGAGGGGGGACGTGCTACATATTATTAGGATTTCTTGGATACCACAAAATGGCAAGAACGTATGAGATAGATGGAGGTAAAACTATTAGATATACAAGTTCTACAGTTAGTACTACCTGTTGGTTTTTTAATAAAGATGTTTCTATTCAAAAAAAAGTTCTACAGTTAGTACTATACAGTATGCAGTGGAATAGTGTAGTTTACAGCATATGCACTAGCAGAAAACAATTAGATGCACGAACAATGAAAGAGTAATTGAGAACTCTTGGCAAAGACAAGTATGCAAACAAAAAAAGTCAGCCATATCAACCACAAGCAAAAGAGTTACAATCTGAAAAAAAAAAAAGATATGATGCAAAACAAAACTCTTACAAAATAGAATGACCATCAATTAGGATTCTATTCTTAAAAGAATTAGTTTTGGGGCCCACACAATCTTGATAGATTAGAAAAGGGAAAGAACAAGCACAAACAATCTAGTCATATATTGAGTGGACTTTGGTAGCTCACCTTGCTCTTATCTTTCAGTTCTTGAAGCTCATCATCAATTAGTTTATCAATGGACTTCTCTTCCACTTTATCTGAGATCATACTTTTTGATGAATCTGTTCCAAGACATTGTTTCTTTGCTGGTGGCTCTTCAACTTCATTTGCAGAAATTTCTTTGCTTGCACTACCCTCTTTATGGTCTTTGGTATTTTCCTCTGTTTTATTTTCAGAGCAAGCATCATCTTTATTCTGGAGATCTGATGTATCACTTATTGGATTATCATGACTACCATCATCATCTCTACGAGTATCAGATTTATTTTCTTCATTCACCACCTCCTCTTCTTCTCCATGTTCCTCATTTTCTCCCTCCTCTTTCTTATCATCATCATCACTACTAGAAGAATCAGAGTATGTGAACTTAATTTTTTTATTTAAAGGTTTACTGGGTGCCTCAGAAAGCTTTATTCCTGAATCCTTCCCCTGGACAAGCTCTTCAAAAAACTGCAAGACAAACCAAAACAATCCAAGAGATCAGATTTCTACAGACAATCCTTTTGAAAACTAAGAATAACACATTGTAGAGATAAATTAATAGTCCGTATTCCAATTTCATGACACCATCGCTTCCGCTTCACATGGTTATTTTTTATTTTATGCATAAATGCATAATCACAAATAACAGTAACTGATTTATCCTATCATAATCTGAACAAGAACAAGAAAGGCTCAAGATTTTCTCTGATCCATAATTGCTCAAGATTTTGAAGAAAAAATGTGAAAAAAAAAAAGAGTTAGTTTAGACGACCAAGATTCTTTTGCACATCACCACGTGGTCCCATCAGTAGACATATTCAGCTTAAATTACACTTCTGTTCTCCCAAATTGTAGTCCCTGGGTACACAAGGACATACTCTAGGCACAAGCATAGATGATAGGTACATGGTATTACACATTTGGCCCACTGAAGATAATGGAACCAATGTGGTAACCGATTTCATAATAAAACATAGGAACTGTGTCTCTATTCTCTAACAACCTATAAAACTCTGATTTTGCTGAACCAACCCCCACCCCTTTCCAGCAAAAAGAAGAAAGAATAAGAGATCAAAAAATCAAATGAAAACCTTTTTGCATCATGGATTTGCAAAGCAGTGCTTCAGTCAACAGAAGACAGTCCAATTTTTCGAATTTATCAAATATGCGTGCAGCCGTGCAGGTTTGCCTAACTTTGAACTTATTCTCCAAATAATGTGTAATCCATTCATAAATAGCTCTACTTTGAGTCCAAGTCGAGGTTCGAGAGAATTTCGATTAAACCAAATGTCACGCAGATATGTACAATAATTAATGGTGCAAGTGCAAGATCATAGTACACAGAGTTACCAATTACAAGGTAGATAGATGATTGGAACAATGCCTATTGAATGATTGGAACAATTAGCAACTAAAGTATCAAAAAGCAAAAACCCATACAGAAAATTGGCAACTAGAACGAAAAGCATCAAACAAATGACACATACTGAGTCAATCACATTGAGAGCTTCATGAGAGGCTTGGCGTTCCCTGCCACCATCACAAGTGATAAAGAAGCCTTGCACTCCCGGGTGTAATGGGTACGACCCTTTCTTCTTCACCGACCTCTGAACATCAAATTAAGATAACAAAGTGTTAAAGATTTAACAAAATTAACTTGCTCAACTTAAAGAATTCAACTTTCTTTTCAAGTGTCAAATATCATCAAGAGGGAGAGAGATTGAGAGAACTAACGTTGTGAGGAAGATAACGTGTCTTTCCCTTCTTGGACTTGGGGGCTGAGGAGGCATTGGACTTGGGTTTATTGTCAGTCGCCATTTGTGAGTGAGTTTCAGACTACTCAAGGCAGAGCGACGGCAGTGTATATATACTGGTAGTGGTGGCCTCAATATATGGGCCGGGTTGGTGAGCTCCCAAAGGGTTAAAGGCCTGGTCCAATTTCGTACTCTTCATTTGATTTTAGGGTCCTTGACTATAAGGTCCAAAGTTTGACAAATATTTACAATCAAGGACAAGGGAAAAACACAGTACCCACCCGGTCCATTAATTGACCAATTTACGTTTCTGAATTATATATTTTACAAAAATTACGAAACTGCCACTGGCAAATTTTATTGACCTCAATAATTTTTTTTTAGAAAACGTATATTTCTGTGGTAGGAGAGAAAGAACAAAGAAACATCACTTTTGTGTATTTTATTGACCTCAATAAAATTTTATTGAG
Source organism: Rubus parviflorus (assembly GCA_029955375.1). NCBI lineage: Eukaryota > Viridiplantae > Streptophyta > Magnoliopsida > Rosales > Rosaceae > Rubus > Rubus parviflorus. The sequence continues at coordinate 129,931 of JARGGL010000015.1, read as the reverse complement.
GTCAATAAAATGTTTTATTGAAGTCAATAAACTGTTTTATTGAGGTCAATAAAATTTTATTGAAGTCGACAACGAGAACGCCAGTGCAGCAACGATGAAGCATCATTTTTGTGTATTTTATTGAGGTCAATAAACTGTTTTATTGAGGTCAATAAAATTTTATTGAAGTCGACAACGAGAACGCCAGTGCAGCAACGATGAAGCATCACTTTTGTGTATTTTATTGAGCTCAATAAACTATTTTATTGAGGTCAATAAAATGTTTTATTGAGGTCAATAAAATGTTTTATTGAGGTCAATAAACTGTTTTATTGAGGTCAATAAACTTTTATTGAAGTCGACAACGAGAACGTCAGTGCAACAACGATGAAGCATCACTTTTGTGTATTTTATTGAGGTCAATAAATTATTTTATTGAGGGGGTAGGCTAGGGTACGGTGATGTATGTCATACCCCCATTTACAATTTTTTTGAACAAAAAATTACATCTAATTGAACCAAAATTACTACATTGACAACAAAGTTACCACATTCGTTTTACACTATTTACATATAATTGAACCAAAATTACAACTTTGACAACAAATTGTTCATAAACTTGTAACAAGGTCATAGATGGAGTAATTACCTCTAATAGAACAAAGATTACACAAAAAAAGACTCTCGTTACCATAATGACAACACATTTTGTTGTTATATTTGTAAATGGAGGTATGACATACATCTCAGTATTGTAGAACTTCCTTTTTTATTGAGGTCAATAAAATGTTTTATTGAGGTCAATAAACTGTTTTATTGAAGTCAATAAAATTTTATTGAAGTCGACAACGAGAACGCCAGTGCAGCAACGATGAAGCATCATTTTTGTGTATTTTATTGAGGTCAATAACATGTTTTATTAATATCAATAAAATTTTATTGAGGTCGACAACGAGAACGCCAGTGCAGCAACGATGAAGCATCAATTTTGTGTATTTTATTGACCTCAATAAAATTTTATTGAGGTCAATAAAATATTTTATTAAGGTCAATAAAATGTTTTATTGAGGTCAATAAACTGTTTTATTGAGGTCAATAAACTGTTTTATTGAGGTCAATAAAATTTTCCTAACTAAAAAATTGAAATGATTCATTTATCTGTTCAAGTCCTGGCATTGGTCTTCTTAGCACACAAAATGAAGCAAAATGAAAGCCTGTTCACGAACCCATAAACAAGAGACACATCATAAAAGTCTCCAATTCATAACAAGAAAAGAGAACCCAAAACCCAATTCTCACGGTAAAGGGCACAAGCCATGTGAATATCGCTCATCATCTTTGAGAAAACAACTTATTCAACTTCTCAATATAAGTATTCAAACTGACAGATCATATGGATTCTTTACCATCATGAAACCAATTGTAGTGCAGGTGATTAAGTTTTGATATGTGCAGGCAGAGAAAAAGAAGAGGAAAGCTCTAGTGCAGGAGGCCAAAAGAAAAAAAAGCATTAAGAGAATTGAGAATAAAATGGCTGTTGTTGCAAGAGAGAAGTACATTGTTGCCCACATGATAAAGTTGCATTCATTAATATTGATTCCATGATGATTACCGGAGATAACTAATAAATATAAAACATCAGCATCAACCTTACAAGGAATGAAGAGAAACATAAAAGACCATTGCGGAATCATCGATCGGTCTCTATTAAAAATGAAATTTTTACACACCAAGAAAGGAATATACATGAAGCCCTTTACAAGAATACAAGAATACAAAATAATGAAATATTATACAGCATATGCAAATGATTTTTCTTTTCTATTTTGGTACATAAGTGGCCCTTAAAACAAACAAACTACAACTTAGCTACAAAATTACCAACTTAGCTACACCTTCTGAATAATCATTGTCTTCAGAGTTCTATTGAACACATTTCAAATTATCCGTTTACGTATATTGATTATTGACCAACTCATTAACAAAGCACCAGAACCCCGCCGCCGTGCTCATTAGACGCAAGCTGCAAGCGATAATCATCTGATCTGAAAGAGATCAAACTGATACAAATTCAATCATATGAACTAATATGATGATCTGGTAATATGAAATCACAGGAAAATAATGAGAAAATTAACTGAATTAAATTACGAATTGAGTAAACAAATGCTCAAACAGAATCGATCCAACTTTGGAAACATTTGATTAGGAATTGAAAAGGTGAGAGAAAAACCTTCTTGCAGAGATCGGAGGTTCCTGGCTTTTGGCCGTCGAAAGGCACAGTCTCGACCCGCTAAATCTTGCTGGAAGATATTTTCGTTCCAGAGATCAAAGCACAATTCAAATCGCACTTCGCTCCGACCACAACACCACTACCGGCCTCCACCTACAGTTCATCAGACCACCAACTCCGCCGGTTCTCTCTGTTCTCCAGACCAGATTCCTTCTACCATGCTCAACCAATTCACAGTCGTGCCTCCAATCACTCATGGGTTCATGGCTGTCATCGATCACCCCAGCTCGTCCTTCTGCGTTTTGCATTTTTAATATCAATTCAAGGGCAAAAATGTCATAAAAAATCACTCTTTAATATTTTTGTCCTTGTTGGGAGTAAAATGAGTTTAAATTAGATCTGTTGGGAAAAATTAAAAATCACCAAACTTGATGGGAAATGTTAGGTGAAATTATGTACCTATTGGATATTTTTCTTTGATTTTAATACTATTTTTACGTCCCCCTCGATGTACAAACAATCTTCATCCTTAATGAATTTATTGAGGGAAAATGTTTTAGTACTATTTTTTTATTGTAGGTATTTTTACGTCCCCCTCGATGTAGAATAATCTTCATCCTCAATGGATTTTTTTTATTTTTACGTCCCTCTCGATGTACTTACAATTTTTTTTACTCAAAATAGTACCTGAACTATTGCACCGTTACTAAACATGATACCTCCGTTACTTTTATCGTTAAATTAGCCTATGTAACATGTATTTCGAAACCTCAAATGATACCTGAACTATTGCGAAATGTATTTTTAAATACATATTTTTACCAAAAATTGTTTAAACATCGAGGGTATTTTCTTTATTGGGTATCAATGGAAATACAATATTTTCTTTATTTCTCAAACTTCCGAAAATCATAAACACTAACTTGAGTATCCGAAAAATTATTTATTTATTTATTTTAAAATGAAGGCATGAATATGGTTTACAGATGCCCTCAGCTCAAGAAAGATGGAGAATATATATGTCTTGCAGACAATGCGTTTGTTCACATGATCCTTCGCGATCAAAAATATTTCTTCAATTTAATCTCTATAAGAGCAAATGTCACAAACATATCAAGTCCTGCAGACCTAGTTGAAGGCTCCGGAAGAGTCAATATACGATTGCCAAATGGAACTCAATTGTTCATTCAAGAGGCTTTATACTCTATTAGATCCCGAAGAAATATGTTGAGTTTTAAAGATATATGTTTGAATGAGTATCACATTGAAACCACAAATGAAAATAATGTGGAATATCTTTGCATCACTTCCAATGCTAACAGCCAAAGACATATATTGGAAATGTTGGTTGCCCTCACATCTGGATTGTATCACACAACCATAAAGTTGGTTGAGGCATACCATGTCATGAACCAGAAGTTCATTGACCACAAAACATTTATGCTTTGGCATGACCGCCTTGGTCATCTTGGATCCACCATGATGCGTATGATCATTTCTAATTCCAATGGACACCCATTGTTGAATAAACATTTTCTATTGCCAAGCAAAACTTGTTCACAAGAGAAATTGTTGTTAGACCATCTTATGCAAAGATTGATGTTGAATCCCCATCATTTCTACAAAGAATTCAAGGGGACATATGTGGGCTTATTCAACCATCTTGTGGGTCATTTCGGTATTTTATGGTTTTGGTTGATGCCTCTACGAGATGGTCACATGTTTGCCACTTATCGACTCGTAATATGGCTTTGCAAAAGCTTCTACCTCAGATAATCAAATTACGAGCACAATTTCTAGACCATTCTATCAAGTCTAGTAAATTATGGTGAATTTACTTCTCAGGCATTTAAGGATTATTGCATGTCCTTGGGAACTGAAATTGAGCATCCAATCCCTCATGTTCATACACAAAATGGTTTGGCAGAAGTTTTCATTAAGCGCATCCAAATAATTGCGCACACTTTTGTTATGAGAACAAAGTTGCCAATTTCTGCACGGGGACTTGTCATTTTGCATGCAGCATCATTAATTAGGTTGAGGCTCATAGCTTGTAATAAACCGAATTCTCATAGTTAATTTCTCGGATATTTCTGAAATCAAATAAAATAGATGTTACTTTTGTTGTCTAGTTGGTGAAGTAAAAGTACTTCAAAACGAATATTTACTCGCAACATTTATTTTTGAGGGGTCAAAAGTTGATTTTCTTATTCGTTAAGTTTCTTTGATTACTTTCTTCACGAAAGTTATAGAGTTTGTCACTAAGATTTCGTAGACGTGCGGCACTCTAAATTCCAAGATCATATGAAAAAGTTATGGTCAGCAGAAGTTTAATCTATTTTTGAAGCTTTTCTGACCCAATCGCTTATTTCTTAAAAGCTGCACCAATGTGTTCAGTATTTGAGGTCGTGGTCTTCTAATGAATTGTAGTAGACATCTTAAAGAAATTCTCAGAGTTGGAATCACCTGAAAACCATATTTCTAGATTTAGTTATGATTTTTACGAAATACGTAGAGCACAAGAAGAAAGGAAAAACTTGTGATGAAAGCATGATTCAACAAATTTATCTAAGCATTTTTAGTTGCTGATCTCATCCGTTCCAGCACATCAAATCAAATCTGAATGTCCTTGTTCATGAATTGGAGCAACCACTTGCCTATTTACTAAGGTTAACTAACTAGCTTAGAAACTAACTCAAGTAAGGTTAGTATTCAAGCCTATATAAACATGTGTTCTGCATCACAATTTCTTCAAGGTTCAATATCAGATTGAAAGCTTCATTAGTTGAAGTATAACTCAAATAAGTTCCTTGTAGTTCAGCCTTCCCATAGCAATCTTTAGTTAAAATCTCATTGCTCAAGAGTTCTTCCAATTATGAAGCCCAAATTCGAATTCAACCTTCCAAACTTCTGTTAATCACTTCCAGAACAATTCATGTAAGTATATGAAAACTCTCTTATTGTCTTTTTCCTTCAATCTGAATCAATTAACTTGAAGAACTAAGGATAAAATGATTAAAAACGTCACTGCTGCATAATCGAATATTTCGTACATATAACTTACATATTAGTTATCTGTAGTAGTTTAACATATTCTATATGAAAAATTCTTCAGTTTCGGCTTTTGAATCACTCAAAAAGATTAAGAAATGAAGAAGTTATAGCTAAATGAAAATATCCAGCTTCCAGCGACAATTTCCAGAATCCGGCAAGTTCATGCATTTTCCGGCCGCCGGAATTTCTTAAATTTCAATTTTATCCATGGTTGTTTAACACAAGATCATAAGAATGATTATTAAGTGGTTTTCTAGCTTAATCTTACATCTGGAATGATTTCAAAGCATTGAAAAATGAATCTTTCAAAATTATTCGGTGAAATTCGCCGGAAAACTCATAGAATGTTCATAAGTTCAAATGATCGTATCTCACTCAATTCTTATCCGTTTTCAACGAAATTTATATCAACACGAAGCGTATACCTGTACTTTAAATCTGGAGAATATTAGAAGCAATGGTAAAAATTACAGAACCTAATTATTTAGGTAGAAATGGTTAGTTTAAAGCATGACTAATTATGGACTATTTTGGACATGCTTGATTCCTGGACTTGGACATTCTGAACTTGTTTATCTGGACTATAACATTGAATTCCTTACGAATAACCCTTCAAAACGGTGTACTCACATGAGTAAATTGGACTTGCGATGGACAAAATAATAAGTTTCAAAGTTCGATGATTCTAACAGGAGAATCATGAATACAATTGACGAACTCCTATGAACTCGGACATAAAAACTGAAAAATAATAATATTAATATAATTTCCTTAAAATGTGCATATTTGATCCTTTAATGTTTGTGCTATTTCATTATATGTGTTTTATTTGCATATAATTACTTATAATCTCATATTAAAGGATCAAATATGCACATAGATTATTCTGTTTACTATGTCGATACATCAACTTAGTAGAATACATGTATGTTAGTATATGGAAGTAATTTTGAGCGTGTAATATTTGAGACATCATTTTCTTAACTTGCTTACCTTGATTATTCACTTATAATCTTATGCATGTGTATTGGGAAAGTTCTACAATACTGAGATGTATGTCATACCTCCACTTACAAATATAACAACAAAATGTGTTGTTATTATGGTAACTAGAGTCTTTTTTTGTGTAATCTTTGTTCTATTAGAGGTAATTACTCCATCTATGACCTTGTTACAAGTTTATGAACAATTTGTTGTCAAAGTTGTAATTTTGGTTCAATTATATGTAAATAGTGTAAAACGAATGTGGTAACTTTGTTGTCAATATAGTAATTTTGGTTCAATTAGATGTAATTTTTTGTTCAAAAAAATTGTAAATGGAGGTATGACATACATCACCGTACCCTAGCCTACCCCTGTGTATTGACGAACCTTGTTCACTACTTAAGTTTACCTATTTACGTCTTTCGTCTATGTTATATATATACATTTATATGGAAAGACGTAAGAGTGTGACTACATATGTACGTTACAAATTATAACTTGTGTCCAATAAAGACTGTATTTTATGGATCTAATTATGTTTGATAATTTATGAAACCGGGAGATGGTATATCCTTGAGTTTAAGTGAGTTACTGGTATGAACAATCTATTGACGTTCGGAGTTAGTTGTGGGCTATAATCCTTTCAGATAGTGCACTAGTGTAGTTATAGGGTATTAAGGATCCTTGAGTATACATACTCGGTATTAAGGACCGGGTATGTTGCGGTTTAACCTGTTAAGTTACAGGTCTTATGTTTTGTTACCAGTAAATAAATCTCAATCCGAAAGAGAGTCACTAAAAAGCGAAGTATTTAATATTTTGATCGATGAAATATTTGTTTGCCATAACTTATTGGCATGTGAATATATGATAATTATTCATGCTTGATATTATGAACCTTGATATGAGGTTTACGTAGAATTATGATCAATCATTCTTGAATGTTCACTGAGAATAGAAGTATTCGTATGTAATAACATATCTCTTTGCGATATATTGTTAGTATGTTATGAGCATACCTTGTTCTGAGTTAATCATCTTCAAATTGATGAAAAATGGAGATTTCATTTGAGACCGAATTATTTGGGTCAAAAACATTCTGGATATATGTGCATTATATATGGTCTTAAGCATAATCATCTCCTAAAGATGCATTACCGGTGAAATTGGTATCAAGAGATCAGTATCATGGCATAATATTTGAATATATTCTTGACATAAACATGCATAGTCACGTGCTTGATCATTTTTTACTTCGTTATTCATTTCTGATTATTTTGTGAGGTAAATTAATATAAGACAATGGTTTACACTTACTGGGTTAGTGTAACTCATGATGCTACACTTTTTGTTTTTCAGGTAACAAGTAGATCCTTGGGGAAACGGGATGAACCTACTAAATAAACATTTTTCTACTATTATTGAAAGTGTAATGTCTTTTATTTTACTAAACTCTGATACTGTAAAATGACAATAACTTCATTTTCTACTAAAATTATTATTTAGGCACATAACTTTCTTCTTATTTTTATAACGGAGGAAATATGTTTTCTCGATTCGCACCACAAATTTGAGTACCATATTTCAGTACAATATTGGCCTCGGGTTTGGGGGTGTGACATAGCCAACCATCAATATTTCCCATTACATATCATTTTTGGGAACCAGCCCAATATTTTCCATTTACAAGTCTTTGGTTGAGCTATTTATGTGCCCATTGCACTGCCACAACGTACCAAAATTCTCCCTCAACGTAGATTGAGAATCTATATCGGTTTTGATTCACCATCTATTATAACTTTATAAGATATCTAGAACCCCTGACGGGTGATATTTTTACTACAATGTTTGCATATTGTCATTTTGATGAGACAACATTCCCGCCGTTAGAGGGAGAAAAGACTGTTCATGAAGAACGTCGTGAATTGTCCTGGGAAGTGCTCACTATGTCACATCTTAATTGATCCTCGTACCATACAAAGTGAAAATGAAGTACAAAGGATTCTCCGATCCACCTTCAAAATATTGTTGACAAAATGCCTGATGCATTCACAGATATAGCAAAAGTGACAAGATCACATATCCCAGCAGCAAATGCACTTGTAAAAATTGATGTCCTAGTAGGACAAAATAATGTGGTGCCCAATGAGTCATCTGTTGCATGCTTGAAGCGTAGCAGGCCTGTAGGTTCAAAAGATTCAGTTCCTAGAAAAAGAAAATCAAAGGCACATCTGAATCCTGATGAAATCACTTCGGAAACGATTTTTGGGCAAGACGTTAGCGTCCAATCCACAACTCATGACTCTGTAATTACAGAAGAAGAAAGTTTTCTTGGTGAGCACAATCCCCTGAAGAGGCCTAGGTACTTGAAAATAAGGAAATTTTCGTAAATTATGCATACACCAATGAATTGTGGGATCGTAAGGAAACAATCATTGATGATATATTTTCATTCCGAGTAGCTACTGAGATCGTAAAAAGCGATGATATTAAACCTCGCTCTATTAATGAATGTAGATAGAGACATGATTGGCTCAAATGAAAAGATACAATCCAAGTAGAACTAAATTCTCTTAACAAGCGCAATGTTTTTGGACCAGTAGTCCAAACACCACCCAATGTGAACCCAATTGGTTACAAATGGATATTTACTAGAAAACGCAAGATATAAAGCGTAACTCGTTGCGCAAGAGTTTTCACAAAAGCCTGAGATTGATTATGATGAAACATATTCCCCCGTGATGGATGCAATTACGATATGCGACTCATAGAGTTGTCACTGTATACCTATAATTAGATACGGTGAGTTAGATACTAATATATACATGAAAGTCCCAGAAGGATTCAAGTTGCCTGAAGCAACGACAAAGTCACGCAATATATACTCAATTAAATTGAGACGATCATTATATGGGTTGAAGCAATCTGGAAGAATGTGGTTCAACCGTCTCAGTGAGTATGTAATTAAGGAAGGATATGTTAATGATCATATATGTCTTTGTGTGTTTATCAAGAAATCAAATTCTAGCTTCGTAATATTAACTATCTATGTTGACAACATGAATTTAATTGGAAGCCCTGAAGAGCTTGAACAGACAGCTAAATATTTGAAAAATGAATTTGAAATGAAATACCTTGGGAAAACAAAATATTGTCTTGGCCTGTAGATCGAGCATTTGGTTAGTGGGATTCTTGTCCATCAATCAGCTTATACTGAAAAAAATCCTAAAACGATTCAATATGGACAAAGCCTATCCACTAAGCACCCCAATGGTTGTTCAGTCTCTTGATATTAAGAAAGACCCATTTCGTCCAAAATAAGACGATGAAGCTATCCTTGGTCCTGAAGTACCATACTGTCACGCCCCGATTTTTCAAATCAATTAATAAGGCATTTTGCCCTTAATTACAATCAATTCGGAAACGTGACTACATGGAATATCAAATACAAATATGCACTAGAATTTTTTTCTTTTTAATTCAAGTACACAACACCAACTCCATGCCCAACATTGTAATTTCAAACTCAATACAAGAGTCGAATATTACATACCAAATATTTATATAATAAATTGATACATCAAAATATTACATAAATAAATCTTCAGAGTGCGAAGCATAAAATAGCGGAAGTCTTATAACCCAACAAAATATATGCAGCCTTGCATTACTCCTGGTTATCCTAACCTGCAGGTATAACCCCTACACCGTGGAATAGTGTACCGGGTTATATCAACAAACCCGGTCAGCTTACGAAGCTGGTATGAGTTAACTCAGTTTTACTCACCCTAAACCGTTTAACAAAATATACATATATAGTTTGTTTTAAACAAATATATGTAACTTATACTTTTCAAAAACAATTCAAATCCCGAAAATTCATATTATAAAATATACTGAACCTACGCGCCCCATATCACGTATTTTAACCCCACACGTCCCATAAACGTGTATGTTAATCCCAGGGTAATTCAGAATATTAAACAATATAAACTTTCCCCAAAATCATTTCCCAAAATTATGATTCTTTCTTTTTAAGAATCGTAAATCATAATAATAATTACTTCAATTTTTAAAGAAGTAAAAACTTCAAAATACAATTCAATAATTCTCCAAGAATTGTAATTCAATAAATCAATGCTTCAATTATTTAAGAAGCAAATTCATATCATACTCACACAAAACCACAATCAACTTCAAATGATTAAAAGCGAGAATACCATTTTTCTTCTCCTTTTAATACATCAAGATAAAGCGAGAATACCATTTTTCTTCTCCTTTATTACATAAAGTATTCATCTTTGTTTTCAATGAATACATGGCTACACAGTCTAGAACTCTAACCTTCACCTTCTGGCTACACAGTCTAAAGCTCTAACCTTCACCATTGGCTACACAGTCTAGAGCTCTAACCTTCACCCATTGGCTACACAGTCTAAAGCTCTAACCTTCACCCATTGGCTACAAAAACATTCGAGTAGGCAAACACAATATCATAATTTTTGAAATATTGTTCCCACAAAATCCACCAATTAAAACAATAAAATGAATACTTTCAAATATTGTTTTAACACAAAATCACACATGCTGATATATCAAATTAAAACTGTATTTAATTTATATATCGCAAAATCATTTAAATAAATATAATTATTTATTTTCGCAAACAACACAATATGAATTAATATTCATATATAAAATATCGTGAGATTCACTCACCTCTAATTCCTGCTGCGTCTTCAAATAGTAACCAGGAATCGACAAGCACGAGCTACACTTCTCGTAAACACCTATGATTATGCAATATCCAATTAGCATAATACATTTCCAAAATAATCCAAATGTTCCTCAAATGTCTCCTACGACATCGGAACATTTAATCGAGACCATTTGACCAAAAGTCAACCATCGGTCAACGTGGGTCCCACGTCTACTATTCATCAACGGGTCCCACACAAAATCCGAAACTTCCAAAATCCAACAGCATGCTTATTTCTAGCATCCTAACATCATATCCAAAATTGGTGATGATCCAACGGTCGGATCATCACGGATCTAACGATCCATAACTATCGCTTAATTGATCATTGATCAAACGACCGAATTTGACAAAAGTCAAAACACGAAAGTTGTTCGTATCGACGAACCAAGCCAAACGGAGCAAAGAACTGCTCCTGGACCGGCCGGACGCGCCGCCGACGCGCCGCCACCGGCGACTGTCCGTCGCCGGAAAAAAGTGCTCCGATTGCCATGAAATTTTAACACAATGTTCTACACATTACCAGCAACAACTTTCATAACTGCCACAAGGGCCAATTCAAAGTAAAAAGTCTCGAATTTACCTCGATAGCTCCGAAACCCTAGGATTTCAAATCCAAAATTCTCCTTCGTACGAACTCCGATTGAGGCATATTTTATGTTGCTGGAAAGCCCCTGGCAAGGGCTACAAAGCCCAGTAGGTAAGGTGGCTCGATTTGGCCGGAAACTTGCCCAGAAACTGATGAACAGTTCGGCAGCGTTTTTCTCCTTTTTCTTTTCTTGATTTCTCTTTCTATACTGAAAATCAATGAATGAAACTAGTATAGAATCGAAGAGGATGAAGAGACAAAGAGATTGGGACAAGTCTCACACAAATTGGTGGCCGGAGGAGGGAGAAATCACCGGAGGAAGTTTCTGGTACTGTTCACGGCGTGAACAGTACATTTCTGGGATAAATTCTGATTTTCGGGTGAACAGTAAATCCCAACATTCTATTTATAGAAATTCGTCAAACTTCCGACGGCCATAACTTCTTCATACGAACTCCGTTTTTGGTGAACCAAATTCCTACGAACTCGATTCGACGAGGTCTACAACTTTCATGAAGGAAGTTTTCCCAAATTCTCAACGGATAAAAAGTTACTTTAATTAACCTTGTGTAACTTATAATTACCGCCGTAATTATCGTTTTACGACGAAAACCTCTAAAAAATACAATTTCACACAATTTCACTTCAAATTTCACGACCTATTTTATAAAAATAGTATGGAAATTTTCGGGGTATTACAGTCTACCCTCCTTAAAGAAATTTCGTCCCGAAATTAGGACGCAGAGTACACCCAAGTTATCACACTTCAATTCCAAAATCCAAAGTTTTTATTGATAATCACTTAGGTAGTACACAACACACTAGAAAACAACTTGCACACAACTTCTATTACAGATTCTTAAGATGCCTCACAGGGCTTACACTACCAGAAGCCATCCTTAAACCTCCAGTAGTGACTTCGTGGATAAGAGGCCGGATGTCTCGGAATTCCATACATCATCAGCTGATAGAAATATGCTGCCTCCACGAAACACTTGCAAGTGTCGCAACATTCTCTAGCTGCATGCCTATCTCCATCCACGTCCCACATGTCCTGGCCAAAAGGACGCCAAAAACTTGACTCACCGCAAGTAAGACATTTACCTGCGGGCAGGAAAGCTGTAGTCGACGGAAAATACAGCAGTAGATGCTCATGACAAAACTCGGCCTGATGCATCATCCGCTCGACTTCTTGTCTACAGTAGTAGATGTTCCATCCGCTTCTCCACCAGTCGAGGGCTTCACACAGTCGGTGCACCATTTTCTGCTGCTCGGCTCGTGGTCCCATTATCATCTTAATCATACATGCTGCATAAAATGCAACATGATGACCTACCACCGAACTGGGACGCGAACCGTAGAATGTTCCTGGTTTGCATGCCGCATCGAAATACTCCAGGGCTAAGGGTATGTTGGCCGCTTCCACAAGTACTCGTATTCCCATTCGGAATAGAGACTCCGGGTTCTTCGCTTCCCAGCATCGATTTGCGAAGATGCGCACCTGCCTGTCCGCTTCTATGGAACCAGTGGGTCTGGATCCACCATCGAACCCATCCATGTCGATCGCTGCAAGAGTAGACCAGCTATCAGCATACTCCTTGAAGGTCTTCGAGACACAACGGAGTTCCATTGTGCTCTGCAGGGATGCGGTAGCAACCAACTGGAATATGTACTTCCAGATCTCCACCGGAAGTTCACTCCATTCTGCATTCTTGGATCGCTTGCTGCACTCTCCTTTGTTCACCATTGTGTAAGAGAAAATTTTGAGATGCTTGTTTGATAACAGATATGAGATGAGTAACACAACTCCTTATCCCATGTATTTAAACCAAACTTTCCACCGTAAGGAAGCCTTTCTTTAATGCGAGTGCGGTGCACTCAGCAACCCACTAAGAATAATTATTGCTCATATCTGTCTCAATTACTCAAAAGTATCGCCCACGATACAAGATTCCACAAGATTTAATCAACAAAAACTCAGTCTTCCACTAACACCGGTCATAATGACTCTTTTCCTTTTGCTTTCGCATAAATAATTCCTCAAAAGATGCGAGGTCTCACAAGAGTGGAACTGTATGTGGGAAATCCATGCATCGGGAAAAAAAAATCTTCCACGATCTCCAAGGGCTCCGACAATTAGCTGTAATCAGCCGCTCACTTTTGCTTTTGAATTATCAAATCCTCCACCAACAATAAATATACCCTTACGCATCCACTAACAGATACCTTCCATTAGTGCCATAATCTCCTTTCTCTATCAAAGAGAAAAACTTCTTCATTCTACTTCTCAGAATTTTCCACCAACTCAAACATGTCACGCAAAATGAATTCGTTCAGTGAATTACTTCAATCTGATCCCTCTGAAAGTCAATTTTTTGAGGGCTTAGATGAAATACTTTCACCAGCAATCGAATTCAACCACGATATCGACATGTTAGACATGCTTCTAGCAGAAGACGAAGCCATTGAAGTAGCCTCAAGTCCACAAGTATCATCTCCACAAGCTGAACCTAGTTCATCCAAACGTATTCCACTGAGGAAGAGCTTCACCAAATACCAAGTCCAAGCATTGAAGGACTTCGTCGAGGCTTTTCCACAGCCAACTGTTCAACAACGACAAGATTTGGGTGACCAAATAAGGTTAACGTTTGCACAAGTCTCTGCGTGGGTGATAAAGCATCGACCCAAAACGCCTGCCCAAACAACTCGTCAACAAAATTTTCTGCTGAGACAGCAAATCAATGAGCTTCAAGCTCAACTTAGCCAGTACCAAGCAGCATTCAACAGAATCAACTGCAACCACTGTGGAAAACGAGTTACTCCCAATAGTGAGCTACTAAAAGGGATTGAAGAGACTACCCCACAACCTCAGACTCTTCCAATTCCTGCAGTCATCGGTCCAAGGGAAAAGTCTCACATGAGGAGGGATATTCAAAAGTGTATGTCGATCCCACATCACTCTTCTTCTACACAACAACCATCAGACAACATCAACCGTTCAGAACCTGAAGAAGCATCTGCCGTGGCAGAAGCATCGGTCGTGGCAGACAAAACTAAGATTTCTGAAATCATTGTGTCGGTCAGAGATGAGCTAATCATCATGGCATCTGCTGCTGCGCCACTGTGGATCTCTGCACTCAAATCCAGCTCTGCCACGCTTCATGAGTTCCTGAATGAAGCAGAGTACAAGAGAATCTTCACTAACGGTATTGATCTTACTCCCACTAACTTCCAAACTGAAGCTTCTCGCTACACAGCCACTGTTCCCCTCAGTCCTGTCGTACTCGTGAATCTCTTCATGGATGTGGACCAATGGTCCACCATATTCGGTAGCATCATTTCAAGGGCGAGTATCCTTGATGTCTTGTCATCAGGGACTACTGAAAGCTACCACGACACCATCCAAGTCATGACTGCTGAATTCCAGGTGACCAGTCCATCTGTCTCCACTCGTGTAACTCACTTTGTTCGTTATTGCCAACGACAAACAGAACAAAGTTGGGCAATAATTGACGTCTCTGTGGACGGTTTAAGCTCAAATCTGGGTCCACACCCAAGATCTCAATGCAAGAAGCGTCCATCCGGATGCTTAATCCAAGATTTGTTCAACGGCAGCTCTCGTGTCGTATGGGTGGAACATGTTGATGTACAGGATCAAATCATGCACCAAACATACCGAACGCTAGTGGAGTCAGGCTTAGCCTTTGGAGCAAGGCGATGGGTAGAAATACTTCAGAGGCAAGCGGAAAGGTTAAATTATTCCGCGGCAGACACTTATCCACCTCAAGACTTTTGTGTCATACCATCTGTGGAAGGAAGAAGAAACTTGTTGCAGATGGCATGCAGAATAGTGACAGACTTTTTCACAGACATCGGCAACTCTACTGCTCATGAATGAAAGGTAGCTGAACAAACCAAGTTCAGGGGTTCAGGGATAAGAGTCTCCACCAACAAAATCTGGAATAGGCCGAATAAGCCCCATGGTCTTACTCGAACTGCAACAGCAATATTCCAACATCATGTCTCTCACCGAAAGCTGTTTGACTACTTCACTGACATACAAACTCGGAACCAGTGGGACCACCAAGCATTGGGCAAGACAGTCCAAGAGATTGCACACATCACAACGGGTCAAGACCCACGCAACTGTGTCACCTTGATGCAAATCGACGACACCTACGTACTCCAAGAAAGTTGTACTGATTCAACAGGGTCATACGTGATTTATGCCTCTATCAGTCAGTCAACGGTCCAGAAGTTATTAGGTGGTCGTGAGTTAGGTACAATTGTATTCCTAACTTCAGGTTTTTCAATTCTACCAGATATGCCTACTGCTGGAAGAACAGAAGGGATCTCAGACAATCCATACATTGGTTGTCTAATAACGGTAGCAACACAGATCTCTACTGAGCTGCTGAAGAACAAGAAAGGATCAGTGGATCAAGTCTGTCGTTTGATCCAAGGTACGGTTGAGAGAATTAGAAATGTAGCCATGTAAGACTATCAATTTCGGAATTGTAATTTGTACTTTATATTCTTAACAACACAACAGCACTGAAGAGCACATGATGGGGATCCGCTGCAGTCGGGCCATCACTCGATAAATACTGTGTGCTATTAAGCATACGAAGTAACCATTACTTGAATGAATCTAAGAACCTAACGTCAAACCCTAAACCGATCCTAAGCTCTAAACCCTAACTTCACTTCACAAAACCAAAACTCGTTTCATCACCGTAGAGCGTTCCATTGTTCAATCACTTCCTTAGAGCATTGTTTTGCTCTGATACCAATCTGTCACGCCCCGATTTTTCAAATCAATTAATAAGGCATTTTGCCCTTAATTACAATCAATTCGGAAACGTGACTACATGGAATATCAAATACAAATATGCACTAGAATTTTTTTCTTTTTAATTCAAGTACACAACACCAACTCCATGCCCAACATTGTAATTTCAAACTCAATACAAGAGTCGAATATTACATACCAAATATTTATATAATAAATTGATACATCAAAATATTACATAAATAAATCTTCAGAGTGCGAAGCATAAAATAGCGGAAGTCTTATAACCCAACAAAATATATGCAGCCATGCATTACTCCTGGTTATCCTAACCTGCAGGTATAACCCCTACACCGTGGAATAGTGTACCGGGTTATATCAACAAACCCGGTCAGCTTACGAAGCTGGTATGAGTTAACTCAGTTTTACTCACCCTAAACCGTTTAACAAAATATACATATATAGTTTGTTTTAAACAAATATATGTAACTTATACTTTTCAAAAACAATTCAAATCCCGAAAATTCATATTATAAAATATACTGAACCTACGCGCCCCATATCACGTATTTTAACCCCACACGTCCCATAAACGTGTATGTTAATCCCAGGGTAATTCAGAATATTAAACAATATAAACTTTCCCCAAAATCATTTCCCAAAATTATGATTCTTTCTTTTTAAGAATCGTAAATCATAATAATAATTACTTCAATTTTTAAAGAAGTAAAAACTTCAAAATACAATTCAATAATTCTCCAAGAATTGTAATTCAATAAATCAATGCTTCAATTATTTAAGAAGCAAATTCATATCATACTCACACAAAACCACAATCAACTTCAAATGATTAAAAGCGAGAATACCATTTTTCTTCTCCTTTTAATACATCAAGATAAAGCGAGAATACCATTTTTCTTCTCCTTTATTACATAAAGTATTCATCTTTGTTTTCAATGAATACATGGCTACACAGTCTAGAACTCTAACCTTCACCTTCTGGCTACACAGTCTAAAGCTCTAACCTTCACCATTGGCTACACAGTCTAAAGCTCTAACCTTCACCCATTGGCTACACAGTCTAAAGCTCTAACCTTCACCCATTGGCTACAAAAACATTCGAGTAGGCAAACACAATATCATAATTTTTGAAATATTGTTCCCACAAAATCCACCAATTAAAACAATAAAATGAATACTTTCAAATATTGTTTTAACACAAAATCACACATGCTGATATATCAAATTAAAACTGTATTTAATTTATATATCGCAAAATCATTTAAATAAATATAATTATTTATTTTCGCAAACAACACAATATGAATTAATATTCATATATAAAATATCGTGAGATTCACTCACCTCTAATTCCTGCTGCGTCTTCAAATAGTAACCAGGAATCGACAAGCACGAGCTACACTTCTCGTAAACACCTATGATTATGCAATATCCAATTAGCATAATACATTTCCAAAATAATCCAAATGTTCCTCAAATGTCTCCTACGACATCGGAACATTTAATCGAGACCATTTGACCAAAAGTCAACCATCGGTCAACGTGGGTCCCACGTCTACTATTCATCAACGGGTCCCACACAAAATCCGAAACTTCCAAAATCCAACAGCATGCTTATTTCTAGCATCCTAACATCATATCCAAAATTGGTGATGATCCAACGGTCGGATCATCACGGATCTAACGATCCATAACTATCGCTTAATTGATCATTGATCAAACGACCGAATTTGACAAAAGTCAAAACACGAAAGTTGTTCGTATCGACGAACCAAGCCAAACGGAGCAAAGAACTGCTCCTGGACCGGCCGGACGCGCCGCCGACGCGCCGCCACCGGCGACTGTCCGTCGCCGGAAAAAAGTGCTCCGATTGCCATGAAATTTTAACACAATGTTCTACACATTACCAGCAACAACTTTCATAACTGCCACAAGGGCCAATTCAAAGTAAAAAGTCTCGAATTTACCTCGATAGCTCCGAAACCCTAGGATTTCAAATCCAAAATTCTCCTTCGTACGAACTCCGATTGAGGCATATTTTATGTTGCTGGAAAGCCCCTGGCAAGGGCTACAAAGCCCAGTAGGTAAGGTGGCTCGATTTGGCCGGAAACTTGCCCAGAAACTGATGAACAGTTCGGCAGCGTTTTTCTCCTTTTTCTTTTCTTGATTTCTCTTTCTATACTGAAAATCAATGAATGAAACTAGTATAGAATCGAAGAGGATGAAGAGACAAAGAGATTGGGACAAGTCTCACACAAATTGGTGGCCGGAGGAGGGAGAAATCACCGGAGGAAGTTTCTGGTACTGTTCACGGCGTGAACAGTACATTTCTGGGATAAATTCTGATTTTCGGGTGAACAGTAAATCCCAACATTCTATTTATAGAAATTCGTCAAACTTCCGACGGCCATAACTTCTTCATACGAACTCCGTTTTTGGTGAACCAAATTCCTACGAACTCGATTCGACGAGGTCTACAACTTTCATGAAGGAAGTTTTCCCAAATTCTCAACGGATAAAAAGTTACTTTAATTAACCTTGTGTAACTTATAATTACCGCCGTAATTATCGTTTTACGACGAAAACCTCTAAAAAATACAATTTCACACCATTTCACTTCAAATTTCACGACCTATTTTATAAAAATAGTATGGAAATTTTCGGGGTATTACACATACCTTAGTGCTTTAGATGCCTAGCTTACTTTATTTGGCACAATGCAGGAGGTCAGATATTGCATTTGCAAGATATAGCTCTGCTCTAACATTACGCCATTGGAATGGTATAAAGGATATTTTGCGCTACCTTCGTAGTACAACAAACATGAGTTTATTTTATGCAAGTAAATCTACAAATGGTCCCAACATTGTTGGATATGCATATGTTGAATATCTCTTTGATCCGCATAAAGGTCGTTCTCAAACATGATATGTCTTCACTTATGGAAATACAATAATTTCATGGCGATCAACGAAGCAAACATTGGTGGCTACTTCCTCCAATCACTCAGAAATACTTGCCCTTCATGAAGTCGACCAGCAGAGAATGCATTTGGTTGAGATCAATGATTCAACATATTCGAAGCACATGTTATTTACCTTCAGTAACAGACATCCCAACCATTCTTCATGAAGATAATGCAGCTTGCATAGCTCAAATTAAAGGAGAATTCATCAAGAGTGATAAAACTAAGCACATTGCACCAAAGTTCTTTTACACCCACCAGCTTGAGACGAACCATTAAATTGAAGGGTTTTTATCACAAATGGTACCTGAACTTTACCTCAATTATATACATAGTACCTGAACTTCAATTTTGATCACAACTAGTACCTGAAATTTTCAAGTTTATCCTAAATGGTACCTGAACTTCAATTTTTGTCACAAGTAGCACCCAATGTTTTCAATTTTTGTCACAAGTAGCACCCAAAGTTTTCAATTTTTGTCACAAGTAGTACCCAAAGTTTTTCATTTTAACATTTTTTTTTAACACGCGCCCTCACGCTCATATAATATCACAAAAATGACCTTAGGTACCAAAAGAGATGAAATAAAAAAACTTTGGGTACTACTTGTGACAAAAATTAAAGTTCAGGTACCAAGTATATAATTGAGAAATAGTTCAAGTACTATATGTGATAAAAACCCTAAATTGAATTTAGTTAAATTCGATCCAATGTTAACCTGGTTGATTGATCTCTTCACCAAATCTTTTCCAAGGTGTACATTTCAAAAGCTAGCTAGTGAACGACATTCGAATGCGCTAACTTTCCAAGCTATCAAAAGTATGCAGTGATCAGGGGGAGACTTCCATAAGGGGGAGCATCTAGAAGTATGCTTCTTAGGACATATGCGTGTTGTACTCTTTTTCCTTCGACGAAGGTTATTTTTTTCCACTGGGTTTTTGTTACCTGGCAAGGTTTTGACAAGGCAACAGTAAAACGCGTCCAACACCTTATCATTGATATATGTGGACATCCAAGGGGGAGTGTTGTAAATAATATTACTTATGTGGCTGTCCACATAATTACTTGGAGGCCTTGTATGTAATTACTCATTAGTTGATACATTTTCTATGTAAACTCTAACACTATATGAAGAGGCTAATGTTGATACATTTTCTATGTAAACTCTAATACTATATAAAGAGACTAATGAAAATGAGGAACAAACCTCAATATTTCATCTCCCATATTTCTATTTATGTTTTACTTTCTGTCAAAGTAAGTTTCTAGTTTATAACAGTAAATACTAAAAAATACATTTCGCAATAGTTCATATACCATATGAGATTTTTACCCTCCATACATATGTATAATTAAGCTCATTAATATTTTTGTAACAAAAAGAGACTACTAAAATAGGATTAAAATAGGACTTGTCGGATTGACCTTATATACTCATATTCGCATATTCATGATTCCTAAGGTAAGAGAAGCAAAGTTGTCTATTTTATATGTCAAATAATGTGATTATTACAAAGATTTCTTATCAAACTTTAATTTTATACTATTCAATTGAGATGGTTTTTTATTTTATTTTATACTACATAATTGATACTAATCCAAGAGTTTAATTGATAAAGAAATACAAGAGAGTTAATAATCAATCCCACCATAGTGATATATGGAATAATATGATTATATTATATTTCTAAAAATATATGAAGCAGTCATGCAGACTACTTACTAATATATAATGTACTTTAGATATAATATAGGGAAAAAATCACCTTTAGTCCTTCAACTTTGACTCGTTCGATACTTTCGTCCCAGAACTTTGAAATATATCACTTTCGTTCCTGAACTTCAACACCGACTATCACTTTCGTCCCTAACTGGAAAAAAATGGTGCAACACCTATGCCAAAATGTTCGCACGGATGAGAGAAGTAACTCTTATAACTGGGGCTAAGCTCAATTCGGCCTAGAATGGCTCGAATTTAGTTCGAAAGCCGGTGGTGACCGAAACTTTAATTGTAAAATTCTCCGCCGTCCGGCGACGGTTTGAGGCGAGGTTGGTGGCGTTGAACTCGCCTCAAAGAGGGCTTCAAAGCCCAGTATGTGGTGTCATTCGAATTGGCCAGAATCGGAGGTTTATTCGGTGAAAACTTCGGTCAGGGACGAAAGTGATAGTTTTTTTCAAAGTTCAGGGACTAAAGTGATATAGTTCAAAGTTCAGGGACGAAAGTGTCGAATGAGTCAAAGTTCAGGGACTAAACGTGATTTTTTCCCTATAATATATATAGCAATTGCTTGTAACCTATGTCACTCATATAGTCGATCATATATTCCCATATTCAAGATTCCTAACTACCTAATAATCTTCACAATTATATATACTAGAAGATACTTTTCAAGAATAATTGTAAATACTTGCATGCAATTTCACCAAAGTGAATATGCTAGTCGCCTTGTATATGAATCCTCAAAGAATGGTTCCTCAATAATGTCGGGAGTCTCAAGCAAAATACTACATTGAAGAGCCATACCAGCAAAATTTAAATGTACTATTCTATGCATCACACAATTTAATTACTTCACAAAAAAACATGACCTACGTAGTAGTATCGATTCCAGGAGAAGAGAAACCACACCGGTCCACACGTACGTACGACAGAGCAATTATTGGCTATCTATATCAACAACATGCCATTGAAGGCGTATGGCTAACTAGAGAGAACAACCTGAAGGTTAAGGGCTCCATAGGAATGACTGAATTAGCACGTACCAGGCCATGAACACACTATCTCTTATCTTGATATATGTGATGTGGTTGTCTGGTTCATATATATTTCAATTGTTTCCTTGATAGAACTTAATTCGAAACAATTACTGTATCATCATTTGTATGTGATAATGACCAAAAACAAAAAATAAATCTGCCACTTGTGGGTCTGGTTATAAATATTGGCACTGGCACCACCGCACCACAACACCAATGCAAAATTTTGAACTGTCTGTCTGATCTCCATCAACTTCTATTCACCTCCAGTTAACTTTGTCAAGTTCAATTTTGATAGCAGCCTTTTCTTAGCCAAAGAAAAAGGCTATCAATTTATCAAAGTTGAAGGCGATTCGAAGTTGGTCATTGATTGATTGCATTAATAAAAAGCGTGATATTCCTTGGCGTATAAAACGGATCATTAGAAACATCATCAGCATAAAGATCGAACAAATTGTCGGACATTTCCTTCAACTATATTTTGAAAGCTAGAGGCTAATTTTACGGTAGATCCGGCTACGGAAATCGGTCATTCCTTGCAAAATGATCGAGTATAGGATAAAGGATTGCCATTAACGGCTCTTCCAACTTCTAATTTCGATATGTTTGGTTTTAGAATCTGGATGCTATTTTGTTTGGTTCTAGAATCTGGATGCTTAAAGAGGTTTTTGTATTTATGACATGTTTACTTACTCGGAATGAAAATGAGAATGAATATGAATTCTCATTCCGATGGAATCATTCCTAATACATACCCCCCCTTAGTAATCAAACTCCGGATATTCAGGAATAGATTTCTCTTTTTTAGTCACTTTTTTGTGAGACCCACAACCATTCCGATTCATGTGCATGTTAGTGTCACGCCCCGATTTTCAAATCAATTAATAAGGCATTTTGCCCTTAATTACAAATCAATTCGGGAACGTGACTACATGGAATATCAAATACAAATATGCACTAGAATTTTTTTCCTTTTAATTCGAGTACAACAAATATACTCCATGCCCAATAAATGTAAATGATGACCCGTTCTTTAGGGTTACATATTACAAGCCATAAATTAAATAATAAATTGTTATTACAAAATATTAAATAATTAATCCATCAGAGTTTATTACATAAACAGCGGAAGTCTTATAAACCAATAATATGTATGCAGCCTTGCTTACTCCTGGTTATCCTAACCTGCAGGTATAACCACTACACCGTGGAATAGTGTACCGGGTTATATCAACAAACCCGGTCAGCTTACGAAGCTGGTATGAGTGATCTATGTTTTATTCACACTGTAACATTTTCCCAATTGAATTCTTTTATTTTCAGAAATCAATTAAAACACAAAAGTTCCATTTCAAATCCGGAAGATTCGTATTATTTAATATACTGAACCTACGTGCCCCATACCACGTATTTTAACCCCACACGCCCCATAAACGTGTATGTTAATACCAGGGTAATCCAGTATGTTAAATAATATAAACCCTCGATCTTTACTCACACAAAACCATTTATAACTTAGCCTGATTAAAAGTGAGATGCATCTCCTTTTAATACATCAAGTTATTTTTAACTTCGCCTGATTAAAAGTGAGAATACTATTTTTCTTCTCCTTTTAATACATCAAGTTAATCATACAATATGCAGTCTAGAGCTCTAACTGATGGGCTACCATTTTTCACCCATTTAACGGTGTCCCCAGGACAATCCGTTTGTACAAAATCATTCAAATAGGCAAACACAATATCTTATTAGAATTATTGTGTTCCCACAAAATTCACAAATTAAAACAATAAGATGAACATTTTTCAAATATTGTTTTAACACCAAAATCACAAACAACATAATATGAATTAATATTCATATATAAAAACATCGTGAGATTCACTCACCTCTAATTCCTGCTGCGTCTTCAAATAGTAACCAGGAATCGACAAGCACGAGCTACACTTCTCGTAAACACCTATGATTATGCAATATCCAATTAGCATAATACATTTCCAAAATAATCCAAATGTTCCTCAAATGTCTCCTACGACATCGGAACATTTAATCGAGACCATTTGACCAAAAGTCAACCATCGGTCAACGTGGGTCCCACGTCTACTATTCATCAACGGGTCCCACACCAAATCTGAAACTTCCAAAATCCAACAGCATGCTTATTTCTAGCATCCTAACATCATATCCAAATATGGTGATGATCCAACGGTCGGATCATCACGGATCTAACGATCCATAACCATTGCTTAATTGATCATCGCTCAAACGACCGAATTTCACAAAACTGTAAACACGAAAGTTGTTCGTATCGACGAACCAAGTCAAACGGAGCAAAGAATTGCTCCAGGACCGACCTGACGCGCCGCCGACGCGCCGCCGGAGGTGGCTGCCGGCCGCCGGTCAAGGTGGTCCGATTGCTACCAAAATTTACCAGAATGTAGAACTCAACAAGCCCAACAAGTTTAGTAACTACCTCAAAGTCTGGATCGAAGTGGAAGTGGCCGGAATCGGTGTCGGCAAGTTCTAGATCCAAAACTTCCCGAGCTCAATCCGCCGCCTACGGTGGTTTTCGGTGAAATCCAAGGGCACCATCGTGTTCATGGGGTTGAGGGCTTCAAAACCCGATACACGGATTGGTCCGGGGTGGCCGGAAAATGGCCGGAGCATGAGGAGGCCGTCGGCCTCTTCTTTGGCCGCCGCGTGCGGCGTCACGCCGGCGAGGCGGGCGGCAAGGCCGGGTGGGCTAGGTCTGTCGGCCCGAGCTGCACCTTTTGGTGGTGGCGGTGAGGCACACGGTGGCCGGTCACTGCTCGCCGGAAAACAACCAGAAGAGAGAGAAAGGGAGAGCTGCGCGGGGAGAGAGAGAGAGGGAGGAGAGAGAAAGTTCCAGAAAAAAAATAAAATCTTTCTTTTATAGAAAAACGTGGAACTTCCGAGGGCTGTAACTCCTTCATACGATGTCCATTTCCGATGAACCAAATTCCTACGAACTCGATTCGACGAGGTCTACAACTTTCATGAAGGAAGTTTTCCCAAATTCTCAACGGGTAAAAAGTTACCTTAATTAACCTTGTGTAACTTATAATTACCACCGTAATTATCGTTTTACGACGAAAACCCCTAAAAATATGAAATCGTATCATTTCACTTCAAATTTCACGAACTATTTTATAAAAATAATACGAAAATTTTCGGGGTATTACAGTTAGTAAACACAAGAGAACTCATGAATGGAAATCAATTCGTTCATTCCCATACCCATTTCAAATAAGTAAACATGTCATTAGTGTTTGTAATAGTCTTTTCTTATAAACAAATGATAAATATTTTTTTTTATTATTATTATACAATTCAACTAATAAACAACCACGAAAATCAAACTTAAGTCCTTCCATTTACACAAGAAATCGAGATTTATATCACTAGACCATGCCACTTCTATTGGTGTTATCGAGTTGAGTCATGTATTCATGGCAAACATTTCCATTTAATCCTTAGTAATTCACCCAAAAGGTTGAGGACTCTGATTGAAAATTTTTAAAGTTCAGAAACGAAAATGAGAAATCAATCAGACTTTCAGAGCATGACAAGAGAAACTTCCCGTCTTCACCTGCTAAAACTGTTGGAGTGTGGTAAAAAAGTTACTGCAATGGAATTGCTAGTCTTCATCATATACAATAATTTAATTCTTAATTTTATGTGATTTTTAAAAATAATTGATCATGGATAAGACCATCAAAAACCTTCAACCTAAACCAGACATATGAAATTAAGCTTTTGTCACATCAAAAACCCTAAAAACTCAATTTCGATCGTCTGCCTCTACAACCCATGCATGCAAATACAATTAAGTAAGAATCATCAACAACATAGCCATATAATAATTGATTAAAACCCAAATTTATAACCCAGATTGCTGGCATGGGGTTATGCATGAATCTAGGAAATTAGGGCACCAGTTTACCTTTACAGACTACTACGTTTGAATGCTTCCTATTTAATTCTTTTGAGAACCTGCTTATTGCTAAGGCATGACAATAACGAGTTCAACACTGAGTTCAATCACAGGCGGTTAAACCCAACAATCCCCCCCCTCCAAACCCTAGGTATTGGAGAGGAATCAAATCCAAGACTATTTGATCTGAGAACAACATTTTTTTTTGTCCATTTCCATGATGCATAATTTTTTTTTTGGACGAAAAAAAAAATTATTCACTTTTGTCCTAATCAGATTCAATTTGTTGCAACTCCATCATTGGTCCCTTAAACTTGGACCCGTCATTTAATAATATTGATAGAAGCGTACTGATCAATCTCAGGCTATTGGCAAAATAATGGGACATTTCATTGTTGGGCAATCAATGACTGTGTAGTCCATATATATTGTCAGTTGTCCTTTGATAGATATGTGAAAGGTTCATGAGCACTTAGCGTTTGCTCTATGTTACTCGGATGGAGTTGGTTGAGATCTTGAAGATCCTACACAATTAATATATATGTAGTGTCATATATCGTATAAGTCTACTTCAAGTTGAGTCACTGAAAAGAAATTAGATATTATAATGTCGTGACTCAAAAATTTATGCGTTTTGTCGTTCTCAAAAGTGGTTTATTTATTTTGGTTAGAGGATGAGCCTAATTGACTCAAGAGTCATGAGTTCTATTGGTTTTGAATTTTTAATATCAATCTAATAATTCGGGCACATGAATTAGTATTTAAGGACTTACTTGAAAGATTTGAAGTTCAAAGACTGAAATTAGAAACTGGTAAAGATTGAGAGGATTATAGTTTCGATTTTTGAATATATGTTTCTCTAGCAATTCTTAAGCTTAGGGTCAAAATTTAATAGTTGATCCATATATTTTTAGAGTTTGCTGTAAATTTAGGGAACAAAAATATCTCTTTATTTACTTTCTCTAAAATAGAGAAGATTTTAGTAAATCTGTTGGAGCAAAAAATAACTCATTTTCCAAGGTGGTTGGTGTAGTGGTTTAACACCAAGATTGTCACATGAGAGATATTAGGTTCGACTCTCCTAGGATACTAGGGTGGGGTAAGGTGTGTGTGTGTGTTAAAAAAACTAAAAAAATAGCTAATATAGAAATTGTTGGAGATGCTCTTGTTATATATATATATATACCCTCCCTTTTTGGTTATATTGGAGAAAATCGAACCCCTTGCCTAACCTAATCATAACCCGTTTTCCCACCCTCCATTACCATTTGAGCTCTTATTATACCCTCTTTTCAGGCACTTACCCACTATTTTTTTTCCGGTGAATTTTATGGTTTAATCGGTATGCAACTCTCTACCATCAACTTATAGTGTGCATATGTTGGAAATAATTAACCTCTTGTAATAAAGTAAATCATGATTTTGCAATTGGGGTGGATAAAAGATTGCAAAATAGTCCACGATTATTTGGTTTAGTGATATGAGTCTTCCCTTTATTAATGGGAGGTACTAAAAAAACGACTAAAAAAAAAACGACTATTGAATTCTACTGAAAAAATGGCTAGTTATTTAATAAAAAAATAGAAAGTACTTTGGTTGATCGAGTTCGATTTCTTTTCTCTTATAATAGTATTTTCTGGATTTGCTTTCTTTTCTCTTATTAAAGAGTTGCCCTCTATTAAAATTGTTGTATTTGTCATATGTGGCAAATTTTCGTAGGTGATACCATGATAAAAGAATCTGAGTATTACAACCAAAACCAATTGACAATAGTTGGAGAAGCTCAAATCCTTATAAACACATTTGCAAGGTTTTACTTTTCCAATATGGGACAATACTCTGCATTCTCACAGAAACTACGGAAAAGATGTTGTTGAGCCTGGAAGTCAGTGGCTGCAAACCTGGTTTCGAAGCAGAAAAGATTGATCCTCTTACCAAACAAAATGTTGCCACTCCGTGAACAATATTCGGTTTCCTTATTTTAACTTACAAGTATGTTGCGAACTTCCACCAGCATTTAAGCTCAAGCTCTAAGTAGAATGAGCGATATATGATTGGTGAGAAACTTAGCTTTTCTATAATCAAATATAATTATGTTTTTGTGAGGGTGATTGTTTGAATGACATTTGAAGTTCCTAGCACTTTTTGGTAAAAAAGAAAAGAAAGGAAACAAATGGACAATTGGCACAAAAGGTTTTTTTTTTTCTTTTTTGACAAAATGATAATTCTTAAACACCAAACCGAGAATACAACAACCAAAATTAACAAACCAAATACAACACCAGACAAACCTTCCTTAGCCAACAGAGGGAAAGGAAGGAGAAAAGTAAAGTAATAAACAAACTAAGTGGGAGCATGCCCAGCATCATAAATAAGAATATGAGCAAAAGGAAGAGGAGGTTGCTGATCAACCCAGTTCAAAAGACACAAGCTCCTGCGAGCCAAAGAGAAGTAAATATGTGCCAAAGAAAGTATTATGTATATTTCAACAGTGGCGTATATGTTTGTCATTGACTAAAATATTAGTAACATCTTCAAAATTTCTTCAAAATTTTCATTTTTTATAAGCACAAATATTATTTTTCACATTTTTCCAATATTTTTTTTAGTTCATTTTGAGTTGATTATGTAATTTTTATCCAAAATTTAGATATAATTTCTATCGATATTCAACATTTTCTCGATATTTTCATTGATATTTCCACGATATCCGATTAGGTCTTTGACGTTTGTACATGTATACAATAGAGAGCTTGATAAGTTGGTGAGACCTAAATGCAAAAAATAGGCACATATCAATAACTTATCTGTGACATATAACAATAGGAACATGGGTATATGACGCATGAGATCTGTCCCTTTTGATAGAGACACCTAAAGGGACAGATCTAAAGGGAAGGTTGGGATCAGTCCCCACATGTCATTTTTGTAGTAGTAGTTTTTTTTTTTGGCTTAACAAAAGTTTATTAAACGAAGAAGAAAACAATTAGTGGGGGACAAGAAACCAAAACCCCTATGAGAAAAGGAAAAAAAAACAGAAGGCAAAACCAAAACAATAGCAATAGCCAGCTAAATCAAAGATTGAGACGCACAGTAGGAGTATGAGCACGAGTAGGATACCGCGAACTCGAATGGCCTTGTTTAGTCTTCAATTTTTTGTGACGAATCTTTGAGAGTGTTTGAAGAAGATTTTCATCGTCCAAAGTTGCATTACCTTCGTCAAGCCAAGAGTTATCAACATTGAGATCAGATTCAGTAGAGAGACGATGCCCAAGGGGTTCTTCGTTTTCCAAATCACCCCAACAAAATTTGTTTGGGGCTTGAGGTTTACGGTTTAAACCCCAACAAAATTTCTAGTAGTAGTTAATGTTGTACAAAACTTGATAGTGCATTTCTCTAGTAGAAACATATACGGTATTTTTTTAAAGAGTAAATTTTATTTGACCTCTCTGATCTTTACGCGATAAATTGATGGATTGATAAAGAAAGCAGTAGCCTACTGATATTGGAGGGACATCATACAATAATTTTGACAGATTGATAAAGGAGGCTGTTCAATAAGGAATATATAACTTTAGTCCCTTATGTCTAAGAGCTATCAGAAAATGCGTTCATTAATCAGGATTTATCTTATTTTCATGTTTAGCATTTTCTTTTAATATTGTCATGTTTGGCTTGGATCTCAATTGTTTGTCTAGATGGGGTAGCCCTATAAACAAAAAACTATATCAAATAACAGTGCAAGCAGACATGGGTTATGAATAAATCAATATTTCCTTTCACCGTTGTCTTTTTATTTGTCTTATTTAATTGTTAACAGTCTGCAAGGATTGTATGAACAGTATGCAAGTATGTGAATTGCTTTAACAAATTCAATTAATGTCTACCCAAAACGCAGAAAATGGTTACCTTTTGTTGTTCAACTTTCAAGAAATGAGGTGAAATCACACAAGACATCCCATTGTTTGTTGCTGCCTACAGAGACAAATGAATTCCCATGATAATTTAACCATATTTAGGGAATTAAATTCAATAAGCAATTACAAAAAGAGATCAACTACTGGCAAAAGATTTAACCAATGTATGAATATTATTCCATGTTCTTTGCTTCAGTTGTTCTTCATATTTGTTAATCAAACCAAGTTGATTTGTGGAATATTATTCCATGTTCTCCAAGGCTTCAATCCTACTCTTAGAATACAACTATTCAGAAAACAAAATACATGACTACTGAAATTTAAGAAAGACAAGATACCGGCCTGTAGCCCAACAACACTGTCCTCCACAAACAGTCCCTCCTGAGATACAGAGTCTCTGTTACATATGTCAAATGTCACAAGACTTTTAAAACAGATTATAAAAAGGTAGCACATTTTAAAAGTTGTCAATATACCAGCGACGAATATGATCAACATTTGGATGGAAAAAGTTAGAATTGACGGAGGGGGTGTAAATTGACAATTTTTGCCAAGTTTAGGGGGTTAATTTCCACAATTGCAAGTTCGGGGTGCAAATTGACAATTATAGCCAAGTTCAGGGGGTATTTTGGCAATTATGCCAAATCTAAATTGAATACTCTCAGACTTGTAGAGATTTTTTAACAATCCTAATTTAATACCCCTAGACTTCTTAATTCCACAACAATCTTTAAAACATCAAAGAAACAAATACAATACACCCCCCTAAAAATCTAAATTGAATACACTCAGACTTGTAGAGATTTTTTAACAATTCTAGACTTATGAATTCCCCAACAATATTTAAAACATCATAGAAATTCAAATACCCCCCCCCCCCCCCCAACACATACAGACTCCTAAAAACGTAAAAGCTAAGCCCCTATGGTATGGTATTGAACCATAGTTTTTATCCCCACTAATGTTGAAAAACATAGATGAACAATTAATGGAGAAACCATGGACATACATGAATGAAGCTTTAACTATAAAAAGTCTAGGAGGGAGTTTTTGGGTGGACTACGGTGGATTCTAGTTATTTATCTTTTAAAATTTAAATTGTTTAGACTAATTATGAAAGCTTTCCAAAAAAAAAAAAACTCTTATATATAGAGAAGCTCTCCAAGATGCTGGCCCATAACATTTCAATCTGACCTAGCTTGTTATCGTTTTCACGTGCCTTGGCCGTGGGTTCTTCATATGTTTCTCTTAAATAATTATATGTATTGTAGGATATTATTATTGTGTGCCTTGTCAAACTAGGAATTCTACTTCATTAATGATTGTATCTTGTATTCCTCTATATATAGAGGTCCCTATTCATCAATAATATACATCCTATTCTCTGCTCCTCTCTCTCTTTATTTACGTTTTCCTTAAACACGTTATCAGCACGAGTTCTAACCCTAGCTACAAAAATCCAAAACCCCAAAACCGTAGAACCCTAAACATCACCGTCGACGATCACCACCACCGCAAAGCATCACCACTGCCGAGCTTCACCGCTCCACCGCCGCTGCTACACCAATCTCCAAAAATCTGCCTGGACGGAACAGTCAACTTCAGAAGCGCTTTTACCTCTTCTCAACCGTTGGATTAAGCAGAAATTTTGATGACTGTTTCCTCTACGTGTCTACTGTTCCCAGTTCAAATTTCAATTAGTTAAGACTATTGGATCTCTAGATATTTAGTTTCAAAGAATTCCAAGTAAGATTTTCTAAAAGTTCCTTCTTTGATTTAAATTCTCGTATCCTTCTTTTTCTCGGGGAATTCAAAACTTCCCTTCTTCTTCATCCCGACCCCTCTTATGGCGTGGGACTTTATGAGTTTAATTGAATCGTGGAGATTCATATATTATGCTATGATAAAGTAATTTCATGAGCATTAAAGAAATTTTTTGTGATAAAGTAATTTCACAAAAGCATCGAATACGACCAATCTTGGTCATAACTTCTTCACGACTAGGCTCACCTACTTGGGTATGATATCTAGGAAAGTGATTTGAGATCAGTGGTACTTAAGAGCTTTGCTCCACCGACATCTCTTTTTACTTACCTAGTCATACTTGAGTAGAGCTACCGAAAGGTTTAACTTATGGCCATACACCATCTTGGTCTTGATCTAATCCAATTATCTTGGAATTTTATTTAGTGTTCGTGGATGTCTTTTTAGACTGCGAAACTAATGCATCTTCTCATTGTGATAAAGTACTTTCACAAAACCGTTACTAAATATTATTCAAAGATGCTTCGACTACGAGCTATGCTTCAATTTTGTAAGGTGACTCTTACAGAAGCTGACTTAATAGAGAAGACCCTCTCTACCTTCCCAGCTTCGGCACTTATATTGTCCAAACAATATTGATTGGAGTATAATGCCTTGATCAGCTTATCAATTTTCTGCAAGTAGCTGAAAAGCATGACACGATTATGCTGAACAACAATTCTAGGCGTGCCGGAACAAAGGGAGTTCCAAAAGCAAGTTATGGCAAAATGGCCAAAAGAGGACGAAACCCTAATGTCAAGGGTAATTCTAATGGAAGATCCGGTCCATATAATTGTCCTAACAAGGAAGGTAACCGCAACAATGTTGCACAATTTCGTGGAAATATTGCACCACGTGAAAGAGGGCAAGGAGGAAGAGGCATGGGCCATGAATGTCATGCCAACGCTAGCCAAGGAAAGCACGGCAATAGGTTGCAAAACGCACCAAGTCATCCTCCAAAAGCACAAAGTGCTAATCAAGTCAAAGAAGCATGTGTTGATAATGAGTTATACTTCACTTGATTGTGAGAAGTATTAGGGGAGTGACGGGCCTTATATCCCTGTGGTATATGTAAGACATGAGCACCTCTAATGTCATCACTTTGTAGTGAAAGTTTCTCATAAGTTTCTATGAAAAAGATACTGGAGATGACACAGACGTCGATCAATCTCACAATTGCATATTTTAAGGTCGACCAAAGTAAAGAGCAAACCATGGAAGCTCCAGACTTCGAATAATTGCAATTGTTTTATTTTCAAGTTTATTATGTAAAAGCTTCTATGCCTTAGTTTATTTGACTTTTGTCATAGTGATTTGTTTTTGGATTAGATTTTCTGGACAATATCTCAATGTAATCGTTGAAAAATAATATATTAATATAATTTCCTTAAACTGTGCATATTTGATCCTTTAATGTTTGTGCTATTTCATTATATGTGTTTTATTTGCATATAATTACTTACAATCTCATATTAAAGGATCAAATATGCACATAGATTATTCTGTTTACTATGTCGATACGCCAACTTAGTATAATACATGTAGGTTAGTATATGGAAGTATTGTTGAGCGTGTAATATTTGAGACATCATTTTCTTAACTTGCTTACCTTGATTATTCACTTATAATTTTATGTGTATTGACGAACCTTAATTGTTCACTACTTGAGTTCACCTATTTACGTCTTTCGTTCATGTTATATATACATTTATATGGAAAGACGTAAGAGTGTGACTACATATGTTACGAATTATAACTTGTCTTCAATAAAGACTGTATTTTATGGACCTAATTATGTTTGATAATTTATGAAATCGGGAGACGGTATATCTTTGAGCTTAAGTGAGTTACTGGTATGAACAGTCTATGGAAGTTCGGAGTTAGCTGTGGGCCCTAGTCCTTTCATATAGTGCACTATTATACTTATAGGGTATTAAGGATCTTTGAGTATACATGCTCGGTATTAAGGACCGGGTATGCTGCGGCTTAACCTGTTAAGTTACAGGTCTTAGTTTTGTTACCAGTAAATAAATCTCAATCCGAAAGAAATTCACTAAAAAGCGAAGTATTTAATATTTTGATCGATGAAATATTTGTTTGCCATAACTTATTGGCATGTGAATATATGATAATTATTCATGTTTGATATTATGAACCTTGATATGAGGTTTACGTGGAATTATGACCAGTCTTCTTGAATGTTCACTGAGAATAGAAGTATTCGTATGTAATAGCATATCTCTTTCCGATATATTGTTAGTATGTTATGAGCATACCTTGTTCTAAGTTAATCATCTTCAAATTGATGAAAAATGGAGATTACATTTGAGACCGAATTATTTGGGTCAAAAACATTATTGATATATGTGCGTTATATATGGTCTTAAGCATAATCATCTCCTAAAGATGCATTACCGGTGAAATTGGTATCATGAGATCAATATGATGGCTTAACATGTGAATATATTCTTGACATAAACATGCATAGTCACATGCTTGATCATTTTTACTTCGTTACTCATTTCTGATTATTTTGTGAGGTAAATTAATATAAGACAATGGTTTATACTTACTGGGTTAGTGTAACTCATGATGCTAGACTTTTTGTTTTTCAGGTAACGAGTAGATCCTTGGGGAAACGGGATGAACCTACTAAATAAACATTTTTCTACTATTATTAAAAGTGTACTGTCTTTTATTTTACTAAACTCTGATATTGTAAAATGACAATAACTTCATTTTCTACTAAATGTATTATTTAGGCACATAACTTTCTTCTTATTTTTATAACGGAGGAAATATGTTTTCTCGATTCACACCACAAATTTGAGTACCATATTTCAATACAATATTAGCCTCGGGTTTGGGGGTGTGACATAGCCAACCATCAATATTTTCCATTACAGATCATTTTTGGGAACCAGCCCAATATTTTCCATTTACGAGTCTCTGGTTGTGTTGTTTATGTGCCAATTGCACCGTCTCAACGTAACAAAATTCGCTCTCAACGTAGATTATTGAAAACCTATATCGGTTTTGATTCACCATCTATTATAAGATATCTAGAACCCCTGACGGGTGATATTTTTACTGCACGGTTTGCAGATTGTCATTTTGATGAGACAACATTCCCGCCGTTAGAAGGAGAAAAGACTGTTCATGCATGAAGATTTTATACTACATTACTTGGAGGCTTTATATGTAATTACTCATTAATTTTATACTACATAATTGATACTAATTCAAGAGTTTAATTGATAAAGAAATACAAGAGAGTTAATAATCAATCCCACCAGAGTGATATATGGAAGAATATGATTATACTATATTTCTAAAAATATATGAAGCAGTCATGCATACTGCTTATAATTACTAATATATAATGTACTTTAGATATAATATAGCAATTGCTTGTAACCTATGTCACTCATATAGTCGATCATATTCTCATATTCAAGATTCCTAGCTACCTAATAATCTTCACAATTATATATACTGCTAGAAGATACTTTTCAAGAATAATTGTAAATACTTGCATGCAATTTCACCAAAGTGAATATGCTAGTCGCCTTGTATATATGAATCCTCAAAAAATAGTTCCTCAATAATGTCGAGAGTCTCAAGCAAAATACTACATTGAAGAGCCGTACCAGCAAAATTTAAATGTACTAATCTATGCACCACACAATTTACTTCACAAAAAAAATGACCTGTGTACTAGCATCGATTCCAGGAGAAGAGAAACCACACGTACGACAGAGCAATTATTTGCTCTCTATATCAACAACGGCATGCCATTGAAGGCGTATGGCTAACAAGAGAGACCAGCCTGAAGGTTAAGGGCTCCACAGGAATGGCTGAATTAGCACGTACCAGGCCATGAACACACTATCTCTTATCTTGATATATATATGTGATGTGGTTGTCTGGTTGATATTTCAATTGTTTCCTTGATAGAAATTAATTCGCAACAATTACTGTATCATCATTTGTATGTGATAATGACCAAAAACAAAAAACAAATCTGCCGCTTGTGGGTCTGGTTATAAATATTGGCACCACCGCACCACAACACCAATGCAAAATTTTGAACTGTCTATCTGATCTCCATCAACTGCTAGCTATTCACCTCTAGTTAACTTTGTCAAGTTCAATTTTGATAGCAGTCTTTTCTTAGCCAAAGAAAAAGGCTATCAATTTATCAAAGTTGAAGGCGATTCGAAGTACGTTGGTCATTGATTGATTGCATTAATAAAAAGTATGATATTCCTTGGCGTATAAGACGGATCATCAAACACATCATCAGCATAAAGAACAACTTCTCGGACATTTCCCTCAACTATATTTTGAAAGAGGCTAATTTTATGGTAGATGCGGTTGCGGAAATCGGTCATTCCTTGCAAAATGATCGAGTATAGGATAAATGATTGCCATTAACGGCTCTTCCAACTTCTAATTTCGATATGTTTGGTTCTAGAATCTGTATGCTTAAAGAGGCTTTTGTATTTAGTGTTTGTAATAGTCTTTTCTTATAAACAAATGATAAAATTTTTTTTATTATTATTATTATACAATTCAACTAATAAACAACCACGAAAATCAAACTTAAGTCCTTCCATTTACACAAGAGAGATTTATATCACTAGGCCATGCCACTTCTATTGGTGTTATCGAGTTGAGTCATGTATTCATGGCAAACATTTCCATTTAATCCTTAGTAATTCACCCAAAAGGTTGAGGACTCTGATTGAAAATTTTTAAAGTTCAGAAACGAAAATGAGAAATCAATCAGACTTTCAGAGCATGACAAGAGAAACTTCCCGTCTTCACCTGCTAAAACTGTTGGAGTGTGGTAAAAAAGTTACTGCAATGGAATTGCTAGTCATCATCATATACAATAATTTAATTCTTAATTTTATGTGATTTTTAAAAATAATTGATCATAGATAAGACCATCAAAAACCTTCAACCTAAACCAGACTTATGAAATTAAGCTTTTGTCACATCAAAAACCCTAAAAACTCAATTTCGATCGTCTGCCTCTACAACCCATGCATGCAAATACAATTAAGTAAGAATCATCAACAACATAGCCATATAATAATTGATTAAAACCCAAATTTATAACCCAGATTGCTAGCATGGGGTTATGCATGAATCTAGGAAATTAGGGCACCAGTTTACCTTTACAGACTACTACGTTTGAATGCTTCCTATTTAATTCTTTTGAGAACCTGCTTATTGCTAAGGCATGACAATAACGAGTTCAACACTGAGTTCAATCACAGGCGGTTAAACCCAACAATCCCCCCCCCTCCAAACCCTAGGTATCGGAGAGGAATCAAATCCAAGACTATTTGATCTGAGAATAAATTTTTTTTTTGTCCATTTCCATGATGCATAATTTTTTTTTTGGACGAAAAAAAAATTATTCACTTTTGTCCTAATTCAGATTCAATTTGTTGCAACTCCATCATTGGTCCCTTAAACTTAGACCCGTCATTTAATAATATTGATAGAAGCGTACTGATCAATCTCAGGCTCTTGGCAAAATAATGGGACATTTCATTGTTGGGCAATCAATGACTGTGTAGCCATATATATTGACAGTTGTCCTTTGATAGATATGTGAAAGGTTCATGAGCACTTAGCGTTTGCTCTATGTTACTCGGATGGAGTTGGTTGAGATCTTGAAGATCCTACACAATTAATATAAATGTTGTGTCATATATTGTATAAGTTTACTTCAAGTTGAGTCATTGAAAAGAAATTAGATATTGTACTGTCGTGACTCAAAAATTTATGCGTTTTGTCGTTCTCAAAAGCGGTTTCTTTATTTGGTTAGAGGATGAGCCTAATTGACTCATGAGTTCTATTGGTTTTGAATTTTTAACACCAATCTAATAATTAAGGTTTATGATAGTTTTGATCACTTTATCCTTGCTAAAGCACATGAATTAGAATTTAAGGACTTATTGAAAGATTTGAAGTACAAAGAATGAAATTAGAAACTGGTAAAGATTGAGAGGATTATAATTTCGATTTTTGAATATATGTTTCTCAAGCAATTCTTAAGCTTAGGGTCAAAATTTAATACTTGATCCATATATTTTTAGAGTTTGCTGTAAACTTAGGAAACTAAAATATCTCTTTATTTACTTTTTCTAAAATAGAGAAGGTTTTAGTAAATCTGTTGGAGCAAAAAATAACTCATTTTCCAAAGTACTTGGTGTAGTAGTTTGACACCAAAATTGTCACATGAGAGATATTAGGTTCGACTCTCCTAGGATACTAGGGTGGGGTAAGGGGTGTGTGTGTGTGTTAAAAAAAATAAAAAAAAATAAACTAAAAAAATAGTTTTTATAGAAGTTGTTGGAGATCGATGCTCTTATTATATATACCCTCCTTTTTTGGTTATATTGGAGAAAATTGAACCTCTTGCATAACCTAATCATAACCTGTTTTCCAACTCTCCCTCACCATTTGAGCTCTTATTACACCCTCCTTTTAGGCACTTACCCACTATTTTTTTTCCGGTGAATTTTATGGTTTAATCGGTATGTAACTATCTACTAGGGATGGCAATGGGGCGGGTTGGGGACGGGGATGACAATCCCATCCCCATCCACGCGGTCATTTTTTGTCTCCATTCCCTCCCCAATCCCCAATAAAAATTATCGGGGATTTCCCATCCCCATCCCCATTGGGGGATTAGGCCCCCATACCCGGGCCGCCCCAAATCCCCGATGAAAATGCATAAAAAAATAAAAATAAAAGGGCTAAAACATAATAAATTCTTAATTTATAAAATACAAAACATAAATGATATGATTAATTATCTCAATCTTACATAATAAAAACAAGACTAAAAAAAAACCCACAAGAAGAAACAAAATGTCCACATGCAAGACTTAAGAAAAATCACTAGAGACTAAACAAAATGTCCACAATATATATATATATATATATATATATATATATTTAAATACAAATTAATTATCTACTATCGGGGCGGGTTTAAATGGAGATGGGGATCGCAATCCCATACCCGCCCCGTACCCAATCTAAGTAAGCGGGTGTCGGGTCTCCCCGTCCCCGTTCCCTATTTGTCCCCGAATTCCTCCCCCCGTTAGGGTCGGGGCTCCAATGGGACCCGCCCCATTGGGGATTTCTGCCAACCCTACTATCTACCATCAACTTATAGTGTGCATATGTTAGAAATAATTAACCTTGTATTTAATAAAGTAAATCATGATTTTGGGGTGGATAAAAGAGTGCAAAATAGTCCACGATTATTTGGTTTAGTGATATGAGTCTTCCCTTTATTAATGAGAGGTACTAAAAAAACGACTAAAAAAAACAACTAGTGAATTCTACTAAAAAATAGAAAGTACATTGGTTGATCGAGTTCGATTTCTTTTCTCTTATAATAGTATTTTTTGGATTTGCTTTCTTTTCTCTTATTAAAGAGTTGCCCTCTATCAAAACTGTTGTATTTGTCACATGTGTCAAATTTTCAAGTCATACTCATGATAAAGGAATCTGAGCATCACAACCAAAACTAATTAACAATGGTTGGAGAACCTCAAATCCTTATAAACACATTTGCAAGGTTTTACTTTTCCAATATGGGACAATACTTTACATTCTCACACAAACTGTGGAAAAGATATTGAGCCTGGAAGTCAGTGGTTGCAAACCTGGTTTTGAAGCAGAACAGATTGATCCTTTTTTTTTTTTTGACAAAATGATAATTCTTAAACACCAAACCGAGAATACAACAACCAAAACAAACCAAATACAACAACCAGACAAACCTTCCTTAGCCAAAAGAGGGAAAGGATAGAGAAAAGTAAAGTAATAAACAAACTAAGTGGGAGCATCATAAATAAGAATACGAGCAAAAGGAAGAGGAGGTTACAGAACCCAGTTCAAAAGACACAAACTCCTGCGAGCCAAACAGAAGTTAAATATGTGCCAAAGAAAGTATTATGTGTATATTTCAACAGTGGCGTATCTGTTTGTCATGGACTAAAATATCAGTAATATCTTCAATATTTCTTCGAAATTTTCATGTTTTATAAGCACAAATATTATTTTTCATATTTTTCCAATATTATTTTTAGTTCATTTTGAGTTGATTATGTAATTTTTATCCAAAATTTAGATATAATTTCTATCGATATTCAACATTTTCTCGATATTTTCATTGATATTTCCACGATATGCGATTAGGTCTTTGACGTTTGTACATGTATACAATAGAGAGCTTGATCAGTTGGTGAGACCTAAATGCAAAAAAAAGGCACATATCGATAACTTATTTGTGACATATAACAGTAGGAACATGGGTTATGGGTATATGACGCATGAGATCTGTCCCTTTTGATAGAGACACCTAAAGGGACAGATGTAAAGGGAAGGTTGGGATCAGTCCCCACATGTCATTTTTCTAGTAGTAGTTAATGCTGTACAAAAATTGATAGTGCATTTCTCTAGCAGAAACATATACGGTATTTTTTGAAAGAGTAAATTTTATTTTACCTCTCTGATCTTTACGCGATAAATTACTTATATTTTTGCACTTCTAATATCATCACTGGTGACCTTGTACTGACCAGTTTCAATCAATCTTGTCTAACTCTTAGTTTTTTTTGTCAATTATTATGAGAAATATTTTGAAATTTTGGTTACCTATGATATGATTTTGCATGCAACATCATTATAAAATGGAGTCCACTAGAGCCGCGTTAGCAATTTAAAAAATAATTGACGAAAAAACTAATGATTGAACAAGATTGATTAAAATTGGTAAGTATGTGGACATATGCGATGAAATTAAAAATGTAGTGGCACAAATAATTTAAGGTGTAAAGGTTAGGAATGTGAAATGAAATTAGTCTTTTTAAAAAATTAATGGAAAGTAGGTGGGAAATAACATAAGATGTATCCAAAGCCAAGGTTGAAATGTTTCTATAAAAGCAAGATTTTGCCTAAGCGACTTTGGTAAAGATGGGTTCAACGCAACTCGGAACCAGCAAAAAACTCCATGCAGTCTGTGTCCCTTACCCAACCCAGGGCCATGTTAACCCCATGATGCAATTAGCCAAGCTACTGCACTCTAGGGGATTCCACATAACCTTTGTCAACACCGAGTTCAACCACAGGCGTTTAATCCAGTCCAGAGGCTCCGATGCCGTCAAGGGCCTACCGGACTTCCAATTTGAGACCATACCAGATGGGCTGCCACCTTCGGATAAAGATGGAACTCAAGATATTCCGCCATTGTGCGACTCCATCAGGAAAACTTGTCTAGGCCCTTTTAAGAAGCTGGTGATTAAGCTCAATTCCTCATCTGACGTGCCACAAGTCACTTGTATAGTTTCTGATGGTATCATGGGATTTGGGAGGGAAGTTGCTAAGGAACTAGGGATTCTGGAGGTTCAGTTTTGGACTGCCTCTGCTTGTGGCTTCATGGCTTACCTGCACTTCAGTGAACTTGTCAAACGAGGCATTGTTCCATTCAAAGGTACTTCATTAATATCTTCCTCAAACACTTGGTAATTAACTAGAGATCGATGCATATATATCATAATATCATAAATGAAAACTCAAATTAAAGAATGATATATTTCAAAAAATTTCGTTTTCAAGCTTGTATATGTATTACTCTTCATTTAAGGGTCATGAAAATTAACGTATAGGGTTTTTATCACATATATTACCTGAACTATTTCTTAATTATATATTTGGTACCTAAACTTCAATTTTTGTCACAAGCAATACCCAAAGTTTTCAATTTTGTCACAAGTAGTACCCAAAATTTTTGATTTTATCTCTTGTGGTACCTAAGACCATTTTTGTCACAAATATATGCGGGTGAGGGCGCGTGTTTAAAAAAGAGAGGCTAAAATGGAAAACTTTGGGTGCTACTTGTGACAAAAATAAAAAACTTTTGGTACTATTTGTGACAAAAATGAAAAACTTTGGGTACTACTTGTGATAAAAATTGAAAACTTTGGGTATTACTTGTGACACAAATTGAAGTTCAAGTACCACAAAAGATAAAATCGAAAACTTTAGGTACTACTTGTGATAAAATTGAAGTTTAGGTACCAAGTATAAAATTGAGAAATAGTTCAGGTGCTATATGTGATAATAACCCTAATGTATATTTGAAGCATTACAAAATGATCATATATTATACGTTTTACTCAACCAGAGCCACCTCTTGCAAAATATGTCCTCCCACTTAAAACAAACCAGACAAAAAAAAAAAGAAAGATAAAAGGCACCAGTCAATTAAAGCTAGCTCGTTATGACTTATGACATGTATGAATGAGAATGGACCCATGCTTTAAGAATACAATTGTGTTTTATGGGCAACTCTGCAATAATTAATATGTATTCTCTTACCATATTCCTGCGCATTCGAGATGTAACATTAACCCATAAACATAGAGCAATGTTATTCACACTCAAATAGTCATCTTTGTATGTACTTTTTATGTGAGTGTTCGTTTTAGAGTACGTAATTATACTACTTAATCGATCACACATTTTCACCTCTCATGCATTTTGATCAGATGAAAGTTTCATGCACAATGGTACGCTCGATCAGCCAATTGATTGGATCCCAGGCATGAAAAATATTAGGCTCAGAGACATGCCTAGTGTGAGACCCCGGAGAAATTAATAGAATTGATTTGGAGTTAAACGAGATTAAATTCGTAATCTCGGTTAATATCAAAGAGTTCGGGAATTTTTCAGAAATTATCTTTTTGTCGTAACGTCGATTTGAAGACTCGAGAATGAAGTACACGTCACGACGAGTACGTGGGAATTTTCGGGGTATTTTTCGGATACCCGAACCATTTGTTTTAATTTTCAGAAGATTGGAAATTAAAGAAATTAAGGCGGTTTAATCTCAGCCGTTGATCAAATCACCATTTGATCTGAGCCGTTGGATTTCAGTTTATAGGATTGAATCGGTTTGGGAAGAACCCAGAACCCGCGTCCCTCTCCTCTCCCTGCTCCGACACCGCCTGAACCCATCTCCCACGTCCGGCCGTTTCACGGCGCCGGACCGGTCCCATCCTGTTCGCCCCGACACGGCGAGGCCAACGGTATTCTCCGCCCGTCACGTCGACGCCGGTGGAGAGAGAAACGGCGGAGAGAAGCTCCGGCAGCTCCAATGGTGTTTTCCGATTCCGGCCACGACGGCGCACAAGACCGGTGCCAATAGCTCCGTCTGGTCACGACGAGCTTGTCTGTGGTCTTGGTTTCTCAAATCGTTGACGGTAGAGAGAGAATCGAAGCTCCAAAGCTTCTTTTCTTTTCCGGCGGGTTTCTTGGTTTTCCGGCGACTCCGGTGACCAATTTCTTTGATTCAGGTATCAAACTTGATCAGGTTGTCGAGTTCTACGTATTGGTATAATTGGATTTCAATTATAATCGAGATATGGAAAGTTGGTGTTTTATGATTTTTGGTCCCTGTGCGTTCTCACTGTGTACGTCTGCCATTTTTGGTTTTTGGCATTCCTTGGTTGAGTTCTAATCTCGATTTAAGCCTTTGGATACTGTGTAATACTTGGTTGTGTTATAAACACAAAATTGACAGAATTGGTAAGCCTGGAAGCAATCGGAGAGGCTGAGATGAAAAGTTGAGGTTGTGATACCTCTGTTGATGATGCTAAACTAATAGCAGCTGAATTTGGTGGAACTCTGAGTGATTTGATCTCTGTGTTTTGGTTATATTCGACACAGGTAAAACATCGAATTCAAATTGACAATGATCAGTTGAAATGTATGGAAATGAACTTTGTGTATTGATTTGTGTTGGAATGTAATACTGCTCATGTGAACTAGTTGATTGGTTGTTTGGCTACAATGAATTCAATGAAATGAGAAATAAGCCAAAGTTTGGTTAATTGTAAAGTTATGGTATGCCTTGAATTGTCGATCAAGGTTTTGTTGAAGCTATTTACTTAAAAGGGAATCACAGTTGATTAATTTAGATATCTAAATGGTCATATGGTTATGGCTGTGATTGTTAAGAAATGGTTATCAAAGTGAGGAACCAAAGCTTTGATCAATATTTGGATTTGATTGAAAATAAAGTGTCATGGGTGCCCATAGTAATTATGGGAATGACACCCGATAAGAAAATGAATTCCGTAAATCGGAAATGATTAATCAAGTGGACTTGAGTTAAGTTGTCGAGTGTTATTAAATTGTGAATTTTATAATAACACCCAAATATGGTTATTGTCGGACTAGGAACTCCAGTTAGCCCGAGACGTAAACTGTGGTGGTGGTGGTGTTGGCCTGATGTGATGAGCGAGA
Source organism: Rubus parviflorus (assembly GCA_029955375.1). NCBI lineage: Eukaryota > Viridiplantae > Streptophyta > Magnoliopsida > Rosales > Rosaceae > Rubus > Rubus parviflorus. The sequence goes on along the minus strand of JARGGL010000015.1, from coordinate 85,777 downwards.
ACAAGCTCCGAGATTCCAGGTAGGGAAACTTGGGACTCTCTCGGTTAGTATTTTCTCGTATATATCGAGTAAATAATAATGCATGGCTAGAGTTCTTTATGAATTTGAATGATTTGATATTTCATATGTCATGCGTGTTTTCAATTATATTTGATATTGTGATGACCTGAGAGTGAGTGGAGCATAGCGACTACCTTGGGTTTCGATCCCCTAAACCTCCGGAGGGGCTGTACGGACGGAATAGTGTCTGACATCCTTTGAGATGTGGCACTAGATCTAGGCGGTATAGCATTAAATGGACACTCTTGCTACTTCTTACCAGTTGACGAAGATATTAATCTTCGGTAAGAACGTAGTTGGCTAGATTGATCGGTCATCAGGTTTTATAATCACTTGAGTACTCATCTTGTTTCCATTTTATTTATTATTAAGAAATGGTTTACTGTTTTCCTTGATATATTTTACATATTGGATCCAAAGAAATATATTAAATGATTTTTAAATCTAGCCGGGGTGAATTCCCCTACTGAGCAGCGAGGACGAAAGCTCACCCCTACAATAGTTTTGGATGCAGGTACTGTGCACTGGAAACGGGACAACGAGGGATTGAGCTGGGTGTGCGTACTTGTTATAATCGGATATTCGTTTCTCGAATATCAGGTTCTGGAGTTATCCATTTATTCTCATTGTATCATTTCATTCATTTTGGAACCCGTTGACCATTTAGCCTGTTCATGGTCAATAATGTGCTTTACCACATGGAACTCATTCATGAAATCATATTTCGATCCGGTTATTTAATTTGAAAATTGGATTTAAATCGTTTTACGATTTCCAATTGTTTCACCTCTATTCAAATTAAATATGTTTCCGCATCGCGTTCTAAAAACAATTCCCATAAATGCCTTGCGTTTCTTTAAAGTATAAGTTAGTATTCTACCTTGTATTTTTAAGGATTCGCGGCACTGTAGCGTGCTTAAATTGAAGAGGTGCAATTTGGGGCGTTACAGAAAGTGGTATCAGAGCATTCCTTAAATTCATGTTGAGTTTCTTGGAATCCCATTTTCCGTTTGAAAATTTGAAATATCATTCGATTGACTCTGAAATCATTTCATTGTGCGGTCAAGACAATTTCTTGTTGCTTACTCTTAATTGACTTCGTGTTCTTGACCTTGACTTTCTTAAAGTCGTATTTGTCTCTTCAGAAGTTTAAAGTCACATTATTTTGAACAACTTTGTTGTTGGCTTCGTGTTTGTGACTTGTTGCTTGTTGAGCACTTGAGCTGAGCATTGAATTCATTGTGTGGACTCACTCTTAATTTTTATTTGTTCATTTCGTGAGTCCGGTTCAATTGGTTATTCATTGTTGGACTTGGTTATTGTGATTCATTTCGTGTTAAGTCCAATGACTGTTTGTTGGTACTTTAATTCTTTGGAATTGAGTGAGACATTTGCCACCCAAAGCTCCTCCACAGTGCACAGACCGCGGCTAAGGTAATTTGGACCAGTATGTAGTAAGAAAGAATAAGCAAGTACAGGTATGTACACGCTAAACTTGGAATCTTTGGATTTACTTGTTATTGCTTATGGAATTTTCCATTATTGTTTTATCCGAGATAAGTGAATGTTTCCTTCAAGTGTGAAGGTGTGATATTGAAATTAAATTGTGAAGGTTGTTGCGACTTCTTAAACGGTGAAGTCATGCATGTTCAGTTGCTATGTTTTCTGAACATTTGTTACGAAATTCAGAGTTGAGATGTCGTCTGAGGAAGACTCCTCAGAGTGTTGTGGGCAAGCAGACTTTTGATTTCCTCTGTCCACAGAACTAGATTTGAGCCACATGTGTTTGCTTGGACTTAGAGCAAAAGAAGTTGACTATGCATCAATGTACCCTCCAGTTTGAGATTGTTCGCTGGGAAAATCAAGATATGGTGGAAACAGAAACTGCAAAAGAAAGAGAGAAATGTTACATCGACGGTTTTCATTCCGATATACGTGCATTGTATATCTTAAGGTTATTTCTACGGTCTACGTCACTTCATTTCATTTTGGTGTGACTTGTGACTTTCGTTCGAGCTTCGACATTTAGGCATTGTCGATCTTCGTATTTAACTAAAGCATTGTTAAGTTACTTGCTTTGGTTGGTTGGAAGGATGCTTCAGTGAAGTTGTGTCTGCTAAGCTTTGTGTTTTAAACGTTTGTTACAACTGTTAGATTTGAATTACGTTCGGTTACATTTGTTCGTGGATTACGAGAAGAATTAGATTTTGGTTTTTCTCGGCTCTTGATCGAGAATATGATGCAAGGAAAGGAAAACGGTTTGACTACGATGTCAAACATTACGTAGTGCGTGCGTGGTGAACGTTGTTTGAAAAAGTTGTTGCTTCAGACGGTTGTTGCGATCATTAGTTCGTGGAACAAAGACTACGTCACGAGCTTGTTGCTGCACGAGAAGAAGCGTAAAGGATTTCTTCGGCACTCATGAGCTATCTAGTGTTCGATGATCCTCGAATTTTGTCGCGTCTCTTGGAACGTAATGTAGAGAACTTGGGTTTTAGTTCTATTGTATGCTACTTCGATAAAGAGACAATCAACAAGAGGCTGTTCTCAGAAAGGTTGGTAATGAATTTATGGCAGGTGGAAAAGTTGAAGAAAGGTCACTAAGTGCGTTCACTTAAATTACGATAGTTCACTCGGGTTAGGGCCCGACTGGCCAGCGGATCCCCCTGACGCATACCGAGATGGAATGTCGGTTAATTATTGAACGTAAATTGTGACAAGGTAGTGATTATGATTTCTTATTTGGAAATAAAGGGAATTACCATAGAACCTCCATTTGATGTTTTTGAAGCGGTTCACAGTCTTGACATGCTCATCTGTGGTTAAGGTTAGTAAGATTGTTTAGCCTTGGTCATTTAATATTGTAGTGACTATTCAGTGAACCCTGGCATGATTTGTAATTTTCGTTTGTGATGCCTTTGTTGGGTTCGAGTTTCTATCTGAATAGGTGGAGTTGAAATTTTTCCGAGAATACTGAAAGATTGTGAAAGTAAAGTGAGCAAGTCTCAGAAACTGAAATGTGTGTGTTGTCACTGGACAATTGTGGCGCACGTGTTATGGGCACAGACTTAGTAGTGCCGGTGAGAATATTTGAATTGTGTTATTAATTCAATCTGATTATCAGATAGATTGGATTAATATGTTTGATTCTTGTACACTCTTTTCCCGGTGAATGATTTGCTTTTGAGCAAAATATACTTTTGGGAGAAGTAGAGTGTGAAATACGTGGTAAGTAAGACCACGAGTTGTGATATTTTAAATAGGCAGAGTTTTTACAATGGTTGTGTGAGCATGCCCGGAAATTCAATTTGGTGACTGTTGTGTAAATTAAAAGATTAGTCACTGGAAAGATGGCACCACAAGGTTAGTAGGCCATTGAGCATAATTGATGTGAAATTGGGGCTATGTCTCAGACCATTGGGATTGTCAAATCTCATGTATATGAGATATACTTTACATGATTGATCTGCCTGATAACATGTTATATCCTTTGAAAAGGATCAGATTATAATAGGCAACACCACCAGTAAGTAGAGATTTGTTAGTGGGTGACTGGAGTCCGACATTTTAATGTGTTCTTGATATAAGGAAATTTCGAGGACGAAATTTTCTTAAGGAGGGTGGAATGTGAGACCCCGGAGAAATTAATAGAATTGATTTGGAGTTAAACGAGATTAAATTCGTAATCTCGGTTAATATCAAAGAGTTCGGGAATTTTTCAGAAATTATCTTTTTGTCGTAACGTCGATTTGAAGACTCGAGAATGAAGTACACGTCACGACGAGTACGTGGGAATTTTCGGGGTATTTTTCGGATACCCGAACCATTTGTTTTAATTTTCAGAAGATTGGAAATTAAAGAAATTAAGGCGGTTTAATCTCAGCGGTTGATCAAATCACCATTTGATCTGAGCCGTTGGATTTCAGTTTATAGGATTGAATCGGTTTGGGAAGAACCCAGAACCCGCGTCCCTCTCCTCTCCCTGCTCCGACACCGCCTGAACCCATCTCCCACGTCCGGCCGTTTCACGGCGCCGGACCGGTCCCATCCTGTTCGCCCCGACACGGCGAGGCCAACGGTATTCTCCGCCCGTCACGTCGACGCCGGTGGAGAGAGAAACGGCGGAGAGAAGCTCCGGCAGCTCCAATGGTGTTTTCCGATTCCGGCCACGACGGCGCACAAGACCGGTGCCAATAGCTCCGTCTGGTCACGACGAGCTTGTCTGTGGTCTTGGTTTCTCAAATCGTTGACGGTAGAGAGAGAATCGAAGCTCCAAAGCTTCTTTTCTTTTCCGGCGGGTTTCTTGGTTTTCCGGCGACTCCGGTGACCAATTTCTTTGATTCAGGTATCAAACTTGATCAGGTTGTCGAGTTCTACGTATTGGTATAATTGGATTTCAATTATAATCGAGATATGGAAAGTTGGTGTTTTATGATTTTTGGTCCCTGTGCGTTCTCACTGTGTACGTCTGCCATTTTTGGTTTTTGGCATTCCTTGGTTGAGTTCTAATCTCGATTTAAGCCTTTGGATACTGTGTAATACTTGGTTGTGTTATAAACACAAAATTGACAGAATTGGTAAGCCTGGAAGCAATCGGAGAGGCTGAGATGAAAAGTTGAGGTTGTGATACCTCTGTTGATGATGCTAAACTAATAGCAGCTGAATTTGGTGGAACTCTGAGTGATTTGATCTCTGTGTTTTGGTTATATTCGACACAGGTAAAACATCGAATTCAAATTGACAATGATCAGTTGAAATGTATGGAAATGAACTTTGTGTATTGATTTGTGTTGGAATGTAATACTGCTCATGTGAACTAGTTGATTGGTTGTTTGGCTACAATGAATTCAATGAAATGAGAAATAAGCCAAAGTTTGGTTAATTGTAAAGTTATGGTATGCCTTGAATTGTCGATCAAGGTTTTGTTGAAGCTATTTACTTAAAAGGGAATCACAGTTGATTAATTTAGATATCTAAATGGTCATATGGTTATGGCTGTGATTGTTAAGAAATGGTTATCAAAGTGAGGAACCAAAGCTTTGATCAATATTTGGATTTGATTGAAAATAAAGTGTCATGGGTGCCCATAGTAATTATGGGAATGACACCCGATAAGAAAATGAATTCCGTAAATCGGAAATGATTAATCAAGTGGACTTGAGTTAAGTTGTCGAGTGTTATTAAATTGTGAATTTTATAATAACACCCAAATATGGTTATTGTCGGACTAGGAACTCCAGTTAGCCCGAGACGTAAACTGTGGTGGTGGTGGTGTTGGCCTGATGTGATGAGCGAGAACAAGCTCCGAGATTCCAGGTAGGGAAACTTGGGACTCTCTCGGTTAGTATTTTCTCGTATATATCGAGTAAATAATAATGCATGGCTAGAGTTCTTTATGAATTTGAATGATTTGATATTTCATATGTCATGCGTGTTTTCAATTATATTTGATATTGTGATGACCTGAGAGTGAGTGGAGCATAGCGACTACCTTGGGTTTCGATCCCCTAAACCTCCGGAGGGGCTGTACGGACGGAATAGTGTCTGACATCCTTTGAGATGTGGCACTAGATCTAGGCGGTATAGCATTAAATGGACACTCTTGCTACTTCTTACCAGTTGACGAAGATATTAATCTTCGGTAAGAACGTAGTTGGCTAGATTGATCGGTCATCAGGTTTTATAATCACTTGAGTACTCATCTTGTTTCCATTTTATTTATTATTAAGAAATGGTTTACTGTTTTCCTTGATATATTTTACATACTGGATCCAAAGAAATATATTAAATGATTTTTAAATCTAGCCGGGGTGAATTCCCCTACTGAGCAGCGAGGACGAAAGCTCACCCCTACAATAGTTTTGGATGCAGGTACTGTGCACTGGAAACGGGACAACGAGGGATTGAGCTGGGTGTGCGTACTTGTTATAATCGGATATTCGTTTCTCGAATATCAGGTTCTGGAGTTATCCATTTATTCTCATTGTATCATTTCATTCATTTTGGAACCCGTTGACCATTTAGCCTGTTCATGGTCAATAATGTGCTTTACCACATGGAACTCATTCATGAAATCATATTTCGATCCGGTTATTTAATTTGAAAATTGGATTTAAATCGTTTTACGATTTCCAATTGTTTCACCTCTATTCAAATTAAATATGTTTCCGCATCGCGTTCTAAAAACAATTCCCATAAATGCCTTGCGTTTCTTTAAAGTATAAGTTAGTATTCTACCTTGTATTTTTAAGGATTCGCGGCACTGTAGCGTGCTTAAATTGAAGAGGTGCAATTTGGGGCGTTACACCTAGCTTCATCAGAGTCACTGATGTCAACGACATAATGTTTGATTTCTTGGGATCCGAAGCACAAAACTGTCTGAAATCCTCTGCAATCATCTTCAATACGTTTGACGAATTTGAACAGGAAGTGTTGGAAGAAATCTCAATCATGTTCCCAAACATTTACACAATAGGTCCACTTGCTTTGCTTGGCAGGCGTGTTTCTGAAAGCAAATCGATCAAGTCCATAAGTTCAAGCCTATGGAAAGAAGATGCAAAATGCCTCGAATGGCTTGATAAACAGAAACCCAATTCAGTTGTGTATGTGAATTATGGGAGCATAACTATGATGACAGACCAACACTTGAAGGAATTTGCATGGGGGCTAGCAAATAGCAGGCATCATTTTTTGTGGATTGTTAGGCCTGATGTGGTAAAAGGTGATTCGGTAAATTTACCACAAGAATTTTTTGAGGAGATCAAGGATAGGGGTCACATAGCAAGTTGGTGTCCTCAGGACCAAGTCCTAGCACATCCATCAGTTGGGGTGTTTTTAACACATAGTGGTTGGAATTCTACTATTGAAACTATAGCTGAAGGTGTGCCTGTAATTTGCTGGCCTTTCTTTGCCGAGCAACAAACTAATTGCCATTTCGCTTGTACTAATTGGGGAATTGGTATGGAGGTGAACAATGATGTTAAGCGTGACGAGATTGAAGCACTTGTTAAGGAAATGCTGGAAGGTGAGAAAGGCATGAAGATGAGGCAAAAGGCAAAGGAATGGATGAAGAAAGCAGTAGCAGCTACTGATATTGGAGGGACATCATACAATAATTTTGACAGATTGATAAAGGAGGCTGTTCAATAAGGAATATATAACTTTGGTCCCTTATGTCTAAGAGCTATCAGAAAATGCTTTCATTAATCAGGATTTATCTTATTTTCATGTTTAGCATTTTCTTTTAATGTCATGTTTGGCTTGGATCTCAATTGTTTCTCTAGATGGGGTAGCCCTATAAACAAAAAAACTAAGTCAAATAACAGTGCAAGCAGACATGGGTTATGAATAAATCAATATTTCCTTTCACCGTTGTCTTTTTATTCGTCTTATTTAATTGTTAACAGTCTGCAAGGATTGTATGAACAGTATGGAAGTATGTGAATTGCTTTAACAAATTCAATTAATGTCTACCCAAAACGCAGAAATGGTTACCTTTTGCTGTTCAACTTTCAAGAAATGAGAAGACATCCCATTGTTTGTTGCTGCCTACATAGACAAATGAATTCCCATGATAATTTAACCATATTTAGGGAATTAAATTCAATAAGAAATTACAAAAAGAGATCAACTACTGGCAAAAAATTTAGGACTAATTTCTTGTTAATACCCTGAACTTTAGGGGTCTAATCAGTTCAGTCCCTGTATTTCTAATTTCATCAAAATGGTCCCTGAACTTTCAATTCTCACCCAATAGATCCCTCCGTCACTGTTCCGTCCAATTGGGATGTCAAATGCTGACGTGGCACACCCCAAAAAAATATGAAATGCCCATTTTACCCCTAACTTCTATTCAGTCTTTTTTTTTTTTTTCAATTTTTTGTTTTCTTCTCTCTCTCCCCGATCCCATCTCTGATCTCTCTCTCTCTCTCTCCTCTTTCCTCACATCTCTGATCTCTCTCTCCCCGACCCCTCTCTCCCTCTGCTCTTCCTCCTCCTTCCTCTCATCTCTGATCTCTCTCTCTCCCCGACCCCTCTCATCTCATCTCTTATCTTTTTCAATTTTTTTTTCTTCTCTCTCTCCCCGACCCCATCGCTGATCTCTCCTCTCCTCTTCCTCCTCCTTCTTCTTCCTCTCATCTCTAATCTCTCTCTCCCCGACCCCTCTCTCCCTCCCTTCTTCCTCCTCCTTCCTCTCATCTGTGATCTCTCCCTCTCCCCGACCCCTATCATCTCTGATCTCTCTCTCTCCTCGACCCCTCTCATCTCTGATCTCTCTCTCTCCCTCTCCTCTTCCTCCTCCTTCTTCCTCTCCGCCGCTCCTCCCTCTGCCGCTCACAAACCCAACCCAGCCGATCTCCTACGAGCCCAGGTGTCTTGTGCCGCACCTCCTGCCGCCGTCGTTCGCCTCCGAATTGGTGCCCAAAATTACTTTGGACACCCAAAACCGTCGCTCCAAGCCCGTCTCTCCCCTCCGGTCTCCATCTCCGTTCATCACGGGAAGAAGAAAAGAAATGGAGAGAGAGAGAGAGATGAAAGAAACGGGGAAGAAGAAGAAGAGAAAGAAAAGAAATGGAGGAAGAGGAGAGAGAGAGAGATCAGACATGGGGTCGGGGAGAGAAGAAAAAAAAAAAGACTGCATAAAAAAAATACAAAAAAAAAGACTGAATAGATGTTAGGGGTAAAATGGACATTTCACATTTTTTTGGGGTGTGCCACGTCAGCATTTGACGTCCCAATTGGACGGAACAGTGACAGAGGGATCTATTGGGTGAGAATTGAAAGTTCAGGGACCGTTTTGATGAAATTAGAAATACAGGGACTGAACTGATTAGACCCCTAAAGTTCAGGGTATTAACAAGAAATTAGTCCAAAAATTTAACCAATGTATGAATATTATTCCATGTTCTTTGCTTAAGTTGTTCTTACTATTTGTTAATCAAACCAAGTTGATTTGTGGAATATTATTCCATGTTCTCCAAGGCTTCAATCCTACTCTTAGAATACAACTATTCAGAAAACAAAATACATGATTACTGAAATTTAAGAAAGACAAGATACCGACCTGTAGCCCAACAACACTGTCCTCCACAAACAGTCCCTCCCTGAGATGCAGAGGCTATGTTACATATGTAAAATGTCACAACTCACAAGACTTTTAAAACAGATTATAAAAAGGTATCACATTTTAAAAGTTGTCAATATACCAGCGACGAATAATCAAGACCTTGAAGCGTACCTAAAATGATGAAGGTAAATTAAATTGATGAACTGGAAACAAAGAAAAGGCTTACAATTCAGGTACTTTTCTAACTGTAATCATGATGTCAATGAAAAGGCTTGCAATTCCCCTGAGGCACAGGACAAGATATAATTGAACTTTTTAGCAGGAGCAAGCAACAAGCTTCTAAGTTACCTACAACAGTAACGGAGAGTCACTCTCACAAGCATTTGAAAAATCACTTGTGCAACAGAGCAAATACCAACAATGGTGGAAGATGAAACAATGATCATACAGAGAAAACAGTGATTATAATTCAAAAATTGGAGAATTTAATGGTGATAAAAAGGTGATCGACTTGCAAAGTCATTTGATTTCTCTCACAGTTTTTGGATAGTTTGAAGAAAGAATAGTAACATCATCTTCAAATAGGGGTAAGGCTTCCGTATGTGGACATTTGTCATACATCTTTTTTATTGGATAGTATGCAGTGTTATATACTTAGAATTAAATACAAAAAACCCCCTGAACTATAGGATCATTTTCAATTTCATACCCCCAAGTATCAAATTTTATCATTTTCATACCTCACGTTTGATTTCGCTAGCGAATTCATACCTTGGAGATATGAAATCGTTAACGGAATAATTAACAAATTAATACTTCCCAGGTATGAATTCGTTAGCTAAATCAAATGTGAAGTATGAAAATGACAAAATTTGATACTTGGGTATGAAATTGAAAATGATCCTATAGTTGGGGGGGTGGGGGGGAAGGGGGGGTCTGTAATTATTGACGATGAGGTACCAAAATTGGGTCTGGTTTGAAATATCAGATAATGTGATAGTTTTTAAATGTCGGGTACCAAAGTGATGTACATCCATTAGGTTAAATATTGTTTATGATAAAAGCCTTATTGCTTTTGTTTCACTTTTCTTATAGATCGAGCATGCATGTATAGTTAATTATATCATCTATATTGCATCAACAGATTTTAGTACAAACAGTAAAAAGTAGGAGGATCACTTTTAAGAAATTACTATTTTCGTACCTTAACAATTAGAAAAAAAAGGTTGTTTAGTCGGAGTAAACGGACCACCCAAGTTCACAACAGTACTTCACAACCCTCCACTTCCAGCTCTGTAAGGTTCTTAAGACCTCTGGCCAATACTGAGGATGGAAAAATGTTTTTCAAAGTGCAACAGCGTTCTATCTTTACAGAATCTAGATTTTCCAGGTCAAAAAGTTTCAACTGAGTGGCTAATATTGTGTCATGTGTTAACATTAATTTCTACTTCTTTAAATACCGCTTGTAGGGAATCGCAATAGAGCAACTCTAAAGTGTTTAGAGCATTCAGCCTTCCCATCATACTAGGCACAAACGTATTCAGAATAAGACCATGGCAATATTGAACTTCAACGTCTCTGATGAGTCTGCAAAAAGAGTAAGTAGCAAGCCGGTTGTGCCATATTGTATGTTGTCAGATTAGGTAGGTTGCTGATGGACAATCTCTCTAATCTTGGAAACCCTACCTAAATACATATTAATGTTAGGAACTAGGTAAGAAATCATTTTTGAGTTAGAGAACATATTAGAAATATATGATGAACGAAAGAGAAAGAAATCTGTAATTAAAGTATTAAACTAACCTTTTCATCAAACAGAAAGTATTGTAGAACAATCTCAGGGTTCTCCTTCGAATCCCTATCTTCATTTTCATCGTAAATTGGAATATTTCTAGTCAAAAGACCACAGATGAATGTCTCTATTTCAGTACACTCATTTAATTTCAAACACTGCAAAGATGGAAATTCAACATACCTTCCTGGGCAGAATTTAGTGAGGTTCGGAAGGGCATCAAGCTCCAAATGTTCTAGCTTGGGAAACATGTCATCCGTATTTTCTTCACCGAGTTCTTTTGTCGATACAATCTCTTCCATGATATAACATCCGGATATCTTAAGACGCTTGAGTTGTACAAGACTTCTAGCCATAGATGATGATAACAAGAATCTTAAACCATCACATCCGTAAAAGACCAAGCCTTTTAAGTTAGGCAACACAACCTGTACGTGTACACAATTAAAGATTAAGAGATGACAATGTACACTGTTAATTAATTATGAACTTTATTTATTCCATACTTATGTAGTGCAATTGAAATTGCAAATTTAGAAAATAAAATGTTCTATTTATGACTGCTTTCCGTACTAATTTCTCTAGTAATGTTGCAACTTACATAATGATTAATAGCCTAAACTGTTAAAAAGTAATGCACATTGGAGAATAATACTAAAGTATTCTACATCAAGCAAGAGTACTCTAGAACATGATCTACAACGATCATGCAAGTGTAGTAAGGTCTAGAACTATCATGTAAGTGTAGAATTGTCTACAATGGTTTACAAACATGCGGTTAATAATTAACCACAAATTAAGAAATGTCGGTTAACAGCTTGTATAAATATGTATGCTCGCTTATAATCTTATAATCAAGCAAGCAAATCCAGAGTTAAATCTTAATCCATTATGTAGCTGGCCAGTGAGAGGAAAACTTCTGACATTGCCTCTGAATGGATTAGTTTTTTGGCCTAAGAAACTTTTGGGATATCATGATCTCGATAAAAAAAAAATTAAATGCCATGAGATCAGGTTTTATCAGTTTTGGTTATTAATCATTATGTAATTAATATTTCTCTAGTAATGGCAACAGTAAAAACATTTTACTGTTGAGGTACGTACATCTTAATTACTATATGTTAATGGAATGCCTATTTGAAATATATGTGTAGATTACTATTCTATTTTCCATGCATAACATAATTCTTTTGCAGATTATTAAGCATATTGAAATTTAAGTTGTGGAATTTGATTGTGATTGAACTTAAAGTCTATTGCAGCTCTTTGGGTCTTGTTAGTTCCAAATGATCTTAGCTCTTTTGCTTTAAGCAGCATATATACCTTGGAGTTGCAGACGATAAGTGATGGTTAATTTTTATTTCTCCCATATCCAAATTGTGGTGTTGAGTATTAAATTTTTATCTATCAGCATCAAAATTTGATTGAGTCATTAATTACAATATTCATTGGATTAATTATTAAGATATTGCAGAAAAAGAAAATAGTAATGATATGTTCTCTAATTTTACAGGAATTCCATCACATTTTTACAACAATAGGATCCAAGTATTGCAAGGGTACGTTTATAAGGATTAACGGTTGTTGTATTCGGAGTGTTTGAGCCCAAATGAATATTTGGCTGGTTTGTTTATGTTTACAGCCCATGGGCCGATTATTGCGGCCCAAACTACCTTTGAGTTTATTTAGGGGGCAGATCCTTACTTTGTGTTTGCCTTATAACTCAAGGAAAGCAATTTATGTATATATTTAAACGCATTAATTATACATGAGAGTCCCGCTTTAGAAAGAAATTTATAATCCTTGTTCTATGAGGATTCGCCAACCTATCTCTATAAATGGAGGGTCTTGGGGTAAATAGCGGCTCTCTTGATCAATACAACCTACAAGCAATCTCTTTGCATACAAGCCTCCCCGGAGCAAACCCTAGCAACCGAAGCCTCTCCGGAGCAAACCAGCGACTCACAACGAAGCTAAAATCACGTTTTAGCAGCCCAAGTATTTCTCAGACTTTTCCCAATTGATTGCTATGCTTACTCAGCGTTGAGGAAGTATCGATTATTGCGTTCGCAAGAGATCACGTTCGAAGACCTAATTCCGTTTAGGCGTTGCACGTACGAACCGACAGAGTTAGTGCTCTCTCTGTCTACATTCGCTTGATCCAGAAGCAAGAAGTGACACACATCGACTACAACAACGTACCCCGTGGTACTGGCACGCCCGCACTCTACAAAAGAGACTGTTTGACTCTCCCCTGTGGTTTCCAGCGCAAACATTTTGGCACGCCCAGTGGGACGTGTCGAAAGTGTTTCTTGTGAACCAAGATTGGGAAGCCAGACGAGAATCCTTACGTTAAGACCTATTCTCATTGCCTCAAACACAGTTCCGAGGAATACTTATTACATAATTCTTCAGCTTGCCGAAGACTGACGCCAGAAGAAGTCCAGAGACAATTTGGTTTGCATCCTTTGACGACTGGAACTATGCCTAAGAACGCAGACGGTCCACCAACTCCTCCCACGGAGTCATTTGCGTTAAACCAGAGAATCGATGAAGCCATTCAACGTCTTGAGGCAGCCATGAAGACGCAAACAGAGGAGTTTCAACAAGCTTTTCAGAAAGCTTCCAGTGAAACTAATGCTGCACTTCAACTCCTTAAGGAGTTCAGCCCAGAAGAGCAGCAGAAAAAGTTTGAAGGAGTGTACTCTAAGTTATCGGACCATGCTGACGCAAACAAGCTTGTCAGTGAACGCGTGGCTAAGATATCTGGTGACCTTCTCCAAGTCAAGAGGCAAAATTTCACCATTACCTCTCAGCTTGAAAATATTTGCCAACATTTGAATGCTGAAGGGGCAGATAATGCTGGTGGAAAGAGTTTCTCTGAACTTCAGAATAATACTTATGTACCACCAAACATGAGGGGAGCTGGGAATATTGGAGCGCTTAGCTTCGAAACCCCACCTCGTAACGAAGGTAATGGCTTAACAATTACCAGACTTTCTTTGGAGCCAAAGAGAAAGATCGTCATTACTGATAAGGATGTGAACGCGTCGATTGGTGGTGGTGGAACAACTAATGTGTTCGCCAATAATTCTGCACCAGTTACTCCTGGTTTGGATTTCCTGGAACAAATCAAGCAGATTATTAGAACCGAAATAGGCAGTCCTTCAGCTAGTCTTACATACAGAAATCCTTATCCAGATTACGTGGCAGCTAGCGAATGGCCTAAGGGATACAAACCAATCAGGTTTACTACTTTTTCAGGAGAAGGATCAGAGGATGCTGCTACGCATATTTCGCGTTTCCAAGGCGAATGCGGTCCTTATGGAGGCAATGATAACCTCAAGCTGAGGGCGTTTGGATCATCCTTATCGGGATCCGCTTTAACCTGGTATACCAAGTTGGCGCCAAGGTCTGTTCCTGATTGGACCACCATGGAAACAATGTTTAGGACTACCTTTGGTGTAGTGGAGCCTGAGGTGGACTTATCGGCACTTACTTCTATGTATCAGCAATCTGCTGAAACTTCCGTGGATTTCCTCAAGAGGTTCAAGATTCAGCAAGCTAAGTGCAAGTAACCCATTACTGAGGGCGACGCCATTGCCATCACTATCAAGGGTTTGGAACATAGACAGCGAACCAAACATCATGATATGAGGTTCGCCAGCATGGCTGATTTGATGAACAAGGTTGGTAGTTACCAACTGCTCCTAAATGAGTTGGATGACAAGGCGAATGCTTCCAGAGGGACATACGCACCCGGGAGGCATAGAGCCGTTGGAGCTTTATATACGCCCGTGGATCCTTTCTACACTCATCAGTCGCCAATCTATCGAGAGGAAGATCCTTACAGTGACGACGTAGCAGCTTTGGAGTTGACAGCACGCACTGCAAAGCCCAAGAGTCTCACAATCGCCCGCGAACCCGTCAAGATCTCCACAATGGCATTCACCAAGCCAGAATTCGAGACATACACTTATAATGCTAACAAGGCAGCTGAAATACTGGAAGAATTGATTAATCAGAAGTTGATCAAAAGTGATTTTGGCCCGTATCCTAAGCCTGAGCAGCTTAAAGGGAAGAAGTACTGTAAGTTTCACAATATGTGGAACCATAATACTTCTGATTGTATTAAGTTAAAGGACCAAATCCAGGTTTGGTTGAACAGCGGACGAATTCAAGTTGACAGTGAGAAGACAGCTGCATTGGTAGATCTTGATCCTTTCCCACAGGTAGGAATGATAGATATCGTACCAGGGAAGACGGGAAGGCGAACACGATACGTACGACCTAAGTTTGAGGCCTATATGTTCAGTTCAGATAGAGCTCACGACATCTTGGACGAACTTATCGCAGCCGGTTTAATCAGGGTATCCTTTGGTTCATTCCCCACGCCAGAGCAACTGCATGAACAGACGTACTGCAAATTCCATAATGTTTGGACGCATGACACAGCCAGTTGTGTTAAGTTGAAGGACCAGATACAGGAATGGATAAACGAGGGGCGTATCCAGTTTGAAACGACGGCGAACGCTACTGTGGCTATGGTGAATCTTGATCGTGACAAAAAGAATCGGAGGAAACCTACTTTGGAGCTCTTAACACCAAGGCCAGAGGATGAAGAAGAACCTCTTCCTAAAAGAACTAAACCAACACCAGAAGCCTCTGCGGTGATTTTATGTTCACGATGCAAGGTGGAATGCGGCATCTCAGTCAGCTATGAAGAGTTTACTAAGTCTTTTCAGTTTTACCCCAAGTCAGCTCCAGCACTCCATTCGCCACCTGAGAATTTTCAGCCTGCCAGTCCTAAACAAGTACGTACTCAGTCGGAGGTTGATACAGCGATAAAAGATTCTAACCTTTTTAACAAAATGAAGGCAGTTGACTTCTTCCGCAAGGAACCTCTAGCCACCACACAGCAGTAGGCTGTTTTGTCTAAGCCATACATTCCTCCAATGTCGTGAGCAATCGTCAAAGAGGACAAGTGGTACGTCCAAGAGAAAGGACGAGCTGTTGAGTTAACCGCCACCAAGAAAAGGAATATGCAGAAACGTTATGGGCGAGCTAGCCGTACATTGGCAGCATTGGAACAAGGTTTGGTCAGACCTGATGAGTTGATCAAAACGCCGGAACAGTTGAGGCGCACAGTACAGCGGTTATCCGCTAAGCCTATGATCCAGCAGGGGAAACCATTAATACAGTCCGCTTCATCTCAGCCACCAAAAGCAACAGGCCTTCTTCCAAAAAAGGTCAGCAGTATTTCCTCTGCACTCGTAGCCAAGAGGCGTTCAGTATTCGAGCGACTGGAGGATTTCTCTGTCCAGAATTTCAAACAGGGGTCTACCTCAGAAACTACAGGGGTTTCTTACTTGCCCGTTAAACCGGCCATTCTAAAGTCAGTAGTGGTGGCAAGCAAACAAGATCCAAAACCCCAGTGGAAGCCTAAGACGTTAAGGGAAGTCATCATTGAACCATCCAAAGAGTCGGATCAGCCCCAACCCTTGCCAAGGGCTGTCATTCCACCGACGGTGGTTACCAAGGAAGTGGTTCCAAGCGAGCCAATAGACTCATATCGCGAACCTATACCTGAGGTTCCTTTGGAGCAATCATCTGGGGTTACGGACATTTTCGATGTCGCTCTGGTACGCAGCCAGATTATGGCGAATGATGACCCGGACATCCCTACGGATGAACCAAAGCTCAGCTTGGAGCATGAGGACGAGTCTGATGATTATGTTGTGTCTGACGTTGCCAATGAGGATTGTGACAAGGCGTTGGAGTGTGACATGGTCTACGTGTTTTCCTCCAAGTATGCTCTACCAGCTGCAGCATCCGTGTGAGATCCCGGAGAAATTAATAGAATTGATTTGGAGATAATCGAGATTAAATTCGTAATCTCGATAATTATCAAAGAGCTTCGGGAATTTTTCAGAAATTTCCTTTTTGTCGTAACTTCGACTTGAAGACTCGAGAATGAAGTACACGTCACGACGAGTACGTGGGAATTTTCGGGGTATTTTTCGGATACCCGAGCTATTTGTTTTAATTTTCAGAAGTTTGGAAATTAAGGAAATTGAGGCGGTTTAATCTCAGCCGTTGATCAAATCACCATTTGATCTGGGCCGTTGGATTTAAACTTTAAAGGTTGGATCGGTTTGGGAGAAGCCCAGAACCTTCCCCGCGACTTTCTCTCTCCTTCACCGTCAGCACCGATCACCATCTCCCTTCTCCGGCCGTTTCACGGCGCCGGACCGGTCCCTTTTTGTTCACCCCGACACGACGAGGCCAGCGGTGGTCGTAGCTCGTCAAACCGACGCCGGTGGAGAGAGAAACGGAGGAGAGAAGCTCCGGCAGCTCTAATGATGTTTTCCGATTCCGGCCACGACGGTGGGTGAAACCGGTGGCTATGGCTTCCTCTCGATGAGGCGAGCTTGTCTGTGGTCACGGCTTGTTGAATCGTCAACTGACGAGAGAGAATCGAAGGTCCAAAGTTCTTGCTGTCCGGCGGGTTTTCTTTGATTTCCGGCATTTCCGGCCATGAACGGCGACAATCTTGGTATCAAACTTCTTCCCCTCGTTGTTCTCTACATGTTTATGCCCTTAGATTTCACTTTTGGTTGAAGATTGGAAGGTTGGGTTTTCGGGTACTGTTCTGCCACCGTGAACAGTAACGATTCCGCCAGCCTTAATTCTTTAGGCTTGGTTAACGGTTATTTTTGGTTCGAATTCAAAGTTTAGGAAGCTAGAAGATGGACCAGTAGCTCGTGGAGTTTTACTGGTAACCCAGAGTGGGTGGCAGCTGAGCTAGTCGAGCTTTGTGCTCTTTGAATTTCAATTTTGACTGAGAACACAACGAAGGTATAACCTTAAACTGTGATTGACGTGTTCTGTTGACATTCTGGGCTGTGTTTGTGAAACAATGATGAAAGTTTGATTACCTTGATTCTTCAATGAGGTTACTGTAATCATAGTTGAAGATGGAATTATTAACATAAGTTTTGGTAAAATTATTGTTTAAATGAGAATCAAGTTTGATTATGGGTTTGCTTTGGATTGGGAACGTTAGTGTCCCTTGGTAAATTGATAAACTGCTGTTGAGAATTGAATGAAGTTGTGCTAAGGAAAGAAACAGTCAAAGATCAAGTATGGGTGTCCATAGTAGTTATTGGGACATGCCTTTGAAATAAAGAAATTTCGAAAGTTAATTGCTTATTCAATTTAACTTGTGATCAGATTATAGTTGGAATATGTGATGTAAGGATTGCTTGATTAAATATCAAAGTGTGGATTGGTGTCAATATTTGGTTAAAAGGAATACATTGGGTGCCCAAAGTAATTTGGGAATGCACCCTATAAGAGAAAGATTTCCGTAAATCGGAAATGGTTAATCAAAATGGAATCGATCATTTGTCGAGTGTTATTAAATTCAGAGTATTATTGTAACACTCGAATGTTGTTATTGTCGGACTAGGGACTCCAGTTAACCCGAGACGTAAACTGTGGTGGTGGTGTTGGCCTGACGTGATGAACGAGGACAAGCTCCGAGATTCCAGGTAGGGAAACTTGGGACTCTCTCGGTTAGAGTTTTCTCGTATTTATTTACATGTGATAAGATTTGCATGGCTATGGATTTAAATGATTTGGTATTTTATACGCCATGCGTGTTTTCAATTATATTTGATTTATGTGATGACCTGAGAGTGAGTGGTGCATAGTGACTACCTTGGGTTTCGATCCCCTAAACCTCCGGAGGGGCTGTACGGACGGAATAGTGTCTGACATCCTTTGAGGTGTGGCACTAGATCTAGGCGGTATGGCATAAATGGACGCTCTCGCTACTCCTTACTAGTGTTGAAGATTTTAATCTTCGGTAAGGATGTAGTTGGCTAGATTGATCGATCATCAGGTTTGATATATCACCCGGGTATTTAATTATTTTCTCATAAATTGTTATTGAGAAAAGATTTACTGTTTTCCTCAATGTATTTTTACATACTGGCGCCAATGAAATATATTTAATGATTTTTAAATCTAGCCGGGGTGAATTCCCCTACTGAGCAGCGAGGACGAAAGCTCACCCCTACAATAGTTTTGGATGCAGGTACTGTGTACTGAGAACGGGACAACAATGGATGAAGCTGGGTGTGCAAACTTGTTATAATCAAATATTCGTTTATCGAATATCAGGTTCTGGAGTTATCTATTTATTCTCATTGTATCATTTCATTTATTTTGGAACCTGTTGACCATTTAACTTGTTCATGGTCAATAATGTGTTTTATCACGTGAAACTCATTCATGAAATCATATTTCGATCCGGTTATTTAATTTGAAAATTGGATTTAAATCGTTTTACGATTTCCAATTGTTTCACCTCTATTCAAATTAAATGTGTTTCCGTATTGCGGCGTTAAAGTAATTCTCAAAATGCCTTGCGTTTCTTTAAAGTATAAGTTAGTAATCTAGCTTGTATTTTTAAGGATTCGCGGCACTGTAGCGTGCTTAAATTGAAGAGGTGCAATTTGGGGCGTTACAATCCGCTTGTCCAGTGGTGGAAGTGGAAGGTTACGAAGATGCTCCCACAGGTTTGGAAAAGGATACTTCAGATCCTAAACCAGAAGTTGATTCAGCATTAAAGAAATTGTTCATGATGTTTTCCAAACCTAATTTATCCATGACCATGCATTTGAGACCTCTATACGCCACAGTGACCATAGAAGGCAAAGACATCAACAAGTTGATGGTTGATTCTGGAGCCGCTGTGAACATCATCACAGTACGGACGATGACCGTTCTAGGGATCAAGAAAGCGGCCATCCAACAAACTTCTCTATCGGTTAAGAACTTTGCCGGTACCACAACAAAGACCTTGGATTAATTTGTTGTTCTTAAAAGTAAAAGTAGGACCAGCGGATGCAGTTCACGCATTCTTTGTGGTCGAATGCACAGCACCATACAGCGGCATCTTGGGTAGAGTTTGGATTCATAGGAGCTATTGTGTCCCATCTTCTATGCATCAGGAGTTGTTGTTGTGGAATCCGGTTACGGACGAAGCTAAGCTCATTAAAGCCGACCCACGACCCTTTCCGGTTTCTGCTAACTCAATAGACGCTAGTTACTACAATGGGGATATGCGACCTCTTGCAGTACAGGGTGTCGACGTCAAAGGCCGCCTTTTTGTGGTGACAGCTTCCGACTTGGCACAATGGGGAATCATCCAGACCAGGACTGACAGTTCTCGGCCTTTCCTCGTTGCACCAGCTTCTCAAACTTCTCCATGTTAGCACAACCAACAGAGAAGGAAGTACAGGCCTGTTTGTCCCTGTATGCCCGTTTACAGACATACTTGGATAAAGCAGAGGCCTATGATCGAATCGCGACTTTAGAGTGCGTGCACGAAGATGTTGTTGACCATGTCGAGGAAGAAGCAGCAGAAGAAATCCAGCTAGCCCCTGCCGCTTTAGATGATACACCCCCTAAGGTCAAGGATCCCATCGAAAAGGTCAATCTTGGTAATGACACAGAGCCAATGGAAGTGGCTATTAGCACTTACTTAGAGCCTGAACAACGACAGGGGCTTATTGACTTGTTGCTGGAATTCAGAGACTGTTTTGTCGAGAAATATGAAGACATGCCTGGTCTGTCACCAGAGTTAGTTTGCCACAAGTTACCTACTTTGCCTGGCAAGAAACCAATTCAGCAAGCACCTCGGCGAATGAACGCAGATACCATGAGATTGGTTAAGGAAGAAGTGGAAAAGATGCTCAAGTCCGGCATCATTCGCGTAGCTAAGTATAACGAATGGCTATCTAACATTGTCCCCGTTCGCAAAAAGAATGGGAAAATGCGTGTTTGTGTGGATTACAGGGACCTCAATGCTGCCACGCCCAAAGATGTTTATCCTATGCCTGTGGCGGACATATTGGTCGACGCGGTAGCGAGACATGGGATGCTTTCCTTCATGGATGGCACGACAGGATATCACCAGATTCTCGTAGCGGAGGAGGACAGACACAAAACAGCTTTCAGATGCCCTGGTTTCACCGGTGTGTTCGAATATGTTGTTATGCCTTTTGGTCTAAAGAATGCCGGGGCTACCTACCAACGGGCAATGAACCTGATCTTCCATGACATCTTAGGGAAGATTCTAGAGGTTTACATCGATGACGTGGTGGTCAAGTCTACCGTGAAAGCTAGTCACCTTACTGATCTCAGCAAGGTATTCGAGCGAATGCGCGTTCACAGGCTCAAGATGAATCCGGCAAAATGTGTGTTTGGCGTGCAGGCCGGCGATTTCCTAGGTTTCTTAGTTCATCAACGAGGAATTGAAGTGCCAGGTGATAAGGCAAAAGCGGTTATTGAAGCCCCAACACCGAGAACTAAGAAGGAGCTACAAAGCTTATTAGGAAAGATCAATTTTCTGCGGCGCTTTATCTCTAATTCCGCTGGCAAAATTAACCCTTTCTCTCCATTGCTCAAACTTCAGGGGGAGAAAGAGTTCATTTGGGAGCCTGTTCATCAGGAGGCTTTTGATAGAATTAAAACCTATCTAGCGAACCCTCCGGTCTTGGTTCCTCCAAAGCCAAGGGTTCCCCTAAAACTCTATATTTCTGCCTCCGAGACATCTGTTGCAGGTTTGCTTGCTCAAGATGAAGAGACAGCTGATGGAAAGATTGTTGAGCATGCCATTTTTTACTTAAGCAGAACCCTCTTGGACGCAGAAACACGGTATTCGCCGATAGAGCGGCTTTGTTTGGCCCTTTACTTTGCAGGCTGCAAGCTGCGCCATTACATGTTTTCCTTTACAACTAGGGTAGTAGATCAAACAGACTTGGTGAAGTACATGTTAACCAGACCTATTTTGAGAGGTCGGATTGGCAAATGGATTTTAGCACTTTCTGAGTTCTCCCTGCAGTATGTTCCTTTGAAGGCCCAAACAAGTCAGGCAGTATTGGATTTCCTCTTACATCACCCGCTCCCTGATGATCATGAAGTCCGAGACCTTGAGGTAGGTGCTATATATTTGCGCCCTTGGGCGCTTTACTTTGATGGTTCTAGTACAGACCGTTTGTCAGGTGCAGGAATTGCAATTGTCAACCCAGAAGGGGTTCGCTTTTCTTACTCCTTTCAACTCGAGTGGAACTGCACTAATAATCAAGCTGAATACGAAGCGCTGATCATTGGCCTAGAGATTCTATTAGAAATGGGAATCCATGAAGTAGATATCTTTGGCGATTCTTTGTTGGTCATTAACCAACTTCAGCGGATTTTCAAGTGTATTAGTTTTACGTTGGTCCCTTTCCTCAATAGAGCTTTGGAGCTTTTGGAGGAGTTTCACGAGGTATCCATAGAGCACATTCCCCGGGAACTCAACTTTGCAGCGAACGAGTTAGCGCAACTAGCTACTGGCCTGAGTTTTGTTGATGGCGTTCGAGAACGGACTCTTAAGGTTGAACGGCGGACACTACCATCCTTCATGGCTCGGCGAGAATACACTGATGATTGGTTCGTAGCTTCATTGGATGCGATTGATATCGATTGGCGTCGCCCTATTATCGATTATCTGCTCGACCCCAGCGCTCCTACTGACAGGAAGATCCGTTTTCTGGCCCTCAATTACGTTCTCAAAGGTGGTGAACTCTTACGACGCAGGGAGGACGGCATTGAGTTTCGATGCATTTTTGGCAAGGAGGCTAAGCGAGTCATGAGAGAGGTTCATCTTGGCGTTTGTGGATCCCACCAGGCTGGGCCAAAAATGAGATGGCTTATTCGCCGCTACGGTTACTACTGGCCTTCCATTTTGAAGGATTGTATTAGTTTTGCCAAGGGATGCCAGGATTGTCAAGCTCATGGCCCAGTTCGCCATATCCTCATCGTTCCTATGCAGCCTATCATCAAACTTTGGCCTGCTAGAGGCTGGGCACTAGACCTTATTGGTTTCATTCACCCTCATTCATCCGCACAGCACAAGTTCATCATCGTTGCTACTGACTTCTTTACCAAATGGGTAGAGGCCGAGGCGTTGAAAGATTCCTCTGCATCTACGGTTCGCTCTTTCATTTTTCGCAACATCTTATGTCGTTTTGGCGTTCCAGAATGTTTGGTTGCGGACAGGGGGGCAGCTTTTATGGCCGCGGACATTAGTAACTTAATGAAGGATTTTGGAATTCAATTCCTTCATTCCACACCATATTACGCTCAGTCCAACGGCCAGGCAGAGGCCAGTAACAAGATCATAATCACCATTCTCAGGAAAATGCTGGCTGCTAATGCCAGAGATTGGCATAACGAGCTCGATTGTACATTTTGGGCGTACAGGACTTCTAAACGTACGCCTACAGGCACTACACCTTATGCCCTGATGTTTGGCCACGATGCGGTATTACCTTTGGAGGTTAATGTCCATTCGCTACGCGTTCAAGAGCAGCATCAATTAATCGGAGAAGACTATGTCCAAGCTATGTGGCAGGAACATGAAGATCTGAGCGAACACAGACTCGCAGCATTAGACAACCTGATCATCGAGAAGCAGCGAATCGCCAGAGTGTACGACAAGCGTACCTGCGGTCGTAGTTTTGGTGTTGGTGATCTTGTGTGGAAGACCGTTCTCCCCTTAGGCGAAAAAGAGCGCGGACGCGGGAAATGGTCTCCCCGGTGGGAAGGACCTTTCCTTATTGATCGAATCTTGGGCAAAGGTGCATATCATTTAAGGGACACAGACGGCGAACTTGACGATAGCCAAAAGTTAGTAAGTATATTTAAGATCCGGGGTTGTCGTTCCAACGGAGATCGAAGGCCCTTCAACCCCTTGGCAAATAAGCAACCAAAGAAGATGCACAAATATGATGAGACAAGAGATGAAAAGAGTGGATGAGGCGTGTATATGACAATGTGTGTGTAGAGGTGTAGTGTTTTTGGGTTTTCAAAAGATAGTGCAAAACAACAATTAAAATGCAAGAAAGTATAAATGTGCAAATAAAGTAAGATAGGTGTTGGGGTTTTCGGGCAAACCCCAAGTCCAATGCAACTAGTGATCCTCTAACACGAAACCATGCCAATGTATCCACGAATCAAGCCTCGTATCCTAGCCATGCTATGGTTCTAGGACCGTGCTTACCTAAGGTATTCAAATGCCTTACTAGGGCCATTCGAACTCTCTAGGTGTCTTAGGGGATCCCTCTATGTTACCTAATACCGAATCCCCTAAAGTGCTTAAGAGGCGTAAAGTGTCGAAGCTTAGGGACTCAAACAAGCAACACATGCATAACCCACCACTCCACCGATGTTATCGATGTGGAGTGGATTCTTTCTAAGGTATTCCTAAGCCTTATTAGGGTCCTAGGGACTCTCCGCGGGAGGGTAGAAAGAAAGGAGGCGTAAAGCACATGAATTAAGGGTCAAACATAGTGAAACATGCTCATCACACATATTGCCAATTGCCTAGAGTAGAATAAGGTTGCCAAACCATACACAACTCATACAAGATGGACCAAATGCATACAAAAGAGTGGCAAATCTTCACATACACATTCAATACATATGAAAATAGACAATACACATACCCATGAACCAACAAAGGCATTTATTCATAAATCAAAGTATCACATAGTCACATTGAACTAGGGCACACAACCCTAGTCCCCAACAAAGTTACTACTCACAAAGCATCATAGTATACATCATCAAATTATACAATAAAGCTCTAGACATAAGAAAAAGAGAGAGTAAGGATGAGGAATGCTCAATAGATGCTCTCTTGCTCCTCCTTGGTTTTGATGATGGATCTTGATGACTTGGTGAGGATCCCAGCTGCCCAAAGTGATGGTGGAGGTAGTAGACATCGTGGGGAGAAGATTTGATGAAGGGTGGTGGATGAAAGGAGGTGTGGAAGTGGTGGATTGTGGCTGACCCGACGGTGGTCGACCGGTCGACAGGTGGTCGTCGACCGGTCGACGGACGAACCGTGGGCAACCCTAGATCTAAGGGAGAAGAGAGAAAGGGGAAAGGGAAAGTGATGGAGATGGAGGCAGCTGAATGGATGCCCTAATGAGGCAACAACAAGAGTATAAATAGGCAAAGGAAGGGAGAATGAAGGGTTAGGATGAGCTAGAGTTAGATCTAAGGGTTGGATGAATTAAATGAAGGGTAAAGGGGTAAATCCTCATGTGAACAAAAGGAAAGAGTAATTAATGGGTGACCTCACCAAATCTAGTGTGGTGTAGCTGAAAATTAATTGCACAAGTGGATGAGTCACAAGATTGACTTTGCCTTGACTTTGACCGCGACCTTCGGAGTTGACCAAAGGTTGACTTTGACCAAACTTCCAGAATTCTTCTTGCGACTCCTTTCCGGGACTTCATGCTGACTCGTTGACGCTCCAAAGTCGGGGTTGACCACGAGTTGACTTTTGGTCCTCGGGTTGACTTTTCGTCCTTTAGCCGGAAATCCACAAAAGCTTCCAAATTACACTCTTTTGCTCCCGATATCCATCCGATGCTCGATTCACCTACAATGGTGCAATTCAAGGATTAGGGACACTAAATAGCCTTTGGATTAGCATTACTAAAGTGATTAGAGGCCTAATTTGTATGCAAATCGCATACGAATCACACCCCCACACTTAAGCTTTGCTTGTCCTCAAGCAAATAAAGAATCAACAATCCACATCACATTCAATTTTGCCTTAACAACCATATCCTCAAATAGAGACCACTAAGCCACAAATCAAGATTCTATTAAGCATATACTCAAACCTCATGATTTGCCAAGTGTTTAATATGTGTATCTAATGCATGCTTGGTGAAGTGTGTGCTAGCCATGGAATAATCAATCAAGAGCAATCAAATTAGCATATGCTTGACAAGATTAACCGCTAAACTCACATGATTCACTAAATATTTCCGCTCTTGTGTTTAGGGTTAAGTGTTTACTCTCAAGACATTACCAAAAGCAACGTCCCCATAAGCTTGCTCATTGACCAACTCTCCACTAATTAATTCACAACTTATTGGATCAAAAGGGGTTTCACATGGTTGTAATGGGACCAAAGGTTAGGGGTTAACATGAAACGAAGGGATGGATATACAAGTATTCCAAGCATTTCACAAAACAACTCAAGGACTTTGAAACTCATTTTCTTTAACAAACAATCCTAACTTTTATTCTCCTCAACCTTTTATTCTAAAAACAAACTCTATTTTTGGATTTTCTAACTTTCTATTTCTACTTTTCTCTTTCTTTTTCTCACAACTTCTTTCCCATTTTGTATTTTCTTTTCTCTTGGGACTTTCTTTTTTTTGAACTTTATTTTTATACACAACTTCTTTTTGATTTTCTGAACTTCTTTTCCAACCAATTTCTCCTTTACAAAACTCTAATCTACTCTACCCCCACACTTGCTTTTCACAAACCCATAAAATATAAAGAACATGAGAAGTCACAATTGTTGCCTTGCTAATACTTGGAACAAGGGACGGTTAGTGTTTAAGCTAGTAACATGGGTTAGACTTTTGTGGGTTAAACGAAGAAAAAGCTAATGATGAATGAGGCTCGAAATGGGTTAATCCTAATGAAAAGTGTTTAGAGGGATGAAAGTTAATTTGGCCATGGTGCTTATCTAGTGCCTTAATCATTTCCAATTCATTGCAAATTAACACGTAGTCTCAAGCGGTCTTTGAGCAAGTTCTAGGTCTCGTAAACTAGTGGAATGTACACACATGAAGAACAAGGATGTATGAATGATGCATACATATCAATGAGGCTCAAAATCTCACCATATAAGGGTATATGCATGTCAATACATCGTCTAGATATGCTTCTCTAATTGCTAGTGACCAATCAACATGGCAAATGTGCATTAAGTGTCAAGCAATCATCAATTACTCATATTAACCACAAGGCAACTCAATGATTTCTAAGCACATGCTCTTTATCCTCCTAATTCACAACTTAGTAGGCTCACAATTATCATTGGGATTGAAAAAGACAATCAAAACACACACAAAACCTTCAAAGTTTCAAAATTCAAACATTTAACTTTTTGCACCAGTCGACCGGTCGACGGAAATCATTGACCGTTCGATGACAGCTCCCTGGACGAGTGTCGACCGGTCGACACACGGGTCGACCGTTCGATGAAAACCTTGAAAATTTGAAAAATTTTGGTGGTTTGAAAATGTGAAATCCTTTTAGTTTGGCCCAACCTCACCCCCACACTTAAAACCAACATTGTCCTCAATGTTGTGAGGTGTTTAAAAGTGCAAAGCAAATTGGTAAAAGTGAAGAAGCAAAGTCGGGCGAATGCACACATACAAAATATAGCATATGGATGATAGAGTAAGAAAAACCCCCTTTGTAGACTCCCCTAGCGAGCCGAGAAACCACAAATAGACACCAACCTCAGGGAACAAGGCCCTGACTTCCATACGTTTGCTCCTCGGGTGCCAAATGAATTAGAAAGTGGCATGAAACACCACTTAGCCCGGTGGCTAAGGTGTTCATCTTCAATGAAGCACAACAGCTCTCATGGTGAAGGAAAGCTCATCAACGGTTGTTTGCTAGACCTCCCCCAAAGTGATGGTGCACAGTAAATCAACTCCGACCTCTTCCCTTTGCAAGGGACATAATTCCAGAAGTAAGAACAGTCAAAGTGAAAGCTGGGATCGTCACTTCCAGCTCTGAGTACCACTCCTTTGGAACTGCAAATCCGGAGATCCAACGGCTGGAACTCAATGAAATTTAAACAGAGAACAGTAGACACATAGAGGAAGCTGTCATACAAATTGCAGCTCAATCCAGCGGTGGAGATGAGATAAAACTGCTTCCAAAGTGGACTGTTCTTCCCAGGCAGATTCTGGAAATGAAACAAAACAAAACAAAAATGAATTCACTTCACCGAAACGTCCATCCTACATCTCCCAACTTCCCATAAGCTCTTTATTCAAAACAAAACAAACTAAACATAGATATATATATCACACAAAATAAAAAGAATAGTGCAAGAAACTCGGTTACCGATTACCAAGAGATCAAGGTTGAACCTCAATCCCCGGCAGCGGCGCCATTTGACGATAGCCAAAAGTTAGTAAGTATATTTAAGATCCGGGGTTGTCGTTCCAACGGAGATCGAAGGCCCTTCAACCCCTTGGCAAATAAGCAACCAAAGAAGATGCACAAATATGATGAGACAAGAGATGAAAGAGTGGATGAGGCGTGTATATGACAATGTGTGTGTAGAGGTGTAGTGTTTTTGGGTTTTCGAAAGATAGTGCAAAACAACAATTAAAATGCAAGAAAGTATAAATGTGCAAATAAAGTAAGATAGGTGTTGGGGTTTTCGGGCAAACCCCAAGTCCAATGCAACTAGTGATCCTCTAACACGAAACCATGCCAATGTATCCACGAATCAAGCCCCGTATCCTAGCCATGCTATGGTTCTAGGACCGTGCTTACCTAAGGTATTCAAATGCCTTACTAGGGCCATTCGAACTCTCTAGGTGTCTTAGGGGATCCCTCTATGTTACCTAATACCGAATCCCCTAAAGTGCTTAAGAGGCGTAAAGTGTCGAAGCTTAGGGACTCAAACAAGCAACACATGCATAACCCACCACTCCACCGATGTTATCGATGTGGAGTGGATTCCTTCTAAGGTATTCCTAAGCCTTATTAGGGTCCTAGGGACTCTCCGCGGGAGGGTAGAAAGAAAGGAGGCGTAAAGCACATGAATTAAGGGTCAAACATAGTGAAACATGCTCATCACACATATTGCCAATTGCCTAGAGTAGAATAAGGTTGCCAAACCATACACAACTCATACAAGATGGACCAAATGCATACAAAAGAGTGGCAAATCTTCACATACACATTCAATACATATGAAAATAGACAATACACATACCCATGAACCAACAAAGGCATTTATTCATAAATCAAAGTATCACATAGTCACATTGAACTAGGGCACACAACCCTAGTCCCCAACAAAGTTACTACTCACAAAGCATCATAGTATACATCATCAAATTATACAATAAAGCTCTAGACATAAGAAAAAGAGAGAGTAAGGATGAGGAATGCTCAATAGATGCTCTCTTGCTCCTCCTTGGCTTTGATGATGGATCTTGATGACTTGGTGAGGATCCCAGCTGCCCAAAGTGATGGTGGAGGTAGTAGACATCGTGGGGAGAAGATTTGATGAAGGGTGGTGGATGAAAGGAGGTGTGGAAGTGGTGGATTGTGGCTGACCCGACGGTGGTCGACCGGTCGACAGGTGGTCGTCGACCGGTCGACGGACGAACCGTGGGCAACCCTAGATCTAAGGGAGAAGAGAGAAAGGGGAAAGGGAAAGTGATGGAGATGGAGGCAGCTGAATGGATGCCCTAATGAGGCAACAACAAGAGTATAAATAGGCAAAGGAAGGGAGAATGAAGGGTTAGGATGAGCTAGAGTTAGATCTAAGGGTTGGATGAATTAAATGAAGGGTAAAGGGGTAAATCCTCATGTGAACAAAAGGAAAGAGTAATTAATGGGTGACCTCACCAAATCTAGTGTGGTGTAGCTGAAAATTAATTGCACAAGTGGATGAGTCACAAGATTGACTTTGCCTTGACTTTGACCGCGACCTTCGGAGTTGACCAAAGGTTGACTTTGACCAAACTTCCAGAATTCTTCTTGCGACTCCTTTCCGGGACTTCATGCTGACTCGTTGACGCTCCAAAGTCGGGGTTGACCACGAGTTGACTTTTGGTCCTCGGGTTGACTTTTCGTCCTTTAGCCGGAAATCCACAAAAGCTTCCAAATTACACTCTTTTGCTCCCGATATCCATCCGATGCTCGATTCACCTACAATGGTGCAATTCAAGGATTAGGGACACTAAATAGCCTTTGGATTAGCATTACTAAAGTGATTAGAGGCCTAATTTGTATGCAAATCGCATACGAATCAGAACTTCACCAAAATCTCATTAATGGTCGTTACTTAAAGAAATATTTTCCAAGTGTTTGGGAACTGGATGATCCGCCAGTTTCGTTGCCTGGACAGGGGGGGCAATATTTAGTTCTCCTGTACCGCTCTCTCCAAGCCAATACCGTGGCTTCTAATTCGTTCGCTATACTTTGTCGAACCAAGGGGGCAACTATATCCCACAAGGGTTCGGCCAGTTTACAAATTATGCATTACCTTTAGACTTAAACGCGGTGAAGATTCTTAGATTTTTACGCTGGAAGAGTTCATGTATGATGGCATTTTTCGCAGTTTGCTCGAACTATAAAGCAAGGAAATATCACAGTACAAAGGCGAATAAACGGAAAGCGTTTAACATACATTTTCTTCTATGTATATATACTGGCTTTGCGGCCAAGAGCAATTACATGAAAATCAAAATACAAAACAAAAAGCCAAAACGTGGCTCTGATACCATGGGGGCTGCGACCAAGGCTCTTCCGGTGACCTATTTCTAGACTTGGGCAGCCCATTTTGGAAACATAGGGCTACCACTCCCCATTTTGTTCTCCCACAGAGTTTTTGAGGGAGAGGGAATTCAGCGGGTAACCTGCGCAACCACAGATCATCCGCTGGCAAGCCTAGAACGGCAAGTCATCCTGCCGGACGAAAGACTTTTGCGGTCCGCCAGGAGACTTTTGTTGTCCCCACTCCGCCGCTTTCTCACTTCTGTCTACAAGAAGCAGAAGGAATGGTGGGCAGAGTGAGGGGGAAGCCTGAGGTTTCGTTGTATAACTCAACCCAGGCATGAGGTTTGGTTGTATAACTCAGAACTTTTGTGGAATCCTAAGCGAAGGAAGGGATTTGAGGGCCAAAAGGAAGAACAGAACTAGGAGAGGCATTTTCGATGCCTGATAAGTGTTTTCTGCTTGAGAAAAACCAATGAACGGTTCACTATTTAAAGAAGAATACTGAGGTCAGTTTGGTGCGTGATTTGGTAACCGTTTAAAGATTTGCAGTTATTAGGGGTAGTTACCACACTTAAATGTTGGCCTGAGGAATTAAATTTGCGGTTCCCCGGGCTCCTTTTTGAATTTGACTTCTGACTGTGTCAAAGATTATCCTTCCCGAGGGTTATCTTCTTGTTTTTTGGTCTGGGCCGAAGTTTGGTTTGGGCCAGTAGATGATCAAAGTAAAATTAAACATTAAGTGTTTATGCTTACAAAAACCTCAAGAGCTTTATAGTTACAAGTTGCTGGGCCTACACCATGCGGCCCAATGATGCGATGTCTATGACAATTTTGTGGTACTCAGCTTAGATTCGTTCTGGTTGGACATTCGCCACCCTAGCTTTTGCACGTGCATTTACCAGACGTTGCCGCAGTTCCTCGGTCGGACCTACTTCATTCACCAAGGCCTCCTTGTCTTTATCCTTCCTGGATTGAAGTTGGACAATCTGAGCTTCGATTTTAGCCTTGGCAGCTTCAAGCTCTTCTAGTTTGGACTCGCAGAGGGCAACATTGGTTCGCCAGCGTTGGAGTGACTCTTTCCGGGCGACAAATAGCTTCTCTAGTTCGGCTCGTTGAGTGGAAGTTAGGTTCGCCAGTTTGGCTGACTTCTCAATATCAGCCTGGAGGGTTGCCATGACACTAACCTTAGTTTTGAGCTCATCCAGGATTGCTACGTCTCCTTCATTCGCGTGAAGCCGCAGGCTACCGGTGTAGGCAATGATCTTCTCTCGCACTCTCGGATCATCCAAGTTTACGTTGCTGAGGTGGCTGAGATAGTATTGAGCATCCTCCACCAACTCCGGGGTAATTGGTTTGTCCAAAACTTCTTCGAGGCATTCTTTAAGAGCAAGTGGTTGTTTTGAAGAAGAAGGCTCTTCCACAACAGCAAGGTTTAGGCTTTGGGAGTCCACAACGGCATTCGCCATTATTTGTGAAGCAGTAGCCGAATCCTGTTCCAATGTGGGCTCTACAGAGTTTTGTCTGCTGAGCAAGGGTTCACCTTTCTTATCCCCTAGACCGTCGATTAGATCCTTCGCCGCATCTGGATTTGTGCCTGGACCCGATACTTCAGTTGGGACTTCGGAGTGATCCTGCGGGGAAAGAAAGAAGAGAATGCGAGAGGTAAGCACGGACAATTTAAACTAAACCAGTAAGCGGTTTAAAGGGATAAGTCGAGCATTTACCATTAATAGAACGGTTTCCTGGGTTGTTTCCACACCTCGGTTGTTTCAGCAGGGTTAACATCCTGGCTAGGGGGCAAATTAGCGTCCTCTTGGAGGTTTGTACCGTCGTCGCCCTTTGAGTTTCTGCATTCGCCACTTCCACAGGTTGAGGGACGATCTCAAGAGAGGATGCAAAAGTTGAAATTGGTCCTTCACTGGTGTTCATAGGCTGTTCTGGGGAAGCGTAAGCAAGGGGAACTGCATAGGTCACTGCTAGCATTCCAAGTCCATCCAAGGCCTCGACCATGCTTATCTCATCTTCTGCAGAGTTTCTGTCAGTAGAGCTATCCTCAGATCCTTGAGCAGGCGTGCTTTCTTTAGCTTCAGGAATAGGAGGGTCATCTGCTATTACAATCACTTCAGGTGCGTTGCGTCTCCTTAACTGCAACGAACGAATAAATAACCAGTTAGTGGCTGTGTGAGGGAGTACGCGAATGAGAATTGTGCAGGAGTTAACAAGGAGTTTATCCTTACCAAGGGACGCTCTTCTTCTGTTTCTTCTTCCTCATTGGTTTGCGGTTCGCGGGATCTTTTTCTTGCAGCATGGGAGAAAGAGGCTTCTCCTGGACATGAACTTGTCAGAGTTTCCTGTGGCAATGTATTGGGCAATCAGAGTCAGTACTGCATGGAGAATGTTGAAATTAAGACTTAGGATTCGAAACTCATACCTCAACTGGTGTTTCTTCAGTTTGCTTCCGTCTTTGGTCAGGAGCAGCGGTAGCAGGGGATTGTCTGTTAGCACCGTTTAGAATTTGTTGATCTTCTTCAAGGTTGAGTTCAACCTTACCTCTGGTGAAGATGGTGCGAAAGAGGTCTTCTGCATTCTGATTCCACTTGTTGGCTGAAAGGGCATTCCACCAGATGGCATACTATGGAGAAACAGCCATAGTGCATTGGAGGACACTGGCTCCTAAGGTGGCAGGCGGTAGAATATATTTGAAGTGGACTTTGCACCTGTGTTGGTCCTCTATGTCGCTTGCTGAGATTCGCCATGAGGTGTACAAGTTTAGGCTTTCAAACAAAGGATAAGGGATTTTTTGCCTAAGTCCTAGTTGGGGAGAGAAGTGGTTGGGAGCATATAGTTCAAAACTGGCTTCTTCATCCGGGAGGTTAAAGTCCATACAGGACACGGCTCGTTTAAACATGTCCAAGGCATCTACAGAGTGTTCGCTAGACCAGAGGAAACCATGCTCTAGTGGACTAGGGAATTTTCTGTTTATAACTAGCGTTACCGAGTCTAAGGCTGATTCGTCTAAATGGTACAGGTAACGAAAGCAATCAAAGTAGGAAGGAGAGGGAAACTCATCTCGATTGGCGAATGCCATTCTAATACCTCATCTTCTGGGAAGGAATCTACGTCAGGGTGCCTGAATTGTGGGAAGTAGACCTGCAGCCAGAGGTCAAGAATCCAGAATGGTCCTCCCAGCGGGTTGTAATCAAAGGGCCTGAGTGTCAGGGAGTAGAGCGAACGGTAGAGGCTGGCCAGAACCGGTTGGCCTAACCCCGTTAATTGCCTGTTGAAGAGGGCTGCTGCCAGCATGGTCCAAGTGCCAGTGACCTTCTTCGCCGTGATGCAGAAGAGAAATTTACACAACCAGAGCTCCAGGAAGGCGATTCCTCCTTGTTCGTTGTTCTGCTTTGAGAAGTAGTTACACCAGGATGTGTAGGATTTGCAGTATGGAAGGCGAACCAAGCTGGGTTTGTGCTCAATTGAGTCTAACCCTTGATCATATTCCCCATAGCTGTAAGGTTCTGGATGGATGGGAAGACCGGTAATGGTGAGAATATCCAGCAGTGTGATTCCCATTTGCCCAAACCGGAAATTGAAAGTGTTGCTGGAGGTGTCCCAGAAACAGGCGGCCGCGACTATCGGAGCGCGGTTTCCTCCTCCGTTGTGCAAAGAGAAACAGAGTTCTAGTGTTTCTGCAATTCCCACTTCTTGCCAGCGGTCTAGGTCAGTTGTTTTCCTGGCTTGATACCACTTAAGTTCTTCTGGACTTGGTGTAGGCCAGCTACCCATTCGCACTGCTTGATGGTGCCTTTGTCATTTTGGAAAGATAGCGGCGGTCGCCCGGAACGCAAGAATAGGACATCGGACGGCGTGAAAGTAGTGGTTCAGAAATTGAGCCGACATTTCGTCAATCCAAGGACCCAGGCTCGCCGTGCGGTTTTCATAAGCTTTGATATGAGAACGGTGAGAGTGCTTGTTGGCGGTAAGGGGGTACATGGCCAGTTTGAACTGCTGGGCGTTCTGTTCTGTTAAGATGTTTGAGGTTGAGGCCATTTCTGTTGGTTGGTTTTTGGATTCTCACTTGTTTTGGGTTTTTAGGGTTCTGGATTCCTTAAACAGATTAGTGTTGAGGAGTTTGGTTTTAAAGAGCCGAAGGGGTGTTGTAGAAGGATATGATCCTGATCGTTTCGCGAACCAGTTTGAATTGGGAGGCGTGATGAAACAGTGTAACGGTTGGGTCTCTTTGTCTTCTGGGCTTTGTTGTGGCTTTTCGTGAACAGTCGTCTATTTTCCTTGTGAATTTAGCCCTCTTCAATCACATTTATCGCGGACTCGGGCCTGATTTCGAGGCCTGGGGGGCAATGTTTGAGCCCAAATGAATATTTGGCTGGTTTGTTTATGTTTACAGCCCATGGGCCGATTATTGCGGCCCAAACTACCTTTGAGTTTATTTAGGAAGCAGATCCTTGCTTTGTGTTTGCCTTATAACTCAAGGAAAGCAATTTATGTATATATTTAAACGCATTAATTATACATGAGAGTCCCGCTTTAGAAAGAAATCTATAATCCTTATTCAATGAGGATTCGCCAACCTATCTCTATAAATGGAGGGTCTTGGGGTAAATAGCGGCTCTCTTGATCAATACAACCCTACAAGCAATCTCTTTGCATACAAGCCTCCCCGGAGCAAACCCTAGCAACCGAAGCCTCTCCGGAGCAAACCAGCGACTCACAACGAAGCTAAAATCACGTTTTAGCAGCCCAAGTGTTTCTCAGACTTTTCCCAATTGATTGCTCTGCTTACTCAGCGTTGAGGAAGTATCGATTATTGCGTTCGCAAGAGATCACGTTCGAAGACCTATGTGACGCCCCAAATTGCACCTCTTCAATTTGAGCACGAAACAGTGCCGCGAGCCTTTAAAAATACAAGCTAAACTACTAACTTATACTTTAAAGAAACGCAAGGCAATTAAGTGAATAGTTTTCAGAACGCAAATGCGGAAACAAATTTAATTTGAATAGAGGTGAAACAATTGGAAATCGTAAAAGATTTAAATCCAATTTATCAAATTAAATAACCGGATCGAAAAGTGAATTCATGAATGAGTTTCACATTATTGACCATGAACAAGATAAATGGTCAACGAGTTCCAAAATAAATGAAATGGTACAATGAGAACAAATAGATAATTCCGGAACCTGATATTCGATAAACGAATATCCGATGATAACAACTTTGCACACCCAACGCCAACCACTGCTGTCCCGTTCCCAGTGCACAGTACCTGCATCCAAAACTATTGTAGGGGTGAGCTTTCGTCCTCGCTGCTCAGTAGGGGAATTCACCCCGGCTAGATTTAAAAATCATAAAATATATATTTCATTGGCCAACCAGTATGTAAAACATATCAAGGAAAATAATAAATCATTTCTCATTAATACCATGAGAAAATAATTAAATAAGTAAGTACCCGGGTAAAATATCAAACCTGATGACCGATCAATCTAGCCAACTACATCCTTACCGAAGATTAAAATCTTCAACAAACCGTAAGGAGTAGCGAGAGTGTCCATTCATGCCATACCGCCTAGATCTAGTGCCACACCTCAAAGGATGTCAGACACTATTCCGTCCGTACAGCCCCTCCGGAGGTTTAGGGAATCGAAACCCAAGGAAGTCGCTATGCTCCACTCACTCTCAGGTCATCACATAAAATCAAAGATAATTGAAAACACACATGGCGTAAATCATAGCCATGCAAATCTTACGTAACATATATATACGAGAAAACACTAACCGAGAGAGTCCCAAGTTTATCCCTACCTGGATTCTCGGAGCTTGTTCTCATTCATCACATCAGGCCAACATCACCACCACCACAATTTACGTCTCGGGCTAACTGGAGTCCCTAGTTCGATAATAACCAAATCCGAGTGTTACAATAATATTCTTAAATACTCAACACTCGACAAAGAAGTCCATTTGGACAACCATTTCCGATTTACGGAACTCATTTCTTATCGGGTGTCATTCCCATAATTACTATGGACACCCATGACACTTTCCTTTATAATCAAATATGGACACTAATCCATATTTCAACAACAGTTCACAAATTGAACTCAACCAAGAATAATCATTACCTGCGTCGAGTATTCGACTTCATGTTCGAAACGAGGAACACAATTCAACAGAGTTTCGACGGAAACTCATTAGCTTAACTTCTGTTCCCAAATACCTTGAACAGGAATGATCCAAATTGATGGTTTTCACTCAAACTCATCAATTCTGCATTTTAGGCAAAACCAGTCATCAATATGTTTCTAAAACATTAAATAAGGCCGGAAAAACCATAAGAGCAACCTGAACCGCCACCGTTCACGGTGGTTCACGGTGGTTCACGGTGACAGGACAATACCCAACATACCAAATCTTCCAAAACTCAACCAAAATGAATTCCAAGCATACCAGCATGTAGAAATCGATGAGCTGATCAAGATTGATACCTTACTCGAAGGAAACGGTCGCCGGAGTCGCCGAAAATCATCAAAAACCCGCCGGAACAGCCGTAGCTTCTTTTCTTCGATTCTCTCTCGTCAGTTGACGATTTGAGAAACCAAGACCACAGACAAGCTCGCCTTGACCAGGCGGAGCTATTGGCACCGGTCTCAGTCGCCGTCGTGGCCGGAATCGGAAACCACCATTGGAGCTGCCGAAGCTTCTCGGCGTCGTTTCTCTCTCCACCGGCGTCGGTTTGACGAGCTACGACCACCGTTGGTCTCGCCGTGTCGGGGCGAACACAAAGGGACCGGTCCGTCGCCGTGAAACGGCCGGACGTGGGAGGTGATTATCGGAGCTGTCGGTGTCGCGGCAGAGGAGAGGAGAGAGAAAGCCACGCGGGAGAAAATGAGGAAGAGAGAGAAAGTTCTGGGTATTTCTAACCAATTGAGTGAAATGACCATTTTGCCCTTACGCAAAATAATACTCTAATGCTATACTTCATTCTCGAGTCTTCCAGTCGAAGTTACGACAAATAGGAAATTTCTGAAAAATTCCCGAAGCTCTTTAATAATTATCGAGATTAAGAATTTAATCTCGATTAATATCCAAATTAATCCTTTAATTTTCCGGGTCTCACAGTTCCACCCTCCTTAAAAGAATTTCGTCCTCGAAATTGCCACATATCAAGAACACTTTCAATTGTTGAACTCCAGTTACAGTGGGTAAAATCTTTAATCACTGGTGGTGTTGCCTATTTCAATCTGATCCTTTTCAAAGGATACAAGATGCTATCAGGCAGATCAATCATTTAAAATATATCTCATACACATGAGATTCAACAATTATTCTCAATGGCTCACCAACCATTGTAAAAACTCTGCCTATTTAAAACATCACAACTCGTGGTCTTACTTACCACGTAGTTCACATTCCATTTCTCTCAAAAATGTACTTTGCTCAAAAGCAAATCATTCACCGGGTAAAGAGTGTACATACCTGTACTTCCTTGTTCTTTCTTACTACATACTGGCCCAAATGATCTTAGCCGTGGTCTGTGCACTGTGAAGAAGCTTTGGGTGGCAAAAGTTTCTCAATTTCAAAGAATTAAGGTACCAACAAACACTCATTGGACTCAATATGAAATGAATCACAATAACCAAGTCCAACAACGAATAATCAATTGAACCGGACTCACGAAATGAACAAATAAAAATTAAGAGTGAATCCACACAATGAATTCAATGCTCAAGTGCTCAACAAGCAACAAGTCACAAACGCGAAGCCAATAACAAAGTTGTTCAAAATAATGTGACTTTGAACTTCTGAAGAGACAAATACGACTTAAACAAAGTCAAGGTCAAGAATAGGAGGTCAATAAAGAGTAAGCAACAAGAAATTGTCTTGACCGCACAAGGAAACGATTTCAGAGTCAACTGAATGATATATCAAATTTTCAAACGGAAAATAGGATTCCAAGAAACTCAACAAGAATTTAAGAAATGCTCTGATACCACTTTCTGTGACGCCCCAAATTGCACCTCTTCAATTTGAGCACGAAACAGTGCCGCGAGCCTTTAAAAATACAAGCTAAACTACTAACTTATACTTTAAAGAAACGCAAGGCAATTAAGTGAATAGTTTTCAGAACGCAAATGCGGAAACAAATTTAATTTGAATAGAGGTGAAACAATTGGAAATCGTAAAAGATTTAAATCCAATTTATCAAATTAAATAACCGGATCGAAAAGTGAATTCATGAATGAGTTTCACATTATTGACCATGAACAAGATAAATGGTCAACGAGTTCCAAAATAAATGAAATGGTACAATGAGAACAAATAGATAATTCCGGAACCTGATATTCGATAAACGAATATCCGATGATAACAACTTTGCACACCCAACGCCAACCACTGCTGTCCCGTTCCCAGTGCACAGTACCTGCATCCAAAACTATTGTAGGGGTGAGCTTTCGTCCTCGCTGCTCAGTAGGGGAATTCACCCCGGCTAGATTTAAAAATCATAAAATATATATTTCATTGGCCAACCAGTATGTAAAACATATCAAGGAAAATAATAAATCATTTCTCATTAATACCATGAGAAAATAATTAAATAAGTAAGTACCCGGGTAAAATATCAAACCTGATGACCGATCAATCTAGCCAACTACATCCTTACCGAAGATTAAAATCTTCAACAAACCGTAAGGAGTAGCGAGAGTGTCCATTCATGCCATACCGCCTAGATCTAGTGCCACACCTCAAAGGATGTCAGACACTATTCCGTCCGTACAGCCCCTCCGGAGGTTTAGGGAATCGAAACCCAAGGAAGTCGCTATGCTCCACTCACTCTCAGGTCATCACATAAAATCAAAGATAATTGAAAACACACATGGCGTAAATCATAGCCATGCAAATCTTACGTAACATATATATACGAGAAAACACTAACCGAGAGAGTCCCAAGTTTATCCCTACCTGGATTCTCGGAGCTTGTTCTCATTCATCACATCAGGCCAACATCACCACCACCACAATTTACGTCTCGGGCTAACTGGAGTCCCTAGTTCGATAATAACCAAATCCGAGTGTTACAATAATATTCTTAAATACTCAACACTCGACAAAGAAGTCCATTTGGACAACCATTTCCGATTTACGGAACTCATTTCTTATCGGGTGTCATTCCCATAATTACTATGGACACCCATGACACTTTCCTTTATAATCAAATATGGACACTAATCCATATTTCAACAACAGTTCACAAATTGAACTCAACCAAGAATAATCATTACCTGCGTCGAGTATTCGACTTCATGTTCGAAACGAGGAACACAATTCAACAGAGTTTCGACGGAAACTCATTAGCTTAACTTCTGTTCCCAAATACCTTGAACAGGAATGATCCAAATTGATGGTTTTCACTCAAACTCATCAATTCTGCATTTTAGGCAAAACCAGTCATCAATATGTTTCTAAAACATTAAATAAGGCCGGAAAAACCATAAGAGCAACCTGAACCGCCACCGTTCACGGTGGTTCACGGTGGTTCACGGTGACAGGACAATACCCAACATACCAAATCTTCCAAAACTCAACCAAAATGAATTCCAAGCATACCAGCATGTAGAAATCGATGAGCTGATCAAGATTGATACCTTACTCGAAGGAAACGGTCGCCGGAGTCGCCGGAAATCATCAAAAACCCGCCGGAACAGCCGTAGCTTCTTTTCTTCGATTCTCTCTCGTCAGTTGACGATTTGAGAAACCAAGACCACAGACAAGCTCGCCTTGACCAGGCGGAGCTATTGGCACCGGTCTCAGTCGCCGTCGTGGCCGGAATCGGAAACCACCATTGGAGCTGCCGAAGCTTCTCGGCGTCGTTTCTCTCTCCACCGGCGTCGGTTTGACGAGCTACGACCACCGTTGGTCTCGCCGTGTCGGGGCGAACACAAAGGGACCGGTCCGTCGCCGTGAAACGGCCGGACGTGGGAGGTGATTATCGGAGCTGTCGGTGTCGCGGCAGAGGAGAGGAGAGAGAAAGCCACGCGGGAGAAAATGAGGAAGAGAGAGAAAGTTCTGGGTATTTCTAACCAATTGAGTGAAATGACCATTTTGCCCTTACGCAAAATAATACTCTAATGCTATACTTCATTCTCGAGTCTTCCAGTCGAAGTTACGACAAATAGGAAATTTCTGAAAAATTCCCGAAGCTCTTTAATAATTATCGAGATTAAGAATTTAATCTCGATTAATATCCAAATTAATCCTTTAATTTTCCGGGTCTCACAACCTAATTCCGTTTAGGCGTTGCACGTACGAACCGACAGAGTTAGTGCTCTCTCTGTCTACATTCGCTTGATCCAGAAGCAAGAAGTGGCACACATCGACTACAACAACGTATCCCGTGGTACTGGCACGCCGGCACTCTACAAAAGAGACTGTTTGACTCTCGCCTGTGGTTTCCAGCGCAAACACGGAGATTATGGCGCTATAAACCCACTACACGGAGATATTCTCTTCGAGGCTAGGGATGAAATCTACTTTTAAGGGCAATGTTTACATGCACGCCTCTAACCTTAAACTCTTTTTAAAGAAAGCGTCATCTGCAAACTTTATAAATCAAGAGATAAGTTCTATATTCTTGTTAGTTTTAACTTCTTGTGGTATTAATTTGATTTATATATATTATTTTGTTGATGGCATTTTTTGTAGGGACTCAAGTTCGTGTCAAAGTAGCATACATTATCTAAAATATCCAACACACATAGCAATGCAGAGCACATCGCTCTTCTTATTTTAACTTTCAATTTCATTAATTGTATCAATTACAAATTTCTCACAGACGAAATGTACGTACATTAACATTGAGAAATGCAGGGACTGTTCGTTTGTGAAACTGGTAATAAATTGCCATGCAGTATTTTTAAATTGCCCATATCACAACAATCACACAATCACATAGAATCCTTAATCTGTATTCTTATCGGCAGACAAAATGCAAAATTAAATAATCACAAACTCAGAAGGATTTATATAGGATCCATGCACAATCATATATTACATTTGAAAGCCTCTTGTTTTTCTACATATGAAATGATTGAGAATTTTTTTTTTTTTTACAGAAGTCATACTCATAAATTGCCACACCTTCCTCCCTTGAGCAAAACCAAGATTGAGCTTCAGAGTTTAACCCATTGTTTGACTTTTTTGTCAAATATTCCTGGTCCATAAGTAGACATGAACATCTCAATAAGGAGGGGAAATTGTAACCATATAAATGAGGCAACCGGAATACAAGCAACAGAAATGCAAGGAATAACAGCCCATGAGTATTTTTCTTCAAGCATGATAATAAGGGCAGCAGAAAATGCGATCATCATGGTGGCAATAGAGAGAAAAAGGGTGTAAAGGCCTATCAACATCTTTGTTGGCAAGTCTTTGAGAAAATCATCTTCTGCATAACGTGACGTAAGGATTCCCAAAAACAAGATGACTAAGGTTGTGGAAAAAACGAGTGATAGAGTATCTGAAATTATAAAAACCAGAAACAACTTCTCAGCTAAGAACATGGGTGCGCCTGTACTATTGTTTCCACCAGGAACTGTAAATGATGCGGTAAACATAATGGTAACAATGAGAGCGCCTACAACCGTACAAGAAGTTGCAGTCCCTTTCATTGAGTTCTCTGCCTCCACCTTTAGTTTCTCGTGATTCTTGGTAAATAGTTCACGCGGTGTCATACCGTCTGAATTTGGAACTTCATGCATTTCCGAAGGTACAATATTCTCCACCTCCTGCAATTATTTTGCGAGGTTACATATTCAAACCACTTAAGCTACATTGGAGTTTAACCTATAGTATTTGTTTTGCCTATCTACCTTTATTTTAGTGTAAGTTCTGCAGAAAGATTGAAGAAACATACAATTTGACCAAAAAAGAGGATGAAAAAGTGAAAAAAAAAACAAACAAAATAAATAAAAAAACTAACGATGTCAAAAAGTGATACAGACTATAGATTATATTATTCTCTACCGATGTCATTTTGATATGTTACTATACCTCAATCCTTTCTCATGAATCAATGTGAATCTTAAGAAATTTTTCAAAAAAAAAAATAGCAATCTTAAGAAAATATACATGTATGTATGTATAAACATGTATAACATGCGTGAATTCATTAATAATTAAGAAGCTTATAAGGATGAGAGTGTGTTTGTGGTGCCCTCATTAAAATATTGAAAAAGGAAAAAACGAGTGGAATCTAACAAAGTTGAACCAATTGTCATAATTCAGCCA
Organism: Rubus parviflorus; assembly: GCA_029955375.1. Classification (NCBI taxonomy): domain Eukaryota; kingdom Viridiplantae; phylum Streptophyta; class Magnoliopsida; order Rosales; family Rosaceae; genus Rubus; species Rubus parviflorus. The sequence goes on along the minus strand of JARGGL010000015.1, from coordinate 43,147 downwards.
CCATGTATCAACAATTTCTCAAGAAAAACATACACCATAGGATTGTCGAGTAGAGTTTCTCTAGTCGACGACCTTGTGAATAGTGTATGTCATCGTCGAGATCACTTAAGGTCTTGCGATTGGTTATTAGGTTCTCAAAAGGTGCTAAGAGTGAAGAGCGAGCAACTCTCAAGGTTGTTTCGAGTTTCTATCTAGAAATCTGCAAAAGTAGTGTGGACGAAATTGGGCGTAAGAAGTTGTTGGCATGAGTTGTCAATATTATTTTGTATTAATTAGGATATTTAGATTTTTTTATTATAATTAGTTGAATATCATGATATATGACACTATAAATATCTCCACAAGGGAGAAGAATAAATCATCCAGAAAATTCCGGTATTCCTATTCTAATTTCTACAGAAGCTTGGTTGGTCCGCTCAAGGACTTAGCAGCTCGATTGGATATGGTTGCAGATTGGGTACGTGAGTGATGTTCCAAGATCAGGCATGCTAGAACCAGATATGATGATACATGGTGTTGTTTTCTTGTTCACGTCTCTAGAGTTTAGAATTGGGTTTATCGGAGAGAATAATGTGGTGTGATGTTGGGTTCTGTTCGGAGAGCGGATGGAGGTACTAATCAGCAATCACTAGGACTGTGCGTACATTTCTCGCGGGTGATATTGTGTGGTTAATGAAAAATGAGTTGTATTAGCTCGGTTACCTTTTCAATTTTACACTTTTGTCCCTTTATATATTTTTTTGGCTTCATTTGTTAATTATGTTACAAAATAGTATTTTAATAATATGAAATTTGGTGAAGCCTTGGACACCAAAGAGAGTCGCTTGGGTTTGCCCTGTGAATTAGACCAAATGGTGGAGGGGGGGTGGGGGAATTGTTAATTATCATTCTCTTTTATTTCGCTCGTCTCACCATCTTTTATCTCGGAGACCTCGCCTCTCCAATTCAGCGTATCATCATTTTCTTGTTTTGGATTGGGTTTAGTTGAGGAGAGTTTAAAATTAGAGTTTATTTAGGAGGTTTTTATTTTATGCTATTGGGGTTTCTTCTGTCGACTAATTCTTGAGTACGGGTTTTCGTATAGGGCAGCGTCTCACATGGAGGTGCGAACACCATCACTTTTGTGAGACAAAACCGTAATATGGTTGCCATATGATATCGCTTGTTTGGTTTTTCAATAGCAGTGACTGTTGGGAACTTGGGATGGTTAATGGGGGAGTACTGGATGTCTGAGATGGGGACTATGGGAGTTAAAAAGAGTATTAGCTATGGGTTTTTGAGGCTAAAGGCCGAATCTGAGCTGATTTTTAATTCTTCCATGTCTTATGAGGCTCTTGTTGGTTTGTTATTTTATTTTTTAAAATTATTGCTCTGGGATTACAGTCAATTCGATACTTGACTCTGAAATATATATATATATATATATATATATATATATATATATATTATTTTTTTAACATTGAAGATTTTGAGATTAACAAAGAAGAAGGGTTTTTTTTTTCCCAGATAACAAAGAGGAAGTTGAGAATGCTATGCAATCACAAGTTGCTAAGGCAGTCACAGTTAGTTTCTATGTTATGTATAGTCTTTTAAAAAAGTTTTGTGGTCACAATTTTCCTCCTAATTCAATAATAACAAGAAGAAATGAAAAAACAAGTTTGAGACAAAAAAATAATTATGTAACACACACGTATCATAGGGAAGTCAAACTCATGATCTCTCATGTGACAACTTTGGTGCAAACCACCTTGAATATGCAAAAACTACTTGGTTTGACATATAAATAACAGAAAGGGAAATATCCAATAGGTCATAATTTTCACCATGTATTTCCCATTAACTTCGGGGATTTTTAATTTTTCCCAACATGTCTGTTTTACTCCCATTAAGGACAAAAATATTGAATAGTGATTTTTTGTAGCATTTTTGCCCTTGCCGTCTGGGTTTTAAGATCAAAAGGCACGGTGGTCACAAACTTTGACCACTTAATCCGTCGCCATCCTGTGACGCCTTGAGGTGAGACCGGTGGCGTTGGGTTCGTGGTGAAGAGGGCTGCAAAACCCACTAAGGGTTTCCTCCTAACTTGGCCGGAAACGCTGCCGGCAAGGAAGAACAATTCCGCACAAAAACTGGCTTTTTCTCTCCTAGATTTCTCTTCCTACACTAAAAATCGATGTAAAAAATTAGTATAGAATTGAAGGGCTCAAAGAGAGGAAGATTTTGGGACAAGTTTCAAGCCTTGAGGTGGCCGGATTGAGGAGAAATCGGTCGGCAAGGCCGGCTGCTACAGTGATGGGAAGAGAGAGAGTGAGCTGCGCGGGTTTGAGGAGAGAGAGCGATTCCCGAAAATGGAAACTTCTACCTCAATAAAATTTTATTGACCTCAATAAAAAAGTTTATTGACCTCAATAAACTGTTTTATTGAGGTCAATAAATAAAATACACAAAAGTGATGCTCCTATGTTTTTTTCCTCCTGCCACGGAAAGTATCGATTCCTTAAAAAATTTTATTGAGGTCAATAAAATATGTCAGTGGCAATTTCGTAATGAACCATGTGGGCACCGTGTTTTTGTCTTGTCCTCGATGGTAAATATTTGTCCAAATTCGGACCTTATGGTCAAGGACCCTGTAATACCCCGGTTTTTCGTTAATAATTTCTTCAAGCAAGAAATAGTTGTTTTGTGATGTTTTACTTTTTGTTGTATTGTTGTATTTATTATTATATATTTTTATTTCGACTTGTGTATTTGTGTATATTAATTATGGTTACTTGTATTTTGTATTGTATAATATTAGTATAAATACATGGCGGCAAGTTTTAATTGGTGACACTTGGCACTCTCTAGTTGGAACAACACATAAGGTGAGTCATCCTTGTCTAGGTGATTCATCTAGTGAGTCACCCTTGTTGGTGATTCTCCGCGGTGAGTCGTCGTGACACGTGTCACGACGTGATTAAACCGTCGTTTGACTTTTGTTTGACTTTGTTTTTCGGGAAAATTTCCTTCACGAAAGTTGTAGAGCTCGTCGATACGAGTTCGTGGGCGCAAAGTTTACTTAAATCGGAGTTCGTATGAGGGAGATATGAATTTTTGAAGTTCGGGTTACTATTTAGTTTTTTTTTCTATAAATAGCAATTTCCGGTTTTAGAAAAATTAGAAAAAAATCAGAAAATCCCTTAAACCTTCAGACCCGCCGGAAAACCTTCGACCCGACCCGACTTTTCTCGCCGATCCCGACCACCTCTCACCGCCGCACCAACCCAGATCAACTCGCCCCGAGCCGGCCGTCCGCTTTGTGCCACCGACCACCGACGATTCTCAACGGAAACTACAGATCGGAGCACGGCAGTTTGTGCGTTTCTCAACCCGGTTCGATCTCTTTCCTCCGGCCACGGCGGCGCACCGTACCACTTGGGTTTTGTTCACCTCCTCCCCAGCAACCTCTTAGTGCTCGTGGATCATCAAATCGACCACCGTACACGGCGGATCGAAGCTTGGAAGTTTTGGGCAGCCGCGGCTTTCGACGGCGATATCTTCACATCGGGCCGTTATCTCACTTCGAGGCAAGTTTTAAAGTTGGTTGTTTTAGTGTGTTCTACAAGTCCACCGTTGGGATTTGTCAGTTTTTGAGTTTGGACAGGCGGCACTTTCGTGCCGTAGCCACCGCCGGCGGCGGCGCGTGGCGGCGCGTCCGGCCATTCCAGGAGCAGTTTCTTGCTCTGTTATTTTGGGTTCGTCGATACGAACATCTTTTATGTTTACCAATTTTTGAGATTCGATCATTTGACCAATGTTTAATTTTTCGTAAGTTAAGGATCGTTTGATCCGTGACAATCCGACCGTCGGATCGTCACCATTTTTGAGTATGCTGTTAAGTTACTAGAATTGAGCTTACTGTAATTTTGGTGTTATGAAGTTTGGTGGGACCCGTTTGATGAATAGTTGACGTGGGACCCACATTGACCAAGACTTGACTTTTGGTCCAACCATTTCGGTTTAGGGTTTTTCAATGTTCTAAGTTGAGATTGCTTGTTCTTAGGCGTTTTCGGAGCTATCTAGCTAGCGGAGCAGACATTATTGTTGATTACCTGGTTAAGTGTTGATTTTGGAACGCAGCTGGATTTTCGAAGGTGAGTAAACTCACAATGGTTAATTGGTGAATATGATTCACGTGGTTGTATTGTTTGTTGTCATGAGAATGAATCTCTCTCTCATTTATTTAGCTCCTATCTAGGTTATTAATTACCTGTTATTGCTTGGAATGTTTGTTAAGGAATTGAGATGTGAGCGTAGAATACAATATTTTGTATGAGAAAATCATAATATTGTATTGCGGATTGAATTGATTTCAAATCATGATAAACTGTGTTTTTGATGAGACTGTGTTGGGTCCAGTGTGGCCTCCTTATGTGTTGTGGAAGGGTTTCTGACCCTATGGTATGAGTTGGGCAAGCGTCCCATCAGTTAGAGCTCTAGTCTGTCTGCCAATTTTTAAGTCACATGCATTCGTTGGTCTTGTGATTTAAGAATGTTGTTTTTAAAAGATGTCTCAAACATATTCTATCTTTTACTGTCCAGTTGGACTTATTTCAATCTTGATATTAAATTGAGAATACTATGGTTTAAATTTAATGATTAAGATTGATTTCGTGTTATTGCATAAATTGATATTAAGTTGAGAATGATAAATTGTGGAATTGTGGGTGGGGTTACTTGTTTACTCATACAAGCTTTCAAAAGCTTACCGGGTTTGTTGTTTCAACCCGGTGCACTATTCAATGGTGTAGGGGTTAATCCTGCAGGTCAGGGTAACCAGAACTGAAGCTGAGGCTTCCTTGCTGTTTGTTATCTAGGTGTGCTTCGTTAATTTTTCCGCTGTACAATAAGCTCTGTTTGGGCACTTACATAATTATTTTGAAGTTTCAATTTAATATGTAATGTTGTGTAATGTAATAAATGACTCCAAAGAGACGAGTCGATATTTACATTAGTAGGTTCGGTGTGTTTTGTTGTTGAATAAAAAGGAAAAAATTTCCTCTTGTTTTGTTGTTAACCGAACCTTCGCGTTTCAGATTTGTTTTATTAATAATAACAAGTTGTTATTTATATTCCAAAATTTGGGGCGTGACAGTTTGGTATCAGAGCTTAGGGTAGCTCTGTTAGAGAAGTATTAGATATTGTGAAGATTATATGAGTCTAGGATGACTCTAATTAGGAGAAGTAGAACTTAAGTAGGTGCTCTGCTAAAACATGCGATGTCTAGGAAAGTTCTTTAAGGAGACAACCTCTGGTGTCTAAGAGACGATGGTACTTAAGCGAGTTCATCTCCACCATCTCTCCCGGAACTTACCTGGTCGCATCTAGTGGAAGTACTAACTAGAAGTTAGAATAGTTCCGAGGAAATAGAGTGGAAGCATAAGTTAGCTTGGTTGGTCACAAGGTGTTGAGGATAGGGAACCTCTAAACTAAACACTTAGGCAAGTTGTGAGATTTTTATTTCACAGACTTTATTCTTTTCTCGAGCATCTTAGTTTTTGTTGGTTAAATTTGGTCATATGGAAATTTTGACTTATTCTTGTATCGAAGGTTATGCAAGTATTTAATCAAATATTTCTATGCTTCTTAGGTGATGGATCCACCAAGACGCAGGGGTAGGCCTAGAGGCCCAGTTAGAGGTAGAGGTCCAGTTAGGGGCAGAAACCCTCCAGTGTTGGAGGTGCATCAAGCAGAAGAAGTGGCAGAATCTCATGTAGCTCAACCTCTTCCCCAGGTGCCTGAAGCCGCTGTTGGTCCTAGTTTGGCTAACAAAACTAAGGACATCGTGAGGTTGGGAGCATCACACTTCAGTGGAGGAATTGATGCATTAGAGGCTGATAAGTGGATCAATAATCTGGCAACCTACTTTACCTTGGTCGAGTGTACTGAGGTGGAAAAAACAAAAGTAGCAGCTTTTCTGCTAAAAGATGAAGCCCGTGACTGGTGGGACTCTTTGAACAGAGGAGGAGTGGATAATCAAAACATGGATTGGTTAAGCTTTAAGGAGGCTTACCGTGTTAAGTATTTCCCTCCTTCTGTGAAGAGACAGATGGAAGCTGACTTTCTGGAGTTGGTACAAGGATTGATGACTGTGCGTCAATACGAGGCACGTTTTGCTGAGCTTTATCGCTTTTGTCGACAGATGGATGCAGAATCATTGGCACGGAAGTTCGAAGCAGGCCTGAATGCAAGGACCAGATCAAAGATAGTTACACTGGAGTTAGGAACTGTAGCTGCTATTCTAAGTGCTGCTATCGCAAGTGAGCGTGATGACTCTGTTTACAAGAAGGAGCAAAGTGCACTGAGAGACTCTCAAGGAAAAGGAAAGGCTGTAGCTGAAAGCAGTAATCCAACCGGAAATAGTTGGAGGCCCTGGAAGAAACAGAAGAATCGTCAAGCTACCACTAATAGGGCTGCTGTTGGACCTATTAAAGCTGTACCTGTTCGGCAAGTTCCACCTTTGACATGTTTTAATTGTCATGAAGTGGGTCATACCTCCAAAGACTGTACAAAACCGAGGAACACGATATGCTATAATTGTGGACAGAAGGGACACATAAGCAGAGATTGTAATCAACCTCGCAGAGATGGGCAGGGAGGTCAACAGAGGCAACAACCTCAGAGGCAGGCAAGAGTCTTTGCCATAGGTCAGAACCGAGAAGGGGTGGAAGGTACTTTGTCAATCTTTAATTTCTTCGGTAGAGTTTTGTTTGATACGGGAGCATCTCATTCCTTCATATCTAGTTCAGTGGTTGAATTGTTGGGTTTGACTCCGAAGCATCTAGTTCGACCTTTGTGTGTTAAATCACCACTCGGTGTTTCTGCTATACTTGACTTGGTTTGTGATGCATGCTCTATTGTTATCTGTGGTAGAGAATTCCTTGCAGATTTGATTGTACTTCCAGATAATACATATGATGTGATATTGGGTGTGAATTGGCTGCGGCTAAATCATGCTAAGATTGATTGTTTTGAAATGGTTGTGTCCTTCCATATTCCGGGACATACGGTGTTCCGTTACCGGTGTCTTAAGGCAGATAATGCCTTAAGATCGGGACTCTTGGCTCTTGTTGAGTCTGTGAGTAATGCTGCAATTATTGCAGAGATTGCGGTAGTTTCCGAGTACAAAGATGTATTTCAGGAAATACCGAGGTTACCTCCAAGGAGGGTAGTAGACTTTGCTATTGATGTGATACCAGGAACTGGACCTGTATCAAAGGCACCTTATAGAATGGCACCGAAGGAACTCAAGGAGCTGAAGATTCAGATCGATGGGCTACTTGAGCAGGGATTCATCAGACCCAGTACTTCTCCTTGGGGTGCACCAGTTTTGTTCGTGAAGAAGAAGGATAATTCACTTCGGTTATGTGTGGATTATCGACAGTTGAACAAGGTGACTATCAAAAATCGTTATCCTTTGCCTAGGATAGATGATTTGTTTGATCAGCTTAGAGAAGCTACGGTGTTCTCTAAGATTGATTTGAGGTCCGGATATCACCAATTGAGGGTAAAGGAGCAGGATATTCCTAAGACAGCTTTTAGGACAAGGTATGGACATTTTGAGTTTGTTGTCATGCCTTTTGGTTTAACCAATGCACCTGCTGCTTTTATGGACTTGATGAACCGTGTGTTCAATCTCTACTTGGATCAATTTGTAGTGGTGTTCGTGGATGATATTTTGATCTACTCCAAGACTATGGAGGATCATGATAAACATCTTCGGATTGTGCTACAAACTCTAAGAGATAATCAGTTGTATGCGAAGTTTGAGAAGTGCGAGTTTTGGCAGAAGGAAGTCAAATTTCTTGGTCATGTGGTTTCAAAAGATGGAGTTTCAGTGGATTCTTCTAAGGTGGAGGCAGTGATGAATTGGAATCAACCTACTACAGTTACAGAGATTCGTAGTTTCCTTGGTTTAGCAGGGTATTATCGGAGATTCATTTCCGGATTCTCTAGTATTGCCTCTGCTTTGACTAAGTTAACTAGGAAGGATGTTCCGTTTGTTTGGACAGAGGAGTGTGAGAAGGCATTCAATGAGTTGAAGATCAGTTTGACTACAGCTCCAGTTTTGAGGATACCCATAAGTGGGGGTGGTTTGGTCATTTACACAGATGCATCCCATCAAGGTTTGGGGTGTGTGTTGATGCAACATGGTGGTGTTGTTGCTTATGGCTCTAGACAGTTGAAAGTGCATGAGAGGAATTACCCTACTCATGATTTAGAGCTGGCTGCTGTTGTTTTTGCTTTGAAGATTTGGAGGCATTACTTATATGGCGAGAAGTTCGAGATTTTCTCTGATCATAAGAGTTTGAAGTACTTATTCTCTCAAAAGGAATTGAATATGAGACAGAGAAGATGGATGGAATTCATAAAGGACTATGACTTCACTTTGGAATATCATCCCGGAAAAGCTAATGTTGTGGCTGATGCTTTGAGTAGGAAACCGAGGGGTATTGTGGCTTCAGTGATGGTTCAAGAATGGCTTATGCTGGAAACAATGTCAGAGTTTAATCTTTTATCATTAAGTGATGAACAAGGGACTTTTCTTGGATGTGTAACAGTTCAACCTACTTTGATTTCAAGGATTATTCAAGTTCAAGCACAAGATGAGTTTTGTCGTTCTAAGTTTACGGAGATGACAACTGATTCTATGGGTGATGGTCCTTCTGATTGGACAGTTGGATCAGATGGTGGGGTGAGATTTAAGCTAAGACTATTTGTACCAGATAATGATGACCTCAAGAAAGAAGTTCTTGATGAGGCACATCGATCTCGGTATACTGTGCATCCAGGAAGTACTAAGATGTATAAGGATCTCAAGAGACAATTTTGGTGGAGTGGGATGAAAAAGGATGTGGCAGTATATGTTTCAAGGTGTCTTACTTGTCAACAAGTGAAAGCGGAGCATAAGAAACCTGGTGGTATGTTGAAACCCTTACCTATTCCTCTGTGGAAATGGGAACAGATCTCAATGGATTTCGTTACTGGACTACCGAAGTCAAGACAAGGTCATGATGCTATTTGGGTAATCGTGGACCGTCTAACGAAATCGGCGCATTTTCTTCCTGTGTCGATAACGTATTCGGTGGATACTTTGTGCAAGATTTATGTCAAGGAGATAGTGAGACTACATGGTGTACCTATTTCCATTGTATCTGATCGAGATGCGCGTTTCACTTCAAATTTTTGGAGCGGTTTTCAAAAGGCAATGGGAACTACATTGGACTTGAGCACGGCTTTTCATCCTCAGACAGATGGGCAGACTGAACGAGTGAACCAAGTGATGGAGGACATGTTGAGAGCTTGTGTTTTGGATTTTAAAGGAAGTTGGGAAGATCATCTATCATTGATTGAGTTTGCCTACAACAACAGTTATCACTCAAGTATTGGTATGGCGCCTTATGAAGCTCTTTATGGAAGGCCATGCAGGTCTCCTGTATGTTGGGCAGAAGTTGGAGATAAAGAATTATTGGGTCCAGAGATTGTTCAAGAGACTACGGAGAAGATCGCAATTATCAGAGATAGGATTCGAACGGCACAGAGTAGACAGAAAAGTTATGCAGATCTGAAGAGGAGAATTTTGGAGTTTGAAGTTGGAGATTATGTTTTTTTGAAAGTTTCACCTATGAAGGGAGTGGTGAGATTTGGTAAGAAGAAAGGGAAGTTGTCACCAAGGTTTGTTGGACCTTTTGAAATTCTGGAAAGAGTTGGGGATTTGGCTTACAGACTTGCCTTACCTTTTAATTTGTCTAGTGTACACAATGTTTTTCATGTGTCTATGCTAAGGATGTATATACAAGATGAATCTCATGTGATAGATCTTGGTAAAATCAAGGTGAATGAAGACGCAACTTTTGTCGTGACACCTGTTCGTATTCTAGACAAGGCTACGAAACAGCTTCGTAGAAAGAGTGTTGACTTGGTCAAGGTTCTGTGGAGTCAGCACGACGAGGGAGACGCTTCTTGGGAGTTAGAGTCAGAGATGAGGACTAAGTATCCTTATCTCTTTGTCGTGTGATAGTACTTTAATTTCGGGGACGAAATTTCCTAAGGAGGGTAGATTGTAATACCCCGGTTTTTCGTTAATAATTTCTTCAAGCAAGAAATAGTTGTTTTGTGATGTTTTACTTTTTGTTGTATTGTTGTATTTATTATTATATATTTTTATTTCGACTTGTGTATTTGTGTATATTAATTATGGTTACTTGTATTTTGTATTGTATAATATTAGTATAAATACATGGCGGCAAGTTTTAATTGGTGACACTTGGCACTCTCTAGTTGGAACAACACATAAGGTGAGTCATCCTTGTCTAGGTGATTCATCTAGTGAGTCACCCTTGTTGGTGATTCACCGCGGTGAGTCGTCGTGACACGTGTCACGACGTGATTAAACCGTCGTTTGACTTTTGTTTGACTTTGTTTTTCGGGAAAATTTCCTTCACGAAAGTTGTAGAGCTCGTCGATACGAGTTCGTGGGCGCAAAGTTTACTTAAATCGGAGTTCGTATGAGGGAGATATGAATTTTTGAAGTTCGGGTTACTATTTAGTTTTTTTTTCTATAAATAGCAATTTCCGGTTTTAGAAAAATTAGAAAAAAATCAGAAAATCCCTTAAACCTTCAGACCCGCCGGAAAACCTTCGACCCGACCCGACTTTTCTCGCCGATCCCGACCACCTCTCACCGCCGCACCAACCCAGATCAACTCGCCCCGAGCCGGCCGTCCGCTTTGTGCCACCGACCACCGACGATTCTCAACGGAAACTACAGATCGGAGCACGGCAGTTTGTGCGTTTCTCAACCCGGTTCGATCTCTTTCCTCCGGCCACGGCGGCGCACCGTACCACTTGGGTTTTGTTCACCTCCTCCCCAGCAACCTCTTAGTGCTCGTGGATCATCAAATCGACCACCGTACACGGCGGATCGAAGCTTGGAAGTTTTGGGCAGCCGCGGCTTTCGACGGCGATATCTTCACATCGGGCCGTTATCTCACTTCGAGGCAAGTTTTAAAGTTGGTCGTTTTAGTGTGTTCTACAAGTCCACCGTTGGGATTTGTCAGTTTTTGAGTTTGGACAGGCGGCACTTTCGTGCCGTAGCCACCGCCGGCGGCGGCGCGTGGCGGCGCGTCCGGCCATTCCAGGAGCAGTTTCTTGCTCTGTTATTTTGGGTTCGTCGATACGAACATCTTTTATGTTTACCAATTTTTGAGATTCGATCATTTGACCAATGTTTAATTTTCCGTAAGTTAAGGATCGTTTGATCCGTGACAATCCGACCGTCGGATCGTCACCATTTTTGAGTATGCTGTTAAGTTACTAGAATTGAGCTTACTGTAATTTTGGTGTTATGAAGTTTGGTGGGACCCGTTTGATGAATAGTTGACGTGGGACCCACATTGACCAAGACTTGACTTTTGGTCCAACCATTTCGGTTTAGGGTTTTTCAATGTTCTAAGTTGAGATTGCTTGTTCTTAGGCGTTTTCGGAGCTATCTAGCTAGCGGAGCAGACATTATTGTTGATTACCTGGTTAAGTGTTGATTTTGGAACGCAGCTGGATTTTCGAAGGTGAGTAAACTCACAATGGTTAATTGGTGAATATGATTCACGTGGTTGTATTGTTTGTTGTCATGAGAATGAATCTCTCTCTCATTTATTTAGCTCCTATCTAGGTTATTAATTACCTGTTATTGCTTGGAATGTTTGTTAAGGAATTGAGATGTGAGCGTAGAATACAATATTTTGTATGAGAAAATCATAATATTGTATTGCGGATTGAATTGATTTCAAATCATGATAAACTGTGTTTTTGATGAGACTGTGTTGGGTCCAGTGTGGCCTCCTTATGTGTTGTGGAAGGGTTTCTGACCCTATGGTATGAGTTGGGCAAGCGTCCCATCAGTTAGAGCTCTAGTCTGTCTGCCAATTTTTAAGTCACATGCATTCGTTGGTCTTGTGATTTAAGAATGTTGTTTTTAAAAGATGTCTCAAACATATTCTATCTTTTACTGTCCAGTTGGACTTATTTCAATCTTGATATTAAATTGAGAATACTATGGTTTAAATTTAATGATTAAGATTGATTTCGTGTTATTGCATAAATTGATATTAAGTTGAGAATGATAAATTGTGGAATTGTGGGTGGGGTTACTTGTTTACTCATACAAGCTTTCAAAAGCTTACCGGGTTTGTTGTTTCAACCCGGTGCACTATTCAATGGTGTAGGGGTTAATCCTGCAGGTCAGGGTAACCAGAACTGAAGCTGAGGCTTCCTTGCTGTTTGTTATCTAGGTGTGCTTCGTTAATTTTTCCGCTGTACAATAAGCTCTGTTTGGGCACTTACATAATTATTTTGAAGTTTCAATTTAATATGTAATGTTGTGTAATGTAATAAATGACTCCAAAGAGACGAGTCGATATTTACATTAGTAGGTTCGGTGTGTTTTGTTGTTGAATAAAAAGGAAAAAATTTCCTCTTGTTTTGTTGTTAACCGAACCTTCGCGTTTCAGATTTGTTTTATTAATAATAACAAGTTGTTATTTATATTCCAAAATTTGGGGCGTGACAGACCCAATAGAAATAATATAATTTTTTAATTTTATACTAGTCTCTTAGCACATGCGTGAGCTTGTGTCAATTTTCTTTTAGTTTTTTTTTATGTTAGTGATTTTTATTCAGATAATTTCTTTTACTACCTCAAAAATTAAAAAATTCAAAGAAAAAAAAACTGCAATAGTAGTGGCATAATGTTCCATGATCTCTCCTAATTTAAGTATTGCTCCACAAATGTTTAGTTCACATTTCAGCCTTTTATTTTAATTTTTTTAATTTTTCATGTTTATGTAATTACAATTCTACTCTTCATATGTGAAATTATTCAGTTTGAATAAACAATGGGTAATATCAGTTTTCGAAAATCTAACCATCTAAACCTTGCCAGAAATTCTGTAATGCACCCGATGTATGGGTGCTCCATGTTCTATGGCAATATATTAGCCATAGATATAATCCGATAGTTAAAATCTATGACTTATTACCTGGATAGCAAGTAGTCATCATATTATTAAATTAAAAAAAATTCATTATTATACCATAAAAAATACATTATAGAAATTACATAATATGTATTTAATAAAATTTCATCGTTATGGGGGAAAAAAATACATAATGAAAAAAATAATGATGAAATTTTTTTTTCATAATTAAAAATTTTCATTATTATACCAGAAAAAAATACATTACAGAAATTTCATAATATGTATTTAATAAAATTTCATCATTATGGGGAAAAAATATAAAAAGAAAAAAAATTAATTAACTACAATTAATATGTAAAATTAAACCTTAGTTAAGCTAAACTACTTCAAACGAGAAAAAAAAAACGGTTGAACTCGATTAACGCATAAGACGAAATCATCGCATAATGATCAGGTGGTCAAACTTTATTATAATCGGCCAAATTTTGGCGTGATAGTAATAACCGATAATCTGACGATATTTATCAGGCTCGATCGATCTAATCGTTAATCTACATATCACTTCCTCATAGGGATCAGCACAAAGAAACTTATATATATATAATTTGTCCAACCTATTTTCGCCTTCTACATCACTTATTTTTTCATAAACCCTAAATATCATCGCTTAACGATCGGATGGTCAAACTTTATCATAATTGACCAAATTTTGGCATGATAGTAATAACTGATAATCTGATGATATTTATCAGGCTCGATCGGTCTAATCGTTAATCTAGATATCACTTCTTCATAGGGATCACCACAAAAAAATCTTTATATATATATATATTGTCCAACTTATTTTCGCCTTCTAAATCACTTGTTTTTTCATTAATCCTAAATATCATCGCTTAGCGATCGGGTGGTCAAACTTTATCATAATTGACCAAATTTTGGCATGGTAGCAATAACCGATAATCTGATGATATTTATTAAGCTCGATCGATCTAATAGTTAATGTAGATATCACTTCCTCATATGGATCAACACAAAGAAACCTTTATTTTAAAAAAAATAAAACGGAATTAATTTGATTAAAAGTAATGAAACACAAAAAGAAACAAAACGAAAATTAGAGAATTTTAGTGTATTTTTTTCTTTTTATTATTTTCTTTATTATTTTAATTTTAACCATAGTTAACAAATATGAGATATTAATTATATTTTTTAATCAAATATTGTATTTTTGGTTTAAACTGTTAATTACTTATTCCTTATTTTATAATTTTATGTTTAAATATAGGTCATGTGCAAGACAAACCAAAACATGATGTATTGGTGTACCTGGAGCACTAAAGTCGCTCTCTTGTTTGTTTAATTAATACTGATACATTAGTAAATCATTTTCTTAACCAAATTTGTTGGCTTGATATATGGGATTGGCCGCGTAGAGTTTGCAACATGTTTCATTGTTGTTTGCTTGAATTTGTAGACAACCATGGAACACTATCTCTTATTATACATTGTCACCTTGTTTTTGAGAGAGAGAGAGAGAGAGAGAATAAGAACCAACTTGACATAACAAACTTTAAAGTCCAATTATCATTCTCGCAGTGGCACATAATGTAAATATATGAAACTGTAGATATGTTTATTTGGATGTTTGATTTTTCAACTTGCAACTGTTTGGAACAATGGAATTAAAACTCTCATAAGTAAATTTAAAAATATTTTGGGTCCTTGACTCAAAAAGACAAAATTGAAGATTTTTTTTTGTTCTCCTTCATATTATTTAAAGGGACAAGGACACGGATAGGAAGAGGATTTCCTATCTATTTTTTGAATCGACCCCTATTAAAACTCAATAAAATATTTACTGACCCCCAATTAATTTTATTGATGCCCAATAAAACATTTTTCAGTACATTGATTTACTCATTCCCAATAAAGAACCGATGGGGAAAACAAAAAAATGCGAAAACCAATGGGAAACAAATTCTCCACTTTTTGGGGAATGGGTAATTTTCTTTAGTATTTTTATGACAATTTGATCTAGTGATATAAGTCATCCCTTTGTAAGTGGGCCTGGAATGGGTAATTTTCTTGACTTCAACTCACAGACGACTAATTCTTGTGCAACTACAGTTGTTGTATAATTTAAAAAAAAAAAAAATATATATATATATATATATGTATGTATACAGGGCTTCTCTGTTAAGGAGATTCTTACTTTTTAAGGTGCGGAGTTTTGATCACAGCCGTCATATCAGATCATTTAAAACGGATCTGACGGCTGAGATCAAAACTCCGCACATTAAAAAAGTAAGGACCTCCTTATCGGAGAATCATTGTATATATATAACATTTAGACAATCTGACAATGTGGCTAAGGTTTTACATGTTTAAGTTCACATAGAAAGCTTCCATTTTTCTTTTAAAATTAACAACCATCATAAATCTCAATATATCATATATATACTTTTCCAAATAATAAAACAAAGTAAAAATTAATTAAAATACGGAATTCGTGAACACGGATCTAGTTCTGAGCTCCTCTTAGATCAGAGCCCAGTTTCTGGATTGGTTGGTGGACCTGGAATATTGGATTGTGGACTTACTTTTTTGGGGATTGATTTTTTCCTTGTAGTTAATTCAAATTTAGCAAAGTAGGTCCCTCCTGTTCTAGAGGAGGAAACTCAATAGGCTTAATGGTAGAATCGACACTTCAGATATATTTTTTTTTTATCTCTTTTGTAGTTTTTTTTTATCTGATCGTGGTATTCCAAAAAGTTTCATAGACACATGGACTAATCTACTCGGGAGCAGTATCAAAAGTCTTTCTCCACTGGCCAACCACAAATGGATTGGGATTGGAATTTTTTTTATAGTTTTATTTGTGCTCCCTTGTTTCTTAGCTGTGAATTTGGGGGATATTGTATGTTAGTGGAAAAAATTTTCTATGGTCTCATCACGTCACGTGACATATGTGACAGACTACTATAATTAGTGGTTGTGTAATAAAATAATTAGTGAGTAATAAAATATTGAGTGGAGAAATCATAAATTATTGAGGCCACCAATCATAGTGGCTCGTCACATATGTCACGTGGCGTGACGGGACCATGGAAAAATTTCTCATGTTAGTGTAGTGTTGATCATGAGTTATTTATTTGGTCAAAGTCACTTGCATGGCAGGCATCTTTGTAATACTACCATATCTTAATAAAGTTTGTTGGTTCTCCCTTGAAATTTTTTTTTTTAATTAAAATATAGAAACTTATCCCTTCTAAGTTTGAGACAAATATTGAAAAGTTAATTATAAAAAATTAAAAGAAGAAGTTCAAGGTTGATGTTTAATTCTTTTTGGTACTTTGGGATGGTTAATGTGAATTTATATAGGCAAGGTTTTGTGAGTTAGTTGGGTACGTGATTTCTAAGTAAATATATGTATATATGCACATTTCAATAAATGGTTTAATTAAATATATATATATGCACATGTATTTAGAAATACTGACCTTAAACCATTGTAGTTCTCTTTGCATTTGCAAAGATGGACCGTGAATACGATCAAACCTTGAGAGTGGAGATAGATTCCCTGCCAAATGTAACATGTTCTCTGGAAACGTAGTTACACGAAGTCCAAAGAATCTTTGGTCTTCTTTATCAAGTCCATGTATAAGGCTATATATTTTATTTTGACGACATTCAACTGCAAACTGAAATATATTTTTATTGTTTTTATCATCTGACTTTAAGAATCGTGGATGTGCTTGACACATATGAGTAACGAACTCAACATGCCCGTGTTCTACAGCTTTGAAGATTGACATTTTCACGATGTCAAGTTGCTCTGATGTAAGATGTTCCTTCTTTAACATTTCACTAATGCAACGTAAAACATCAATGCTTCGAGTATGGATCCATTTCATTTCACGTAACCGATTGACTCCTAGGTTAAGATTGCAAACAATATTAATTGTGTACATCTTAAAATAATTAGTAACTAAAACCATATGGAAAAATAAAATAAATAATGTTGATGTGGCATACCTAAAAGTTTAAGGAGACCATTTATAAGTTGTCTGTATAAATGTATAACTGCATTACAAATTCCAGTATTTAGCAAGTGTTCTTCAAAGAACATGTTAGTGATATAGCATCTATAAGAAAATAAACGAAAAAAATAAAAATACAGGAATGCAGTGATGCACGATGTATGTATTGTTCTAGGTTTAGAATCATTGATTAGTTCACTCTTGTGGTTTGTATTGCTCCTTTTCAGGATGTCCATATTAAGGATTGTAATCCCCTCTTAATTAATAAAATTTATGCCCGCGAAATTCAAAATTAGACGTATTGAATTGAATGACTTTCAATTCAAATCAACATGTTAAAACAATCCAATTTAATGTAGCCAACTAAGAGTTTAAGACTCTGGAACATATCCCCCAACCAAGAAGGTTTGGGACCATGAAACCCAGAAGCCTTCATCTTGATCTACAAAATCACTGTTGTTGCCCTTGTCTTCTTTGACGCGCTAAGAATTCATTTGGGATTGCAAACCAAAAATCAATTCATATCTTTTGACTTTTGTTTTGGGTTACAATATAGAATCGACCAATTTGAAGGCCATCTTCCAATTAGCTTGTGAATAGTTTAGGTTGGAAGGATTTGCTTATTGGTATAAATAAGACTGTTTTTTGTGGAAGCCAATAGTTCATTTCATTAAAGGCAAAGATTATACATAATGGCCCACCCAAAGAGGATACGACAAAAAGAGCCACTACCTACACCAACCAAGATTTCACCGCCAACACCAGCTAAAATGCCTATGTCGCCACATATGGTAAGGGTCTAAGACCCTAGCTCCCTGCAGATTCAGCCACTGTATCCCCATTAGGGAGCTATGAGAACAAACATGAAATTCTTGTACAAGGGGGTTGACGAAGAAAAGGGAGAAGGGATTACAAAGGGTAGGCTTAGAATAGCCGAGTGTGTCCGGGCCTAGTCACCGGGAATGAAAAAGGGGAGGGGAAAACCTAGGGTTTGTGCTGAGAGAAAAGATAGAGAGAGCTCATACTTCCAAACACATTTCTCACTGATACCAAACACTGTAATGAAAAATTATAGGAATTTTAATTTCTCATACCGATGGGAACAACAAAGGAATTAGTTTCTTTTCTGTGAACCAAATGAGGCCTTAGAGTATATCGATCTTCTCTAAGGTCAGGTTACAGAAGAAGGAGATGAAGGCTAGTATTGTTTAACAGTTCTTGGTCGATCACAATTTGATTCGTGATAGTGGAGGCATCTGCGAAAAGAGGGAGGGACGAAGAGTCTAGATATGGAGTGAGATATTCGTTGAGAGTCAGGCTGAGAGATTGAGTCATAAGGGAAAGAAATGGTTCGAAAGAGACAATTGCAAAGAGTTAATGAGACTAGATCAATACGAATGAGGTCTCAATTAGGTTACAGTTAGTTATATGCTATGTCAAGTCTATACTAATGATAAAGACTTGCGTAGCCAACAAATAGAAGTCCAACACGTGGCATATACATATAATTTCGGTATGGTCCAGTTAAACCGTATAAGTAAAATTGAAGTTGTGGACAAGACTGAGCAAATGTTTCTTTTAGGTAAAACAATGAACCAAACGGGCCAATTCAGTATGGTTTTGTCCGGTTCTCAGTTTGCAGGTTTTTTTTTTCTTTTTGCTTTTGCACACCCCTTTGTGGTAACCAAAATGTCGGTCTGTTTAGCATTGTACTATTAATATATAATAATTTAGTGACATTTGGGATGTAATATCATGTATGCATCATGGCTCATGAATGGCATAAACTCTTTCACAATATTCATAGTATTCTCGTATAGTGTGTACTTACATAATTTGTTCTAGTGGTAGTACATATGGTTTATTTATGTAGTATCATTTATGTTTATGTAGTATAAATTGAGTGTAGTAGTAAGGCACTAAAAATTGAAGTAACATAACTTATTTGTACAGTCACATAGTTTATTTGTGTAGTAATAGTGCGTAGTTACACAATTTGTTCATGTGGTAATATGGTTTGTTTATGTAGTATAAGTAAAGTGTAGTATAAGTTGGGTGTAGTAGTAGTTAGATTTTGTAATAATGGTTGGGGATGTAGTAGAAGAGTTCATGTGTGTAGTAACATGGTTTTTTTATGTAGTATGTTTCTGTTGTATAGTAACCTGTTTTGTTTATGTATGTTTTGTTTTTTTTTTTTTCATTTATTGTTATACTGGAGCAGATCGAATCTCTGACTTAATTAAACTAATCTTAACCTCATTCCACACCATTCCTCACCACTTGAGCTAACTCGAAGGATTTTATGTATGCTTGTTTTTGAGTAGTTTGGATTTGTATTGTCAAGTTGAAACATCATATAATATTAAAGTGACGTCATAGACCTGAGTGCGTCAAAAGTTAAAAACATTTAATGTAAAGTTTCTTATTGATGTGGCTATACCCCATTAGTTGACACATAAGATGATTTTTATGTGGTACTTAAAAATATGGTTTACCTAATGTTTATTCGTTTTTAAAATTACATACTACAATATTTGAGGAGTAGAAATGTAGAACGACTAAACTTGGCAAATATGATTTTCTCTCGAGGAACAATTAACAAAAGTCATAGTTATAATTTTGACATGCAACATACCTGAGCGAGTGAGATCCATTTGATTGTGTTGATCATCCTCTTGTTTTGAAATATTGATATAAGTATCATGAATGTTCAAATTAGCAGGTTCTATGTGCATTCCTATCAGTAAAAATAAATTATAAACAAAGGTACATAGACAATCCTTATATTGTACTGCTAATAGAAATATCTAAAGATTCAAGAAAAATGTACGTACGTTGAGACTTTAGCGAATTTATACTTTAGAAAAAGAGAGTAAAAACAAATAATAAATAAATATTGCAAAATCCCAATATCATTGATTTCACATATGCAGCTTTATGGTCAGTTCTGCCAAAGAGTAGATTGTCTTAAAACTTGCTTCCACGCTTAAATTTATGGGTTTTTATCATCAATGGGGTCTGAACTTTTCGTGACTGGACAAAATAGGGTCCGAACTTAAAAAGCAATCAATTAGGTGCCTGAACTTAAAAAATCACATCAATGAGGTACATCCGTCCACGCACCATCAATTTTCCGTTAAGTTTGGACACGTGTCAAATTTCCATAAGTTCAAACGAGTTTTTATCATGGTTGGGGTCTGGACTTTTCGTGACCGGACAAAATAGTACTTGAACTTAAAAAAACAATCAATTAGGTGTCTGAACTTACAAAAGCAAGTCATTTAAGTACTTCCGTTATATTTCCATTTAATCTCCGTGAAAAATAAAAACAAATAAGACATTTCACAATACTTTCCAAAAAGAAATGTCTTTTGTGGCCTCAATTTTATTTTTTTTTGTAAATTAATATTTTGACTTTCATAAATATTTTTCAAAAATATAAAAATCTAAAACAATTGAAAAAAAAAAAATCATTCTCTCTCTCCTCTCCCTCTGCACCATACGACATCACCACCTTCGGCCACCACCTCAGGCCACCACCTCCACCAACATAAGGAGAAGGTGCCGACGAGCCAAACCCACCCGGCTTCAAATTCCAAGGTTTTGTTCCAACGTCCTTCGGCCACTTCCAAACCTCCAAACCACTTGGGTTGTGAAGCCCTCCATCCCAGAAATCTCGTGGTACCCTCGGTTTTCAACATCGACCGCCGCACGTGGAATATCGACATCATTGATTTTTTTAGTTTCGGAACTTCCGGCATTGATATCTCCCGATCCACTTCGAATTGGACCTCAAGGTAGTTACTAAACGTGATCCTTAGGTTGTGCTCTACATGTTGATATAAAACTTTGTGGTATTTGAAGGTGGTTGACGGCGGTGCAGAGGGAGAGGAGAGAGAGGTCGCGGGGAGAGAGAGATAAATTTTTTATTTTTTTATTAGATAGTTATAGTTGTTAAATAATATATTTGCATATAATTTAACAAGTGGAACTTGTGTCTTGGTGGTTTAAGTGTAATGTTGTAATGGTGAGATGATTAGTTCGAATCCCACCCCAAACAATTAGTGAAGTTTTTTTTTTCTTTATGGAAAGTATTGTGAAATATTTGATTTGGCCTTGTTTTTGATGGATGTTAAATGGAAATATAACGGAAGTACCTAAATGACTTGCTTTTGTAAGTTCAGGCACCTAATTGATTGTTTTTTAAGTTCAGGTACCATTTTGTCTGGTCGCGAAAAGTCCAGACCCCACCCATGATAAAAACCCCAAACAAAAGTGAATTTTTATTTTTTTATTTTACGGAAAGTATTGTGAAATATCTTATTTACCCTTGTTTTTTACGGAGGTTAGACGGAAGTACCTAAATGTCTTGCTTTTGTAAGTTCAGGCACCTAATTGATTATTTTTTAAGTTCGGACCCTATTTTGTCCGGTCGCGAAAAGTCCAGACACCACCTATGATAAAAACCCTAAATTTATATATGTTCCTCACAGTTATGAGTTATGACTTATTCTTAATGTACTCTTTTTTTTCTTTGGCCCTTGTTTAAAGTTTAAAAATGTAGGAGATACAAGTACGGAAGTTATATAAAATTCTCAACAGAAAGAAATTAAGAGGAATGCAATACTCACGATTATAGATCAATTTTTGACAGAATCCAAGTTTGGTTCCACTTAAGAATGCAGAATGCATGGCAGCCAATTCCATTATAGCGAAGCGTTGATCACTGCCGGTTGCAATGATGGCCACGCTAGGGCAACGCTGAAGTAAGTCCAAGGCCATATCTAAAGTAGAGTGATCACAGACGAATCAAACAACCAAATTAAATTAAAAAATATATAGAAATTATTGATTGTTTGTTTGAAAGTCGATCTTACGTACCAAGCTTCTTCGCTCTTAAGCAATTTCTAATCAAGTGTGGGCCATCCATCCCGTGCTTAGGCATTAGAAATTCAAGCGGAGTAAGAGGATAGAGATAGCAACACAAATCCCATTTGCTCCTATTAGAAGCCCAAACAACTGGAATCCAATTATCTGTAGGCGTATTAATGCCAAATACTTTATTGTTCTTTTCAGCCATGTATTTAGCCATTTCTATCACATCTTCATCCGTTCTCAAATCTAACGCACAACCTAAAGCTGTATAACCTTTACCGTTTTTCTCTTCTAAAGCTTCTGGTCTCATCAATGGCATCAACTCTTTCACAATATTCATATGCTCATTCATGACTGCAAGGTGAAGAGCATTGGAACCCTTGTTATTTTTTATTTCCAAACCTTCCACTCTCATTGGTTGTACCAACTCTTTCACAATATCCACATTCCCCTTCAAGACTGCATTGTTAAGAGCTGTGTCTCCATCAACATCTTTTATTTCCAAACCTTCTTGCCTCATCAATGGCACCAACTCTTTCACAATGTCTACATTCCCCTTCAACGCTACTAGGTGAAGGGCTGTGGAACCTTTTGCATTCTGTACTTCCAAAATACTTGTAAGCAGTTTATTGTACTGTTCAACCATGTATTTAGCCCTTTCCATTACAAC
Source organism: Rubus parviflorus (assembly GCA_029955375.1). Classification (NCBI taxonomy): domain Eukaryota; kingdom Viridiplantae; phylum Streptophyta; class Magnoliopsida; order Rosales; family Rosaceae; genus Rubus; species Rubus parviflorus. Next base: position 20,546 of record JARGGL010000015.1, on the reverse strand, counting down.
TTGTTCACTGACGCCTAAATTTATACCAGAACCAAAAGTTGTGAAATCTTGAGCGGTTTTCAGTTTCAAATCTTTTTCTTGTCTCACTTTGAGCAACGAAACTAACTCTTTCACAATGTGTGCATGCCCTTCCCTGGCTGCTACGTGAAGAGCAGTGTCTCCATATCCGTCTCTTGGATCTACTCTTGTTATTGCTTCATAGGGATCATCTAGTTGTCTAAGACACTCCTTTGCCTTATTCCAATCCCCTTTGATCACACATGTGGTGAATGGTATGTAGCGATCGAAGTTGTCCTTGCCTGCCAATTAACATTGTATTCATACACATAATTTCTTGTCCCCACAATTCTTAATATTTTTGTTTTTCGCTGAATAATATCGATTCATTTATCTAGCTAGCATCTTCACCTCCATGCATGGATCACAGGATCAGGCCAAATTAATAAGGTAATAACAAAAGAAACAGAAATAAACTCAAAATATTATTTGTGACATATATCTTTATATACATTATATAAAAAGAATAGGTGAGTTTGGTTAAATTTTCAAAAACCCAACAAATGCCTCTTCTTACATATGTCACCTATAATATAAAATTTCATATGTATGTTATGGGTAAACAGTAAATTACATATTCAAGAAATAAATATAAATTATGTGGAGATCTCATACGACCTACTTGCCCAGTTATATGATTTTTTATTGATTAATTTTTTTAAAAATTTCTTCTCTCATTTTATATTTGAACATATTTTTTTTTTATTTAATTTAAAAAATAAATAATAATCAACTTTTGACACGTCAAAAACCTTTAGATCCATTTGTTGCAGCAATTGGATCAAAAATAAGAACACAAACATTTCGCACGCGCATAGTGTGTGTCTATAGGAAAGCTATGTAATGCTGCAAATGATTGAAATCTGTACAATTAAGGAAATGACGAGCTATATACGTACCTTCTTCTTTGGTCACGAGCTGTTTCACAAAGGGCACATTCCCCTTATTAACTGCTAGGTGAAGAGCTGTGTAACCTTTATCATTTTTTATTGCCAAATCTTCACGTCTCATCAACAGCACCAACTCTTTCACAATATCCAGCTGCTCCTTCTTGACTGCTATGTGAAGAGCTGTGTCACCGTCACGGTCTCTTACTTCTCCCATCAACGGCCCCAACTCTTTCACTATAGGCACATTTCCCTTGTTGACTGCTAGGTGAAGAGCAGTGTAACCATAGTTGTTTTTTATTTTCAAGTCTTCTTGTCTCATAAACATCACCAACTCTTTCACAAAATCTAACTTCTCCTTATGGACTGCTATGTGAAGAGCTGTGTCACCATCACTGTCTTTTTCTTCTCCCATCAACAACACCAACTCCTTGACAGTATGCACTTGCCCATGCAATGCTGCTGCGTGAAGAGCTGTGAAGCCTTTAGCATTTTTCATTTTCAAATCTTCTAGTGTCATCAATGTCACCAACTCTTTCAAGATATGCACATGCCCTTTCCTGGCTGCTACGTGAAGAGCTATGTCTCCAAATCCGTCTCTTGGATCTACTGCTCGTACTGCGCTGTGGACATCTACTTCACCAAGACACTCCTTTGCCTTATTCCAATCACCTCTGCTCACAGAATCGGTGAAAGGTATGTAGCGCTCGAAATTGTGAGCACTTTTCTCTGCCAAGTTTTTGGGAAAATCAATTGTTAGTTCAATTTGATATTAATTACTTGACGAAATGCAATTACTTCCAAAACCAACGAAATAAGTTAATAATGCCTTGAACGTACGTACTCATGGAATTCAGAGTAATTGATAATCCTAGATTCCTAGCAGGGTTTTTGAATTTTGACAAATTAAAAGCATACCTGTTAATTTAGAAAATTTTCCAAAGCATCCCAGGCACCTTTGGCCGTTTCAGAGTCACTTATAAGATAAAACATCTCCCTCCCGCATGAATTTTGGATTGCGTATAAAGCCTTGGCATTCTTTTTCGTCCAAGCCTTATATTCTGCTTCATCATCTTCGAGTTTTGCAGCAGGTTCCCTGATCGCTGCGACAACCTCCCATAGATCTTCAGACAACAAATATGCTTTCATCCTTGATCTCCAATATTTATAGTTATTGCTGTTGAGGTCTTCACGAATAAGTGCATTTGAGACAACTGGACTACTTGCCGCCATCCTATCTAGCTCAATCTGTCAATTTATCCGGCGAAGAATTAAGGTGACTAAATACACACACTTGCAGATATCTTTAGAAAGAAACCAAAATGCTCACATGATAAACAAACTAATGAAACCAAATACACACTTGCATTAAATATGAAAAGAAACCAAAATGCTCACACGATGAATTGGAGAAATCTTTGGTTTCACCCATTTTTAAAAAACTAAATACCCACTTGTAAATTCCAACATCTGGAGTTAGGAAAACTTGAGATCTAAGTAATGCATCTCTCTTTTGTCAGGCTTTTTCTTTTGCTTTTGTTTTTCTACTTTCTGTTCTTCTCTTGTACGTATGCTCGCTGTTAGTTAGGTTCACTTGAGATCTAACATCTAAGTAATGTATCTTTCTTTTTTCTTTATGTTGATTTGTATTTTTTTTTCATGCGTTTATGTTCCTTTATATGTTCAGGCTTTTTCTTTTGCTTTCGTTTTTTCACTTTCTGTCTTCTCTTGTATGCTCGTTGTTTTGGCTGGACTGTGAGAGGCTTGTTACTGTTTGGTCTCTTCTGTAATTTAGGCTTACTTATGATAAGTATTTCTGACCAAAATAAAATAAAAAGGCTCAATAGGTCACATCAGCTGCCTCCAAACTCTGGTGTGCTATTCTGTCTCCATAAAAAATAAATAGGACTTCGCAAAAATAAAAATAAAAGGATTTGTTGTGCCTTTATATACATATAAAAAAAAACAAACTACAACTTAAAGCCACTTACTAAACTGATCTAAATTAAGCGGAAGACCATTGGACCAAACTCTAACTTCAGAGTCGACGAGTCGTTGTGATCAGTAGTGAAATTTAATTGCTTCCCAAAATATGTGCGTGAAGGAAAGGAGGTTTAACCCGGTCAATTCCTAATTAATTCACTATTATTTGATTTTTCAATTGTTAAGATTTTCATTAGGACATGAAATATCTGACATAATGTTAAGATTTTTGTTTGAAATTGGTTCTCTAGCTAGCTTTCAGGTTATTTGATCACATATTGCAACATTAATCTTATAGAGATCGACTTTGTTTGTTTGGCCTACAGTACAACTACGTCTAGCTGAAAGATGTGAAAATAGGCAAAATTATATATTTCATTTCTAGAACAGATCATGGAGTAGAGGAAAGAAGCTATAAGCCACTCATATTCATGAGAGATCAATGACTTGCGATAATTACTAGCCACCATATTTATTTTTTCCCTCTATTTCATTTCATGCTTTCAGTTTCTACATTTATAAGTACATTAGGTTGTAGAAATTGAAGCGTTATATTTTTTTTTTGTACTCTGAACAGAACTTTATTTATTTTTCATTCACTTCGTTTAGTAATGAAAAATATTAATAAAAAAAATTTAAGAGAAATGTGAGTTAAAAAAAATGTCTTCGAGCCACTATTCCTTGTATGCGCCTCACGCACACGAAGAAAACCCAAAGAGCGATCCAATGCCCCTCCCAGCCGCGAGCCTGTCGACTTCCCAGTCGATGTGCTCCGGTCCGGGAGGATATGGCAGACATGCGTAAAGGTTGAGGCAGTATCAGTGGCTTTTCTGTTTGTGGTCGGACGGATTCGGGGCGGCTAGCGTGGTGGAGTTTGGTGCTCTGGAATAAGGATTTGGCCAAGGAGATCGATGCCTCGGCGGGTCGTTCTTGCAAATGGAGGCGATGGTTTGGGTTATCGATGAGGTGGTGGAGCGGGTTAGCGTTGGAGGTGGGTTGGCGGTTCAGATCCACTATGTTTTCGCCGGAGATCCAAGTTCTTGATGGAGCTGCTGGAGTGTGGTGGTTGTCGATCAAGGGGCTGGCGATGGAGTAGATTGAAGCTGGGAAAGGTGTCGGGTTTGCTTTGGCGGATTGGAATGAGATTGCGGGTCGGATTCCTATGGTGCTACGGACGTCGGGTTGTGGTGGAATGGGTGGAGCCGCCGCCTGTGTGTCTTGTGACGGTGGGATTGCTGCTGGGGTGTGGGCTTGTCTCTGTTTTATTTATTTGGTTTGTTTTTTGCTGCAGTTTGTGTTAGGTTTTGGTCTTGTTTTCAATTTTCAAATAAGTCCTGGCTCCTGAGTCAGGGTTGTTGTTAAGGATTCTGGCAGAGATTTGGTTTTGGGTAGTTGATCCTTTATCCATAGGACCCAATCTCTTGGCGGCTTTTAGCCGTGCGATTGATTATCAGCCTGCACTGATGACGTTGACCTTGATATCAATGTCAAATGCTCAGATGGGCTATTAAAAGGTACGTCTAACCAGTTATGCTGTTTGTTGGTCATTTTGACCCAGTTAACTACCCAATTTCATTCATGCTCGAATCTTTTGACTGGTCAGCCCCTCCTCTTTCGAGTAAGGATGATTAGTTGTAGTTTCTTGATGTCTGTCAGTGTTGATGTATGTAGTTGTTGGCGTATATCTTTGTCGATGTATGTTCTATGGGTGTTGTACTTGATGCAATTTACTGAATGAAAATTTTCACCTTGATAAAAAAAATTAAAAAACATGTCTTGCGACATTTTTTTGTTGCTTGTCATAAAAGTTTATGGGTAAAAATAACGTTTATTTCTTGTGTTGTATGTGACTACGTCGTTGAATAATAGGGGTGTGTGTGAAAGCAAAAGATAAATGAAGAACAAGATGAGAGAGAGAGAGAGAGAGAGAAAGAGAGAGAGAGAGAGAGATAGAGAGAGAGAGATGATCAAAGAAGAACAAGATGAAATAGAAAAATATTGAAATAATAAAAAGAAGAAAATTTCAAATTCATGGAAATCTCTAGGCTGGCGGTTGGATTGATAAAAGTTTTATTCTCTCTACTCACTATCCCCAACAACTTCTATATTCTAAAATCTCTCTACTTGTTTAAGGGAAACGTAAATAACAAAGAGAATGAGCCAAGAATAGGATGTATTTCATTAATGAATAAGGGCCTTTATATATAGATGAGTACAAGATACAATCTGTATTGATGTAGGAAACCTATACTAATACAATCCATACTCTAGAAGGATAAACCTATTATAAGTCCTAGTTGGACAAGGCACATAATAGAGATATCCTGAAACACTCCCCCTTGTGCCGGTCACAACTAGGTGATGCTTTCCATATTGTCTCATTAAAAACCTTGCCAAGTAACAATAAAAACCCAGTGGGAAAAATAACATTGGTCGAAGGGAAAAAGAGTACAACGCACCCTTCACATTTGAAAGTGACATGTATGTGCCAGACTCCCCCTAATGTCTGCACCTCCCCCTAATTCCTACAATCATGGGAGCTCGGATAACTTAAGCATACCAATGCTTTTAACATGTTTTTCAAATGTGGACTTAGGCAAAGACTTAGTAAATAAATCTGCCACATTCTCCTCGGATCTAACTTGATTCACTTGAATCTTGAGGAGAGTTTGTTGTTGCTGATTATAAAAGAACTTAGGCGAAATATGCTTGGTATTGTCACCCTTAATGAAACCTTGCTTCATTTGCTCGATGCAAGCAGCATTATCCTCATAAATGCAAGTAGGTTTATCAGTGGTTGACCTCAAACCACTTGTTCCTCGAATATGTGTAATGACAGACCTCAACCATACACACTCACGAACAGCTTCATGTAGAGCAATTATCTCTGCATGATTCGAGGAAGTAGCAACTAACGTTTGCTTGGTAGACCTCCAAGATATCGCCGTGTTACCCATGGTAAAGACATAACCAGTTTGGGAACGACCTTTGTGCGGGTCAGAGAGATACCCGGCATCAGCAAAACCAACCAAAACATCACATGAATTTTTGGTAAAGGGGATTCCAGCATCGGCGCGACCGGTCGACGCATGCTCAGCGACCGGTCGCCCGGCGGAAGCAAGTATATGTTTGCCATATTTTTGTCTCTCTTTGTAGGGATAAAATAAGCCCAAATCGACTGTACCCTTTAGGTATCGAAATATTGTCTTTATGCCACTCCAATGGCGTTGCGTGGGCGCAGAGCTAAATCTAGCTAACAAGTTCACAACAAAAGAGATGTCAGGTCTAGTGCATTGAGCTAAGTACAACAATGCGCCTATTGCACTTAGATATGGCACTTCGGCCCCTAGAATTTCTTCGTCATCATCCTTTGGACGAAATGGATCCTTCTTTGGATTTAGGGTCCGACCGATCATGGGAGTGCTAACTGGATGTACTTTGTCCATGTTAAACCTTTTTAACATCTTGTGGACATAAGCGGATTGATGGATTAATATTCCACTATCTCGGTGTTCTAGCTCAAGGCCTAGACAGAACCGAGTTTTCCCAAGATCTTTCATCTCAAATTCGGATTTCAAATATGTAGCAGTATCTCTCAGTTCTTCAAGAGTGTCAATTAAATTCATGTCATCTACATAGACATCTATAATTGCAAATCTGGAACTTGTTCTCTTTATGAACACACATGGGCATAAATCATTATTTATATATCCCTTCCCAATCAAGTAGTCACTTAGACGGTTATACCACATCCGCCCGGATTGTTTCAATCCGTAAAGTGAACGTTTTAATCTTATTGAAAACGCACTCCGTGGTTTAGAGTCACTTGACTTGGATAATTGAAGTCCATCAGGCACCTTCATATATATCTCTGAATCTAGATCCCCATAGAGATATGCTGTAACCACATCCATAAGCTGCATGTCAAGTTTTTTGGAAACTACCAAACTGACAAGGTAGCGGAACGTAATAACGTCCATTACGGGAGAATATGTCTCCTCGTAGTCAATCCCAGGGCGTTGTGAGAAACCTTGCGCCACAAGGCGAGCCTTATACCTCAAGACTTCATTCTTCTCATTACGCTTTCTAACAAAGACCCATTTATGTCCAACAGACTTTAAACTTGGGGGCGTTAGCACTACGGGCCCAAATACCTGTCTCTTTGTTAGTGAATCTAGTTCAGCTTAGATTGCATCTTTCCATTTAGACCAATCTGCTCTATGTTGACATTCTTCAACGGAGCGTGGTTCGATGTCATCGTGCTCTATAATCTCTTGAGCAACAGAATATGCAAATACATCATCAAGGATAATGGAATTTCTTTCTAACGTCTCAAGCATGCATGCATAATTCATTGAGATTTCTCTATTCTCTGAAATTGGATCAATCATTGAGGCGTCCCCCAATATTGATTCATGGACATAGCTATAATCAGAGATAATCTCATGAGACGGGTTTCTAGTGTTGATGATGAATGGATTAGGCTGTGCCAAACTCGCTTTCTTCCTAGGGCGAGTATCCATCGAACCAAGTGATCTCCCCCTCTTTCTTTGGGGAACCACGGCCTCAACCACACTTCCACTTGGTGTGGTTGTTGCACCATTATTAGCGCCATATCCCGTAGCAGGGATTTCTAACCTTGCAGATACGTTTGCAGCTGGTATGTGTGATCTCGTCACTTTAGCAATATCAGAAAACGCATCAGGCATCGAATCTGCTACGTTATGAAGATTTACTATTCTACGCACTTCACTATCACATTGTGCGGTTCGGGGATCAAGATGAGACAGAGTGGGGACAGACCACGACAATTCCAGTCGTTCCTGTTGAACATTCTTGTTCTTATCTCCCCCTAACGACGGGAAGACTGTCTCATCAAAGTGACAATCCGCAAATCTAGCGGTAAAGAGATCGCCTGTCAAAGGTTCCAAGTAGCGGACTATAGTTGGAGATTCGTAGCCAACATAAAGACCTAAACGTCTCTGAGAACCCATTTTGGTGCGCTGTGGAGGCGCAATTGGCACATAGACTGCACAACCAAAGATGCGTAAGTGTGAGACATCCGGCTCATATCCAGTTACCATCTGGTACGCAGAGAACGGTTGATTTGCAGTGGGTCTGAAACGAATAAGTAAAGCTGCATGCAATATTGCATAACCCCAAGCAGATAATGGGAGATTGGTGCGCATAACCAATGCCCGAGCGACCATTTGAAGTCTCTTAATGGTGGCTTCTGCAAGACCATTTTGTGTATGTACATGGGGTACGGGATGCTCAACATCAATCCCAATAGACATGCAATAATCAACAAACGTTTGTGATGTAAACTCTCCAGCATTGTCAAGACGAATTGACTTAATAGGATGATCAGGGTGGTGAGCCCTTAAGCGTATAATTTGTGCTAAGAGTTTTGCATAAGCAGCATTGCATGTGGACAACAGAGCGACATGTGACCAGCGTGTCGAGGCATCCACCAAAACCATAAAATATCGAAAAGGTCCGCAATATGGGTGGATGGGTCCACAAATATCTCCTTGGATACGATGTAAGAATGGAATAGTTTCTTTTGTGTCCTTAGCATAGGATGGTCTTGATCCTAATTTGCCTAAGGAACAGGCTTTGCAAAACGAGCCTTTGGCCATAGAGGCGATAGAAGCATAGGACGCATCCTGATTAAGACTTGAATCAGGGTTCATATAAGGGGAAAAACGGACTTCGCCGTGCGACGGGTCGCCAGATTTCTCGACCGGTCGCCAAAGCTTCTGGAAGTTGTCGACCGGTCGCAGAGAATGCCTCGACCGGTCGCCAGAGCTACTGGACGTTTCTATATTGCTTCTGTGAGTTGTCGACCGGTCGCCGGAACATTGTCGATCGGTCGCCGAGACGACAGAAACGTCAGTTTCTTTTCCTTGGATCAATTTTTGATCCTTGCTTCTATTAGCTCGATAAAATGGATGTCCGTGTGAGGTTTTCAATATACGGATCATCATATCACGACCGGGATGTCCCAAACGGTCGTGCCAAAGCCTATATGTGTCAAAATCCAAGAGATCATCTCTAAAAACATTATTGGATTCAATAATTCGAATAGTGGTTAAGTATAACCCACTAGAGCGACACATAAGTTTTTCTAATATGCGCTTTCTTCCGCAATCATTAGAAGTAATACATAAGTATTCGTTTCCATTCTCACAATGAGTTTCCATATGATAATTGTTGGCGCGAATGTCCTTGAAACTAAGGAGTGTTCGGTTAGCTCGAGGAGCATAGAGTGCTTCAGTGACATTGAGCACTGTGCCATTAGGCAACATAAATTGAGCCTTTCCTCGCCCTGTGATCAATTGTGATGACCCAGTCATCGTAGTCACGGAAGAGTTATAGGAAATTAATTCAATGAATAATTGCCTATGTCGGAGTATTGTGTGGGTAGTCCCACTATCAGCAAGGCATTCAATCTCTCCGGGAAACATACCTACAAACATAGGATATGAAAATAAAAATTAATTTGTCCATGACATAGAGGAAATTTCGGAAAAAGACTTGCAATTCTTTTGAAGAAAATTTCGAAATTTATTAATAATATGCCAACGATTACATCAAGGTCTTGTCCAGAAAATCTAATTCAAAAATAAAGCATTATGACAAAAGTCAAATAAACTAAGGCATAAAGCCTTTACATAATAAACTTGGAAATAAAACAATTGCAATCTAATCGAAGTCTGTAACTTCTAAAGTCTTCTCGTTACTTTGGTTGACTTGAAGATCTGCAATTGTGAGATTGACGTCCTTGTCATCTCCGGTATCTTCTCCATAATATGCTTCTTGCTCACGGGATTCACGAAACTTCTTGTAATCCGCAGCCAATTTGTTGCTTGCCTTGCATTGCCTAAACCAATGATCGTTTGATCCACATCGGTGACATTGCTTGTTAGTACCGCCTGCCTCATTGTTGCGTTTAGCAACTTTTGCCCTTGGAGGATTGTTTTGTGTACGGTTGTACACTTTGTTGCCGCACCAAGTTTGGCCGGTGTTGGCATGGCCACCATGGCCCATGCCACGTTCTCCTTGCCCTCTTCCACGTGGTGCAAAGTTCCCACCATTTTGTGCAACATTGTTGCGGTTTTCTTCCTTGTCGGGATGATTATATGGACCGGATCGTCTATTAGCATTACCCTTAGCATTAGGGTTTCGTCCTCCTCTAGCCATCTTGCCATAATTTGCTTCTGGAACTCTCTTTGTTCCGGCAGGCCTAGAATTGTTGTTCATCATGATCGTGTCATGTTTCTCAGCTACTTGCATAAGATTGATTAGCTGATTGAACGTAGTAATCCGCTTGGCGTTGTATTCCATCCGATATTGCTTTGAGAGGATGAGTGCCGAGGCGGGGAAGGTAGAGAGGGTCTTCTCTATTAAGTCTGCTTCAGTAAGAGTCACCTTACAAAATTGAAGCATAGGCCGTAGACGTAGCATCTCAGAATTGAATTCCGCTATGGTTTTGAAGTCAAGAAAGCGAATGTAATGCCATTTGACTTTCAACTCAGGAAGCAATGTGTCCTGGATGTTTCCAAATCTCCCATTCAAAGCAGTCCATAGCTCATATGGGTCCTTAACTTGCATATATTCCCATTTTAGGGAAGGGGCCATGTGGCGCCTTAGAAACATCAATGCTTGGGCCTTTTTAGACGCAGGTGGAGCTTGTGTGTTCGCATCTGGAGCACGGATTGTGGAAAGGATTTCTTTCCCAATAAATGTTGTCTCAACATCCGTCACCCATCGGTGATACTCAGTTCCTTTAGAGTCAAGGATGTCAAATTCGAGTTTAGGCGTTTCAGTCATCCTGAAATAAACAAATAAGAAGATACATTAGTTTCGCAGTCATCATAGACATCCACGAACACTAATAAATATTTCAAGAAAATTTGAATTAGAACAAGACCAAGATGGTGTATGGTAGAATTCGATGCTTTTGTGAAATTACTTTATCACAAAACTTTTCTTTGATGCTCATGAAATTATTTTATCATAGCATATATTATGAATCCCCACGATTCATAAAAACTTTTTAACTTCTACTAGAGAATGATGACATTAGAGGGGCTCATGACTTACATATACCGCAAGCGATATAAAGCTCGATCACTCCCCTAATGCTTCTCATAACCTTTCAAAGTAGGTATAGCTTATAATTGTTTTTGCTCATAAATTTCACCATAGAAGTCCCACGCCATAAGAGGGGTCGGGATGAAGAAGAAGGGAAGCTTTTAAATCCCCGAGAAAAAGAAGAGTACGAGAATTTAAATCAAAGCAGGAACGTTTAGAAAATCTTACTTGGTTTTCTTGATTACAAAATCGCAGAAAGTTTTGATCCTAAGTTCCGCTTCTTTAGAACTGAATATCTGAAGATCCAACGGTTTGAATTATGTAAAATTTGAACTGGAAGCAGTAGATACACGGAGGAAGCTTTCGTAAAATTTATAGCTTGATCCGACGGATGAGAAGAGAGAAAATTGCTTCCAAAGTCGGCTGTCTTGTGCAGGCAGATTCTTGCGTGAAGATGCTTTGCGGCGGTGATGGTGCTAGGGTTCTAGGGTTTTGGGTTTTTGTAGCTAGGGCTAGAACTCGTGCTGATAACGTATTTAAGGGAAACATAAATAACAAAGAGAATGAGCCAAGAATAGGATGTATTTCATTAATGAATAAGGGCCTCTATATATAGAGGAGTACAAGATACAATCTGTATTGATGTAGGAAACCTATACTAATACAATCCATACTCTAGAAGGATAAACCTATTATAAGTCTTAGTTGGACAAGGCACATAATAGAGATATCCTGAAACACTACTCACTATATTTTTATTCTCATTTTTCCTTAAACTAGAGAAAAAACAAATTATAGGAAAGTTGTTGGAGATGGTATAGTCTTATGAATTCCCCAACAATATTTAAAACATCATAGAAATCCAAATACAATACACCCCCCTTACAGACTCCTAAAAACGTAAAAGCTAAGCCCCTATGGTATTGAACCATAGTTTGGATCCCCGCTTATGTTGAAAAACCTAGATGAACAATGGAGAAACCATGGACATACATGAATGAAGCTTTAACTATAAAATGTCTAGGAGGGAGTTTTTGGGTGGATTCTAGTTATTTATCTTTTAAAATTTAAATTGTTTAGATTAATTATGAAAGCTTTCCCCAAAAAAAAAAACTCTTATATATAGAGAAGCTCTCCAAGATGCTGCCCTAGCTTGTTATCGTTTTCACGTACGCGTGTCTTGGCCGTGGGTTCTTCATATGTTTCTCTTAAATAATAGTATGAGTATTAAATTGCCAATTTTATTCCCAACGGCACACTGCCCTTGATATGCACACGATGATGAAGAAGAAGGCCATATTTGTTTAATTTCTTAGCTCTGTGAGAGAATCTAAGGAGCATATTTGCACCCAAATAAAAAGAATTAAGAAAAGTTACAAACTGTTATTTCCAGAATTATAGAGACAAAAGTAACCAATAAACTTTGAAGTCTGAAGTTTGGACAGTGTTGATGACTGAAATATCATGGGAATATCAGCCTCACCATGAATACATTAATATAAATTAAAAAAAATGCTATAACACCGCATTGGGTACGCAGGGGTTTCATGAAAACTTATCTTAATAATAAAATTAGATACCGAAGAGGTATATTCATTTCAAACATTGGAAAAGCCAAAAAAAAGAAAGAAAAAAAAAACAAGCTAGGTTAGTTAATTAGCCCATTGTTTTCAACAATACGTACAGAATCATTTCTTTATTTTTGTTTTTTTTTGTTCTAAATTTACATTGTCTCTCTCTCCTGGGATTGTGCTATATATATCACCAGCTAGCTCTCCCCTCCACTAATCACTAATGTATACATATAAAAGCTCTGCTAGCTACTAGCTAGAGTTACCTGTATATATATCCAAGATATATATATATATATATATGAAGAAGTAACTATTAATTAGTGTGTTAATAACTTCTCAAGTATATATATATGGATTTGAAAGCAGGATTGGAGAAAAATGGAATGAGGACAAGAAGCTTTCGAGACGAAGATTACAATAACAGAAGAGTGTTCCTGAGAAGCTATCCTCTTAACTGGGAATTAGGAGAAGGAGATGATCATCATCATAACGGAGGAAGGCTCAAAGTCAAAGGCAAACACTAGTAAGGAATGCAGCAGCAGCAGCAGAAAGAAACCCATAAAAAAGATAATATTGTCAGTGCTTCATTGGGGTGGGGGGAAGGTGTTGGTGTTGAGGAGGTTTAAACATAAGGTTACTATTTATGTCATTTCTTGTATTCCTCTTGGATTTAAGCCCCCAACTGCCCTTATTTCTACTACATAATTGGTGAGTCCCCCCATGTCCTTAATTACTTTGATTTGCATGCAGGTTCAGGAAGTGAATGAAAACTACTACAAACGCTTTGTAACTATTTCATAATCCAATCAAATCCAGCCTTGCTTAAATTTCACTTCATATCTCATGTAACTTGACTCAAATTATTGGAGACCCATTGTTGCTCTTAAGTCAATTTTTTTCACCACTACTTTTTAAGTCAATTCTGTTGGCATTCACCAAACCACACCCTCATGTTTTTAGCAAATTTTGCACTTGCATTACACTAGTTTACAAACAACTTCCAAATATGGACAGCTAGACCTCTTTATACAAAGAGATATCAACTATGCAAAATGATTTCCACATTTACAGATCTACTATCTGTACAAATGTAAATACATGTTTACAACTGTACACTATCCACACGGTAGGACGAATGTGAAGCAGCAACAAGAGCTGCTCCGATGGCTGATCCATCTATAGTGACCTTGAGTATGACATGTTGGGCAACATCTTCCCCCAAGATTTCAGTCAATGCTTCATGCATGTACTCTCTAAACATCGTATAGTCTGTATACAAACTGCCTTCAATTGCCACGACCGTTTTTCTCATTTCATGATAATCTCTACATCTATCTGTGATCCCATCAGTCCCATCACGCCCGATCTTCTTTAAGATCCCCGCGATCGCAGCAGCTGCCAATCTAGCAGCCCTGCGGGTCACAACATCGCATACCTTGACTATGAGCCTTCTCACCTTTAGAGGGACATCTGGAATCTGAAATGATCAGCCCGATCACCAAATAAGTTATTAGGAACCAAAAACTAATGATGAATTAATGCAAAGATGTACGTCTACCTCCAAAACATCTCTTAAGATGCTTTCTACTTCTGTCAAGTCATCAGAGCCATCCTCATGCATTGCAGCAATCATTTCTGTCCTGAAATTGCATAACGAAACAAATAAAATATAATTGTAAAAGAGGATGAGAAACAAACTTTTATTAACATCCGAAGTAAATACAACATAGAGGACAAGGAGTCCACTGGACTAACAAACAAAAAGAAGAACCAAGACAAACAAACAACAAAATCTAAGTCACAGTTGCATTCCAATTATAAAGAATGGCCTGAAAAGAGTGATCTCTAAAACTCTGAATAGACCGACTCCCAAAGAGGCCCAAAAGCAAACCCTATCCCATAGTTGATCTACATCCTCACCCCTGGCTTCCACAAAGATTCTTTTGTTCCTCTCCATCCAAACCACCCAAAAAACAGCCAGCACAGCACATATGCCTAAAACCATGCCACATTTCCTGCCAATAGAACTTATATCTCTCAATAATTCCAGTTCATACTTAACGTATTAAATATTTTGTTCCATAAAGCAACATGACGTTGAAGGAACATATGATTCATTTCAGCCGCTCTTTTACACATGACACCAGTGGTAAAACACAGCAGGAAGGGGTCGTATCCTCCAAACCATACCACAAGTACTCAACCTCCCATCAGCAATAATCCAAGCTAAGACTCATATTTTAGGAGGTACTCTAGCCTGCTATATTGCATCACAGGGACCAAAGAAAGAGAGATAAGAGTTATCCAGTAATTTCTTTGAGTAGGATTTGCATGGAAAAAGCTCCTGATGCCTCCAACTTCCATAATCTTCTATCTGGACTAGACCAACCTAAAATTTTGTAAACAGGCCAATAATCTAGTTAACTCCCCCACCTCCTGATCATTTCGTTTCTTCGAAACCCAAAATTCCAAGACAAAGGACAAGAAGAATGAGATAAACATAAAGATGCAGTGGGAGCATTATGACAAAGGTAATCCATACAAGCAAGGAAAAAGGTTAGAGAATGCTGTTTCCCCCACCCAACAATCTTCCCAAAACCCTAGCTTCCACATTTCCACACCTAACCTGCCTAAAGAAGTGAAAATGTGAAGGCCTGGTGAAAAATCTTTCCAAGGGCAGCAGCTTGAACTTGTAACAATGTTGGAATCCCATTCTCATGCCACCCGTATTTGCTCCTAATTACAACATACCAAAGGGCTTCTCTCTCCTGTTGGAAACACCATAACCACTTCCTAAGCAAAGTCTCATTCCTCCTTGCCACATGTCCCACCCCTAAACTTCCTTTCTCCTGTACTTGGACCACCACTTCCACTTAACCAAATGATCCTCTTTTCTTTCCATCACACTTCCCACAGAAACTTCCTCATTAAACTTTCAATCCTTTTAGCCACAGTAAAAGTGAGATATTAACTTGGCATGCTACTTAATACTGATTAAACAGGAGTCAACCTGCCACCTCTACATAAAAAAGCTTCAGTCCATCATTCTAATCTCCCCTACACTTTTTCCACAACTGGATTCCATAAACGGATGCCCTTGGACTACCCCCAAGCAGTAACCCTAAATACTTCAAAGGCCACTTGCCCACTTTTTCTCAGGTTCAAATGCCACGTGCCAGTCTTTCTTGAATTAATGGAGGGCTTGTTACAAGAACAATCGTAGTAAACATACATGAGAGAACCATAAAAATTATCAATAGACCCTACTGTGAGGTACTAGCGTTATAACCAACTACACCACCCGAACAAGCATGGGGTTGTCATTAAACCAAATAGTGATGAGACACCACTCATGAATAGACATTCTCTAACCATATATTAGGATTCCTACGGCCATTTATACAAACCTGGCTGTGTGACACATTTTTATATGGCATTTAACTATTTAATGACACCCCGGGCCTCTTCTCAGGTGGTCAATTGAAGCGAGAAGTCTTACTAGAAATACAACTAAATGAACTGTAGTCAGATAACAAATGTTCCTTGACCCCTTATCATCAATCATAAATAAGAAAGAAACTACCCTGTGTCATAACCAGATAACAAATTTTTTATTTTGCATAAACCAGAATACATGCAGAAGCATACAGAACATGCACATATGTTTATACAAAAGAAATAAAAGATACAATCATGGCCATATATATATATATATAGAGAGAGAGAGAGAGAGAGAGAGAGAGGGAGAGAACACACCTCAAAATAAACGGCACAGACAACTTGGAAGAAATAGCCTCAAAAGTATCTGACTCCTGTGACATTCTGAGAATTACTCTCCTCACAATGTCACCCAGATACAATCCTGATATCAACTTCTCAAAAACCTGTTAAAATATTATTTACAAATGAAATTCACAGAAAAACATATTTAAACATATTTGATTCAACAGCTGGATTGTCAACCACCAATAGGAGAAGGTAAATGAACCAACCTGATTATTCGGATTTGGACTATCAGCATCTAATTCCTTATCATGTACAGTTCTTGGTAAATAAATTGAGTAAAAATTTCCCCATTCCATGTTGATAACCTAATGTGATAAAATACAAAATTATTATGAATTTTTTTTCTCAAGGTAAGAGAGTTATATTTATCTGAAGGGGACAAGATGATGGATACCATGTCACTAGGTGATGCCAGAAGCTCAGGAAACTTAATTATAGCATCTGTCCGTTCCAAATAACAGGCATTAGTACCCCTTCCAAGTATCACTGCAGCAACAACGTCTATGTCATGATAATGTCCAAGTGCTAATGTCCCCACACTGTCATTCACCTGCTTCAAAAAAAAATTAAAAAAAAGAAGAAGAAGCTGAAACTATGTTCACAAAAACAAACATACATACTAAAGTTACATAATAAGCATATTAGTATTAATACAATACAGGTAAGGAACGAATTCAGTCATACTCAGATACATATGGATACACGAGCATAGTCATCCATTCATTAAAAAAAAATTCCAGTTGCAAGTTGTGATATGAACCAACTAATGATGTTCAACACGTTAATTGCTTTTCTACAAGAATGTAGGAGCAGCAATGTTAAAACTTGGTTTAAATTGCAGCTACTTTAATACTTTGGTTTACAAGTATTCACATTTTATAACTGATAAAATATATGCAAGGCAAATAAGAAAATCATAAATGCTAATAACATAGTGTTCATACACAACCTACTGTAAATTAACTGCATAGAAATTTTTTCATCCTTTTTATTTAGTATGGTTTTCCACGCCCACTCCTATGGTGGTCTTTAGTTCTTTACACATCGATCGATTGGTATATTATAACACATGTCAGAATGATTATGATGCACTGAAATAGTATTTATTTTCGACCAAAAGAAAAGAAATAGTATTGATTAAAGCAGTACTAATGGCGATGTATAAGTAAATAATACCTACTTCACCCAGAACCCAAATAAAAAGAAATCTAAAAACACAGAATTTGGATCAGATTTGGTCAAAGATAATATATGGATCTAGGAAAACCATATAAGGTAGAAAATGATGTCAATAATTACTGAGAATTGTAGTTATGAGTTGCTTCTACAGTTCAAAGCCTCTATGGTATCATGTTCATCGTACTACTGACTGCAATGTTTTAATTGGCATAAATTATTTCATACAAGTATGAGGCTTGACCATGGCATTGGTATGACAATACATTATATATCACTTTTTTTTTTTTTGATAAATCAAGCCCTTAAATATTCTATAAAATAAAGCTAAAACTTTCACACTTAACCAACTTAAAAATGCAAACTAGTGATCTGGAATTTACCAAGACACAAAATAGAAAGTACAGTATTTTTGGCAAGTGAATTAAGCCTTTTGTTACTCCTGCCATGTTATCCTTACCCACTTTCACACTTTGCCAAAAGCATCCTTAGTACAGAAGCTATTACTACAATATTTGAAGAGTAAACACATCATTTCAATTCGCAAGAAGATATGTGCACCATAAATAATACCCTGGACAAACTCTAAAAAGAATTTTTACCAAGTTCAAACATTCAGAATTTATTATCACCATCATAAAGCACAAATGTAATGCAGTAGACATAAGCATGAAGCACTTCGATAAAGATGAGAAGGGCTCTCTTACAAGTGCTGCAACCCTCATTTTTAGGCCCTTCTTGGTCGTTGCTTTCTCTAAGCACTCTGCAATCTCTCTTCCAACCTGACATAACATTATACACATATATCAGTAGATATATATATATATATATATGTACATATATATATATATAATTTTTTCCTTTTTCTTTGGGCAGCCGTGGGGTGAGTGGGGAACTTATTCACTTATAACTGAAGTAAAACAATACATCTAGAATCATCAAATCATATTCACCACTTTTTTTAGTTTATAGATAAACCACATATAACTAACATAACTTGATAGCCAGGACCATCAACTTATTAACTTCTTTACCAGAATCATCAATCAAGATGATTGTTTGGGTTTGGGCCACACTTAATCAGCTATCCAAAAGTCATACCAAAAGTCAAATATCAACCTAAAAACTAAGCTTCAATAGGTTCAAATACTGATACATGGAAGACTTGTGCATGGTTGGACGTGCAAAGAGCAGCTAAACCTAGTACCCTTTAAATTTGGCTTCAGCCAAGAGAAATGCTTTTCAAGAAACAATTAAGTTTCCTTCACAAAATTTCCTAGAATAGCCGAGTTTTGCTGTATTACAGTTAACTGGAAGTATTACTAGGAGACTAACCATGTCTTTAATGACAAATCCTTTTGTCCATTTTAATAAAGTGCCTGATGAGACAGATGTCTGTTTCACGGGAAAAGAGAATGTAAATCCAAGCTCCCTTGTTATGTCCAGTGAATGCTCAGGAACATCTCTTTCTCTTTCAACAAACTCCTTTAGTGATGAAGCAATAAAATCAAATAGGTCCTGCAGGAATTGAAACATATCAGTTTACATGACAGCAGTACATTGTAAAACTTTAAGTACGTATTAAACATTTATGAATTCTGGAGGTACAAATTCAGTCACCTCGCTTGTCCCAGTAACCAAATTTTGTGGAATCGGTTGTTGATACACATCACATACCAAGGTAGAGGACCTTGTACCTCCTAGCTGAACCCGCGACACCCTAAAATTAGTATCCGGAAGATCTAGTGCATAATAGGTTCCTTTCTCACTCCTGTCTCAAAATATTAAAATACAAAAGAACAGTCTTAATATTTTTTCTTTCTCATGAAGAAGCAATACTTGGTACATATACAACGAGCTGTCGACCAAATACAAGAATCTTTACACAGACATTATAGAGCAGCTAACAACAAAATTCATGACATCAAATCTACGCTAAAGAAAATCTTAAATGACAGCATTAAACCGATTTGCATAAATAAAGCAGAATGGTACATTTTGAAACTCGGAAGAATCGTTCCAAAATCAATCTTTATACCACAAAAGGTCCACATTCTCCTCATAATTTTCAAAGATATGAAAAACAAATTTCCACAAAATGAAAGTATTACACTGGAGCTCTAAAGAATTTTACTGTACTTTTCGTCACAAGAGAATAAAAGGTAATGAGAGAAGGACCCATTTAGATTCTCTAAATCACAGTGCTAACTTTTCAAACACAATATTCTCCAATACAGCAGTGGCAAGAGTGAGAAGTAAGTGGGAATACAAATCAGATGACAATGTGAAATGCACACACAATGGAATCAAAACCCAGTTCAAAAAAAGCCTTAACTAATTAAATTATTGAAAGAGAAAGAAGAAAAATGGGAATTACAGAGAATGAAGTGGAGCATGGATACCCATTAGGGAGTTTATCGACAAAAGTGACCAACATTTCGAGCTTTGAGCCACTATGAGTAGCCAAACCGGCGCGCATCTCGACGGTCATAGCTGAGGCCACTTGCCTCAAAGTCCAAACAGTGGCTTCGCAGCCGAGCTCAAAGTCCTTGACTACTCGAACCAAACTCCACCACTTCATCCTCCTCCTTATTCTACGACCAACAAGCACCGTCGCCACCGCGCACCACGCTACGGCTACGCCACACGCCAACCCAAACGCCACCTTCCCCATCTATCCAATTAGGTCAAATGCCGTCGTCTAATTCGCCTCTTAGTGAAACGACGCCGTGGAGCATGGAATTGTGAGCTCTTTATCACGTACTCACTCTGCAACGGTCGAAAGCGCGGTTTAGAGGAATCACACAGTTTATGTTTCTTAACGGAGAATGGTCGGGAATATTCGCGGTGGATTTTCCGGCGAGAGTAAAGTGGTGCAGATAACCTGTTCGAGAAAAGGCGCGAGAGAGAGAGAAGGAGAGGGGGCGTTGCTCGTATTGGAATGCGAAATGGTAGATGACGATACTCTTAATTAGTAGTTATG